>CM057449.1:792427500-794827500 GCA_016271365.2 Neoceratodus forsteri
TTGTTTTTAACATTTCTATCTACAGTTTCTCTTCTGTTTTGCTTTGTGTCACCATGTGCATTACGATTTCTGCTAGCCTGCTGCCACATTACATTCACTATTTCTCATTATCATTCTCAAAAGAAGGAAATTAGAGGTAAAAACTCCATTTAATGCATCAGTTAGGTTGTTCCACAGCGACAAAAGTGAGGAAATTAGATGTTAGGGTTGAAACCCCTTTGCACCCTCCAGCCCACCCATCCAAATGGAATCGTGGGTGCATTGGGGTCATCGGTCCTAACTGTCACCCCATTCTCCTATTCCTCAGCTTCTTTCCACATGTGATGGGGTGACACTTAGGGCCGATGACCCCAATGCACACCCCAATCAATTTGGGGAGTGGGCTGAGGGTGCAAAGGGGTTTCAACCCTAACATCGAATTTCCTCGCTGCATGGAACAACCCTAACTGATACATTAAACGGAGTTTTTGCTCTCTATATATATATATATATATATATATATATATATACACATACATTATGGTAGAGGAGCCATTTACATGTTAAACCCAAAATTTTGCACCTTAATAACTTTGCAACCGCTCAATGGATTTGTCTGAAATTTGGAATACAGAATCAAGACCCACATTTTGCAATTTTATTGGTAAAATACCAGACATGCTCACTGGCCACATACTCTGCCCTTGCTGCCAGGTTAAAACAACCCTTCATCAGGGGCATGGTAAATGGGAGGCAACATGGTCAGCTTTATAGTGCATGTAATCAAGTACATAATTAACGTGTGATGAAACAATAACATCCAGATGACTCTTATTTAAACAATTCACAAAACAATGCACTCTACTAAAGTAATGACCCAGATCAGATCTATTGTTCTCTATCTAAATCAAAGCCCCTCTTATTTACAAATATGATTTTCAAATCAAGCTGTAATTTTCTGCACATTGCTTTTCTTAGACTATAATCTGAATGTCTATTTAAGTTCAAACAGGTACTAGTGTATCTCACATGGTGGGGCAAGAAACAAACAAAACAAAAGAATAGAGAGGAGAGGAGCAAGTGTTGTGATCTGGTATCATAAAACTCACACACACAAAATCTCCAAAGGAATTAGATGGTGGGTTGTAGAGGAACCGACAAAAGGACTGAAACAGCAGATTATTATAGGGTAATATATACAAGTACTAGGTATATATAGCAAATAAATACATGAGAAAATAAATGTAAGCTTTTTAAGCATCACATCCTTTTAAGTCTATTTATAAGACTTATATACAATTCAGTTTCATCACTATTGAAAAAATTAAGTGTTTCTAGTTAGAGAAAGATCCCAGGTTTTAATCAGAATTTGTAAAAATAAAAAATGTTTCCTATATTTCCTGGGTAACCATCTGGAGTCATTATTATAACACAGGCAGAATCATCTCAATACAGGTTACTTAAAGCAACAGTACAACGAAAATGTTTTTCCAGAAAAGCTGGTTTCAGCTACAATTAAGAAAAATATTAGCATCCTGTCAAATGTTCATGTCTAGGTACCTCACATGCTGTGCACCATGAGACTTTTATTTTTTCAATCCTAACCCTTGCCAGGTCTACAATGCTATTTCTATGCAAATGTGCTGGCCATTTTTTTTTCTTGAGAAAAAATCTATTAAACATTTATAAAATACTCAAATTCTGGTAGAATTTGAAAATTGGACCATTAAATTAAACTGGAAGATGCCTGGGATCTTTATAGTGAAAACAAAGTAGGGTCATATGTTTTGCCTAATTTTGTTGCACTGCTGCTTTAAATATTCTGCAAACCTACATGCATAAACATTCTGGTTCTGAAGGTATGGTTTGATGTCCCACTGGTCATTAAGCCCCAAAGGTCTGACACTTTTCAGTGTGTAAATCTAGTAACTCCCTTTTCCGGAGTTGGTTTGACCTGTTTCCACCTTTTTAAGAGGTGGAACGTTCTATCCCCATGAATTTAAAATTTCCAACATTAGAGCTGTGGTGTGTGTAAAATACATTCCCACAGGTGTGTGTCCTGTCTACCACTTCTAACAGACTGCACTGAATTTTTGCTTCAGTGGTCTGACTGTGCATCCCACATACAGTTTCTTACAATCACACCACAGAGTATACACAACAAATGGGGTATCACAAGTAACAGCCTCCTCTATTTTTAACTGGATCCCTTCTATTGTAGGATGTTTAAACTCTCTTTTATTAGTGCAGATTCACTGATATTATAGCAGTGACATTTAAATACCCCCGTCTTTTAGGTAACCACATGCCACTGGCCGTGGGTGCAGATATAGGTCATAGTCTGCTGTGGACCACTTTATCCTCGATAGTGGGTGCTTTTTAAATGGCACCCTTGGTTTTACTCCTACTGCATTCCTGGCCTGTAAATCACTTGTAAGGACTGTCCAAGTTTTGTGAACAACGTTCCCTACTCTGCCTGATAAGTGATTACATTCTGTCACAAAGGTTACCATGATCAAGTCCCCACTCATTGCAGTATCATATTTTGTCCTTAACAACTCTGATCTCCTTTTCACAAGTGCTTTCTCTTTGCTTCTATTAACAACTTATTGTCATAGCCTCTTTCAAGGAAGCAGTTTGTCAGTTCTTGTGCCTGGCTATGAAAAGTTTCATCACTAGAACAGTTACAGGTCTGTGTCGCAACATCTGACTGTATGGCACCATACAAATCACTCCTTGAAAGAGGCTATGTGTTGAGATGATTCTACCTGTAATAATAATGACTCTTGATGATCACCCAGAAAATATAGGAAATATTTTAGTGTTTACAAATTCTGTTTAAAACCTAGGATCTTTCCAATTAGAAACACTTAATTTTTTCTCAATAGTGATGAAACTGCATTGTATCTATAAGACTTAAAATAGACTTAAAATGATGTGATGTTTACAAATGCTTATACATGAACATATGAAATTTGCCAGCAGATAGCCTAGAGGTCTGTCAAGTCTGCTCGAATGTGCAGCTAGCACTCCCTTATCCTGCAGCTGCCCTCCTTCCACCCTTCCCTTTCATTGACCCTCCCCTGTCCTGTCCCATCCCTTTGAAGCAGTCCACTGTTCTACTGGATACCACTCTGCAGGTAACGCATTCCACCCAGCCACCACCTCTCTGTAAAAAGTGTCTCCTCATCTCCTCCTGAACCTTCCTCCTCCAGTCTCATATCATGGCCCCTGGTGTCCCTCCCCCGCCTCCCTACTTTGAACAGCCCTCTGTACCTGTCTTGTTTATTCCTTTCATGTACTTAAAGGTTTCAATCATGTCTCCCCGTCCCTCCTCTCCTCCAGTGAGTACATGTTCAACTCCTCAACCTCCTCTCGTATGATAAGTCCCAAGCCCCTTGATCCTCTTTGTCACCTAGCGCTGCACCCTCCAGTAACTTAATGTCCCTCTTCAGATACGGGCACCAGTACTGCATGCAGTACTCCAGGTGCTGTCTAACTAATGACCTAATACAGTGGCAGAATCACCGGCCCCTCCTCGAGGATATACTCCTTGCAATACAACCCAGCATTTTGTTGGCCTTTGCAGCTGCCTTCCTACATTGTGCCAAGTTGTTCGCTTACTCCTGTAATGAGCAACCCCAGATCCTTCTCCTCCTCTGCTCTGGGCTAACACACCTGTCTACTGTATGCTAAAGTGCTGGTACTTGATCTCGACGAGCGCCTCAAATATCTTACCTGTACCTTACAAAAAGACCCTCCTTGGGCTTTCCCCACAGGATTGACCACCACCATACGCCACTCTGTCCCACTAGTTCATACTCGACCTCTGGGAAAACTCTCTTGTTATCCCTAGAGCTAGGACCTCTCACGGCCAAAGAGCCTTCAGCTTTAGGCCCCTCCTGGTTCAACACACTGCCCCTCCGTCTCCGAGCTCCAACTATATCGCGCTTCAAAACTTCCTTACGTAACCACCTTATTAACACCCGATGCTGTAACTGCCACTCAGTCAAAGCCTGCATCAATACTTATGACAAAGCTTATTACTAAGCTGCTAAGGATGACATAACTCTGGTATTGTTTGCATCCATCCTACCTGTGCCAGCTTGTTTGTATCTATGTCTTAATTTTACTGTTATACTTATGTGTTGTACTGCTATATCATGTATTTTGGTTTGTCTTACTGTGACAAGGTACTTTGTAAATGAGCCTATGGCTCAAAGGTTTTCAAACTGCTGTTTAAATAGAAAAAATAAATAAAATAACTGCACTTCCCCAGATGGTAACTCCTCCTTGGTTCTTCATCCCAAAAATGCAGCACTTTGCACTTTTTGGCATTAAACACCAGATGCCAGGTGTCTGACCAGGTTTCAAGCTTGCCAGATCATCCTGCAACCCTGCCATCCCCTGGTCATCCACCACTGCTCCTACCTTGGTATCATCAGCAAACATACTGATCTTGCTCTTGATGTCCAATGATATGTCTGCAATGAATATCCCAAACAATACTGGTCCCAACACTGAGCCCTGTGGAACACCACTCGTCACTACCCTTGGGTGTGAGGCTCCCACCCACCACCACCCTCTGTTGCCTTCCTCGTGAAGCCAGTTCCCTACCCATCTCACCAGCTTTGCACCCTCCCTGTGCCTTTTAGCTTACTTCCCAGCTTTCTGCGCGGCACCAAGTCGAATGCCTTACTGAAGTCCAGATACAGGACATTAACTGCATGGCCCCTGTCCAGTTGCCTAGTTACCCAGTCATAGAACTCCACCAGGTTGGTTTGGCAGGATCTCAGTGCATGGGAAGCCACGCTGTCTGCTGTCCTGTAGTCCTTTGGCCCTCTAGGGAGGGCCACCAGCCTCCTTAAGGATAGTCTCCATTAGTTTACCCACAATGGATGTGAGGCTCACTGGTCTGTAGTTTTCCGGTTCATCCTTGGGGCCACTCTTGTGGAGGGACACCACATTAGCCATCCTCCATTCCTGGGTACACACCCTGAATGTAGTGAGGCATTAAATAGGTTCTGCCAAGGTCCTGCGGACCTCTACCAGCCTTCAGTACCCTGGGTGATGCCATCTGGGCCTGGCGCCTATCCACCCTCAGTGCCTTCAAACCCTCCTGAACTCTGCCCTCCATGATTTCCCATCTGTCACCCCCTCCCTCCCATTTCTGCCATTTCCTCCCCCTTGGGTGTCACCCCCCTCTTCTCATTAGTAAATACTGAGCAGAAGTAATCATTTAGTGCTTCTGCCTTATCGCACCTTCCTTCCACCTAACCCTCCTTCCTAATCCTTACTATGTGGTCCTTACAGCTCCTTTTCTCCCTGATGTACCTAAAGAAGTCCTTCTCCTTCTTAATGCCTTGTGCCAGCCTGAGTTCCAGATGCCTTGGCTCCCCACTGCCTTTGTCACCTCCTTCGATTCTGTCAAGTACTCCTCCTGTCCTCCTCCGTTTTCTTGTACTTCCTAAAGGCAGCTCTTTTCCTCGTTACCTTTTCCATTACCTCCTTGCTCAATCAGCTTGGTTTCCTAGCCCTAGCTCTTCTTGCTCTGGGCCTGCAGCAGGTTACGTTGCCTCCACTATCCCCAGCTTTATAAGCTCCCACCTCTGGTTAGTATCCATACTAGATTGAATTCTGGCCAGGTACCCTTTTACCACTTCCCATCCTCCCAAAGTCAGCCCTCCTGAAGTCCAGCATTCTTGTGCCAGATTCCACTCCGTCCTTGCCCATATCCAATGTGAGCCATACTGAGTGGTGGTTACTCCCTGACAGTGGTTCCTCCACTGTAGTTCTCTCTCAAAGTCCCCATTTGCCAGCACAAGGTCAAGGGTATACCCTAACCTGATTGGTTCACTGACCATTTACAGCAGGAAGCTGTCCTGAAAGGCATCCAGCAGTACCTGCTCCTTCTGTTCCTGGTTGTTGGGGTACTCCAGTCCACTCCTGGCATGTTGAAGTCCCCACAATCACCACACTACGCTTCTGAGGCTCTCCTGATCTGTCCCACTGGTTCCCTGTCTAACTCCTCCGCCTGAGATGGCGGCCTGTAAACCACTCCCATTCTGAGAATCCTATTCTTGGAATCCTGGATTTGCATCCAAAGTGACTCCGTACTACCCTGCTCCCTTCCTCCCTTACACACTTCAGTCCTTCCTTCACACAAAGTGCCACACCCTCCTTTCCCAATCACCCTGTCCCTACAAAATAACCTGTACCCTGGTACAGACAGGTCCCAGTCATTGTATTGGGTGGCCGATGTTTCTGTGATGGCTGCAATGTCCACCTCTCCTCTCTGCCATGAGCACCTGTAACTCTGCAGTTTTCCTTCCAAGACTCCTAGCATTAAGGGTAACCACCTTCCACCCTCCTTCCCCCATCCTGCCCTCCTTTACTAGCATCACCAATAGTACTTGCCATTTGTCCTTTGTCACTGTTATGGAGGGTAGGCTCATATGGTTTCCAACCTGTGGTCTCTGCATGTCTCTTGCCCAATTGCCACCCCCACTCCTAGTTTAAATTCCCAACTTCCTCTATGTACTCCTCCATCCTCTGTTTCAACACTTTCTTTCCCTCCTCACTTAAGTGTAGTCTGTCCTTGTCAAAAGACTACTGTCCTCCCAGGTCCTCCCACCCCCAACAGCCCATACCCTTTAGCACAACACCAGGTCCTTAGCCATCCATTAAACCCCTTATTCTCAGCTTTCTTGTTGTGCTTGCCTTGGGCACTGGAAGTATCTCTGAAAGTTACTGATCTTCCTGCCCTCACATAATTGTCCTAGTTCCTCAAACCTCCTCTGGACTATATCTACTGTCTTGTCAGCCAGGTCATTCAGTCCCAAGATGTATAATTAAATGAGGCTTGTCCTACCCCTTCTGGCATATTTCAGAACAGACTGTCCCACCCTTTCCGCTTGTCATTTCTGGCATGGCCTCCACCCAAATGCAACTATGCCTCTCCCTTGCTACCCCACCTGACTCCTATAGTATTGAGTCCCCAGCACTAAGATTCCACCCTTACTCCCTACTTGCTTCCATTCCTCTCTCTCATTTCTGGCTCCTCTTCCTCCTGCACATTATTTCTTGCCCCTGTTGCAATTCTCCCAGCAGAACTTCCCCGCTCCGGTTTGGTCCAGGCATTTATCAATTACTCCTCTAATTTCATCATTTCCTCCTCCTCCTTCTTCCTCTCTAGCAGTGCAAAACTATTTTCTGAAGACCCTTCACAAATGCCTGCTCCCTCTCTTCATAGTAACCTGTTCTCCTCCTTTCACTCCATGACTTTTGCCACTACTTGCCTCCCCCACAAGTCCCTATCTCCTCCTTCCATTTGTCTTTTGTCTCCTGACCTGGTTTCCCCAGCAATCATTCTTCTGACCTGGGTCCCTTGCCTCTGCTTTCCTTCTTCTGACCCTCTCCTCACCACTGCTGGCTTAAATCGCCTCCTCATCTCCCTCCTTCCTCCCTCCAGTATTGGGCTAAACCCACCCAGTCTGCCTTGCCTGTCTTAGTTCCTCCTGCAGACCCTCGATCTCCTTTCTAAGTTTCTCTGTGGTTGCACACTAGCATCCCCCCCACTCCAGGCAATTTTCAGAAAGATTGTGCACCGCAGTTGTTGCAGCCACCACCTACCCATTGCTGTTGTTGCCCACCAGCGACCTCCACCCTTCCAGATGAAGGATACCAAACACTCCCCCAGTCCTCTCTCCTCCCTCTATCAGTGCAAAACATTCTTTTCTTAATTTCTCTTACCCCTTTGTTATACACATTTAGATAGATTGAGCAACTGCTTTTTATATTCCTATCGTTCTATCTGCACCTCAAAAGGAGACTTTAAGTAGCTATTGCACAACCTTCTTCAAACTCCTACTCCTCCTTTCCACAATGCAATAGAAATGCAAAGAAGTAACAATGAAAGCTCCCTGATTTGCAGTTACTTCCCTTCCACTGAGATAGTCCCCTCTTCACTCGCTGCTGTTCCTTTCCTGGATGTCTGCTTCTGCTATGACAGGTGCATATCCTTTGCTCGTTTGAGGAAGTGATGTCAGAACCCCTGGTATAAGAATCACAACCAGGGGCAGGTGGGGTGAGGGGTTGGGTGGGTTGGACCAGCCCAAGTCTTCCAGAAACAATCAGGTAGCTGAGGCCCTGGTCAGACCAGTAGCACCCTTCCCCACTATGCACCAAACTTTGCAGCTAGTGAAGCTAGCAAAAATGAATCACAATTCTACTCAAAGCCTACAAAATAGGTTTGACCAAATGAAACAGGTTTCCAATTCAACAGCTTCACCAACAACACATCAAAATAGGCTTGAAATTAGAAGATATAGGTCTCCAATTCAAAGAAACAGCCCCAATTAAATCACACCAAATACATTTTAAATCAGAAGAAATAGGCTCCACAAATGCAGCCTGCTACACAGTGAAAATCAAACAAATGAGCCCACTTATAGCCACCAAAACAGGTTTCAAAATTCCTACAGCCCCAAAACAATACCCTGCTAGCCCCTTAGAAGTAGTAAGAAAGAAAAGAAATAACCTTCTACCAAGTAAAATCCACAAGAAACAATGTAAAACAAGAAGAAGAAGCTACTGTACTGGAACAGATCTGATCCTTTCCCTTCTAGTTCCTTCACAGACTGAAAAAAATGTAATGCTTATCCAGCAAGTAAATCCTTTCCCAACTGCTCAGCAAAAGAAGGTTTAGACAACCTCTGCCAGACCCCAACTGTTTCTGTAGTTAACAGACCTCAAATACAATGTCCAACATACAGAAATGGCAGCTAAAAACTACTTTAAATCAACTTACAATACCTCAGCAGCTAAAGGCCCTTTCTCTCTCTCCTCTAGCTGAAGGATTTAGATAGAGTTTTATTTGTTTGACGCCAAGTCCAGGAGGCTCTGGAGTCGCATAATTAAAATTGACAAAATAGTAAAACATTCAGATTATGTAAACAATCAATGAGTAAATAGATTGAACATAATTTAAAAGTTTTATATAAGTTAAACAAAACGTCAGCAGGAAAAGGCCAAGCTAAAAGGTGAGTTTTCAGGCCCACTGAAACGCCTCCACTGTAGGGGCTTCTATCAATGATCTTAGCATGACTTCCAGAGGACTGGGCCAGCCACCCGAATGAACGATCACCCAAGGTTTCAGCCTGGTCCTCAGAACCACCAGGAGGCCTGTGGTGGAGGAACAAAGGGAGCAGGCCAGGATGGCAGGAGTGAGGAGGTCTGACAGGTAGCCAGAGCCCACTCCGTGATAGGGGCTTTATAGGTAAGCAAGCTCACCTTGAAGAGAATCCTCCACCTGACCAGCAGCCAGTGCAGACCTCGCGAGGACTGAGGTCACATGACAGAATCTTTTCTCTTGCATTTATCTGCGTTATATACCTAGTACTTGAATATATTACCTTACAATAATCTGCTGTTTTGGTTCTTTTGTAGGTTGCTCTACAATCCACCATCTGCTTCTTCAGAGATTTTGTATGTGTGACACAGTTTTATGATGCCAGATCACAACACTTGCTCCTCTCCCTCACTATTCTATTTTTATACTTGCCCCCTCCCCTCTTCATGATGCGTGTGTGTACTAACAGGCGGGGGAATTATGTGCCAGAGGTGCGATCCCACCCATGGAGCTTGCGCCTCTGGACAGGTGTGCACCAGCGGTATTCATGACTGCTGGCCACCTGTCCACTAACCCACTCCCCGGTGCACAGGACACTGCAGGGAGGCCAGGGGTGGACCAGGTAACTGAGAGGATCCCCACATGGCAGGGCATACGATGGCAACGTGTTCAGATGACCATCAGCTGGTGGCTGTGGAGCGAGAGTCAAGTGAAGCCGCTGTCCCGATGCAACACCAAAGATGGATGCAGGGATGAGTGCCCTGCCACATGCCTGGTGGAACCAGTGGCGGTGTGGGCCAGCTCTGCCAGTCGGGGGACAGCATCCTTGGGCGGTGCCCTTGTGTTTGTATGTGTTGGGTGATGGGCGTCTGGTAGGGCCGTGCACCAATTGTGCTGGGGCAGGAGGCACTGGACAGCCATGGGGGTCCAGTCACAGTGGTTCTGGGGTAAAGTGGGCTAACTGCCCCATCCGGGTGGAGTCAGGTTATGTGCATGGGGTGCATAGGGGCTTATGGCAGGGTTCTCCCTGGCATACCTTCACCCTCCTCTGCACCCTTGGTGCCAGCACTACATTCCTTAGTGCATGGTGCATTCCAACATGGTGCCCCAGCATGTTGTGGTCTGCGAGCCCAGGGGATCGTGTATGTTGGGTCTGTGCACCTACCATTTGTGCATCCCATGCAGGGGGGCGATGGGTGTGAGTGGCTATGCGCCCGTTACGCGCACATAGTCACTCATGTGTCGCACAGGCCCAATATCAGGTACACTAGTATCTGTTTGAACTTAAATAGAAATTGGATTATAGTCTAAAAAGCAACGCACGGAAAATTATAACTTGATTTGAATATATTTGTAAATAAGAGGGGCTTTGATTTCATGGAGAACAATAAATCTGGTCTGGGTCATTGCTTTAGTAGAGTGCGCTTTTGTGAATTGTCTAAATAAGAGTCACATGGAATTTACTTTTCATATTATTGTTTCATCACACGTTAGTTATGTACTTGATTACATGCACTATAAAAGCGGACTATGTTGCTCCGTTTACCGAAGTCCCCACTGACGAAGGGTATTTTTTAACCACAAATTGCGGGGCAAGTATAGCTAGCCAGTGGGCATGTCTGGTATTGTACCAATAAAATTGCAAAAAAAATTGCAAAATGTGCTTGACTTTGGTATTGTGGCTTATACAAAGCCTGTCGCTTGTCCTTGGGGTGGTTAGAACCACCCACACCTGCACACTCTACACCCAAATGAAATGGCTCCCACTGCAGGACAGGATCACATTCCAGACCTGTTTGCTGGTATGAAAGCCCTTTGGGCCTCACCGGTGAAACATTTCCTATTACTGCCCAAAGCCCTTACTCTACTAGGGCATGGCTTGTGGCACCATCTCTGTGCCATTCTGCAGAACAAGTCTGACTAAGTGTTCATTTGCAGCTAGAGTCCCACAATGGCTGAATGAGTTACCAGTGCAGGTGGTGGGACTATCCAAAATTGGCCAGTTCAAAAGGGAACTACGGTGCAAAATCTCCATCTCTTGGTTAATGAAATACTATCTAATGTATACTCCTGTCAAACTAAGCAAAGCTGTTTTCTTTATGATGGAAGGAACTGTGACTATGTAAAGCTGGAAAACTCTAATAAAAGTTATATTATCAAAAAGGGAACTACAGAAGGTACTTTTACATGGCACTGTATGCAACTGCAATAAACAATAACCCTCCCCAGTCGCACTCTTCACATGCACTTCTGATCAAGTTCACAGACTTACCTAGTGAAAAATACTCAAAAGTACAGCTTATCTCTACCAGTTCTGTACTTATGTCTTCCCACATAGTTGCTGCTTGGCAATGCCACGTGGTGTCTGTCATTTTCTTGTTCTGCTTAACAATGCTTCTTAACGCTGACACATGATTGCTCAATTTTAACAGGAAACTTCACTGTTTATGATTTTACATCATTGTTTTTATTAGTCAAAATTAACTGTAAACCTCATTGTGTATGATTTACATCACTGTTTTGTTTTCTGTTACTGACAAGGAACTTTTGTAAATGAGCATTTTGCTTAAAGGTGTAGATCCAATTACTTCAATAAATAAATGAATGAAAACTGTTTTAATCGTGATCCCACAAAATGCTCTCTTTCACTTCTGCCTGGCTATTATCCGCAATAGTTTATGGAACTTTCGCCTGGACCATGTCTTTAAAAGGTGGACAGGTTAAGTAAAATAATTATTAAATTGCCAAAGAGTCTCCCCTGTCTAGGGCCCATTCTAATGTCATGACTAGCAGGGCATGATCAGAGAGCAGGAGGGGAAGATTTGACAGTGAGAGAGCAAATGATGGTGCTCTTTGGACCCATGACAGAGGTCTATGCATGTGTATATGTTTGTGGTGCAGAACAGAGTGTACATCCACGGGTATAGGCTAAAGGGCCCTTCACACATTCACCCAGCTGATTTGGGATTTCTTAAAATATATCTTCCCTGTTTTCTGTGCACCAGTTTCTTTTTTTGAAGGGGCAGGCGGGTTAGTGGTATCTCTATAATCAAAGATCGTGTTGTAATCTCCTCCCATAAGCAGTACCCCTGCCTGTAATTCTTTACCTTTGAGAAGGCCCATGCTGTACCAGCATCAGTGCCTAGGGTATATATAAATTCACTATGGTTAACATGGTACCCAAATAATTATCTGTAAGTAATGCAAGTCTACCCTTAGGGTTCACGTATGTTATGGAGATCTGAGAAGGTGTTTTTGAACCAATATAGCTGTGCCCCATCTCTTTCCCTCTGGAATGAGGAGGCCACCACTTCTGAATATCCAGATTTTCCCAATGTTTAAGTTTCCTCCTGACTAAGATAAATTTCTGGGAGAAGACTGAAGCTTGGCTTGAGTTTCTTAATAGAAGCCATTACATTAGACCACTTAACCAAGTTGTTCAGCCTGTTGACATTGTGTGACTATATTTGAAGTTTGTTAACAGTAGCCATTGTTAGCATCCAGAGCGGAAAACGTATCACATAATTTCTGCCAGAGTATGGTTAGTGAGTCCAGCTTCCCCAGAAGCCTCAGCCACACTAATACAGTGTGTGGGACCCATCCAGAAAGTTCTTGATACCAAAACTGGCCTCCTAATTACAAGGCCAAGTAAGGCATACTTTGCCCAACAGAATAAGAATAGTTGTGGGAAAATACTGTACCCATCTCCGCTGTGCAGATAAAAATAAACACTGAAGCGCATACACCTTAACAAGTAATAAAGTGCATGGGAACAATACAAAACACAGAAACATTGTAAATTAGAAAACATTGTAAGACAAAAATGTCTTCCAAGGTGGGAAAGCCAGATGGAATGCTCTCTGATCTGCTGGGGCAAGGGTGCATGGTTACATCACCATCCAGTGGGAGGTACGCTGTCTGTTGTAGGAGTATCATGCCTCCCTGGTCTAAGAAAAGTCCACACCCAAGGGGGTGGGGTGTTTGGGGTGTATGAGCACCTAGAATCCCAGGTGTAGTCATCCTAGTAGTAATAACTGGATCATAAGACTTAGAGGAAATACAGTGACAATTCACCTGTGTTTGGTAAGGTATTACCTTAACTATGGGTATCCCCAGTCTGGCCCCTGTCACACATTGGACATAAATTATTTATACATCATAGTAAAAAAATATTTATATAGTCCCAACAGTTATATAGTATATGGTGCTGCCTATTTCCAATGGATTTCAGCAACTGCTGAAATCTTGTTGTAGTACAGTTCAAAGGTCAAAGTTGTTGTACTATCGCCTGACATCACATCGATAGTACAACTTTTTACTCCTTGACCTGCCACCTGATTGGTTTTAGACGACGCCTGCTTGAAAAGAAAACAAACATGGCGGCATGATTTAGTTAGTACTGCAGCGGAGCCACTGAGTTTCAAATCGAGTCGGGACATGGAGAGCCATACATGGCTCCCATTCTGAAAATACTATAATTTTTTCCCTAATTTTAAAATGAGAACTGGAGGATTACTAGCGCACAAGCGGAATCGGAGCGAGCAGGAACACCAGTGGGAATGGGAGCAGCGCCTGCAGCAAGTAACGAGAAAATATTGCAAAAAAAACCTGAACAAAACACCCATGTACTATATAAAACAGTGAGTTGGGTGAACATCACAATAATCTGTTCTAGGTTCATCGCAGTTGATGACATCAGCGGACCTCTCGAGCTCGCCTCGGCAGGTCTCTGATGTCATCAACCCCTCGATGGAAACATTAGCTTTGTTGTGGATGTTCACCCATCCACCATTCTATATTTCTATGTGAGCACCCCACATCATTACACCAGAGAGCAGTTGTCAGATGAGCTGCTAGTACCAGCAGTCTGCTCTAAGAACAAGCATTTGTCAATGCCGAATGTTGCTTGCTTCTATGTGCTGTTTAGGTATTTGGAAGTCATTGGAGTGCAAATATTGAAAATTTGTGAACTACGAAGCCGCATGTAGGAATTGCGCAACTATGCTCGTAAAACAGTCATTGTTAGAAATTTTTCACGAAATGTTCAACATAGCCATTTTAAGACCTCTGGTCATGAACAGTGTCAGTGTGATTTTGTTAATATGTCCCTTACATTGAGTTTGCACGACTGCACCATTTATATAAGCTACATGGTAGGAAATCGTTTTGGGCAGGATGTGAAAATGACAGCTGTACTGCTCATAAGGAGGTGTGGTAAAATGGCAATGTTGGAAAATCTGGAGTGAAAATATTGAAAATTTGTGAACTTACTGAGCCTGTGTGAGAACTGCATGAACGACGCCGTAGAAACAGTCATTTTTGGAATTTTTTCACCAAATTTTCAACATAGCCATTGTATGACCTCTGCTCATGAACAGTGTCACTGTGATTTTCTTAATTTGTCCCGTACATTGATTTTGCACATCGACTGCGCCATTCTGCGCTACAAGGGCGGAAACACATTTTGGGTGAGATGTGAAAATGACAGCTATACTACTCATAAGAAGGTGTGGTAAAATGGCAATGTTGAAAATCTGGAGTGAAAATATTGAAATTTCGGCGAACTTACGAGCCTGCATAGGAACTGGGCGCACCGACGCTCAGAAAACAGTCATTTGATTTTGGCCTTGATTACCAACATGGGGTTTTGGGACACTTGTCATGACGATGTCACTGTCATGGTGGTACTCAGGCCCAAAGGGTGATTTCGCAGTCACTGCGTGAAATCACCCTTCGCCTGAATAACGCCATGACAGTGACATCATTCATGAGAAGGTCCTAAAACCCATGTTGATGGCCAGCAAAATTCCCAAAATGCCTGAGATATGCAATAAAGTTGAACCCTCCATCTAGCCCATTATACAGCTTACCGGCATTTCTCAGTTCGCGATTGGGCTTTGAAGAGTGCAGACGTGTTCGGTCCACCGAAGATCGCTGCGCCGGAGTCGGTAGTATGGGGTGAGGGGGTGGGGAGGCTAAAAGCGCAGTGGGTGGGTGTGGGTTGTGGGAGGGCTGGTCGAGACGATTATTGGACCGCTTTTGTTTTACAGGTATAAAACAAAAAGACTGTGGGACCGCTTGCATGCTGGGGTGGGCTCCCAGCGGCACAAGGATGGGGAGTCGTCAGCTTGACGGGATTGGGCACTTGTCGGCAAGAGCCTGATTGCCACGCTGGGGTGGGCTCAGCGTGGCACCAGTTACGAGGGGAGGGACGACAGCAACTCAGCCGGGCGATTGGGCACCGTCAGCTACACAGGACGGCGGGGCACGCACACCTGCGTGGGGGGAGCTACGCTTATCGGTGCTCACTGAAGCTTAGCCCCCTTTCAATCAGGGTTACATTGCATTTTGGAGCGGTCATAGACAGCTCCAAAATGCATTGGCTTACAGGCGCGCGCGCCTGCTGTGCTTACTGACTGAATTGGAGGAGGAGGTGACACACCTCCAAATTCCGATGATGGCACTATGTTTCTTGCACATGCGTGCAAGCAACATAAAAAGCCACAAAGAGAGAGAGAGAGAGAGAGAGAGAGAGCAATGTAGCCTTAATAAACTGATGGTCTGACTGTTTTGCTGAAATATTTCTCCTGTAGGGCTATGGAGAATCGTACTGCATTTTAACTGTCTCATAAAGTTCTCAGGTTTCTGTTTTGTTCGTAGTATGTAAGAACCATGCTGAGTTTATTAGAAGCAAATGAAACAGAAAATAAAACTGCAGTTTCTAATTTTTTTTTTTTGGTATTTCTTTTTCCTCCTTCTCTCTGCAGGCTCCACTCTTCGGGAGCACCCATGAAGATCTGCCCCCACTCCAGCAACTTGCCTGTGTCCTCTGATTGACCCCCCATGGAGCTGCGACTTTCTCCATGTGGGGATGAGGGGCAGGCTAACACCCCGAGCCATTCACGCTTAGTCGGGGAACCACAGGACCAGGCAGGCGGGAGCCATTAGGGTCTGTCTCAGTGCTCCATCTACTCGAGCCTGCAGAGTGTTTTTCCTGTTTGCTGGGAGTGGCGCATACCGATGCTAAGGCATCACCTCCGCTGTCGCCACTCCCACTCCCCCAGATGTCTGCTTTACGCTTGCTGTGCCCCCGACCTTCTGCCAGAGGCCAGGTAAGTGCCAAGCATGGCCCCCTTGCTCCTGGGAGAGGGGAGCTGTCCTTCAATCCTCTCCTCCCTGCCGACCCCAGACAGCCAGGGCTCGCTCCCCAACCTGGGTCACTGGTGTGGTGTGAGCTGTGGTGTCCAGTGCCTCAACCCTCAGCGGCACCAGGCCAGCTTGCAGTTTCTATTTTCATCCCACATCCTTACACCAGAGAGCTGTTGTCAGATGAACTCTTAGCATCAGTAATCTGCTCAAAGAATAAACCACAAAGCGACAGCAAGATAGTGAAACCAAAACAGACAGGAAAATTACACAAATTTTAAGAAGTAGTCAGTTGTAACTTTTATTTCTGAAATATTTTTCTTTTCCTTTTGCTCATTAGAAGGTTTTCCATGAGATAATAGTGTGTTATATGTGAGAATAGTTCTCAGCCTGGCAGCTGACATATCTGTCTCTAGTCCCCAACTCGTCTATCAGCATTGTGACCTCAGTGACATCACAGGTGACTGACCTGGATGCTCCTAAGCAGCAGTGATGTCACAGTCAGTGAGGTCATAGTGCTGATGATGTGAAGGAGTAAGAATAGATAGATGTGTCAGCTGCCAGCACAGTGCTGTCCCACACATCACACCTACTAACATCAGGTAAACAATCTTCTAATTAACCAAAGAAAAAAGAAAAGTACCCAAGATATAAAAGGTAATGATTGACTGCTTTAAAAACTAATATTAGCTTTAGGCAGTACACTAGCACATTAATAAACTGATGATCTGACTTATTTAAAGATGCATAGCTCTGATAGAAAGATGGAGATCATACTGCATTTATTGTTTGTATGATGTAGAAACCAGTTAGAATTTATTAGAGCAGCTGAAAAGAACATATAACTACATATTCTATATTCATTGTGCTCTGTGGCAATCAGACCGGACACGAGGAGTGGGCAGCCCCTGCAGAGGAATCCACAACAGAGCACTGCCCTCAGACGACTACTAACCCACAGGGCCCCCGACCAACCAGTTCAAAGTAATAAGCAGAAAACCAGGAGGCCTCAGTTTTGCCAGGTTAGTCTCTGAGAGCAGAAAGTTATTTATACAGAATGCAGACTCTTTTTTAAAACAGTCCAATGTTGCCCATGTGTTTTTCTCCCTCCATGGGGGTGTGATTACCTCATCAAAAGAGGGGTGTAAGGAGAGCCACAAGATACTAAAAATAGACGCGTCTCATCCAAAGTCGTCAGGAGGGAGATTCTGCCAGTTGTCTCTCTGTGACCAAGTGTCCTGGAATGATTTCAAGATGTTTCAATATCCTGTTTTGTCACTGGGGTGCTTCAGAAACATAGAATTTGACAGCAGATAAAGACTGCTTGACCCACCCAGTCTGCCCATTTTCCTACCTGCTGTAAACCGCAGACCCTACTTGGTCTCCAGCTTTACTCTCCCTTTCCCAACCACTAAGGTTCCCTTATGCCTATCCCATGTGTTCTTGAATCCCGTTACAGTCTTTGTCCCAGCCACCTCTGCTGGAAGGCTGTTCCCGGCATCCACCACTCTTTCTGTGAAGGTACTTCCTCACATTTCCTGAATCTACCCCACCCCCGCTTCATAGCATGACCCTTGTTCTTGAGCATCTTTTTTCTGAAAATGCTTCCTCTTGTAACTTATTTATACCCATGATGTACAGTATTTGAAAGTCTCTATTAAATGTCTCCTCAGACTGTCTCATTACATCTTGCAGCTGTCCACCAACTTAATCTCTCAACTAAACTCCCACCCTCCTCTCTCACTCCGATCTCTAGTATTAATATTGTTTCTTAATTTATGTCCTGACCATATTGTTCTATTCCTTCTCATGTTAACTGATTTTGGATAACCTACTTTTATTAATGGTCTATACGCACAGACTGTATATTACTGTACCTGAATTTTTGTGTATTGTATTTTACTGTACCTGAATTTTGCTACCCTTGTTATGTTTTGTACTCCTGTCCCCGGGTCACACCTGGAAACAAGCTTTAGCTCAGTGTGCCTTTCCGTTACCAAATTTTAAATAAATAAATATTGTATCCTCCTCTCCCTCTTTCTTCCAGGTTGTACATATTGAGGTCCTATAATCTCTCCTCATAGGGCTTTAGATACAGGCCCTGTGTCATTTTAGTTGCCCTCCTCTGGACTGCTCCACTCTGTCTATGTCCTTCTGGAGATGAGGGCTCAGAATTGCACAGTACTCTAGGTGCAGTCTCACCAATCATTTATACAGCGGTATCACCACCTCTTTTTGCTGGTGATACCCTCCCATGTACCCTAGCATCCCACTAGCTCTCCACACTGCCTTGTCACACAGTTTGGCCACCATTAGGTTGCCAGATATGATTATTCCCTGGTCTCTCCTGCTTGGTGGTCATCAGTACCACTCACCCCATTTTGTATTCTGCCCTGATTCTGTGCCCCAAGTGCATGATTTGCACTTTGCATTGAAATTTAGCTGCCACACTTTGACCACCTCAAGCTTTCTTTAGATCTCTATTCATCCCCCACCCCACCCCGGAGTGTCTCACCCCACTGTAGACTTGTGTGTCATCTGTAAAGGCATAACTTCCCTTCCCCAGCCCCTCTGCCATGTCACTACTAACGACATTAAAGAGAACATCGGGTCCCAGTAGAGCACCATGCTGGTCACCCTCCTCTCCTCAGAGTGAACTCCATTTACCACCACCTCTGTCACCTATCCCCAACCAATTCTCACCCAGTTTACCACCTTGAACCCACACCCAGGCTGCCTAGCTTGTTTACAAATCTCCTATAGTATGTGCAACAGTGTTGAAGGCCTTACTGAAACTACAGGTAGGCCACATCCACTGCTCCACCCAGATCTACTTCCCTGGTCACCCAGTCAAAGAAATCTATCAGATTTGTTTGACATGATGTCTCCCCAGTTTTGTGAAGTGGGACTACATCTGCCCTCTTCCAGTCCTCCAGAACCACCCTTCTCCAGTGAGTGGTTGAACAGGACTGTCATAGATGCAGCCAGCACCCAGTGCTTTCTTCCGTGGATCAGTGTATGTGTAGTTGTCCTGGTTTCCATTTGAAATGTTATGGGACTGGTTTCTGTTTTTGGGTCTGTATTCTGCACTGACCACCCATGTTCTTTGATGACTCATTGCACCTCTTCCAGGGTGATGTATCATGCCATACCAGAGTCCCAGAAAACCCTTAATTTAGCAGAGTACACAGTCTGAAATCTGATGTGATGTGCAATCTGAGTACCCTGCATATGCCAGTCATTCTTTAAAATTTTCGAAGGTAATCCTTATTGAAGAAAAGTCTAGCTGCATTGTAGGTAACATTTTTCTTCCCCAGCGATCTTTAGGATTTCTTCCTTATCCTTATCCTTATAGCTGGCAAACGCCATTACCACTGAGCAGGGATGGGTGCCTGAGTCCGTGGGTTTAGGAGTAAGTGCTCTATGTGTATGCACTATACAAAGCTGGAGTGTGACTGGCAATTTTAAAATGTCCCTAAGTAAGTGTTCCACAAACTCAGTCATTCAACCTGTCACCCTCAGTTAATCTATACAATGGAGGTTGTCCTCTGGAACATGCCTCTAGGTCTTGGCATTTTAATTTAACACCCCATTTTGATCCAGGAGAAATTCTATGGCTGTATGCAGTTGTAGGGCTCCATCCCTACGTGGCTTATGCATTCCTTGACTTCCTGTATTCATTATTTCACTGCTTGCAACTTGGAATTAAGAATCACAGAATCTTTGATGATTTTCACTCCTGAAGCTTTGGAATTCAGGTGGGGGTTCAAATCAGGAGCAGGTAAGACGTTCCATTTCTACATCAGTTTCTCTGCCTGTAACTGCCAAACCTGCAAGGAAGAGCCTCTACTGTGAGGGCTGCTTTCAGGACTAAATCCATAGTCATCTGTCTTCTGCACTTGCTGTGACTGGAATCCAGTCACTCTGGCTCTTCCTGTTCCACCAGATGCTATTTCTGAGATTTTGGTATGTTAATGTGCTATTTGGTGGAGTTTGTCACCAGGCGTTCAAGAGAGTCTGAGTTAGCTTCTCATCAGGATGATGACATCACCGAAGTCCAAAACTGTGACAAATGAAAAGGACTGATAGACTGGTGCTCTCATTATAATGTTTTATATTTGGTCTAAGTGAGGACAGGAGTATCTCACTTACTTTTTTCCCTCATTGCCAGCCAGACCTTTTACTCCTTCCAGGTTTCTCCTTTCCTTGTCACTTACTTAGGAAAAGTTATATCCATGGCTCTGCAGGGCAGAGGCAGTCCAGAGGAGGGCAACTAAAATGGTGCAGGGTCTGCAAGGGAAGCCATACGAGGAGAGACTAAAGGAGCTTAATATGTATACCCTTGAGGAAAGAAGGGAGAAAGGGACATGATAGAAACTTTTAAGTACCTCAGTGGAATCAACAAAGTCCAAGAGGATAGCATCTTTCAGAAAAGAGATATGCAAGAACAAGGGGACACAATTTGAAGACAGAGTGGGATGGCTCAGGGCAATGTGGAGGAAGTATGTTTTCACAGAGAGGTGGTGGACGATGGAACAGCCTTCCTGAGAAGGTTGTGGGGTCTAAAACTGTGGAGAATTCAAAATGCATGGGACAAACATAAGGCAATTTTGTGGGGAAGGAAGAAATAGGCTGTTGGTTAAATAGGATCTGCAGCTTATACTGTAGGTAGGGAAATGGGCAGACTAGGTGGGCAAAGCAGTTCTTATCTCGTCAAAGTCTATGTTTCTGTGTAACTCAGGAGGACCTGAATCTCTAGCTAGCACATCTCCCTGAGCCCCAAGGGATCATCACAGAACAGTCCCTGCCTTGGAAGTACTTAAAACGTGTTAAAGGTTTGGTTTTGTACTTCCATCTCTGATTTGGGAGGACAGGGCGAAGTACCACTGCTTATTTTATACTGCTATAAATAATTTTTCTAAGTGGGTTTTCTAAGCTGTCTCAAGTGGTGCACTGGATGTGTTTTGGAATTACAAGCAAGGGGATAGAGGTTTGATTCCAGCCAGCAACAGATTTCTTCTTCACAGAAAGAGTGGTGGATGCCTGGAACAGTCTTCCAGCAGAGGTGGTGGGGAAAAACAATGGTGGTGTTCAAGAATGCATGAGACAGACATAAGGGAATCTTGTTGAGGCACAGCCAGAGATCAAGTAGGGTCTGTGGTGACATTATAAGCAGGGGAAAAATGGGCAGACAGGTGGGCCAAGCGCTCCTTATCTGCCAGGAACTTCTATGGTTCAGTGTTTCTAATTGTACATTGTTTTGGTTTGTGTAAGTTGTTTGTTATTTGTTGTGTACCTTCCTCCCTTTCCCTAATGGGACACTATATCCCCAAGGAGATCCACAGCCCAACAGGCAATGGCTCATCCAGCAGCTTGGGATGACCTGATCTTCTCGGTGCTCTTCTGCAGCTTGGAACTTATTTCCAATTTTGCACAGGAGACTTGAAGCAAGGTAGACTCTCAGCAGAGAGGGATCCAGAGGCCCTGATATCGCTGCACCTGCCTCGGCGCAGCCACTGCCACGGACCTGCCGCCTCCGCCTACTCACCTCCTGGCTGCTACCTGAACCACTCAGTCAGGTAAGAAGTCCCCTTTGACTGGGGAAGCAGTGTGTGCCACCATTGGCCCAGCACGCTCAGGGCTCTACCCTGATTGGACCCTGCCTACTCTGCTGAGCCCTTATTGGCTGCAGCGCTAATGACCTTTGACTTGGCTCTGGGCCATTGTGCCCATTGACTTAAATGGAGCTTTGCAATTTTCTCTCTCACGCACCCACTTTCCTCACACTCTATCTGCTGCAGATTTGGGGCCTGTGTCTATTTGTCTGAATTAACTGCCAAACCGAATCCAATTTAATTGTGATTGTCTACTGTTTTGCTGTCGAATCCAATTGTTGTAAATGTTTTGCATCTGTAATCTTGCCTAACTGCCCTCCTGTGTTTCTCCTTATCTCTGCACTCTGAGCCTGAACTGCCCCCGCCTAGTTCTCCATTTCTTTCGCCGCTTGCCTAATTTCCTCCTTGCCTCATCTCACCTCTCCCTACCCCCAGGTACCAGGTCGAGCTTTCCTGCATAACGCTTGTCTGGTAGCCACCCCACCCCTCGCCTCCTGCCTGTCAGCTCCATGCCCCCATTCAGTGCTCTGCACCGCATCACAGCCCTTTGTTTGCTACTACTCATCCCCCTTAACCTCTGCTTTCTCCTTCCTCCTCCCCAGATCCAGAGCCCCTGATAGGGCTGCACCTGCCCTGAAGGCGGCGGCCTGCCTGAGACCCTGCCGCCGCCTCCTGGCCACTACCTGGAACCACTCAGTCAGATAAGAAGTCCTCCTTGACCGAGGAGCAGTGTGCCACCATTGGCCCAGCGCGCCAGGTCTCTACCCTGATTGACCCTGCCTACTCTGCTGAGCCCTTATTGGCTGCAGCACCTGCTGAGTTTCTGACTTGGCTCTGGGCCTGTTCTGCCAACTCAAACCAGGCGGCTATTTACTCACTCACACTCACATACACACAATAACAATACAATAAGTACAGCAAGCCAAAGCTTTATTATAACAAAATATAATACAAAAGGTTATACATCCGATTCAATAAAGCATCATCCAAGCCCTCTTCCAATGGCTGGAAGCCTCTTGTCAGCCTGGCTAGGAGTCTCTTGAACTAGGAACTGGCCCCACAGCGAAGGCCCACCCTGCAGGAGAGGCTTCAAACCAGCATTGAGAAAGCTACATTTATATCTTATTCTATGCTAAAATAATCTGTGCAGCCCTCATAGTGTTGTTTTCCCACATTCTAGAAGCTGGCGGGCCCCAGGATGCAAATTCACCTATAAGGACTGCTCAGAATTCCTACACCTGCTAGTCACTGTGCTCCAAACACTGGCCGGGTGCCTAGAACACTATGAGCTAAGCAGAAGTTTAAACAAAACTACAAAAACAGGTTGCCTGATAATATGCGACCTTCAAGTCAGCAAAATACACTCTCTGAAGCAAAACATAATAATGAGGCT
This sequence comes from Neoceratodus forsteri, assembly GCA_016271365.2. Taxonomy (NCBI): domain Eukaryota; kingdom Metazoa; phylum Chordata; order Ceratodontiformes; family Ceratodontidae; genus Neoceratodus; species Neoceratodus forsteri. Next base: position 792,450,764 of record CM057449.1, read on the forward strand.
ATCTAAAGAGCAAAACACCAATTAAATGAAGCAGCATGTAAAATGGAGTCACACAATACAAAATGGAGTATAAAATGACATACATTACATGAAATAGCATACAAAATGGAGTGACAATAATCAACATATTATACTATCACTACATTCGGTCCTTTGATTATTGTGAATACGATTTGTATGATATTGGTACCATAGCAAAATTACTACGAATATAACATGATAAGTAACAAGTCCAAATAAGCAAGATAATTGTCACTACAGCAATGATTATGATAGGATGTATCAGAATATTTAACACTTTTGTAGCTGATGGAGACCATCCTGTAAAATATCCCACCAATAATGAGTAGTCTCTTGTTGAATCTTGGAACTTAAATCAATCATTTTATTTTTAACTATCGTAGTTTGCACCTGACTTTGCACTAATGATTTATTTCTTATTGCCAAATGAGCCTGCATTACATCTGTTTCCTGAATTATCTGTTTAATTTTATTTAATGAGATACTCAATCTTGATTGATCTAAAATATTGGGCTGCCAATACAAAATAAGCTTCTGCTCATTATCAGGGACCTGTCATTTTACTGTGGTGATGACATTACAATCCAATGATTACTAGGAATCCATGATTTGAACACGGTCCTCCACACATATTCATTATTACTCATTAAATCACTCTGGGCCTTATTTCTTTGCATTATAGAATACATGTCGCATTGTGCATTCTGTCCAATCAATAAATCGCAAATATTTTCTGCTACTCCCATTCCCCATACCTGTGAAGCATTAAATAACTGCAAGAACTCAAAATCATAATTCAAAGTTACTCTTTGGGGTAAGAAAACAGTTGGCATCCATTGAGCTTGTAAGTTAATTAAGCTAAATACATCAATTCCTACTGCCTGAAGCCTGTTAGTCAGTGTTTCTATATCAACACTATTTAAAATTCCCATGCCTGCCCCTGCTCCACCTAATAGCGTATCATACCAAGCTCTTTTATATTTGCATTTTCTACTAAACATAACGTTATGTTAAAATGGATTACATTTTTCTGATATCACTGCACTACTGATGTACATGTGGATGGAACCTTAACTATACTATTATTGCTAATTACAGGATGATTTTTCAACACTGTAATGTGATCTGCCCAAGTAGTTCTATTAGTTATTGCAGTAGCATTCATGCAGAATAACGTGTCTATGTCAATCAAAGTAATACTTGCATTGAAAATGTCTGTTTGATTCATGCAGCAAACAAGTCTATGTTGTACAGTCACCATGCAACTATTCGGTAAGTTGCAGCATTTAATAGCAGTCTTATTCTGCAAAGAGATTTCATCTGTTTCGTAGGCATATTGTCCTGGGCCACCAGTTGTCATCCAGAGATTGACCCGGGTGAAAATGTCATGTTCAGTACCACACACTTCTGTCGGATGGGCAGCTAAAGTTCCCTGGGTTCTATCTTTGGTATCATTTTTCCAACTCCAGGTTCCTTTACAACCAGTGTCATTACAGTTAACCCTTTGAATCCTTCCTCCAGGGGTAACTAGCTCTGCCAAATGGACCATAAGACACACCAGCATTCCTTTTAAAATCCATTGCTGGACCTAGAAAGACACAAATTTCATTATTCTCGAAGATAACATTTATGTGCAGGCACGTATTCCCATTTTTCTTTCCCTGATCTGATAATTAACACTGTGTTGTCTCGTCCGTGGCTATCACTTCAGCTGGTTCAGGAGGGCCATTTGGGTTTGTAACCCATATTTTGGCACCATTGTTAAAACCTCCTGTAGATCTAAAACCTTTATCCCCTTGCTGTTAAGAGTGTGGGCTTGTCCCTTTATAGGGTCATTTTGTTAACTGGAATAATTAACAATTGAGCCACTCTGTCATACTGTTGAATTAACAGATTTTGTTCTCTACTATTCAACAAAATTACTTTCACTTCTCCTCGGTAATCACAATCAATCACCCTCCCAAAATTTGTATTCCCTTGAGGGCTAGTTCTGATTTAGGTGCTATCCAACCAAAATGTCTCAGTGGAATTTGTATTCAATACCAGTTTCTATCACTTGAATGTTTCTGCTGTTTATTCTGTATTCTTGAAGGGCATGTAAATCAAGTCCAGCAGCTTCTGGGTTGCCCTGCAAGGAGACAGAGCTCCTGGTGTAATTTCCCAATATAACACTGTTTCTGTAGTTGAGTAAGCCTGCACTTGCAAATTAGGAGTTATCATTCGCATTAAGGGGTCTCAGATTCTCCAATTGGTCTATTATTTAAAATCTGTAATGCTTCATGCAAATTCTCTTTCCATTTTCGTAGGTCTCCCCAATTGTCCTTTCACAATATGAGGATTGGTCTTTGTTGCCCATGTTGGCATATAGGACACTGAGCAATAACAGTTTTAACCAAATCCAATGTTAGGGGTACACCCCTACTATATGCCCACCTGTAAGTGGCTTTCTCCCAAATGTCCACATTTTTGATGTGCCGCTTTGCCAGCCCTGATAACTGCTGACTTTGAGTTTCTTCAATATCCACTGGAAAATCTTAGCTTTTTCATCTGCAATAAAATTATACCATCGTTCTAGTGTATCTGAAGCACAATGAGCATCAACATGAAATACAGTGGTCTAAGTATTTTGCACCATAGTCCATATTTCCTGCCACAGTTCTTTTCCCATATTTCTTTCGAATAAATTTTCCACTCATCCTTAGCCCAAGTGGGCAGCCAGGTTGTTAAACCATTGGCTACAGACCATGAATCAGTATAAATATGACATGTACCTTGCAACCTTTGTGGGTATTACACTGGAAGGGAGGAAGGGTAACTACCCTCCTCCAAGCTCCTACTGGTGGAAGACACAGCTCGAGGTGCAAGAGACAGCTCGAATACTGTAGCAATAAAAGGTTAGCTGTGAAACACAGACAAACAACAAAACAAACACACATCAGTTTAAAAATAAAACAAGATTATTTCCATAGGATAAAAGAAGCTGCTCCCCTGGGTTCCCTTATCCTAAGCATGACAAAATGTCCAGATTGATGGTAATACCGCACGTACGTATCTCTGTAGATGGTAAACTCTCAAAACAGCTGTAATAGTCCTTTTTCAAAATTGTAAAAGTTTGTTCCTCTTCACTTAGAATACTAGTTTTGCAATAAAAGTCAAATTACATAGTTCACCTTGGTGTGCTTTCATGAAAACATACATTTTGTGTGAAAAGTTGTGCTTTAGGCATGGAATACACATCAAGTTTGAACTGGTAGTAACATAAAATGTTGAAACACAAGAAGGTCAAATAACGTGCAAAAGGTCACAGTGTGCATGCAAGGGTCATTCAAACCCAGCCATTCCTGTAGTGTCCTTGAACACCACCAATATTAAAATATCTTACACAATAAAACTGCTGGCCAAGACAGTACACACACATACACATACACAAAAAGAAATACTTAACACAAAATAAGACTGACATTGTTTCACACCAATTTGCTGAGGTAATGCCCATAGTTCCATTAGAAAACTGTACGTGGTTTAGATATATGTGTTGCCTCCTGCCTGTCTTGTAACACTGACAATTTTTAAACCAACACATTTATACATATTGCCATGCCAAATCTTTCCAGAACAAAACACTGTTTAAACACATCATCTGTAAGTGAACACATCTCGTATAACATGATTACACCTTTGGCACATAACTAAAATATGGCACTCTGCCATTTTGCAAAAAGTTTCTGGTTTTAACTAGAAGTATGATAAAGCCATTTATAGCTGTTAACACATTACATTTTCACCTAGCAGTGGCTTGGCACGTTGCTTGCAAACTACAACTCTTTCTGCACATTGCAATCTATATGACGTCATAATTCTTACCATCAACGCTACCTGCTCCAACCAACTACAAGCAAAAGTTCTTCACTGACCCTATCTAGGCAGCACAAATGTTCCATTACAAATAAAGCCAATTAAAACAGCCAGCTATGAGGCAAAGAAGTTCTTCTTCCTCTTTTTTCTGTAACCTGTTGTGCACTGAAGGCAGTCAATCCTATCTCGCAACCTTGACAACAGAACATAATTACAGAACACAGATATAAGCTAGAAAATATGCATGAGAAAGATGGAGCATTACCTTGTTTAGTTACAGAAATAAAACAGACAGACATAAAACAACTTTGAATAAAAAATTCAGACTTACCCGGTGCCAAGGTATTTTCTTCTTCTTTCCTATACACTAGTCTGAGTAAGAAAACTGACTGCAGGACCTTCATGATAATTTCCAAACACTGCAGCTATTAACTCTTTCAAAGGTTTTAACCCTTTCAAAGGTTTTCTTTTGGCCATTTTAGTAACCTGCCAAACCAAGTCTTTTTCCAGAGCTCTGGTTTGCAGTTTAAAACAAAACAAACAAAAATCTCTAACAGTACTAGGTTGAGATCCATCTGGTAGAGGTCCCCAGTACTTGGGTTTAGGATCAAATGTTTCAGCCTCTATAGGAGGCAAGGGAACTTGAAATTGATACAGAAAACTTGAAACTACACAGATAGGCAACATGGGGAGAGGATTTTCAAATCATCCTCTGTAGTCACCTACTGTGCGTACATCCACAGTAGTTTATTTTTCTTTTCTAGATGTTGCTTATCTAACTTTATTTAACCAGCCGCTGCTTTTCTCCTAAAAGCAGCCTGAACTCTTGAAAGCCATCATTGGCTCTAACAGTATATACTTGCATCAAGCACGAAATTACAAGTACAAAGGGCAGTTGCCCTTGCTTGTTTGAGCCTTAATACACCTTTAAAAAAAGAACTCATCCTTTTTCCTAAAATAGACATTTTATTTTCAATCCTGCCGACCACGCCAAAAATGTTCTGCCAACTCAAACCAGGCGTATTTACTCACTCACACTCACATACACACAATAACAATACAATAAGTACAGCAAGCCAAAGCTTTATTATAACAAAATATAATACAAAGGTTATACATCACCGATTCAATAAAGCATCATCCAAGCCCTCTTCCAATGGCTGGAAGCTCTTGTCAGCCTGGCTAGGAGTCTCTTGAACCGAACTGGCCCCACAGCGATGCGTCCACCCTGCAGGAGAGGCTTCAAACCAGGCATTGAGAAAGCTACATTTATATCTTATTCTATGCTAAAATAACAGTACAGCCCTCCATGGTGTTGTTTTCCACATTCTAGAAGCTGGCGGGCTCCCAGGATGCAAATTCACACAATAAGGACTGCTCAGAATTCTCACACCTGCTAGGTCACTGTGCTCCAAACACTGGCCGGTGCCTAGAACACTATGAGCTAAGCAGAAGTTTAAACAAAACTACAAAAAAGGTTGCCTGATAATATGCGACCTTCAAGTCAGCAAAATACACTGTCTGAAGCAAAACATAATAATGAGGCTATCTAAAGAGCAAAACACCAATTAAATGAAGCATGTAAATGAGTCACACAATACAAAATGGAGTATAAAATGACATACATTACATGAAATAGCATACAAAATGGAGTGACAATAATCAACATATTATACTATCACTACAGGACCGCTATACCCATTGACTTAAACGAACTCTGCTGAATCTTTTCACCTGCCCCACCTCCCTCTGTTATTAAACAGACCTCTCAACATGCCCCTTAGTTTTTGCCCTCCTCCTTCTCCCATTGGGCTCTGTCTCTCTCCTCCTCTCTCCCACCATGCCCCCCTGGCTCGCTTTCTGCTGCTGCTCTACTACCTTCTTCATCTCCTTTTTCTTTCTTTCCTCTAAAATTATGCGTACTTCTTCCCACTATGCCCTGCCTACCACTCCTCCTTTGCCCTCACCCCACTGCTCCATCTCCTTACAACCTGCTTACCCTCCCCTCTCCAAAACTACAGGTTGAACCACTCATACAGCCTTACTGGCACCCTTCATAATGAAACAATTTTGCCCTTAGGGGTCACCCCTCACTATGTACCTGCACCTTCCTGCAAGGGTGGGTGGGCCCGCTGTCACCCCAGCTCACAACGCCCTTCTGTACCCACACAAAATTACCTCAACCTGCTCCTCCTCAAAAAGAACTGCAAGCTCTCCCACAGGGAATTACGCCTGGCCACCTTGAAACTCTTACCCTCCTCCTGCTGCTATCAGGAAATATTCACCCCAACCCAGGCCCAAAGCCAGCTAGGACCTCCACCCAAACCAAGCATGTTGGCACCTCTCCATTATCTGCCTGAACATCTGCAGCTTACTACCTAAACTAGACCAACTGCAAGCCTTCAGCACCCACCATCCCGATATTCTGGCAGTGGTGAAAACCTGGCTCACTCCTCGGTTCCTGATCAAGCAATCTCCCTCCCAGGCTATAATATCTTTAGGCTTGATCATACATCTAAAAGAGGAGGAAGATGCGCACTGTATCTAAAAGACAATCTGATGGGGCACCTGTCCACTTTGACCTACCGACACCCACTGCCCAACTACTGCACATCAAAATCCTACTTGGTGCTCAGAGTAAGCTCCTCTCGCCATCACCATGTATATCCCTCCAAAAGAACAGGGACTGGCCTACATGCAGTACTGATTACATCAAACACTCCCACCAGACTCCAAATCATCATACTCGGTGATTTCAACATAAACTGTCTGGGAGCAGAGGCAGGGCTGCCAGGGACTCGGTCACATCGGCTAACCTCACCCAGATACTGGACTTCCCAACCAGAAAAATATATAAACCGGCACCATCACCCTACTGGACTGAGTCCTGACTACTCACCCTCCGGATCACAAGATCTACCGCACTGCCTGACTCTCTCAGTGATCACTTCCCTGTCAGCTGCACCTGGTCAAATAAATTCTGCAAACCCCCACCTAAAGTTATCCTCAGCAGAGTCCTACCCGTGGACAGCTAACCCAACTAAAAAAACACTACTTAATCAAGACTGGTCCCCATCGACTGAGCCACAGACACAAATACAGCACTGGACCAATTCATCCTCATCTTCAATGAAGCCTGTAACACCTTTGCCCCTCTGAAAAATGCAAGTTAAATCTCTCTGTGTGACAGTTTTGTGGACCCCCATCACCACTAGACACTCCTCTCTACCCTGGACCCTATTTCTAAAAATCTACTGCAGTAGTACTTGTCTCTCTATAGGTCTCCTTGACCTTTCACTTTCTACCACAATGGGTGGCCTCCTATTGTGGTATTCTTCTCTTTTCTAACCTGCTAATTTTCTACTTTTGTCTAGGTGGTGATACTGTAGAGGCTGACCTAGCTGCCTGTTTTGGCTAAATGAATACTGGGAAGTAATCACATTAAGCCACATCCTGTCAGTTTTTAAAGGGAAGCTTGGAAAACAATTCATACTGTTTAAAGGGAAACAGTGGAAAACTTAAAATTTCTGCAATACACGTTTGTGTGCTGGACTTTAGTTTCTCCACCCATTAACTCTGTGCCAATGCTTACAGTAAACTGTTATTTTATTTGGTTTCTATTTTGAACTGTGCCACGCCATTCCCCAATACACAGCCGCTCACTATGCGCTCTCATATGCAAATTAGCAGTCGGCTGTGAGAGAGGTTCTCTGCACCTTATTCTGGAGACACTGATTGTATACTCACTCTCACAGCATCTGCGAGCACTGTATACCGATGCTTGGTGTCTGGTTTGCTCCTAACTGGTGTCCTTTCTGCAGTCGCTAACTTTAAAATCTACAGTTAGACTTTACTTTATGTGTCTAGGGCAAAGAGTTCAAGGGCTTGTTTTTCTCCGATTCACTGCAGGACACATGCTTTCCACTTTGTTTACACTTCCTTCCCTCTCCTGCACATGCAGCGGGTGCCAAAATGTTCCGTCCCCACTGGGAAACCATAGCAGCAAGGGTTGCTAAGCATATCATAAAAGCTACAGTGGGCAATAATAAGTATTTGAATCTAGTGCAGCTTCTGTGTAATGCATGCCCCCAAGTGACCCTCGCACTGCCTGGCAACAACCCACTAAGCGAGTCCTCATGTCTGCCTATTTTTTCCAAGACTTCCAGCCCTGTTGTGCGATCTGCCTATGCTTTGTTTATACTTTAAAAAATGCCTTTTTCCAGTGCTTAGAAGGTAAGGACAGACTGGTGGGGGCAGACTGGCAGACAGATGGAGCAGTGACCGAATGAACATGGCAAGCCCAGTGACTGTCAGGGTGTCATACTGTAGTCCGGGTCTACCTCCCGCTGGCAGCTATGAACTGGTGTGCGGTGGTAACTGCAGGTATGGGGGTGAGTGGAGTTGTTGAGGCAGCATTACTAACAGAACTCTAACGGATTTGCCCGAGACTCCGAAGCCTCCACCAAGAGCTGTCCTTGTCTCTGACCCATACTGGTCTTTGTCTGTTCCCCAGAGTGGTCTGCTCTGCTGCCCAGAATGTTCATATGTGGCTTGTTGCCTCAAAGCGGTCCTCCGCTGCTGCTGGTGAGATTACGCTCCTTGGTGGTCTCCGTTGGGTGTCCGCAATTCAGCTCGATGCTACTGCTGGTGGGTGGAAAAATCAAAAGGCAACTCTGGCAAGGAGCATGAGAGTCTGCTTATCAGCTAGCAGCTTGGACCTGAGTGGGAACAGATTTCTTTGGGTCCATGTAGGCAGGGGTGTAAATACATCGAGGACAGAAGTAAGTGAGGATGCACCATGATTGGTGAGTAGGAAGGCTGATGTCATCGGATATGATGCAGAACCCGCACTGGTACTGCACATAGAAGGCGACAGGCAGAAACAAACAGAGGAATCGCAACAGACATATAGATGGGGGAGGAATGGAGATGCAGATGGAAGAAACGATTGCGGGCCAGCAAATAAATAGTAATAGCAATGGGTGTGGAAAAATTAGGAAGGGAAAAAGGCAGAGACAGACAGAAAAAAGGGAGGTGACGAGCGCATGTGTGCATATGATACACGGGGGCGCGGCTAGGTATGCACAATAAGGTACACGTCACGGGTCCCAGAATACCCCACGCACAGCTCAGAGCACCATGGGAGCAGGAAGATGGCACCCCAGTTTGACCACGCGAGTTCTAAAAGCATCAAAATCCACCATGGTGAGTACAGAATGTGAAATAATGGCTTGGGGATTCTACATTTAATGTGGCAGTCAAAACTAAATTGCTACTGGGGACATATCCATGGTTTTCCTTTAAGTAAAATGCAGTAAAGCAAAGCCTGGTTGGAAAACAGAAAAGGGTGGTTGCTTTGCATCACTTGATGAATGCATTCAAATTCCCAGACAGACCCTGTTAATTATGTGCACACTACTCATCAGTACTTTTCCCTTGCCCTACACCTCCATATCTGTACCGCTAATGTGGTGCTGTTCACTTGTTTAGGGCTTAAATTGGATTGCATGCAGACTAACACTTTTGAAGGCTTTGGGGCTTAAAACTAAAGTAAATTCTTCTTGAAATAAGCCAGTGTACTGCAGTTGTTAGTCTATGTTAAAGCTCTAGTAGGAACTGCTTCAGGACACACTTAATATATGTTGTTTTCAAGTTAATTTAAACAAGAAATCAAATAGGTACCTGTATGTTCTTGAGGCCTGCTCAGATGTGCCCTTGATGCCTGCTCAGATGAAAATGAGTTTCTTAAGGCTGCAGGCCCCTAGTGGACTCTATTTATTATACATTTATGGTGATGTCATGATTTGGAGGAGGAGACAAGGATCATTATAGGAACCTTGCTTATTCATCTCTATTTATTTCTTCTATGAATAATGCTATTTTATAGTTTGTAAAGATTATCGCAGTACTCTTCAAGTGTGATAGATCTAGCTGAGTCTGAAGCCCCATTTCCTGTATTAGTATAGGATTATTCTCTGTATTAGATTAGGGGCAGATCACATGATTATGATGTCATGGTTTTCAGTATATAAAAGACTTGGACTCAGTATGTGGTCAGATAAGTTGTGGAGCACAGATGATGGTGGTCATGCTGAGAGGAGCTAGTACCACTCTGTGACATTTGTTTTTTTCAGAGAAGAATATCTAAAGCTATTTCTTTTGAATGAAGTTTATTTTCTTGTTTTCCTGAAGTTTTCTTTATTTTGTTTGCTTTAATAAAAGTTACACTACATCAATTGGTGTAGTCTCAAGAAAACTTGTGTCAAGTGTTGTCACTACCCACACCGCTCACAGTTTGGTGTCAGAGTGGGATCTGGTCGCTCTGAGGGATAGAGTGGGAGACCAGAACGGTACCAGACCTGGTACAAGTGACAACCATGGCATCAGGAACAGATGAGAAGAAATGGGCACCGTGACACGCTCTCAGACAGAGAGGACAGCTGAACCTCTGTATACCGGGTCTGACACAGATGTCAGACGGAGAGTGCCAAAGGACCAAACTGCTAGTAGAGAAGAGGAGGAGAAACAACCGGAGAGATGCCAGGAGCCATATGAGTGGCCCCCTGAAGGCCTTTCTGAACTTCTACACTGGTTGGCGGTACGACAGATGGAAATTGAACAGCAGAGAGACCTAGATGCCCAAGAATGGGATCAAGACAGAAGGCGACAAGATTTAAGGTGGGCTGAAACTATGCAGCTGTTTAAATCTTTGGGAGCAGGAAATGGAACTGGGGAGGACAGAGTAACCACAACCCTAAAGATATAAAACTCACAAGAATGACTGCTAATGATGACATTGAGGCCTATTTGACCACTTGAAAGGGTGGCCAAGGCCTGTGATTGGCCAAAGACACAGCGGGTAGTACGCTTGGCATCATGACTATCAGGAAAGCACAACTGGCCTATAGTAATATGGACCCACATTTGGCAGAGGACTATGACCTAGTAAAGCAGGAAATATTGAAACATTATGACATTAACGCAGAGACATACATGCAAAGGTTCCGTGCTTTAAAACACCAGACACATGATTCCCCAAGAGAAACTTATATTAGACTCGAGAACTTTGTTTAAAGTGGATCCAGCGGAGGAAAATCCAGAACTGACATTATAGAGACATTTGTTATAGAACAGTTTTACAAATATTACCTACTGATGTGCAAATCTGGATAAAGAGCATAATCCAGAATCTGCAGAAATGGCTGTGACACTAGCAGAGGATTTTTATCTGCACATCAACCTTTTCGGAGAGGTGGTAATAAGTCCACAGACTATGCAACAAAACCTCAGGCCACAGCAGTAAGACCACCTCAGACTATGTCTAAGACTTATGAGGGAAGGAACAATCAAGGAAGGAGAACATTCCCAGTAGACATAATATGTCAGAACTGTAAGGGTGGGGCATATTGCCAGATTTTGTTCATCGAAAAATGTGATATAACCCATCTAGCCTTATTAAATGCTGGGTATGTGACAACTACAGTGGGAATAAAAGGACAGGAGGTGGTGGGATTGGTGGATTCGGGCAGTAAAATACCCTGGTCAGAGCTGATATAGTTCAAGGGTAAAGAGAACAGCTCCTATACAGGTCATATGTGTACACGGTGACACACATCAGTACCCCACCATTAAAATACCCTTAGAGGTAAAGGCAATACTTCTATAACCGCGCAGGTGTAGTACCACAGTTGCAGTACCTGTAGTAATAGGGCATGATTTCCCAGGTTTTATCACCCTTTGAGGGAACCAGGAAACATAGCCGCTATGACTACCAGGGCACAGAGCAAAAAGAGAACCATTATTGGGAGAAGTATTTCCTTTGAAGAAGAAGAAGTATTGGAAAGTCCTGGTAAATCCAGATTGTCTAAGATGGCCAGAAGAAAAAACAAAGGGAGTGAGTTAAAGAAAAATATGGTCTAACACAGGACAAACAACTGCTATATGTGAAAGCTGATATGTGTATCCAACAGAAGAATGACAAAACCTTAATTCCTTTTTTCAACAGGTGGGACAGGAGGTTAGACAAGGGGCCCCAGAGTTTCAAGTGATCAAGAATTTATTGTATAGGATTTGTACAAATTCAGGTACCCCAAGAACAAGTGGAACAACTTATAGTACCCTTTGCTATCGCCAAGACATATTAGCTCTAGGCCATGATACACCCTGGGCAGGACACACAGGAGAGACAAGACTGCTAGTAGAATCTTACAAAGGTTTTTTGGTCAGGATCCATAGTGATATCACCAAATATTGTCAAGAGTGCTCAGAGTGTCAATTAATGGCCCAAAGGACCAAGAAGGACACTGTTCCATTAAAACCCTTACCCTTGGTAACAAACCCCTTAGAGGGTTGGTATGGATATAGTGGGTCCCTTAAATAAAAGTAGTAAAGGAATAGATTTATATTGGTGGTGTGTGATTATGCCACCAAATACCCTAAGCTATTCCTATGAGATCTGTGACCACTCCCGGATAGCTGAAGAACCAGTGAAGTTATTCAGCAGGGTAGGGATTCCCAAAGAGATTTTAACTGACCAGGGTACGAATTTTAATGCAGAGCTTCTAAAGGAACTGCACCATTTGTTGGGAATAGTAGCTGTACGTACATCACCCTATCATCCTCAGACCGATGGCCTGGTGGAAAGATTCAATCAAACCCTGAAACGTATGCTGAAGAAATTGCATACGATGAAGGGCGAGATTGGATATGTACCCACCCTTTCTTCTGTTTCGCATACTGTGAGGTACCACAGGCTCCACTGGTTACTCCCCTTTTCCCTATTGTTTGGTAGGACCCTAGAGGTTTGTTAGATGTGGTCAAGGAGTGCTGGGAAGAAGGGAAGGATTTAAAATCTCCAGGGATAGCTCAGTACATGAGGCAGTTAAGGAGGAGATTAGTCACTTATACTGCAAAAGCTCATGAAGCAGGGAAAGAAACACAAGAACATCAGAAGGATAGGTATGATAAAGGGACATCCAGTACAAAATCATTTCAACCAGATGACCAGGTATTACTACTATTACCCACCTCCACTCACAAATTATTGATGAAGTGGCAGGGCCCTACAAAGTGGTACGCCAAACTGGCCCAGTGACATATGAAGTAGAAACACCTGATAAAAGGGCAGGTAAAAGATCTACCATGCCAATCTATTAAAAGGTGGCATGAGAGATCCACTCAGGGATACAATTGATGGTAATGCCTGAACTTCACGAATCAGAGTTGGAAACCGATATGGACGGTTAGAAGGAGAGACTGGTATTGAAGCCATACAAGTAAATCCTGAGTTAGACAAGTCACAACAAATGGAATTACAGTCTTTGATACAGGAATTAGCACTTCCTTTACCAGTAGACCAGGCCTAGCTAAAGGAGTGGAACACCAAATCTATACTGAATCTAGTCCAATCAAGAAGAAACCGTACCATCTCCCTGAAAGGAGCAGGGCAGATGTACAGAGGAAATACAAAATTAAGAGAAATGGATTTAATTGAACCATCACAAAGTCCATGGGGATCCCCGTAGTAATTGTACCTAAGAAGGATGGTGGCATAAGATTGTGCCTGGACTTTAGAGGTCTAAACCAAGTGGCACAATTTGATGCCTATCCCATGCCAAGGGTGGATGATATATTGGACCGCATTGGCAATGCTAAGTATATCTCCACCCTTGACTTAACAAAGGGTTATTGGCAGATCCCTTTGGCTGAGTCTGCTAAAAGAAAAGACAGCTTTCAGCACTTCAATGGGTTTTTCAGTTTAAAACCATGCCATTTGGACTACATGGAGCCCCAGCTACAGTTCAACGTTTCATGGATCAGGTGCTGGCACGCCATCATAATTTTTGTGTGGCTTACCTGGATGACATTGTTGTTTTAGCCAGGATTGGGAAACCCATTTACAACATCTAAAAGCTGTCTTAACCTCTATACAGCAAGCAGGGATGACAATTAATCCTCTAAATGTACACTTGCCATGCTGGAGACCCGATATTTAGGATTTATTTTGGTAGCGGATACATTAAACCTGAGGTCTTGAAGGTTGAAGCAGTAGCCCAATGCCCAATACCTGAGACAAAGAAGCAAGTACGTTCTTTCCTAGGGTTAGCAGGTTATTACAGGAGATTTATTCCACAGTTCGCTACTTTGGCAACCCTTTGACAGAATTAACTAAAAAAAATTCAGTAATCAGGTCAAGTGGACACCGAATGTGAGAAGGCATTTATTCAGATTAAGGCAGCATTATGCTCCTCACTGGTGTTACTAAGTCCGATTTTAACCACCCCTTTGAGGTCCACTCTGATGCCTCTGGAACTGGTATTGGAGCAGTTTTGAGCCAGACCATCAATAGGGAGGAACACCCAATTGTATATATTTCTAGGAAACTGCATGAAAGGGAGCAAAATACTCCACCATTGAACAAGAGTGTTTGGCTGCCAAATGGGCAATCGAAACCTGAGATTTTACTTATGGGGTGTCCCTTTACGCTGGTAACAGACCACAACCCTATGTGTTTTATTTCACAAATGAAGGAAAAAATAATCGAATAATGAGATGGTATTTATCTCTCAACCTTACAAATTTACAGTAAAGCACAGGGCTGGGTCTGCCCATGTAAATGCAGATTTCCTCTCTTGCCTAGGAGCCAATAATAAAGCATAAACATTTGGCGGTTCTAGAAAATATTTGAATGTATGACTGTTACTGTTCAAGTAATTGTACAGACACCCCAGGGCAAAATATTTAGTTGTTATAATAAACTAAGGAAGAAAGACTTGGACCATGTTCATGTTTTGTTTTTTAGGGTGCCCTGGGGTGGAGCTTTCAGAGAGGGTGGGTGAGCTCCATCCTACCCACTTTAAGAGGGTAGGTTGTCTTGAAAACCAGTTATGTTTCTTCTGCTACTGGTTTTCGCTAACCTTCGGGGAGTGATGGACAGTTTTGTGACCCCCCATCACCACTAGACACCTCTCTACCCTGGACCCTATTTCTAAAAAATCTACTGCAGTAGTACTTGTCTTTCTATAGGTCTCCCTTGACCTTTTCACTTTCTACCACAATGGGGTGGCCTCCTATTGTGGTATTCTTCTTTCTAACCCGCTAATTTTCTACTTTTGTCTAGGTGGTGATACTGTAGAGGCTGACCTAGCTGCCTGTTTTGGCTAACTGAATACCGGAAGTAATCAAATTAAGCCACATCCCTGTCAGTTTTAAAAGGGAAGCTTGGAAAACAATTCATACTGTTTAAGTAAAGTGCAGTAAAGCAAAGCCTGGTTGGAAAACAGAAAAGGGTGGTTGTTTGCACCACTTGATGAATGCATTCAAATTCCCAGATAGACCCTGTTAATTATGTGCACACTACTCATCAGTACTTTTCCTTGCCCTCACCTCCCATATCTGTACCGCTAATGTGGTGCTGTTCACTTGTTTAGGGCTTAAATTGGATTGCATGCAGACTAACACTTTTGAAGGCTCTTGGGGCTTAAAACTAAAGTAAAATTCTTCTTGGAAATAAGCCAGTGTACTGCAGTTGTTAGTCTATGTTAAAGCTCTAGTAGGAACTGCTTCAGGACACACTTAATATATGTTGTTTTCAAGTTAATTTAAACAAGAAATCAAATAGGTACCTGTATGTTCTTGAGGCCTGCTCAGATGTGCCCTTGATGCCTGCTCAGATGAAAATGAGTTTCCTTAAGGGCTGCAGGCCCCTAGTGGACTCTATTTATTATACATTTATGGTGATGTCATGATTTGGAGGAGGAGACAAGGGTCATTATAGGACCCTTGCTTATTCATCTCTATTTATTTCTTCTATGAATAATGCTATTTTATAGTTTGTAAAGATTATTGCAGTACTCATCAAGCGTGATAGATCTAGCAAAGTCTGAAGCCCCATTTCCTGTATTAGTATAGGATTATTCTCTGTATTAGATTAGGGGTCAGATCACATGATTATGATGTCACGGTTTTCAGTATATAAAAAGAATTGGACTCAGTATGTGGTCAGATAAGTTGTGGAGTACAGATGATGGTGGTCATGCTGAGAGGGAGCCAGTACCACTCTGTGACATTTGTTTTTTCAGAAGAATATCTAAAGCTATTTTTTTGGAATGAAGTTTATTTTCTTGTTTTCCTGAAGTTTTCTTTATTTTGTTTGCTTTAATAAAAGTTACACTACATCAATTGGTGTAGTCTCAAGAGAAAACTTGTGTCAAGTGCTGTCACTACCCACACCCGCTCACACTCTGCAACCCATGGCTCTCAGGCTCCCTCTTACAGAAGTTAAAACACAGGGACCATCTCTGGGAACTGGCCAAATCAACTTGAAATCAAGCAGACATCCAAAATACAAACCAGCAAGGAATGATTGCACCAAATCCATACGCCAACAGAAATCTGACTATTACAAGAAACCACTCACTGACTCTTGGGGAAATGGGAGAGCTTTCTGGAATAACATAAAAGATGTCACTGGGAAGAGTCCAATTCACCCCGACCGTACTCAAGATTAAAGGAAGTACTACACTGGACCTAAGCGTCATTGCCAACACTTTCAACGATGCCTTCACTGACCTCAGCAGCTCCCCACCAACCTTTTCAACGTCAGTGACACTCCTCTTCCCACCCATCAGACTCCTCCCAACCCCCTTCTACTTCAGAGCAGTTAACGAGAATATAGTCAGGAAATACATCTCCAAAGCCATCGGTAACACCAGAGCAAGTGCTGATACACAGTACCTCAAGCTTCTGTCCTCACACCTGGAGGAAGCACTGGGGCTTCTCACCAGGATTTGTAATCTATCCTCTCTCTCAGCCAGTTCCCAAATAAATGGAAGTCAGCAACAGTCACTCCAATCCATAAAAGCAGTGACCAGACCACTCAAGGGAATTACCGCCTATCTCTATCCTTCCACCCCTCTAAGGCCCTGAACAGATAGTAGTGGACCAGCTCACCGACTATCTGGGCAAATACAACATCCTTTTCCAGCAGCAACATGGTTTTAGAAAAGGACACAGCACTGCCACTGCCCTTCTTGAGTTCACGGGTGCCATCCACAACTCCCAGACCACAGTCTCCTAACTGAAGCTATATTCATAGACCTGTCAAAGGCTTTGACACCATCCACCATCACCTTCTGCTTGTCTGCTTCTAAACACTGGCCTCTCTACTGAATCTGTGGCATGGTTCGATAGCTATCTTGGTAACTGGACCCAATGTGTAAAAATAGTGGATGTGCTCTCCGACAATAAAGAGGTACGCTCTGGTGTCCCCCAGGGCTCTATCCTGGGCCCACTACTTTTCAGCCTGTTCCTCAACTCTCTCCTGACTCAAGTCCTCAACAAATTATACTCTATGCAGATGATGCTGTGATTCTTGCCTCCCATCAGGACCCAAGCCACCTACAACAAACCCTTCAACATAGTTTCACCATGGTCAAAAACTGGTTCAAAGAACATAAGTTAATTCTCAGCCAGAAAAAACCAAGACCATGATTTTCACCAGCCACCAAAACAAGCACAAACATCTCCAACTCTCCGAACACCTGCTTAGGTAGCCCATTGGAGCAGGTCGAATCCTTCAAATATCTAAGAATCACCTTAGACTCCCACCTGTCCTACACTACCCACATAACTAATGTTGCCAAACTGCGAAGATGACATCTGACTAAAGAGGCCTCGCTGCCGCTGTTCAAAGCTCCTTCATCTCCTAGATTGACTATGGCCTTGTCATCTATGCACCACCACTGCCACGGCACTCAGAAGGGTAACCACAACCCTAAACAAGGCCTGTCAACTCATCATTGGTGCTAAACATCTCATGCACGCCTGTGATCATCTCTACATACAAGCAAACTGGCTGCAACTTGAAAAGAGAATTAAGTACCAAACCTGTGTGGCTGCAAAGAAAATCCAGTTGGGGATTGCACCCCAGAGTCTGTACCCTTTTTCAAACAAAAGCCAGCTCTAGAATCACCAGGGATCAAAGCCACAACTGTTTTGGATCCTTTGCCACACAACCCAAGGCCACGATCATTCGCCTACAGAGCCCCCACCTGGTTTAATGCCAATTATACTATCACCACCACTGGTCTTGGGCCTTCAAATCCAGGCTCTGTTACACCCTTTGTTGCCTCCAGCACCTGCGATTGCCATGGCTAATATTCTGCACCCATCCTCCTGTGCTCACATATACCTGGCCCCTTACCCATTGCACATGCCCTTCCAGGGCCACCATTCTCTCCTGCACTATGCCATTGACAACGCCCGCCTGGCTGCCTCACACACCCTTCCCAGTTCCCCCACCCTATCCCTCCCCACACCTCTCCACCCTTCTCCTTCTCTTCTCTGACCACCTGCTACTGCCTCCTTCTTTTTCTTTTCTCCTCCTACCCCCTCAACCTATCTCTACCAAATGTTCCTTTCTTGCAACCTGTGTTATCCTTGTAACCTATGACGTGGAACCCTTATAAAACGTCTTGGGCTCAAGGTAAATTGTAATCCTGGACTAAATAAATAAAAAAATAAATAAAAAAACAGGAACAGTGAGAAGAATAAGTGTACAGGTAGTGTGGAGGTGGTACTTTGGGATGGCGGACACAGGGAAGCAGAGGGCGGCTGCTGCAGTGACTGACCTAGAGTTTTAACCTCTCCCTTCCGCCTATGTTTTTGTGCAGTTTTCTATGTTTTATACACAAGGATTTGCACTTTAAAACACTGAGCAGTTAAAAGTAATGGGACATTATAAAATGATCAAAACCCTAAAGACCACAATACAAAGCACGGCAGACCAGAAGCACCTGGCAGAGACAAACACATGTGGCAGTAAACTATGAAGAATGCCAATAGTCCCTCAGATTGTTAAAAAGGAAAATTTACTTTGGTGTGTTTCTGTGCCTCCAGTTTTGTGGGACTGTGGAACTGAGTTCTTTTTTTCTGTGTGCTGTGTTGTGTATCTGTGTCGTGAAGGGTCTAAGTTCAATTCAGACTGGAGCGGAGTGCAAGATGGTGAAGTACCTGGGGAGGGAAAAAAAGACCAGATGGAGACACTCAAGACAGACTGATGCTGTGACTGATGCCATATAGGTCTTCAGTTAAATGAAGAACTCAAAAAAGTCAAAACAAATTTGAAAATGACCGTACATGGGAAGGAGAACTAAATGAAAGCAAGATACCACCATACATGGGAAGGAGAACTAAATGAAGGCCAGATATCACCATACATGGGAAGGAGAACTAAATGAAGACCAGATATCACCATACATGGGAAGGAGAACTAAATGAAAACCAGATACCACCATACATGGAAGGAGAACAATGAAGGCCAGATACCACCATACATGGGAAGGATAACTACAAGGCCAGATACCACCATACATGGAAGGAGAACTAAATGAAGGCCAGATACCACCATACATGGAAGGAGAACTAAATGGCCAGATACCACCAAACATGGGAAGAAGAAGAACTAAATAAAGGCCAGATACCACCATACATGGAAGGATAACTACAAGGCCAGATACCACCATACATGGAAAGATAATTAAATGAAGGCCAGATACCACCTTACATGGGAAAGATAACTAAATGAAAGCCAGATACCACCATACATGGGAAGGAGAACTAAATGAAAGCTATATACCACCATACATGGAAGAACTAAATGAAGGCCAGTACCAGTGACAGGACAGCAAGCACTAACCTCCTTACAAACTGCAATATTACAAGAAGACGATGCAAGGACAGAGTCTTTTACCTTATTGAAAGTGGGTGAAATAACGAATGAAGCAACAACAATCTGTTCTGGACAGAAACTGGCAAACAAGGTGAGCTGACAGAGGCAACAGATGTGGGAAGCAAAACTACAGAGGTAACAGAACCTGTAAGCTTAATAATGTTTAAACAGATCCCACTGTTACTTGCAAAATTACCCACAATAATTAGTCCTGTTACTCCCATAGTGATGTTTGACCCCTAAAAACAAAGCACTTATGGTGGAAAATGAACCATTAAAAGTGCCCCAGGAAGTCAATTAAAAGACAAGAAACAAGATATAATAATGAATTGCATTGAAGAAAGTGCTAGTACTAGGATCCTAGTTACTGGAGACAAACAGAAGGGCAAGTACAAGAGATAAAATTCATGGAGACAGAGCTACAAGAACAAGAGGCACAAAGGGGTAAAATGAACAATGGTACAATGGTAGAAGTAGACTCTTGGGTTAAACAAAGAGAGATGCTAATAAATGAAGGTGTTAATTAAGATGTATTCTCTGGCACAACTGCTATAATAAATACTGTAGTATAGAAGAAGGCAGCAAACACATCCAACACAGTCAACAATACAAAGTACAATTGCATAGAAAGAACAGATGCAGGATAGTAACATGTTTAAAGGACTGGATTTTAAAACTAATGAACAAAGCTCTGAAAATACTGTATAACTGATCTAACACGAACATTGAAAAGAAAATGGTCTATGAGATTTTCAATGCAAAAAAGAGAGTCCTTCAATACAGCATAAACATACAAAACAGTAAAACAATTTCAATCACATAAGTTACTTACTGCATAGCCAAGAAAGTGAATCAGTGCAACAGGAATACCTACCCAAAGGAGCTAAGCCAAAGCAACAAAGCAAAATACAGAGGAAATCTCAAGTAAAACAAATGATATACAGGAAGAGGAAAGTAGATCAGATAAGAGCTAGATATATAAATAATGATGACCTACCTAAGAAAGAACAAACAGAAGAAGACCAAAATTATAGATGAAGAAACAGAAGATGAATCTGATTACTACAAAGACTGTGAGGACAATGGAGATAGTGAGGAGCTACCAAACATACAGCAAAATGGGCCAAAATAATAATGGCAGACATACAACAAATAAAGGTGGATATTTTAACACTCAGAAAAATGAAAGAAGAAATGGAAATCTATAACAGGAAGTATAGAAAATAAATAAAACTATGAATGATGACCCAGTACAAAGAACAATACAACTGAGGGCTGAGTCTTAACTTTGGCAGATTACTCAAGCTATATACCCAGGCAGGGAGTAGGTATATGGGTGGATTTACCATGACCGTGTGGTATGGAAACAAATACTGCTTGCAAAGCCTCATTAAGCTGGAAATGAGTCTTTGCAGACAATAGAACAAATATAGAGGATAGCAATCTGGAAAATAATTGCTAAAAAACAATAATAATGTATTTTTCTTCTATATTAAGTGGCTTACTTAAGAAAAACAATCGACAAAACTATACTTAGCGAGCTAATAAAACTAATATTAGATTTTAAAAGCAGCCAACCATTACCTTTTATATTTGAGGTACTTTTCTTTTCCTTTATTTAATTAGAAGATTGTTTACCTGATGTTAGTAGGTGTGATATGTGAAATGTGACAGGGAGCTCCTGCCACTCTTGAGGACCGACATTTTCTTAAGTCTGTTGCAACAGTTCTTCCATTTCTTAGCTTAATCTATCCTTTACAATTTATAGTCCATAAGGTTGGACACCTATGGGCACCTCCTTCATTTTCTTGACTATGCTATAGTGTCCGCTTTAATTTTCTTTTCCTCTCAGGTCCCATACAGGGAGGTTATTGTAGGACCTCCAAGTGTATGTAAAACAAGTTGTGTTTATCATTGGATTTAGTATGTAATAGCACTATGTCATAAAATACCTTGATGTATATACCTTATACATAGATACATAGACAGTGTCGGCAGATAAGGGCCTATGGCCCACCCAGTCTGCCCATTTGAGCTTGTAAGTTCAGTTTGTTTTCCTAGAAGTCTGTTGCCCTTACCCCTGACCTTCAGAATTCCTTTATGTCTATCCCATGCATTCTTAAATCCTGATTGTTTCAGCCCCACCACTTCCTCTGGCAGGGTGTTCCACTTGTCCACCACCCGTTCTGTGAAGAAATTCTTTCTCATGCTTCCTCTGAATCATTCTCCTCCAACTTCATCCCATGCCTCTAGTCCTGGAACATCTTTTTCGCTTAAAATAGTGTTTTCCTGCACCCTGTTCCTCCCTGTTAGATACTTGTATGTCTCTATCATATCCCCTCTCCCTCCTCTCCTCCAGGGAGTACATGTTCAGTTCCTTCAACCTGTCTTCATAGGACTTGTGATGCAATCCATGCACCATCTTTGTTGCCCTCCTCTGAACCTTCTCTACCCTGTCTATGTCCTTACGTAGGTATGGTCTCCAGAACTGTACACTGTACTCAGGTGGGGCCTCACTAATGTCTTGTATAGCGGAATTATGACCTCCCTTTTCCTGCTGGTGATGCCCCTGCCTATACATCCCAGCATCCTATTTGCTTTACCTGCTGCCTTGTCACACTGTTTCCCTACCTTGAGGTCATCAGAGATGATAACCCCAAGATCCCTTCCTGCTTGGTGCATGCTATATCCTCACCCCCAACTGATATATTGTGCCAGGGTTTTTGTGCCCTATATGCATTATCTTGCACTTCTTTGCATTGAATTTCAACCGCCAAACCCTGACCATTCTTCAAGTTTCTGCAGGTCGCTTCTCCTATCTACACCCTCTGGTGTGTCTGCTCTGTTACAGAGCTTTGTGTCATCAGCGAACAGTGAAATTCTGCCTTCTAGATCCTGCGCCATGTCACTGATGAAGATGTTGAATGGGACCGGTCCAGCACTGATCCCTGTGGTACCCCATTGGTCACTCTTCCCTCTGTGGAGTGACAGCCATTTACCACCACCCTCTGTGTCCTACCACCCAGCCAGTTACCTACCCACCACACTACTGTCCTGCCCACACCCATATTCCCAGTTTGTGTAATAGTCTTCTGTGTGGCACAGTGTCAAAGGCCCTGCTGAAGTCCAGATAGGCCATGTCCACTGCCCCTGATCCACCTCCCTAGTCACCCAGTCAAAAGTCAACGAGGTTGGTCTGACATGACCTCCCCTGGTGAAACCATGCTGCCTTGGGTCCTGTAGTCCACTGACAACCAGATGTTCCACCAATCTCTCCTTCAGTAGTGCTTCCATGATCTTCCCCACTACCGAGGTGAGGCTGACTGGTCTGTAGTTCCCTGCTTCCTCTTTGTTTCCACTTTTGTATAAGGGGACTACATCTGTCTCCTCCAGTCTTTGGGTACCTCCCTGTTTCCAGTGATCAGCTAAACAGGATAGCCAGAGTTCAGCCACCACCTCTCTTAGTTCTTAGGACCTGGGGTGCACCCATTTGGCCCCATTGCTTTATCAACTCTTGTTACTTCCAGTTCCTTCAGGACCCTTTCTCGTAAAGGAACTTGTGTCCATTTCTGCACCATTCTCACCCCTTGTACTCCCCTTCAGACCCATTACCTCCTCTTCCTCAGTAAAGACTGAGCAGAAATACCTGTTCAATATGTCAGCTTTACTGTTGTCATCCTCCACGTGGCCCCTATCCTCCCCTTCAGTCTCACTATCCTCCTTTGTCTTTCTTTTTCACTTATGTACCTGTAAAAGGTTTTGTCCCTCTACCCACTGATTTTGCAATGTGTTCTTCTGTCTGAGCTTTGGCTTCCCTTACTGACCTCCCTGCCTCCCTTTGCTTATCCTGGTACTTCTTCCTATCCCTTCTGCCTGTGTCTTTTTGTATTGCCTGAATGCAATCTTTTGGCTTTCACTTTTTTGCTACCTCTTTGAAAACCATAATGGTCTCTCTTCCTTTTCCTCTTGCTAACCTGCTTAATACATAATTCTGTTGTTCTTGTAATCCCCATTTTAAATACTGCCCACTGTTCCTCAACCCCTGATTCCTGTCCCATTCCCTTAATGCCTCTTTCCAAGTATCTCCCCATTTTCCCAAAGTCTGCCCCCTAAAATCCAGGATAGTGTTTTTGTGTGGTTTGGTTCTCCTCTTTCTGTGATTTCAAACCACAGTGACTGGTGGTCACTGTTTCCCAGGTGCTCCCCACTGTTACCCCATCACACTGTCCCTGTTTGTGAGCACAAGGTCCAGTATTGCCTTCTGCCGAGTTGGTTCCATGACCAGTTGCTTGAGGAAGGCACCTGAAGGAGTCCAGGATAAATCTGCTCCTAGTTGATGCTGCTGCTGGGATGCTCCAGTCCACGTCTGGAATATTAAAGTCTCCAACCAGTACTACCTCACTTTTGTCTGCCATCCTTGGATGGCTAGCATCAGCTCCTATCTGTTTCTTCCTCCTGGGCTGGTGGTCTATAGACCACACCTGTGCAGATGGCTGTCCCCATTTTCCTTTCCAGCTTAACCCACAGTATCTCTCCCCATTTTGTTCCTCCTGGATCTCTGTGGCCCTTATGTCATTTTCACATAGAGTCACTCCTCCTCCCTTCCTGCCTGCTCTGTCTCTTCTGAATATGTTGTAGCCAGGTATGGCCATCTCCCAGTCGTGGTTATCATTACACCAGGTTTCAGTGATGGCCACAATGTCCAGGTCTGACTGCACCATGACAGCCTCCAGATCTTCCATCTTGTTGCTAAGGCTTCTGGCATTTGCACACATGGCTTTCCATG
This sequence comes from Neoceratodus forsteri, assembly GCA_016271365.2. Taxonomy (NCBI): domain Eukaryota; kingdom Metazoa; phylum Chordata; order Ceratodontiformes; family Ceratodontidae; genus Neoceratodus; species Neoceratodus forsteri. The sequence goes on from CM057449.1 coordinate 792,475,156, forward strand.
ATTTGACCTCCCTAGACTGCTTCACTGTTCTACTCCAGCCCCTTCCTTGGTTGTCATTTATCCCTGGTTCTCCTTGCTGTCTGCCCTTCTGCTGAATTTTGCCCCTTTCTGCTTATCCACCTCTTGGGCACTAATCTCCATCTTTTGCACACTGCTTTGCAGAGATAGCCCTCCTCTGGTTCACTGGTTCCACTGCTAGCTGTGGGGTGAGCAAGTAGGTACCCTCCTTGCTGGCCTGCCACCCCCTTTGCTAGTTTAAATGCTTGTCAAGTAGCATTTAAACTTATCATTGAGTGCTGATTCCCTCCAGGATGGATGTAGCCGTCAGGCTTGAACAAACCTCCATCCCTCCAGGTGGGTCCCCAGTCACCAATGAATCCAAACCCTTCCTCACAGCACCAGTTCTTCAACCATGAGTTAAAGTTCCTGGTGCATGCACTCTATGCTCTCCTTGCCTCTCACAGGTAGTACTTCTGAGAAAGTGACAGAAGTAGCTGCCTTGAGACCCCTCCCAGTTTCCTAAACTCTTCCTGAACTTCCTTTGGCTCCCCATTTGCCAGGTCATTAGTACCTAGGTGGATAATGACATCCAGCTCACCCTCCGTCTTGCCTTCCCAGGATCCCCAGGATCTTCCTTCCATCCCTCCATGCCATGGCACCTGGTAGGCACCTCACCTCCCTGTCCTCCCCTCCTGTGTTCCTAGCTGGATCCCTCTTATGATGGAGTCCCCACCAGGATTCGCTTCCTTCTCCGCTGGGGTCCACTGCTTTCCCCGCTGAGGTCACCTCCTTGGCTACTTCCACATCCTTTCCTTCCACTTCTCTGGGTACCTCTATTTGGTTGTCCTCATTTTCCAGTGTGGCATATGGTTCTTCAGTGGAATAGGATCTGGGATGTGCCTCTGCCTGACCACTCTAACCCTCCCTGAGCCCACTGTCATCCAAGTGCTCCTCGTTCTGGGCGTCCTTTGAGGCAGTTGCATTGGACTGGGTGGTCCCTGGATAGGGGTGATGGTACTCCTGACCCAGTTTACTTCCGCTCTGAGTCTGGCTACCTCATCCCGCAGTCCAGGGAGATGCATGCAGATAGGGCAGCACCTCAGTGTCCAGAAGGTCTGCCTGAATATGGCTGCCCCACAGCCACTGCATTGCACCACTCCCCACATTATACTGAAATTCCACTACTTGTCTGCTACTGAAGCTAACCTAGTTCCCTTTTATTAATTTACTGTCCTAAAATCCTGCCACTGATCCTCAGATAATTTTCTTTAAAAAACAACAAAAAAAACAATAAATAAATAAGTCAAAACACTTGTCGTGCTGAGGGTGGGCTTCTTCCCCTTATGCCCTCCTACTTCACACCCTTACTATATATACCCTGTGTTTAGCTCCTGTCAATCAGATTTAACAGGGTATATAATTAGAGTTGGGGAAGGGGGAGGGGGAGAAAATTTGCAGCAATTAAAGACAGCACAGAATTACACCACCACTATGTTTTAAATTTTCAACATCTCAAAACAATTACAAGTAAAGACAACAAAGAAAGTATAATGTCACTAAAAGACCACAATCTAAGTTTAAAGAAAAATAGCAAGTACCAGTTACTCTAAAGCACTGAATTGAATATGTTTCTTCCTTCCCTTCTGGCTTCTTCTGAGAAATTAAAACTCTACTTGCTACTTCAGCTCTGACTAAGCCCCACCTCCAGTTATCACGTAGCTGAGGTCAGAGGTCAGACAATTAACACCTTCACTCCCAACTACAGGGCAGTCAGACAAGCCAAGATAAAATTTGCAGCAATTAAAGACAGCACAGAATTATACCACCACTATGTTTTACATTTTCAACAGCCCAAAACAATTATAAGTAAAGACAACAAAGAAAGTACAGTGTCACTAAAGCCCACAATCTAAGTTTAAAAGAAAAATAGCAATTACCAGTTACTATAAGCACTGAATTGAATATGTTTGCTTCCTTCCCCTTCTGGCCTCTTCTGAGAAATTAAACTCTACTTGCTACTTCAGCTCTGACTAAGCCCCACCTCCAGTTATCACGTAGCTGAGGTCAGAGGTCAGACAATTAACACCCTTCACCCAACTACAGGGCAGTCAGACAAGCCAAGATAAAATTTGCAGCAATTAAAGACAGCACAGAATTACACCACCACTATGTTTTAAATTTTCAACAGCTCAAAAACAATTACAAGTAAAGACAACAAAGAAAGTATAGTGTCACTAAAAGCCCACAATCTAAGTTTAAAAGAAAAATAGCAAGTACCAGTTACTCTAAAGCACTGAATTGAATATGTTTCCTTCCTTCCCCTTCTGGCTTCTTCTGAGAAATTAAAACTACTTGCTACTTCAGCTCTGACTAAGCCCCACCTCCAGTTATCACATAGCTGAGGTCAGAGGTCAGACAATTAACACCCTTCACCCAACTACAGGGCAGTCAGACAAGCCAAGATAAAATTTGCAGCAATTAAAGACAGCACAGAATTACACCACCACTATGTTTTAAATTTTCAACAGCCAAAAACAATTATAAGTAAAGACAACAAAGAAAGTACAGTGTCACTAAAAGCCCACAATCTAAGTTTAAAAGAAAATAGCAATTACCAGTTACTATAAGCACTGAATTGAATATGTTTGCTTCCTTCCCTTCTGGCCTCTTCTGAGAAATTAAAACTCTACTTGCTACTTCAGCTCTGACTAAGCCCCACCTCCAGTTATCACGTAGCTGAGGTCAGAGGTCAGACAATTAACACCCTTCACCCAACTACAGGGCAGTCAGACAAGCCAAGATAAAATTTGCAGCAATTAAAGACAGCACAGAATTACACCACCACTATGTTTAAATTTTCAACAGCTCAAAAACAATTACAAGTAAAGACAACAAAGAAAGTATAGTGTCACTAAAAGCCCACAATCTAAGTTTAAAGAAAAATAGAAGTACCAGTTACTCTAAAGCACTGAATTGAATATTTTCCTTCCTTCCTTCCCTTCTGGCTTCTTCTGAAATTAAAACTCTACTTGCTACTTCAGCTCTGACTAAGCCCCACCTCCAGTTATCACGTAGTTGAGGTCAAAGGTCAGACAATTAACACCCTCACCCAACTACAGGGCAGTCAGACAAGCCAAAATAAAATTTGCAGCAATTAAAGACAGCACAGAATTACACCACCACTATGTTTTAAATTTTCAACAGCCCAAAAACAATTATAAGTAAAGACAACAAAGAAAGTACAGTGTCACTAAAGCCCACAATCTAAGTTTAAAGAAAATAGCAATTACCAGTTACTATAAGCACTGAATTGAATATGTTTGCTTCCTTCCCTTCTGGCCTCTTCTGAGAAATTAAAACTCTACTTGCTACTTCAGCTCTGACTAAGCCCCACCTCCAGTTATCACGTAGCTGAGGTCAGAGGTCAGACAATTAACACCTTCACCCAACTACAGGGCAGTCAGACAAGCCAAGATAAAATTTGCAGCAATTAAAGACAGCACAGAATTACACCACCACTATGTTTTAAATTTTCAACAGCCCCAAAACAATTATAAGTAAAGACAACAAAGAAAGTACAGTGTCACTAAAAGCCCACAATCTAAGTTTAAAAGAAAAATAGCAATTACCAGTTACTATAAGCACTGAATTGAATATGTTTGCTTCCTTCCCTTCTGGCCTCTTCTGAGAAATTAAAACTCTACTTGCTACTTCAGCTCTGACTAAGCCCCACCTCCAGTTATCACGTAGCTGAGGTCAGAGGTCAGACAATTAACACCTTCACCCAACTACAGAGCAGTCAGACAAGCCAAGATAAAATTTGCAGCAATTTAACGACAGCATAGAATTACACCACCACTATGTTTTAAATTTTCAACAGCCCAAAACAATAAGTAAAGACAACAAAGAAAGTACAGTGTCACTAAAAGCCCACAATCTAAGTTTAAAAGAAAATAGCAATTACCAGTTACTATAAGCACTGAATTGAATATGTTTGCTTCCTTCCTTCTGGTCTCTTCTGAGAAATTAAAACTCTACTTGCTACTTCAGCTCTGACTAAGCCCCATCTCCAGTTATCACGTAGCTGAGGTCAGAGGTCAGACAATTAACACCCTTCACCCAACTACAGGGCAGTCAGACAAGCCAAGATAAAATTTGCAGCAATTTAAAGACAGCACAGAATTACACCACCACTATGTTTTAAATTTTCAACAGCCCAAAAACAATTATAAGTAAAGACAACAAAGAAAGTATAGTGTCACTAAAGACCACAATCTAAGTTTAAAAGAAAAATAGCAATTACCAGTTACTCTAAAGCACTGAATTGAATATGTTTCCTTCCTTCCCCTTCTGGCTTCTTCTGAGAAATTAAAACTCTACTTGCTACTTCAGTTCTAACTAAGCCCCACCTCCAGTTATCACGTAGCTGAGGTCAGAGGTCAGACAATTAACACCCTTCACCCAACTACAGGGCAGTCAGACAAGCCAAGATAAAATTTTCAGCAATTAAAGACAGCACAGAATTACACCACCACTATGTTTTAAATTTTCAACAGCCCAAAAACAATTATAAGTAAAGACAACAAAGAAAGTATAGTGTCACTAAAAGCCCACAATCTAAGTTTAAAAGAAAATAGCAATTACCAGTTACTCTAAAGCACTGAATTGAATATGTTTCCTTCCTTCCCCTTCTGGCTTCTTCTTATGTTTAGGAAACCTGTAAATGTTGAAAATACCATGGCACTAGCTGTTTTGATAATGGTAAAACTACTAGGTGACTATTATAAAAATTAAGCTAGTTGTGCCATTTAAAATTCATGTAAATTGCTGTAAACTGAACAAGTCTGAAATTTCATGATGATTTGCATATATCCTATGATGTTTTGCATTATGGAAGTATGTGTGATGTTGTTTTCTTTGAAACTAGGCTTATTGTCAATGCCCTTTGGGGTATCCCTGTTTTAATGCTTCTACACTGAGGTTCTTTTCTTTAGCTTTTTATTTGAGCCCCTCCACCCAAGCAAACAAAGCCAGCAAAGGGGTGGAGGCTGAATCTCAACTGCTAAGTTAGATCAGAGATCAGTGTCAGTAGGTGCTGGCTAAGTGCAGAGAAAGGACATACATAGTCTGTTGCTGCAAACTGATGTACTGAAGAAGGAATATGACATTGCTGAAGCTTATTTCCTGTATTTTAAATAAACATTACACAGAGATTGTGTTGAACCTAAAGTTTGGTGTCTGGTCCATCTGTTATCCCACAACCTCCACTGGAACAGCTCTTAGCCTGGCAGCTGACATATCTTGTTCTACTGCCCCACACCACATCATCAGCACTGTGATATCACTGACTGTGACATCACTGCTACCTAGAACAAGCAAGTGAGTGACTGCCAGGTCATTTACCTGTGATGTCACTGTCAATGAGATAATAATGCTGATGATGTAGTGTGGGGCAGTAGAGTTAGATATGCCAGCTGACAAGCTAGAGCTGTCCCACATCCAGCATAATACTATCACATGGAATACTTCCTGATGAGCAAATGGAAAAAAAAAATACTTCAGAAATAAAAGTTACAACTGACTACTATTTAAAATTTGTATTATTTTCCTCTCTGCCTGTTTTGGCTCCACTAGCTCTTTAAGGAACTTTAAAATGCCTTATGTAACATTTATAAAAGGAAACAATCATATTCCTAGGACAGATTTAGAAATTGCAGCGGTGACGGATGCTTCCATAAAAGAAAAATATGAAAACTTTATTAAATAAGTTGAAACAAAATAATATTACAAGGTGGAGACAGTTGCTCTGTGACACAGTCTTGATTGACAAAGTTCAAGTTGGAGGAACAGAATATCAAAATTTAACACTTTCTTTGTGGGATTATAAATGGCTTCAAACTAACATTTTTAAGGAAAAATCTAACAATAACATATACAAATTGGTACTTAATCCTTACAAGATAAATAAATAAGAGAAATATACCAAAACCATCAACATGTTATATGAATATTATCTCAAACAACAATAACACTTAGTTAAAAACAAAATACATAATAACACTAAATGGGAAGAAGAATTAGCTATACAAATAGAAAATTGTAATTGGCAAACAAATTGGAATAATGCCAATCTGTTTTACAAATATGCAAAAATAAAACAATTTAGTTTTAAAATATTATCTCAGGCATATTTGACACTGGTAAGATTATGGCCATGGGACATAAAAATAACTAAAATGTTGTACGTATGTAATACTAAAGGGACACAACCTATATGCTATGGGGATGCTGTAACATGGGGTATAAACAAGAGAAATCCAGCTGGTCAATTACCGTCACCTGACCATTGATTAATCCCTGATATACATAATTAGTCATGAAGCGGCTGTGCAGAACAGATCCCTAGGCAAACCTGCACTCATTATGTGTGGGGAAAATGAGACAGCAGCCATTAAAATCCATTCCTAGGCGAGTAACAGTGTTGCTTACCTTGTGTTCCTCTTGTCTCATACCCCATTTAATAAAGAGCAACACAGTATGTGGGTGACAGTTTTGCTTAACTTGGGTTCCTCTTTGCTCATATCACATTTATATAGACACATGGTACAGCGGTAGAGAGCAAGCAAGCATGACCCCCACACACACACACACAGCCGCTGGGTCCTGCAGAACTGCAATCATTGTCCCAGTAGCAAGCCTGGTTTGTGGCTGTTGTTCCGTCCCTGTGAGTCCCAGTGGTGGATGATGGGCAGTGTAGGTTAATAACTCATACTGTGTAGTAGGATGAGATCCAGGTTGCCTCACTTCTCTATGAGAAAAATATTCAAGAATGGCTTCATCCAGTAGGACCAAAGACATTAAAGTTACAAAAGTCTGGATGAACTCCACTCAAAACAGAAAGTTTGTTCAAAATCTTTTATTTTTCAAGCCCAAATGGTGTTTTGAAAAAATGAAAAGCAGATTTTGAACAAACGTTCTGCTGAGTGGAGGTTATCGAACTTTTGTAGTGATTAATAACTCATACTGCCTTCCAAAACACAACTGTGCTGTTCTATTCCCCATGTTGGTATTATCTGTTCCACTGTGCAGATTGGAGATCAAGCGAGAGAGAGCTGTGTCCCGATGATGTCGCTCTCGTGAATTATGCCCACCCATGCACCCCATGGATCTCTGAGGACCAATCGCACAGTGAAGCCACCCATGCTGGATCAGGCTGTGCTGTGTCAGGAGTTTGTGCAGTGTAGCGGGAAGTAGCGATCTCTGGCCCGTCTGTTGCCAGCAGTCTGTCCTCTCTTAGGTGCCCCTGCTCAGCACCCTGAACCCAGCCACTTGTTGTTGCTACACTTGTGGATATTTCTGCCAGTCTGTGTCTCTCTCTGTGTGTCTGTCATTAAAATGCACAGTTGCAAAGTGAAAGAGACAGACTGGAAGGAAGCTGTTTACAACAACTGCATCACCTGAGTCAGTCACCAGTGCAACACAGAGACTGACCATCTCATTCAGGTAACAGGTCACCATGCAGCAGGGCCTCCAAACAGAGACAGCAAGAGAGCAGCTAAACCAGAGAGAGAGAGAGAGAGTGCTACAGAGACCCCCCATCTCGAGCGTGCAAGAGAGACAGACAGACAGCACTACCGTTGTTACCTCAGGCAGAAACTGTTCAGTGTTGTAGCTCTCTCCAATGTGTCCTCAGTACCCCTCGCTATCCGGTGCAGTATCTCCTCATGTGGGTATTAGTGAGAGAGAGAGAGAGAGAGAGAGAGAATGGGGTGTGTGTTGATGGTTGTGCAGCAACACACTGCTGAAATGAGAAAGAACGAGTGAGAAAGACAGAAAACACAGTGTGTGTGTGTCTCTCTGTCTGTACTGAATTCATGTTCACTTTAAAAATGGGAACGATGCCTGCCTGTGGGTATGGCAGCTGCTGTCCATATCTGATATTGTACTGACATGTTATTCGTTTTGTTCCCTGTTGGCTCTGCACACATGCATGGGGAAAAAGTAGGAGATCCGTGGCCAGGTGGCTGGCTCAACAGTTGTTATGCAGTGTCAGAGAGCAACAGTATTATCACTCTGAGCCTGACAACAGCCAGACCCAAAGTGGTATTTTATTATAATGCTGTGCCTGACAAAACTGGGACCAGGATACAAACTGTATGGTGACTTCCTTGTGTTCTGTGCTCAGTGTTCACAAACTGAGCAGTGTCAGCAGTGCATATATAGCATTATTCAGCAGTGTCAGCCACACAGTACTTGTACTGGTTGAAGAACACATAAAATAGTTCCTATGTTTCATGACTTATTCATGCTTTCCTTGTGTTTTCACCTTGGGTGACACCCCATGTTATAAGCGTAATAACCCACTCCAGGGTGTGCGGTTATTGGGATTAATCAACACCCTGGGTGTAGTGAGGACACTTGGCCTGTGGCCTCGTGCCTCACAATGCACCAGGTGTTGATTAATCTCAATAACCCACACCCTGTTGTGGGTTACTGCTTACTTCCCAAATTAGAAGCTGGTGGATTGAAACTCAAAAGGAATGCAAAATAAACAAATAAATAAATAATTGGGAAAAGTATATCATTAAATATAAATGCATATCTATTTAATGATTATTCATCCCTAAATATATGTAAAACAGAAACATAGAAACATAGACTTTGACGGCAGATAAGGACCGCTTGGCCCACCTAGTCTGCTCATTTCCTACCTACAGGATAAGCTGCAGATCCTAGTTAACCAGCAGCCTATTGCTTCCTACCCCCACAAGAACTGCCTTGTAGAACTCTTGAATTCTCAATTTTAGACTCCACAACCTCCTCAAGGAAAGGCTGTTCCATCGTCCACCACCCTCTCTGTGAAAAATACTTCCTCATATTGCCCTGAGCCATCCCCCTCTATCTTCAAATTATGTCCCCTTGTTCTTGCATATCTCTTTTTCTGAAAAAACAGAGGATTATGGCTCTAGCTACTGTACAATGTGAACCAAAATATTAATATAAGCTAACTGGAACAAACACAGATTAAATAATGTTGAGAGAAATAGATGGTTAAATAAATTGACTGAGGTATTGTCCATAGAAAAATTAGCAGAAAATGTTAAAGTTCCTTATGATATGTATTCATTGTGGAAGGACACAGCTGGAATTTTACCTCCTTGACTAGAATTTGATAAATTACATGAACCTAATGTGCAATATTGAGAAATAATTTCCACAATGAACATAAATGTAAGCAATAATACCCAACAGGGTGGGCTTTCTTGGAAATACCTGACCATGTGGGGGCATAACTTATTGCTCCTGGAATGTCTAGTATTTCCTAATAAAGCCAACCCTGGAGGTTATTATTGCACTTAGAAAATGGGCAGTGTAAAAAAATAAGTTTAATAAAAAATGTTAATAAAAATTCATCTAAAATAAGTTTTGTAATAAAATAGTTCCTCCATACCTTTATAATGAAGGACTTTAATCCTAGTAGAGACTGTAGTTGTAAATTGTATGCAGTTGCCGTCTCTACAGCAGGCTGTTTCTTCAGTGCCCCCTCCCCAAGAGTTTTGTTTACCACCTCCACTTTTCTTTTGTTTGATTTTCTTCCAACATTAATTCTTTTTTTGCCCTGTTTCTGTTAATACTGGGGCAGGAGATGTTGTGGTTCGGTCTTGATCCCCACTCCCCACAACGTGTTGATAAAATACATTTCACATTCCTAATGTTCCTGCAAAATCCCTAAGGAGCTATGTCCCCCGATGATATGTTGCTCATGGGTCTGAGCGCGGATAGCTGGCCTTGGCGGCTGCTGGAGAGGGACGGAACATCCAAAACCTAAGATCAAGGCGCAGGAAAATAATAATGTGAAAAGTGTTATATATATTTTTTCTGTGGTTTTGCGTATTTGTTTGCTTGAGCTGGGAATGGGATGCTGCTGATTTATGAGTGGAGCTAGTTTTGATCATGTTGGTGATAGCGCTAGGTATGTGAGACTGCACTACGTTTAGGTGCTGGTGGTATTACAGTGGGCGGGTGGTGATTGGCTTCCTAGAACGAGAGTTACTTTTTGTTTTGGTAGAACTGAGGGTTGCTCTTGAATTGGGTTAGTTTTTTTTTTTACAGGAATTAATGGCAGGAGAATTTGTGGCAGGGTTTGTGCGTGTGTCTGTGTGGCGGGGCAGAGTCCGTTTTCCTCTCGCTAAGCAAGACAATAACATAAGCGGCTGTCAGTTTGAAAATTCAGGGTGCCCAATGACATACTAAGTAATGGGCCACACCGCATTTGCACTTGTTTCAGCGGGCTCTATCAGAAAATAAATGAATCTCTACTCAGCGTTTCAGCCAATCAGATTTATTTATTTTCCAAGCCCATTTCTAATTTAAAGTATATAACACTTCTATCAAATATTTAACAACTTATTTTTTTCTTTTGGATAATAGATGACATTAAATGTTGTATTTATATTGTTGTATGTAAATGGAAAAAAGGCAATGCAAACAATTTGGAAAAAAGGGTGAAGTCAGTGTACAGGTCACCAAATCAGAGTGAAACCACAAACCAGGAGCTGGGTGGCTAGATCAGGAAAGCTTTAGGGTGGGAGGAAAGTGGTGATAGTAGGTGATGTTAACCTACCTGACATGACTGGAGCATCTCCGTGCAAGCAGCAGTGGAAGCCAAATGCTCCTGGATGCACTCCAAGATGGGTTCCTAATCCAGGGCATGATGGAGCCAACATGGATCAGGCCATATTGGACTTAATACTGACAAACTGCAACCAGGTCAGAGAGATTAGCGTGGTTGAGCCCTGGGAAGCAGTGATCACCAGTTAGTACAGTATGGTTTCATCTTTATATCAAGTACTAAACACAAAGACATGTGCTCTGTACTGGAAAAGGCAATTTCACCAGAACAGGGATACATCTGGGAGAGCACCGTAATAAGCCTCAGGGCTCCCAAGGGACTGGAAGAGAAAGGGTTCATAATTCAAAGATAGGGTTCAGGAAGCCACAGACGCCTGTCTAAAGCAGAGGGAAAAAGAACAAATACAAGAAGCCACTCTGGTTTATAGAGAAAGTTGGCAATGCCATGAGGGAGAAAGGGCTTCCTTCAAGAAATACAGAAAACTATGAAGGATGTAGACAGGGCAGACTACCTGGAAAACCTAACAGCTAGAAGACATGTATAAAGGGCTAAGGCAGAGACTGAGCTGAGGATAGTGAATTAGGTCATGGAAGATGATAAGCTGTTTTTCCAATAAGTCAAGGAAAAAGAGCGATGAAGGAAAGTATTGTCAAGCTGAGAAACGGGTCTGAGTGGGTGGAAGATATCAGAAGAAAGGCAGAAGTATAGAATGAATACTTCTGCTCAGTATTCACTATGGAAAAAGGTGGACCATTTCCACAGGGAAAGACAGGGATTGGGGGTGGGAGTGAGGCTATTGCAAGGATGTGATCACAGAGGACAGGGTCCTAAAGAGGTTCAAAGCCCTCAAGGAGATTAAATCTCCTGGATCAAATGATATGCACCCTAGGGTACTGAGAGAGCTGGCAGCAGACCATCTGATGGACCGGTTCACACTGTTCTCCTGACACAGCAGTGGTGCCATGACAGTGGAGGACTGCTGATGTACTACCTCTGCACAAAAACAGGGTAAGGATGAGCCAGGTTACTACAGACCAGTCAGTTTGACATCAGTACTTTGCAAGCCTATGGAAAACATTCTCAAGGAAAGGTTGGTCAAGTTCTTTGAGGCAAATGGGTTCCAGGACAATAGGCAACACGGGTTCATGGCAGGAAGTTCATGCCAAATGAATCTGATCAGTTTCTCTGACTGAGTTATGAAGGTGATGGGCAGGGACCAGGCTGTGGACATACTGTGCTTAGCCTTCACCTAAGGCCTTTGACTCAAGTCCCACATAGGAGATTGATCAAGAAGGTGGAGGATGACCATGGGTGTGGTACAAGTTGAATTGATGGGTTGCAGACTGGCTATGGAAAGAAACCAAAGGATGGTGGTCGGGGTGAGCACTCTGAGATTAGGGAAGGTCACCAGTAGGGTTCCAGTGGTTAGTACTCAGTCTGGTGCTGTTCAATATCTTTATTAATGACATAGGGGACATCATGAGGGGAAACTCTGCCTCTTTGCAGATGACACCAAGCTCTGTGGGATGGTGGACACGGGTAGGAGTCACAGATATCTGAGCAAGGACCTAGTGAAGTTAGAATGATGGTCTGGAGTCTGGCAATTAGGTTCAGTTAGTGCAAGGTCTTGGACATTAGAAAGAACCCCAGGACAGAGTACAGGCTAGGAGTCATGACGATCATGGTGTCCAAGGAAGAGAGGGATGTGGAAATTGAAAGCACAAGTAATCTGAAACCCTCTCACAATGCAGTAAGGCAGTGGTGAGGACAACCAGGATTGCTGGATTGCATAAGTAGGGGGTTCACTGGCAAGAGGATGAAGGTCATGTGCCACTGTACAGATTGATGGTGTGGCCACCTGGAGTACTGGGTGCTGTACTGGAGCCCCTACCACAAGAAGAACTTCAGCATGCTGAGCCTAGAGGCAGTAGAGTAGAGCTATGAAAATAATTCAGGACCAGCAGGTGCTGAACCCTTATATGAGAGAACCTTAATATGTACTTGCTCTAGGAAAGAAGGAATGAGGCAAGCTGGACCTTAATATGTATTCGCTCTAGGGTAGAAGGGACCAAGGGACTTGACAGAAACTTTCAAATATCTCAAAGGTATCGTAACAGACTAGTTCTCTCCCAGAGCTCAATCTGCACTGCTACCAGTTTCACAACCCTTCAGATGCCAGAATCTTCACCTTGTATGCCACCACTACCCGATGGACTCTTACTTGGGGTTTCTCTGAGTTCTAATTCCACTATAGCCACTGTTCACACAGTTCAGTGCTTTTCCCAAAAGTCAAATGAGCCACCCTTTTGTCACAGCTGAGAACACTTTGCTTTAGATATGGTAGCTTTGTAGCCTGTCTCTTCAAAAAATTGCTCAAAGGATAGCCAGTTTACTCTTGATTATCTATACCTAAAACAGTCAGCCACAGAAAGGATGAATTACGTAAGAATAATATCTAATACTCCATGGTATTTACATATATTACAGGACTACACATGCTAAAGACTATGGGGAATACAGTATTCTACAAAGATTAAAAGAAACGCATTTGAAAAGACAGAGATCACGCAAAATGTAACTAAAAGCTAGCTAAATTCCTAAGAGTAGAAGAAGCTTATCTCCCAGCTGGGAACTGGTAGTTATGGCAGAGACAAACACAATATGTTACAAGTTCAAAATCCCACACAATTGAATTATGATTAAAACATACAACAGAAATACATCCAGCTGGCCAACCCACTAAACTGGCATCACTGGACAGGCTCTCTAACATCAAACCCTGTCTATTCTTTTGATCTCCGAGGGCCACTTTCTTCCCAGACTGGATTTTGGACTGAAGTTTGGTCCTTTTGTTATCCTGACCAACTACTTGGCAGGGTGCTGTCTCACTGGACCAGCCTTGTGTTTATGGACAAAGCATAGCCTTTTAGATGAAAAGGGCCAAGCCCTCTGAAGTTTATCCAAAACAAAGGGCCTTTACAGGACATTAACTGTTGTGGTCCCCAGCCACCCTGATTGTACTCAGAACTTCTTACACAAAAGCTTGTTTCAACTGAGTGCCCTGAAGCTGGACCACAGAAGAATGTACTTTTCAGTTTCACCAGACCTCCCACCTTCGTTGAAACACTTCATAGAGGCATAGATGATAAAAAAAACCCAGCAAGCACATACAAAACAATACATGGCATAGTTGTTATAGGCATAAACAAGGCTAGCCTTTGTGATCTTTTTAAATTAGCAAAAACAAGGACACGAGAGGACACAGTTGCAACTGGTGACAGAAAGGTTCAAGATGGAGTGCAGGAGACACTTTTACATGAAGAGAGTGGTGGCAGGTGAAAAAGGCTACTTGAAGAGGTAATAAGCCAGAAAATGGTTGGGGATTCAAGAGGGGTGCAATAAAGTCATAGGAGGGTAAAAGTGTCAAGGGAGGCAGAGTGCCATGTAACACAAGATGCATGAGCTTGCACTGAGCAGACTCGATAGACCTGAAGGCATTTATCTGCTGCAATTTTCGTTTTTATGAACCTCCATCTAGCACACCTCCTGAGTCTCAAGGGACCATTTTGATATGACCCCCTAACCTGGAAGTACTTGGAAAATGGTCAACTGTTCAGTTTTGTGCCTCTGGCTTCCAGTCTGACCTACGTGGGTTGACTTCTATTTCGTGTTTTTTTTTCAACAAAGCACAATACAAGCACAGCACACTGTATATTCAGGGACTCTAGGGGGTGTGGAGGGACAACTCTATGTACTACAGTAAAACTGGGAAGTATAACTTTAAACTCTGACTCTTAATATGTGATGTCTTGACATACAGCTTCTACTATCTATTTTCAAAATGTTAATGGTTTTAATATCATGACCATAAACAGAACTGCCAGACTGAGTGGTTGACTGGCAAAATTAAATTTAAAAGGGCCGTGACTTTTGCAACATCACTGGAGGACTGCCCAGAAGAAAACCAAGGCAAAGTATCCGATTCAGCAGTGGACTCTGGGTCTGTTGTGACAATTGATTTCCCTGCCTCAGGGTAGGAAGTGTGGTTAGGACCAGAGGCTGTAGTCTGGACCTACTACAGCAACTGGTTTCCCTACCTGAGGGGCAGGAAGTGGGACCAGGAATGAGGATAAATTATCCTTGCAAGAGAACAAAGGAAAGGCGGCTCAGAGCAGAAGGAGCAAAAGTCACAAACTGAACTCATTTTTTTCTTATTTATTTCTCCTCAGCTGAGGGGTTGTACCTATGGTCCCCCTATCCGGCTGTCACTTTGGCTCCTGCCCAGCCCCCTGCCAGAGCTCAACTATGCCCTGCCCCTCCCAGCCACATCACGGTGGAGACTTACCCGCTTACTGTGGAAGGCCAGGCGAACACCACGGGGAGCTGACTTGGATGCGTCTGCCACGGCGCCAGTGGACCACCTTCACATGCTCGGGGAGGATTTTTCTTGTGCTAGGTTCCTCCCCATGGCACAGGTGTGCAATGACACCAAGGATGTTCCGTGCATGCGTCCGTGCCCGGCATATCTGGCATCAGCCCGTCGACCCCTGACTGACCGTGACATGCACCAAACCCAGCCACTGCCAGGAACCATCACATCCGCGGTCTTCCTTTCCACTCTCCCGGAGAAGGAGATCAGTCCCTGGGGCATTCAATCCTCCTCCCTTCAGCCAAGCCCCAGCACCTGCAAACAGCATGTCAGCCCTATTTGCATATGGCTTCATCATGTTGACATGGTACATCCTTTCTGTCTGTCTTCAGTCAGGTAACTCTACAATATAGTTCCGTTATTTACCTTCCTAACCACTTTATGCGGCCCTGCTCACTCAGCCTGCAGCTTGTCTTTCTGGACCAGAATAAGGATCATGACTTCCTGACCCACCATGTACAAGCGAGCTCTGGCTCTGCAGTCATACCACACATTTGCTTCTGTTGGGCAGCTGCCAGGTTGCTCTGGGCTGTTCCCATAAGCTCCTTCAGCCTTTCCCTAAACCTAAGGACGTAATCCACAATGGGGTTCCCTGGGTGGCGTGTACCTTCCCAGTCATCCCAGATCAAGTCTAGGGCCCCACGTACCAGGCATCCATATAAAAATTGAAGGGAAAATCACCAATGCGACTCTTGGGGCACCTCCTGTATGCAAACAACAGGTGGGAAGGTATTTCTCCCAGTCCCTCCATGCTGTTCAGCAAATGCCTGGAGCACTGACTTCAGGTACCTGAATCTTTCCACAACCCGTTGGCTTGTGGGTGATCTGATGTCGTGCATCTCTGCACCACCCACACTTCTCCCAAAAACATTTCATCCAGGTCACGACATAAAGAACCCCTCGATCGGTGATAACCTCCTGCGGAAACCCAACGGGAGAAAATCCCAAATAAGGCATCTGCCACTTTGTCTGTCCTCAGAGAGGAGAGGGTGACGAGCTCTGGGTACTGTGTGGCATAATCCACCACAGTCAGAAGGAATCTCTTCCCTGAGGAGCTGGAGGTATTTAAAGGCCCCACAATATCCATTCCCACCCTCTGGAATGGCTCTTCCACTATGGGCAATGGAACCAGAGGCGGCTTGGGTTTTCTTGCCCGTCTTCCCTATTTCTTGGTAGCGGTGACAAGACCTGCAATACTCCTTCACCAGCTGGGTGAAGTTTGGCCAATAAATTCTGAGAGCAACTGCTGCATAGTGCATGCATTCCCAGTTGACCAGACAAGGGAATATCATGTGCAGTCTTGAGCAACTGCTCACGACCCCTGGGGAATGACAAGCTGCCTACCTAGCACCCTCCCTCTGTCTGCACAGCCTGGTATACATCAGTCCATTTTCCCAATAAACCTTATGTCACGTCACCTCCCTGTGCCCCATCAGAGTCTTCCCAAGCCCTCAGCTTCTCTAGATTAGGGTAACTTCTCTGAGCAGCTGCAAGCCCCTCACACATTCTCAAGGCATGGGACAGGTCCCTTCAGTCGCTAAACTAGGGTCCCTAGCACTAGCGTCAGGGCACTCAGGATCACTGTCAATCCCAACTCTCTGACAATGAGTCACCACCCTCTTTGGAGTAACTCTCCGTAGCTGTGTGGTTAACTGCTACTGGAGAATTTCTACCCCTTTTCATTCATCTCCCCATCTGGAGACACAGGCTGGGGAACCAGCCTCTCAGTGGTTTCCACAATGGCTTCTGTGGGGTCCAGGGAACTACAATTTTCCCTTGCTGCTTGGCTGAGGTAACTGCACACACCATCTCCTGTTTGAGATTGTTGCCCAGGATCACATCCACTGCTAAGGTTTGGGCTACAGCCACTTGTTGCACAGTCCCCGTTTCACCCTAGTCTAGGAGAACACTAGTGAGGGGCAATGTTTTCTCTTTACCAGTAAAGTCCTGTACAGTGCGTATTTATTGGGTATAAGCTGACCCGGCTCTACTAGATCCCTTTTACCAAGGTCAAGGATGACCCTGTGTCCCTTAACCCTTGCGTCTGTACACCATTCACCATGACTGGGTGCATGTGTTCCCTCATGTTCACTGGCATGCTTTCAGGGACACACAAACAACCACTTCCTTGCTAGCACCACCTTGCGTATTATTGCTCGTCTGTTTGGGACACTGTCTGGCAATATGCCCAGTTTCTTTACAACCAACATTCATTTCTTTTCTCAGAAATCTTGTTTCTGAAACCTGGGGCTAACGGGTTTTGGTGGAGGCAGTGAGGTTTTAGCTGCCTGAAGGCGCACTTCTCCCTTTCTGCGCTGCCACGCTTGTCCCATTCGCTCTCAGAGCAGGTCTGCTCTTGGCATAGCGGTCCGAGAGTTCAGCAGCCTCTTGCGCTGTTTTAGGATCTCGGTCCTCCAGCCAGGGTTTTCAGCTCTGCTGGGCATGCCCAGAAAAACGTTCTAACAGAATCACATTTTCAATTTTATCAACAGAGATTGCTCCAATTCTTCCCACCAACGTTTTAAAACTGATGTTGTTTCATGGCTAGCTCCTCATAGCTCATGTCAGGGCTTCTCCTGAGCTTACAGAATTTAACTCTGTATGATTCAGCAGTTAATTCAAATTTCTTTAACAGTGTAGCTTTAAGTTTGCTGTAATCATCACTGTCCTCATTGTCCATTTGACCCAATGCATCCCGAGCTTTCCCGTTAAGTAGCGGGATAGCTGGAAGCTCAGGACTCCTAGGAATTTTAGCCTGAATACAAAACTTTTCAAAGGAATTTAAAAGCATCCATATCCTCCCCTCTTTAAATTCGGCTATCAGTTTGGAATTCAAATTGTAACCCAGTCATGTAGTCCCAGTTAAACCCAAACCACTTACCTGCTCTGGTGCCACTGGTTGGAGTTAGTAGCTTCTCCAGTTCGTGTTGCCTCTGGCGCTCATGCTCCTCAAGGTCAGCGTCTCTGTTCTTGCTCTGCCTCTCGGCATTCTCTCTCTGCCGCTTGGCGTTCTCGCTCTGCCTCACGATCCACCTCCCACTGTTCACGGTCCTCTCCTCTGGAACTCCAGCTCCATTCTGCGCAACTCAATTTGCAGCCTGAGTACTTCTGGATCCAGGATACTGGTGACCTTCCTCTGCTTCTTGTGGCCTTCACTGACAGTGGCCCTGTTGCCCTCCTCATCAGATCTGGACACTGCACTAGCCATAGCCCTGCCACACTCAAGGTTCAGTCCTTTTCAGACACTGTCTGTGACTCGATGCTCTGGGTATCTGCTACCATCACGGCATCCACGAGGTTCTGTTTGGTGGTTTTCACCTCAAACAGGACTCCTCTGTCCCATACTACTGCTTTAAGTAGTCTACAGTGTGCCTGCTGTAGTTGGAAGCCATCTTCTTCCCTAATTACGGCTACTCTGACTTGCACTTAGAAAAAAAATAAAAGCAGGTAGGAACTTGACTGAACGCCAAGTGATATAGTTCCGCCTCCTTTTAAAATAAATCACTGCCTTTTTCTTTCTTTGCAAGTGAGCTGACGGTCTCAAGCTGAAACACTGAAGAATAAAAGCTTGTAATACCAAAATTATCGCACCGCTGCCAACCAGTCTGTCACAACTCCACTCAGCAGGTCAGGCCCTCTGCTCCCACAGTGCCAACCTCCGAGCATAGTATTGTGAACAGTTAACAGAACAGGGTAACCCTCCTGTCTGTTTTGTGGGTTCAAATCAAACTTTGGTCTCAAGTTCTGGAGGATTCAAACTGTGAACCTCTTGCTAAGCGTACCCAATGTACAGACTCAGATAATTCTGCTCTTCAGGGGGCAGATATCTTTCACCTACGGGCACCTAACCAGGTGTACAAAATGAACCCTTCAAAACAATATGAAAGACCTCAGAATAAACTTTTACCTTTTCCCAGTTTGGTAAAACCAGTAAGCTTTGTACAGTGTCAGCTTTAACCATATATGCTTCCCTTATCGAAGAAAAGAATTTCAAAGGCACACCAAGCAGTCTCTAAAATAGAGGTTTACTTAAAATAGATAAAATGTAAAATATAAATACAGAACCATATATCACAAAACATACAATCTTTTAAAACAATAAGGTTTAAAATGTGCAAATTCCTACCAATAATACACTTAGACCTGTCTACCTAATGTATTCTTATCTTCTTATAGTGCTGTAGATGTTTCTCTCCCCGAGTCCAAACATGTGTGTCTGTAAGGTCTGTTACAGCATAATTAAAACACTGTCTTGACCTTGCCTTCTCGTGATGTCACCCAGTTCCTCCTCTGTTTGTTAAAATTATACAATCAGGATGTCTTGTGTCAGGAGGTAAATTAATAGGTGACATCAGCAAAAACATGTTTCCCATTTGACTTCCCAATTAAGTCTGTAATTTTCCAAGTCCTTTCTTTCATCCATGAGCAGCAGCCTCTCACAAGGACATCAAAGGAACCTTTTATGACTTGCACCACAGTGACATACCCTGTATTCTTTTCTAAACATCATAAAAGTTTAGGAATTTCCAGCCTAGCAGCTAGCAGCTACAATTAAGCTAGATAAACAGGAGATCCTTACTTTAAGTCTCTTCTAGCCTGTAAGTATCTCCTGGCTTTTATCTTTAAGCTGAAACAACCGTCTCATGAGAGACACTCAATAACACATGTTTATATTACAAAAGCATACATTAATCAGAACCAGCTGTACAAACATCACACAAGGCGCACCTTGATGCCTGTCACTGGCTGCAGGGTGGGGTGGGGGTGAAATGGCATGAACATTACTGTCAGCAATCCCAGTCCCACCCAGGCGCCTGTCAGTCCCTACAGGTAGGTGTTATGGTCAAAACCTAATGCCCTGGGCATTTATTGGTATTTTAATCCAAGTTTTCCACATGGGCTTTTGCAACCACATGAACATTGACACTATCAGTTCGTTAGGTGGTGATTTTGCACAGTGACTGCACCATTTGGCGCCACAGGTGCGAAACACATTTCAAACAGGATCTGAAAAGTGACAGGTGTACTGTTCATGAGGAGGTGTAAAAAGGCATTGTTGAAAATCTGGGTGAAAATATGCAAAAACTGGTGAAGTCACGACGTGCGTAGAAACTGCATAGCGTACACCATTAATGTAATAAGTTTTGGGATTTTTACAGCAGATTTTCAACACAGGCATTTTGGGACCTCCGGCTCATGAACAGTGTCACTGTGATTTTAGTAATCTGTCGGAACTAATTTCTCACAGCGACCGCGCTATTCTGTGCCGGAAGTGCAAAACACATTCGGCCAGGAGTGCGAAAAATTACCACTGTACTGTTCATAAGGAGGTGTGGAAAAATGCCAGTGTTAAAATCTAGACTGAAAATATTACAAATTAATGAACTTACAGTGCGTGGAAACTGCACAATGCAGGCTAGTAACACAGTCATTTTATGGACTTTTGTCACCAAATTTTCAACATAGCCATTTTAAGACCTCTGCTCATGAACAGTGTCACTGTGATTTTCTTAATCTGTCCAAACATTGATTTTGCACACTGACTGCATTTATGCGCTACATACGTAAACACATTTTGGCAAGATGTGAAAAATAACAGCTATACTGCTCATAAGGAGGTGTGGTAAAATGGCAATGTTGAAAATCTGGAGGAAAGTATTATAAATTCTCAAAGTTATGAGCGTGTGTAGGAACTGCGCAACAGACACTCATAAAAACAGTCATTTTGGAATTTTTCGCCAAATTTTCAACATAGGGTTTTGGGGGGCCTACCTCATGAACCATGACACTGTCATTTCATTACTCAGTCCTGAAAAGTGGTTCCACGCGGTGACTGCGAAATCACCTTCCGGATCGAATAATAAAATGACACTAACTGAGTTCATGAGTAGGACCCCAAACCATGTTGAAAATGTGTTGAAATAAATTCCCTAAAATGATCGAGATATGCACCAAAGTTGAAAAAAAACATTTATGCCATTATACAGCTTACCAGTATTTCTTCAGTTCTGTGGTCGGCTTTGAAGAGTGCAGATTTGTTCCTGGTCCACCAAAGATCATCGCGCGGGCTCTGGAGGTAAGTATGTGGTGTGGGGTGTTGGGAGGTGGGTGCTTACAGGGTGGGCGCGGGTTGGGGAGGGGCAAGACAGTCAACGAGGGACCATTTTGTTTTCACAGTTTTTTCCCCTTATTTAGGAAGATGGCGTGGGACTTTTACCACACTGGGGAGGGCTCCCAGCGTGACAGCTGAAAGGTTTTTGGGGGCAGTGGAGCAGATGGGGGACTGAGCACCCCTGTCAGCAATGCAAACTTTTGTCACACTAGAGTGGGCTCCCAGCGTGGCACCTGAAGTCTGGTTTAGGGGAGAGGATACAGTGGAGCCAGCGAGAGTTAGGCACCCCTGTTGGCAATGCAAACTTTGCCATGCTGGGGTGGGCTCCCAGTGTGGCACCTGGAAATCTGGTTTTGTGGGGGTTACAGTGGAGCCGATGGGGGATTGGGTACCCCCTTCAGCAATCTGAGTGTGGGGGAGGCGCATAAGCACACTAGGGTGGTCTTCCAGCATGCTACTTGGGTGTTTTGTGTTGGGGGGTAGAAAAAATGGAGCTGTCTATGACAGCTGTTCTCATCCTGTGCTGAGTGTAGGCACTTTGCATACTGCCACGGCAGTATGCAAACTGCCTACGCTACTGCCGCTCACTGTAGTGATGTTTTGCTTTCAACTGTACGCCACTGCATCTGAACTGCTGTCATAGACAGCTCAAACATTATTGATGTGGTGAGGCCACGCCTGCAAGAAGGAACAGGGCATTGGAGCGAGGTGGCACACTCTGAGACTTCGTATGGTGGCACTATGTTTCTTGCCCATGCGTGCAAGCAAACATAAAAAGGCAAAGAGGTTGGATGAAAGAACTGAACTAGAAATAAATTCTCCTGCTGGGGAGCACTCTGCAACTGAGATTACAGAGGCAACTGCCTGAACAGGGTTCCAGGACCCACTGAGACCATCTGAGAGTGCATTGCAGCCACTGGGAGGGCGGCAGGTGACCCCAGAGAAAGCCTGCCTTTAACTGGAGATCCGATCATCTGCCCACCAGCTAGTAACCAGTAGGGTTTCCTGTTTTATGTATTTGCTATCCATGGGCGTGTAGACCATCTATGGAATTTTCCTACTGCCTAACAATCCAGATCTCTGTCTTGCTTAGCTTATTTATTATACAGAAGTCACTAAACTCAATATAAGTGTATTGAAATGTATTGTACTCATTTATTTTACAAAATGTCATTAAATGTGATGTACTGAAGTGTATAGAAATGTATTCCACTGTACTGTCTGCCGTTTTTCCCTGAGTCATGGCCAAAAAAGGGACCTATGTCTCAGTCCAAGTTACCCAGTTATCATTAAATCATAAATAAATCCTGAAAACAACAGAATAATAAGTAACCAACTGGGTTCAATCTTACAGCTTGGAGGCGGTCATAGGTATTTGCCTTAAGGGAATAAGTCCTGGGAAGGCTGTGCCACAAGACTAGGCCCAGGTGATAACTGCTGAGGCCCATTGGACCTCTGCCCTCCCTATTTATCAGATATAGCAAAGCCGATATTTATTCATGATGGGTTTGTAAGTTGCCACTCAAGCCTCACTCTGCTGGCAGCAACTTTGTCCTCGGTGCAGTACACACTACAATTAGAAGATCTCTCACCCATGGCCCGTTAGATGGATTAACCTGGCTGCAGCTACTAGGAGACAGAACTGTTTGGTGGGGAAAAGAACTGTTTTGGGGTCATTTACTGAATTGCATAGAGTATAAGCATTTTACTGTTGCCTCATGCATTCCATTTTCCCTTTATCCTTGTCTTTTCCCTCCCTCTCCCTCTTCATAAAGGTATTGGTAAAACTAGTTTTCTAATGTGTGCTTCAACTGCGTTCAGAGTCATAGTGTTGCAGAGAAACTGTGTGGGATTTAAAACTATATTTTGTTTGTTCCTGGGGTGATAGTGAAGTGTGAAACAGCCAGATGCTCCATTGCCAGCACAGTTGGAGGCACAGTGTCATTGCAAGAGTAATTGTGCTCAGTGTAGCAGTGTTACAGCAGCCCAGGCCAGCATCCTTGAAAAGTTCAGAGGTGTGGATCCTGATGGTCCCACACAGAACAAAATGTAGGAGTGACTGACTGGCCTTTAGGGCCACTCATACACATACCTTATGGCCATGCCCAATCCATAGGAATTTTTTAACTAACAAAGTAGAAATAAAAGATATTATCGATTACCTGATATTATATACTCTTACAGAGAAAGGAAAACTTTAATGATCAATGGAATAGGTGATTGATGTGCATTCGACCATGCAGATAAGATTGTGTTCCATAAGATCATATTTGCAACATGCTACTCTCGTGGGCTAAACTTCTAAATCACTAGGCATATCTTTCCTCCAACATTCCTAGGATATGGTCTCTAGACAGAGGGAAATGTAAAAACAATATAATATATTAAAAGACAAAAGAATCCCAGGCCAAGCACTGAGGCAATGGTTACCCCAAAGGGCATTGGCCGGGAAGCCAAGTTTCAAAGAAATACAAAATCACACATGCCCCATAATACAAAGCATCATGGGCTACACATGCAAATCACCACAGAATATTATGCTGGTTCAACTTTAAGCAGAAATGCATGGTGCGAAAGGCCTCTCAGACAGTTTTGCAAAGGGTGCCAACAGAAGACACAGACATTGTTTTAGTCCTCTGAGGACTCATCGGTCGCCTCATCTGTTTGACACCCCAATGGAATGAACCAGCTACCCTAAGATGGTCTATCTGGGTTATGTTGTGGTGAACCCAATTAAAAACAAAAAACAAGTTAAAAGACAAAGAACCCAGTGCACAAGCACTGAGGCAATGGTTACCCAAAGGGCACTGGCTGGCAAGCCAAGTTTCAAATGTTGAGTCAATGGAATGTCATAATATTCACTTGCTCCGGTAATGATTACCCTCTCTTTCATTGCTTGGTGGTCAATAGTACTACTCCTGTCATTTTGTACTCCGCCCGTGTTTCTTTGCCACAAGTGTATTACTTAGCACTTTTTATGTTGAAACCAAGGGAGTCCTCAGGTTCCACAAGGTCCTACTTACTGTATTTTGCTGTTCTTTTTCTCTGTCACTGCTATTAGATCTAGATTATCCTCTACCACCACTGCTTGGAGACCACTTATGTTGTTGCCAAGCTCCTAGCATTTAGGTTTATTATCCTCCATTTGATTTTCTGAGACTCCGCTGAGCTTTTGGTTGCTGTTACTTATTGCGCTTGATTTTACCTGTGTTCTGTGCCCTGTGTAGCTTCTTTCTCTCAGGTTCCCTTATTTTGTATTCCCTTTTACCCCCATCCTATCCCCTCTAGCTTGCTGCTCCTCTATTCTTGTTTCACACCTTCAGGTGCCCTTCATCCCACCACCTATCCCTTTGCCTGTTGTGGTTATAATCTCCTCTCCTCTCCTCCCTATTAGCGTAGTTGAGGGTGAGTCAGTAATGTTTCCCATATCCAGGTAAGTGCCAGATGTTAGTTCGCTAGCCTCCCTCGCTGCAGTTTAAAACTGGTCTGTGTACACATTTAGTTTGTATCCCAGCACTGATGATCCCTTGGAGGATGGATTCACGCTGTCTAAGTAGCCTATGATCCCATCATCCCACACCTTAGTCCCTATAAGCTTGAACTCTTAAGTATCGTATGCCACCTTTAGTCATCTGTTAAGGGTGAAGATCTTACCTTCCGTCTCCCTTCTCTGATGCACTGGAAGAACTTCCAAGAAAGCAGCTGTCAATGTAACCTGTTTTAGTGATGGCCCTAGTTTACAGAAAGAGTCCTTAACCTGCTTCATTGTTTGGTTTGCCAGGTCATTTGACCCAAGGTGGACAGTCATGTCCTAAGCATCATTGCATTAATTTTTCTTGTAGGTTGCTGGCAGCATATCTCCCTCCCATTTCCTTCGCTCCTAGACCTCATTTGCCCTCCTGTCTGCAGTCTCAAGCTCTGGAGCATGGTGTTCCTCCTGCTGTTGCTGGTTCCACACTCCCACCCTGCTGTCCCTGTGTTCCCTTGAGTTTGTTTGCTTCCTTCCTGCTACTGACTCTGCTTAGGGTTCTCTTGTAGCTTCCTACCTGTGGCTGCTGCTTTTCAGTCTTTCTGCTGGATCTTCTTGCTATACCTGCCACTCTCTCTGCTGGCAGATCCCTAGTTTTGGGTCAATGCCTCTGCTGCCTTGCTAGGTGGTTGATTCCTTCTGTGTTCTTAGTGACTGCCTCCTACTTTCCAGATGTTTGCTTTTAATCCTGGACCTTCAGCTTCTTGTGGTTCTGCCTAAGTTGCCTCCTTCTTCTGGTTACTTTGTTTTCTTTCACTGTTGCCCCATTACTATTTCCTTGCTGCTGCTGCAATCCCTGACTTCCTTCCTCTTTCTGTGTTCTCCCCATTTGGCATGCCCTGCTTCCTCTGAACTTCCCCATGTTTGTTGGTTTCCTTGTTTTCTTCTGCTTGCTTGGCCCTATCTGACCTCCTTGCTTCCATCCTCCACATTTTTGCTCCTTGTCTCTGCCTGGCTCTCCCTCATGCTTCTTCTTCCCTTCCCTCTAACATTGCCTAAATCACCCTGCTGGACTCACCTGTACTCCTAGATGCATTATTGTTCTATTATGTGCCCTCTCTATTTGCTTCACCCCTGCTGTCCTCCCTATCCAGTGTGGCTCTCTATCCCCTGCCTGCTTTCCTGTCCTGCCTCCCCCCCCCACACCTTCTGCCGGCCTTTCTATATTTGCTCTAGGCTGTAGTGCTATGTGTCTCTTTCTTGCTCTTTTGGGCTCAACACTCATTCTCTGCAACTCATACTGGACCACACCTTCCTTACTATTTTACATACCGGCATTCACCTTCCTTGTCATGCTTCACACTACCTACCCAGGTATTCACCTTCTTGACATTTACCCACCCACTGTGTGAGTATTATGACCTGGTTTATGTCATCAAACCCAAATTTGGAAGCCACTTATGTGGAGACAACCTGACTTACTTACTAGCCCAGAACAAATCTCAATCCCAGTTTACAGCACCTCACATACTGTAAATCCCACAATGTTATGAGTTTTGTAGGACAAGGACATATATGAAACCCATACTAGTCACTTCACTAGAATACAAAGTTCAGTTATTCATTTGGTCTTTATTTGCAATACAGTCAGAAAAAGATGCTGTAAATGCAATCACCAAGTATAAAGCATCCATCTTTTTCAAGTACTATACATTGGTTCCAGAATCTGTTGTTAGAGGCCCAATACATTGGTGACAGTCTTCCCTCACCCTTAGAGGAGGGTTGCTGGAAAGGTCTATTCTTTGAAAAGCCCATTTTAGCTGATACCTCCATACTAGCAGTCTCAGTATCAGCTTGGCATACCCAGTCAAATTATGACAGTTTTTACAGTTTTCTACTTGATGAACCATCAGCTACAAAGGTAAAATCTCACACTCAGTCCTGTTACTCATGCCAAGGATGAGATGATAATTAGGAAGTTTTGCTTGGCAAGAGTTTACAGTCCTTTACAAACATTTTGTGCCCTGGTCCTTAAGTGGGTGGTGTGTGCGAGATGCTTGTGGCATTCTCTTCCTAGATGCTCTGATCTAGTGACAGATGTTAGAGCTGGTGGAGTAGCTCCCAGTGACTTGTGGCATTGTGATTTTGAAGTATGGTAGATGATGCAGGATGCTGCAAATTGTTCATCTCCTGCAGTCCCATAGCTCTGAGGATGCTGCAGACAGACTTGTTGCTTGAAGATGACTCAATAACATCCTTAGATGGTGGAGGATACCATCCTTCTGGTGACTGGTACCTAGTGCTTAGATACTGTAGTGATAGTATCCTTAGATACTGAAAGATACAATGTTGATGAGCACCAAGATGTTGAAAGGTACCATGAAGCACCACATTGAGGATGGCATCAAATGTTGAGAGACACCACTTCCTTGTGATGGGAGCAAGATGTTCACCATATACTCTCTTGAGAAGTGGTTAAACTTCAATACAGAATTTTACAAGCAATCATTTTACATCTTGTGTCATTAGGCTGAAAGACTACCACATGGAATTTTGCTTATATTTCAGCTATAAACTTTTGATAATCTTGTTTTCCCAAAGTCTGCAAAATGTAGTTTGAACTTTGTCTTAGTTCATAGAAAATCTCAAACTTTCATTTAATAAATTGATATACAGCTGGCACAGTGGCTTGGTACAGCTACTACCCACAGCCAGTGACCTGGGTTCAGAGACAGAATCGGGTTGCTAGGCGTCAGTCGGGAGTAAGAGGATTGAGAATCTCAAGGACTGCTCTCTTTTCCTGGGGAGAGGCATGTCATCATGGTCTTTTTGCCACCAGGTGCGAGGCCTGGTGGTAGTGCCAGGCATGGAGGGGCTATGGTTCCACAGTGCATGCATACCTTATACGGCATGTGCTACAAGCTGCTATGGCAGGGGTCCTGAAGAAAATGAAAATGGTCCAGGGTGGCTTTGTGAAGCCATTCCTGCTTTCCTCCCGACTGCTCCATCACATGGCAGCTGAGAACTTTTCTATTGTGTGCGGGAGAAAACCCTCCCCTCTTGGCTCCATCACAGGAGAAATACATGGAGGATGAATCCAGTGGACTGGGGAGATAGGCGCTGGTTGGAGGCGGGGACTTGGGTGATAGCTGCACACCTGGTCCATGGGAAAAACAGACAGCCTGTCAATGCAGCAGTAGCACTACCACCATGACACAGTGACCTGGGTTCAGAAACTAGCCTGGCTTGTCAGCGGATTGGCCAGGGAGGATGGCAGAGCATCCCAGGAGGTGATGCAAGCAGAAGCTGAAAATCAAGGTGGGGACACTCTGGCGCACATTGTGTGAGTGCAGCGTCAGTATGGGCCTCTCACAGCATCCACGGGTTGGGAGAAAAGTGAAACACCAGAACACTGCAGAATGCTATCTGACACTCACCACAGGTCCCACACCACTGGCCAGGCTCTCTCTGAAACTGAGCTAAACTTCTTTGGAAGAGTTGGGAGCTACCTCTGGCAGCCCTTCCTTGAGGTAAACCAGGGAGGAACACAGAGTTAGAGTAAGTCCACAGGGATGGCGGTGATGGGGCTGGAAGAGTTGGCAGAATTGATGAGGGCTGGTCTGGTGATATGGGGTAAAAGCATGCTAAATTTTTAAAAGAAATTGAGATACATATGACAAGGAGTTTCACTCAAAGCAATATTATCAAGCTTCAAAGTCACATGGTTGTGACAATAAAGAGGCTTCTGTATTTACGAAGGTGAGAATTAATACATACGATATAAATAATTTCTCTTAAACTGCAGTGTTTCATACATAGACATAGATACATAGACAGTGTTGGGCAGATAAGGGCTATGGCCCACCTAGTCTGCCCATTTGAGCTTGTGTTCAGTTTGTTTTCCTAGAAGTCTATTTCCCCTCACCCTGACCTCTAGAATTCCTTTATGTCTATCCCATGCATTCTTAAATCCGTGATTGTTTCAGCCCCCCACCACTTCCTCTGGCAGAGGTGTTCCACTTGTCCACCACCCGTTCAGTGAAGAAATTCTTTCTCATGTTTCCTCTGAATCGTCCTCCCTCCAACTTCATCCCATGCCCTCTAGTCCTGAAACATCTTTTAAGCTTAAAATAGTGTTTTCCTGCACCTGTTCCTCCCTGTGAGATACTTGTATGTCTCTATCATATCCCCTCTCCCTCCTCTCCTCCAGGAGTACATGTTCAGTTCCTTCAACCTGTCTTCATAGGATTTGTGATGCAATCCATGCACAATCTTTGTTGCCCTCCTCTGAACCTTCTCTACCCTGTCTATGTCCTTACGTAGTATGGTCTCCAGAACTGTACACTGTACTCCAGGTGGGGCCTCACTAGTGTCTTGTATAGCGAATTATGACCTCCCTTTTCCTGCTGGTGATGCCCCTGCCTATACATCCCAGAATCCTATTTGCTTTACCTGATGCCTTGTCACTGTTTCCCTACCTTGAGGTCATCAGAGATGACAACCCCAAGATCCCTTTCCTGCTTGGTGCATGCTATATCCTCACCCCCAACTGATATATTGTGCCAGGTTTTTGTGCCCCATATGCATTATCTTGCACTTCTTTGCATTGAATTTCAACTCCAAACCCTTGACCATTCTTCAAGTTTCTGCAGGTCCCTTCTCATTCTGTCTACACCCTCTGGTGTGTCTACTCTGTTACAGAGCTTTGTGTCATCAGCGAACAGTGAAATTCTGCCTTCTATATCATGTGCAATGTCACTGATGAAGATGTTGAATAGGACGGTCCCAGCACTGATCCCTGTGGTACCCCACTGGTCACTCTTCCCTCTGTGGAGGTGACAGCCATTTACCACCACCCTCTGTGTCCTGCCACCCAGCCAGTTACCTACCCACCACACTACTGTCCTGCCCACACCCATATTCCCCAGTTTGTGTAATAGTCTTCTATGTGGCACAGTGTCAAAGGCCTTGCTGAAGTCCAGATAGGCCATGTCCACTGCCCTCCCCTGATCCACCTCCCTAGTCACCCAGTCAAAAATTCAATGAGGTTGGTCTGACATGACCTCCCCTGGTGAAACCATGCTGCCTTGGGTCCTGTAGTCCATTGACAACCAGATGTTCCACCAATCTCTCCTTCAGTAGTGCTTCCATGATCTTTCCCACTACCGAGGTGAGGCTGACTGGTCTGTAGTTCCCTGCTTCCTCTTTGTTCCCACTTTTGTATAATACATTGGTTTCGTAACAAGAAGAGCATTAGAGAGACCTGTGCCTAAAGAATTTTCATTGACCAACACATATGATGCTCTTGTTTACGAATATTCAGTGTTGCTTATCTATCTGGTGTTCTTAAAGTCCAGTATGACACTGGATCCAAACACAGACTCAGGAAAAAGCAGTTTAGCAAAACACATCTTTAAATAGAAAATGTAAATGCATTTTGAATTTCAGGCCTTCTCTTAAGAAATTCAGGTTTCACCTTGATGAAAAATGTGACCATATATGGTTCACACCAGGCTCTGCCCTCTTCTGCGTTCCTTTCTCATTGGCATCATACCCCAGATGACTCCTGCCCTTTATGGACTATCTTTGTGGGGAGGGTGCCATCAGTGCCAGCGAAACCCACCCATCAATGGCAATGAGGGTGCTGCAACCCGATCGACAGTCATTCCGTTGATCGGTTTTTACAGCGCCCACTGTCTTGCCATCCGAGGATATTACGCTGTTTTCCCCTACACCTCTGACCTAGAGGTGATTATGTTATTTGTCAGTGCGGGGAACAAGCAGCTGGATGTGCTCCCAGTGTTTTGCCGTGATCGCAGTCAGGCAGTACGATTGCCGGTCAACATGGTCGCTGTCAGCATTGTGCTGTCGCTGTAGGTGCTGGTCGACGTAAACTGATGTCGTACTCAATATGGCGGAAACTTTGTGGGTCTCACAGGTCCTTCAGTCCGAAAAGGCAGACAAGTGCAGTCTGCTTCTATGAAGTCATCATCTCAAGAGAGGGACCTTGCTAAAGCGGGAGGTCTTTATAGCCATGCAAAATGACTTGGTGGCACCTCTTGGCTTTCTTATGACCCCACCCCAAGCCTTGAGGTAGGACTCTCATCCAGAAGTGGATCTAGAATGTTTGCAAGGAAGTAGCAGCTTCCCTGTTCTCATCGGAAACTCAGATTAAAGCTAAGCTAAAACAGTTACTGTTTGCAGTCCTAAAGCAGCCATGAGTGCCACCTCACAACACAGCTGAATATGCTAATGCTCTCATCACAGGGCCTCTTCAGAAGGGAAGACTGACTTTGTGGCACCTCTAGATGTAGTATTCATGACTTTCTGCTTCTTGAGGGTGAAATCCTCACCTTGTGAAGCCCTTTAAGCCATGCAGATTGACTTGTCGGCACTTCTTGGTGTGGTATTGTTTCTAGTGCTTTGAAGGTAGGACCCTCACAGTGGGGATTCTTTCTGCTGTGCAGATCAGCTCAGTGGTACCTTTCAAAGAAATTCTTCCAACATTTGCCTATGGCTCATCATGTCTCACTGTGTATTAATTACTCTTTCTCTAGCTTCCTCTATTTGTTATCATCATCAGTCAAATAGGTTAGGCCTCACCTGGAATGAGGAACTGGCAAAGCCATCCAACAGATGTTGCTCTCCTTAAACCCACACCTTGAGGTTAGGAACCTCTTTGTGGGTGGAAGGAGGCATCTCATCCCATGTAGTTTGACTTGGGGCACCTAATGGCATTATCCTGTTGGAGAGATAGCGAGAGAGCTTTTCCCAGTTTTTGCTGTATTGTTATTGTTTTGTTTAATTTATATTTTATTGTTACTCTAACCTCTAGGCTGGCAGTATAACCTAGAGGTTAGAGTAATGAGCTTGAATGAGCTTGGTTCATCCAGCTGAACTGAGTCTGATTCCTACAATCTCCATTTGCATACCGTGTGACTCTGGGCAAGCCATTTAACTAGCCCAAAGTTCCAAGGTCTCACCTGAAAACAGGAACTTGTGCCTAGTGGGCCTTACATGCAAACATACAAAACTGCCAGCGGAAACAGGCCTTATGGTTCATCGAGTCCGTTCGAGTGTCCAGCTTGGTCTCCGCATCTCGCAGCTGCCCCTTCCACAACTCTTCCAGTATTCCTTCCTCTCTCCTGTCCAGCCCTTCTTGAAACTGCCCACTGTCTTACAGGACACTATCTCATCTGGTAAGGTGTTCCATTTGTCCACCACTCTTTCATTGAGAAAATACCTCCTCATCTCCCTCTTGAATCTTACCCTCCAATCACAGTCCATGCCCTCGTTCCCTCCCCTTCTCATCTGAAAAAATCCCTTGTGTGTTGGTCTTGTATTTCTCCTTCAGATACTTAAGGTCTTGATCATATCCCTCATCCCTCCTCTCCTCCAGTGAATACAGTACATATTCTGCTCTACCAGCCTGTCCTCAGAGGCTTGTTCTCCAATCCCTGGATCATCTTTGTGGCTCTTAGCTGTACCCCTCCAACAATCTGATGTCCTTCTTCAGGAATGGGTGCAAGTACTGCATACAGTACTCCAAGTGGGGCCTAAGCAATGACCTATATGGTGCAGGATGACCTCCTCCTTCTGGAGATCCCTCTCACAATACACCCCAGCATTATTTTGGCTTTGCTGCTGCCTTCCTGCAACGAGCAGAGTTGTTCATGCTCCCGTAATGATCACTCCTAGGTCCTTCTCCTCTGTGGAGCTCCCAAATGTACCCCACTCAAGTGATAATCCCTTCCCTGGTTCCTGGCTCTGAAGTGCAGAACTTTGCACTTCTTGGCATTGAACCCCAAGTGCCATGTTTCAGCCCATTCCTGCAACTGTGTCAGGTCCTCCTGCAACCCTTCCACCACTCCATGTCATCAACCACAACTTCCATCTTGGTATCATCTGCGAACAGACTGATCTTGCTCCGGATCCCACGTGAGATATCTGCACAAAATCCCAAACAGCACCGGCCCCAGTACGATCCATGTGGTACTCCGCTTGTCACCACTCTCGGTGACAAGAGGTCCCACAACCACCCTTTGCTGCCTTCGCTTGGCCAGTTTGTGATCCATTTCACCATTTTGGTCCCACCCCATATATTCCAGTTCTCCCCAACCTACCATGCGGCACTGAATCAAAGGCCTGCTGAAGTCCAAATGCAGGACATCCACTGCATGGCCCTTATCCAGTTCCCGTATCACTCAATCATAGTACTCTACAAGGTTTGTCTGGCAAGATCTGCCCGCTATAAATCTGTGCTGCTGACCATCCTGGAGAGCGTTTTCCTCCAAAGAAGCTCACTAGCCTCTCTTTTAGTATGGTCTCCATGAGCTTTCCCACAATCAATGTGAGGCTCACTGGTCTATAGTTCCTGGTTCATACTTTGGGCCACTTTTGTGGATGGGCACCACATGGGCCATTCTCAGTCCAGTACACATACCATGTCAGGAGGTATTGAACAGGTTGGCAAGGGGCTCCACGGGACCTCAGCCAACTCCTTTAGTACCCAGGGTGAATGCCATCAGGTCAGGTGCTTTGTCCACTTCTAATGCCCTTAACTCATCTAGTACCCTGCTCTCTGCAATCTCTACATCTGCTGTCTCTTCCACCCAGCCCCTCTTGCCTGGGGTATCTGCCCCACTTCTTCTGCGTGAATACAGAGCAGAAGTATTCGTTCAGTGCCTCTACCCGCTCTGCCCTTTCTCCACCCACCTCCCATCCTTCTTAATCCTCACTAGCTGATCCTTGCTCTTTCATCTCTCTCTGATGTAGCAGAAGAAGTCTTTTCTCCACTTTTGATTCCCTGCGCCAGTCTCAACTTTCTGGATGCCCTGACCAGTCTGGCAACCTCCCTGGGCTTCCCCCATATACGTACCCTTATCTTCACCCTCCCTGATATCCTGTACTTTCAAAACACTGCCCTCTTGGCCCTCACCCTTCCATAACCTCCTGTATCAGCTAACTAGGTTTCTTTGCCCTTCACTTCTTGCTTTTCTTCCTAGTGCAAGACTCTGTTGCCTCTGCCAGCCCTTCCTTTATGATGTCCCATTTCTGGTCTGCATCCATTGTGGTTGCATTCCTGCCAGGTGCCTGCCCCAAATTTCCCCATCTTCTTAAAGTCCGCCCCTAAACTCAATCACCCTTGTACCCGTGTCCTCTGTTTCCCTCCCATGTTGAGCATGAACCACACTGAATAGTGGTCACTCCCAGCCAGTGGTTCTTCCACTTCCAGATTCCTTACAGCTTCCCGTTATCCAGTACAAAGTCCAGAGTCCTTTCTAACCAAGTCAGCCCCTGGACCAGCTGTGTCAGAAAGCTGTCTTGAAATGCTTCTAGCAGGACCCACTCCTTGCAATCGTGGTGGATGGGTGCCCCATTCCACCAGTAGGTTGAAGTCCCCCACCACTACTGTCTCCCCTTCCTGCAGACCCTGCTAATTTGTTCAGCTAATTCCCTGTCCAGGTCAATCCCCGAGCCAGTGGACTGTACACCACACCCATCCTCAGTGTCCTATTCTTTGCATCTTGGAACTGCATCCATTGCGCTTCTGTCCTCCCTCCTCCCCTTCCTCCCTTACACACTTGATCCCTCTCACTTACAGACTGCCACCCCCACATTACCCTTAGCCCCATCTTTTCTGAATAACCTGAACCCCGGATCATCATATCCCAGTCCTGGTACTGGGTGGCCCATGTTTCCGTGATGGCCAAAATGTCACACCCTCCATAGCCAAAAGAGCCTGTAACTCCGCTATTCTATTCATTAGGGTTCTTGCATTCAGTGAGACCACCCACTATCCTGACTCCTCTCCTTCCCTACCCTAGTCTTCTCCTTCTTTATCACTCCTGTGCCATTTCCCTACCTTTTGCCCATAACTTAGGAGGCTCACTAAGCTCCCCTTTTGGACTCTTTTCCTATCAGCGGTCCCTCGCTGCCCCTCTTAGTTTAAATCCACCTTGTTGACCTATACTCCTCTATTCCCGTTTTAGTACTCCCTTCCTCTCCCTGCTCAAATGTAACCTGTCCCCTGCATATAGGTCACTATTGCCCCGGTCCTGCCCCAGTCTGACACTAATTCAGAGGCAGTATAGCGCAGTGGTCTAAGGCTCTGAGCTGTAAATCTGGTAACATCCAGCTTCCAGACCTGGGTTTGAATCCACAGCTCCACTTGCATACTGTGTGACCCTGAGCAAGTCACTTAACCTCCTTGTGCTCCCAGGTCGCTTCCTGTAAAAAGCTTTCAGCTTAGTGTGCTATACCTGGTTAAACAACTAAATAAAATAAAAATTCATACACCCTGGTACAGCACCAATCCCACAGCCACTCATTGAACTCCTCTATACTTTCTTTCCTCATTGTACTGCTTTGAGTTACTGGGAGTACCTCAGAGAAGCCCACCAACCCCACCACCTCCTCACACTGCCTACCCAACTTCTCCAAACCTCCCTTTACCACCTCTACCATCTCCCAGTCAAGTCGTTTGTACCCGTGCATCACTATGTGAGTTTGTCCCTCCCCTGCGCTCTTGAGAAGTGCCGGCCCTGCCTTCGTGGTCAACCCTGGAATAGCCTTGACCCAGATATGACTGTGCCTTTCTCCCCTTCTGCCCCATCAGACCCCTTTCAGTATAGAATCCCCAGCACTGGTACCCCATCTTCTTGTCCTGTATCCCTTCCTCCTCCTGTTTTCACTGTCCACATTTCCAGAGTCCACACCGACCTGCTCCTTATTATCTCTATCTGCACCATCTGTGGCGCCTACATCTTCCCACATTTCCATCCCTCCTTCTGCCTCTACCCTGCTCTTCCACTCCCCTTCTTCCTTTCCCAGCCTGACTACTGGGCCTTCACTACCCTTCTCCTCCCCTCACATGATCTCGACACCTCCACTACAGCCTCGATGCCAACACTACAAACCTATTACTTGCTACCCCGTGAGTGGTGCCCATCTCCCCCCTTCCCTGGCCCTGAGCCCTCCATTTACTGCCCCTCTGCTCTTCTCACCCCACCCCCACATCCTCATGGGATTTAGTGCTGCTGTTTCTCCTCTGCTTCTCCCAGCTATTCCTCTCCAGGGTCCTTCCTGCTCCAGCACCTCTCCTTTCTCGGTCCTCTCCAGCTCTCTCCAGAGCCCTGTACCTCCTCTTCCAGTCTCCTCATCCTGTAAAAACTGGACAACCTCCCAGTTTCCATTGTATATTCTTCCAAAAGATGCCCACAACCATTGCACACCTTCTCCTCCCCTGTACCTGCCCCCACTCCATGGTGTCCACAATTCCATCCACTATTCTAACGTTTTCTGCCACCCTTGTTCATGCCTCTCCACCCCAGTGCCATCCCTCCATAATGCCCCATTTTCCTTCCCTCCATTATTCACACTTAACTTAAGCGTAAACCTCAATTCCTTATCACACAGTCTGCACAGTAATAGCTGGATACTTTATGTGACCCTACTAGCTTGCTTCCAAGTCCTTCTTTACCCCATTCTCCCTAGCTACTAGCTCAAAAACTCTAGTTAATACTTTTATACATGACCTTGGCAGTTTGAACTTTAGACTTTCAACTGAGTTACCTTCCTTAACCCAAGCTTGTCAGTTTGACTTTCAAACTTGCAACATTAAAGCGTTTAGAGGGGCAGTATAGCGCAGTGGTTTAAGGCTCTGAGCTGCAAGTCTAGTGACATCCAGCAGACCAGACCTGGGTTTGAACCTACAGCTTCCACTTGCATATCAAAGTAGATCCTGAGCAAGTCACTTAACTCCTGTGCTCCCAGGTCATTCTGTAAAAAGCTCAGCTTAGTGTGCTAGTCCTGGTTAAATAACAAAAAAAAAAATAAACTTTAAAATTCAACTAGTAAAAGCCTAAGTGTCTGAACTTTTCCCCACCTGACTACTAGCTTCAAAGTTAGTTCATGTGGGCAATTTGGAGCTCCTCAAGCTCCTCCCTCATAACCTTCAAGCCCAACCCTCAGTGGCTTTCCAGTATTTAAGAAAAGCTGGTGGAGGGTGGGTGAGAGGGCTTCTCAAGCCAACAACAGTCCTCCAGTTAAAGAAAGATTTGAGCTACTCCCAAACCACCAGCAAACTCACAAAAATCAGTTACAGAGTTAAACTCACCCTCCTACCTCTCCCCAAATCAGCAGAATGAGCAGACAAACTGGATCTGTGAGCACTTAGAGATTCAAACTGAATTCCAGACAAATTTGATTGCCTGATCTGTCTCTGAGCAAAGAAACCCCTCCCAGCCAGCCAGCAACAGTCCTCCAGGAAATCAGTTACAGAGTTAAAAGAGATTTATGTTACTCCCAAATCAACAACAACTCACAAACAAATCAGTTACAGAGTTAAAGAAAGATTTAAACAACAGTCCTCCAGTTAAAGAAAGATTTTAGTTACTCCCAAACCAACAGCAAACTCACAAGAAACCAGTTACAGAGTTAAACCCACCCTACTACCTCTCTCCACAACCGGCAGAATAAGCCTTACCCAGTTAACAAAGAATAAATGCATATTTTGTTGTGTTTGACTTTATTATGCACAGGAACTGTTAACACAGGACAGCCTGGTGAATAGGGTCTCTGGGTCCTAAGAGTTTCATCCTGTATAAAATAAAAATACTTACTACTAATTTCTCCCTGACTTGGATTCCAGATTTCAGCATAGGTCACAGCCTCATTAATATAGCCCAAACAAAGAGGGACAGTGACCTAGACCTTGGTTAGTTACCAGAGGATTCCTTCATGGGGAGTTCTACTCCATCAATTGTACTGTGAATGTTTTTGAATGTTGTTTCTGTTATTGTATTGAGTATTAATATTTTTCTGTCATTATTGTAATGTTTGTAATGTATGTTTAACAATTTTGTACCATCTTGACTGTATAGATATGGCCCGGGTTATACATGAAAATGGGCCTTGGCTCATTGTACTTACCTGGTAAACAAAAGTTTAAATAAAATAAAATAAAACATAAATAATACTAATAGTTACTCTGTCAGAAGCTGGAGCTAAATGGTGGTTGTACCAGTCACACTGCCATCTGCATCCTTAGATACTGTCATTTCCATTTCCAAGCTGTCACTTTTCTCTCCTTATGGGAAGTGTTACATCTGTGATTATTTGCTCTTTTAGGCCATCTTTCCTAAGGTACTATACCTTTGGTCTAAGGGAAATTGTTCCTGTGACACCTTTAGGGGTGGAACCCTCCTTCAGAGGGTTCCTGTGTCTTCAGAGCATGCTGAAGAGTGGTAGTTCCTGTAGCAGGAAAGTGTACGCTGTACTTAACAACCATGTTGCACGAGCATTCTACAGTACTACTTACCTTCTCGACTACCTCAGTTCCTCCCTTTTCAATCATTGCATTTCACCATCATTCCAGTCCTACCTACCCTACCAGTCTTTCCTTGTGTTCTCTAAGCAGGTCCTCCTTAGAGCCCACAGACCCAATGAAACAAGGATCCTGTTTGTTTATAAATGAAGTAAGTAATGAATACAAGGAATTGAAATACAAAAATTATATAAAATATGAGTAGATTTGATAGAAACATTGGGCCCTATTCACAAAGGTGCGGAGTGGGCTCTGCGCCCGTGCAACTCGGATCGTAGCCACTCTGCACCTCGACCCCTGCACATATTCACAGTGCACTTACACCCTCCCTATGCACCCGGTCCCCAGCTGCTCACGGAACTCCACACGAGGGCAGGCCTGGGGGCGGTGTGTGGAGGGTGAGCTAACACTCCAGCGCATTACTATGGTGCAGAGTGCTCCGCTTAGGGGCTGTCGGCTACACACTTGCAAGGCAGCTGTAAACCACTGCAGCTGGTTACACCCCGGGAGGCTACGGCAGACATGGAGGGGGCAATGGCTCACAATAAGGATGCCCTGCCGTCAGGGCACACCAAGAGGTCGGGAGTCAGACAGCTGGGGTACTCCCCCTCATCAACCACGGCCGTCGCTCTGCATGCCGACCAACAACATGGTGACCCACTGGCACAAGGGATCCACTGCAAGACCCAGCCAGGGCAGCTGATTGGCTGCCTGCCTGGATCCGCCTACCCCCGCAGATCTGCATGCTGGGGGGGTGAAGCTGTGTATGAGAGCCAGTCAGGGGCGGTGTTTGTGAATGTGATCCCCAAGTGGATCTCCCAAGGGTGATGAGCTGCTGGCGCCCGGTTACGTGCTTTCAGAGCAGATTAGTGAATAGGGCTCAATATGTTTTACAAAGTTTCCACAAAGTGTTAAACTCAATTTAAGAGTGGCTGCTGTTTTTTTTTTACTCTGAGGCAGGAACTTACAGTATACTAGGATTCTGCCTGCCAGAAGGACTTAACCAGATATAACATTTTCTTCCAGATATCTAATAAAATATCAAACTAAGAGG
The DNA here is from genome assembly GCA_016271365.2 of Neoceratodus forsteri. Classification (NCBI taxonomy): domain Eukaryota; kingdom Metazoa; phylum Chordata; order Ceratodontiformes; family Ceratodontidae; genus Neoceratodus; species Neoceratodus forsteri. The sequence goes on from CM057449.1 coordinate 792,514,180, forward strand.
TGCTTTTACATTCTGAATTTGCACCATGCTGCTGCCAACCTATGCCACCAGCCTTCCCCAAGAAAAACAACAGTGTTTTGTTGTGGAATGTACAGTAGTATGTGTCACAAATGCACTCAGCAGGTCAGGCCCTCTGCTCCCACAGTGCCAACCTCAGAGTGCAATAGTGTAAACAGGTAACAGACAGAGTAACCCTCCTGTCTGCTTTTGGATCCAAATCACCTTTAATCATAAGTTCTGGGGGATTCCAACTGTAAACCTTATACTAGCATACCCAATGTACAGGCTCAGATACATACCCTCTTCGGGGATTGCGGTACAATCTTACACCAGGGAACCCAGCCAGGCTTCCAAAATGAACCCTTAAAACTCTATGAGAGACCTTAGGTATATTCTTACCTTTTCCCAGTTTGGTAACACCATCAAGCCCTTGAACAATTTTGTCAGACTTAACCATCTATACGTCACATGCAAAAAAGAACTGGCAGACACCCAGGCAGTCTCTTGGAAAACAAGATGTTACTAAAAGATGATAAAAATATATAAAATGTAAACACAGAACAATATATCAAAGAGCATACAATCACTTAAAGAAAAGCAAAAAAAACTACAGAACAAACTCCTACCAACATACAGTCCGATCTTTTCTATCTAATGTATTACCTCTAAGTGCTTATCAGAGAGCTGTGTCTTTCTAGAGTCCTAAGATGGAATATCACAAAATTCAGACATAAGTATTCAGTTTAAACTCTGTGTCTCCACACCCCTTCTATGAGTCATCTAGCTCCTCCTTTTAGAACAAAAAAATACAAACATGTTTTCCTGTCAGGAGATATTTAAACAAATGTGACTTCAGAAGGAAAAACATTTTCTAAATTATGACAGTTTTAATCAAGTCTTTCCTTTGAACTGGTGGCTGGTTTCTTTGAGATTTAAACCCTGCAGTCTGTCACCTATGTGTGAGATAGCTGGCAGGAATCAGCTTAATGATGTCCTGTCCTGTAATAAACTGTAGATTTAGCTTTCCAACTTCAAAGCAGCAACAGGTCATAAAAATGTCATAAAATGCCATTTCTTAAGGAAGTTAATTACATTACAGAGATCTCCTGGTCAGTTACATCCTGTAGCTTTACTGAAACCTGGGGGAGGGGCACAGGATGTCTCATGTGAGACAATCACATTCTATATTTTTATATTACAAATATCATACAACAATCATAACCAGCTGGCCAAGCGTCACACTCCTCCCACCTAGACTGAATTTGGGGGCTCTAGCCCTGCATGGGATCGCGCTTCCCAAATCAGTTCACTCCACATACAGGCAGCGACAAGCCATCTGTGTTCTGATTGGTCGCTCCAGCCCTATGTAAGATCATCATGTCATACCCTTGCAAGGCAAGACTCCATCTTAATAGTCTACCATTAGTCTTTCCCATTTGTGTCAGCCAAACCAGGGGTTGTGGTCAATTTGTACAGCAAAATGCTGCCCATATAAGTATGGCTCTAACTTCTTTAGGGCCCACACTATGCAAGACACTCTTTTCCACAGTAGAGTAAGCCTGCTCCTGGGAAGTAACTTTTACTCAGGTACACTGCAGGGTGATCTTTCCATTGGTTGGATGTCTGACTCAGGACTGCCCCAATACCCACATCTGAGGCATCCATCTGAACTATAAAGGGTCTGCTATAGTCAGGACTTGCCAATACAGGAGCACTGCACAGTGCCTCCTTCAGTCTAGTAAAGGCTTTTCACAGGTTGGTTCCCAGGTAATTTTCTTAGGCATCTTTTCTTTACCAGGTCAGATAGGGAGCAGCAAGGGCACTGTAATTGGGTACAAATTTCCTATAGTACCCTGCTGTCCCTAGAAAACTCCTGATCTGCTTCTGCATTTCTGGTCTGGGCAATGCCTGATCACCTCTATTTTTACTTGGTTAGGACGGAGCTGTCCCCAGCCTAGAACATGTCCGAGGTATGCCACTTCAGCCATGGCCACCTGGCACTTCTCTGCTTTGACAGTGAGCCCAGCCATCTGTATCCTGCCCAGCACATCCCTAAGGTGGGACAGGTGTTCCTCCCAGCTGGCACTAAAGATGGCAATGTCATCCAGATGCCATGGCGTACTCCTCAGCACCATATAACACCTGATTCACCAACCTTTGGAAAGTGGCAGGGCTCTTCATTCTGAAAGACATTACTTTAAATTCAAATAAGTCTATCAGGTGATGAAGGCCAACCTCTCCCTAGCCCTGTCAGTTAACTCTACCTGCCAGTACCCTTTGTCAGGACAACAGTCGTGAGTATGTCATCCTCCCAACTTGTCCAGGAGTTCGTCTGTCCAAGGCATCGGGTGGGCATCTGACTTAGTGACTGCGTTCAGTCCACGATAGTCCACACAGAAATGAGTGAGAGCTATCTGGCTTGGGCACAAGGACTATGGGTGAGGCCCAGGGGCTGTGAGATCTCTGGATTACCCCTAAATCCAGCATTTCCTCCACCTCCCTCCTAATGCCATTTTGGACAGCCTCGACACCCAATATGCTGTCTGCTGTATTGGCATCCTGTCCCTCTCTCCACATCATGCATCGCTAAGAGGGTTAGTCCAGGCTTGGTGCTAAACAGTGGGGCAAAGTCTGCTAAAACCTCCCTTACTTCCTGGATCTTGTCCGGGGCCAGCTGGGGTGACAGATTTAACTGCCCCACAGAGGACTCCACTTGCTTTCTTCCAGCAAGTCCAGAAGGGGTCTCCTTCATCCATCCCTTCCCAGGACTACATACTGCAACATCATGTCAGCTATATTAGTGTATGGCTTCATCATGTTGACATGGTACATTCTTTCTGTGTGTGTTCTGTCAGGTAATTCTATGATATAGTTCATGTCATTTACCTTTCTAACTACTTTGTATGGTCCTGCCCTCAATCTGCAACTTGTCTTTCCGGACGGAATGAGGACCATGACTTCCTCCTGACTCACCGTGTCGAGGCAAGCTCTGGCTCTGCTGTCGTACCACACTTTTGTTTCTGTTGGGCAGCTGCCAGGTTGCTCTGGGCTGTCCCCATAAGCTCATTCAGCCTTTCCTAAACCTAAGGACATAATCCACTATGGGAGTTCCCTGGGTGGCGTGCTTGCCTTAGCAGTCCTCTCAGATCAAGTCTGGGGCCCTCATGCCCAGCGTCCATATAACAGCTCAAGAAGAAATCCTGTTGACTCTTGGGGCACCTCCTGTATGCAAATGACAAGTAGGAAGGTATTTCTCCCAGTCCCTCCCATGCTGTTCAGCAAATGCTTGGAGCATTGACTTCAGAGCACCGTTAAATCTTTCCACAAGCCCATTGGCTTGCGGGTGATAAGGTGTCATGCGTCTCTGCACCATCCCACTTCTCCACAAACATTTAATCAGGTCCGACATGAAGGAACCCCTCAATCGGTGATAACCTTCTCGGAAACCCAACATGGGAGAAAATCATAAGTAAGGCATCTGCCACTTTGTCTGTCCTCAGTGAGGATAGGGCGACTGCCTCGGGGTATCGGGTGGCATAATCCACCACAGTCAAGATGAATCTCTTCCCTGAGGGCTGGGAGTATTTAAAGGCCCCACAATATCCATTTCCACCGTCTGGAATGGCTCCTCCATTATGAGCAATGGACTTAGGGTGGCTTAGGTTTTCTTACCGCCTTCACTATTTCTTGGCACGGTGACAGAGACCTGCCAATACTCCCTTCACCTGCTGGGTGAGAGTTGGGCCAATAGAAATTCTGGGCCAACCGCTGTGTAGTGCATGCAATTCTCAGATGGCCAGACAAGGAATGTATGTACAGTCTTGAGCAACTGGTCACAATACCCCTGCAGGAATGACAAGCTGCCTGCTTATCATCCCTCCCTCTGTCTGCACAGCCTGCATATACATAAGTCCATTTTCCCAATAAACCTTATGTTTACTGTCACCTCCATGTGCTCCGGCCAGAGTCTGCCCAAACCCTCAGCTTCTCTAGACTAGAGTCACTTTCTGAGCAGCTGCAACTCCTGACACATTCCCAAGGCATGGGACAGGTCCCTTCAGCCTCTAAACTAGGGTCTCTAGCACTAGCGTCAGGGCACTCAGGATCACTGTCATCCCTAACCCTCCGACAATGGGTCACACCTCCCTCTTTGAGTAACCCTCCATAGCTGTGTGGTTAGCTGCTACTAGGAAATTTCTGCCCCCTTTTCATTGGTCTCAAATCAGGAGACAGGCTGGGAACCAGCCTCTAAGTGATTTCCACAATGGCTTCTGTGGGTCCAGGGAACTACATTTCCCTTGCCGCTTGGCTACAGGTAACTGCACATACCATCCCCTGCTTGAGACTGTTGCCAAGGATCACATCAACAGCTAATGCTCAGTTCCCCTGTTTCACCAGTCTAGGAGAACACTAGGAGTGGCAATATTTTCTCCTCCCCAGTGAAGTCTTGTACAGTTACAAATTTGTTGGGTATCGCTGACCAGGTTCTACCAGATCCCCTTTACCAATGTCAGATGCCCCTGTGTCCTTTAACCTTTCAGTCTGTACACCATTCATCGTGACTGGGTGCATGTGTTCCTCATGTTCACAGGCATGCTTCCAGGGACACACAAACAACCCACTTCTTTCCTAGCCCCATTTTGCATATTGCTCATCCTTTTGGGACACTGTCTGGCAATATGTCTAGTTTCTTTACTAATCCCAACAGTCATTTCTTTTCTCAGAAATGTTTCTTTGAAACCTGGGGCTAACTGGTTTTGGTGGAGTAGCGAGGGTTTTAGCTGCCCTGAAGGCACACTTTTCCCTTTCTGTACTGCCACGCCCGCCCATTCGCTCTCAGAGCAGGTCTACTCTTGGCATAGTGGTCCGAGGTTCAGCAGCCTCTGGTACTGTTTTGGGATCTTGGTCCACCAGCCAGGTTTTCAGCTCTGCGGCATGCCCAAAACACTGTTCTAACAAAATAGCATTTTCAGTTTTATCTACAGAGTTTGCTTTAATTCCCTCCCACGACGTTTTAAAACTGACGTTATTTCGTGGCTAGCTCCTCACAGCTCATATCAGGGCTTCTCCTGAACTTACAGAATTCAGCTCTGTATGCTTCTGCAGTTAAAGTGCAGCTTTAAGTTTGCTGTAATCATTACTGTCCTCATTGTCCATTTGACCCATGCATCCTGAGCTTTCCGGAAAGTAGCAGAGATAGCTGGAAGCTCCAGGACCCTCTAGGAATTTTAGCCTGAATACAAACCTTTTCAAAGGAATTTAAAAAGGCATCCATATCCTCACCCTCTTTAAATTCAGCTATCAATTTGGAATTTAATTTGTAACACCAGTCGGAAGTTCCAGTTAAACCCAGGCCACTTACCTGCTCTGGTGCTTGTGGTTGGAGTCATAGCTTCTCCAGTTCATGTTGCCTCTGGTGCTCATGCTCTTCCTGGTTTGCCTCTGCTGTCCATGCTCCCTCTTCTCCTCAGAGGCTCGCTTCTCTGCTTTGCTTCTCTCTGTTCTCGCTCCCTCTTCTCCTCTGCAGCAGCTTTTCTCTCGTTCCGCTTGTCTCTGTTGTCCTCCCTCTTCTCCTCTGCAGCTCAATTCTCTTGCTCCGCTTCTCACCGTTCTTGCTCAGCCTCCCTCTGGAACTCCAGCTCCATTTTGTGCAACTCAGTCTGCAGCCTGATTGCTTCTGGCTCAGAATGCTGGTGACCTTCCCTGCTGCAGTGACCCTGGGCTCACTGACCCTGCTGTCCTCCCCACTGGATCTGGACACTGCACTGGCCACTAGCTCTCCATACCCAAGGTTTAGTCCTTTACAGTCACAGTCTACTCAATGCTCTGGGCATCTGCTGCCATCAGGGCATCCACGAGATACTGTTTGGTGGCTCTCCCTCGTGAGGACTCCTCTCTCCTTGCACAACTGCTTCAGGTAGTCTGTATTGTGCTCACTGTGGTTGGAAGCCATCTTCTTCCCTAACTATGGCTACTCTAACATGCACTTTGAAAAAATAAAATGGGTAGGAACTTGACTGTAAGCAAAATTATATAGTTCTCTTTCCTTTTTAAAAGAGATCAGTGCCTTATTTTGCAAGTGAGGCTGTACAGTAGTAAGCTGACACACTGAACAGTTAAAGTTGTGTTACCAATTTTATCACACCGCTACAACCAAATCTGTCACAAACGCACTCAACAGGTCAGGCCCTCTGCTCCCACAATGCCAACCTCAGAGCGCAATAGTGTGAACAGGTAACAGACTGGGTAATCCTCCTGTCTGCTTTTGGGTCTGAATCACCTTTAGTCTCAAGTTCTAGAGGATTCAAACTGTGAACCTTATACTATCGTACCCAATGTACAGGCTCAGATACTTACCCTCTTGAGGATTTCGGTACAGTCTTACACCAGGGACACCAGCCAGGCTTCCAAAATGAACCCTTAAAACTCTATGAGACCTTAGGTATATTCTTACCTTTTCCCAGTTTGGTAACACCATCAAGCCCTTGAACAATTTTGTCAGACTTAATCATCTATCGTCACATGCAAAAAGAACTGGCAGACAGGCAGTCTCTTGGAAAACAAGATGTTACTAAAGATGATAAAAATATAAAATGTAAACACAGAACAATATATCAAAGAGCATACAATCACTTAAAAGAAAAGCAAAAAACTACAGAACAACTCCTACCAACATACAGTTAGATCTTTTCTATCTAATGTATTACCTCTAAGTGCTTATCAGAGAGCTGTGTCTTTCTAGAGTCCCAAGATGAAATATCACAAAATTCAGACACAAGTATTCAGTTTAAACTCTGTGTCTCCACACCCTTCTATGAGTCATCTAGCTCCTCCTTTTAGAACCAAAAACACAAACATGATTTCCTGCCAGGAGATATTTAAACAAATGTGACTTCAGAAGGAAAAAGACACTTTCTAAATTATGACAGTCTTTAATCAAGCCTTTCCTTTGAACTGGGGGGCTTCTTTGAGGTTTACAACCCTGCAGTCCATCACCTATGTGTGAGATGGCTGGCAGGAATCAGCTTAATGATGCCCTGTCCTGTAATAAACTGTATATTAGCTTCCCAACTTCAAAGAAGCAACAAGTCATAAAAAGGGCATAAAATGCAATTTAGCAAGGAGATTAATTACATTACAGAGATCTCCTGGTTAGTTACATCCTGTAGCTTTACTGAAACCTGGGGGAGGCACCCGTGGAAGCACAAGCGTGTCTACGTGAGACAATCACATACTATATTTTTATATTGCAAATATCATACAACAATCATAACCAGCTGGTCAAGTGTTGCAGTATGTACATGGAATCAGAGTGGGACTGGGAAGAGGAGTTACACAAGACTGATATTATTAGCTGGCTCAGTGGCATAAGGCTGAGGTGCCTGGCGCCTTACCTCCTGCCATGCTGGTGACCCATGTTGGGTAACAAGTATGGGTTGTTGGGGTTGGCTGGGATGGGGCGGATTGAGCACCTGATGGCTGCTCTCCTCGCATGGGTGAGGACCTGCATGCTGTGCTGAATGACTGCAACCTGGTGGAGGCCAGGTAGCAGTGTGAGTTGAGTTGGTCAGAGAATGGAGGGCTGCGAACTCCTTGGCAAGTGTGTGCCTCACACACATGCACACACACTGCAGCACACACACACACATGCTTGCAAGTGCATCCAGGCATGGGGAAGGGACCTAACAAATGATGGAGGAAAATAATGACAGGACAGGTGTAAATGATGCTTGCCCGCTGATCCCTACCCACTGCACCACTGGACCACTGGAGGTGATGACTGGATGTGTGACTTGGGGGTGACCCTTCCTTCCGGACCTTGCCACAGGGCGGCAATCTGTGGGGTATCAGGCTTCCAGGTGAGTGCTGGGGATGTGTAGGATGGTGGGGTTTGGTGGGACAGGGCTTAGGGGAGTCCATCCTGTCCTGGATGAGGAGAATAAATAATAGATGGAAAATAAAAGTGATATTGTTAACCCTTGCTGTGCCGTGGACTTACATATCAGTCCAGAATTCACATAGATTCTAATTCTGTTGGCAGCCTAAGAGTTAAACTTTGTGGTTCACTGTACATGTTTGGTGGTAGCATATACATAATCCTTCCACAAAACATGTACAGTGGCCCACATAATTTAATTCACATTCATACAGCCTCTCCTATTCCACTGTAACTCCGTTAACAATACTGCTATCCGTTCCCTACTTGGCATCACCAAAGCATTGTTTTTGGGATGGGTTGTATAAGTCAACAACAGCACAGTGAAAATCAGAAGTGACAAGCACCTCTTAGAAAGGTTAAGGTTTCATTAAATCTCTGAAAACCATTTTTAAAACAGGTTAATTTAATCTTTCAGACAGGCAGCTGCCTGGTGCTAGCTGCCTGACTGGGACTTGTCAGCAGTTGTTTAAGCTATCTATATTGCTTTGAAATATTGTTACATTATTCCAGGTTACCACCTATCCTGATTTTTGTAGGACAGTCCTGATTTGGGCATCTGCGTCCTGCAAAAGCAACATGAAAAATATGACATGTCCTCCTGACCTTATAGTAGAAAACAATATTTTCTAACTTTCCTCTAAATACATAGAAACATAGATGTTGATGGCAGATAAGGACCACTTGGCCAACCTAGTCTGTCCATTTCCTACCTACTATAATACCACAGACCTTACTTGATTTCTGGCTTCTACCCCCACGTCTAAGGTTTCCTTATGCCTATCCATCATTGCTGAAGCCTGTCACCATTTTTGGCTCCACCACCTCCAATGGGAGGCTGTTCCAGGCATCCACCACTCTTTCTGTGAAGAAGTACTTGCTCATAGCTCCCTCAGTCCCCCCAGCTTCACAGCATATCCCCTTGTTTTTGAGCATCTTTTTTCTGAAAATGCTTCCTTTTTAACTTTATTTATACCCATGAGGTATTTGAATGTTTCTACCATATCCCTGCTCCCTCCTTTCCTCCATGGTGTACATATGGAGGTTGTTCAGTTCTCCTCATATAACTTGATGCAGACCCTGCACCATTTTGGTTTCCCTCCTCTGGACTGCCTCTACCCTGTCTATATCCTTTCAGAGATGTGGTCTCCAGAACTAGACACAGTATAATAGGTGAGGTCTCTCCAGTGATCTGTACAGTGGCAACACTACCTCTCTCTTTCTGCTGGTGATACCCCTTCCCTATGCACCATAGTATCCCACTAGCTCTCCCCATTGCCTTGCCACACTGTCTGTCCACTTTTTACATCATCAGATGTGATTACTCCCAGGTCCCTTTCTTGTTTGATGGTAGTTAATACTACCCCCATTTATACTCCGCCCTATGTTTCTGTGCCTCAAGTGCATGATTTTGCACTTCTTAGCATTGAAACCTAGCTGCCACACCCTTGACCACTCCTCTAACTGTCCTAGATCACAATTCATTTTTACTACACCCCATGTGTCTCCCCTATTACAGATTGTAGTGTCATCTGCAAAGAGCATACCTTCCTTCAAGCCCCTCTGCAATGTTGCTAATAAAGGCATTAAGAGGACTGGTCCCATATTGATCCCTGTGGCACCCCACTTGCCACCCACCCTTCCTCGGAGTGAACTCCATTTACCACCACCCTCTGTCTCCTGTCCCCAACCAATTTCTCACCCAGTCTACCACTTTAGGACCCACTTCTAGGCTACCCAGCTTGTTTACAAGTCTTCTCGTGGAATTGTGTTGACTGCCTTGCTGGAATCTAGGTAGCCATATCCACTGTTCCACCCTGATCCAATTCCCTGGTCACCCAGTCAAAGAAATCTATCAGATTGGTTTGACATGATCTCCTCAAGTGAATCCATGCTTCCTCAGATCCTGAAGACCACTGGATTCCAGATATTCCACAATCCTCTCCTTTAGTAGTGAGTCCATTACATTCCCCACCACTAAGGTCAGTCTGACTGGTCTGTAGTTGGCAGCCCCTCTTTCTTTCCACTTTTGTGAAGTGGGACTACATCTGCCCTCCTCCAGTCCTCCAGAACCACCCGTATCCAGTGAGTGCTTGAACAGAGCTGCCAGAGGTGCAGCCAGAACTAACTGAGTTCCCTCAATATCCTAGGCTGCACCCCTTCTGGACCCATTGCCTTGTCCACTTTCAGATTTGCAAGTTCCCTAGACACCTCTCTTCTGTAAATGGACTAGTGTCTACCCTCCCTCCTTCAATGCTCTGGCCCTTATCTGTAGTCCCTCACCTTCCCTTTCTCCATGAACACGGAACAAAGTACTTGCTCAAGATCAGTTCAAAGGCAGCTGCAAACAGTTACTAGGCCAGTGCAGCTCCACGGAGGCAGCAATCTCCACTTCAAGTACAGATGCCAACAAATGGTGCGCACTGAAGAAGCAGAAGGGGGCTGATTTAAATGAAACCTTGTTTCTTTATTAATCAAATTCAAGTACAGGCTTCCAACCTTCCAAAGCATAAAATCACAGCAGTGGCAAAAGCTGGTTGCATACCCCTAGTGCCTCGACTCAACTGGAGTCTTCAAGTGCTTATTATAAATAATCATATTTCTTATTTAACATAAATAAATACAATCACATCTATTTACTTTAATTACACAAAACTAAAAACTAAGAAATTGTTGTTTAATAGTAATAATGGATAACTGGAACTGCACCAAACATCTTTTACTGTTAATCTCTTTATATTCAAAATAACAGTGAACTAATTGAATTAATTCCGTCTTACTTTCTTTATATTTCTTTAGAATCTCTGAGGACTTGTCATCCTTCTCCACCTACACGGTTGGAAATTTAATGATGAAGGGATCTATGAAACTATGGCAAATGGATTCAGATAGCCTTGAGACACCTCTGTGCATTTAGTATAGATAAAATTAAAATAGCCATGCCACTTGGATCAGAATAGCCCTGAGACACAATTTTGTTAATGTTGTTATTCTTTAAGGTTTGTCTAAAGCCTTTTATTCTTTATAAGTGGAGATTAAAGTAAATAGATGTGATTGTATTTATGTTAAATAAGAAATATGATTTATTTATAAGCATTTGAATTGTGTGCATATATTTTTAAGTGATCAATGAAATACTAATGAATATGCAAATAGTGTCTCATTTAAACAGAGTATGTCACTGTCTGGAAGACACCCCTTGAAGACTCGGTTGAGTCGGGCGCTAGGGGTATGCAACACAGCTTTGCCACTGCTGTGATTTTAAGTTTTGGAAGGTTGGAAGCCTGTACTTGAATTTGATTAATAAGAAACAGGCTTCATTTAAATCAGCCCCTCCTGCTTCTTCAGATGCGCACCACTTGTTGGAATCTGTACTTGCTCAAGATGTCTGCTTTTTCCTGGTCACCCTCCACACATTCCCTCCTTTTTCCTAAGCTTACTATCCCTCCCCTGGTCTTTCTTTTCACCACGTATCTGAAAAATACACGGTTCCCTTCTGCACTGCCTGGTCTATTTTCTCCTTCCTCTGCACCTTCGTGCCCTAATTGCTTTCCCTGCCTCCCTCTGTTTTTCCTGATACACCTCTCTATCTTCTTCTGTGTGTGTCTCCTTATACCTCCTGAATGCTACCTTTTCCTCCTTACCTCCCCGGCCACCTCTTTTGAGAACCATAGCAGTCTCTTTTCCTCCTGCTCTTGCCTACTTGTCTGATGCAGCAGTTTGTTGCCTTCTCTATCCCTCCATTTAGATTTACCCACTGTTCCTCCACTCCCCATGCCCCCCAAGTCAGGGCATCCCTGAGGCATTCCCCATATTTTTAAAATTGGCTCTCCTGAGTCCAAGACCCTCACCTTTTTGTAGTTCGATCCTGCTACAGTATTTACATTGAACCACACTGTATGGTGATCACTGGTCCCCACGTGGCCACCCACTGTGATGTCTGCAACACTGTTCCCATAGGTAGAGTGCAAGGTCCAGTACTGCCCCTCACGAGTGGGCTCTTTTACTAGTTGTCTGAAAATGCCCCCTACAGGGAGTCCAGGATGTCCATGCTCCTAACAGAAGCTACAGTTGGGATGCTCCAGTCAGAGTGTAGCCTGGTATGGCTATATCCAGTCATGGTTCTCACTGCACCGTGACTTGATAATGTTGCAGAAAACTATAATATCTTAACTCAAATATCTTAAACTAATTCTGAACAATACAAGCAACTAAAAACTACAACACTTAGTCTTAATTCATATATTTAGAGAAAACAAGTCAGTTGCGTTGATCGAGGTTACATATTATCCTACACAAAATCATGCTTCAGTAAGAAATGTCCCACTTTGGCCTTCTTAAAAGGTGGTAACTAGATTATTAGCTCAGAGGTCAAATCAAGTTTTGCGGAGTGGCCTGCCTAGGCATAAGATGCAGCATAGATCTCCTTCTCTCCAGGGACATAAGAATCAAACCTCATCCTTCTTGCTACAGACCTTACAGACGTGTTAACTCTGCTGATCTGGTTCTACATAATTCATTACAGGTTTCCTGTAAGTCATTTTGCTCTTCAGTCTATTGCAAACCTACTGTATATTTTAATCCTTTTAGAATTTAGGCCTGTATAGCTGCAATATGGCGGACCCTCATCTACAACAAATCTCTCTGGCAAGAGTTGAAGCTATGTTTTCAAAACTTGTAGAAGATATAAATGACTTGAAAGTCTCTACACAACACACTTCTATAACTCTAGATTCCTTTGATAAGAGAATAAACTCCTCCAAAACCCAAACAAGCTCTAATACAAAATCCATTCAGGAGCTACAGGCCACTGTCAGAAACCAAGATCACACCATCAGATTACTACAAAATAACTTGATGACCTTGAAAATCAGTAACGCCAAGAATAATCTGCAATTTCTGGGTTTCCCAGAGGGATCTGAGCTTGGAGACACTAGCGTTTTTATATCATGTTTTGCCAGCTATGTTGAAACTGCCCCAAGCAGCCAACTGATTATTAAGCACTCCACTGCACTCTTAGTCGAAGCCCAGTAAAGATCAAAGGCCCAGACCGATTGTGGCCAGGTTCTTGAACTATGCCCATACAGAGCTCATCTTAAAAGGGCCAGAGACATTGGCATTAATGTGGCAAGACTTTAAAATTTCAATATTCGTGACTTCTCCAAAGAAATCACAGATAAAGGAAAGCATACAACCCACTGAAACTACTGCTGCATCAAAAGGGATAAGGTTTGCATTACGCTACCCTGCCACTATGCGTTTATTTTGGGTTCCTCCTTCAAAGATTTCAACACTCCAGATGCCCTGTCTGTGTTCCTGGGTTCTACTGGGTGATCCCCACTGTTTAATCCATCGGATAAAGCACTCTTGACCTCCAACGACACGCCACCTCGGAGTAGCATTTCAGCAGCACAAGTCAGCAGAGGAAGCCCAGTTGCATTAGCAACCCCTATGGATGCAGCGCCCACTGTTCCTGTGACAAGGCATTCAAACAGACTGAAAGACAAATCTACACTGAGCAGCCTTAAACGTACTTGTTCCTGATGCCCAAATCCAGACTGCTCAAAACCTCCCTCCCATGCACCTGTACATACCAGCATCAAGCCGGATATCCCTATCAACAATAAGTTCTCCTTTCTTGCCGAATGTCTTCACTCATCTCAGGAGGACTTGCAGTCCCACACTGACACTGATCAATCACCCAGTCCTAGTACAGCCCTGCAAGTATCGCCTCTGTGGACTCTTCTTGGGCTGAAGTTGTTTCAAGTTCTCCTTAAATACTTGGAGCCACCAAGAAGAAAAGGGAAGCCAAAGTGAAAACAAGAACTCAAAGGCTACAATCAAAGCGCCTCAGTCAATGATAACCTGAAGCTAGTGTAACAGATTTGCTATTGTTTTCTTCCTGGCTTATTGTACAGCCAGAACCCAGTGCTGTTCTGGACCACTGTTCTCTCGTTTTAACTGCTGTACATCGCGCTGTGCAGCCTTTCATTCAGACACTCTCTTCCAGCTGGTCATGATTCTGGAAGGCTGTACATCAGATAAGGTATACTATTAACCAGGTCTATTTTTCTTTTACTTTTCAATGTGGTACCATTGGTGTTCGGTCCTATGCTGTGTGGTTAATGTTACCATGTTCAACATGTCTTTGGGGCTGCATTTCATTAGTCCATCCAATTTCTACTTCACATTTGATCTACATATAATTATATCATAAGGCAAACTGCATTATCCTGTTCACTTTTACACTATACCTGTTATTGGGACTAATGTCTTTTTCCTAGAGCTACCCCATTCTCACAGATATAAATCTCATTCTCCTACACATATGGCTCCCTATTTACTCCATTTATCTCTCATATACCCTACTTTCCATGTAACAAACTGCTAGTTACTACTATTGGTGTATTGAACTGGTGGAGACCTGCCTAGTCCATACCTGTTGGCTCTAGTCACTCGAAGCCTAATGAATGTTTCAATTTTATTTCTGATATTTTTCTGGTTCTGGGGTTCATTAGGACTATGACATAGACCTGACTACTCCTCACCCTAATCGCTGTAGATTATTTTCAGTGTGTGATGCCCTTAATTGCAGGAATCTCCACTACTATCATTCTTTCTCTTTATTGAAACCAGATTACTTGGCTCCATTTAAGATAGAGTGCCCAATTTGACAACTAGACCACACAATGATTTCACATAATTGCATGAAGCCTTTTGCGCTACTATTCCACACTACCCACCTACATTTACTGATGCAGAATGATTTTTTTCCTAATGTACTGCTCCAATATTTTGAGTTTTATATTTCCCTTTGATCGTTGATACTCCTATTTCCTCAGCCTAATAACTGGCTCCTGGTACCATCTCTAGGCATCTCTGGTCCTAACTATCATAGCACTAATGTGTATTGTACAGGGTTAACATGTCTTTTAATACTTAGTTTCATGTTTTTTGCTAATAAGGTCTGTTATAATTATATTTGCTCTTTACATCTGTCCCTTACCAGTTGAAGTGTAGTTACTATCTTATGTTCCCACTGTACTAAAGAGAATTTGCTCACTGTTATAGGTAGTTGTTTATTAGTGTGATAACTGTTCTTTAAAAGTTATAAGTCCTAGTTTTCAGACCTTACCCGGTCTGCATAGGAGCTTTCTAGATATGTCGCCCGTGGTGTGGCGGAGAGTCTGTTGTACTGGTTACCGACTCTAATCCTCCTACACTTACAAAGTTAACTTCCAATTTCTATTAATAGTTTTTGTCTTACAGATATTAATATGCTATTTCACTCTCACTTTTCTTCTACTTTGTACTATTTTAGACAGATATCCATGTTCTTGATAATTTATTTATTTATTTAGTAAATTTGTTAACGGGTAAGCCCTTTGGCTAAAGGTCCCCCTTTTCAGGAAGCGACCGAGGTTAGTTACATATAATTTTGCATATACAGGCAGGTAGCCAGTGTGGGACATATCATACAGGATAACAGAGACAGTGTACAGTTTTGTGGAAGAGGACAGTAGGTACATTACATTACTGGATACAACAGTACAGTGTAGGACAAATCATCCAGGGTATAATGACAGTATACAGTTTCTGTGGAAGAGGGCAGTAGATATATTACATTACAGAATACAGCAGTGATGGCAGATAGATGTGGGGTGGTAAATGCTACGTGCACACAAGTTCTACATAGGACAATGTACCAGTTTATGCAGTCATTAGTCGATACCGTCAAGGGGAGCAGTTAATGCAGTCATTAGTCGATACCTTTGAGGGGAGCAGTTTTGTAGTAACACAATTGACACAAGGTGAGGCAGGCTAGCCATTGGAACAGGGGTAGGGACTAAGGTTTAAGAGGTGAGTCGCAGTCCCTTTTGAAATATGGCTAGGGTGGGTGCCTCCTGAAGGTGGCTGGGAAGATTGTTCCATGATACAGGGGCTAGGTGAGCAAAGGATTTACTCCCTGTGACAGAGCTGGCCATGGGAATTTCAGTAGTTTTTGCTTGAGGTGGAGTAATTGATATACAGTTCCTCATATGCCTGTTAGATCCTGCCCTCCTCTATGTGAGCATAATATTATACTCATCAGCTTGGAACTACCTCTGCTTGGAATATTGGTCCCTTACTATTCCTTTAATATTATTCTCCCTTAAGCTATTACTATGAATGATCTATTGCTATACTCATGGAATGTGAAGGGACTTAATTCCCTTGTAAGAGGAAGCAAATTATAACTTTCCTCAAAAACACAAAGCAGACATTGCCTTCCTCCAGAAACAAAATTACTAGCAGAGGATGTTAATAGGCTTAAAAGGATTGGGTCAGTCAATATATGGCTCCTCGCTTGCCTCAAAAAAACGAGGTAGCTATTCTGATCCATAAAAACTCAAATGGACCTTGATTAAGTCTATATCAGATCCACAAGGCAGATGGGTTATTGTTACTTTGAATACCCTTTCTGGTCCCATTATGCTAATCAATGTTTATGCCCCAATGCTGATTCTCCTGAATTTTTCATAATTTATCCCAACATACTCTGTCTAACACTTGAATAACACTCCAATAATATTTGGAGGTGGTTTTAATCTGGCACTAACACCACAAATGGATAGAAGTTATTATCTACTGACTCTCACCTCAGAGGTATTAAGGCTCTCTCTCTCTTTATCACTGAAGAGTTCGGCCTGGCAGATATTTGGCTATTTCATCCCCATGACCGTGACTTCAGTGTCTACTCAAATCTTCATAAATCATACAGTCGCATTGACTACTGGTTCGCTTCCTCTTCTATAACTGAGAAAATTATTGACTTCTCTATCCTTCCAATAATAATATCAGATCATGCACCGATTAAACTACACCTCTTATGGGGACCCCCACAGCAAAGTCTACCTCTGGCGTCTGGACCCTTCTCCTTGGGATCGGTTTCTTACTCTGGATTAGATCTCAAATTCAAGACTTCTTATCATATAATAACCCTATGGACACATCAATGTCTACTGTTTGGGAAGCTTTAAAAGCTACACTACGGAAAATAATTAGCTTCGCAGCCCATAGAAAAAAAGTATGGAACAACTACTTGCATATTTACAAAAACACTTAAGACTAAAGAACATCTATACTTTAAAATAATAAACACAAACCAGATTCTCAACTTCATCTAGAGATATTACAACTCAGAACCAAAATAAATGACCTTGACTTTCGTAAAGGAACTTGCTCTGTTCAGACTTAAATACAAATTTGAGAAGCAAGGAGACAAAAGTGAGAAACTTCTTTCCTATCAACTTAAAGTGCAACAAATCGAGTGCCATATCACCAGTCTTAAGGATCCATAGGGTAAGGTACATACTGATAACCTCTCCATAAATCATATTATGAGATCTTTTATCAGAATCTATATTCTGTTGTCAGTCCTGCACCACCCAACATATATAACATTTCTGAACAGCCTGCATTTACCTCACCTCTCTCTGATGAAAAAATACTCTAGATGAACCCTTTACCCTGCAAGAAATTCAAAAGCATTATCCTCACTAAAATCAGGCAAATCTCGGAAGGAGACTGATTCCCATAGACTTCTATAAATCAATTTCTGATTCCCTTTGCCCCCTACTTTTGAAGTCTTTAAAAGCTTCAGACAAAGACAAACTCCTCCTACTTTTACTGAAGTAATTATTACATTAATCCCAAAAACATAGAAACATAGACTTTGATCGCAGATAGGACCACTTGCCCACCCAGTCTGCCCATTTCCTTCCTACTGGATAAGCTGCAGATTCTAGTTAACCAACAGCCTACTTCCTGCAACCCCCCACTACAATTGCCTTATGTCTGTCCCATGCATGTTTGAATTCCCACTGTTTTAGACCCAACAACCTCTCAGGAAGGCGTTCCATGCACCCACTACTCTCTCATGAAAAATAATTCCTCACATTACCCCTGAGCCGTCCCCTCTATTTTAAATTGTGCCCCTTGTTCTTACATCTCTTTTCTGAAGATGCTACCCTCCTGGACTTTGTTGATTCCCTTGAGGTACTTAAAAGTTTCTATCATGTCCCCCGTCCCTCCTTTCATCAAGGGTATATATTAAGCTCTCTCAGTCTCTCTTCATATGGTTTCTGATGCAGACCCTGCACCATTTTAGCTGCCATCCTCTAGACTGCTTCCATCCTGTCTATGTCCTTGCATAGATGGGGTCTCCAAAACTGCACACAGTATTCCAGATGGGGTCTCACCAACTGTCTGTACAGAGGGATAACCACTTTCCTTTTTCTACTTGTGATGCCCTTCTGCCATCCCAGTATCCCCTGGCTCTCCTTACTGACTTCTCACATTGCTTACCCACCTTTAGGTCATCTGATATGACTACCCCAAGTCCCTTTCCATTTTTGTTGTTGTTAGTACCTCTCCTGCTATTGTGTACTCTTCTCCTGGGTTTTGTTTCCCAGGTGCATTACTTGCACTTCTTTGCATTGAATCTAAGTCGCCATATGTCTGACCATTCCTCCAACCTTGCCAAGTCCTTCTCATCCTTTCTACCCCCCTTGTGTATCAACTCTGTTACAGATCTCTGTGTCATCTACAAAGGCATACCTTTCCTCAGACCCTCTGCAATGTCACCTATAAAGATGTTAAAGGGACTGGACCCAGTACTGAGCCTTGAAGTACTCCACTGGTAACCACCCTTTCTTGAATGTGTTCCATTCACTATTACCTTCTGTGTCCTGTTGTGCAGCTAGTTTGCTACAGGCTACCACCCTGGGACCCACTCTCACGCTGGCTAACTTGATTATTAGTCTTTTGTGCTGGACTGTGTCAAATGCCTTGCTAAAAGTCTAGGTAGGCCATATCCACAGCCCTCCCTGGTCTATTACTTTGGTCACCCAGTCAAAGAAATCAATTAGATTCGTCTGGCATGACCTTCCTGCTGTAAATCCATGCTGCTTTGGGTCTGTGCCCCACTGGCCTCTAGGTACTCAACAATTCTTTCTTTCAGAAGTTATTCCATCATTTTCCCTACCAATGAGGTCAAACTCACAGGTCTGTAGTTTCCTGCTTCTGCCTTGCTCCCCTTTTGTGAAGGGGAATCACATCTGCCCTCCAGTCCTCAGGTACCACCCATCCTCCCATGATTTGTTAAAAGTGTGGTCAGTGGTGTCACTAGGTCCTCCCTTAGTTCTTTTAGGATTCTGGGTGAATCCCGTCAGGCCCCATTGCTTTGTCCACCTTGAGTTTTAGGAGTTCTTTCAGGACTCTTTCTTCTGCAAATGGACTGGTGTCAACCCCCTACCTAGAGTTCTTCTATTGTCTGGTTTAGGTAACTCCTCCTCATCTTCTTTTGTGAATACTGAGCAAAAGTATTCATTCAGTATCTCTGCCTTTTCACTGTCTCCCTCTGCCCACCTCCCTCTCCTTTATTAATCTTCACTATTCCTCCCTTAACCTTTCTATGCTCCCTAATGTACCTATAAAAGGTTTTATCCCCTTCTTAACTGAGTTGGCTATTTTTCCTCAGTTTGGGCATTTGCTATTCTGACTGCCTTCCCACTTCTTTCTGCTTTAATTGATACAGTTCCTGTCGTGATCCTTCTCTGATTCCTTATACTTTTGAATGCAGCCTTTTCTCCTTAACCTTCCTGCCACATCTTTGAGAACCATAGTTTTTTTACTCCGCTTTGTTTTCTATTTGTTTCACACAAAGGCTTGTTGCCTCTATGATAGCAGTTTTAATTTTTCTCCATTGTTCTTCCACCCCTCCTTTTTGGCCATTTGCTAGTGCATTCCTCAGGTATTCACCCATTTTGCCAAAAGTCGGCCCTTCTAAAGTCCAGTATCCTTGTTTTGTATGGCTTGTCTCCATGGTTGTGCTTATTGTGAAGCTACCTGTGCAGTGGTCACTTGTTCCCAGATTTCTACTGACTTCTAATTTGTGATCCTCTCTCCATTTGAGAGTACCAGGTCTAGTATTGCTCCCTTCCTAGTGGGTTCCAACACTAGCTGTCTAAGAGCCTGCCCCCTGCAGGGCAGTCAAAGATGACCCTGCTCTTGGATGTGGATGCAGTACATGTCATCCAGTTAACATCTGGCATATTCAGGTCCCCATCAACAGTATCTCCCTTTTCAGCCATTTTGAGAATGTCCTCCATCATTTTCTTGTCCGTTTCTTCCCTTGAGATGGGGTCTGTATACAACCCTGTGCGGATTGTGATGCCATTCCCTGTCTCCAAGGTGACCCAGAGTGCCTCTTGTCCTCCCCTTTACTTTTTAGTTCTGTAGCTTTGATCCCTTCCTTATGTATAGAGCTACTCCACCTCCTCTTTACCCTCCCTGTCCCTTCTTAGACTGTGTACGCAGTATGTTGACATCCCAGTCATCATTCTCCTTGTACCATGTTTCTGTGACTGCCACAATATCCAATTTTCATCTTCCATCAGGGCTACTAGCTCAGGAAGCTTGTTTCCCAGACTACAGGCATTGGTACTCATTGCCCTCCATTTAATGTTGGCTTTATCCTTTTCCCCCATCCCTGCTCTTATGCCTTGTCTAGTTTTCATTTACTCCTGTCCTGCCCTCTGTTGAGCTCTGTACCTCAGTGTTTACCTTACTAGCTGCCATGTTTTGTATGGGAGGCTTGAAATTTCCTGCCTCTTATCAGCACCCTCCCTTGGTTAGTTTAAAAGCTTACCAAGGAAGCATTTAAACCTGTCACTTAGGAGCTTGGTTCCTTCGTGGACAGATGCAGACCATCGTGCCAGTATAGACCTTCATCTCTCCAGGGTACCCCCAGTCCCCAATGAAGCCAAAGTCCTGTGCTCTGCACCAGTTTTGCAACCATTCATTAAACTGCATGGTGTGCAGTACCTAGCCTCACCCTGCCATGGACTGGCAGCACCTCTGAGAAGGTAACCATGCTTGCTACCTGTCTGAGGCCCCTCCCAACATATACATTTCTGAACAGCCTGCATTTACCTCACCTCTCTCCTGATGAAAAAAGTACTCTAGATGACCCTTTACCCTGCAAGAAATTCAAAAGCATTATCCTCACTAAAATCAGGCAAATCTCTGGAAGAGACTGATTCCATATAGACTTCTATAAATCCTTTCTGATTCCCTTTGCCCCTACTTTTTGAAGTCTTTAAGAAAGCTTCAGACAAAGGCAAACTCCCTCCTACTTTTACTGAAGCAATTATTACATTAATCCCAAAAGATAAAGATCCTTCTCTTCCTGCTAGTTATAGTCAATTTCATTACTTAACACTGATGGGAAAATACTAGCTAAACTTTTATCCGTGTCTTGAACCCCTTCTTTCTAACTAATTCATCGTTCTCAAGCAGGCTTTGTCAAGAAGAGATCTGGCTCAGACCACTTCGCTCCTTGTTTAATTTAATTCACAAGGTCAAATTCCTTAAATCTCCTGCTGCAGCAATAGCTATTGATTTTGAGAAGGCTTTTGATTCCCTAAACTGGAATTATCTATACCAGGTTCTCTCCTACTTCAGCCCCCTTCAAATTTCTGCACATGGATCAAGTTACTTTATACAGCACCCTCAGCCAAAATCCTCACTAATTCTACTCTTCCTCTTTCCCTCTATTAAAAGAAACTAGACAGGGTTGTCCTTTATCTCCCTCGCTGTTCATCTTGGTTATCAGACCTTTAACAGCTAGCCTACACCAAGCTAATGACATTAAAGGTATCCCTATAGGTAACTCTAGATATATTTCCTTGTCGTCGTGGATGATCTTTTAGTACTTCTAAAAATTTAGCGAAGCTGGACCCCTTTAACTAGGCAGCTTAACAAATTCACTGAAATTTCAGGCCTAGGGGCTGAATTATCAGGAAATCGAAACTCTCCCTCTTAATGGCTTATGCAAATCCCCATGAACCTACTGCTGGGTTCGTTTGGTCCCCACAGGTATTACCTATTTAGGCATAACAATTTCTCGTGATTTAGGGAAGATTTGGGATCTAAATTTCAATCCTTCTTGTCAATATTAAAACATCCCTAGATAGATGGAAAATATTAAATCTCTTCTTCATGGGAAAATATCTTCTATAAAATGGCCATTTCACCCAAGATACTATATTTGTTTTGTAACACTTCTCTTGTCTTTTTTTTTTTTATTTAGTTGTTTAACCAGGAGTAGCACACTAAGCTGAAAGCTTTTTACAGGTCGCGACCTGGAGCATATGAGGAAGATAAGTGACTTGCTCAGGGTCACACAGTTTGCAAGTGGAAGCTGTGGATTCAAACCAGGTCTGGTCTGCTGGATGTCACCAGATTTGCAGCTCAGAGCTTTAAACCACTGCGCTATACTGCCTCCCTGTCTAACCTTCCACCTATTTATCCAAACTTGATAAGTTAATCGGTAATTTCATTTGGGAGGGCAAGACACCAAGATTTAGCCGTACCAAACTTCAATCACCCTAGACAAAGGGGATTCAGCCTTCCCTAGTTCAAAGGTTACCTGTAGTTCTGGGCTTTTCATACTTCTCAAACCATTAAATGGTTTGTAAAATTTCATCCCATACACCTGTTCTGCCAACTCAAACCAAGCAGCTATTTGCCATTCACACTCACATACACACAATAACAGTACAATAAGTATAGCAAGCCAAAGCTTTATTATAGCAAAATATAATATAAAGGTTACAATAAGTACAGCAAGCCAAAGCTTTATTATAGAAAATATAATACAAGCGGTTATACATCACCGATTCCAAAAGCTGCATCCAAGCCTGTTCCAATGGCTGGGAAGCCCCCCTTGTCAGCCTGGCTAGGAGTCTCACGAACCGGGAATTGGCCCCACAGCGATCTGTCCACCCTGCAGGGTGAGGCTTCTAACCAGGCATTGAGAAAGCTACATTTATATCTTATTCTATGCTAAAAATAACATGCAGCCTTCATAGTGTTGTCTGCTTACATTCTAGAAGCTGGCGGGCTCCCAGGATGCTGCAATTCACACCATAAGGACTGCTCAGAATTCCCACACCTGCTAGGTCACTGTGCTCCAAACACTGGCTGGGTGCCTAGAACACTATGAGCTAAGCAGAAGTTTAAACAAAACTACAAAAACAGGTTGCCTGATAATATACAACCTTCAAGTTAGCAAAATACACTGTCTGAAGCAAAACATAATAATGAGGCTATCTAAAGAGCAAAACACCAATTAAATGAAGCAGCATGTAAATGGAGTCACACAATACAAAATGGAGTATAAAATGACATACATTACATGAAATAGCATACAAAATGGAGTGACAATAATCAATATATTATACTATCACTACAACACCTCTGGGTAGAGATGGAGTCTGCATTATGTCCTGGTGGTGTTCCCACATCATTCATCTATAGTGCCTCCTCTAAACTAAAATCCCATCCAACTGTTTCTGCATCCATTCTTTATTGGAAGTTGATACACAAGCACTTAAAATCAATCCCACTCCATTCTTCTATACTCCTCTTTGGGGCAATTCTTTGCTTTCCCTAGAAGGACAACCTATTTTCTGCCCTTGCGTGGAAGAATAAAGGCCTATTCTTTTTAGGAGATATTTTGATAAAAACTCTTCTAAACTTGACTCTTTCTCAAACTTACAGCTAAAATGGGATCTCCCCAAACAGGACTTCTGGAAGTATCTTCAAATTCGAGCTGCCTATAAATCCATTGCACCTTATATGCACAACCTCTCCCACATGATCATTACATCTCACACTGGATTCACTTATCAGCAAAGTGGAATAGTGTCCTCTATAGGATATCATGGAAGAACTACCTGACCAGTCTCTTTATGTGAAAAATAAATGGTGCACTCTTCTTAACTATAATATATCCAAAACCCAAAGGCATAACTGCTGGTGCTCCTCTCATAGCTTTTTAAGGATGTTCACAGCTCTTTAATACAAATCAAGATATTACACTTCTGGTATAGAACTCCCTACATATTAAATCGTATGGGTCTCCTAAACAACACTAATTGCTGGCATCAACTCCCCTAATGCAGATCTCCTTCATATATTATGGTCCTGTGCTCCAATTCACAAATTGTGCATAGGATTCATTCCTTTGCTATAAAGGTGATCAGACATCATATTGCCCTTGGCCTAAACTCTTTTGCTTGAATCCTTCTAACAACGCTACTCTATCTCATGCTCATTTCAGATGGCTAAGTATATTATTTCTTCAAGTCAAATGCCTTATTCTCATGAACTGGAAATCCCATAATATTCCTTCCCTCGCTGATGTCCTCCAAAACCTCTCCCATTATGCTTCTCTGGACCGGATATCCCATCTCTCCTCTGATCGACTCAACATCTAGATAGATGTTGGCAGGATTATTCTCCTACTTGAATATCTCTGGCAGGCCTAACTAGTATATTGTACTATATGATACAGCTTATGTTATATATGGAATAGCTCTCATTATTTCCTCAACTCTCTTTCTCTCCTCATTCCTCTCTGTGATTAGAATTGTACTCTATATATCATACAACTTATACAACTTTCTACAGCTCCTATTTTACACATACAGTCTATGTTATAAATGCCTACTATTATGCATAAAGTTATGATAATGGATCTATTGTATTTATAGTATGTTTCTTATTATTATAATTATACCATCTGCTAATCTCCTACTTATATCGACACGGAAATTAAGAGACACATTTTCTTCCTTCCACTTACTTCCAAATATGCTCAGATATTAGCCTAAGTTCATTTTTATAGCTTATACTTTCTATATAGGCGTAATCATATTCATATGAAAGTTGTTTGTCATATCTGTAATCAATATGTTCTTTTGTTGAAAATTAATAAAAAGATAAAGTGGTAAATCAATTTTGCAGCCACTAACTGGCAAAATTAGAGTATGATAAATTCATTTGTAAAACCCTCTCCTGCCAGTAGGAGGGAGGGAGGGATTTGTTACTACTACTGATTGCCAAACCATGGAGCATACTGAGTGGTAGATCTGACAGCCACTGGGTGAAGCTTAGAATGCCTGTTGGTGTTGTTGTCAGAGAAGTAGCCAAGATGGCAGAGTGATAGGAGGGTACAGGTATGCCTTCCGAGCACCCTTGCTACAAGTCATTTACCCAGCCCTTGAGGAAGCAAGGCCCCTCACTGCAGCAGCTGTTTATGGATCCAGCGTGTGAAAACAACAGAACTCACTGTTTGGTCATTTGGTACCCTCCGGGACAGACATCATGACAGTGATGATGACTCCTGAGGGTTTGGAGTGTGAAGACCTTTTACATAGAAAAAGAAGCTTGAGGACAAGGGTCACACTATGAAGTTGGAGGAGGGAAGGCTCAGAGGAAGTGTGAGTAAATACTTCTTCACAGAGAGAGTGGTGGATGCCTGGAAGAGCCTTCCAGGAGGTGGTGGGTGCCCAAATAGTGACGGATTCAAGCATCGTGGACAGATACAAGGCCTTTGAAGTAAGGCAAGGGGAAAGAGACAACCAGAGGTCGAGTAGGGTCTGTGACACATTAGCAGGAAAACTGGGCAGACTCGGTGGGCCAAGAGGTCCTTATCTGCTGACAACTTCAATGTTTCTAGAGTTATGGCATACACATTTGGTTGCAGTATAAGGGAGACACTGGGAGGTGTGGGTACCTTAAGGGCTGCCCCTCCTTCATGTCAGGTACACTAGTATCTGTTTGAACTTAAACAGAAATTCATATTATAGTCTAAGAAAAGCAATGTGCAGAAAATCACAACTTGATTTGACTATCATATTTGTAAATAAGAGGGGCTTTGATTTAGATAGAGAACAATAGATCTGGTCAGGGTCATTAATTTAGTTTAGTAGTGCCACTGGAAAGGAATCCAGGTCAGGTTGTGTCTCTTTGCAGATGGCACAAAACTATGTGGGAGGGTGGATAGTGACAAGAGAATAAGGGAAACACAGAGACCCACAAAAGCTAGAAGGCTGGTCAAAGGTCTGGCAGTTAAAATTCAACGCCAGAAAGTGCAAGGTAATGCACCTGAGGAAAAGTACTGGATGTGAGGGAGACTTGCACTACAACTGATGAATGGGATCTGGGAATTATCATCAGCAACTCACTTAAGCAATCGAATCAGTGCAACAAGGCCTGCTGCAAGGCTAACTGGATGCTGGGATGTATTGGGAGGGTACTGATAGCACAAGAAAAGGTAATACTTCCATCTACGGATCCCTGTTGAGGCCTCGCCTAGAGTCCTGCATCCAGTTCTGGAGTCCTCACTTCAGAAAGGATAAGGATAGGTTGGGACAGTGCAGCACAGAGTAACAAAAATGATTCAGGGCCAGCAGGGCAGATCCTTTTGAGGAGCGCTTCAAGGAACTAAACATGTACTCACTGAAGACCCAAAGAGAGATGGGACATATGATGAGACCCTCAAGTTCCTTAAAGGAATTAACAAAGTGAACTTTGCAGGGAGCTATTTAGCCTAGAAACATAGAAACTGACAGCAGATAAGGACAGCTTGGTCCACCTAGTCTGCCCATGTTCTTTCCTACTGTAATATTGGAGACCCTACTTGAGCTCGGCTTTATCCACTCTTTTCTAACCACTAAGGTTCCTCATGCCTATCCCATGCATTTTGAATTCTGTCACCATTTTTGCCACCACCACCTCTGTTGGGAGTCTGTTTTATGCATCCACCACTCTTTCTGTGAAGAGTACTTTCTCATGTTTTTCCCTGGGTCTACCCCCCCTCAGCTTTATAGTATGATGCCTTGTTCTTGAACATCTTTTGTTTGAAAAATGCTTCCCTGCTGTGCCTATTTATACCGTGAAGTATTTGAAAGTCTCTATCATATCCCCTCTCCTCCTCTTCTCCAGGGTGTACATATTGAGGTCCTTTAGTCTCTCATCATAGGGCTTACGGCTTTTTAATTGTTATGATTACATTATGTGATGATTTTTTGTAATAATTTATGACACTGAGCACTTAC
This sequence comes from Neoceratodus forsteri, assembly GCA_016271365.2. NCBI lineage: Eukaryota > Metazoa > Chordata > Ceratodontiformes > Ceratodontidae > Neoceratodus > Neoceratodus forsteri. The sequence continues at coordinate 792,541,066 of CM057449.1, forward strand.
AGAATGTTATGCACTTGTAGTGCCCCAAAGTAAGGGGTAAAAGTAAAGGGGCACTACAGAAAATTAGAGGATTTAGACTGCCCTGGGGTCCTTGTAGTGTTGTGGGACAGATGGGGTGTTGTGTTTGGGGCCCCTTGTAGTGTTTCCCTCCCGAGGAATTGCCGGGCAGGGCACTGCATAAAAAAAGCTTTTTCTCTCTGCTGCCTGTCTGCCTGCTCTGTTTTCCCCTCCCAGAGCAGGCAGCACGACAGTGGACACCCATGCTCTGGGACCACTGTCCCTAGCCAACACGTGAGTGCCCATTTGAATTCCTGACCATTTGTGTGGCACAAGTTCAGAGTTCTGGAACTAGAACCCAGGCGCCTTTTCAAGTAGCATTTATCAGGACCACCTTCCACCCTTGCCCCTCCTTTCCATCCTGTCCCTCCCACAGAGTTAACTTGCAGCCGTCCACCCACCACCCTGGTGCACCATCTGCCATTTCCACGCGGTGGAGAAGATTGAACACATCCTTGATGGGTTTGCCAGGTTTGGCCAACTGCCCTCCCTCCTCACAAGTTTAAACCCCATCTGGCCTGAATAAATTCGGTCAATTTCTGTTTAAGCACCGCCTTTCCCAACAGGTTGAGATGAGCCTATCCTCAGCGTACAGCCCCTTTTCCTCCCAAGTTGACCCTCAATCACCCACTAACCCATACCCCGAACTTCACCCCACCCTTTGAGCCACTCATTTACCTTCCTAATTTTCAGTTTATTTTCCACACTGGCCCTCGGTACTGGCAGGATTTCTGAGAAGGAGACTGAGCAGCCATTTGCATGACAGACCCTGGCAAGCTCACAGAACCTAGCCTGGAATTCCAACACATTGTTTCCTTCTATGTCATTAGTACCTAGATGCACTAAGAGTCAGGGAACCTCCTCAACCTTGTGCCAGCTCACACCAGGAACTTAGCCTTGTGCACTGATAGGCCAGACATGTTCTTGACCAGAACTGGACAGGGCTTCCTCTCACCCTGCTCTTCCCACTGGAGACCTCTAATCATGGAGTCCCCAGCAGGAGCACCTAACTTCTCCCTCAACCTTTGCCCTTCCCCTTTTCCATTTGTCACCCCAATCCTTACACCTTCCCAGGCCCTGCCCACTGCCCCTTAACTGGGTAGCTGCTGGACCTATTCTTGAGCTGCACACAGCCCGTTCAACTCATCCCCATGAACAGACCCAGTTGCCTCTTCCACTGGTAGCACTGCCTCAACCCTGCTCATTTCCCTAGCTGAGCCAGCAGCTCCAGTTATACCCCTTTGTGACACTCTCAGATTCACTTCCCCCTTAGTAGCCTCTATCCTACTCTTCCTCACACTGTCTGCCTGTTGGACCCCAGGCCCTACCACCTCACTCCTGGCAGTGTCCCCCACTCCCTGTGAGGATCCTCTGAATGCAGCACCTTACCAGCCCTGAATCCATCTGAATCATCGGGGCCCTTATACTCTGCCTCACTACCTACAACGATTTCCCCTGTCCAATACTGTGAGAGCACCCTGCCTCCACTGCATCCCTAAGCCCTTTGCACCTCACACGCCAGCCACCAGACTGCCCACTTCACCTGATCCAATTTGGTTCCTATGCAAGGACCCCCCACACTATCTCCAACCCCCAGGCTAGTTGCATTGCCCACCTCCCCTTGCCCACTTTTTGTATCTCCATTGGGTTGGCCTCATCACCACCCTCCTTAGCAGGACTAGACCCTTCATTTACCCTGTCACCCTTCCTCCTTATCCTTCTCCCCATCCACATCAACTGGCCTTTTTAAACTCCTGGTTAGCTGCTCATTTGAGTGCAAGGCCCCCCATTGCTCTTCAAGTTTCCTGGCAGCTACTCCTGCCCATCCCATCCCCTCTCCACCCCTGCTCCAGACTCCCTCCTTATCATGTATCAAGCGCAGTGGTTCAAATCTATAGTGGTACTCAAGGCCCCTCTCTTATCCCGCTCTGTTGTCACCCTACTCCCCTACCATCTCCCCTTTAGCCATGCCTGCTCCTTTTTCTCGGACTCTGCCTGCATTCCAAGTAGTCACCACCTTTAGGGCACCCTTAGTGGGGCTTCCTGCAAACCAAGGCCTCCCACCATTTCCCCACCCTCCTTGAGACATTGATACAAAAAGGAAAACAAGCTCAGTAATCAGTGGAGCTCAAGACAAAGTTTCACATCCTGAACACAAGTACAAGTGCATTTCCTACACAGAGACAAATTGTTTTCTTTCTCTTTGGCAGGTGGGACTGCAGCTTCCACAAAATACCTATTAAGTTGTGCAGTGCCTCTACTGGCAGATATACCAGTACAGGAACTACTTTAACCCAAACTGATAATAAATTCTTTTACAATTTTTTTTTTTAGCATTATCTTATTTTTCAAATGCTATAAAAAGCGAGACATGTAGCCCATTTTCTAGCACAATAATACCTCCAGGGTGGGCAGAATTAGGCAATACCAGAGCTTGCAGGAGCTATAAGGGCCTCATTACACCCCTGGGTGGTGTGGCATTGCCAATAGCATCCACCCTGTTGGGTATTATTGCTTGCTTGTTGCCATGTGCTGTACATCTTCCACCTTGTTGCAGTCTCTCTTCTGGTGTGGACTCCAGTACCATTTGCAATATTTCAGCTGTGTTCACACCGGTGATCTGTACAGTAGGAGGATCACCTTCCAACTTCTGCTGTAGCTCCTCCTCACACAGCCCAGTATCCAGTTTGCCTTGCCCACAGCTCTAGTACAATCTGCTGTTGCTTTTAGACTCTCAATATAATGAACCCTAGGTGTTTTCCTCCATGGTGCCTTCCAGTACCACTTACCCATGTTATATTGCACTCTTGGGTTGTTCTTCCTAATGTGCATCATACCTCTCAATGTCCCTGATTTTCAGGGATGTCCTGATTTTGCCTCAAAATTTACTCTGTCCACCCTAAAATTGTGTTTCTGTGACCAAACAGTGGAGGTTGGAATCACAAAATAATGTCAAACATTAAAGCTAAAGAGTTGTTCTTCCTTATTAAATACATTTTGCACTAAGCTTCATATTCTACCAGCTTCCTGAGTGGATATCATAAAGTTTTAAGATGTGTCCCTGATTTTGGTCCTTTGTCCCTGATTTTTTAAGCCTTGTCCCTGATTTATAAGGCAGGAGGTTGAGAGGTATGATGTGCATCACATTTCATTTTTGTGTTGAAGTCCAGCTACCATATCTTTAACTGGCCAACCTGGTGCTTAGAAACAGGGACAGCACTGCTGATGTCCTAATGGGCAGTCTCCTAGGTACCAGTGAGCACCATATGTACAGTGTGGTTTAACATTAACATGGGAAAGGAGCAACGCAAACCGCATGAGGAGAGGGTCATGGACTTTAGGAGAGCAGATTTTAAAGAAATGGGAGACTGCCTCAGACGGGAAATTGCAAAGGAGGGTAGAGGCACAGTGTGGAAAAATAAAGGACAGCATAGTTAAGGCAACAAACTTCTGCATGAAGGAAGTGAAAAGTAGAAGGAAAAGAGACCATTATGGTTCCCTAGAGAAGTGGACAAGGTGGTGGGAAGAAAAGGGTGGCATTCAGGAGATATATGGAAATGCAGAGGGAAAGAGACAGGGAGGTCTACCAAGTAAAACAGAGGGAAGCAGGTAAGGCGTGTGAGGGAGCAAAGACACAAACAGAGGAAAGGATAGCCAAAGGGATAGTTGAAGGGATAAGACTTTCTTTCTTCTGGGCTCTTTGCAGGCGACACAAATCTCTGCAACAGGGTTGATATACAAGGTGGGGGAGGTGGAAAGGCTGAGAAGACGTGGCAAGGTTGGAGGAATGTTCAGAAGTATGGCAACTCTAGATTCAATGCAAAGAAGTGCAAAGTAATGCACCTGGGAAACAAAACCCCAGGGGAAGAGTACACAATGTGGGGGAGGTAGTAGCAACAACAAAATGGAAAGGGACCTGGGGTAGTCATATCAGATGACCCAAAGGTAAGCAAGCAATGTGAGAAGGCAGTAGGGATGGCTGGGGGATACTGGGATGTATAGGAGAGGCATCACCAGTAGAAAACAGGAAGTTGTTATCCCTCTGCACAGTCAGTTGGTGAGACCCCATCTGGAGTACTGCCTGCAGTTCTGGAGACCCCATCTCCGCAGGAGATAGACAGGATGGAGGCAGTCCAGAGGAGGGCAACTAAAATGGTTCAGGGTCTGCAACAGAAGCCACATGAAGAGAGAGACTAAAGGAGCTTAATATGTATACCCTTGAGGAAAGGAGGAAGGGGGGACATGATAGAAACTTTTAAGTACTCAAGGGAATCAACAATGTCCAAGAGGTAGCATCTTTCAGAAAAGAGACGTTACAAGAACAAGGGGACACAATTTGAAGATAGAGGGAGATGGCTCAGGAGCAATGTGAGGAAGTATTTTTCACAGGCGGGTGGTAGACACATGGAACAGCCTTCCTGAGGAGGTCATGGGTCAAAAACAGTTAGGGAATTCAAGAATGCATGGGACAGACATAAGGCAATTCTTGTGGGGAGGAAGAAATAGGCTGGTTAACTAGGATCTGCAGCTTATCCAATAGGTAGGGAAATGGGCAGACTAGGTAGGCCAAGCAGTTTCTATCTGCGTCAAAGTCTATGTTTCAGGTACATAAGTGAGAAAATGAAAGCAAGGGAGGGATAATGAGGATAAGGATGGTGGCAGGGGAGACTGTAGAGAAGAGGACCAAGAAAAGCAGACATCCTGAAATAAAATTACGTACCTACCGTAATTCCTGATCTTCTCTTGTATCTTCACCATTCATTACTGCTGGGTGTAAGCGGAAGAGTGCACCCGCTACGGAGGTTGTTTTTTTGAGGGAGGAGTCGGCACCTATGCCGCCCATGAGAAGCGACGCAGTCCATGGTGCACCTAAGCATGCCATTAGGCACTGGAGACTCCTCCTCCAACCCAGTTCTGTGTCGGAGAGGCAAAAAAAGGGAATTAAAAGAAGAGAGGAAGCAAGAGAGCCGAGGGATAGGCAAAGGAGAGGAAACAAACTGAAAAAGGAATTAGCCGATAGAGGACATAAGAGAAGAACCCTACCCTAACAGACCGCAGGGCCTCACTCCTGGGGCAGCTCCGAGGAGGAACAGATAGGAGGAGGAGAAAGAAGAAGAAGAAGAGGGGATGCTGGAGGAGGGAAAATTCTGCCAAATTGTGAGCTAAATTGGCTTAAGGCTATCAGCTTGGAACCAAAGGGCAAGGAAGCAAGGATCCCTTCAAACAAAATCTGGCCTAAAAGGTTCGACCGAACCTTGTGCACAGCTTGATACACAAAAGGCAGATTTTGTACACCTCCCGCCACCTTGAAACCCATCACTGAAGCTGAGAGCTCACAGATTGCCAAGGCAAACAATCTGTTCCGGAGGTAGGCGCCCAACTAGGAAGGAAAAAGGACCCCGCCTAGCACATTGCCATGTGTTAATAATGGTGTGGGGGGAAGGGGATTTGAGGCCCTAGGTGGCACCCCTAGGGAAGGTGGACAGAGATAGATAAGGAAACTCATTCTGACTCCTGGGAAGCAGAGGCCAAAGAATCAGATCGCCAGTTCCAGAAGCAATGTTTTGAAAATGGGCTAGAAAACTTTGACTAGCATCAGACTGGAGTACACAGGACAAGATCCAGAAATACCAGCGAGGTCCGAAAACTAAAGGAACAGGACCGTTCAAGAACTTTTCCTGTTAATTGGTGATTGAACTAACTTGGCCTAAGAAGAAAGGTGCCAGTAGGGACACATTCAAGGGTAATCAGAAAGAGTTCCCTCAGGAGAAAGATGAAGCTCTAGTCACTCTCCTCCTCTCCAGACTTATGTTATCTCTTCTGAGAGAAGAAGGGAAGAGCTGAAGGCTAGGGAGCTTAGCCTCTAAAGGCCATGCAAAGTGGAGGGAGGAGAATGAACAGGGTGGAGGGGACGACCCAGAAGGAGGCCCATGAGGGAAGGTGGGCAGTTTTCAGTAATGAATGAAGATACAAGAGAAGATCAGGAATTACGGTAAGTACATAATTTTCATATCTTCCCTTGTCAATCTTCACCATTCATTACTGCTGGTGAGTACCAAGCCCTCCCTAAAGGGGACTAACATAACCCTGAGGAACAAAACTGTCAGCCTCCTCTTGTTGAGAAACAGGAAGGAGAGAACCTAGCCGTACTAGACTGGAAGCCTAAGGCCGGAGAGTAGAAGGTGTCCCCTAAAGATGAGGGGACGGAGGAAGCCCCTGAAGAAGCCTCCTAGCCCTGGTAGAAAAGAGAAGTCCCTCGTGGGGCAGAGTGAATCATCCTACGCCAGGCCAGGGTGACAATCTTGATAGACAAAGCCATGCCATCCGCCTAATGCAGATCGCTGTCCTCGCAAGCCTGGAAGCCACCTCATTGGCATCGAAGATGCCCTTGCTGGTGCCTTGCCAGTTCAGGCCTATAGCAGAGGAAATGGCCTGTCAAGATTGCTCCGTATCATTCATCGATGCTAGCACCTGAGCCAACATCGACCACAGAAGTGCCTGTTATAGGCGGCATGGTGTGCCTGATGTGACACAATGCACAACATCATGCGAGAAGAAGAGAACACTCTTCGCCCCCCACGGTCGGTGTAGGGAATTCGAGTCCAGTGGCCAGTTGTGCGCCAGGCGCCGCGCTCAAGGGTCTCTAGGGAACATCAAGCCCGAGGCGGGTTAGGAGAGAACATAGGGACTCAGATGGAGCACAATACCTCCTCCTGCAGTCTGCCGGGCTGGGTGGGTCAGCTGGAGACTGCCAGGTGCGGATAGACACCTCCTGGAAAGGAATAGGCCAGGATGGCACCACCAAGTGCTGGGCACTGAATTCACTGAGGAATTTGCAAGTCTCCCACTCAGTATTGTCCCATCTAACACAGGAGATACAGAGATCCTCAACCATCCTCGAAAGGAAATGCTGATATATATTCAGTGAAATCAGCGGCCGGAGGAAAGGTGAGCAGTAGGTTCCTCTCCCTCCGAGGAGGGAGCAGAGGATGATGGGGAGCTCGAATGTTCAGAAGACTCCTGCAACAGTGGGGACAGGTGAAAGACCCGTTCGTACATGTACCTAACATATGACGAGAAGCCGCGCGCAGTCCCTCTGAGCGTCTCCCAGGATAACGGTCCCGTAGGACCAAGGAATGGGAGTGGGACACCTACCAGGAGGCAACTGTCCTCTGCCAGGGCTCTGAAATCCAGGAATAGAGCCCAAACTGGAGGATCCTGAAATCAAACCGGGTCACATGATGGAACCCTGGGAATGCGAACTCAGAAGAGCCCAAGCGGGAGCTCCCTGTGATGCCTGGGGTTGCATGAGTCCAGAAGGGCAAACCATGGCGGGCGCCATCGGAAGGGACCCGAACCTAAGAAGGAGAGGTGGGGCTCGGCGCATGGCTCCTGCCTGCACCGAGGGTGGCGGGAGTGCCGCGCCCTCACCACCACCCTCAACCCTTCAGACTCTGAGGACACCCTCCCCACGACCCCAGCGAAGGAGTCCCTCGATCCAGAGGTCTCCTGAGGAGGCCCCAAAGACAGGACTCCCAATCCCCCAAAGGGCACAGCAGCCAAGGTTGGCAGCTGCCACTTGCCCTCTGGGGGACAGTCCCTCCTGACCCCAAGCCACCCTCCCTTAGAGCCCAGGCAACCCCCCAGCCTAGTAGTCCTCAGAGGAAGACCGCTGTGGAGATTCACGAATGGGGTGCTGGGCTGCCTGACACCAAGGTCCACAGAGAGACTCTGATCTCGAAGAATCAGGAAGCCTGACCGGGTCCACGTCCAAATAATGTCCCTCTGAAGAGGAGTCGACCAGCAGGATCTCGACACTGGCCACCCCGAGAATCCCTGAGAAGCGGCATCGCAAATGGGCGCGCGTGTCGCCTGCAATGCTGCCATTCCCAGCGTACTGCCTATGGCTCCAGAACCCAGCCCGACCCATCTACAGCCCTGGTCGAATCCCCAATGCAGCGTGGTAGCACGGAACCCAACACGGTGCCGCTAATGGAGTCAGTCGGTCAACGGCGGCCCAAGCGGCACTGAGAACCAAACCAGCACCGCATGGTGGCACCTCCCCAATCACCGGCGCCATAGAACAGCACCAGGATCCGAGAAGTGCCAGAAAGGCGTTGAAGATCCACCAGTGCGGACTCAGCAACCGTGGGCGCAACACCGGGGAGCCTGCAACCTCGAAGAGGTGACTCAAGGCGGTGTCCCCATTGTGACCCGGAAGGCCATGCGCTCTCCAACACTGCAAAAGAGGCCTTCTGCTCGACAAGGCTTGAAGATGAGGAGGCCTCTCCTCACCAGACCGTAAGGCCTGGGAGGGACCTGGAGGAAGGGCCTAAAGTCCTGGCCTGGGAAGCCCGTTAAACACCGCCATCCTCCAAAAGTCAGTGGGCCTTGCCGACTGAATGTGTGGATTTCAAGAACACGAAGGTCCATTGAAAACAGGCGTCGCATTTATCCATATCATGGTTAGGTCCCAGGAACCGAGCAGACATCATGCCGTTCAATCACGAGAGAAATGCCGCCATAGGAGCACTGACGCATGGGGCATGGCCCGCTTGACTTTCACTTGGCTCCTGAACCGGACAGACAAGATGCAAAACAACTTTAAACACAGAAAAGCTCCCAGCAGTGTCGAAAAATAAAATGAAACGGTCTTACCGGTGTCAAGCGGCATCGGGAGAATCGAACCGGGATGCAGGGGTCGACTTAAATGGGCGTTGAAAATGAACTGGGCTAATGGCGCACTAGAAAAACTCTCACATGTGCAGCAGGTGCAGCCTTGTCGGCGGAGAAACAGAACTAGGATGGAGGAGGAGTCTCCAGCGCCTAGCTGGTGACCTCGAAGGCACTACATAGTGCACTGCTGTCATGGGCAGTGCTGTAGGCGAGACTCCCTCAAAAAAATACCCCCATAGTGGGTGTGTGCTTCTGGCTTACATCCAGCAGTAATGAATGGTGAAGATTGACAAGGGAAGATCAGGTACTTCTGCTCAGTCTTTCAGTGGGGTGGGGAGAGCCGGACCTCCAGGGAGTAGCAGGAAGGGGGGTGGACACAAGTTCATTTTAAGAGGAAAGAGTGCTGAAGGGATCTGCACCTCTGAAAGTGGTTAAGGCTATGGAACTGGACAGGATACACCTAAGGGTACTAAAGGAACTTAGGCAGGTACTAGCTGAACCACTGTTGGTCGTATTCAACAGCTCACTGGAAACAGAGGCAGTTCCGGAGGACTGGAGGAAAACAGATGTGGTCAGTCTCCATAACAACAGCAACAGGGAGGAGACTAGCAACTATAGGCCAGTCAGTCTCACAACAGTGGTAGGAAATTGATGGAAACCCTGTCAAGGAAAGGTTGGTAGAGTATCTTGAAACCAAGGAGTTACAAGACCAAAGGCAGCATGGATTCATTAGGGGCGGGGGGTCATGTCAGATGAATCTGATTGATTTCTTCAACTGGCTAACCAGGGAATAGATCAGGGAGGGCAGAGAACGTGGCCTGTCTGGACTTTATTAAGGTCTTCACACTGTGCTGCACAGGAGACTGGTAAAGTAAATTGAGCAGCTTAGAGGTGGGATGCAAAGTGGTAAATTGGGTAAGGAACTGGTTAGTGGATAGACAACGGAGGTTGGTGGTTAATGGCACTCACTCTAATGAGGGCAGAGTGACCACTGGGGTGGGGTGCTGTAGGGCTCAATACTTGGACTGGCCCTCTTCAATGTTTTCATATGTGACATTGCAGAAGAACTGGAAGGAAGGTATGCATTTTACAGATAATGCCAACATCTGTAATAGGGTAGACACTCAGGAGAGGGTGGAGGAAATGCATGGGGACCTTGGGAAATTTGAGGAGTGGTCAAGATCATTGGACTTGGTGTCCAATGCCAAAAGACACTATCATGCATATAGGGCATAGGAACCCAGGAGCTGAGTACAGGATGGGAGAGGGGCAGGCAATGACAGTCACTAAGCTGGAAAGGGACCTTGTGGTTATCATATCTGATGAACTCAAAGTGGCAGGGCAATGTGACAAAGTAGTGGTATGGCCATTGAAATGCTGGGATGCACAGGAAGAGGTATCTCAGCAGGAGGGGAGAGGTAGTATTGTCACAGTATTGTTTCTTGTGAGACCTCACCTGGAGTATTCAATCCTGTCCTGTAAGTCACAACTCAGAAAGGACATATAGAAGGTAGAGACAGTCTGGAGGAGGGCAACTAAAATGGTACAGGGGTTGCATCAAAGACCCTATAAAGAGAGACTGATGGATCTCAACATGTACACCAGGAAGAGGGACAGTGAGAAGGGACATGATAGAAACCTGCAAGTACCTCATGGGGTGAACAGGGTGCAGAAAGGAGTCTCTTTCAAATGAGAAAGAGCACCAGGACCAGAGGGCATTTGATGAAGCTGGGAAGGGGTAAGAGGGGGTGATGATGTACTACTTTACTGAAAGAGTGGTGGATGCCTGGAACAGGCTTGTCAGCAGAAGTAGTGAAGGTGAAAACATTAGGAGGCTTTAAGCATGCCTGGGACACTTATAGGGGAATATCAGTACATAGGCAGGGAGGAGGGAGGTCAGTGGAAACCAGATAGGGTCCATAGCAGTGACACTCAGTCCTGACTGGCCCAGGAGCAACATGGGCAGGTCAGCGTCTGCCAAGGAGCCACCGCACACACACAACACACGCCTTGCCGGGGGCCTGTCCTCAGTAGTCTGGGTTTGACTCCTACTGCCCCTACTTGCATACTATAGACCCTGAGCAAGTCACTTAACTTCCTTGTGCTCCTTTCCTGGTCAAACAATTCCCCTCTTCCTACCTGGTTCACCAGAAAAGTCCCTCCCAGATCCTATGAACTTGACAAGCCTAGGTAACCTTCACTGCACCTCAGCCGTTTCCACCAACCATGGCTGCACTTGCACTTCTCCTTTTCTCTGCAGTCTCCCACCTGCAGCTGCCTACCAATACTAAGCCACTGTGAACTCCTCGATCTCTGCAGCACTCCTGTGAGGTCGTGATTGGCAGCTGGCGCAATGTACTGCCTGTCAGCTGAGCGGACCTCCTGTACTGTTGCTGCTATTCGGTTTCACCCTGCAGGCAGAGACAACAAAACTCAGTGCCTCCAAACCACGCAGGCTCCTCTCCACATCTGCCGCAACTCGTAACCAGAGCTTGATACTCCTGAGAGCCGCAGACCACACAGAGTGAACAAACTGCTAAAGAGCCACAATAACTTCTGAAGAGCTGCGTATGGCTTGCGAGCCATGGAGTATGTATCACAGGTCTATGGAGACAGACTAGAAGGAACATCTGGGCAAGCTGTGGGCCTAGTGGTCTTTTCTGCTGACATTATATGTTCCTATGCAGATCTCAATCTGCCAAGATCCTCCCTGGTTCCCTTATCCTTTCATCTGTGTCCACCATTGCTCAGATCTTTGTGTCATCTACAGAGCAGATCTTGCCCATGCCTTCCCATGTCTTAAATGAATACACTGAAAAGACAGGGCCTAGCATGAACCACTGAGGTACTCCTTTTTACTTCCTTACCTCTGAAAACTCTAAGTACTACCGTAGTGTGTTCTTCCCTCAGCCAGTTCTCCACCCAAGTGCCAATTTTCCCCACTCCTAAGTCCCTAATCATCTTGGCCAGCCTTCTGTGAGGAACCAAGTCAAAGGTGTTGCTGAAATCCAAGTATAGCACATCAACTGCCTGTCCCTTTCTGCTATCTTGGCCACCCAGTCGAAGAAGTCAGCCAGATTTGTCTGGCAAGACGTTCTCCTCATGGACCCATGTTTTCTGGTGTTCTGTAGTCCATTTCCTCCAGCAAGTTCGCCAGTTCCTGCCTTAGTAAAGACTCCTTAGTTTTCCCACCACAAACTTTAAGCTGACTGGTCCATAGTTCCTGGTTCAACCTTCTTTCTGCTCCAGTGTAGAAGGGCCACGTCTACTGTCCTCCAGTCCCTAAGGACCGCACAGTGGCTAGGGAGCAGTTAAATATTTATTTATGTAAAGTTGATAACCGAAAGGCACACTGAGCAGAGGCTTGATTCTAGGTATGAGGGGCAAGGGCAAGGATATAGTTTACAGCTGATGCAGGAATAAGTAACAACAGTTAAAACTGGTACAGGTACAAACCATAGAATGCAGTAACAATACAGAGAAACAATACTGCATGAGTATGCACAGTAATACAGAGGACATGGGAGTGTTATATAAAACATACAACAGTGTCGGTAGTGCTTTGGGAAACCAATTAGTTACTGAAACACAGCTATATTTCCTGAACACAATAAAGAAGAGCAAGAGTTGGCACAAGGTCAAGAATGAACAGGGAGAAGAGTGAGGAAGAAGAGGGTAAAGGGCAGGAGGGGATAAGACAGGAGGACTTATGATGGGGGAGGTGTCAGAGGCAATGGGGAGGGGAGACACCTGAAGTATTTTTTTTGTATAATCTTTTATTGATCTTTTCAAAATACAGTAACATCCTGTAAAGCCTGTTCGACAATACATACAGATTTGGACAGTTATAGCATTCTATTTAGCAACTGATACAGTATGTCACATACAAGACCACATGTTTAGATCAGTTGTTACAGCATTATTTTGTACAATCAAATAACTGTAATCACGCTAAACAACAGCCCATGAACTATAGTAAACAGTAGAAGTGGAAGTCATTTCTAATGCAATAACTAGAGATGCAAAGTATGAAAAGAAATAAAAGGTAAGAAATATAATAGAAATAAACTGTGCAATTTGTATCCTGTCTTGTAACAAGCTGTGAATTGATGAGTACGAGGCCCTTTTGACGTCAAATAAATATTTACAAAGTGCTGTGTTGTGTGGTTATTCATTGCCAGCGCCAGCAATTTCTACCACACTGGGTTCTCCTCAGTGAAAATGATTGCCTCTATCAGTGAGAGAGAAGCCATAAACTGTGCCCAGACTCTGCTCGAACATATCTTCCCTGCCTTTCAGGGCATAGGTAGGCCTCCGAAGTCAGTGTAGTTAGTACCAGATTCCTCCACATGGAGGTGATGGGTCTGATGCAGGAAACCCATGCATTTAGGATAATTTGTCTGACCAGGATTAGCATCACTCAGCTCGTCCTTGGGTCTGGAGTCCACTCCTTTCTCCATTTATCTCCATGCCCATTAGCATGGATAGTGGGGATATCTCAAATAGTCTTCCCATATGCCTTGAATTTCCTGCCCACTAACTCCCAGTAATTCTTTATTATTAGACAATCACAGAAGTAGTGAAAATATGTGCCCATTCTCATTTGGCATCGACCACATAGGGGGACACCTCAGGGTGAAACTTAAGTACCATCTCGGTGGGTAAAATAGGCGGTGCAAAACTTGTATTGAGCCTCTTTAATTCTGTTACAGATCATAAGGCCCATATGTGATGTCATTATTTCTTCCCACACCTTGAAGTAGTTTTTTTTATTGTTTTTGACTTTCTGTATTTTTGCGCCTTACCCCTCTCTCCACTCTCTCAGACTGCCCCATACAGAAACCTCGTTGTTGGACTCTGCCCTAGAGTACATGGTTCCACTTTCTGACCTTTGATGCCCGGTTTGACCCCGTGTGGGGTGAGGAGGAAACCCCATTCTACCCCCAACAACTGCATTGAAGTGGACCTGCACAACAAAGTCTGCCCCGATGAACTGAGGATGTGCAGCAAGGAGTCATTGCCTCGGAGAGGCGGGGTTGTTTCTTGTTCAACCCCAGGCATCGGCATGTAATGAGGGCCAATGAGCAAGGAGTCACGCTGAGATGCACTCCTGCTCTGCCCCTCTGCAACGTCTGCCCGTCCCCCATGCTGCTGCCTCTCCACTACTGCAATCTTCCACCCGAGCACCCCAGGTGGCGGTATCGAGGTGGGAGCTTGCAGGTGACCCCCGAGAAGGAGAGCAGCCGTTGAGTACTCTCTATCCTTCTCTCACCAGCCAACCCCCAGCGATCCATGCTCACTCCTGAAACGGTTGCCGCTGGTACGAGGTAAGGCATCCAGCGCCCAGCCCCCAGTGCCACTGGGCCAGCTTCTTAGTATTTTTTTTCTATTCTCATCACTATTTTTCCTCAGTCGGACGCCCATTCTGACCGACCCCTTCCCGATCCCGCAGGAATAGCCCGATGCTTACCTTGTATCCAACCCAAGAGCGGAGCCTGCGGGTAGTCAGTCCTCATCCTGCTGCCACCGCTGCTTTTCTGCCTCCCAGTTACGCTTCAGGAGCCCATAAGGAGTAGGAGCACATGCATGTGGAGGTGCGATAGCCGCACAGCCCCAGTTACGACTCCTTTCCCCACCCCATGGCCTAGTGCCTGGCCCCTCCAGCCCACATGCCACTCCCAACCTCCTCTAGCGGTCACCATTGGCCGGGTGCTGCATCCCTCCTGGAGAGAGCCTGCCTGTCGGCAGCTCAATCCTGCTCTGCCCTCCCAACCCCGCTGCCGACCTCCGCGAGCTGTTCCTGGAACCGGGTGCGGCGTGCTACGCAGGTAGGCGCGCCCCAGCACCTCAGCTCCACCAGGCCAGCATCATGAAGTATTTTTTGATGGACACCACACTGACAAACTATGTACAGTGAGGGGTGGTGAGTTCCATAGGGCAGGAGCCGGTAGGCAAAGGCTTGTTTGCCATTGAGTGAATGCAGAATGGCTAAAGCAAAAGAACGTAGGCTAACTGAATGCAGTGCGTAGCCAGTGCTGGGGCTGGGTTATAAGAGAGGAGAGGCAGGAGGGAAGACTGTTGAACCAGAACTTGGCGACAAAGGATGCACAGTGTGCAAGCTGACGATTATCAAGAGGGGAAGGAAACTGAGTGGTATAGGAGGCAGTGATGCGTACAGTAAGGGAGATTTGTGGTGAGCGGCAAAAGCGTGAACAGTGGGTCAAGCTTGGCGAAGGAAGATTGTGGAGCTGAACTATAAACCACATCGGCATAGTTGAAGGTGGGAGGATAAGCTTGTTCATCATTTCCTTCCTGATGGGGAAGGAAAGACTGTTCTATGCCTGTACAACATACCTAGTTTTGGGCGGGCTTGTTATGAATGGTGTCAAGGTGTAAGGAGAAATCAGTTTGGGGCAAGCCATACTCCCAGGTACTTGCAGCAGTCAACTGCTAAGATTTTGGAGCCATCTAGCATGTAGAAGGAAGAAAGGGAGGACATTTGGCCAACTTCTGGGTGGAACTGAAAGCCATCGCAACTGTTTTTTGGTATTGCATTTGAGTGCTTTGGTGTCAAGCCACCGTAGCATATTCTTGAAATCAAATTGGAGAACAGATTCGATTCAGGCTAGGGAGGAGCCAAATGTGAAGATTACTGAGTCATCAGCATACATTTGAACATGGGAAGCAGGGCAGACAGATGGAAGATTATTTCCGAATATGAAGAAAAGGGGTGGAAACCAAGGCTGGACCTCTCTTGAGGAACTCCACCAAGGATGGGAAGGAGGGATTTGTTGTCGCCCAACTGCACAAACTGGAAATTGTCTAAGAGATAGGCTTTGAACTATTCAGTTGTGGAGGCGAGAAGCCTATAGATGTAAGGTTGTCTATTAGAATTTTCTGGGCAACAGAGTCAAAAGCTTTGACTAAGTCTACAAAATAGCTAATGTCAGATAACCCTTGTCCGTGTGGCCGAGTGGATATGACTGGTCAGGCGGAGAAGGGATGAGGAAGTGGACTGGTGTTGTCGGAAGTCAAACTGATGCAGAGTCAAAATGTTATTAGAGGATAGGAAGGAGTTTAATCTTTTGGAGATGAGGGATTACAGAATCTTAGAGAAGGAGGGAGGAGAGAGATAGGCCTGTAGTTGCCAGGGTTTGAAGAATTTCTCCCTTTGTGAAGGGAATGACCTTGGCCAATTTCAGGCCTTAGGTAAGGAGCCAGATGAGAGAGAGGTTGAAAAGATGGGTGATAGGCGGACTGTGGCTGGAGTTGATATTTTCAAAAGGTTGGGATTAATTCCATCTGGACTCTGTTTGCTGGAGTTTAGAGATTTGAGGGCACAAATTACCTCTAGTGGGGTAATGGGGAAGGTGTGGCTGGATAAGGGAAGGAGGGGTGAGTGTGTGCACAGTGAGGCGAGGGAGAAGGATGCCTGGGTGTAAGGTTGGATGCAGGGGAAGGGGACATACTGATGAGTATGGGGGGTTCCCTGTGGGTAAGGCACAGGTGGCGAAGAAGTGATTTATGGAAGAGGTTGCATCACCAACTCCGATGAATATGTCTGCAGGTGGCCTACTATCACTTCTGCTACATCCTTCAGCATCCTCAGGTGTACTCCATCAGGTCCCACAGATTTATCTACTTTCAACCCTGTAATCTTTACCAATAGCCTTTTCTCTCTGTTATTCTGGCAAAGCCACTTGAGCCCTTGCTCTTCCCCTCTAGGGGCCATCCACCCCTTTACTAGTCTAGATACTCGTCTTTGTACCCCTCAAGTCTCAACGCACCTTTTCTGCGTAGGTATAATATAAGAAGTGTACAAAATTCTCCATTATAATTGTGAACTAGTTCAACTATCTACGGAGAGCAATTTTTACCCAACTTGTCTTTGTCCTGCTGGTTAGTGCAAAAAGGTTAAGGTCAACCCCATTTATCTTATTTATTTATTGACTGATTTTTTTTTTTTTTTATAATGGCTGTGTTTTGTTTGTTTGTTTTAAGGATATTAGAAAAGACTTTTCTACAAACATCTACTACAGTTTTAAACTATCCCAATACAGCTTGTAAATCCACACCTGACAGACACACACCCATAGATTTCGTAATACTTACCTGGTTAATCCAGCCATTTGACAATCTTTTCTAAGAGATAAGAAACACCACACTGTAGAAAATATAGAAAACATGGGGACACGCCTGCAGCGTCGGGCCTCATTAGCCCCTGGACAGTCTGATATTGCTGAATACCACCCACCCTGTCAGATAACGGTGGAAGACTTCAAAATTGCATGGGACAGACATAAGGGAACCGTACAGACAGGAGGAAAGGGAAAGCAGCACATCATAGGTTAGAAAAGTAGGAAAACTGGGCAAACTAGATGGGCCAGGTGGTCATTTTCTGCCGACAAATTCTATGTATCTATGCATTATTGCTTGTACAGAGCAACAAGTTTAAGGAAAAGCTTTTGTTGATGGAGTTGACATGGAACAGAAAGAGAAATTACGGTACTTACTGTAATTGTAGATCTTCTTGGATATCTTCTCCACGCAGTACCACTTTTTAGTCTTAGGACTGGTCACACTGGGACCCCATAGGAACAGAATGTTCTGGGACTAACAGCATGGGTACTCCCACCCCATGAGCTTGCCTTCCTTACACTTGTCCCCTGGTATATAGTGGCACCTGCCCCAACCATCCAGTACCATTTTACTGAGCAAGGGTAGCAAGTGAAACATAGACTCAGCAACCTAATCACCACCTAAGGGCATAAGATGGATGTATTAAAATAGCTTGCCTATGAGCATTTCCAACTCTGGCAGTAGGCCCCATGGAGGCAGTGGTGCATACGATGGAGGGACAAATGATCCAAGTCTATGAAAAGTACCAACCACTTTCTACTGGGCCACTGTCAGTATACCAGTCCATACCTGGTATGCAGAGATGGCTACCAGGTGCACCTTAAGGGTCATCGTGCAGTCTCAACTAAGACAGGGAGCACAGATAGTCTAGGATGCTCACCATGGGGCAGGAAAGGGATCAGCTCCTTACCCTGGCACTGGATCGAGAATTTCTTCCACATAAATTCATAGCATTTAAGAGTCGACTAATTACAGGCCACCTCCACAATGTGGAGGACATTTCCCAAAAGGCCCTGCACCTGGAACACTAGCTGCTCAAGAACCTGGCTGAGAGGTGCAGGGATTGAAGATCTGGATGCAGGACCTTCCCTGTTGTCTGGTCAGCAGGTTGTAGCGGAGAGGCAGCCTCCATGGAGGCCTGCTGCTGAGGCTGAGGAGATCCAGATACTAAAACTGTCTGGACCAATCTGGGGCTATCAAGATCATCTGTGCCCTGCCCTTCCTGGCCTTGATCATGACCTTGTGGACCAAGGAAAGGAAGGAATGGGTGTGAAGGCCTGAGTTCCAGGGCCTAGAGGTGGTATCCCTCAACAGAGTCATGGAATATGGGGTGGGCACTAAACAGCCTCAGTTTTTGTTCTCCCATGAGGCAAACATCCACCAACAGGGTGCCTCATCGGGAGAACAGGTGGTCTACTACTCCTGATGGAGGGTCTACTCATGTGACGCCCTCCAACCTTGTTGAGAGCATCCACCAGTTCACTGTTATCTCTCACAACATTAAGACTGTGTGAGTGTCCAGGTGTGGAGAGCCTCCTGACACGGAAAGGAGTGTGTTTTGCTCTTTTGTTCAGGTAGAAAATGGTGGTCTTGTTGTCTCCTGGACCTGAATGTCCTGACCCTAGATCAATGCAGCAAATTTTGTTGTACCCCCCCACACACACACACACACACACAAAACTGGGGTTTACCTTAATGTCTTCCTGGGCTCCTCAATGCCCACTGCCAGGCTGGTGTCCCGTTCTATGTAAATCCAAATCGAACAGCGCAAAAACACACTAAAGCGGGTGCTCAAGGAGGAACGTAAGCCCAATCACATAAAGTCCAAAAGTGAGAACTCCCACAGAGAAAAATAACAAAGTAACAAGGTGATGCAAATGGTGCAAAATAATTTATTAGCTGGAGCCAAGCAAGTTAACTTGCTGGCTCCAGCTAATAAAACATTATGCACTATTCATTTCTTTTTAGGAGTGCTCCTGTTTTGAGAGTGCTCACTGTTTTGGTGTCCCGTCCTAGTGTGATCCTGTTTTGTTTACGTGTGAGTGTCATGTTGTTGGCCTCTCGCCTGTCCCTTTAAGAGACTAGCTAGTCTATGTGTAGTGAATGGTCTGTGCTGGGTCCAAGAGATTTGGGGCTTGTGACCAGCCAGCCACTGTTCTGACTCGCTACACTCTGCAGTCGATATTTGTGCAAAGGGAGTCTGTATGGAAAGCGTGCTTATTTACTGTTTAAATACTGTCATATTTGAAATAGAAGTTTATTTAACCTGCTTTCCTTGCAGCTTATCTTTGAATGGAAGCCACCATGTTAGGTCCAGGACTTCCAGTATTTAGACCAATAGGAATCCAAGGGACCTAAATGGATCCTGGCAAAGTGCCTCGTGGAAAGGAAAACTGCAATTTTTGTAGTTTTTAGGTCATACAAAACTAACCTTGAGGGAAGCCCTAACTGTGACTGAAAGCTTCCCAGCCAACCTGATTTTTGGATTACAAGGAAATCCCCAGTGTGACAAGAGACAGTCGATCAGTTAGAGTTGAAGGTTGAAGTGTAACAGCTTGAGCTTTCGAGCAGCTGCTCCCTGAACAAGTGTAGGGAATCGTCGGGGAAGAGGCCTACCTTGCCTCCTGCCATCTTTCTCCTGCCTGGGACTGCCTATCGAGAAGTCTGATTGAAGCCTGGAAATGTGGCAGAAAGAAGAAAAGAAACTTATCAGTGCCAACTGTGTTTTGGACTGAAGATTTGTTCCTGTGGCGCGATCGGCCCAGCTTGTGTGCAGAGCGAATTTTGGATCAAGAGGTTTGATCAGTGAAACTGCTGAATTAGTAAGCGGACTGTATCTGAACTGTACAAAATTAGTACGGCTTATTTTGAATGTGCTAAATGTGTTTCGTGGGTTGAGTCCTGCTTGCTTGCGACCAACCCGTTATGCCAGCTGGAGGATTCACCAGCAAGAAGATAAGCGAACTGTAACAAATTACTACTCCTGCCTGGGCCTTTGCCAATCCAGCCCAGACTGACTGCCCTGCACCAGAGACTGTTTGCAAGAGACCGGCTTGGGGATCCAGCCCTGCACAACAATAACTCACAGGTTGCAGCCACCTGGAGAAGGTCGTGAAGAGGTGGTGTGTCATGTCGCCCTGTTTCCCCATGCTCATCAGTGAACACCATGAGGTCTCCATATTGCTTGCCTTTCAGCAGAAACCTGGTAGCGTGAGTACAATCAGAGTAGTGCCCTGCAATGAGTATTTAAATCATCTGTGGTTCCATCTGATTTCGTCAGCTTTTTGGGTTTACAAGAGACTGAGTCAACTGGCTCGGATTACAAATAATCATCTGGTAATTATGCGTGCTAACTGCTTTTCTTTCCATTAAGAGCTCCAACATCAGCTGCAATGCCAGCCACCCCAGGCAACACATCTGGCTAGCCAAAGACTCCACCTGGGTACCCAGTGTTGTGTGACTATTATTTAGGACTAGAAAAGTGCATGCCAAACCTGAATCAAATCAGATTGCCAATCATTTGCCTAGATTCATGCCCCTCCCTTGTTCATGACCCTAAATAAACCCAATTGTCTGCTTTCACATTTAACCTGGCTAGTGTGCATAATATTAGTGAGGTTACAGTGTTGACAGTGTACATCTGTGTTGCTAACCTTATTTTTACAGGGGTCTCGGGAAATTGCTGCAAGTACCACACTGATGGTAAGTGTGAGGGGTGTGTGAATATTATTACTATTTTACTGACTGTGAATTTACTGCTATACCAGGTATTGGGCCACTAGGAGGTTGGTGGGTAGTTATAGCTTCCCAGAGGGCTACAGCAGGATAGACAGACACCCCAATACCACTGCTCTGGGTGGAGGCACCTACTACTGAATCCAGGCCCCTCAGCCTGTGCGTAACCATACAGGCAGGAGTAGCCTTGGAATAGCACCACCTAGGGTTACATCTTGGAGGCATGGCTTGGATTAGCACCTTGTAGTGGCCAAAGATAGAATTTCAGGCAGCTATGAATTTGAGAAATATTTGAGACAGAGGGTTCACTACACCCAAGTGGAAGATTTCTCTACATAGGCTCACACACCGCATGATGGGGTAAGTGAGGCTGAAGGGTTGACCCCATAATGCTTTACTGTTACTAGTTATTCCCATGGGTACTACTAATGCTACTATAGAGAAGCCATGGGAAAGGTTAAGTGTCTGGGGAAGTGTCCATGCGAGGGCAGGATAAAGACCTGTTTGAGTAGACTCTACAGGCCCTCATTTCATGTAGCCTCCTATAGACCCTGTGCACGTACCCCTGTTATTATGCCCAAGGAATCCCAGATGAGGTGGAGAGTCATTCACGTGCACAGTGGCCTGTCTTCCCCTGGGGGTTCCAAAGGTAGAAGGCTTTAGAAAGAAGTTATCTGGGCTTTCAGCTGCCAAAGGGCAGACTGTTAGGACTCTGGAAGGCCTTGAGGACTCTGAGGAAGTCACTCCCACACATTCTCCCTCAGCCTCCCATCTCTCGCACAGGCATCCCATTGCAATGCCTCCCATTGTGATTCCCAACTGTGTACCTGGACTCTTATCGCAGGCTCAGGCTGTTTTCTGGTGCTGTCCCTGTTCTGGTGGGAGAATATGACTTGGAAACCTGGATGGACTATGTCCCCCCGGTCCAAGAGTGGCAATGTTCTTAAGAGGAGAAATGCAAAGACTTATGGAAAGGGGCCCTGCACTGGAAGCCATCCAGTTCCTCCAGTCCACCAATCCAGAGGCCTCTGCTGCTGAGTACTTATCTGCTTTAGAGGGGTCTTTGGTAGTACTCAGACAGGAGAGGACTTGATGTGAAGTTTAAATCTACTAAACAGTGGAAAAATGAGCGACTGTCTGCTTTCAAGACCTGTGCAGAGCAGGCCGTGCAAGCGGCGTACTGAAAGGGGGCATTTCAGCTAGTGAACTAAATCATGCAAGATTAGTACACATCCTTAACTCTGTCCACTATTCGAGTGTGCTCATGCTGATGTTAAAATGTCAAGATCGCAAAGCCAACCCTCCTGAATACTGCTGGCTAATAAAAGAAATTCAAGAGGTAGAGAACGAAGATGAGGGTTGGGACCCTACGCTGGAGTTGCATGAACTGCCCTGATGCCAGATAGAACTACTGAAAAGAGGACAACTCTGAGTAACATCAAGTTAGTCAGTTGTTGAAAGAATTAAAAGAACTGAAAGCCAGCAGGCAAGCTGCAGCAGAACAGCCTAAACTCATGGCCTTTGCTCCACCAAGACTGAGCCTGTTTGAGTAGGCTTCACCTGTCTGTACTGGGGCCAATGCCCTTGCTACTGAGTCTCGAGCTGATCCTAACCTGGTAGAAAAAATAAGAGATTTGTGAGTTATGGTGAGAGACCTCATTTATGCCACCCAATCATCTGCCCCTTGGAGGAGCTACGGGGGGCTGAGCCTGAACCTAAACCAAAAGAAGAAAGTCGGCTCTGCCTCCCAACCACTGCAAACCTCATGAAGACATGACCTGTCCTGCTGACCCTAGAGTTAAGATGTTTTGCTACCAGTGCGCGGAGAACATGGGCACACCACAAGTTTGCAATGCTCCAGAGAACCTATGGCGAGTCATACTACCAAGCTACTAAACCATGTCCAACAAAGCAACATAAAGCCACAACTAGGCCCGTCATGAAAATCAATTTCTTCTGAAACTGCTGTAGGCCAGTCCACCAAGCCTGCACTTCCAGACTGGTCCAAGATGGTGGGTCTTCCATGGAGACGACCGTAACTGTTAATGGCATTTCAACCCGAGCTGTGCTGGACAGTGGCTCACAGGACACTATTGTGTTCAAAGATTGGTATGACTGACACTTGTCTGACCTCCTGCTACTACCCTTGAAGGACTTCATGTATGGGGTTGAGCAACAAACCATACCTATACCTGGGTTATGTAAGACTCTGGTTATCTTTTCCTATCACTGTTGCTGGTGTAGACAAAACAGTAGAGACTCTTCCCTAGTATGCTCACTGACTGGAATGTATGATGGTATCCCGTTGTTAATCGGTGCTAATGTCCATATGTTTGGCAAGCTAGCTCACTTTGTCAAGAGAAGCAAGCGAGGAAGACTGGGTGGACCTACACATCCCTGCCATGGTGTGCAGAGCATATGACCTACAGATGCAAGCCAAAGAGGTTGAAAAGATGAGATGGTGGGAGCTGTGTGGAAGAAAGATCCAGAACCACTTGTATTGCCACCCATGCTCAGTGTACCATCAGTGGCGAGGTACAGATCAAGAAAGATGTTAAAACAAGATTCTCATGTTGGATGCCCCAGAGGAGGAGACACTGCCTGAGGGACTATTAGTTAAGCCAAGCATCCTGCCTGCCCAAGCTCACGCCTATGCTCGGGGTAGTGGTACAAATCCAAAACATGTCTGACTGGGATATTAAGTCAACCGAGGCTGCACCTCCTTGGGTACTGTGTACTGTGCAGATACTGCTGTGCTGCCTAGCAAGCGGCTTGCTGAAGAGAATGATGAATTAACTCCTGATTTGTTTGACTTTGGGGATCTTCCATTCCTGAAGAGTGGACAGCAAAGGTCAGTCGAAAACTGGCCCAGCCGAGACAAGGTATTTCTTTGAGAGACTGGGATATTGGATGCATCACTGGAGCAGAGCATTACATTAGACTTCATGACGAAAGGCCATTCCATGAAAGGTCTCGCCGACTGGCACCAGAAGACATTGATAATGCTGGTGCCTACCTCCAGAAGATGCTAGCAGTCGGAATTATACAAGAATCTCGTAGCCCATGCACCTCTCCTATTGTGGTAGTCTGAAAGAAGAATGACTCGTGAGGATGTGTGGACCACCGGACACTGAATCGTAGCACTATACTTGACCAATATACCATGGCACAAATAATTTACTGGTGCGAGGGAGTCTGTGATAGTTAAACTATTTTTAAATAAGTTACTGGAGGTTAGATGAATTACTATAAAGGGTAGTACTCACCAGGGTGGTGGAGCAGTGGTGTATTTGATTGTTTCTAACAGTCACCAGTGGTTGTGGACTACCCACCCCCTCCTCCTTCCCCACACCCCACCCCCACAGGCGTGGCATTTCCTTTATAGCCAAAGTTCTGACATCACTCCCCAACAGGTCTTGGGGCAGAATTGTCATATTCTTAATAACCCGTCACAGTGCATAAAGGGTAGTACACACCACCAAAAAAAAAAAAATATTATATATATTACATATTGTATATTATAAGGGAGAGGGACATGTGGGAGTGGTGCAATGCACTGGCTGGGGCAGCAGTTTTCGGGAGACATTCTGAAACTGCGTGCTGTCCTATTTGCAGGCAACTGTCAGCTCTGAGGAGGAGATTCCCACCCAGGCTGAACTGGCAAGGACTAAGGAGGCCTCCCACCCAAAGAGCACCACTGCCACAACCACTGCCTCAGAGGTTGCCAAGTATGAACAGCAGTTGGACCACAGTGGGTTCTGGGAGGGTGCGGGTGGTGGAACAGAGGCTGAAGCCCCTAGTTGTACCTCTACAGAAATCATACGCCAGTCTGGCAGAGCAAGGTTCCTCTATGATGGCACCCCAGTGGAGACCAAGAAGAATGCTGAGGACATCCACAAGGAGACCCACAAAAGGGGGGCAAGGGACACCACAGGGGAAGGAAACAGCTCTGATAGGGGACCCAATTGTTAGGGGGTAGAACTGGGGAAGGAGAGAGGGAAGAAGGTGCCTGCCTGGTGCCATGGCTTGAGGGACAAGAAGCGAATCCTCACAATTGCAGAAGCAGCATGACAAGAGAGGGAACTAGATATCATTGTCCACCTTGGAACAAATGACCTAGCTAGGTATGGAATCAGTGCAGTGCAGGATGAATTTGTGGAGTTGGGGAGGGCCTCGACAGTAGCAAGCACGGTTACCTTCTCAGAGGTGCTGCCAGTCCATGGCAGGGTGAGGCTAGGGTACTGCACACCATGCAGTTTAATGAATGGTTGCAAACTGGTGCAGAGCACAGGGCTTTGGCTTCATTGGGGACTGGGGTACACCTGGAGAGATGAAGGTCTATACTGGCACGATGGTCTGCATCTGTCCACTGAAGGGAACCAAGCTCCTAAGTGACAGGTTTAAATGCTTCCTTGCAAGCTTTTAAACTAGCCAAGGGGAGGTGCTGATAAGAGGCAGGAAATTTCAAGCCTCCCCACAAAACATGGCAGGTAGTAAGGTAAACACTGAGGTACAGAGCTCAACAGAGGCAGGACAGGGGTAAATGGAAAATAGACAAGGCAATAAGAGCAGGGATGGGGAAAAAGGATAAAGCCAACATTAAATGGAGGGCAATGAGTACCAATGCCGTTAGTCTGGGAAACAAGCTTCCTGAGCTAGTAGTTCTGATGGAAGATGAAAAATTGATATTGTAGCAGTCACGGAAACATGGTACACAGAGAACCATGACTGGGATGTCAACATACCAGGGTACACAATCTACAGAAGGGACAGGGAGGGTAAAAGAGGAGGTGGAGTAGCTCTACATGTAAGGGAAGGGATCAAAGCTACAGAACTAAAAAGTAAAGGGGAGGACAAGAGGCACTCTGGGTCACCTTGGAGACAGGAATGGCATCACAATCCACACAGGGGTTGTATACAGACCCCCGTCTCAAGGGGAGGAAACGGACAAGAAAATGATGGAGACATTCTCAAAATGGCTGAAAAGGGGGGATACTGTTGATGGGGACCTGAATATGCCAGATGTTAACTGGATGACATGTACTGCAGCCACATCCAAGAGCAGGGTCATTCTTGATGCCCTACAGGGGCAGGCCTTAGACAGCTAGTGTTGGAACCCCGGGAGGAGCAATACTAGACCTGGTACTCTCAAATGGAGAGAGATCACAAATTTAGAAGTCAGTAGACATCTGGGAACAAGTGACCACTGCACAGTGTGCTTCACAATAAGCACAACCATGGAGACAAGCCATACAAAAACAAGGATACTGGACTTTAGAAGGGCCGACTTTGCAACATGGGTGAATACCTGAGGAATGCACTAGCAAATGGCCAAAAAGGAGGGGTGAAAGAACAATGGAGAAAAATCAAACTGCTATCATAGAGGCAACAAGCCTTGTGTGAAACAAATAAAGAAAACAAAGTGGAGTGAAAACCACTATGGTTCTCAAAAGAGGTGGCAGGGAAGATTAAGGAGAAAAGGCTGCTCAAAAGTATAAAACCCTGGCACAATATATCAGTTGGGGGGTGAGGATATAGCATGCACCAAGCAGGAAAGGGATCTTGGGGTTATCATCTCTGATGACCTCAAGGCAGGAAACAGTGTGACAAGGCAGCAGGTAAAGCAAATAGGATGCTGGAATGCATAGGCAGGGCATCACCAGCAGGAAAAGGGAGGTCATAATTCCACTATACAAGACACTAGTGAGGCCCCACCTGGAGTACAGTGTACAGTTCTGGAGACCTTACCTACGTAAGGACATAGACAGGGTAGAGAAGGTTCAGAGGAGGGCAACAAAGATGGTGCATGGATTGCATCACAAGTCCTATGAGGACAGGTTGAAGGAACTGAACATGTACTCCTGGAGGAGAGGAGGGAGAGAGGGGTTATGATAGAGACATACAAGTATCTTACAGGGAGGAACAGGTGCAGGAATACACTATTTTTAAGTGACAAAGATGTTCCAGGACTAGAGGACATGGGATGAAGTTGGAGGGATGACGATTCAGAGGAAACGTGAGGAAGAATTTCTTCACAGAATGGGTGGTGGACAAGTGGAACACCCTGCCAGAGGAAGTGGTGGGGGCTGAAACAATCACAGGATTTAAGAATGTATGGATAGACATAAAGGAATTCTGGAGGTCAGGGTAAGGGCAACAGACTTCTTGGAAAACATAAATTGAACTTACAAGCTCAAATGGCAGACTGGTGGGCCATAGGCCCTTATCTGCTGACACTGTCTATGTATCTTGGAAAACATAAGGAATCACAGAAGGAGCACGACAGGGAACTGTGTCAATTAAAGCAGAAAGAAGTGGGAAGGCAGTCAGAATAGCAAAGGCCCAAACCGAGGAAAAATAGCCAACCCAGTTAAGAAGGGGATAAAACCTTCTATAGATACATTAGGAGCAAAGAAAGGTTAAGGGAGAAATAGTGAAGATTAATAAAGGAGAGGGAAGGTGGGCAGAGGGAGACAGTGAAAAGCAGAGATACTGAATGAATACTTTTGCTCAATATTCACAAAAGAAGATGAGGAGGAGTTACCTAAACCAGACAATAGAAGCACTCTGGGTAGGGTGTTGACACCAGTCCATTTACAGAAGAAAGAGTCCTGAAAGAACTCCTAAAACTCTAGGTGGACAAAGCAATGGGGCCTGACGGGATTCACCCCAGAATCCTAAAAGAACTAAGGAGGACCTAGTGACACCACTGACCGCACTTTTAACAAATCCTGGAGGATGGGGTGGTACCAGAGGACTGGAGGAGGGCAGATGTGATTCCCTTCACAAAAGTGGGAGCAAGGCAGAAGCAGGAAACTACAGACCTGTAAGTTTGACCTCAGTGGTAGGGAAAATAATGGAATCACTTCTGAAAGAAAGAATTGTTGAGTACCTAGAGGCCAGCGGGCACAGGACCCAAAGCAGCATGGATTTACAGCAGGACGGTCATGTCAGATGAATCTAATTGATTTCTTTGACTGGGTGACCAAAGTAATAGACCAGGAAGAGCTGTGGATATGGCCTACCTAGACTTTAGCAAGGCATTTGACACAGTCCCGCAAAAGACTAATAATCAAGTTAGCCAGCCTGGGAGTGGGTTCCAGGGTGGTAGCCTGGGTAGCAAACTGGCTGCACAACAGGACACAGAAGGTAATAGTGAATGGAACACATTCAAAGAGAGGGGGTTACTAATGGGTACCTCAGGGCTCAGTACTGGGTCCAGTCCTCTTTAACATCTTTATAGGTGACATTGCAGAGGGTCTGAGGAAAGGTATGCCTCTTTGCAGATGACACAAATATCTGTAAAGAGTTGATACACAAGGGTGGGGTAGAAAGGATGAGAAGGGACTTGGCAAGGTTGGAGGTATGGTCAGACATATGGCAACTTAGATTCAATGCAAAGAAGTGCAAAGTGATGCACCTGGGAAACAAAACCCAGGAGAAGAGTACACACATAGCAGGGAGGTACTAACAACAACAAAAATAGAAAGGGACTTTGGGGTAGTCATATCAGATGACCTAAAGGTGGGTAAGCAATGTGAGAAGTCAGGGGATACTGGGATGCACAGGACGGGCATCACAAGTAGAAAAAGGGAAGTGGTTATCCCTCTGTACAGACAGTTGGCGAGACTCCATCTGGAATAATTGTGCAGTTTTGGAGACCCCATCTATGCAAGGATATAGACAGGATGGAAGCAGTCCAGAGGAGGGCAACTAAATGGTGCAGGGTCTGCATCAGAAGCCATATGAAGAGAGACTGAAAGAGTTTAATATGTATACCCTTGATGAAAGGAGGGACAGGGGGACATGATAGAAACTTTAGGTACCTCAAGGGAATCAACAAAGTCCAGGAGGGTAGCATCTTTCAGAAAAAGAGATGTGTAAGAACAAGGGGCACAATTTAAAGATAGAGGGGGACGCTCAGGGGTAATGTGAGGAAATTTTTTTTCATGGAGAGAGTGGTGGATGCATGGAACTGCCTTCCTGGGGAGGTTGTTGTGTCTAAAACAGTGGGGAATTCAAACATGCATGGGACAGACATAAGGCAATTGTAGTGTAGGGGTTGCAGGAAGTAGGCTGTTGGTTAACTAGAATCTGCAGCTTATCCAATAGGAAGGGAAATGGGCAGACTGGGTGGGCCAAGTGGTCTTTATCTGCCATCAAAGTCTATGTTTCTACACACATCCAGGATGCCCTTGACTGCCTTAATGGAAGCCAGTGGTTCTCTGTGCTTGTCCTTCAGAGTGGGTATTCACCAGATCCTGATGGCACCTGAAGATGAAGAGAAACAGCGTTCATCTGTCCTTTCGGTTTTACTGAGTTCTCACCATGCCTCAGGGCATTTCGGGAGTACCTGCCACTTTCCAGATGTTGATGGAGTGAGCTATGGGAGACATGAATCTACAAGAATGCCTTGCTTATCTGGACGATGTCATTATGTTTGGCAAGACCCTGGAAGAGCATGAGACCTGCTTGTTCAAGGTTCTAGACCGGTTAGAGGACTTTGGTTTAAAACTATCGACAAATGCCAGTTCTTCCAGCAATCTTTGAAATATGTAGGCCACATTGTGTTCTCTGAAGGAATTCAAATAGATCCAAGTAAAGTGGAAGCCTTGACCACCTGGCCACAGCCAAGCAATCTTAAGGAACTGCAAAGATTCTTGGGGTTCTATGGATACTATCACCGATTGTAGAAAGATTATACCAAAGTCATCTGTCCTTTGCTCAATCTAACTAAAGGTATCCACCAACCAACCGAAAATAGAAAAGAGTGCTGTGAAAGAGGAGAAAAAGTCTATTTCAGAACAAGTGAACCTTTTGGGACAAGGTGGACTAAAGAGTGTGATGTGGCCTTTTACGATATCATTCACCAGCTCACCATGCCCTGTACTTGCCTATGCAGATCCAACCAAGTCTTACATGTTGCACTGGCCCACGCAGCGGTTGAATTTCCGCTATGACACCAGCGACCGGGTTTGGGAGCGAGCTCGGGTAGCTGGAGGGCCGGCGGGGAGGCAGCT
The DNA here is from genome assembly GCA_016271365.2 of Neoceratodus forsteri. Taxonomy (NCBI): domain Eukaryota; kingdom Metazoa; phylum Chordata; order Ceratodontiformes; family Ceratodontidae; genus Neoceratodus; species Neoceratodus forsteri. Next base: position 792,570,693 of record CM057449.1, read on the forward strand.
TGAGCCGTCCCATGACTGCTCACTGTCTTCAGGGAGGAAGGGCTGCGACCCTGCTGAAGCGACCACTGCTGGAGTCCAGGGGTAGAGCAACATGTCAGGGTCATTGGGTGATGCGTGACAGATGTCAGCTCTGCCTTGAGGTCCGGACATCACGCACCTTAAGAAAGCCAGGAAAATTGCTCGCTGGCTGCCGGATGACAGCCTCTGTTCCCTGAGGGCCTCCAGCATCTTCCCAGGGCCTCCTGTTCCTCAGCAGCATCCCGGGCCCTAGAAGTATGTGCTGGGGTCATGCCTCTCCCCCTGGTACTTTCCACCTTGGAGGAGGGGGACCCGCTCGGCGGAGGGATACGCCGGAATATCCTGGGGATCGGCTGCAATATGAGGATCAGAGGAGGGCTGGGTAAGGACAGTGGAGCTGGGGGAACTTGGTAGAGCTCGAGGAGTGGTGGAACAGTGAGCATGGAAGGAAAAATAGATTACACACAAAAAAAAGTCTTACATGTTACACACTAATGACGCCAGCTTAAAGGAACTTGAGCTGTGCCTTACCAGGTGTATGAGGAAGGACTATGCCCAGTAGCATTTGCCAGCAGGAGCCTGACCCTCTGAAAAGAACTACCCAGTACACAAGCTTGAGTTCCTTGCATTAAACTGGGCCATCATAGATCAATATCACGAATACCTTTGGTGGCAAGATTCTGGTGAAAACTGACAACAACCCCCTCATGTATGTACAAACTTTGGCCAAGTTGGATGCCACTGGGCACAGTTGGCTATCAACATTTTCAACCTATGACTATTCAGTACTACTGGTCAATATGTCGACGCTTAATAGTGTAAACATTAGTGCTATCCCGGAATAGCACTGTAGAAAAGAGGCGAGGTGATACCGCTATACTGCTGTACACGGTATTGCACTCCTCACTATCCCAGGCAGAGATAAGACCTCTGCTGGGATGGGGTTCTGCCTAGCATCTGCCACGGCTCGATGGAGAAGCCACTGGCAGCAGGGAACCCGAGCGCTGTGTTTGAGACCAGGTTTGATTCCAGGTCTCAGAAGCAAGGGAATTTTTACATTTTTTGCACTTTTGTGCGATTTCAAGTTAACCCCACCCGGGTTGAGAGTCTTTATGGGGATGGGTTGGGGCACATCCTGTAATGGGGAGGCAGATGGGAAACCCCCACAAAAGATAAAAAGACTTATGCCGCATGTAAGGAATCGTGTTGTATTGGCATCGTGATTTTAGATGCGCATAATGTCTTGTGACATTATGACCCCGTGCCCTATTCAGTAGAGTATCGACCAGGCCTGAATCACATTGATGCTGACGCCCTCTCGAGAAGACCTGAATCAAATTCTGAGTGGGTGAGAATGTCAGAACAATCTGTTAAAGCTCTTTCCAACAGTTTGATAAAGAACACCCATCCTTTGAAACAGCTGATTGCCTGGTCGATTGCTTGGGCCCTCCTGATACCTGTGTTCATGCAGCCTATTGCAATCTTGGATTCCAGTACTCTGTCTCAACTTAGTACTGACAATATTCAGTGGGCCCAATCCCAAGATCCTATGATTAAGCCTGTGTTGGATGCCATTCATGCTGGAAAACGTGTTGAGACTTCGCTCCCAAGATCAAAAACTGTTTTGGTGTTTAGAGAAGGCCCAGGTTAAAGTTGCACAATAAACTGCTCTAGAGAGAGACTACAAATAGACAAGGTCAAGTTGTCAAACAACAGCTAGTGTTACCTACTGCCTTCAAATGTGTGATTTTACATGCCCTCCATGACCAAATGGGGCATCTGGGTTGTGACAGAACTTCAGATTTGGCCCGTGCCAGTTTCTACTACTGGCCCAAAATGAGTGCTGACATTGAGACTCGCATCAAAACCTGTAGCCATTGCCTGCAAAGTAAAGCTCAGCCTCAAAGGGCTGCACCCTTGTTAACATATCCACCAGTGCACCCACGGAACTTGTGTGCATTTATTTTCTGTGTTTAGACCCAGATCAAAAGAACATTGGTAATGTGCTGGTCATAACTGATCATGTTATCCATCACGCCCAGGCCTATCCAACCAAGGACTAGAAGGCCTCAAATGTAGCCAAGGTTCTGATAAAAATTCTTTGTCCATTACGGTGCCTTCCAGAGGATTCATTCTGATCAGGAAGAGACTTTGAAAGTTGTCTGATCAAAGAAATGCTCTCACTCGGGCTAGCGAAAGTTCAGAACTACCCTTATCACCCTCAAGAGGAGCCACAGCCTGAAAGATTTAAGTGAACATTATTAGACATGTTGGCACACTTCATCCCAGACAGAAGCTGAGATGGAGTCAGAAAATAAGTACATTATTTCATGGCATGCTTATAATTGTACTCAAACCGATGCAACTGGGTTTTCCCCTACCCCTTGATGTTTGGTCAAGAAGCAAGGTTACCAGTAGATATCTGTTTTGGAGTATCCTCTGATGGAGTCAAGATAGACAACTATCTCCGGTATGTACAAAGACTCAAAGCTCAACTTAACCATGCTTACCAGCTAGCACACAATGGCTGCTAAGAGAAACCTAGTAAACAAAGAACAGCATGATAAACGTGTTAAGGCCCAAGAGCTGCAACCTGAGATCGAGTTTTGTTAAGAAATTTGAGACCGCATGGAAAACACAAGATAGCCGACAGGTGGCATCACACCCATACATTGTTGTCAGCAAGCTGGAGGATCTAGCAGATATAGAAGTACGTCCCGAGAATGACCCACGAGCCGAAAGACAATGCACAGAAATCATTTGTTACCTATTGGGCAAATCATCATTGATTCTGCACCCCAAGATACTGCTTCACCTGGGCATGTGACCCGAAGGCAGCCAAGAAGAGACAGTTAAACTCTCCTCCTGTTGTTCAGAATTAAAGCCTTGCCAGCCATGCTCTCATTGAAACTGATTGCAAGTCTGAATCTGATGATAGTGAGTGTGTGGTCACCTATTACCCGTCAATGAACTGAGCCAGTTGTTTCAAGGAAACCTCTGTGTAATTTGGGAGATGAGACTGGACCCTCAGAATTGCCTAATCCTCCAGCCCTCTCCACTATTCCTGTGCCCCTGAAAGTGAGGTGCAAAGTGTGACTTCCGTATAGCTGACTCCTTGTGTCTCCTGGAACTAACTGAGCCTCAAGAGGCAAATCCTGACTAAGCGTAAGCATAGGTGGTGACATACCAGGTGAAGCTGAAATGTCTGAAGTTAATGACTCTGATAATATGATGGACAATAATGCAAATGAAATGATGATTCTGACAGTATCAGTAATGTGTTACGTGATTTAAATTCCATGGAATTTCCTCCTGAAGACAACTTGGATTTCAGAACAAGCTGATGTAAGTGTTTCTGCTGAATCAGAACTCACAGAGCATATCAATGAAAGTGTTCCTTCTATTTCGAATAGACAGCCAGTGCAGAGGTACCCTTTCATCAGAAGCTGACTTACTGATAGACAATCTTCATTCTGCCTTTATCGTCAACATAAATTCTCCAAAGTTCTAGAAGGTGGTCCACACCCTATTTACCCCTCATCTTGCCTACTGCCCCTGGTACTTAAAGTAAATAGCTCACTAGTGTCCAACCCACCAGCTGTAGCTGAGGAATTTAATTCCTACTATACCTCCTGTGCCACTGAGCTACTGAAACTCCTCCCTGCTATCCTTCCCCTCCCTACCCTCTACTGGTGTGCCCCTCCACCACCTCCCACCTTCCCTTCTCTTCGCCACTGTAACCCCAAGCGATTCCCCTAGTGCCCATCTCAACATCAACCCTCTAAAGGTGCCTCCTTTTTTTTTGGGATTCTCTTTATCACTCCCCAAGTCCGGAACTCTCTTGGGATTACCCCACTGGCCTGATCGCTCTACCACCGCAATCCCTCCTGTCATCTTCATAGTCGTTATGACTCTCAAAGGTCACGACCCCCAACAGCTTTACAGAGATTGAAGGACAGTGATGGGAGGCCGGCTTGTGGGCATGTGGCGGCGGCACTGGAGGAAGCCGTCGCCTATCCGGGTGAGGAAGGTTTCCCCCTCTTGTTATGCCCTCTTCCCCCCTCCACCCCGATGCGTGGTGCATGCATTCTGACTCTCGGTACGGCCACCCTGCCAGCATTGGGCCACGCTATGTACGTTGCCCAGCTCTGTGGTGCCCCAATCTCCACCGGGGTCGCTGAGTGCCGAGCTCCTCAACACCTTCCCCAAGATAGGGAGAGCAGCCCAGCGGACGCTCAATCCTATCCTCCCTGCCGACCCCGGCACCCGAGCTTGCTCCCGAACTTGGGTCACCGGGCATGGCACGAGGTGTGGCATCCAGCCGCTCAACCCTCAGCTCACCGGGCCAGAAGGTGCCTCCTTGATGGCTTTGACCCAAAACCCTCTCACTTTCTGCTTTGTCCATTGCCTACCCCTCTCAATAATCCTAAATCTCTTTCTCTACTGCCTTGGTTCCCTCTTCATGGAAAACATGCTGTGGTCCTCCTGCTACCCAAGGTGGGGTGACCCCTCATCCCTGGCAACTATCACCAAATTTCTCTCCTCCCTACCCTTACCAAACTTCAAGAACACATTGTCCTCTCCCAACTCACCTCTTTTCTATCTGACACCTCCTTTTCACCCCTTTCCAGTCTGGTTTCAGGAAAAACACTCAACCACCACCTCTCTCCTACAGGTCATAGACCCCAGCCTAACCGGCATGAACAATGGCCAAATTACCTCTGCCATTTTTGTCAACCTGGCCAAGGCCTTGACACCGTCTCTCACTCCATTCTCTTTGACTCACTCCCAGCAGTTGCCCTATCTCCCTCCACCATAAATTGGTTCAAGGCCTACCTTATTGGTAGAACCCAATCAGTTAAGATCTTGGACACCACCCCCTCCCAATTAGCACTGGAGTACCCCAGGGCTTGGTATTAGGGCCCTCCTATTCTCCATCTTATTAAATGACCTTCCCTCTGTTTGCTCCCCATCCTCCGCTGTACATATGTATTGCAATGATACAGTCCTGTATGCATCTGGCTCCTGTCCTGATGAGGTTACAACCAGCTTACAGCAAGACTTTGACAAGGTCAACTCTGGTTTGCTAACCATAAACTTTTCCTCAATGCCAAGAAGACTGTCTCAATGACCTTTGGCACAAGGCAGAAACTCTCAGGCTTCCCTCCCTACCCACTTTTCACACCCTTGATGGGACTTACTTGAGGATACATCCTCCTTCAGGTATTTAGGTGTTTCGTTGGACCAACACCTAAACTTCTCTGGACATATTGACGCCATCCAGAAAAACTGCACCCCAAGCTTGGTGCCCTTTTCAGGAACCATAGCTGCATCCCTCTTACGGCTAGGTGTGAACTTGTTCAGAAGATGGTACTGCCCATTTTCAATTACTGTGATATAGTCTATGGTGCTGCCACTAAGTCTTCCTGGCCAGACTGGACACCCTCTTCAATTCCTTCTGCCGCTTTGCCCTGGATGCCCTCCCTCGCACTCATCACTGCGATCTTTATCATGCCCTATCCTTCCCTTCCCTTACAAATAGGCGACTCTCCCACTGTGCTAAAATCACCTCAAGCACTGGTTGGGTGAGCTCCCTTTCTATCTCACCTTCTCCTTTATTACATCCCCCACCCTCTCATTCCCTTAGATCAACGACTCCTGTTCCCTGGTTGTTCCTCGTGAGATCCACCAAAATCAGCCAATCTGGTTACTCTCACCACCTCCCAAAATTAGGAATTCCCTCCCCTCAAATATAGCACTCATCCTCCACCTACTCCATCAGCTCTGCCCTCAATAATTACCTTGCACCTAGCTGCTCCTGCCATGTCCCTCCCTAATTCCTCTTCTAAGCCTTGGACAAACCCTACCTCCCTACCATCACCTTCATTTTACCCTGTGCACCCCAAAATCTCTAGCTCTCCTTCCCTTCCCACTAATTGCACCCCTTTTGGCCTCTCTTGATCGTCCAGAGAATGCACAGGACACCGAGCGCTCTCCATGGGTCCCTCTCCTACCCCCCAAGGGGCTTGTATCTCATCTACTCCCTTCCCCACCATCTTAAAGGGGTCTCTGGGACACTGCCTTATCCCTTCTCTCTAGTCCCTTTCAGGGTTCCTCACATCCTGAAGAGGTCACCAGGATATGACTCTTCCCCTCCCCACCTCTACTCCTCCTCCCTTTCCTTTCACGTAAGCACTTGTTTACTTATTAACCCAGCACTTATTATTGTCCACTCTTTCTGCATGTTATGCAACACTGTTGTAACACTGTTTGTAACACCTGCCTTACAACTGTATGTTAATGTTGATCTTGTAACTTTAATGTCTCATTCCAATTGTACCCCTTCCTCAAGTCGCACCGGAGACGAGCGACTTGTTGCTCAGTGTGCCTTCCTGGTGAAACATTTCAATAAATAAATAAATAGACCGGACGGATCAACCCAAATGCAAATGTTGAAAGGACTGAGCCTGTACCTGCCCTCCGAGAAAGTCTGGAAGAGCCAAAAGCCTGTAGTGCGACTTAGTTATGATTCCCCAGGAAGGCCGTAGATCTTCCCATGAATGTAGTTCATAAAGGGGTTTACATTTCTGAAAATTCTCTTCAAAACTGGGTTACTCTGACACCTCTAAGTTAATAGTAAAGCCCTCCAATCAGTGAGCTAATGCCCTTTCCCATGCAGTCCAAGCTTAGCTGATAGGGTCAGGCCCCAAGCCGTGTGGGTTAGTGTACAGGAGGTAGTACAGGCTAGAGTTGCACAAACAATGTATTTAACTACTTCAACCTGTTTCATGAAAAGTAATGTGTTCTTATGCAGTATTCACTGGCAATGGTATAGTAATGCTGTTGTTATAGATAGTCTACTTTTCTCTGATGCATCAGAATTTATTTTATGGTAAACCAATGCAACATACGTGTATTTACATATAATGTTTTCTATATAGAATTGTGTATTGAGTGTAGACTTGACGCGATGCCAAATTTTTCCAGGCAGGAAGAGTGTAACCCCTCACACACACACACAAAATTAGGTTTACCTTAATGTCTTCCTGGATTCCTCAATGCCCATTGCCAGGCTGGTGTCCTGTCCTAGTGTGATCTTGTTTGTTTACGTGTAGAGTGCCATGTTGGGCCTCCGCCTGTCCCTTTAGAGACTAGCTAGTCTGTGTGTAGTGAATGGTCTGTTCTGGGTCCAAATGATTTAGGGCTTTGCGACTGGACAGCCACTGCTTTGATTTGCTCCACTCTGCAATAAATATTTATGCAGAGGGAGCCTGTTTGGAAACTGTGCTTATTTACTGTTTAAATACTGTCATATTTGAAATAGAGAAGTTTGTTTAACCTGCTTTCCTTGCAGCTTATCTTTGGAATGGAAGCCACCATATTATTTATTTATTTAGAAACATATTGGCATTACAGTCCTTTGAGTCATAGACTCCTTTACAAAGGCTCCATGTCAGATAACAGAAAGTGACAATATCAGACAGACTTACACAACATGGCGATACAATTAACCAATAATTTTACATACAGGATGCAAAACAGGTACAGTTAAGCAGTGGGAGAGCAACTTACTAAGGTTAGGCAGGATGGAGATCCCTTGTCAAGAAAGCTGGGTGGATCATAGCTTAAGAGGATAGAAATCCATTGTCAGGTGGCAGGTTAGCTAAGACGGGGGAGAGTGTTGGATATGGACATTCACATTTCAAGTGAGGCCAAAAGAGGGGACAAGGAAGAGTATAGTGGGGAGACTAGTAGCAGTCACAGGTGCCAGTGGAATGCAGGTGTTCTCTGAGATTGGTTTTGAAGGGGCCTAGCTTGTTTCAGACAAGACAGCACTGGGCAGTGCTGTCACCGCTGGGGCAGATTGCAGAAGGCTGGTAAGACCGGGGACTAGTCCATTGGTGATCTTTTTAGCAAGGGAGGTATGTCTGGTACCCGAGTCTCCTGTCAAATTGAGCCAGTAGTGAGACTATACAGTGAGCAGGTGTGTGCCCTCCTATCACTGGCCGTGACAAGTTGGCAGGCCTTTTTAGGATACTTTGAGTCTGTGAAGGGCAGAGTTGTCAGCAGCCCCATAGATCATGATCCCATAGTCGATTAGAGACAGAATGGATGACGTGACAGCTAGACGGAGGGGCTCAGGGTGGAAACACTGTTTGTGCCAGTGGAGTTGGCCAATTCTGCTCATTGACAGCAGTGCTAAGGAGGTGGATATGCTCATGGTAGGTGAGGGCAGAGTTGAGGGTAACCACGAGGTATTTAAAAGTGTTAACCTGTTCAAGAGGTAACAGTTGGGAGTTGAAGATTTGTAGTAGGAAGCCTTGTGTTTGTTCTGGTCGTGGAGCAAACACTATGACTGTTTTTTTCTAGTTTAGCACCAACCGTGGTCAGCAAAGCAGGATTCAGCCTCTTTGAAGCATTTCTGGAGGAACAGTTGAAGAGCGAGAGGATCAGGGTGGGTGAAAAAGTACAGCATCATTGGCATATAATAGCAGTTGCCCAGAGCAGGCCTTAGGTAGGGTGTTCAGAAATAAGCTGTGCCTCGATGGCCTCTAGTTACTCAACAATTCCTTCCTTCAGAAGTGATTTCATAATTTTCCCTATCAATGAGGTCAAACTAACAGGTCTGTAGTTTCCTGCTTCTGCCCTGCTCCCACTTTCTTGAAGTGGCATAACATCCGCTCCTCCTCCAGACCCCAGGTACCACCCCATCCTCCCATGATTTGTTAGAGGGTAGTCAGTGGTGTCACTAGTTTTGCCCTTAGTTCTTTTAGAATTCTGGGAAGAATCCTGTCAGGCCCTATTGCTCTGTCCACCTTCAGTTTTAAGAGTTCTTTAGAACTCTTTCTTCTGTGAATGGACTGGTATCGACCCCCATTCAGAGTGTTTCTATTGTTTGGTTTAGGTACCTCCCACTATTCATTTGTGAACACTGAGCAAAATATTTGTTTAGTATTTCTACCTTTTCACAGTCACCTCTGCCCACCTCCCTCCACTTTATTAAGCTTCACTATCCCTCCTTGATTTTCTTTGCTCCATGATGTACCTATAAAAGGTTTTATCCCCTTCTTACCTGGGTTGGCTATCTTTTCCTCAGTTCGGCCTTTGCTGTTCTGACTGCCTTTCCTGCTTCCTTCTGCTTTAACTGATACAGTTCTCTGTCCTGCTCCTTCTGTGATTCCTTGTACTTCCTGTATGCTATCTTTTCTCCCTAACCTTCCCTGCCACCTCCTTTGAGAACCATAGTGTTTTTTCACATCATTTTGTTTTCTTTATTTGCTTCACACAAAGGCTCTGTCCTGTGATGGCAGGTTTGATTATTCCCCATTGTTCTTCCACCCCTCCTTCCTGCTCATTTGTTGCTGCATTCCTAGGCACTCACCCATTTTGGCAATGTCAGCCTCCTAAAGTCCAGGACCTTTGCCTTTTATGGCTTGACTCTGTTGCTGTGTTTATCATGAAACATACTGTCTGATGGTTGCTAGTTCCTAGATGGCTACCCACTTCTACATCTGCAACGAGATTCACAGTGGAAGGTCATGTCAGACAAATCTAATAGAGTTCTTAGACTGGGTGACCAAAGTGGTAGATTAGGGAGGGGCTGTGAACATAGCCTTCCTAGACTTTATCAAGGCATTGGACATAGTCCTACACAAAAGATTAATATACAAATTAGCCATCCTGGGAGTGGATCCCAGGGTGGTAACCTGGGTAACAAATTGGCTGGACAATAGGATGCAGAGGGTAATGGTAAACTGAGTCCACTCTGAAGAAAGGGGGTTACTAGTGGTGTACCACAGGGTTCAGTTCTAAGACCGGTCTCTCAATGTCTTTATATGACATTGCAGAGGGACTGGAAGGAAAGTATGTCTCTTTGCAGACAACACAAAGATCTGCAACAGGGTTGATACACAAGGTATGGTGGAAAAGATGAGAAGGACTTGGCAAGTTGGAGGAATGGTCAAATGTATGGCAGCTCAGATTTATCTAAAGAAGTGCAAAGTAATGCACTTAGAAACAAAACCCAGGGAAGAGTACACAATGGGGGTGAGATACTAACAACAACAAAAATGGAAAGGGACCTAGGGATAGTCATATCAGATGACCTAAAGGTGGGTAAGCAATGTGAGAAGGCAGTAAGGAGGGCTGGGGATACTGGGTGCATGGGAGAGGCATCACTAGTAGAAAACAGGAAGTTGTTATCCCTCTGTGCAGACAGCTGGTGAGGCCCTATCTGAGTACTGCATGCAGTTCTGGAGACCTCACGTCCTGAGAACATAAGCAGGATGGAGGCTGTCCAGAGGAGGGCAACTAAAATGGTGCAGGGTCTGCACCAGAAGACATATGATGAGAGACTAAAGGAGCTTAATAGTAAACCCTCAAGTAAGGAGGGAGAAGGGGACATGGTAGAAACTTTCTGGCACCTCAAGGGAATCAACAAAGTCAAGAGGGTAGCATCTTTCAGAAAAGAGGTGTGCAAGAACAAGGGGACACAATTTGAAGACAGAGGGGGATGGCTCAGAGGTAATGTGAGGAAGTATTTTTTCACAGAGAGGGTTGTGGATGCATGGAACAGCCTTCCTGAGCAGGTTGTGGATTCAAAAACAGTCGAGGAATTCAAGAACACATGGGACAGACATAAGACAATTCTAGGGGTTGGGGTAGGAGGAAGTAGGCTGTTGGTTAACTAGGATCTGCAGCTTATCCATTAGGTAGGGAATGGGCAGACTGGGTGAACCAAGCGGTTCTTATCTGCCATTACATTCTATGTTTCTATGCTTAAGCTAAAGAGTAGGAGATCCAGGATGGAACCTTGGGGCACCCCTGACTTGACCGGGAGGCAGGAGGACAGCATTTCATTAATCATGATTTTCTGGGACCTACCAGTTAAATAGTCAGCAAACCACTTGGTGGCATCCTGGGAGAGGCCTGTGTGGGAGAGGGCCGATGGGAGGAGGAGTGGTTTACAGTGTCAAAGGCTTTCACAGGTCCACATAGACAGACCCAGACAGATACCCTCCATCAAAGGCAGTGTGGACAGCGCTGGTGAATTTCAGGAGCCTTTGGGGGAATGGAGATGGGGCGACAGTTCCTTGATGTGGTACTGTGACCACTTTATGGATAGGGGTGATGACAGTGACTTTCCATTTGGATGGGAACTGACTCAAGCAGAGGGAGCAATTAAAGATGTTAGTTAGGGGAGAGAACTTCATCCAGGGCCATGGAGGAGTCTGAGGTCCAGAGTATCACCGCTATGGTGAGATTTACCTAATGCATTTAAGAGGTATGGTTTTTCCTCATGGGAGTTAGGGTCTTGAGACGAAATGGGGGAGAGTGGTCGGGAGGGGTGGGGTATGGGGATCAAAGAAATTAGGTGGAGCACACTATTGAGATCAGAGAAGGAGGAGCTGATGGTATCAATGATGAGTTGGGATCAGTGGAAATACCACCATTGATATTGAGCTGGGAGGGCGGGAGGGCGGACACAGTTTTCCATTGAGCTCTTTCAGGTTATTCCAAACTTACTGCCTGGGCCCCAGGAGGAGGTGTGGATGCCCTGTAGTAGTCAGCTTTGGCTTTACATATGTCCCAGGTACATTTATTTCTCGAGCCCTATAGTTCTGTCTGTCTGTCATACTTGCCAGATTCAAGGGCTATGCCAGAGGGCGCCTCTATGGCACATTTGGTCAAGAAGTGCCTGTGAGATCCAGGGAGTGTTAGGGCTCTTTACAACACACTTGGTGAAGGGGACAAACTTATCACAGACAGAGTTGAATGTGCAAATAAAGTAATCGAGGCGATGTCAATGTCCAGGGGGCATGGTCAAGGGAGACCAGTCCCAGTGAGCGAGGTGTCTTTTGAGTTGCCCCAGCTTACAGGTTTGAGCGGTGCTGAAAAACAAGTTTTGGTGTAGGATTTTTAACTTAGAGGACCAAGTACATAACACTGGCAAGTGGTCACCAGGGCATCGGGGAGCACTGAGGAACCAGTGATTTTATTAGGACGATTAGTTAGCATGAAGTCAGTTAGGTGGAGGACCCATTTTTGGGGTTTAAGCGAGTAGGAGAGGTTACAAACTTGGGAGAGATCCATAGCAGCTATAGCATCCTTGTAAGAAACAGCAGTGTTAGATAGCTAGTTAATGTTGTAGTCCCCTAGAGCTATGATCTCTGAATCGGGGAGGCAGGAGGGAGAGGTAGTTCAGGATGGACTGAAATGTGGGCTTTTGGTTCTGGGGGATCAGATGGAGGTGATAAAGAGGGGGCGCTGGCAGTGCCAGTGGAAGTTTTCAGGGTGAGGGCCTGAGCACCATGATCCAACTGGATGGGGGAGGAGTGTGACGCTGTAAAGAATCACGGATATAAACAGCACAGCCACCACTGCGATTTCGACACTGTCCTTACGGAAGATGGAGTACCCAACTGTTGACACTACTGAGTCGGGGGTATCCTTTGAGAGCCAGGTTTCTACTATGGATGGAACATTGGGCTGGTACTGGGCCAGCCATCCCTGGAGAATGTCAAATTTTTCTGAAGGCTGCAGATGTTGAGGGAGGCAATATGGAGCCCATTAGCAGCAGTGCAGTGCAGAGCGGGTTGGGAGCAGTAGGGGTCCAGGGTTAGGGGTGGACATTCCCTGACAGAAGTAGCAGGAGTATGGAGGCCCTAAGAAGAGCATACTTAAGTTGCTTGTGAGGGCCAGAGCCTGGGCAAGGGAGGTGGGTTGGCTTTGTGCAAGTGACTGGGCTGGGGGGGCATTAGGTGAGGTAGAGAAAGGAAGAGGAGGGGACAGGACTGAGAGGATGTGACCAAGTGGTAGGTGGGGATGAGGGAGCGGATGGGAAGCATCCGTGGCAACAGTGTGGATGAATGGGGAAATGGCGAGGAGGAAGTGGGGGTGCGACTTAAGAGTAGTGGGGTCAGAGGAGGGGTAATTAAAGTGAGGAGAATTAGACAGATTGGGGTGATGAAGAGTTGAGGGGAGCCTAAGAGAAAATAGCCATTGTCAACAAATAAAAGGAGGGGGACCAGTTGGCTACAAATTGAGTGAGGATGAGTACACACGATGGATGGCATAAGAGATAAGTATACTGAAAGGACACCTAACAGCAGGGCAGTCCACCTGGCATAGCGGTAGAGTTACAGATGTAACCCCCAGATGGCGCTTATCCCAGGGGCTACTACCCCTGCCTGATTTGCCACTAACAGGTTGAGGGGCCTGATCCAATGGCGGGTGCCTCCACCCAGAGGTCAGGGTTTGCAATAGTTAAACTAACTTGGTCACAGCCCTCTGGGACACTGCAACCCCCTTTCTTCCCACTAGTGGCCCACACAATATATCAGAATTACCTTCACAGTATACACTTACCCCAGGTCTGGTTCCGCACTGGGACCTCCTGTGAAATGAGATACAGTGCAACAATCACAGTACAGTACTTTAACATAGACAAATACCTCAGGCAGTATAACTTGCTGAAACAAGCAGCTCTGATTTATTTAGGGGATATAACAAGGACAGGGGAAATCGGTTAATTAGCTTATCACTCTAATAATTCTATCTATGGCTCTGTGCACAGGCCTATCCCTATCAGTTACTGTCCCTGGGTACCCAAGCCCTAGTGGCTAGTCCAAACCGTGGCAGCTGGTAGGGACCCTTCACACAGAGAAAAGGAGAATTAAACAGTCAGCAGTACAGTAATTCCATTTGGATTTAATGTGGCACCAACAGGGAGCGACCCTGAATTAGTACTCACGACCTCCAAATAAGATAGGGTCCTTCAATGTCAGCAGGGCTCACTTGAGGTACACAAACCTCTTCACACATCCATATAAAAGAAAGCACTATACCAGGCAGGCTGCATCTGTATCCCGATCGCAATTACTGCACAATACCCGAGAACACACAGCAGATTCAGTTCCTGACAGACCGAGTGCAATTTTCAGCAATTCCTCCAGTCTTCTACAGGGTGAGCCTGGTTTCTACTCTTCAGAGATCCTTTGATTCTTTTCACAGGACGGATTCAGTCCTAACAAGCTGCAGACCGGAACTCTGGGCCTTACACACGCTTTTGACTAAAACTGCACACTGAAAAGCACAGGGCTCCTTCCTTCTTCACTGCCAAAGCTCAACTGAAACTCCAACCGACAAAACTGGCACTTCCTTTGAGTTCCTCCCAGTTCTTGACTGGATTGGCTGTCACCACAATAGACTGCTGCTGTTGGTCCAAAAGGCACTGAAGTCTAAACTACATCTCCCAGAGTCACTGCCCATACAATCCTCTTGTGGCTGGCTCAGATTATGAGTCCAAGTTCTGATTCGGCCCAAGGCACCATTTTAGAGCTAGCTTACCCACACTGATTGGTCCAGTTCAGCAGTTCAAAACTAGAATGGGGAACTAGCAGACACAGTTCTGACTGCAAAGAAAGCAGGTTAGACAAACTGTAATTTCATTATTACTCTAAATAATTTCTGGCAAACAGTTACATCTTTCAGATAGGTTCCCTTTGCACCCTAGTGACTGCAAAATGAAGTGAATTGGCAGCAGCTCGAGTGGTACTCAGAGAAGCACACAGTCCCCCATACAAACTAATTATGTCTGCAAGCAGACAGCTCTTAAGAGACAGTACCAGAGGCTCTAAAACACTCACTGATAAATGGCTTAAATGCCAACACCATTCAGGCTTGGAGCATTCAAGCAAGCTCCTGAAGTCTTTTGGGAACCCCCATTTGCAGGGGGTTACACGAACTATGGTGCTAAAGGTACAGGGTTCAAGTCTGAGGGGAGACTTGGTAGCCAAACAGAGAGGTGAGGAAAAGTGGCTTAAGAGTGGAGGGGAGAGGGAGGTGGGGAGCAGGACTAGAGTGGTCGAGTAAGAGAGAAAAAGTGGTACTGGAGGAGGTACAGCACTAACTCTTAGTGTTGGAAACAATAACCGTTAATGGGAAAATGGGCACTTTGACAGGCTAACACCCCACAACAAAATCCAGCTAGGAGGCTGAGAATTACCTTTAAGGGCCACACAGTCCCAGCTGTGCATGCTGTGCGCTAGCGCCTTGAGTGGGTTGGGAAGGGATTCCAGGGCAGGTTCCAGGGCAGCCTAAGTAGAGGAGACAAACAAAGGGAGCATTAGCATGCGGAGGGAGGAAGGTGAACTCTCTCTCTCAGTGTAGAATGGAAGCAGTACTGCACATGCGTAAACAGTCTGCTTAGAAGGAGGAACACAAGAATCTAAGATGGAGCCCTGGCTGGAGACGCCAGAGAATGCCACAACAACGAGCAGGTTGCTGGTAGACCCAGAGCAGGCAGAGCAAACACAGGTACTAACACTGATTCTAGAGAGTAAGCAAGCAAATAATCGTAAGTAAATGCCCCTACAAATTGCAAACATACATCCACAATAACAAGCAAGCAATAATCAGAATTAGAGAACTGTACCAGACATTCTAGGAGACTAGGCAGTTAGCAAGCAAAGCAGGAATTGTAATCTCCTAAGTACAAAACACGGTACACATCAGAGAAAATAAGAGTTCTTAAAGCTCCGTGGCATATGTGGACAGTTCTCAGTTTGTACTGTAGAGTACCTCAGTAGGAAAATTAGTCAGTCAGTAACGAAGGACAGAAAAGGCCCTAACACCCCACAACAGAATCCAGCTAGGGGCTGAGGATTACCTTTAAGGACTCCACTGTCCATACAGTCCCAGTTGTGTATGCTGTGCTGGCATCTTGAGGTCTGGGACGTCCAGTATTTGGACCAATAGGACTCCGGGGCCTAAAATGGATCCTGTCCAAAGTGCCACATGGGAAGGAAAACTGTAGTTTTAGGTTGGTGCCAAAAGTAGCCTGGAGGGGAGCCCTAACTGTGACGGACAGCTTCCCAGCCAACTGGATTTTAGATTACAAGGAAATCCCATTGTGATAAGAGACAGTGAATCAGTTAGAGCTGAAGGTTATAGTTTGAACAGCTTGAGCTTTTGGTCAGCTGACCCTAGGGAATTGGCGGAAGAGGCCTCACTTTGCCTCGCTGCACTTTTCTCCTGCCTGTATTGCAGAAGTCAGACATGGTCTGATTGAAGCCTGGAACTGCGCAGAAAGAAGAAAAGAAACTTATCAGTGCCAATTGTGTTTTAGATCAAGATCTGCTCCTATGGAGCGATCGCCCAGTTTGTGTGCAAGACTAATTTTGGATCGAGAAATTTGCTCAGTGAAATTGCTGAATTAGCAACCGGACTGTTTCCAAATGTAGAAGGTTAGTGTGGCTTATTTTGAATGTGCTGAATGTAATTCATGGTTGAGTCCTGCTTGCCTCGCGACCCAACCCATTACGCCAGCTGGAGGATTCACCAGAAAGAAGATAAACGAACTTTGCCAAATCGCTCATCCTGCCTGGGCCTTTGCCAATCCAGCCCAGACCAATTGCCGTGCACCAGAGACTGTTTGGTGAGAGACTGGCTTTGGGGATCCAGTCCCCTGTGCAACAACTCCTCGCAGGTTACGACCACCTGGAGGAAAGGCTGTGAAGAGGTGGTGTGTCATGTCGGCCCTGTTTCCCATGCTCATCAGTGAACACCATGAGGTCTCCATATCGCTTGCCTTTCAGCAGAAACCTGGTAGTGTGAGTACAATCAGGTAGAACCCTGTAACAGTATTTAAATCATCTGTGGTTCCATCTGATTTCGCTTTGCTTTTTGGTTTACAAGGGACTGAGCTAACTGGCAGGGATTACAAATAACCATCTGGTAATTGTGCATGCTAACTGCTTTTCTTTCCATCAAGGGCCCCAACATCAGCTGCAATGTCGGTCACCCGGGCAACACCTCTGGCTAGCCAAATTCTCCATCCTGGGTACCCGTGTTGTGTGATTGTTATTTGAGACTAAAGAAGTGCATGCCAAACCTGAATCAAATCAGATTGCCAATCATTTGACTAGATTCACACCCTTCCTTGTTTACGACCCTTAAGTAAACCTGATTGTCTGTTTTCACATTCAGCCTGGCTAGTGTGTATATTATTAGTAAAGTTACAGTGTTGACAGTGTACATCTGTGTTGCTAACCTTATTTTACAGGGGTCTCCAGGAAACTGCTGCAAGTCCAACCCTGGTGGTAAGTGTGAGGGGTGTGTGCATATTATTACTGTATTATACTGACTGTGAATTTACTGCTGTACCAGGTATTGGGCCACTGGGAGGGTTGGTGGTAGTTATAGCTTCCCAGAGGGTTATAGCAGGGTAGACAGACGCCCCAATACCATTACTCTGGGTGGAGGCACCTTACTACTGAATCCAGGCTCTCAACCTGTATGTAACCATACAGGCAGGGGTAGTAGCCCTTGAATAGTGCCACCTAGGGGTTACACTGTCAAAGTCAGATGCACTACACAGAGCTCCAGCTAGCTGATGTGGTTTCTGGACTCCCTGGGTGACAAGAGATTCTGCCCGGTGTTATCTCCTCTACCCAAGATGATGTTTCTGGGCACATAAATGGAATTCTCTCCTCGGGATTCCTCCTCCAGATTTTGTGGGGTCAGCTACCACTGGATAGCATCCCACATCAGCTGGCTCCTCATGACTGGCTCCTAGGCAATGGGACTACTGCTGGCTCAACTCCCACTGCAGCGGACACAACCACCAGCAAGCCCAATGAATCACACTGGTGGAAGACATCATGTATCTCAGCAGCCGCAGGAAGTGTCAGGAAGGACACAAGCCCCCAACCTGACATGATTGGGCAAAGGAGGTAAAATCTGATGCCCAGTTCAGCAGGAGGTGAGTCTTGGCCTGCAGGAGTCTAGTTCTGCCCCAACAAACTAAATCACCCAAGAGAGGACCAACTCTGATTTGGCCAGTCAACTAGATGGCCCAAGTTCTGACAGGTTTGGAGGGCAGATCCTTGACCTTTCCATTGCTCTCCTGGATGACCTGGCTATCAGCCAGTCACCCAAGTAGGCAATACACCTTGAAACCCTTATGCCACAGCAAGGCTGCCATCATTGCCATGCACTTGGTGGAGACCCTAAAATGGACGTAAGGCCTAAGGACATGATCCGAACTGGTACAAGACCTCCTGTGCATGGAACTGAAGGTTCCTATAATGGGATGGACAGACTGGGATAAGGAAGAATGTGTCTTGGAGGTCCAGGGAGCAGAAATCTGATTTAGAGTGGCCATCCAGAACTTGTGCTTCTACATGAACTGGCTCAGATCTTACATGTCAAGTATTGGGCACCATTCCCCTTGTCCATTTCAGAACCAGAAGTATCTGGACACATATCCCTGAGTGGACATGACACCTGAAACATGGGTCATCTCCTGAGCCTCAGAGCTGAGCTATGTTGGTTCTTAGTGCAGACAATGTGTCCTTAAATATCCTAGACTCCTGAGGAGCTTGAAGTCAGTACAGCAGGAGTCTTGAAATCCAGAGGCAGCCCTCTGCCTACCACTACCAGAATCCCCTTGTCTGAGGTAATGGTGGACCACTGTGGAAAGAAGTGGTGCAACTGACTCCCAACCAGGAGCTGGGAAGGGACTAGATAAGAGGAGGGATGACACCCACACCCTGTCACTGCACAACCTTGAGGGGCTCCAGCAGCAGAGGTTGCAGAGACATCAAAACCTTTGCTCCTCCCATATTTTTGCCCTTAGCTGCTGAACTTGCTCCAGATGCCAGCGCTGAAACTGTCCCTGTTGAGGCTCATTCAGAGTTGGAGGATTCCTCAAGGATGACCCTCATCCTTTTGTCACCATGGACCACCCTGGTATCCTCATCCTGGGTGATTTCTGCCAAAAGTGGCCTGGTTGGCCAGCAGCAAAGCACAACTCCTTGGTCAGAACCCTGAACAGAGGATGAGGTGGAGCTGGCTCCACTCAAAGTGGAGCAGAAGCACACATGGGGCTGCTGAGTAGCATGGATCAGCATGGGAACAATCAGCGAAGGCCATGGGACCAAGGTTCAGGTGCAGAGTCCTACCACTTCTAGCAATGGTCCATTGCTGCCAAATGAGCTCTGGAAGCATTGATGCATCTTACATCAATGCCTCTCCTCAACTGAAGAAGAGGAGGATGAGGAGCATCAGTGGTGATGCCTCCCAATCGAGTGAGATTGAGACCATGAGTGGTGCCTTGACCTTGACCACAACCATCTACCCAAAGGCCAATGTCAATGGGGTCCTCCAGAGGTTAGTATAAACCATCTGCTCCAGAAGGGTAACCACAATTGGTTTCAGAGGTATGACCACTTGTGGAGGCCACTCTTGGGGTAATTTAGCTGGTGCTGCTGACTGGGTCTTGTCCTCCTAACCAAGTGGTCTTGAAGTTCGATTAGTCATCGATCTCTGCCAACCAGTCAACAGCCTCGAGAAAACATCTTGACCACCTACTCAACCAGAGTTGAGGCCGACAAGCTCGACTGTTGTCATGGAGCCCTCCACCATCTCCTTGACCAACGGACGCTCAACCAAGGCCGAGTGGCTGGGAGGGGGTCAAACAGTGGAAACAGCATTATCTTTCCTGGTCCCATGACCTGTGACAGTACTGGTTTTATGCTTTTTAATGCAATAAGAAGAGTTTGCCCAGATTTTCTGAAGGGCAATGCAAATATCTCTAACTTCATCAAAGAATGAGCATCCGATGCTTGGCCCAGCTTGGAAGAAAGCCAAGACTGATGAGGAACTCACTGCAGCCTCTTCTTCCATGATCACAAGCTGAGCAGCCAACTCAGCCACTGCCATGGCCTTTTTGTGGTCTTTATGCCATCCTAGGACAGTCTGGCTTTGCAGTCTTTGTTGGGCACTTACAGCATGGCCTGGCAAAGACTGCATCCTGCAACATTATGTTAATCACCCAGGCAGTAAAGGCATGTGTCTCATGGATCTGTGACCAGTATTTTCTGCCTACATTGAGTGCAGAATTTGAACCCTGGTTTCTTGTCTTCCATCGTCAGTTGTGAAGCAGAGGGGAGACAGAAGATGCAAGGAGCAACTTTAATGCTAAACACAGACTGAAAAGACAAATATTTGACTAAAGAAAATGCTAGAACTATTGAAATCCTTCAGTGCTGCAGAACTGTGAAGGAGGAGACCTGTCCCTCCCAGCAGAAAGAAAGATCTGATATTACAGGGCTGAGTCAGAGGATATACCAGTCAGGTGGTGGGAAGAGCTTAACTAAAAGTCTTCTTCTGAGTCAACTGTCTCCAGCAGAACTGCCAGAGTGTGGGTAGTGAACTCATGTTAGAAGTAATAATTCCTTTGGTTTGAAATCAGATAGATGGTATTATGGGATGGAATGCTCAAAGAGTTCAATGCACAGTAAAATATTAACAGCTAGGAAACCACCAGTAACAAGGCCTGTAATGCCAGGGAGGTAGAGGTACTGTAAAGAAAATAAGGGCATAATTTAGCAGCAAACTCTGCATGAAGGAAGTGAGTAAAAGCAGAAGGAAAAAGAGACTGCTATGGTTCTGTAGGGAAGTGGACAAGATAATAAAGGAAACAAGCATGGTATTTAGGCAGTATATAAGAAAACACATGTAGAGGAAGACATGGAGGTGTACGTAAAACAGAGAGAAGCAAGAAAGGCAGTAAGGAGAGCAAAGGCATAGGAAGAGAAAAGGATAGCCAAGAGGGTAGCTAAAGGGGATATGACTTTCTTCGGGTACATAAGCGAGAAGAGGAAGGCAAGGGGAGGGACAGTGAGGATAAGGAGGAAAAAAGCAGATATTCTTAACAGGTATTTCGCTTAGTTCACAGGAGGCATGGTAGACCACCACAGCAGGAACAAAGGAAGGGAGGAGGTGGACAGAAGTCCATTTTCAGAGGAAAAGTCCTGAGGGACTGACTGCTCTGAGACACACTCAAGGGTACTAAAACAACTGGGGAGGTGTTAGCTGTCTCACTGACAGTTTTATTCAACAGCTCTTGGAAACAGGCATGGTGGCCCTCTACATAAGAATGGCAGCAGGGAGGAGGCTAGCCAATTTGGACTAGTCAGTCTCACCTCAGTGGTTGGGAAAATTAACGGAAGCCCTGTTAATGGAAAGGTTGGTAGAGTATTTTGTATCCAATTGGCAGCAAGACCACAGGCAACATGGATTCACGAACGGAGGGGGGAATCATGCTAGACAAATCTCATTTCTTCAACTGGGTGGCCAGAAAAATATATCGGGAGGGCAGAGGAAAAAGCCTATCTGGACTTTAGCAAGGCCTTATACACTGTGCCACAAAGGAGACTGATAAAGATATTGAACAGCCTAGGGTGGGATCCAAAGGGATGAACTGGGTTAGAAACTAGTTAACAAACAGGAGACAGAGGGTGTTGGTTAATGGCACTTAAACTAATGATGGCAGAGTGACCAGTTGGGGTGCTGCAGGGCTCAGTACTGGGAACAGTCCTCTTCAATGTCTTCATAAATGACACAGCAGAAGAACTGAAGGAAGGTATGCCTTTTGCAAATGACATCCAAATCTGTAATAATTTTATTTTATTTATTTAGTTTTGTTGACGGGTTAAGTGCACTAGACAAATCCTGCCTGTTTTCAGGCACCACCCGGGAGTGGGTTACAGATGAATGTCGACTGACCTTGGAACCAGATTAAGCTGTTGGTGGTATTTTTAGTGAATGAGGGAAATTTGGCCAGGACACCAGGAAAATTCCCCTACTCTTTTCGATAAGTGCCATGGGATCTTTAACATCCACCTGAGCTTCCACCAATCCAGGCAGATGGGACCTCGGTTTAACGTCTCATCTGAAAGCGGCACCTCAAGTGCAGCACCCCTCATGCTGCTGCACTACAGTGTCAGTGGTGGAGATATTAACCCAAGTGCCAGATGTGGGAACTGAACCCACAGCCCTCTGATCTCCGGCCTCAGAGACGAGTGTGCTACCTGCTGATCCACTGACACTGGGGTGGACACTTAAGAGGGTGGAGAAAAGCACAGGATCTTGGGAAACTAAAAGAGTAGTAAAGTGCATCACAGTTGGAGTTCAGTGCCAAAACTTCAAAATCAGGCACCCAAAGCACAGGAACCCAGCAGCTGAGTATATGATTTGGGGGTGGGGGGTACTGACAGTCACTGAACAGGAAAGGAACCTTGGAGTTATCATATCTGTTTATCTGCTGACCTCAAAGTGGTAGGGCACAGCCCGACCCGGTGGTGCTGAGGGTTTGAGCACTGGACACACCTGCGCCTCACGCCCGGTGACCTGTGTTGAGGAGCGAGCCCAGGCCCGTCGGGGTCAGCAGGGGAGGGAGAGGATTGGCGTCCGTGAGACTGCTCTCTCTCTGGGAGGGTTCTGGGGCTGCTTGGCAATCTAGCAACCCCTAATGGAGATCGGGGCAGCACAGGCACGCCAGCCAAAGAGAGAAGGGCACTGGAGAGCTGCAGATGTCAGCACGCTGGCCTTGCACAGATGTCATTGCACTCCACATTCCAGAGGGGGCAACTACAATGGAAAAACCCCACCTGGGACCACAGAGATGGTAGCACTAGAGGCATGACGCACATCCCACCACCGCCCAATCCTCGGTGGGACCTCAACACCTGGCAACTGCGTGTAAGCCTCTCACTTCAGATAGGCCACTGAAGGTGAGCGGACCCAGCCCAGGGATTGTCCGTGTGCTAGGGCTGCCTGGTTGACAGGGAGTGCCAGTCGGATGGCAGGGTTCAGGTAGGGAGAGAAGCAGTCCTCACCGTGTGCACCTGTGAAGGATGCCCAGCCTAGGGAGAGCATAAACATAGTCCACAAAAAATAGTGGCAGGGCAGTGTAGCAAAGCAATAGGTAGGGCCAGTGAGATGCTGGGATGCATGGGGTTATCCTTGTAAAGCACTAGTTCTTTTCAACAAACTCAAAGAATAAAGAACATTTAATAGGTGCAAAGCACCAAAGACGACAGGCAAACGCACAGCTGTATACTCTAGAACTCTATACTCTGTGATAACTTTATATTCTATAATGCTATCATTCTATTACTCTATTACTCTATTATTCTATATAATAATACTACAACTGTATGTTAGATATCCTTATTACTCTATGACAGCATGACCAGAATAAATCAAACGTCACAGCGCTATGCTCACAAGGGATTGAGAGCTGTGATCACCAGTGCACTGTGTTGGCCAGCTTAGATGAACTGGGAGAAACAAAGGAGCAATGAACTAAAATGCGCAAGAGCCCCAAACAACTGCAAAGCCTCCTGGTCAATGTGGGACCCCAGGGAAAATGAGATGCAGAAAAGCTGTAGGACCTCAGGGAAATGAGATGCAGAAGAAGTTGAAGAACCTCTGGGCTGATGCAGGACCCCAGGAAACGAGATACAAAAAGAAGCTGTAAAGCTCCTAGTGATGTGGGACCCCAGGAAAACAAGGTGCAGAAATAGCTATAGGACTGCAGGGAAAATAAGATGCAGAAGAAGTTGAGGAACCTCTGGGCTGATGCAGGACCCTAGGAAATGAAATGCAGACAAAGCTGAAGAACTTCTGTGCTGATACAGGACCCCAGGAGATGAGATGAAGAAGCAGCTGAAGAACCTCTAGACCGATGCAGGACCCAAGAAATGAGACGAGAAGAGGATAGTTGCGTAAGAACTTACAGTAACAGTAGATCTTAAAGAGTATCTCTTGCAGCAGGTCATAACACATGGATATCAGCCGAGGCGCTATTTCCTCTGGATGACTTCTCAGCAGTCGACCCTGGCACCTCCACCTAACACTACCACAAGGTGTCAGTCTGGCACGATAAAAGGGGAGGTCCCAGCTGTTCTTTTCCATCATAGTGATCGAAAGGAGAATACACTTCTCAGGCCTCCGATGGGAACTGAGGAGGGTAAAAATAGCAGCAGCTCGTGGTGTCAAGTACGACAGGAGCAAAGCACCCTTCTGAAATAGCAGCAAGGGGAAGGTGGTGGCAGCATGATTCTACTGCAAGAGATACTCAAAGATCTACTGTTACGGTAAGTTCTTACGAACTGTACTATTTTCTTCGAGACAATCTCTTGCAGCAGGTCATAACACATGGTAAGATTCCCAACAGTTATTATGCCAAGGGAGGAGGAGGCGTACTATTAGGACTTAGGACAAGAGGCCTTGTTGAACGGCCTATCCAAAATTGGTCTGCTTTGGAAGTGATGTCTAGACTGTAATGTTTCATGAATGTATGTACAGGAAACCACGTGGCAGCTTTGCAAATTTCTATGGCAGAGACATCCTGAAACATGCTGTGGAGGCAGCCATGCCTCTGGTGGAATGGGATTTCACAACCCTGTGAAAGGTTTTCATATTTTGTATAGATAAATGAAATGCAGTTGGCCGACCACATGGACAAGCACTGCTTTGAAACCTGAATGCCCTAGTTTCCAGGGACGAAAGATACAAAAGTTGCTTAGTTTTCACAACTGTGAGGTGCGGAGAAGATAATATCTCAATGTTCTATGCACATCGAGAGTATGAAGCAGGATTCCTGGATTCACTGGCTCCGCACAGTGCACTGGTAAGTGGATAGTCTGATTTAAAGTAAATTCAAACAACCTTTGGCAAAATGACAGGTTTGTGCATAAAGACACCCTATCATTATGAAATTCCACATAGAGAGGTTTGCACATTAATGCCTGTAACTCTGAAATACGTCTCAGCGACATAATGGCAACTAAAATATAGTTTTTCAAGAAATGTAATGGAACTCGTTGAATTAGCAGGCTCAAAAAGATTAAAGGTCAATTTTTCAAGCACAAAATTCATATTCCACAAAGGACTGGATCCTGGATAGGGGATGAAGGTGCAGAATGCCTTTTAAAAGGTTCTAATCAAAGGTAACTGGGACAATGGTTTGTTACCCACAGGTAAAGGAAATGCGGCAATCACCAAAAGGTGGACTTTGACAAAGGAATATTTCAGTCCACCCTCGGACAAGGAGAGCAAATAGTCTAAAATGCTCTGAGGGAACACTCATAAGGATCTAAGTCCTCGTAGATGCACAAATAGAGAAGCATTTCCATGTCATAGAATAGAAAGACCAAGTAGATGGCTTCCTGGCAGCCCTGAGGACTTCCGCCACCTTCTGCGACACCCTGAAACGTGAGAGGACTATGTTCTCTGCAGCCAGGAAAGTAGGTATAGGGAGTGAAGGTCTGGGTGTAGCAAGCAGCCTTGCACCTGGGACAACACAGCCCAGCAAATCAGTAGAGGCAGGGTCTGGTTCTGAGAGTCATAGAGGCAGCAGGAACCAAATCTGTCTTGGCCAGAATGGTGCTATGAGAATCATAGACATCCCATCTCAACCAGTTTGAGTAGTACTCTGAACGAGAGGAAAGGGTGGGAAAGCATAAAGAAATCTTCCTGTCCAGGAATGCGATAACACGTCCAGTCACACAGTTCCAGGACCTCGCTCAAGAGAGCAGTAAAGAGGCCATTTTGCAGAGAGGCAAACAGGTTCAACTCCAGCCAGCCCCACTGGCGGAAGATGTTGTTTATGATGACCGCAGAAGTTCCCACTCTTGGGCTGGGGTAGTGGATCTGCTTAGGTCATCCACCAGGGATGTGGATTGCCAGTAGAGGATACTCCTCTGGATCGCCCAGTACGAACCCTCATCGATTCTCTGCAGAGAATCTTGCTTGTTTATTTATTTTTATTTATTTAGACACAACAGAACATGCAACTTCAGACAATACATCATATGGGGTTTAAATATTTTTACCCAGACTGAGGTAGTTACAGACACAAATCATAGAAGGGTGAACATCATGTAATACATCTAAGCAACAAGAGAAAAAGAAAGGACAATGCATAAGGAGGGGTGGAGGGGCTGGGGGAACTCACTGAACAAGAAAAGAAAGAAAAAGAAAAGGGACAAGTATAAACCTATAGAGATTGACTCCACTCTCCAAAGGTCTTGTACCTCCATTTTGCCCTAGTCCACATATTTTACCCTCCACAAGCCCAACCTTGGGCTATTGATATGCTGTTATAGAATAGCTGTAATCATCACTCCTGCTAAGGAACAAACTAGGGTAATGTTCAAGCTAATGCATAACCCATTTTCTCCAGCTAAGTTCAAGACATCTTTTTTATCCAAAAGCTGGCGAAAGTCATTCCAGGGAATAAGTGTCCTTACAATTCCCACCAGGACATCTTAGTAGGGATATTTGAGTTAACCACATTTTGGTAATGGCTTTATGGGTGGCCGCTACCAGTGAGGCAATATGCTTATGGGTGACAGGGTCCACCTTCACCCCTCAGGCACAGTAAATGTCAGAAGAAAGCGTGGGCTCATCAAGTTACGTCCCCTCATATCTCCTTAAGTTCTCTAATAACCTCCTCCAAAAACATCCAAGTGGGGACATGACCACAGCACGTGGGTTTGTCCTGCTTGTCGAGTCCCACACCCTCCAACAATTTCTATTGGGATCCCCATCATATGTGGAGGTCACCAAAGGGGACCTGAAGTAACGGTTCTAAGCTCCCAGATATATTCCCCCAGTATGGGGACTGAACTACTCTGGTGGCTGGATCCACCACCCTCCCAGGCTGAAACCGGGATATCTATTTGCAACTCCTTATCCCAGGTCAATCTTAAGGTCTCTGTAGAATCATCTAACCTTTCTCTAAAAGCCTTATAGAAGGTACTAATTTCATGTGAAACATTATACCATGGGGATACAGTCATCATTAATTGGACCATTGTAGGTGTCTTCTTAGCCAGGTCTACCAAATGGTTCTCATGCTTCAGCAGATAGGATCTCAGCTGCATATACCTATGAAACTCATTACCTGGTAGGGCATATGATGCCTGCAGGGTTGTGAAAGGAAGTAACCTCATGGGTCCCACTACTTGATGTACATACCTTAATCCTTTGGCCCACCATACCGGGCCCTGCCACCTGACATGTTGGGGGAATGATTTGTCTGCTGCTATTACTCTCATATAGAGTAGTTCCTGCAGGGTAAAGTAGTGTGCCAGCATCCAAGCCAAACCTTCAGGGTCTCTCTCATATATGGATTATTTACTTAAAGGAGTACAGGCCAGGGGTTGGCAAAATGCTTCCTGGGAGGCCCTCCAAGTCACTGTAAACTGTCTCTGTTTGCTTTCAATATGCTATATATTGTGGGTTGAGCCACTCAGTTAGAACACGGGTTGGGCAGCCTTAAAATACTTCCAAGTAGGGAAGATTACAACCCCCCAGGAAGCTGCAACACAGTATATCTAATACGAGGGGCTTTCCAGCCTATATGAATCTGGATATTTATCTGTCCCATACCCTAAAATAAGTACTAGTTGGAGAATGGGGTAGGTTCTGTAGAAAAATAGTATACGGGCAGGACATTCTGCTTTATGGTCTCAATACGATGGAAAAAACTCAGGTGGGCTTGAGACCACCTAGTCATATCTATAGTGAGCTGTGAAGTTAGGGGCTCATAGTTTATAATATCTATGACATCCAATTTATAGTTAATTTCACCCCGGTATCTCATTGTAACCTTATTCCATCTCAAAGGGTAGGGCATTTTTATTGTGGTGTAGGTTTAAAATTATATAAGAGGGCCTCAGTTGTTTGCTTATTAATCTGATAGCCAGCCAGGGTCAAAACCTCCGGACCTGCTTCCAGGCCTCAGGGATTGATGTTTCTAGGTTTGTGAAGGTAACCAATATGTTGTCCACAAACAAGGACAGTTTAAATGATCTATCCCCAATGGATATTCCATCCACACCCTGTGTCTGCCTAATTGCTGCAGCCAAGGTTCTAAGTACAAAACAAACAATAAGGGGAAAGGGGCATCCCTGTCTAGTACCCTGTGAGAGCTTAATAGGGTCTGAGAGCCCCACCCAACCTAACATAGGCCCTGGGAGAATAATAAATTTGTTGTAGTTGTTGAATAAGTTCCCAGGAAACCAAACTGAGACAGGGTTGCCCACAAAAAGGCCAAGCGACCCTGTCAAGCGCTCTTTCAGCGTTGAGTCCTAATGTGACCAGGGGATCTGACGGTTTTGGCATATTCAATTAATAGGAAGGTCCTTCTGATGGCATCATGGGCCTGACACCTTAATAAAACCTACCTGATCTGGATCTATCAAAGGGGACCAAATCTTCTATTTTGTGCACCAAAATAGACATATAAATTTTATAGTTAAAATTTAACATGGACATAGGTCTATAAGATGCAGCCTGTTTTGGATCTTTAAAGGGTTTTGGAACCACTGCTATCATGGAATATTGCCATGGGGGGTCATCTCCCTGTTGGATAACTTGTAAAGCCAGAAGAGGAATGGGAACCAAGGAGTCCCTGAAAACTTTATAGAATTCAGCTGGGTAGCCATCACATCCCGGAGCCTTTAAGGTTTTTGCTCCTGAAATAACACAGTCAACCTCTGGCCTAGTAGTAGGTCTATTCAATACTTGAGCCTGTTGTTCAGTTAGTTTGGAGAGGAAAGGAGCCCAAATACTTCAAATCTCAGTAGGCTATAGGGAGCTATCCCAAGTGTATATGGCCTGGTAGAATTTGGTAAATATTTGTCTAATCTCTGAGGGCTGGGTGTAAAATTTTAGTTTCTGGATCATAGACAGAGGAGACAGCTGTCCTGGCTTTTTCTCTCGTAGTTTTCTGGCTAATGTTCTGGCCCCCTAGGTCCACTCTAATAATGGTAATGTTTAAGAAAAACAGCTGTTGTTCCACCTTTTGATCCAGGCACTGTCAACTGTTGCCTCACGCAGAGAATGTTGGGCTTGACAGAATGGTCTCCTGATCCCACATCATCTGAAGGGTCTGCAACTCATTTTAAGTTCACTACATTTCTTGTCCCTATCTCTCTTTCTTCTCATGGAAGTATTAATGATCAATCCACACAGGACTGCTTTAACTGTGTCTCAGAGAATCCTGGGATATCTCAGATCCCTTGTTATCTCCCAAAATATCAGGTATCAGATCCAATATTTCTTGTTTAAATTCCAGGTCCCTGAGATATTGTACATTCGGTCACCAGTGAGAAAATTTATAAACATTACCCAAGCATACCTTCAAGCAGACCGGTGAGTGATCTGACAGCAAGGAGGCCACATGCCAGTCCTCCGACACTAAATCGTAGTGTTCAATGGTAGTATATATGTAATCTAGTCTGACTACGACCCCATACTGGAAGACATTGTAAAACTTTTGCCATGAGTGTGTCTCAGACATCAACAAATCCCAGGCTTGATATATTTTATTTAACGGGTTGACCCTATGGGTGCGGCTCCTGGAGACATCGAGAGCAGGATCTAAAATAATATTCAGATCTCCTCCATTATTAATTGACTCTTATATATTGATAAAAGGTCTGCCAGAAACTTTTGAGCAACTGATTTTGGGGAACCAATAGGAAAGTAGACTGAAGAGAGGATTATCTCCCTGTTGTAGAGGAGAGCAGTAATTATAACATAGCATCCAGTCAGTATCTTCACATCTCTCTATCTCCACCCAGCTTTCTGTCTTCGCTAATAATAATCGACACTCCATTTCCTCTCTCGAGTTATGGGGCCCTAGAGGCAAGGAGGGCGTAATTCTTATTTTGTATTTTTTTGTTCATTTTGGGACAAATCTGTCTCCTGCAGGGTAGCACCTCCGGCCTCTCCCCCAAAACTGGTGTAATCGAGACCTCTTAATCGGGGAATTAATCCCATTAATATTTAATGAGAGTATCAAGGAGGCCTTATCCATTTTGGAAATATCAAAGGCAATGCACCCTGAATCCGGTCCCCATATTTCCTCAGAGCTGTTCACACACCCCTCTCTTAATCACCCATGTCTCCAGGAGCACCACAGTAGTCATTATCCCTGTTTATCAGTAGATGCCACCCAACACCCTTAAAACAAATGCCCCATTCTGCACTCAACCAACTAGTATAGACCATGTAGAGTCCAAAATTACAATTTTGAGCAGAATTTAGGTAGAACAATTTCAAAAATTGGAATAAACAAATGAATTGTGGGAATTAGAATTAGAACTGAGTGCTCTGGCCAAGTAATAGGGGAGCATATATCAGACCATCAACTGGGCTGTCCAGGTAACAAACTGTGGAACTACACTTTACTGGGAACAAAAGTGTTGACTTCCATGGTCAGTAGGAGGATAACATTCTCCTCCTTCACCAGATGTGGTAACTATTTCAACTGCTGGGGGGTAAACCAGCTAGTAAAACCAGTCGGGCCTCCAAGGGGCTACTATACGCCCCAAAATCTGGATAACTAAAATAAAAATATTGAAGGATTCCTACCCCATTTAGTCCGAATGTAAAGGCCATAATCAACCCAAAGGTGAATAAAATAAAACCGGGAAGGAGTAATGTGTCAGTTTGTTCTTAGACACCGCTATAGTGCCCAATATGACATAAGAACTCTGTATATTCCTAAAGGAGAGCAACTCAGATACATATGAATTCCTGCAGGGATTTGCCCAAAGAGGCTCCCCAGGAGGACTGAAGGCTTGAAAGGAGGCAAACTATTAAATAAAGCACTTGCAGATGGCCCACAGAACTATGTTTGCAAGATCATATGCAGGAGTTACATTCAATAAGGGGTATGAGGGTGTACCATATATTAAAGACTCTGCTAAAGCACTTAGCCTGTGAGCTACTCCTCTGGAAGGACAATCGGGGCAAGCCTCCAACAGCTAGTTTGGAAACTACTCATGAGGGAGCAATCTTAGATCTCATACTCTCAAATGGGGACAGTGAGAGGAACACAGATCTAGAAGTGGGCAGCCATCTGGGAACAAGTGACCACCAAACAGTGTGGTTCACGATAAACTCAGCTACAGAGTCAAGCCATACAAAAGTGAGGGTACTGGACTTCAGGAGGGCTGAGTTTGGCAAGATGGAGAGTACCTTAGAAAGCACTAACAGACAGGCTAGAAGGAGGGTGGAGCAACAATGGGGAAACATCAAAACTGCTATCTCAGAGGCAACAAGCCTTTGTGTGAAGCATATAAATCAAAATGAAAGAAAAAGCCACTATGGTTCTCAAAAAGGGTGACAGGGAAGGTTAGGGAGAAAATATAGCATTTAGGAAGTATAAGGAAACACATAAGGAGCAGGACAGAGAACTGTACCAGTTAAGGCAGAAGGAAGCAGGAGGAAGCCAGAATAGCAAAGGCCCAAACAGAGGAAAAGACTGCCAACTCGGTTAAGAAGGGGATAAAACCTTTTATAGGTACATCAGGGAGCATAGAAAGACAAAGGAGGGATAGTGAGGCTGAACAAAATGGATGGTGGGTGGGCAGAGAGTGACAGTGAAAAAGCAGGGATACTGAATGAATATTTCTGCTCAGTATTCACAAAAGAGGAGGCGGATTGGTACCTAATCCAATTAACAGAAGCACTCTGGATGAGAGGGGTTGATCCCAGTCCTTTCACAGAAGCAAGGGTTCTGAAAGAACTCCTAAAACTGAAGGTGGACAAATCAATGGGGCCTGATGGGATTCACCCCAAATTTTAAAAAGAATTAAGGGATAATTATTGACACCACCGACTACCCTTTTTTTAACTTTTATTTATAAGGTTTTATGAAATACAGCATATACCATACTTACATAAACCTATTACAATCATCAATGAGCATGCACTGCATCATCAGAATGTACAGGTTATTATTTTGGAAAAACAAAACTATAGAGAGACTATTGTCCATTCCACATGGCTAAAGTGACTGTACCCTTTTAACAACTCATGGGAGGATGGTGTTGTACCTGAGGACTGGAGGAAGGTGGATGTGATTTCCTTCACAAAAGTGGGAGGAAGACAGAGGCAGGAAACTACAGACCTGTCAGTTTGTCCTCTGTAGGGAAAGTGATGGAATCGCTTCTGAAGGAAAGAATTGTTGAGTACCTAGAGGCCAGTGAGGCACAGGAAACCAAGGCAGCATGGGTTCACAGCGGAAGGTCATGTCAGATGAATCTAAATGATTTCTTTGACTGGGTGACCAAAGTAGTAGACCAGGGAGGGGCTGTTGACATGGCCTACCTAGACTTTAGCAAGGCATTTGACACAGTCCCACACAAAGATTAACTAACAAATTAACCAGCCTGGCAGTGGGTCCCAGGGTGGGAGCCTGGGTAAAGCAATAGCTGGGCAACAGGACACAGAAGGTAATTGTAAACAGAGTCCACTCTGAAGAAAGGGGGTTACTAGTGGGTACGTAGGTTCAGTACTGGGTCCAGTCCTTTTAATGTCTTTATAAGTGACACTGCAGAGGGACTGGAAGGAAAAATATGCCTCTTTGCAGATGACACAAAGATCTGGAACAGGGTTGATACACAAGGAGGCATGGAAAGGATGAGAAGGGACTTGGCAAGGTTGGAGAAATGGTCAGAAGTATGTCAGCTTGGATTCAATGCAAAGAAGTGCAAAGTAATGCACCTGGGAAACAAAACCCAGGGAAGAGTCACAATGGGGAGGGGGTGGAATACTGACAACAACAAAATGGAAAGGGACCTGGGGGTAGATGTGTGAGATGACCTAAAGGTGAGCAAGCAATGTGAGAGTGCAGTAAGGAGGGCTGGGGGGATACTGGGATGGACAGTGAGAGGCATCACCAGTAGAAAACAGTAAGTTGTTATCCCTCTGTACAGACAGTTGGTGAGACCCCATCTGCAGTACTGTGTGCAGCTCTGGAGACCCCATCTCTGCAAAGACACAGACAGGGTGGAGGCTGTCCAGAGGAGGGCAACCAAATGGTGCAGGGTCTGCACCAGAAGATATACAAGAGAGCCTAAAGGTGCTTAATATGTACCTTAGAGGAAAGGAGGCGGGGGGACATGATAGAAACTTTCAAGTACCTCAAGGAAACAACAAAGTCCAAGAGGTAGCATCTTTCAGAAAAGAGATGTGCAAGAACAAGGGGCACAATTTGAAGATAGAGGAGGGCGGCTCAGAGGTAATGTGAGAAATATTTTTCAAGGAAAGGGTTGTGGATGCATGGAACAGCCTTCCTGAGGAAGTTGTGGAGTCAAAAACAGTGGGGAATTCAAGAATCAATGGGAGAGACATAAGGCAAGTCTAGTGGGGGTTAAGAGGAAGTGGGCTGTCAGTTGGATCTGCAGCTTATCCATTAGTTAGGAAATGTGCAGACTAGGTGGGCCAAGCAGTCCTTATCTGCCATCAAATTCTATGTTTCTATGATAGTGGGTCAGCAGGGTAAGGCATATGAGGAGAGGTTGAGGGCACTGAACATGTACTCCTGGAAGACAGGAGAGAGAGAGACATGATTGGGACCTTCAAGTACTTGAAAGGGATAAATAAGGTTGATAAGGAGAGTCTCCTTAAAGCGATTCACTAACATGTCTTGCATTGCCCTTCCACAGAAGTCAAGAAGTCCATCAGACCCAGTTTCTACAATTTCTAGAAGGGCACAGGTTTTAAAGGCTGCATTATTTTGGGGCATCTTTACATGTATAGACTCCGGTAGAGGCAAGTCACTGTTTCCTCCATGGCAGGGGTTAAAGGACACTGTCAGCTTTGCCCTCGTTTTCTGTAAATTTATATCAGTGGGTTTGAAAGGCACACATCTGTGATAAGTTCCTCTAGAAAACCCTGCAAAAAAAGTAACAGTGTACCTGTTTTGAATATTTTTAATTATTTTCCTTTGTTGCAGTTTGCAGTTAAATCCCCGACACCAGGAAACAGATCCGCTAGGCGTCTATCAGTAACGCTGTCCTGATGTACACTTTACCATCCCCATTGCAAAAGCATGTAATCCACTACAGCATGTTATAGTAAATCATTCCTGGCATTTCTAAATAAAAACCGAGCACTCGTTGAGCATAAAGTACTTTGCAAAGCTGGTGCCGACATCCGGTGCATGCACAGAAGCTGTATGGGGAAAGATCTCGCGACATGCATGGAATGCCGCCATTGGCGCATGCGGATTTTGCACCAGCTGCAAAAGTACTTTATGCTCAATGAGTGCTCTGTTTTATTCAGAAATGCCAGGAATGATTTACTATAACATGCTGTAGTGGATTACATGCTTTTTGCAATGGGGATGGTAAATGTGCACATCGGGACAGCGCTACTGATAGATT
This sequence comes from Neoceratodus forsteri, assembly GCA_016271365.2. NCBI lineage: Eukaryota > Metazoa > Chordata > Ceratodontiformes > Ceratodontidae > Neoceratodus > Neoceratodus forsteri. Next base: position 792,604,754 of record CM057449.1, read on the forward strand.
TGAGTTCTCGCGTGGATCTGCTCTCCAGAGGTCAGAGGAGATTTGGATCTGGCAGCAAAGGAAAATAATTACAAATATTCAAAACAGGTACACTGGTTACTTTTTATTTTATGCAGGGCATTCTAGAGGAACGTTCTTACAGATGTGTGCCTTCAAACCCAGTGATATCAATTTACAGAAAGCAAGGCAAAGCTGACATTGTCCTTTAATCTTCGTGAATCGCTTTAAGTTGAGTGGCAAACATAACACTAGGGGTCACAGTCTTAATCTGCAGGAGGGAAGTTTAAGAGGGAGGTCAGGAAGCACTTCTTCACAGAGAGGGTGGTGGACACTTGGAATGCACTGCGAGAGGTCATCTCATTGAAGACAGTGGGCAGCTTTAGAGAGGCTGGGATAGGCATAGGGAAGTAAGGACAATGGGTAGGGAGGATGGGAGGAGTGGGAGGGAGGCAGGGACATTAGTTAGCTGTGGACCTTGCAATACGAACACCAGAGCAAAGAGCAACTCAGCACAGAGCACTGACGGGTCAGTTTTAGCCTTATGTTTAATTGTTTTGTGTTTGCCATGTTGCACAATAAATATATTTTGACACAAAAATTCAGTGTCTGATTATGTCCTTACAGATGAGTGCTTACCTTTTTGACTACCTTGCAATACGAGCAGACTTAATAGACCAAATAGCCTTCCTCTACTGGCTTCTCATATGTTCATATGCAGGACCACAGGAGCGAGATGCAAACCAGCTGTGGAACCTCTGGGCGATGCAGGACCCCAGGAAACAAGATGCAGAAGAAGCTACGGAACCTCTGGACCGATGCAGGACCTCAGGAAATGAGATGCAGGAGAAGCTGAAAAGCCTCTGGGCCAATGCATGACCCCAGAAGATGAGATGAGAAAGTTGAAGGACATCTGGGCGATGCAGGACTCCAGGAGACAAGATGCAGAAGAAGTTGAAGAACCTCCTCATCAATGCAGGACCTCAGGAGACAAGATGCAGAAGCTGAAGAAACTTTGGGCTGATGTAGGATCCCAGGAAACAAGATACTGAAGAACCTATTGGCTGATGCAGGATCCCAGCCCAGAAGCGAGATGTAGAAGAAGTTTGAACTTTTCGCCAATGCAAAACACACATGAATTCAGGCAGTTCTGTTCAGGTGGGAGGCACACATAAATGCTGGTAGTTCATTTTAGGCAGAGGGCACACAGTTCAGGGCAATTGCTAGTTGTAGGATGCAGAACACACAGTTTGGGGCAATTGCTAGTTGCAGGATGCAGAACACGGTTAGATTGCAATTGCCAGTTTAAGGGCACAGAACACAGTTTGGGGTAATTATCAGTTGCAGGGCACAGAACACACAGTTCAGAGCAATTGCCAGTTGTAGGGTTCAGAACAGACAGTCTGAAGGCAACTGCCACTTGCAGGGCACAGAACACAAAGTTCGGGCAGTGCTGCAATTCAATAGATCAGTTAAGGTATTAGTCTCGTTGCTTCTCTGAATTGCCCTGATCAACCCTCTTCCTTTCTGCCAGACCTTTGGGGTTGCTAGCCTACACTAGGGCCCAGCCACCTCTAGGTGCAGTCCAAGGTGAGAAAACCTATAAGACCCTCCCACCAATGCAACCTTGTCTCTGGCACACTGCCCTGAGTTCAGTTTGTTTAAACAAATTAATTAGAAACAAATTCAGCTAGCCTTTCTATGAATGGGGCTTGCCCTTATTCTAGGTATAGGTTTGCCCAACCTCTTCTCTCTGTGTATTCCGGGAGCCACGTCCCAATGGGCTACTACCCTGCCTGCCTACACAGATGTGGGTTGAGGGGCCTGGGTTCAGGTCTAGCTGTTACGGAGGCTCTACTTTAACAGTACAGCTATTAGCACGGTGCCTCCACCCAGATAATTCTTTAAGTGGGTTAGATGTTAAACTAGCACAACCCTCTGGAAAGTTGCACCTACCCACAGCCACACTAGGTACCTTACACATAAATTACCATAACACACTTGCATTCAATTTACAATTATGGGTGAGTGCTAATAATATGCTCACAGTGACCACACTTATCAACAGGGTCTGGAACTCCTGCATGTACCCTGTGCCCTGCAAAGAAATAGTTACCAGTAATACCAACACAATACCTTGCAGTTATTTAAATTAACCCAGCACTCAGTAATAATATGGTCATGGACTCAGTTAACATTCAAACAACAAACTGATTTATTTAGGAGTTTAAACAAGGGTAGGGGATGCAAATTAAAATTAGATTAGTACTTTAGGTTTCAGCAATATTTTGTCATTATATAGCATTTGACACAACACAATAACCCTCCTGGACTGTCCAGTTAAACTCACTGGGTACCCAGAATAAGTTATGCTGCAGGCCTGAAGCGTTGCCATGGGTCAGCTGGCATTGCAGTTAATTCTTTGATGTTTATCTCTTGCAACATGCACAACACTTTATTCCAAAGAAAATGTAATCCCCAGGACTGATGGCCTGCAAAGACAGTTTAAAAGAGCACCTTGAAACTGACAGGCAAATCAGGTGGCAAAACACGGCAGGGACAGGCCCTGTTGTTATTCACTGACCCATGGACCTCAGGATCTGGGATGATTTCAGATCAACACCTCTTGAGGCAGAAGTCAGCTCTCTGGCTTGTAGCTACAGGCTACAGGACATACATAGAAACATTGAAATTGTCGTCAGGTAAGGACCGCCTGGCCCATCTAGTCTGCCCGTAAGCCCTTGTACTGGATTACTGCTTCCGATCCACCCACTGCTGTATTCTAATGTTCCCCTATGCCTGTCCCAAGTATGCTTGAATCCATCTACAGTGTTCACTCCCATCACCTCCTGAGGCAGACCATTCCATGCGTCCACCACCCTCTCTGGGAAGAACTTCCTCACATTCCTCTTAACCTCCACCTTACAATTTCATGTCATGCCCCTCATTCTTGTGCTCCTCCTGTATTGAAAATGTTTCCCTCACCTTGTTTATACCCTTGAGGTACTTGAATGTTTCTATCATGTCCCCTCTTTCCCACCTCTCTTCCGTGAGTACATATTGAGGTCCTTAATCTCTCCTCATAAGTCTTGTGTTGCAAGCCCTGTATGATCTTAGTTGCCTTCTCTGGACCGTCTCCAGCCTGTTAACAGCCTTACAAAGATGCGCCTCCAAAACTGCACACATTACTCCATGTGAGGCCTGACCATGGTTTTATATGATGGCATCACTACCTCCTCCTTCTGCTGGCGATAGCCCTGCCTATACACCTCAGCATGCCACTGGCCCTCCCAGCTGCCTCAGCACACTGCTTTGACATTTTCAAGTTCTCTGAAATAATACCCCAGGTCCCTTTCCTCCTTTGTGCCTGTCAGCAACTCCCCCATCCTGTAGCTTTCCCCAGGGTTTCTGTGTCCCAGGTGCATAATTTTGCACTTTTTGAATTAAACTTGAGCTGCCAGTCGTCAGACCATTTTTCAAACTTCCCCAGGTCCCTCCTCATTTTCTCACCCCTCTGGGGTATCAACTCTGTTACAGATCTTGGTGTCATCTGCAGACAGGCAGACCTTTCTCCAGCCCTTCTGCAATGTCGCTAATGAAGACATTGAACAGGACTGGCCCCAGGACCGATCTCCTGAGGCATCCCACTGGTCACCACCTCTCCCCAGACTGCAGCCCATTTACCACCACCTCTGTCCTCCTGTCTGTTAGCCAGTTTCTAATCCAGTTTACCACCCTTTCCTCCATGCCCAGCCTACCCAGCTTGTTTATCAGCCTCCTATGTGGGACGTGTCAAAGGCTTTGCTGAAATCAAGGTAAGCAACGTCCACTGCCCCACCTTGATTTACTTCTTTGTCACCCAGTCTAAGAAATAAACCATATTAGTCTGACATGACCTCCCACTCTGAATCCATGTTGCCTATGGTCCTGGACTCTGACTGGCTTCTAGATGCCCCACTATCCTTTCTTTATGCAATGTCTCCATGATCTTCCCACTACTGAGCTGAGGTTGACCAGCCTATAGTTCCCGCCTCCTCCCTGCTGCCAGATTTGTGTAGAGGGATCACATGTGCCTTTCTCCAATCCTCTGGTACCACCCCTGTGTTGAATGACTCAGTGAACATGGCTGCCAGAGGTTCTAGCTCCTTGCAGTTCTCTTACTATCCTTGGGTGAATGCCATCTGATCCCATTGCTTTCGTCCACCTTCAATTTAGTGAGCTCCTGCAGGACTCTTTCCCCTGTAAATGGACTATTGTCCATCTCTTCACCCCTTGCACGCAACTGCTGTGGCCGCCCGCCCTCTTCTGTGAATACCCAACAGAAATATCTATTCAGTATTTCTGCCTTTTCTATATCACTCTCCTTGCATTCCCTCCCTCCCTCTCCCTTGAGCTTTGCAATCCCCCACCTTGTTTCTCCTCGTTTCGCTGATGTACCTGAAGAATGTCATCCCTTTCTTAACTGACTGTGCTAAACCTTTCTCAGTCTGTGCCTTACCTCCTTATGCCTTTCCGCTTCCTTAGACACTCTGGTACTCCTCCTGTCCTCCTCCCTTTGGGCCTCTTTATATTTCCTGAACCCTTTCCTTTTGCCCTGACTTTTACCACCACCTCTCGAGAACCACAGTGGCTTTCTCCTTCTCTTGCCTTTGGATAGCTATCTGATGCATTGGTTTATTACTTCCAGTAAGACTTCCTTTAGATGCTTCCACTGTTCTTCCACTCCCCTCCACCCTGTTCTCTCAGGGCTCTTTTGATACCTCTCCCATTTCAGCGAAGTAAGCATTTTGAAATCCAAACCTTTGTCCTAGTCTGACTTGAGTGAGTCTCTGTCCCTATGCTGAACCACACAATGTTATGATAGCTGAATCCCAGTTGCCTTTCTACCTGGATATCTGCAATTTGATCCTCATTGGTCATTACTAGAACTAGAACTGCCCTGTTTCTGTTGGGATCAAGCACAAGCTGCCGAGTCCAGCCTCCTGGAGTGAATCAAGATGCCTCTGCTTCTGGCTGAAGCAGCTACACTGGTGTTTCAATCCATGTCTGGCATATTGAAATCCCCATCAGCAGAATTTCACCTTCATTGCCATCTTGGTATTTCCTCCACTAGCTCACTGTCCAGTTCCTCTCCCTACTGTGGAGGCATGTATATCACACCTAAGTGTATTGCTGTGCCATTTTCAGGTTGAAGGGTGACCCACAGTGCCTTGGCCTCCCCACCCACCATGTACCTGTGTTGCCCATTATACCATCTCTGACATACAGGACTACTCCCCTCCCTTTTGCCTCACTATCCTCCTCCTGAATAGAACATATCCTGGTACATTTATTTCCCACTCATGATTGACTGTGTACCAGGTTTCAGTTATTGCTACTATGTCCAGGTCTCTTTCAGTTATTGAGGCCTCCATGTCTGGGACTTTATTTCCCAGGCTGCGTGCATTTGTCATCATGACCTTCCAAGTTTTACTGCCTGACCTCTCTCTTCCTGTTTTTGGTCCCTGCATCTCCCCCTTCCCTTATATTTTCTCTTGTGTTTCTGATTCCTTCCTACTCCATTTCTGCCCAATTCCGATGACCTTGATATCAACTCCTCTTCCTGCTTCATTGTTCTGCTTTCTCTACCATGTTGGGGTGGGCTGCCTGAGAATTTCTGCTCCTGTTGCCTCCCCTGGCTAGTTTAAACACCCATCAGGAAAGCATTTAAACTGTCCATTGAGGGCTGCCTTCTCCTTGCTGACAGGTGCAGTCTATCCCACTGTACAGGGCTGCATCACTACAGGTGGGTCCCCAGTCCCCAATGAAGCCATACCTTCTCGTTGCACCAGCCTTTCAACCATGTGTTTAGTTACTAATGCATAGATCCCTCCCTCCCCCACCTTGGACTAGCAGCACCTTCAAAAATGTCACGGAGCTAGCTACATTCTGCAGACACCATCCCAACACTGTAAAGTCCTCCTTCACCTGCTCCAAGCTTGCCTTATCCTTGGATAGGTCATTTGTCCCCAAGTGGATAATGACTTCCAGCTCTCCCTCCTTGCCACAGCTTCAGCGATCCTCTGGATGCACTCCCCTCCTTCTGAGTTGTGCATCCTGGAAGGCACTTTACTTCCTTTCCTCTCTACTATCTGTGCCCAAATCCATTCCCCGGATGACTGAGCCCCAAAAGGAGTAACAACTTCTTCCTATGGGGTTCTCTTCTCCACCACTGAGTCTCCTGCTGGAGGAACCTCACTTCCTCCACGGTCTCAGCCTCAGGTTCCACTGCAGGATGTCCTGTTCCTCCAACACTGTGTAGGGGTTCATGAGCTGGACTGGATGGGGATGTGTCTCTGCCCCTCCTGGAACCATCCTGAGCCCACTGTAGTCCATCCTGCCATCTGCCTGGGTGGCTGTTGTAGCATTGGCTGGGGACCTGTGGCCTCTGAGTGGGGGCAAAGATCCCCAGTATTCCTGCCAGCTCAGCCTGAGACTTGGTGACCTCAGCCCTCAGCCCCAGAGAGGTGCCTGCAAATGGGGTAGCACTGCAGTAACCAGAATGTTTTTCTGAAGACTGCTGCACCACAGCCAGAGCACTGCACCACTCCCTGCATCATCCTGTGCTTGCTGATACTCCTCCCAAACCCTTTTTTCTTCTCCTTTTCTCCCTGTCTTTCTCTCCTTCTGTAGTGACTTACAGCTTCTCTCTCCTCCTCTTGTATGCTCTTGTGGACCTAGTTGCTAGCTACCCTTTGTAATTCTGCCTCTATAACAGCTAGGCTATTGCTTGTCCTGTGCTGCCTAATTGTTCCTGTGTCTTTAAGTAGGCGTGGTCTGGCCTTCCACTATAAAGGTACAGCACCGGGGTGGTTGGGGAGGGATTGTTCTTTGGTACTCGGTGTCACAACCCCACTCAGCAAGTCAGCCCTCTACTCCCAAAGTGCCAACCTCTGAGCGTAGTATTGTGAACAGTTAACAGAACAGGGTAACCCTCCTGTCTGTTTTGTGGGTTTGAGTCACCTTTTGTCCCAAGTTCAGGAGGGATTCAAAATGTTAACCTCTTGCTAGCGTACCTACTTGTCAGGCTCAGATAATCTGCTCTTTGGGAAATGCCAGATATCTTTCACCTACAGGCACACAACCAGGTATTACAAAATGAACCCTTAGAACTCTATGCAAGACCTTAGAGAAACTCTTACCTGTTTCCCAATTTGGTATCCCCAGTAAGCTTAAGCACAGTGTCAACTTTAACCATCTAAACTTCACTTACAAAAAGAAGTTTCCAAGGCACACCAGGCAGTTTCTGTTTTAAATATATATCTTTACTTTAAGAGAGATAAAATAGGTAAACAGTAAATACAGAACAAAATATCCCAACACATACAATCTTAAAAACAAAACAGGTTTAAAAGTGCAAAATTCCTACTAACCATTAGACTTATTTATCTAAGGTATTTCTTATAATCTTTCAGTGCTCTCAGATGTTCCTTTTTCAGTCCACATATGAATCTATGTCTCTAAAAGGTCAGCTACAGCATACTTAAAACAGTCTTGAGTGGCCCCTTCTCTCTGAGGTCAACTAGCTCCTCCTCGCTGTATTAAAATTTATTTTACAACACAGGATGTCCTAATAAGGTATTAAAAATAGGTGACATCAGCGAACCTCCTCTCTTCATGACTTCCCAATCTAGTCTGTGATCTGCTAGTATCTCCTTTCATCCAGGAGCAGTCTCCTGCTTCACAAAGACATGAAATACTCTTTGATGAATTAACTGGCTTCCTCTGAAGACGCCAAACAAATGCATATGCCAATTCCTTATGACACCAAGTGCCATCAAAGGACTTTTCCTGAGGAGACGCCCAAACAAATGCATATGCCTCTTCCTATTGACTCCAAGTGCAATCAAAGGATTTTCCTGAGGGCATTATACAATGCATAGTTTAGCTACTGATTTCAAAGCAACTGACAAGTTAATTGCATCACAGATATCTGTAGTTTAACCATGTCCTGTCCTTTGAAATTATACCTGGGGGTTGGGTATGATGTGTCATTTCAGCAAGACAGTATTTTCTCCTAACAGACAATCCCACTACATATTTCATATTACAAAAATCATAGTGTAATCAGAACAAGCTGTCCAGGTGTCACACTCGGTATCTACAAAAACAATCAGGTAAAAGACTTTCTTCTGTAAAATACAGGGCAAAACACAGCTCTAGTTTAAAGTTGCTGGTTGCTGCTCTCCCTCTCAGCTTCTGCAGCAAACAGAGTCCACAGTCAACTTCTGTTTGTAATCCACACTCCCTCAAGCCTTCTTCAGCTCCTCCCTTATCAGACACCTCTTTCACAGAGTTTCAGTAACAGCTCTAGTCACAAATGACTGCAAATATTTTCCCAGCTAGATTACCTCACTGGCAAATTAAAGTTAATTGACCCTTTGGCAGGAGACCAGGATACAGGGATCGGGCTGGTACGACTCATCCCACTTCAAAATCCCACCCAACAATGGCTGCAACCTGCGATGATCTTCACTGCAGGAGCTGACTCCCTTTCTGGCCATCTAGCAGCTTTGGTCACACCAGCAGCAACAGTCTCTAAGCAATTTATTTGGCATCACAGGCTCAGCTCTGGTACAGTTTTGGGATAGGACGACAGCTTACCCGCTTGCAATCTGCAATCCTGGAAATGTAAGCTGGCAAGGAAGAAGTTTAGATCTCCCACTGGCAAATTGGCTGGAGACAATGCTGGTGACCCCGCGACCGGGTTTGGGAGCGGACCGGGTCGTCGGGAGGGCCGGGGGGAGAAGGATGGAGACGCCTGGACTGCTCTCCTTCTCGGGGAGGGTGGGTGAAGCACTCAGAGCACTGAGGACTCCTGGCGGAGGCCGGAGATCTCATGCCAACGCTGAATCTCTGGGAGGGCGGGTGGATGCTGGCGTCATTGCACATCCCCTCTGTGAGGAAAAGACAAGAAAATATAGGCGAAGCGAGGGGCCACCGCCTAAATGAAGCCCCTCCTGAAGACCTCGAGCAACCACCATCGCTATGGGTCCCCGACTAGATACTGGTTCCGTGGTCATGGAAGAACGTGACCACAGCTCCGCCTCTGGGGGCAAGCCGGGGTGACTGGGGACCCGGCAGCCATAGATGGAGGTAGAGGCTTCCAGGGGCCATGACCAGGACCGATAAAGTGACAGGGTCCTGCCAAAAAAAATGCTGGTGACCCCAGGCTTGCGAATTAGGCCAGAGTCTCTGACTTAAGCAGTTTCTCACTGAGATGCAAGTTGGGGATCTTTCAAGTTCTAACCCTGCTGCAGTCTGGAATTTTAGCTCTGGAAAATTCTTTCCCTCCCTTCTGGAGGATTGTAGTTTGTTCTGCAAACCTGGCAGTCCCACACTTAAAACAAGTGTTCAGGCCGATGAAAGGCAAATCAGGCCTCTCCCCAAACTCCTAGAGCTGCAGAGAGCCTCTTCACAGTACAGAGACTCTGCCCAGACTGACACAGAACTCACTTCAGAACTGAACTCAGGTCAAACAGTCCCCCTTGAATAAGGAGCAAAGTTCCAGCAATCTGATTAGCTGCCCAGGCTGTTAATCACAGTCTAAGTTCTTTAATTGGTTAGATTTTGGGTACCAATAATTATACCTCATTCTCCTTCCCCCACACCCAAGTCTCAGGCAAGTCCCAGGAGTCTCTTTGGCAAATACTGGCTCCTGTTTGATTGATAGGCTACAAAGATGGCTGTTAAAATATAAAAGCAGGTTTTATTTAACTCTAAAATTGATTAGCGTTTGCTCATAAAAGTGCTAAAACTTTGTGAAAATGCATAGCTCTTGCCTCACTGTGTTTAACAAACACATCGCTTCTAGAAAATCTATAGAAATACTTTCTGTACAGTTAGTATCATCCCAAGAAAAACTGCTAATCAATTATTTAAAACCCTGTAAAGTTCCCAAGCAGTTTATGCAGTTTCCACTTTAAAGTTCTAGTGCAGCCAGTAACAGTACTTTATCCAGTTTAAAACCTCACAGTTATGTAGCCCATTTTGTGCCCTTTTAAACACTTTTATTGATTTAATTTATATTTAGTATTTTTCAGTCACTGCTGCCGCAATACAGTGACCCTAGCAGCAGACAGCATCCTCATTAATATTCATAAGGCTGTTCATTATTATTCACGAGCCCCAAACAGAGTCCAGATTCAGCACTTCTGGCACTCTAAAATCAAAATTTGAAAAAATATACTGTGTGGAGTTTCAGATTTGTAGGTATACTCCTAGTAAGGCCTTCCTTTATTTGCTGAAAGGATTTTTTCTAAATTTGCTTGCTTGTGTTATGGCCCCTGGGGCTCTCCATATTAGCATTTTTTTTTTTTACACTATTTTTATCCCGCCCACTACCCACTTGCCAGCACCTTCAGACATGACCATTCTCGTGACCCTCCCACGGAGTCTGCCCCTAGAGTGTCAGGTATACTCCTGTGTCCCCTTACCTTCCCTCTGGAGTGCCTGCACATTGAGTCTGCCTGTGGTAGGCGATCCAGATTAGGTTAGTCATCATCTTGGCGGCGAGCGAGGTGTTTTCCTGCTTACTCCTTAGGTCCCACTACCCTGAGGATGTCAGCACGCAGACTGGTGTTCAGGCAGATGCGTACTAATGCATGTCGTTACCAAGTGCCACAGCGTCCTCCCCTCCCGGTTCGAAGAACCACCTGTGCCCCGATGCCATTGCTGCCACAGCGGCGGTTGATGGAGTGCTCAAGCACCCAGGAACCCACCCTGGAGGTGGACAGCATCCGTTGGAGGCTCAATCCCTCCTCCACCCTCCGCCCCTGGCGAGCCGAGTCCGTTCCCAAACCCAGTCGCCTGCATGGTGCGAGGTTTGGCAACCAGCGCTCATCCTCAGCACCACCTGGTCGGCCATATTAGCATTTCTAATGGCCTTTCTTGTTCCTACAATGTCTCCCGTCCCATGTGACTGTGATGTATCCAGGACCATTGATTCAGAGAGTACTAACTCCGCTGCAGCAATCTACTGTTACGGGCCTGAGATTCTGGCTTCAACTAAATAACTATCGAATCAAACGTCTGTTTTTATGCATGTGTCTAGGTCTAGTGAATCTTTGTTTTAAAGCCTTTCATTTTATCAAACTACACAACCATTAGTAATGCACTCAAATCTACAAGGTCACAAATGCCACAGATGTTACAATTAGTGAAGACTAGCTGTTTCCTTACAGAATAGCTCACTGAATTATCCCTCAGGCATTTGCCATATGCTTAGAATTCCCTGGACAAGGAGAGTTAATTAACGTAATAGTCATACTATAAACTTAACAAAAACACAGCCGCTTGTTGAAGTAATGGTCTGGGACACATCACAGTCACATGGGAGAAGAGGCATTTTAGGAACAAGAAGAGCCATTAGAAATGCTAATATGGAGATTCCTAGGGGCCATAAAACCAGCAAGCAAATTTGAAAAACTTATTTCAGCAAGTAAAGGGAAGGACTTACTAGGAGTATGCCTACAAATCAAAACACTCTGTATAACATTTTTTTGTACATTCTGGCTTTAGTTCTCCTTTAAAATATCTTGAGGGCTCTCTTATCTTTTAGTGATCCCCGGTCCCCATTCAGCAGACAGGGGCACCGGGACCTCAGAATTACCTCCGCTTTGAATGCAATGGTGGTCAGAAAGTTGTATGCACTTCCCGCGCATGCAAGTGCCAGCTGGACCAAGAAAATTCTGGCGGCTCACGATCTTGCTCCGTGAGCCCAGTTGGGATAAAAACAAGCACAGAGGCCATTTGGGGAACCTAGGGAACACACAGAAACTCAGGCTGTGGTGGTGCAAATATGGGGACACAGGAGGAGGAGGAACTGCATATGGGAGGCATTCAGATAAGACCCCAAATGGTGTGAAGGGGGTTACATCTGCCCTAAGACAGCTACTTCCAAAATATTTATTTGCTATGCAGTGGAGCCTGTAGTCCTAGCAACCCAGCCCTGCTCCACCTCAGAGAGTTGACTGATAAATATTTTTCTTCCAATGGGGTCATGTTGCTCTTTTACCCTGTCCCTACTCTGCCCGGGAGCTGGCTAATAAATATTTGTTTATTTAAAATCTGGGACCTCAACCTGCCCCTCTCAGCTGTCCCTCGCTGTGTCCTCCAACGTGGAAAACAATTTATTTTCCCTTTTTTTTCTTTTATTTAAAACACTCCTGACATTCAGCACCTGCCCAACTGGTGCTGCTGCTGACTCACTGCCCCAGCCTGGAGAGAAGATTAGATGAGGAGAAGGTGGGGAACAAGTGCCTGCTGGCAGCAGGCAGGCTGGTGGTCTTCCTTTGGGGCCTCACTGTGGCCCTATGCTCCTCCTGGCCCAACAGTCACTCTCAGGATGTGGCCCCGCCTGAGTGCTGTCACTGAGGGGCGGAACTTTTACTTTTATTTATTAGAAAACAACAAAAGAGGCTAAGCAGAGCCCACACTGCGATCAGCTGACTGTAGCTGCTTCAGGAGACCCGCCGACAGTGATGGACCGCCGCAACACTGGACACTGCTGGAGTTCACTGAGGGCAGAGAGGAGGACTGCAGGTACTATTTACCCATTATTGTTACCTCCCTGGATTCCATCTCTCCCTCTTGGTTGCAAAACTTTTCTTCTTGCTCTCTTCATCAGGGCACCTGAAAACGCTCCCTGACCACACTGTAAGCTCATCAAAATCAACTGCTCAAACGCCATTACTGGCTGCCTCAAACTGTCCCTTTGCTTTTCTGGACCGGACAGGACACAGCAAAGGACCCCAAAGTAGCAGGAGAGTCCTTCTGAGCTTCCTGGATGGTTATTCACTTTACAGACAGGGCAACCTCTTCTCTCTTGGCTGTCCTGAGCTCAACTACCACTTTCTTTTAAAACAAGCTCTGCATTCCATTCCGAACTCTCCTTCGAGCCACTCTAGAATGCTGAGGAGGAGAACGCTGCCATGCTGGAAGTTATATTTTGTTGCCATGCTTACAGGTTTGAGCTAGCAATGAAAACACATATAGCCCACAGCACCTGTTCCTCCATAGTCGAGGAACACAGGATGTGGACCTACATTGGGGCATTGCATCTCCACCAGGAGGAGGAAGGTGATTTTGCAATTGTATCGCTCACTGGTGATACTCCACCTGAAGTATGTGTCCAGTTCTGGAGGCCATACTCAGAAAAGACATAGACAAGGTGGAGGCAGCCCAGAAGAGGCCAAGTAAAATAATGCAAGGTTGCACCAAAAGCCCTTTGAGGAGAGACCAAGTGATCTTAACATGTACACTCTGGAAGAGAGAAGAGTGAGAAGGGACATAATAGAGACCTACATATGTACCTCACTGCAGTAAGCAGGGTGCAGGAGGGAGTCTCTTTCAAATGAGAAAGAGCACCAGGACCAGAGGGCGTGCAATAAAACTGGTGGGGGTGGAGTTTAAGAGGGATGCAAGGAAGTACTACTTGATGCCTAGAACAGAGGGCTTCAGTCCTGCATAGGATAGACATAGGGAAATATTAGTAGGCAGGGAGGAGAGAAGGTCACAGAGACCAATTAGGGTCTGCAGAAACAGACTAAGCAAGGACCATCTGGGCAGACTGAGAGGCCAAGCATTTTTTTTTCTGCTGTTAAATTCTGTTTCTATGTTAACCCATAGTAGGATTCTGGTGACACTATAAACTGGTTAAGTTTGCTCTTGTGGTTTGTGATGTTAATGGTGGTTTCTTAAAGCAACAAGGCAAGATAGGGTCTGCAAAAATCAAAAGGAATGGCATGACACACACCAAGGCACAAAATCAAGTGTATAAATTATTTATTATTGCAAAGTTATAGAAACAAACATGGCTATGAACTGCAGCAAAAATGGCTGCAGTCAGTTTGTATGTAGTTTATGTAAGTGTGTGTCTTGTGCGTGTGCTTATATGTGTGTCAATCCTTTTATTTTGATTAATTTGGGGCTGGCTTGCTCCATTGGCTGCCAGCTCCACTGATCCCTGGCTATGTGCCCTACTTCTGTTTGTGTACGACAGCCAGGATGTGTGTTATTGGGAGAAAGACATCCCTCAGTGAACGAAGCAAAAGGTGAAGCAGGGTGCTTTATTCACCTGTGAATTATTAGATTATTACATAATCTTATAGACACCCTGGTGTGTTGTATTGTAATTATAAATGGACATGCAGCATCAGGGGCTTAGAATGTAATCTAGTGCAAGTTTTACAATCTGGTCCAGCATTAAACAATACAATTTTACAGAAAGAATGGCAAGTTACAATTTTCAAAACAAGCTTTAAAGCAGCAGTACTAACAAATCAGGAAGTGATCTATCAAAATTCTGCTTTTGACTGTAAGTATGCGTCACAGTTCCAATTTCCATATCTGTCAATATTTTTTTTTTAGTCATCTTTAGTTTTTAGACATTTGCAATTTATTTGAATTGTTGTGGTGCCACAATAAGTATTGTGGCTGACATTTTCAGCTGTGCTTTCCTTCAGGTCGCATCCGTCTTTTGACTACAGCAGTGGGACCCTGTGCTGACCATTTCTGATGTCTCCAAAGCCATACACATGTGCAGTTGGCAGCAGAGGGGGTTCCAGTGCAACATGCTTGTGGCAGAAATGTAAACAAAAGCAGAGGATAACTGAGCAAATTACTCAATGATAGTTCAATGCCAGTGAGAAAGAATATCAGGTATATGATCAGCAGAGCACAGGAATAAACTGTCGAAAAAACAGTTTTATATGTAGTACTGCTGCTTTAAGAAGCTGTTACCTTGGATCTTTGTTTTAGCATTGCAGCAAGAGTACAGGCAGTATCGAAGATTAAAGAGGACAGGAAATCATTTCTAACTGGCAGCAGTTTATAAGGTTCATATTCTCAGAAATTATATGCATTCTCTAAATTATCTATATTTAACTATATGTGAATAAAAGTGATGTGAAAAACTGTATTTTACATTGTTTTTGTTTTATGGGCAGTATTCTGTTACAGTTCTCATCATGGAACCAGTAATTGGAGTTTTTACTATGTCATGGCTTGTGTACAGAATGCTTATTATGAGCTGTTGGCCTATTAGAACCCTGTTTAGAGTTCTGTGCACAAACTGTGACATAGCTAAAACTCCAAATTATTGGTTCCACGACAAGAACTGTAACAGAATGCTGTCCATAAAAACAAAACAATGTAAAATACAGTTTTTCAGTATCACTTTTATTCAGGTACACTGAAATATGGATAGTTTAGGGAATGCATATCATTTCTGAGAATAAGAAGTTTATAAATAGTTGCCAACTAGAAATGATTTCCTGTCCTCTTTAAGGGTGCTGCCTTTTGTACCTGTTGTCACATTGAGGAGAAATTATATCAGTGATGACATCACCAAGCACATGTTCCATGTTTGTTGCTAGGCAACTGCCCCAACAGCACTGTGTGAGCTGTTATGTGAACAGCTCATCATCTTATGCTGCTGTGCTGTGCCACAGGTACATACAGTCATCCGATCCCTGTTATTAAAATGGGTCCTGGAATGTGCCATGATTTGACTGATTTGCTTATGAGAGTCTAGAAGGCATATTATATTTCTTACTGACCACATGCTGCTTATTTGCATATCTGTGTAGTTACCAGCCACTGATAAGACAGCTTTAACAATCCACTTAATATGAAACAAAAATAGGTGCACAAAGAGTACAAGTTATTATTTAACATTTATTAATGTGCTTTTTCATAATTCAATTGCACAACTACAAATATGTTCATTTTATAAGTAAGATAAGACACTCCAGGTGTGTTATTTGTGATTGATATCGTATATCCGCTCTTTTCAGGTGTTGGTGGCAATGTACCCAAAATGTGCATTTATCTCAGTACAACCTCTCACCCTGTTGTGCCTTATCCCTTACTTAATTAGAAACATTTACAGGCATATGAGGACCACGTGGCCCACCAGGCCTGCCTCATTTTCCCTGTCTATAGTAAATAATTTATTTATAACTGGTTAAATACTAAAACAGTGTCTGCCAACACTACATACAGTACATTTAACACCATATACTCTCAATTGTCTTCAAAAGAAATGCTTTAATTTAGACTACCCTTTGACACATACTCTGTACCTGACTTGATTTTGATCTTCTGTTACTTACTGTCATTTGTCTGGTGTTGAAATAATCTTTATTTCTGTAGATTTTTTTAAATTTTGTTTTATTTTGCATACTAGTACTTTATGTTATGCTTCTCACCTTCTTTACTTTGTATCTCCTTGGTCATACCTGAAGTAAAACAAAAATGTACATGTACATATACCTGTCTAGTGTGCTTACTTGGCCAATAAAAATAAATAAATAAATGGGATGTTAACTTGTTTTAGAAGCTGGTAATTCTTTATATACATGGGTCTCCCTTATTATTAATTCTGTTATATTTTAAATCGTACATGATGCCCTACCAATATAACAGGATTTTGTAATCTTGAAACAGCTGTCATTTCTTTTATCTTCTCATTGCTCTCCACTCTTTCCCTACAAACTGAAACATACAAGTTGTCAGCAGATAAGGGCCTTCAGCACACCAGTCTGTCCTGTTATCTCTATCCAATTGAACATTATGTGCACTACAACCCCACAGCGGTGGCTTTCAGACCCACTGTGGTCTGTAAAGTTGATCATGTAATCTTTTGGGGAAAGAAGGAAGCATGCATTGTCGTTAGTGTTCGTGTGTTATGTTATGTATCAATTGTAAAGCACTCTGAAATGCTTGTATGAGTGGCACAACATAAATCAATAATGATTATTAAAAGGGAGCATCATTGCCAGTGGATTCCAGCAGCAGGTTACAGCTTCTGGCTGGCCATTTTGGGAGGGTCAACAAATGACTGGGGTTGGCGGAGGCAGTCCAGGCAGTGGGACCCCTGACCTGCCAAAAGTAGAAGAAGGAAAAGTCTAGGCAGCTGGGAAGTGGAGATGGCATTGTTGGGCCAGGATGGTAACTCAGGTGAGGTGGTTTTCCAGACTGGAGAGCAGGTCGAATGAGTGCTATCCAGGGCCAGGAAATACAGCTAGGGGAGAAGGAGAAAGTCACAGTCCGGTTGGCATGACATGGAGCCCTGTTCTGACATGAAGAGGTCATTCATGGAACTATATTCCTGAAGGGAAAGGTATTATGGGTGATTTTTTCCCAAGATCCTGTCATCCTGAGGACTAGTGAGGAGCAGCAGCAGACTATCAGATTACTGCTTTGGTAATGATCCTGTACAAGAGACAGGGTTTTCTTTTCTAGCCACCTGTAGGACCTTTTGGACAAAGAATGCCCATAGGTACTGGGTGGCTGTGCTTGCCCCAGAAGGAGCATGGATCCTGGTCAGCAGAATGCACCGGTGCAGTCAGGGAATTTACGGTAAGCTAGAGGACCGGGAGGTGACTGGTGCAGGTTATCATCAAAGGCAGGTGGCAGAATCAGCTGTGATAAGGATAGCAGAGGATGGGAGTTCCTAAAGAGGAGACCTGGAGCATAGAGAAGTAACTATCCACACTTGTATGTATGCCGATATGAGGAGTGCACCCAGCAAAATGGGAGAGCTAATAAGCCTGATGCACGTCAAAGGGCAGGACTTTGTAATGCTCACCGAGATCTGTTGAGGGATGATTGGAACACCAAAATATAGGGATACAGACTATTCTGAGGAGTAGTCTTTTTTTTTTCAACTCCTTTCCTTGCCTCTCAGCCGGAACTCTCTCGGGCTGCCTCTCTCGCCGTGACTGCTCTACCCGACGCTGTGTTCCCCACCATCTTCAAGTTAGTTACGACCCTGGAGCTCGGGAGGGGCTACAACTCCCAGGGAGGTAGAGGGCAGTGGTGAGGAACCAGCGTTGGTCGTGTCGCGGCGTTGGCACTGGAGGAGCCGTCGCCTATCCGGCGGGAGGGTGTTTTTCTTCTAGTTATGCCCCCAGATGTGGGATGTGCAATGCTGTTCAGCCCAAGATGTGGGTGCTCCCCCCTCACGTCAGGAAGACAACCGCCCACGCCTTCCCCATTTTCACAAGCCCCTGTGCGTCGCAGTGTGCACGTCTCCACTGGGGGCCGCTTGCTGCGCCGGGCGATCCTTCCCGAGAGAGGAGAGCAGTCCTCTGGATGCTCGATCCTCTCTCTCCCCTGTGACCCCCAGCGCCGGGCTCATTTCCTAAACCGGGTTGCGGTGTCAGGCGCGGTGTGGCATCCAGCGCCTCAACCCTCAGCGCCACCGGGCTGGCTTTGAGGGACAGTCTTGACAGGAAAGGGTGTGGGTGGCTTTCTTTGTAAGGGAAAGAGTAACTACAAAAGACATCTGTGGAGCAACAGGCAAATATATTCCCTCTGAGTCGAGCTGGGGAAAATGTGGGGAGAGAATGGAAAAGAGTCAGATAGGGGTGTCCTACAGGACCCCAAACAGTTTAGTGGAGCATGATGTTCCAACTGGTTGAAAAATTACAGGAGCAGCCAAATCGAATGCAGCAGTAATCCTGGGGGACTGCAATCTCTCTAGTTTAGACAGGCAGCTTAAAAGTGTTAACAGGAGGCAGCAACAATGTTCTTGTTCAACTTCAAGAACTATTAACTGGAGCAGCATGCCCAACAGGGGACTAGGTCTGAGGTCACACCTGACCTTTTTCTCAACAGTGGGGATGGTGTTATGAATAAGTGGGAGGTAGTGATCCCAACCAGGTAACCTTTTCCCTTGAGACAATGAAAACTAGATGGACCTCAGCCACTAGGACCTGGTACTTCAGAAAGGCATATTTTGCCAGATTAAGGACCTGTTATCTATGGAGCTGAAGCAGCTGCAAGATGCTAGTAATCCAGACCACATGTAAGATTTGGTGAAGACTATACTTGAAGCAGACACAGAGGTTTGTGTCTCTGAAAACAGTAAGGGAAACAGGGCTAGAAAGTGACTCCAGGCCCCAGCCTTGAACTGCTAAGACAACTAACTCTAAACAAACAAACAAAAATTCTATGACCACTAGAAAGAGACAGGTTGCCTCCAAGACAAAGAGGAGTACAGCAGCAGCGAGGGACTTCAGTACTAGAATTATGAAAGCCAAGGAAGAAAAGGAACTACTAGCAGTAGTAGAAGCTGCAGACAACACCAGCTTTTTTCATGTCATAAGGGAAGGGATGAGTGACAGAGGAGATTAGGCTCCTGGAGCTAAGGCAAAATTGGTCGGACCACTTGTATGAATATACAAACATATGAAAAGAGCCAGCAAAAGACCACCTGGTCTATCGATCTGCTTGGTAGGTAATGCAGGGTCTGGCTTACAATTTATGCCAATGACCCTGCTCTCCAAACGTCCCTCCCTCTCCCTTCCTTGGTCCCAAGGGTTCCCTTTGTGCTTGTCCCAGGTCTCTTGAATGCTCCTACCATTCTTGCTGATACCACCTCCTCGGCAGCTCATTCCAGATGGGCACCACCCTTTCAGTATAGAAATGCTTCCTTACATCCTTCTGAATCTCCCTCCATCAATTTAGGCTGTGCCCCTAGTGGTGCAGTTGTCATTCATTTTAAAGAGACCCTCCTTTTCTTTTTTTTTTACTTTCTATTTATCCTCTCCTGCATCCTCGCATCTCCAGCCCTTCAGGGTCACCTAGAGTCCTCCCTCTGTCAGCCACCCTACCTTGACACGTCCCTTGATCCCCATGGAGCTGCAGATTTTACCCCAGGGCGGGGACGAGGTGAGGCCCTGACACCCCATGCTTCTAGTGGTGTTGGTCAAGGCGGCCAGGTGGGTGGTGACACATAAGAGGCACACTCTGGCAATCCATCTTCCCAGAGATACGAGGCATTTTCCTCTCTTCCTGCCCTACATGTGGTGTGGCCCTGACATCTAGGCACTGTGTGCTGATGTCCACCACACGCTTGGCCAGCCCTTTTCCCTAGCGGGACTTGCTGTACCCTGAGCCTCCACTCAGGGCTCAGGCAAATCGGGGCCTTGGCCCCTCCCTTCCCCGGAGAAGGAAGCAGTCATGGGATGCTCAAGCCTTCTCCCCATGGCCAGCCACCCAGTGACCTGAGTCCTCTCCCAACTCGGGTCACCGGCCGCAAGCAGAAATCCAACCACTGCACCGACGGGCCACTCTGAGACCCTCCTTTTCACTCTGTTAACCTTCATGTACTTGAAGTTCTCTTATCATCACCCTCTGCCTCCTCTCTACCAGGGAGTACATCTCAAGGGCTCCAAGCCTCTCCTCATAGGACCTATCCTGTAGCCCCTCAATCATCTTGGTTGATCTCCTCTGGACCCCTCCAGCATGCAGGTGTCTTTAAGGTAAGGATACCAGTGCCTCACATCATATTCTAAATGTAGTCTCACCAATGACCTGTACAATGGCAAAATAACTTCACTCCGCCTACCATCAATTTCCTTGCAACACACCCAGCATCTTGTTAACCTTCAGCACTGCCTTTTACATTGAGGGTGTGTTCCAGGTCGCTCGTAATCACTACCGCTAGATCCTTTTCCTCTTCAGAAGCAGTTACCTGAGCCTCTCCATGTAATGTTCTGTCCTAGGGTTCTTGGACCCTATGTGTATCACTTTGCACTTTTGGCATATAAACCAAGTTGCCAGATTCCTGACCAGCTCTCTGATCTGGTGAGGTCCTCCCTCAGGTCCTGTATTCCCTCCTTGGTGTCCACTCTCCCAAAGAGTTTGGTGTCATCCATGAACAAGCACATTTTGCCTTTAATGCCTTCCTGATGTCACTTATGAAGACATTGAACAACACTGGCCCCAGCACCAATGTGTGGGACACCGGGTGACCTCCTTGGTGTCAAGAACTCACCCTCAACCACTATTCTCTGGGTCCTACCACTCAACTAGTTTTAACCCATCTTACCATATTCTCCCCACCCTAGATCCCTCAGTTTCATTATCAACCTTTTGTGTGGTACAGAATCAAGGCCTTGCTAAAGTCTAGGTACATGATTTCCACCACCTGGCCTTGTCCACTGCCCTCATGACCCAATAGAAGAACTCAATCAGGTCGTTTGACACGATCTGCCTGCTACAAACCAGGCTGTCTTTCATCTTGTAGACCATTCTCCTCTATGTACCTCACCAGCCTTTCCTTTAGTATGATCTTCATGAGTTCACATACCATCGAGGTCAGGCTGACTGGCCTATAGTTACCGGAGTAATCCTTGGGTCCACTCTTCTGGAGTGGCACCACATGTGCCATTCTCCACTCCAGTGGCACCACTCCTGACTTCACAGATCTCACTGAATAGAGCAGTCTGCAGCCCCACCTGATCCTCCACAAACTCTTTCAGCACTCTGGGTTGTATTTCGTTTGGACCCTGAGATTTGTCCACAATCAAGGCCATCAGCCGCTCCTTCACGCTTTCAAATCAGATTACCCTTCAGCTTCCTCCCTTTCTCCTGTATGTGCAACCAGTCCATTTTTTCTTTGTAAAGATGGAGCAGAAATACTGTTAAATACCTCTGCTTTGCTCCCATCTTCATCAACCCAACCATCCCCTTTCTCAGCCTAACAATGCTGTCCTTCTTGTCCCTCCTTTCACTTATGTAGCAAAGAAGGCCTTTTCCCATTCATTATTCTTTTTGGCTATTTGGAGCTCTTTCTGTGCCTTTGCTTGCTGCACCTCCTTCTTGCCACCTTAGCTAGCTTCCAATATTCTTCCTCATCCTCTTCCTTTGCTTTTCTTTTGAATTTTCTATAGGCTGACCTCAGCCCTCTAGCCACTTCACCGTTAAACCAGTTTGGTGGTCTGGCTTTGATTTCTTCCCCCCAAGTTGACACAACTGTTTGTGGCCGTCTGAATGGACCCCTAATGATGGCCCATAATCAGTCCACCCCATGCCCTTCAGGTTTCCTTAGCACTTCTCTCATCTTTTTAAATTTTGCCCTCCTGAAATCAATGTTCTGGTCTTGGTGAGAGATGTCATCCTTGCCCATGTCCAAACTGAACCACACTGTACTGTGGTTGCTTCCACCTTTGTTCCGACACACCCAAGGGTTTCCTAACTTTGACCATTCTCACCTGTAACTCTAGCTCCGTCATTGTTCTTCCCTCTCTTCTGGCTTCCCCTCTCTTTGCCCTTTGAGCTACTCTCCTCTTCCCCTTAGCTCCGTTCCTCGTATGATTTTCTGAGATACCTCCTTCTCCACCCCAACCCCCACCTCCAGCCTATGTCCTTGTGGTTCCCTGGCCCTTTCTCCTCCTGTAGTCCCTTGTTTCTCTAAATCTGCCAGTACTGCTTGTCCCCCTACAGTCTAGGGGTAGTCGGATGGTAAAAGTTGGGAGGGACACTGTACAACCTAAGCAACACAGTCCAAGGAACTGAAACAGGACTAGCTTATTACCTGGTTCATTGATGGCAGTGACTGTGAGTCACATAAATAAGGTAAGTAGGCACCATGCCCCCCTCCACCCTCCTTCAAAAGCTCCCTATGGACCTTCATCAAAGCTGCCTCTGCCTGTCTTGTGCAGTACAGACCCAGAGTAGTCCCCTCCCTCATCCAGCTCCTGATTCACTATGGGAGACTGGGAGCTGTCTCTATTGGCGCTGCCCTTTCTCTCGCTGATAACCAGCATAACAGCACTTTCCGCCTCTTAGGTCAGGTGAGGCACTCCAGTCTTATCAGTACTTGTTTCTAGCTGTTCTAAATTGTTGATCACTGTATTTAGGATAGGCCTCTGGGCATACCAATTTACATGCCGTACTTTTATTTTCTTTGTTGTATTCTCTTCCTTGATGTTACCTGTTACTTTTCTACCTCTCAATACAGTTATGTATTCTTGTTGACATACTGTCAAATCTCTGTGACGATGCACCTGTTTATATTCTACCTTGCATAGCAGTTATATATCCCGTTGACATACTACCAGCTGTATCTTGGCAGCCATTTGCACAGTTTGTTGTTTCCTCCCACCTGTCTGTGGGCCAGTTACCCCTGACTCTGTACTCTGTATCTGTTTTTTTATGTACTCTGTAACCTCCGGTCGCACCTGAAAATAGGCAGTTGTTGTCTAGTGTGCTTACCTGGTTAACAAAAGCAAATAAATAAATAAATCTTAAGTTAGATCTTACCAACCTGTAGGTGCGACGTTCATTAACAGGCAAGCATGCATGTCATTGATTAAGTTCATTGTCACTCCAAAATCAAAAGTAACAACCACTCCATAGAGCGTGGGGCATTTCATTCAGTGGGTTTTCTTCACAGACATCGCTGAAAAATTGACTGCAGCAGTCTCTTGAGCCAACAGATTCATTTCATGCAGGTCTCCCTTAAGCCATGAGGGCTAAATTTCTGGCAGCAATTTAAGGGCCAAATGTCCACTGCATGAGGTAGTAGCTGGTACTAATACACTCTGTTATCTCATAGCTTATTCTTTGGCTTCCCATCACCCGCAGGTACAATTTCTCACCAGGCTCTCTTGCCGTCTTTCCACTTCTATACAGTCACAGAGGGCTCACTGCAGCACAAAACATTTCTACTGTCCCAAACCCCTTCATTCTATCTCAATTTTTTCCAATCTGCCTGGTCACACAATTTCTCCACCCAGGGCTGATACATATGGAGCAAACTCTCCTTCTTTTAAACTATCTTAATTCTGTAAATTTCTTTTGATATTCCCTTAGCAAGAACCAAACCACCAGAACTCTTTCAGACATCCAATTGCTGATGCTAATGCTCGGCAGCTGGGCCTTATGTGGATACCCCTGGCCTTGATCCCAGTAACTCCCAGCATTTTCCACTCATGCAGTGATTCCAACCTCTGAACTGACTCACCAGAGGGCCTCTGCCAGTGCCATACCAGATCACCCAATGGGCTGCCGCCCTGCCGGGTCCCAAACATCACTCCCCAAATGGACTTTCTCCGGCTCCACTGACTGCTCAACGATGAAGTCCCAGCTCTGCAGCGGCCTCAACCTGGGAATTGGGGTAGTGTTGCCATCATCACCACACCCTCAACTGCTCATGCTGCCACTTTCAGCTGCTCCCCAGCCCCCACTGCCATAGCGGGCTTGCTCACAGGAAATCTTCCGACCCACTGCTGAACTCACCCATGTGTACAATTTCTTTGAGCTTTAGGCCCCATCGTGCTACCCTACCAAAGTGCTGAAGTTCACTTGGTGGGCCTCCATTATCTTTCTTCTTCCCAGGCTCTGGCCCCACATACACCGACAGGCCTCTTTCTTGCTCCAGTGCTCCCCTTTCTGCCAACCTGAACCATCACTTTCCACATCATGGTCTTCAAGGGCAGAGAGCTGGGGTGGCAAGTGGACCACCCAGCTCCCCGCCATATGGCCCTCCAGCCAAACTTGCAGGCTGAACCTCCCCAACTTCTCTCTCTTCAGATCCTTCCCCAGGGCCTCCTCAATGGTGCCAAACCTTCCTTTTATACCTCAATGGAGGGCCCCTGGCGGCAGCAAGCAAGCCCTACCTCCCAGACACACAGGCACCACAGTTCAAATCCTTCCCTAGCTACCTAGTTCTCAAAATATAAGCTAGTAAGTACCCAAAAGATGCTTACATGTATATCTATTAGATAAAGGCATCACAACCAGAGAAGTATCCTCTGTTCCTTTTGTTCTTCTTAGAGCAGATCCTCTCACCCCCCGTTCCTTACCACCTGCCATTCCTCCTCCTTGGTTCTGCTAGTTCTGTATGTTCCTGATGATGGCATGCCCTTGGTCCTTGTGTAACTCCTTTTTTCTCTGTCCTATGCCTATCATTATGCCCCAAGCAGTTACTACCTGCCCTATCAGCCTCTACTGATCCTCTCTGCTTCTCCTTCTCCTGCATTCCAACTCCCAGCTAAACCACTGCACCTCTCTAGGCTCCTGCACAACAGGCACCCCACTGTTTTCCACAATATCTCCATGAAGATTGCAGCCCCACATCCATTACAGTTTACAATCCTTCCTCTGCTGACCTTTCTATTTTGCCTTCTACTTCACTCCACCTCTCCCTCTTATCTGTTGTGCTGCCTGTAACAATGCCTAGCTGCTCACATTTTCTGTATGTGGCCTGTCCCAGTCTAGCTAACACCAATGTGATGATCTAGACCTAATCATTAGTCCCTCCTCACTCGGTGTCCATGCCACCCGGCCCCACAAACTCTCACAATCCCGCACAATTAACAGTCCCCCCAGCACTTCCCAGCAAGTGTAAATTCAAACAAAACAAACAGTAGATCCATACGATGGACCCTCAGTCCTCAAATGCACAAAACACCTTCTGCTGAACGTTTTAAACAAATTCACCTCCCAGTTTGACAACCCTCCAGTGTAACAACCCTGAATGCACAAACTAAAAACACCCCACAGTAACACTTCACACTACTGTTACCCAAACCTCAGGTGTACAAAATTTAAAACACATTCTGCTGCATTTTTTAAGCAGATTCTCTCTCCGGTATGACAACCCCCAGTTTAACAATCCTGAATCGCGAACCACATAAGCACCTTTGACACACCAGCAGAAATACAATTTCCAAACCAATTTAACCTGATAAGGACCTGACACAGTCTCCAAACCAGTTATAACTTGATAGAAAGGTACTTATGTTATGTACCACTTCTGGTGCCCTGAGCTCCTCTCCCTTCTTTCTTCTGACCTGTGTTCCAGGTTTAGTCTCCACCGCCCTTCCAATGACTGCTGCAGTCCTGCCTGTGTGCTCCACCTCTTGGATCACCTGATGCTATACTAACATATAAACATAGATACATAGACTTTGACAGCAGATAAGGACCGCTTGGCCCACCTAGTTTGCCCATTTCCTACCTATTGGATAAGCTGCAGATCCTAGTTAACCAACAGCCTATTTCTTCCTACCCCCACCAGAATTGCCTTATGTCTGTCCCATGCATTCTTGAATTCCCCTACTGTTTTGACCCCACACCTCCTCAGGAAGGTCGTTCCATGTGTCTACCACCCTCTCTGTGAAAAAATACTTCCTCAGATTGCCCCTGAGCAGTCCCACCTCTATCTTCAAATTGTACCACCTTGTTCTTGCACATCTCTTTTCTGAAAGATGCTATCCCTTGGACTTTGTTGTTCCCTTGTGAGGTACTTGAAAGTTTCTATCATGTCCCCCACCCCTCCTTTCCTCAGGGGTATACATATTAAGCTTCTTTAGTCTCTCTTAGTATGGCTTCTATTGCAGATGCTGTACCATTTTAGTTGCCCTCCTCTGGACTGCCTCCATCCTATTTCCCTTGGAGATGGGGACTCCAGAACTGCATGCAGTACTCAGATGGGGTCTCACCAACTGTCTGTACAGAGAGATAACAACTTCCTGTTTTCTACTGGTGATGCCTCTCCCTATACAGCCCAGTGTGCCCCAGCCATCCTTACTGCCTTCTCATGTTCTTGCTTACCTTGGGTCATCTGATATGACTACCCCAGATCCCTTTCCATTCCACGGTTCTTACAGAAGTGGCAGACTTCATCGTCGACATGTCGTTTGAGTCGCCCAGATTGATGGTTCTAGGCGACTTCAGCGCCTGGATCAAAGATGAACTCTCTAATTTGGTAATAACTTCCTCCAATTAATGATTTCTTTGGGCTTTACACAGGTGGTTTCACCGCTACCCATAAATCTGGGCACTCTTTGGACTTAGTCTTTCTCCTTGGGATTGATGCTTTCAATTTGGGGTGGAACCAGTCGTTTGGTCGGACCACTACATGGTGAGGTTCAATTTTAGTACCCCCTGAAGGCCTTCCCCTGTGGAGATGGCGAGATACCGCCCTTTATGGGATATTACACTCCAGGGCCTTGCGCGGTTCTCGACCTCTCGTCCCCTCGTGTGGCGAGCAGTAGTCCGGAGACTGTGGTGACAGCCTATAATAAGGCTGTTACACTGGCTCTGGATACTATTGCTCCTGTTACGTGTCGCCCCTCTCCCTTCGTCCCAAGGCATCCTGGTTTGATGGGACGCTGAGGGAGATGCGGAGACAGGGGCGGAAGATTAGAACGTTGCTGGCGCAGATCAGCCCTTGATGCCGACCACCTTAGATTGATGGACCATTATTCTGTCTATCAATCTGCAATCTCTCATAAGAAGGCAGAATTCCTGTCCAGGAGATTGCAGTAGCCAGGAATTGACCGGCTCAGCTTTTTGAACTGTGGACAGGCTGTGCAACCCAGCCTGTCTACAAGTTCAGAAAGCGTTCGCTTATTAGAGTGCGAGGAGCTCGCTCGATTCTTTGCTAATACGGTGGCTGACATCAGGATGGATTTGCGCCTGGTGGCTTCTAAGGGGATGCTGTTGAACAGCATGAGTTCACAGTACCTCTGTCTTCCTGGTGTTCCTTCAGCAGACCAGATTTTGTGGATGTCATGAGGATTATCCATGGTGTGTGCCCTATGAGCTGTAGTTTGGATCCTGGACTGACTTCCCTAATATTGGGTTGTTGTGATATCATCGACCCAATCCTTGTGCAAATAGTCTGGTGTTCCTTGGAATCAGGTGAGTTTCTAGCTCCTGAAAGAGGCGTGATGACACCCCTCTTAAAAAGCTACCTTGGACCCAGACTGTTTCACGAACTACAGACCTATCTCAAACCTTCCCTTTATTGGGAAGGTGATTGAGAAAGTAGTGGCATCCCAACTGGAGAACCATTTAACCATCCATGGCATCTCTGAACCCTTCCAATCGGGTTTCGTAAAGATACAGCACTGAGACTACGTTGGTTCGGGTGTTTAATGATCTCTTGAGGCGAGAGACCAGAAGAGGCGTTCTTAGTTCTTCTTGATCTCGTCACAGCTTTTGACACCGTGGATCACGTGGTGTTGTTAGCACGCCTGAGGCAGATTTGTGGAATATCGGGAACCGTCCTCTGATGATTCACCTCATTCCTCACTGGGAGATCACAAAGGGGTTGTGTTGGGGCTTTTCCTCGGCCCTATACCTTTGTTATGTGGGGTGCCTCAGGGTTCTGTGCTGTCTCCATGTTGTTTGCGTGTATATGCTGCCCTCGGAGACATTATAAGATGGTATGAGCTGAGGTTTCATTGCTATGCAGATGATACCCAGCTATACCTGTCTTTAGTCCTGACCAGGATAGAGCTACCTCAGTGTTTAACCGCTGTCTGAGAGAAATCCAGGGTTGGATGGATTCTAGTTGGCTGAAGTTGAGCGCTGAAAAGACGGAGGTTTTGGTGGTGGACCCGGGCTGTCGGATAGAGGGTTGCCTGTTGTTGCACCGTCAGAATTTTTCTTGGGGGTGTGTCACTTCCGACCTCTGAAAAGGTGCGTAACCTAGGGTTATGTGGATGACAGGCTGACACTGCATTCGCGAGGTGTCAGCGGTCAAATCAAGACTTCCTTTACCATCTTAGGAATATCGCTAGAGTGAAACACCTTGTTCGTGCCTGACATGTTACCTATGTTGGTCCACGCCTTTGTGTCCTCTCGTCTGGCCTACTGCAACTCCCTGTATTTTGGGCTTTCTGGGGTTGAAATCTGCCGTCTTCAGCTAGTGCAGAACGCGAGCCGGGTTCTGGACGGAACCAGTGGGTCCTGTCATATGACCCCGTGCTGCGCGAACTGCACTGGCTTTCCTGTTCGCGATGATCACCTTCAAAGTCTGTTTACTGACTTTCAAAGCCCTACACAATCAGGGTCCAGCTTATCTGAAAGATCTTCTTGTATCTTACTGCCCTGGCTGATTGCTCCGCTCGGCCGACGAGGGTTGCTGGAGATTCAAGTGTGTTTAAATTCATCTGGCTGTAGAGCCTTTTCTTATCAGCTCCCACTCTCTGGAACTCTCTACCCCGTCGGTTATGGCAGTGCACCTCCTGGGGAATTTAAGAGCGCCTTAAAACCCATTTGTATCACATGGCTTTTATAGTATTATGTGATCTGTTTATAAAATTGTGGTTTTATGAGTGTTTTATATTGTATTATAATGATGACTGTATTGGATTTTATTTTTGTATGATTGTACAGCACCTTGAAATTTGAAAGCGCTTAAAAATAAAATTATTATTATTTTTGTTGTTGTTAATACTCCCTCCCCCACTGTGTACTTTTCCCTGGGTTTTTGTTTCCCAGGTGTATTACTTGTTGCACTTCTTTGCATTGAACCTATGCTGCCATACTTTTGACCATTCCTCCAAACTTGCCAAGTCCCTTTTCATCCTTTCCACCCCACCTTGTGTATCAACCCTGTTGCAGATCTTTGTCGTCTACAAACAAGCATACTTTTCCTTCCAGTCCCTCTGCAATGTCACTTATAAAGACATTAAAAGGACCAGACCAGTACTGAACCCTGCGGTATCCCACTAGTAACCTCCCTTTCTTCAGAGTGGACTTCATTTACTATTATCCTCTGTGTCCTGTTGTCCAGCCAATTTTACCCAGGCTACCACCCTGGGACCCACTCCCAGGTTGGCTAATTTATTAATCTTTAGTGTGGGAGTGTGTCAAATGCCTTGCTAAAGTCTAGGTAGGCCATGTCCACAGCCCCCTCACTGGTCTACTGCTCAGGTCACCCAGTCAAAGAAATCTATTAGAATTCGTTTGACATGACCTTCCCACTGTGAATCCATGCTACCTTGAGTCCTGTGCCCCGCTGGCCTCTAGGTACTCAACAATTCTTTCTTTCAGGAGTGATTCCATCATTTTCTGTACCACTGAAGTCAAGCTAACAGGTCTGTAGTTTCTACTTCTGCTTTGCTCCCACTTTGTGAAAGGGAATCACATCCACTGTCCTCCAGTCCTTAGGTACCACACCATCCTCTTATGAGTTGTTAAAAGGGTAGTCAGTGGTGTCACTAGTCCTCCCTTTAGTTCTTTTAGAATTTTTTTATCCTCTCCTGCACCCCACCAGCCCCGCATCCTCAGGAGCACCATGGAATCTACCCCTGCAAGCCACCTTACCTGGTCCGTCACTGGTCCCCATTCTTTTAGAATTCTGGAGTGAATCCTGTCAGGCCCCATTGCTTTGTCCACCTTCAGTTTTAGGAGTCCTTTCAGAACCCTTTCTTCATGAAAGGATTGGTATTGACCCCCTATCCAGAGTGCTTCTACTGACAGGATTAGGTGCCTCCTCCTCTTGTTTTGTGAATACTGGAGAAGTATTCATTCAGTATCCCTGCTTTTCACTGTCCCTCTCTGCCTCTCACCCTCCACTTTATTCAGCCTCACTACCCCTCCTTGGTCTTTCTTCACTCCTAATGTACCTATAAAAGGTTTTATCCCCTTCTTAACCGAGTTGGCTATCTTTTGCTTGATTTGGGCCTTTGCTAGTCTGACTGCCTTCCTGCTTCCTTCTGCTTCAACTGGTACAGTTCTCTGTCCTGCTGCATTTCCTTAAATTTCCTGAAAGCTATCTTTTTCTCCCTAACGTTCCCCACCACTCTTCTGAGAACCATAGTGTTTTTTTCTTTTGTTCTGATTTATTTGCTTCGCACAAAGGCTTGTTGCCACTGTGTTGGCAGTTTTGATGTTTCCCCATTGTTCCTCCATCACCCCACCTTCTTGCCTGTTTGCTAGTGCTTTTCTGAGGCACTCTCCCTTTTGACAAAGTCAGCCTCCTAAAGTCCAGTACCTCACTTTTGTATGGCTAACTCTGCGGCTGTGTTTATGTGAACCACACTGTTAAGTAGTTACTTGTTCCCAGATGGGTACCCATTTCTAGATCTGAGATCCTCTCCTTGTCCCTGTTTGACAGTACCAGGTCTAAGACTGCTCCCTCCCTGAGTGGGTTCCAACACTAGTTATCTGAGGCATGCCCTCTGGAGGGCATTGAGAATGACTCTGCTCTTGGATGTGGCAGCAGCAAAGGTGCTCCAGTTAACATCTGGCATATTCAGGTCCCCATCAACAATATCTCCCCTTTTCTGCCATCTTAAGGATGCCTTCTATCATTTCCTTGTCCATGTCCTCCCGATACGGGGTCTGTATACAACCCGTGTGGATTGTGGTGCCATTTCCTGTCTCCAGGGTGATCCACAGTGCCTCCTCTCCACCCTATTTACCCTTTAGTTCCATTGCTTTGATGCCCTTACGTGAGAGCTACTCCTCCTTCTCGTCTACCCTTCCTATCCCTCCTGTAGATTGTGTACCTGGTATGTTGACATCCCAGTCATGGTTCTCGTTGTACCATGTTTCTGTGACTGCCACAATATCCAGGTGTCCCTCTTCCATCAAGGTCACCAGTTCAGGGAGCCTGTTATCTAGACTATGGGCATTGGTACTAACGACCTTCCATTTTTGATGGCCTTACCCTTTTGCCCCATCCATGTCCTTATTGCCCTTGCCTTTTCTCCATTTACCCCTGCCCTGCTCCCTATTGACCTCTCTATCTTGGCGTTTACCTCACTAACTACTCTGATTTTTTTTTTGGGGGCTTAGGATTTTCCTGCTCCTTTTCACTGGTTATAAGCCAGCTGACCAGGGACGTGTGGAAGGGCAAGTCTTCTCTGGCTCCTGGACTCCTGTTGCTGTCAGGGGTCCCAGGAGAATGATCCACTGTTGCCAAATCCTCTGTCTCTCCCTGGTGCTGCCAACCCAAATGATCAACGTTGTCTTCAGACCGCTGTTCCTGGAACTAAACTCTCAACTGCTCTTGTAGTAATGTTTTAAAAGTCTTTCTGAACTGGTGCGATGCCAGTGACCCGGAAAGTTGCTAATATGGTCCCCACCTTTAAAAATTGGGCCATAGCAGGCACCCCAATGGCTTAGCATCAGGGCATTGCTCTATTGTAGGTGATCCAAGTTTGGGAGCGAGCCTGACTGCCACACAGGGAGGCAGGACTGAACAGCTGCCAACCAAAGTGCATTACAGTTGTGGAGGTTGGCGCTGACTACCCAGCGACCTTTACTGAGGGCAGAAGAGCTCTCACCCACCATGGGACATTGATGTGTACATCTGTGGCTTGAAGGGCTATGCACATGTCAAGGGAGGAGGGAGGGCTGGAAGAAAACCAGGAGAAACCCATGTACCCGCTCTATATGACAGCCTGTGTTCCTGGATTCTCCTGGGTCCTGGTGTCTGCGTGACACTGGATCCTAGCTCACATAGTGAGTTGCCTCTGGTGGGGAGCATTGACCTCTCTGGAACCCTTCCATGAGGGAAAGTCATAAGAGATGTCAGGGATGGCACTTGACCTGGAGGAGACCGAAAGTCAATGGGCCAGAACATCCCTGGGACCAAGGTAGGAAGAAGGTAGCAAAGCAGCAGCATGGAGGACGCTAGCAACTATAGATCAGTCAGTCTTACTACAGTGGTGGGGAAATTAATGGAAACCCTACTGAAGGACAGGCTTTACAGCCTCTTGAATCCAGTGGACTGCAAACCACTGGCAACATGGAATCATTTAATTTAATTTCATTTTATTAGCGTGGTAACCATTGAGTACAGCTCATTTACAATGGTGATCTAAGAGAGCATAAATAGTTACACATAACAATTAACAACGTAGTCTCATGTACAATTCACATAAAAGTGTTACAGCTGCAACCCCTTGTACAGTTACTGAGTCTAAAAACAGTGTTTCAGAACTTTAGCTGATGGAGGAGTTTGGCCCACAGTACAAAATTTGGCTGTTAAGAAGAATCAAAGTGGGAAGGTTATGCCAAACAACTCTGATAGATTTCTTTGACTGGTTGACCAGGAAATAGATCAACAGAGGGCAGTGGTCATGGCTTATCTGTACTTTAGCAAAGCCTGTCGACTCTGTGCCATACAGGATGTTGGTAAAGAAGCTTAACAGCCCATGGTTGTGATCCAAAGTGGTGAACTGGGTTAGAAACTGCCTAACAGATGGGAGACAGAGCATGGTGGTTAACAGCACTCACCCTAATGATGAGGGGGACCACACGGCTCAGTACTGGGACCAGTCCTCTTCAATGTCTTCATGGGGACATTGCAGAAGAACTGGAAGGGGAGCGTATGCTTACAGATAATACCAAAATCTGCAATAGGGTGGACACTCGGGGAGGTGGAGAGTGTGCAGAAATCTTGGGAAACTCAAGAAGTGGTTAAAAGCAAGGAAGTTGGGAGTCAATGTCAAAACATGCAGCAATATCATGCACCTAGGAGATAGAAACCTAGGAGATGATGAGTACATGATTGGGAGGAGGTATTTCAGTCATTCAACAGGAAAGGACCTTGAGGTTATCATATCTAAGGACCTCAAGGTGGCAGAGCAGTGTGACAAAGCAGTGGTTAGGGCTAGTGAGTTACTTGGCAAAACAGACAGAAGAAGGCATTAGCCCATCGAGTCCATCTCCCAAATCATGTGGGGCTTTACACCCAAAGGTTTATAATGTATTTATGAAGTTCAGTCTTAACTTTTTGAATGTCATGAGGTTAACAAGATATTGTGGTAAGCTATTTCACACCAAACTCTGGGATCCCAATTGTGAAATAATTCTGTTGTTCATTGTAATAACCTTAGGAATTTTAAGTATGTTACAGGATTGTAAATAAACCGTTCTTTCGTTAATACTTATATCACATTGATTGGCAACTTCAGGTTATTGAATATTTTAAATAATGATGAAATATCACTTATCTTTCTTCTCTGTTCTAGGCGGTGTTAACTTCAGTTCCAACAGTCTATTAGTATATCATTTATCTTTTAACCTTGAAATCAGTTTCATTCCCCTTCTCTGGATGCTCTCAGCAAGTTGATGTACTGTCTCAAGTATGGGGACCAAAATGGAGACCCAAAATCCAAATAAGGTTTTATGATGGATCTGTATAATGGGACTAGACAATACTCATTTCTTGATATAAATGATTTCTTGATCAAATTAACTAGCCTACTGGCAGTCTAGGGCAGTTATCCCTCTGTACAGACAGCTGGTGAGACCCTGTCTGGAGTACTATATGCAGTTCTGGAGACCCCATCTCCACAAGAAGATAGACAGATGGAGGAGTCCAGAAGAAGGCACTAAAATAGTGCAGAGTCTGCACCAGAAGCCATATGAAGGGAGACTAAAGGAGCTTAATATGTATACTCGAGGAAAGGAGGGAGAGGGGGACATGATAGAAACTTTCAAGTACCTCAAAAGAATCAACAAAGTCCAAGAGGGTAGCATCTTTCAAAAAAGAGGTGTGCAAGAACAAGGGGCACATTTTGAAGCTGGAGGGGACTGGCTCAAGGACAACATGAGAAAGTATTTTTTATGAAGAGGGTGGTGGACGATGTAATGTCCTTTCTGAGGAGGCTGTGGGGTCAAAAACAGTGGGGAATTCAATAATGCATGGGACAGACATAAGGCAGTTCTGGTGGGGGTAGGAAGAAGAAGACTGTTGGTTAACTAGGATCTGCAGCTTATCCAATAGGTAGGGAAATGGGCAGACTGGGAGAGCCAGCGTCCTTATCTGCCGTCTAAGTCTATGTTTTTATGTTTCAGTCTGGATGACTTTCCTGCAGTGATGATGTGAGGTAAATGTATTATTTACTACTACTCTAAGTCGTTTTCACTCTGTACCAATTTCAAAGGACCCCATATAGGTTATACAACTGCCTTTAATTATTGTTTACCAGGTGTAGCACCTTGTACTTTCCAATATTAAACTCCATTTTAATTTTTATAGTTGAAGATAATTCAGTGAGCTTGAGATTATTCATTAGGCACTGATGACCCCATTTATTTTTGTGTCTGCAAATTTTAAAATGTTGTTTTTAATCCATCATGCTTTTCTCTTCTAAACAAATTTTGTTCCAGGACAGAGCCAGGGGACACCACTGCTAACTGGCCTCCTTGGTGACAGTTTTCCAGTAACTTTCACTTGTTGCATTCTCCCACTCAACCAGGATTGCACCCATTTAACGTAGATGAAGACTAAATGTCATATCTTTATAAGTTCAAAATGATGCAAAATGCTGAAGGCCTTTCTGAAGTCTAAGAAGATCACATCCACTGGTTTGTTGTTGTCTAGACTAAACTAACCTTTTTCATCAAATGCAATCAAATTTGTGATACGTGACTTCCTGGGGTAAAATCATAGAGTCCTGCAACCCCTTGACTATCACCTCACTGTCAAATTTTAATTTTATTAGTTTCTCCATTAACTTATACGGATTTGATGTAAGGCTTATAGGCCTATAATTCCTCTGCTAGTGCTTTACTACCCTTCTTATGTATTGGTGTAATTATGGACTTTTTCCTGTCAGACAAAACCTTCCTTTGTTCAAAAGACTTATTAAACAATATCTGACATGGGACGTGCAGAGATGTTGCAAGCTCCTTAATAAAATTAGGGTGAATACCATTTGGTCCCGACAATGTGTTGGATTTAATGGCCTTTAAGATCATCAAAACATCCTCCTTAGTAAATCCCTGTATGTTCATCCAGGGAGCTAACCTGTAACTTTACAGTCATTCTTGGCACTAATAAATGCAAAGACAGGTTACTCACCTGTAACAGTAGTTCTAAGAGTGATATATGATGTACATCCACATTTCTGGCAGTGTACTTTCCCTTTAAGGCTAGCTGGAAAGTCTTCAAGCTGACTCCTCCCACCCACCTGGGGTAACTCCCTCAGCACGTCCCCATGATGTCAGATCTTGCCTGCTGGAAGCAAGACTGGTGTGCCACTTGCCTGGGGAGGTTACGGGTCAGTGTGGATGTACTGTACATCATATACCACTCTGAGAACTACTGTTACAGGTGAGTAACCTGTTTTCTAAGGACGTGAATTTGATGTATTATCCACACTTCTGGCAGACTCCTAGCAGTTCTCTGGGAGGAGGGGCAAGCACACCACTCTATTTATGAAATGGAGATTGGAGAACTGAAGCCCCAAAACCAGTATCCTGGTGTGACTCCAAGGTTGATGTGGCAGTGGGAAATGAAGGTGTGTGCTTACTTCCAGGTAGCAGCCCTGCAGATTTCCTGGATGAAGACATCCCTGGAAGCAGTCACCGAGGCAGCGGTATGACGGATGGAATGAGCCCTTACCCCATGGGAGGCTCCCTTCCCACCAACCTATAGCAGAGGTCAATATAGGATACTATCTACCTGCAAATCGTCCACTTATCTGCCAGTCTGCCTGGTGCAGCTTCAGCATAGGTGACAAATAGTTGGTGAACCTCTCCCGAACTCCAGCCATGCACTCCTTATAATAGGCTGAGTGCTGCCCGCAGGTCCAATGTATGGAGCCTGTGCTTGGCCTCACGTGTGATTGATGAAGTACACCAGAGATTAATCACCTGGTTAAGGTGGAAATTGACACAACCTCTGGAGGAACTTGGTTGGGGCGAAGGATAACCTGTCCCTGTGGAAGACCAAGTAAGGAGACTCCACTGAGAGAGCCTGGAGCTCAGATCCTTCTGGCTGACAGGATAGCCACCAAGAAGGTGGTCTTCCATGACAGGTAAGACATATTACACTTAGCATGCTGGTTCTAATGGCTTTCCATGCACTTTGTCAACACCAGCAATAAGTCCCAAGGTGGTGGTGGTGGTTCACGACTGCAGGGGAAATTTGGTCAAGGCCTTTAAAAAGCACCAGACCACCTTCTCCTGTGCCACTGACTGCATACTGGCCTGTGCTCGGTGAGCAGCGATAGCTACCAGGTGCACCTTAAGGGTCATCGACCAAAGGCCCGACAGAGAGGAACCAAAGGTAGTAAAGGATGCTAGCTACGGATAGGATAAAGGGTCCAGACCTCTCCTGGCACCAAATGGAGAATCTCTTCCATTTGAAAGCATTGCATTTTCAGGTCAACTCCTTCCAAGAAGCCTTGACCACAATGAGGACATTGTCGGAGAGGCAAAGCCTGTAATTCTAGTGGCTCAGGAACCAGGCTGTCAGGTGCAGGGACTGAAGATATGCAGGGTTTTAAATAACTGATTAGCAGTTTTTTCCTGGGACAATACTAACTGTACAGAAAGTATTTATATAGGTTTTCTAGAAGTGTTATGTTTGTTAAACACAATGAGGCAAGCACTATGCATTTTACAATGTTTTAGCACTTTTATGAGCAAAACGCTAATCAATTTTTAGAGTTAAATAAAACCCTGATATGGATGGAGTACCTTTCCCTGACTGCAAGAGAGCAGATCTGGGTGTAGAGGAGATGCCTTGGGAGCCTGCTGAGGCTGAAGAGATCAGTGTACCAGAACTGGTGGGGCCAGTCAGAAACCACCAGATCATCCATGCCTTGTTCCTTCTAGCTTTGAGCAACACCTTGTTGATCAAGAGGAATGGAGGGAAGGGAGAGAGAAGGACTGGGGTCCAGGGCCTAGAGAAGGCTTCCCCTGCAGCGTTCCCTGTTGAGGGGACAGGCACAGAACAGCCTCAGTTTTGCATTCTCCCTGGAGGAAAACAGGTCCACCAGAGGGTGCCTCAGTGGGAGAACAAGCTGCATAATACCTCTGGATAGAATGACCACTCGTGATATGCTCTGTCCACATGGCTGAGGGTGTCTGCCAGCTGGTTGGAGATGCTAGCCACATGGACAGCCAGGAGATCAGTGTCCAGGCTGAGCATGAGGGTCCAGATGTGGAGAGCTTCCCTGCATAGAGGAAGAGAATGCAGCCTGTCATGGTTGCTGAAGTAGTACATAGTTGTGGTGTTGTCCATCTGGACCTGATCGTCCTGACCCTGAACATGCGGAGCAAAGACTGTCAGCACCGGCTGAACCATCCACACTTACAGGTTGATATGGCATGGGACTTTGGGTCCAGAGTCCGGGGACTCTGTGGTCTCCAGGTGGGCACCCCAGCCCATCAGAGAGGCATCAGTCATCAGGATGACTGTCTGCTCTGGGTGGACAAACAGGATCCTTCCTGCAGATGTTCCAGGACTAACCACCACTGGAGGGCATCCCACATTGGCTGAATCACAGTGACCGGCTGGTAGAAGTGGCCCTTGCGCTGAGACCATTGGAGGCAAGATTCCAGAGCGCATTCTCCACCAGGCCCAAAGAACCATGCTGGTGCAAGCCGCCACGTAGCCCAGGAGTGGCAGGAAGTCCTGAACAGGGTGAAACTGTGCAACCCAAAATGATTGGACAAAGGAGGAGAGGGCCTGCAGCCGATCCCTGGATCTGCAACAGTTGAGCTCTACCACAATGAAGAGAATCACCTGCAAGGTCGAGTTCTGACTTGGCCTCATTGACCAGGAAGCCAAGGGACATGCAGGTCTGGATGGCCAGCTCCCTGAACCGCCTCCAACTCATCCCTGGAGGGACCCGCGTAGAGCAAGTCATCCAGGTAGGGGTATACCTGGACACATCGGCACCTCAGGTAGGCTGCTACCACTGCATTGCATTTGGTGAAGACCCTGAGAGCTGAGAAGCGGCTGAAAAGGCATGGCCTGGAACTCTTAAAGAAGCCCCTCCACTCAGAATCTCAGGAACTGGCAGTGGGATGGACAGATTGGGATGTGGAAGAACATGTCCTGAAGATCCAGAGAGCAGAACCACATGTTCTGCTCCAGAGTTGGTGTGATCTGAACATGGTGACCATCCTGAAAGTGCACAGCCAAGAAATGTGTTCAAGTCGTGCAGATCTAAGATGGGGCGCTATCTCCCATCTATTTTGGCACCAGGAAGTACCTGGAGACAAACCCTGGTTCTACTGGAGAGTCTGAGACAGGAAACACTACCTCCTTCTGGAGGAGCTGGGCAATGTGTTCCCGAAGGGCTGACAGAATGCCAGTGGACACCATATCCTCCCGTGGAGCATGGGCTGTGCACAGAGGGTAGGCCTCGAACTCTAGAGACAGACCCTGGCCGACTACCATCAAGGACTTACCTGTCTGTGGTGACAATGGACTAGGTGGAAAGGAAGTGGTGGAGCTGGCCCCACGGAGGACTCAGGGAGTCAGGATGGGCATGAGAGAGGCACCCCCATCCCGTCACTGAGCAGGCTTGGAAATAGAGGACGGGCTGGCTGAAGAAGCCACGGGGCCTCGACCTCAACCTCTGGGCTTCTGGATGACCAAAGCAATGGACTTCAGCCGAGGATGCCAAGCCTTAGCCTGTTGCCCAGCAGGAGATTGGGATGGCTTGGCGCAGCAGCAGAGAGGGACTTAATGGCTCTTCTTTGAGACTTGGAGCCCTTGGTGTCTCTTTGGGTGGAGGTCACTGAGTCAAGGTGGCACTGGACTTCTCAATGTGAGTGAGGTGCCCTTCAACCCCCAGCCCGAACAAGTCGGTGCCCAGAAAGCGGACATCCGCCATCTTATGCTGGGTATCTGCTGCAAAGGTCACGCTCCTCAGCCAGGCCCTGTGGCGCACTGCAATCACAGTCACAACAGACTGAGTGCAGGAGATGCCAATGTCCATGGTTGTCTGTAGCTGTTGTTTAGCCACAGCTCAGCCCTGGTCCTGGATCTGCTTGACCGTAGTCTGGAAATCTGCTGGAAGCTGAGGAAGCACCATATTGAGCATGCCCAACAGGGCATGGGCAAAGTGTGCCATCAAAGGGCTGAACTTGCCTGCCAAGTAAGCTGTAAGACACGACAGGGTGTGTGTTAGACACTTAACACACTTCTAGAGAGGCGTAGCGGAGGCACGAGATCGGAGGCAGAGTGCGCCCATCCTCTTACACACCCTGGAGTAACTTATTGCGCTTTATGAAATGGCTATCAAAAACAGAGATGCATGTGATAGTTAAAATGTATAGTATTTAATAGTGAAAAGTTTGATGTCTGTCTTAATTTTTAATAAAATAGTTCCTCCGTACTGTTTTTTAATTAAGGACTTCTGAGCTGCTAAGGCTTCCTTACTAGTATTTTTGTTTCTCTATCACCCCAATGCGAAAGTGAAGTTACAAAAGTGAAAGTGCTGCATTATGCTGTTTTCGGAGGTACAGCTGACTGGTACATTGTTTTGGGACGATATGTGGAAAAAATGTTAATGTAGAGAGAGAGAGCGGCCAGGCAGGTTGGAAATCAACAGGTCAACTGTTCAGCGTACAGTGTGTGAGTAAGTCTGGCAGCAGTACAGTGATTGGGTGGGTTAGTTTGTGAGGAGACTGAGTGAGCAGATAGCTGGGCGGAGGAGAGATTGTGCCTGGAGTGCCTTTCGATGCAGTGACTGTATTGCCGAGCGGGGAGAAGCTGACTTATGAAACAGATACAAGAAATCTAGTTGATTGATTTCACTCAAAGCGACCAGAAAACATTTTATTTCAGCTTTTAACTAAACCTTACTGTTTTCTGGTCGCTGTAGTGAGAAATCAAGATGGCTGATTATTTTTCTCAACATTCTATTTTGGGCTTATTTACTAAAATCCCTGCTCAGCTCATAGCCTGTGCTTTTCCTGTATGTTAGACATATTAACATACAGTCAGTGGCCAATGAAGTTACTAGATTTCTTGTACCCATTTCAATAAAGGCTGAGAGAAGAGGCAGCATAGACCTTTTGGCCATGTGATCCGAGTTCTTGGATTCCTTGTTGTGAGGTTTATTCACATCCCGACACTGCTGTACACTGGAAAACAGAGTTGGCCACCAGACCCTCAGCCAAGTGGTGTTCGGTGAAGCCCGAGAGGGAACCAGTAAGGACCGTACACCTGCGGTCCATCCAGGCCGACAGTACAGGGCAAGAGGCCAGATGCAGCTGGAGCTCCAGAGCGGGCCAAGAATGGCCTCAGCAACTGGGAAGGCTTCCCAGAGGAGTCACCCCAGTTAAGAATGTCGGTATCAATCAATCAACTTTATTTGGTACAC
The DNA here is from genome assembly GCA_016271365.2 of Neoceratodus forsteri. NCBI lineage: Eukaryota > Metazoa > Chordata > Ceratodontiformes > Ceratodontidae > Neoceratodus > Neoceratodus forsteri. Next base: position 792,645,415 of record CM057449.1, read on the forward strand.
AGCTCCATTCATTTGACCCAGGGCACTTACAAGCGAGTCAAACATTTAAAACAGCTAAAACAGATTACATAATACATAACATACTATAAATAAAATTAACAAATTATTAACAGCTAAATCTGGCTTGAAGGAAATGCTTGGTAAACAGAAATGTTTTCAACTCCCTTTAAAGATCTCTACAGTGAGACTATCTCTCAGAGGGCAAGGGAGGGAGTTCCACAGGTTGCTGCTGCAAAAGAAAAAGCATGAGCACCACATATTTTAAAAGTACTCTGGGAACATCCAAATGTCCCTCGTCCTCTGAACAGAGGGAATGGGTATGGCGGCACAGTCACAGGAGATCTTTAGGTAACCAGGCCCCGACTGTGCAGGGCTTTATAGGTCAGTAAACTGACCTTGAAGGTGATCTGCCACCTAATCGGCAGCCAGTGCAGAAAGCAAAGCACAGGTGTAATATGACAAGATCTTGGCAACTCAGTCAATAACCTGGCTGCAGCATTCTGCACAGTTGCAGCTAGTGCATCATCTGCACTAGCTTCAGGCAGCAAAGATCCACCCCGATAGCCCCGCATACAGCACTGCAGTAGTCGAGCCATGATGTCACAAAGGCATGGACCAGTGATGGCAGATCACCGGGGTATCATGTTTAATCCTGATGATGTTTCTTAGATGGTAAAAGGCCTTTTCTGGATCATGGCTTACGCCTGAGGTCTAAGTGTCAGGCTGTAGTCCTGTACAATGCCAAGGTTTCTCACTCTGACCGAAGTGAGCAACTGTGAGCCACCAAGCCTAAACCTGGTGACCTGTCCAAGATGCCCCTCCCCAGATCCACCACCAGTACTTCAGCCTTGTCCGGATCCAACCTCAACCAGCTGACACTCATCCAGTCTTGGATTTCAGCAAAGCACTGATTTAACACCGAGACTGCCTCATGCTGCCTGGAAGCAAGAGACAGTTACAGTTGAGTATCATCCATGTAACAGTGAAAACTCAGCCCATACCATCTTATAATGTCCCCTAGTGGCAGCACATACACCATGAACAGCATCGCCAAATGGATATCTCTGTGGGACCCAGATTTCAGGGGCATCGATGATGATGAAAAATCCGACACCACCCACTGTGTCCTGCCAGTGAGGAAAGATCAAAACCAGCTGAGGACTGTACCAGCCAGTCTGCAACAAACCCCAAACACTCAAACAATACTCCATGGTCCACATTGTCAAATGCTGCAGAGAGATCGAGGAAAACCAAGATGGAAAACTTCCTTGATCTCTTGCCACCAGGAGATCACCTGCACCCAGACAAGGGCAGTCTCAGTACTGTGCCTCTTTCTGAAACCCAACTGGAGAGAGCTGTAGATGTCATGAGCTGTTAAATGGGTCTCCAGCTGAAGGGCCACCATCTTCTCAATAACCTTTGCCACAAAGGGAAGATTAGGGACAGGTCTGTAGTTGGCCAGGCAATCCAGGTCCAGTGAAGCTTTCTTCAGGAGCAGTTTAACTACGCCTCCTTCAGTGGTCCAGGAAAGACCCCGTCCTTGAGAACACCGGACTATCCTGGCTAGGACCAGGCTGATGACATCAACATTCTATTAAAAGGTGCGCCGCACTCCAGATCCAAACTTCAGTTAGTTGACCTCAGCTCCTGGATGACCTTCACAACATCCATGACAGCCAACTGGTTGAAGTCAAACCAGACAGTCTGAATGCCCCAACATCAGGCTCACCACGCAAATCCACTAGAAGGCACTGATCGATTTCTAACATGAGAGAGGTAATCTCATAAGAGAAAACAGAGCAAATGCATCACACTTTGTTTGTGATAAGGCTCCCTGGACTATTTACAGGCAACAGCACCAGGACCTAAGGACTTGCTGGTATAACTAAACTTCTACTTAGATTAAAAACTAGAACTCTTGTACTGGGACCTTCAATTTAGAGTAATAAAAAAAAGTCTGTTTGTCTGAGTTAGTTGAAGTGAACTGTTATCTGTTATCTGTGTAGTTATCTAGGTGCTTGTCACAGGTGGCTGAAGGGAATTATCTGTGAAATTAACTAAGTGTAGAAAGATTTGCAAAGTAGGGGAATGGCTTAGCTAGAAGGAGCCAGGTTAAACCAGATTTAAACACTGCCCTAGATAGCTTCTGCCAGAGAACAAGCAGAGCACCAGGAGGAAGGACCTGCTGGTATAAGTAAACTTCTTTACTTGGACTATACCCCCAAAAGGCAGTTCTACTTTTATAGGCACAAGATTTAACTGACAATAGGAACTTCCTGTTTGGGAGCAGGAAGTGAGTGATCACAGAGCCACCAAAGACTCATCTTCCTAAAAGGTCAAGAGTAGCTCTCCATCCCCCTAGCTGCTGGAGGTCTGACTATGAGCAAGTAAGGAGACTACTGAGAAATATAGAAACTTCTTGTCTCAGAACAGGAAGATCAGGAGCTAAAAGGGCACAGAGGTGTAAGTAGGGACAGAAAAGAAAAAAAGAAATAAACAAACAGAGGAAAGAGTAAGTATTCCAAACAACAATTAGGGGCCAGAAATAAGACATGATGGGAGTGCTGCAGTGCAGTGGCTGTGGTGCAGCAGTCTTCCAGGAGATGTTCTGGAGGATGCGGTGTTGTCTATCTGCAGGCACCTCTCTGGGCTGAGGAAGGAGGTTGCTCATCTCCAGGCTGAGTTGGCCAGGATTGTAGGACCTCCTCTCCCACCTAGGGACCACCAGGGTCACTGCCGTGCCTCAGAGGTTGCCAAGAAAGAGGAGCGGTTGGACCACAGTGGGCTCAGGGAGGGTGAGGGTGGTGGAACAGAGGCACATCCCTCCAGTTGTACCTCCACAATTTCTCTGCTGTTATGGAAAAGTGTGATTCCTCTATGGAGGCACCCACAGTGGAGACCAAGGAGGATGCCGGAACCTCCACAAAGGAGACCCACAGGTAGGTGGCATGGGACCCCACAGGGAAGGAAACAACTCCTGGTGGGGGACTCCATTGTTAGGAAGGTAGAACTGGGGAAGAAGGGAGAGGGAGGTAGGTGCCTGCCTGGCACCATGACTTGGAGGGACAGGGAGCAGCTGCAAAGGGAGGAGCTGGATGTCACTGTCCACCTAGAGACAAATGGCCTGGCTAAGAAAGGGATCAGAGCAGTGCAAGAAGCATTTGTGGAGATGGAGAGGGGCCTTAGACAAATAGCATGCATGGTAACCTTCTGAGGTGCTGCCTGTCTATGACACAGCTGAGGCTAGGGAGCTCCACACCATGGGATTCAATCAGTGGTTGTAAAACTGGTGCAGAGCTCAGGGTTTGGCTTCATTGGGGACTGGGGTCCACCTGGAGGGATGCAGGCCTATACTGGTGTGATGGTCTGCATCTGTCCAGGAGGGGAACCAGGATCCTAGGTGATAGGTTTAATGCTTCATTGGCAAGCATTTAAACTAGCCATGGGAGGCACTGGAGAGGAGCATGGAAACCTAGCTCCCCAAAAAAATCAGGGTACTAAGTGAGGCAGACACCAACATAGAGATGTCGATAGGGAGAAGTGCTGGGGTAAATGGAGAAAGTGACAAACTAATAAGGACAGGGATGGGGCAAAAGGGGTAAGGCCATCAAGAAAAGGAGGGTAATGAGTACCAATGCCCATAGTCTGAGCAACAAGCTCTCTGAACTGGTGGCCTTGATGGAAGAGGGATGCCTGGATATCATAGCAGTCACAGAAACATGGTACAGAGAACCATGACTGGGATGTTAACATACCAGGGTACACAACCTACAGGTGAGACAGGGAGCGGAGAAGAGGGGCGGAATAGCTCTCTATGTAAGGAAGGGATAAAAGCAACTGAACAAAAGAGTAAACAGGGAGGAGAGGAGGCACTGTGGGTCACCTTAGAGACTGGAAATGGCACCACAATCCGTACAGGGGTTGTATACAGATCCCCATGTCAGGGGAGGAATGGACAAGGATATGATAGAAGGCATGCTTAGGATGGCAGAGAAAGGGAGATACTGTTGATGGCACCTTAATATGCTGCATGTCAACTGGAGCATCTTTGCTGCAGCACATCCAAAAGCGGGGCCATTCTCAATGCCCTTCAGGTGGCATGCCTAGACACCTAGTTTTGGAACCTACTAAGAGGGAGCAATCTTAGACCTCATACTCTCAAATGGGGAAAGTGAGAGGATCTCAGATCTAGAAGTGGGTAGCCATTTGGGAACAAGGACCACCAAACAGTGTGGTTCACGATAAACTCAGCTGAAGTCAAGCCATACAAAGTGAGGGTTCTGGACTTCAGGAGGCTGACTTTGGCAAGATGGAGAGAGTGCCTTAGAAAAGCACTAGGAAACAGGCTAGAAGGAGGGTGGAGCAACAATGGGGAAATATCAAACTGCCATCACAAAGGCAACATGCCTTTGTGTGAAGCAAATAAACAAATCAAAATGAAAGAAAAAGCCACTATGGTTCTCAAAAGAGGTGGTGAAGGTTAGGGAGAAACATATAGCATTTAGGAAGTATAAGGAAATACAGAAGGAGCAGGACAGAGAACTGTACCAGTTAAGGCAGAAGGAAGCAGGGAGGGTAGTCAGAATAGCAAAGGCCCAAACTGAGGAAAGATAGCCAACTCAGTTAAGAAGGGGATAAAACCTTTATAGGTATATCAGGGAGCGTAGAAAGACAAAGGGACGGATAGTGAGGCTGAATAGAATAGTCGTGTGTGGGCAGAGAGGGACAGTGAAAAGCAGGGATACTGAATGAATACTTCTGTTCAGTATTCACAAAACAGGAGGTGGGGGTGGTGCCTAATCCAATTAACAGAAGCACTCTGGATAGGGGGTCGATCCCAGTCATTTCACAGAAGAAAGGGTTCTGAAAGAACTCTTAAAGCTGAAGGTGGACAAAGCAATGGGGCCAGATGGAATTCATCCCAGAATTCTAAAAGAATTAAGCAGAGAACTAGTTACACCACTGACTACCATTTTAACAAATCATGGGAGGATGGTGTGGTACCCAGGGACTGGAGGAAGGCAGATGTGATTTCCTTCAAAAGTGGGACCAAGACAGGGGCAGGAAACTACAGACCTATCAATTTGACCTCTGTGGTAGGGAACGTAATGGAATCACTTCTGAAGGAAAGAATTGTTGAGTACCTAGAGGCCAGTGGGGCACAGGACCCAAGGCAGCATGGGTTCACAGCGGAAGGTCATGTCAGATGAATCTAATGATTTTTTGACTGGGTGACCAATGTAGTAGACCAGGGAGGGGCTGTGGACATGGCCTACCTAGACTTTGCAAGGCATTTGACACAGTCCCACACAATAGATTAATAGTCAAATTAACCAGCCTGGGAGTAGGTGGCAGCCTAGGTAAAACATTGGCTGGATAACAGGACAAAGAAAGTAATTGTAAATGGAGTCCACTCTGAAGAAAGAGGGTTACTAGTGGGTACCGCAGGGTTCAGTACTGGGTCCAGTCCTTTTTTTATATACTTTCTTTTCTCCCTCCTGGTTTCCTACCCTCTTGGTCCTACTCCTTCGGCCTCTCAATGCTCTTAGTCAGTCCCTAGATATGCCCCTAGAGTGCCTCCTCTCCTTCCCTGCACAGTGGGGTCTTGTCTGGTTGGCGGTCTGAGCGGAGAGGCAGCTATCCAGGACCGCAAGGGTGATTTTTCCTTGTCTGTTGGTCCCATCCCTGGGGACGCCGGGCGCTGGGATTAAGTCCAGAGGCAACATGCTGACGCATGTCTAGCCTCTCATGTGCATCGTGCGACGCCCCTCCCGACTCCCTAAGTTGGAGTCGCCCTGTCCTTTTCAGGAATCGGTGCTTCCACCGAATCTTTACGGAATGACGGACGCTACATCCCGGTATCCCACCCCTGAGGGAGGAGAGCATCCGTAGAGATGTTCTCGATCCTCCTCCCCCGCTGCCCTCGCTCCCCAGGTCCACATCAACCCGGCCGCTGGCATAGCGCGAGTGTGACATCCAGCGCCTCAACCCTCAGCGCCACCGGGCCGGCTGGGTCCAGTCCTTTTAATGCCTTTATAAGTGACACTGCAGAGGACTGGAAGGAAAAGTATGCCTCTTGCAGATGACACAAAGATCTACAACAGGGTTGATACACAAGGAGGCGTGGAAAGGATGAGAAGGGACTTGGCAAGGTTGGAGAAATGGTCAGAAGTATGGCAGCTTGGATTCAATGCAAAGGAGTGCAAATAATGCACCTGGGAAACAAAACCCAGGGAAGATTACACAATGGGGGTAGTAACAACAACAAAATGGAAAGGGACCTGGGGTAATTATATCAGATGACCTTAAGGTTGGCAAGCAATGTGAGAAGGCGGTAGGAAGGGCTGGGGGATACTGGGATGTATAGGGAGAAGCATCACCAGCAGAAAACATGAAGTTGTTATCCCCTGTACAGACAGTTGGTGAGACCCCATCTGGAGTACTGCGTCAGTTCTGGGAGACCCCATCTCTGCAAGGACATAGACAGGATGGAGGCAGTCGAGAGGAAGGCAACTAAATGGTACAGGGTCTGCAAAAGAAGCTCATGAGGAGAGACAAAGGAGCTTAATATATATACTCTCATGGAAAGGAGGGAGAGGGGACAAGATAGAAATGTTTAAGTACCTCAGTGGAATCAACAAAGTCCAAGAGGGTAGCATCTTTCAGAAAAAGAGATGTGCAAGAACAAGGGGACAGAATTTGAGGATAGAGGGGGTACGGCTCAGGGGCAATGTGAGGAAGTATTTTTCACAGAGAGGGTGGTGATGCATGGAACAGCCTTCCTGAGGAGTTTGTGGGGTCTAAAACTGTGGAGAATTCAAGAATGCATGGGACAGACATAAGGCAATTTTTGGGGGTAGGAAGAAATAGGTTGTTGGTTAAATAGGATCTGCAGCTTATCCTCTAGGTAGGAAAATGGGCAGACTAGGTGGGCCAAGCGGTCCTTATCTGCCATCAAAGTCTATGTTTCTATGTTTACGATTACATGGCCTATCGACAGTGCGGAAGAGGTGTGCGGTCTGTTAGTCACTGCAGCAATATCCTTAGACAGGAACTCTGCCTTCATAGGAGATTGCTGATTGATAGTCTCTATAATGAGACATCAATCTAAGTTTGTCCTCTCCAAATCCCAACTCTACCAGTGCCGCTCAACCTTCGACCCCTTCTGTTCAACTCCCTGAGAGTCCCATCAAACCAAAGGGATCTCAGGTGTGAAGTGAGGGGTCCAACACGGGCAGGTGTGACAAGCATCAAGGACTTCAGTAATAACCCTGTTAAAGGTTAAAACCAACTCCCCGGCTCATCACACACACTCATTATACCTGATAGGTCCAGCACTGCCATCAGACCCTGTGGGTCAAACCCCTTATAGGTCGGGTACTAGACAATCTCTGTAGGGAAGGTCTGTTGGGCAGGGGCTTCAAATGTGAACCTCTTAGTGTGGTGGTCTGACCAAACGACTGGTTCCATGACAAGGTCAGTGACCTCTAGTGAGAAGACGAGGTCCAAGGAGTGGCCGTGGTATATGGGTTGCAGAGATAACAACCTGTGTTAGGCCCAACAAATACATAAGTTGGAGGAAGTCCTGACCAAACTGCAAGAGTTCATTGTTGACTCAGGCATTGAAGTCACCCAGAATAATCCATCTGGCCAACTCCAACACCAGTTTGATGACGAAGTCTGTGACTTTCTAATTCCTTCCCATCCCCTGGCAGTCGGTAGACAAGAAGGATCTTGTACCCTTCACTTACAATCCCTTGAACAGCCACACACTCAAAGACCTCATTGTTCCCCACCAGGAAGACTGCGAGGTTCAGGTCTGATTTAAAACAAATTGCCACACACCCTCCCTACGGTCCTTTCTCGGGCAGTGAACCACCGAGTACCCAGCTGGAACTGCCAATTCCAATATGGGGCTCACATTTTCATCCAGTCAGATCTCGCTGATGCAAGCCAGATCAGATGTTGAAATAAGATCAGGAATAATTGCTGTCTTGTTTTGATGGATCTGGCATTGCATAACACTGCCTGAGAAGGACAGGTTGATGAGGCTAGTCCAGTTACCTGCCCACTAACAGTGGTGCCCTTGGGTATGGGGACAAGACAAGGGGACCCCTTCCTAAACCCATTTCACCCCAGGGTGCCTCCTGGAACCCACCACCCCAATCTGTCCCTCCCAGCCATAATCTCTACAATAGGCCCTGCTGACCCCTGTCTTCTTTCCCTTCGAGCAATCCCCAATGCTCTATATCACCTATAAACCTCTGCTGCCAAAGGGGAACACTTGAAGGGGTGAAGGTCACGGAGCCTAGAGGGGAATAATATCTAACCAAGGAGCTGTTAACTGGACGCATTTCAACTATCTTACCTCACTAATAAATAAAATCCAAATAAAATACTAAACAGTCAATCTTTACAGCAAACCATTCACAGCAAACTAGTCACATGCACACTCCATTCACTCTATCTTCACACACCCCAACCCCTATCCCAACCCCAGTATAACAATTTAAAAATTCAAAGGGAGTTCAAATCCTAGTGGTGTACCACAAATAAATCATTCAGGAAGCTGTCCAAGTCAGAGTTTTAAAATACAGAACTGACACTGGCTTTGTCACCAGATAAGGGCCCCACGCCCTCAAAACTGCAGCAATAACTCAACCCTTGGTCACCCATAGCCCCTCATGGCTGGGAAAACCAAGTCCATGAATTAAGCAGTCTACCTTTCAAAGCCAGTCATTTACAGCAGTGCAACACTCCAACTGACCGACTATACTGACCACCAGTCCCTTTCACTGCCCGGCTTACTCCCAGTGAGGTTCTTAGTCTCCAGAGGTATTAAACTTTACAGTACCTGCCACCACCACCACCACGATACTCAGTCCTTTACATACCGCTCAGTGGAAACCAAGTCAAGCTTCATCAGCTCCCCAAGAGAATCTCCACACAAGGACCTGTAGGTCAAGAACCAAGAATGGAGCTTTGCAGAACAGCGCCCGCTAAACTTTCTGGCAGCTTAGGAATAACAGCTCAATCTCCTTCTTCACCATTGGAACTCCAGCAAAGGAACAGATCTCACAGCCGACCAGCATGGCTTTTCCTTACTCTTCTCAGAAAAGTTCAACTATGTGGAGTTTCAGTGCAGGAACAGTTCTCCCAGCCAAACATAACAGCTGTTCCTTACTTCTTCCTCCACTCAGGAAAGGACCGACTCACTGGAGTCTCATACAGGAGCAGTATTACCACTAACACAAGCAGGATTACCACTGACACAAACAGCTCTTCTTTACTCCTCCCTATTCAGAGAGGGACCAGCTCCCAAAACTCTGTGGAACTCCATGGAACTCCTGCATAAAATGCCAGGACCTGCTCCTTTACTGCCAGCACACTCTCCGAAAACATCGAATCCTCACGGTGGTGAAATTCAACAGCTCCCACAGGTAACATACCAAACTTGTACATTTGGACCACTTAAATGCACTACTACCTTTAAAATAAAAAATATTCTCCTAAAACTTGCTCACTTTTTCGCCCCTAATTAGCACTAGCCCAGATAAGTCCGAGAAGGCATGAGAATGAGGTGGGTCCATGCTTCACCATCAAATCCTTGGTCGACTCAGTGTCCAACGGATGGGAGTGTAAGGAGGAACCCTCTGACTCTGAAGATTCTTTGAAGAGTGCTCGACTGACAGTGTCCCCCTGACCCTACAGCACTGGTCGGAGTCACGTGACCAACAGCCACCTCGGAAGCCCAGGGCAGTATGGGCATCTTTAGGTGGAAGACCCACTGGTGGCTGTTTTGGAGGTGACTCCACCAGGATCAGTAGTGAAGCCATAACAGGCCAAGGAGGATCTGGTTGAGCCAGAGTAGGTTAAGGCCGGTGGTGGGAACCATGTGATAGCATGGGTGGGAGTAGGAAGCTGCTTGAGCCCAGAGGCCTTCAATCCCTGCACCTCACAGCCTGGTACCTGAACGGCTAGAGTTCCAGGCTTTGGGTCTTTCGAAGATATCTACACCGTGGTGGAGGTATCTAGAAAGAATCAACCAGGAAATGTTATGCCTTCAAATGGAAAAGGTTCTCCATTTGGTGTCAGGGTAAGGTCTGGACCCCTTATCCTGTTCTGTGGCTAACATTCTCGACTACCCTGTGTCTCTCTCTCCAAAGGGGTCTTCGTCATTGACCCTTAGAGTGCACCTGGCAGCCATTTCTGCCACTGCACATGGGCCGGTCAGCCGACATTGGTGCAGGAGAAAGTGTCTGGTGCTTTTTCAAAGACCTGAATCACATATCCCTCCAGTGCATGAACCTCCACCTCCATGGGATCTACTGCCTCCCAGGCCGAAGCCGACCCTCCGGAACCAAAGTCTTCGGTTCCTCCACCGGAGGCAGGACCATATCCCAGTTCGGTATATTCCCGTTTCTCCACCGATTCTGGTGGAGCCACTGCCCAAGCAGCCTCAGGAGGGTCCTTCAAAGAGGACCAAACAGACACTGGGCTTCCCAACGCCTGTCGATAACAGTCACCCCGATTGCCCCGACGTATTGAGGGGACTTAGGCGGAGACCGCTATCCCGACTCTTGGACTCAAACGTCATCAGTACTGCACTCACATCCGGGATGATGAGTTGTTCATGGCAGGGCTGGAGGAGGCCCTTCCTCCTTCCAGGGCATTCTCCACCCATTTCCGAATCTACCGGAATGCCCTGGAGTCCATCCAGAAAAGGCGGAGTACCCCTTACTGATATTCTCAAAAGGGAGGACACCCAAATGGAGGCCTTTCCAGTGGCCAAGCCATTGTTGGCCCAGCCCTTGAGCTTTGGTAGCGCCCTGCTTCCTGCCCAGCACCATCTGCCCGCATGGCCCTGCAAGTACATGGTGCCCATGGGGTCCCTCGCAGGATTCACAGAGTACCTTCGCCGACAGCCTCTGTGTTTAGCGCACTGGTAGCTCAGTCGACACTGACCGACCCCCAGACAAGAAGTGCAAAAATATGGACCACTGCCTGTAAGGTCTATGCACCTCTTCCTAGGCCTCTCTCCAGGCCAGCTCGGCTGTCATTATGGCACACTTCTCATGCCCTTCTTGGGTCATTAGATGAGTTCCTCCCTCATCTCCCAGTGGACATGCAGACCACGGTCAAGCAAGTCCATGATCAAGGAGTGCTGTCACAAACAGCAGCTCCAGATGGCCCTGGACATTGGGGATTCTTGTGCCTGCTCACTGGCGTCGAGCTGCCACTTGCTGCAGGGCTCGGCTGAGGCTTTCTTCCTTCCCGGCCGAAACTCAGCATAAGCTTGCTGACGTGTCTTCCTAGGTACCGACTTGTTTGGTCCAGGAGTAGCCGATCACCTTCAGCATATAGAGCAGTCCAATGCCACCTTGATGCTACTTCTGCTAAAGGCTTCGGGCAAGAACCAGCAGAAGAGAAAGAAGAAGCCATTTCAGTGTTCTTCCCTGCGGTCAGGCAGCCCTCCTGTCAAGGAGGTCAGCAGCAGCAACAGCAGCAGCAGCAGGCTCAGGCTTGGCACCCGCGTCCCAAGCAGAGTCCTCAACAGCCCCGTGAAGGAGGCCGAGGTGCTGGTCCAGGAGCCTCCTCCTCTTCTAAGCCTGCTCAGTGACGGGTTGGGGTTGCCATCCCTTCAGCGCCATGCCAGCACTGGGTCCTTCCATGGGGGATGGCTTCGCTTCCTTTCTGCCTAGTCCGATATCACTCAGACAGGTAGGTTCTCGAGGTGGTCGGTCAGGGACTGCCTCTAGAATTCAAGTAGTACCCTCCCAGCCTATCCTGTGCCCCTTGGGAGGAAAGGATCTCAGCTTGCACCCAGTCGGCTCTTCGAGACGACGTAGGCTCAGCTCCTCTGCAAGGAGGCTGTAGCTCCAGTGCCAGATCCTCCTATAGACCCAGGCTTCGTTTCCAGGTATTTCTTGGTGCCCAAGCCGGATGGGGGTTAGCGACCAGCCTAGATCTCCACGACCTGGAATCAATATATCAGGTCTGTCAAGACCTTCGGATGGTAACCTGAACCAGATCATACCATCCCTGAAGGAAGCAAAACATGTGGTTCTGTTCACTGGATCTGCAGGATGCATTCTTTCACGTCCCAATCTGTCCATCCCATCAGCAGTTCCTCCTCTTCAGGATCGAGGCGACCCTGTACGAGTTCCGAGCCATGCCGCTCGCCTGTCATCGGCCCCACGGGTCTTCACCAAATGCATTGCAGGGCGGCAGCCATCTTCAGTGTTGAGGAGTCAAATCTACCCTTATCTTGACGACTGGCTATTGACAGGTTCCATCCGTCAGAGGTGGAGAGGTCCAGGGATCTGGCCCTCCAAACCTGCTCCCAGCTCGCCTCCTGATCAACGAGGCCAAGTCAGAACTCGTGCCTTCTCAGGTGATGGGTTTCATCGGGACAGAGCTCGACTCTTGTCAAGCCAGAGCTCGGCTCCGCGCGGACAGGGTGTAGATTATCTCCTCCTTTGCCCAGTCATTTCTGGTTGGGCACTTGTGCCCTGCCTGGGACGTTCTGCACCTTCTGGGTTACATGGCGGCATGCACCTCGGTGGTCTGTTGAGCCCGTGGCACATGCGCCTTCAGTGGTAGCTGGCCACCCAGTGGACTCAGTGCCATGGTCATTTCGACCAGCTGATCACTGTAACCCAGAAGATGTGGGACGCCCAATGGTGGACCGCCCCAGACAGGTCGTCCTTACGAGTGATGCTCTCTCTCCTGGGCTGGGGAGCCCACATGGGGGACAACAGGCCCATGGATTCTGGACCCCCAGGAGTCCCGATGCCACATCAACCTGTTGGAGTTCAGAGCAGTCAGACGGACACAGTCAGCTTTCACTCTTCAGCTCAGGGGTCAAATGGTTCAAGTCCAGATGGACAATACCATGACCATGTACTACCTCAACAAACAGGGTGGCACACATTCCCGTCTGCTATGCAAGGAGGCACTCTGCATCTGAACCCTCGTAAGCCAGTTGTAGGCGGATCTCCTAGCCATCCATGTGGCAGGAGCCTTGAACCAGCTGGCGGATGCTCTCAGCCAGTTAAGCCAGACATCCCAAGAGTGGTCTCTCCATCCAAGGTAGCTTACAACCTTTCTCCCGTTGGGGCAAACCGATGGTGGACCTGTTTGCCATCAGAGAAAACAACAAGCTGAGGCTGTATCTGACCGCCCCTCAGCAGGGCTGGCTGCAGGGATGCCTTCTTGAGGCCGTGGACCCCAGGCCTCTTTCACGCTTCCTCCATTTCCCTTGACCCACAAGGTGTTACTCAAGGTGAGGAGGGACAAGGCAAAGGTGATTCTTGGTAGCCCCAGACTGGCGCGCCAGTTCTGGTACCCAGATCTCCTCAGCTTCAACTGCAGGCCCCGGAGCGGTTTTACACGCCGACCTGATATCTCTGAATCAGGGAAGGTATTTCATCCGGATCTTCAATCCCTGCACCTGACAGCCTGGTACCTGAGCAGCTTGAGTTCCAGTCTTTGGGTCTTTCCAAGATGTCTACACTGTGCTGGAGGCATCCAGAAAGGAATCGACCAGGAATGTTACGCCTTCAAATGGAAAAGATTTTCCTTTGGTGTCAGGGTAAGAGTCTGGGCCCTTAATCTGTTCTGAGGTTAACATTCTAGACTACCTTGGTATCTCTCCAAAGGAGTCTACAGTCATTGACCCTTAGGGTGCACCTGGCAGCCATTTCTGCTTACGGACATGGGCCAGTCAGCCGACATTGGCGCAGGAGACAGTGGTCGGACACTCTTCAAAGGCTTGGATCACATATCCTCCGTGCGTGAACCTCCACCTCCATGGGATCTGTTGCTGGTTTTGGAAAAGCTCATGGGCAAGCCATTCGAACCCATGCACAATCAATCAATCAAATCTTTATTTATTCAGGCAGACATCATTGAGCAAAGCTCATTTACAAGATGGACCTGATAAGGTCACGGTTCAATGGTTGGTACATAAGCAAATATATACAAAAACACTTGTAATTGCATAAACAGATGCAGTAAGATAAACATATATACAATAATCCAGGCTCTCACACTTGTCGTGGAAGACAGCTTCCTGGTGGCTGTCACGTCAGCCAGAAGGACAAGGGAGCTCCAGGTGCTTGTGGACTCCCTTATCTGGTCTTTCACAGGGACAAAGTTGTCCTGCACCCACCGAAATTCTTTCCGAAGATGGAGTCAGAGTTTCACCTTAACCAGGTGTTGACTCTGCCGTATACTACCCTAATTACACCTCGGACACCAAGAAAAATTACTCACCTTAGTAATGTTGTTTCTTAATGGAGTCTTGCTGTATTCTGACTATTGCAGTTAGGTCCTGCCTTTCAACTGCCCGGAGAACAAAGAGGTAAACTTTCCATGGCCAGCATGGAATGTTCACTCTGACTCGGTTGAAGCCCCTGTCTGCTGTTGTTTAAACTCCAACCGTCAGATCTTTACGAGCAATACTCACTAGAAGTTGTGTGTGGAAACTGTAAAACTCACACTAGCCAACTGGCAACTAAATTTATATAAAAGCTTTTTTTTTGTTTCAAGCAAAGACTCAAGTCAGGAAACCCAAAAACAAAACACATCCCAAAACACAACACTCACCCAAAATAAAGGAGGGTGAAAAGGGACAGCCCTAGGGTGCCAACACTGCTCCTGCCCACCCACATCCCAAAGACCAGGTTCTGAGAGGGAGGCGGGGATCAGAATACAGCAAGACTCCATTAGAAGAAACAACATTACTAATGTGAGCAATTTTTCTTCAAACAACATGAAGTCTTGCTGTATTCTGACTATTGCAGACTACTGCAGTACCTCCATGGAGGAGGGACAGAACCTACTTTGGGAATAGGCTCTGAAGTACTGCTGTGCCAAACCGATCATCACTCCTAGCCTGGATATCCAGAGAGTAATGCTTGGTGAATGTATGGACTGTTTCCAGGTGGCTGCTTGACAAATTTCTAAGATAGGAATATCCCTGGCAGCAGCCAGGAAGCAGCTGCACCTCTAGCAGAGTGAGCCCTCAGGCCTGAGGGTGGAGTTCTACCAAGTTTTCATAGCAGAACTGTATACAAGAAACAATCCACCTGGCAATAGACCTCTTAGTGGCAGTTTTGCCCTTACCAACCTCTCCATATGTGAGGAACAATTGAGGGACTCAAACCTGTGACCCTTGGTGCGCTTATGTCGTAGCTGAGGGCCTTTTAACATCCAAGCTGTGCAGCTCCTCTCCAGAGGAAGAATGGTCAGTGAAGAAAACAGGAGAGACATAGACTGGTTAACGTGGAAATCTGAAACCACCTTAGGCAAAAACTTCCTGTTAGTTCTTAGGGCCACTTTATCTCTATGGAAAGAGATGAAATCAGGCTCCACTGACAGGGCTTGCAATTCACTGATACACCTGGCAGAGGTAATGGCTACCAAAAAACACAGTTTTCCAAGTCAAGTACTTAAGCTCTGCAGAGGACAAAGGCTCAAAGGGTGGTTGCATAAGCTGAGCAATGCAAACATTAAGGTCCCAAGCAGGAGCAGGGTCCCTAGAGGGGACTGGTGTGAAGCAATCCCTTGAAGAACTTACAAAACACAGGATGGACTGACAGAGGAGAGGGCTTGCCTACTGACAAGAAGGCAGAAACAGCTGCCAAATGCACTTTAAGTGTAGCTGGCCTAGGCCATTGAGATGGACCATATAGTCCAGACCCGTAGGCAACTCAGCAGATTCTGGAGAAATATCCTTATTAGAACACCAAATAGTGAACCTTTTTCCATTTGGAACTGTAAGTCTTTTAGTGGAAGGCTTTCAGAAGCCTTAAGGATATCCAGAACCCTTGAGAAAGATGCAGATCAGCAACTCTAACTCTTCAAGAGCCATGCCTTGAGATTGAGAGACCTGAGGTTTGGGTACCAAATCCTCCCTGAGAGGATGTCAATAGGTTGTTATTCCTGGGAAGAGACAGGGGAAGGTGGAGCTAAGGACAGCAACAGGGGTACCAGGGCTGTCTAGCCCAGTCTGGAGCAATCAGAATCAATTTGCATGGTTGTGACCTTATCTTGACTAATACCTTGAACAGGAGAGGGAAGGGGAAAAGCATACAGAAATTTCCCTTCCCAATTCAGAATCAGAGTATCCAGGGGACTGAGCCCAAGACTGGGGTCTGCAACAAAGAGAGGAAGCTGGTGATTGTCTGGGGCTGCAAAAGATCTATCTGTGGAGTGCCCATCTCGAGAAAATCACTTTCAAAATTAGGGGATCTAGGGTCCATTCGTGATGGTCCTGGGATATCCTGCTGAGAGCATCTGCTAGGACATTGTCCTTCCTGGGAGGTGAACTGCTATCAGAGAGGTTTGCAGGAATAGGCCGGGACCACAACTTCATTGCTTCTGTGCACAAGGCCGTGGACCGAGTGCCTCCTTGCTTGTTGATGTACCACATTGTGGTGGTGTTGTCTGTTCTGATCTGGACCACCTTGTTCTGTACAGATTTGGAAAAGGCTTGCAGTGCCAGAAACACTGCTCTGAGTTCCAAGAGATTGATGTGAAGCAGAGATTCTTGAGGTGACCACAGCCCTTGAGTGGTAAGATCCCCAGGTGGGCTCCCCAGCCCAGCAGGGAGGCATCTGTGGTGAGTATCACTGAATGAGACTGAGTGACAAAAGGAACTCCTTGTCTCAAATTGTCCTGATCCTGCCACCACTGCAAAGCCTGGATCAGGGTTCGAGTCACTGGGACTAGTTTGGTAAGGGAATCCTTCCTTTGGGACCAGAAGGCTCTTAAATGGAACTGAATGTCCTCATCTGGAATCTTGCTCCCTGGACCACTGCTGTGGAGGCTGCCATGTGGCCCAGAAGCTGAAGGAAATGCCTTGCTGGTCGAGACACCTGTAGGGTTAATGTAGAGGCCAGTTCCATAAGCGCCCTTGCCCTGTCCAGGGAAGAAGGCTCTTGCTCTTACTGTATCCAGCTCCGCCTCATGAAGGTAAGTGAGCTGTACTGGCTCGAGAACTGACTTTGAAGGTTCAGGAGGAATCCTAAGGAAGTGTGCACTTGCTGAGTTATTTGCAAATGTGACTTGACTTGGTCTGGAGACTGACCCACTATGAGCCAGTCGTCCAAGTATGGAAAGATGGAGATCTTGTTTCTCATTAGGAAAGCAACCACTACTGCCAGGCACTTTGTGAAAACCCTTGAGGCTGAAGTTAGGCCAAAGGGCATTGCTCTGAATTGATAGTGGCCTGAGGGCAACTCGAACCTGAGGTACTTTCTGTGGGAGCACCTGATGGGAATGTGAAAATAGGATCTTTGAGGTCCAGGGAGCCTAGTCAGTCCCCTGGCCTTAGAGAGGGAAGGATTATTCCAGAGTCACCATTTTGAACTTTGTTTTAAAAGGTGCTTGTTATATCTTAGGTCCAGGATGGGCCACCATTCTCCTGTCTTTTGGGGGTTAGGAAGTACCTGGAGTACAATCCTTTGCCTTTGTGTAGGGTGGGAACCCTCTATGGCTCTGAGAGCCAGGAGGAAGAAACCTCTGCCTCTAGGGCAAGGGTCTCTGATGGATTTGCAGGTGGAAAGGATCTGGTTCTCATCTTGGGAAATTTTTTGAAGCTGAGAACCAGTCCCTGGCTTACTACTTCCAGGACCCACTTGTCTGATGTCAGAGACGCCCAGTCCTGGACAAAGTAAGCCAGCCTGCCCCTACAGGTATTGGAGAATCGGCCCGGACAGACCCATCAGGGTGTCTGCTTGGCAGGGGCTTTAGGCTGAGGGTGGATGCAGGCCTGCTCATTCCCCATCTGCCTCTCCCTCTGAGCATAAGAAGAAGAAGAGGCCTAGGTTTGGTAAAAGGCCTTTGGAAAGGCCTGCCCCTGGACTGCTGCCTTTGAGGAGTGGCTTGCCTTTCTTTGGCCTGAGCACTCCTGTAGGTGGTCCTGTACTGTCCATCTTTTCATGTAGTTCTCTGTCTGCTCCCCAAACAGAATTATCAATAACAGGGAAATCCATGGCCTTAGCCTGGGTATCCTGTGATAGGCTAGTACATCTGAGCCAAGCCATCCTCCGAAGGGCCACAGATGTAGCCATGACTCTTGAAATATCACTGGAGTCCGCAGCAGCATGAAATTGCACCTTGATGCCTCAATCCCATCTGCAGCCACCTGCTCCAGCTCCTTGGCAAGCTGGTAAGGGGCCTGTTCAGCCAGAGCCAGCACAGCATTCCATCTGGACTTCTGGTATCTAGCTTTGTAGGCCATATAGTTAGCCTGCCTGAGTCCCAAAGATGCTGCCATGTACTGTTTCTTTGCCATGGCATCAATCCTCCTGGAGTCCTTATCTGGGGGTGTGATGCCAAGGGATATTTGCCTTATCACAGGCAGCAGCCTGCACTACCCCAACATGGCTGCATTGCTGAGAAAGGAACTCCGTGTCTGAGCCTGAAAGAGTGTACCTCTTGTCCGTTCGTCTGTCCACAGGAGGTATGGAGTTAAGAGTCTTAAGAATTTTATTTGTCTGTTTCCAAAAGATTTATGGAGGGAATAGACAGTCTCCTGGACTCTGGGATGTCCATCATTTCAACAAAATCAGGCTCCTCCTGATCCTCTACTGCTTCTTCCATAGGAAGCTGGATGGTTTCAGCCACTTTTCTGTAAAACATAAAGTGGGAAGGGACTCAGAAAGCCTAGGAGGAGAAACACCTGAAGGTCTGTCTGGGGAGATGTCCGGTCAATAGGCACATCCAGACTTTCATAATCACCATCATCATCCTCATACTCTCCCTGCTCCTCATCCGTTCATAAATTTTTTCTGAAGTGTAATCCGGAACCGGGAACTGACCAAACCGAACCCATGCCAGATGGTGCGGTTCGCCAGAACTGAAGTAGCGATTGCACTATTCTTATCGCCTTGGCTATCTCATCAGCGGTCGGAGTATGAATTTCTGGATCCGAACTGGATGATTTATCTTTTCTTTTCTTTAACCGAACCGACCTCAGAATCGGCTCTTTTGCTCAAGAAGTATCGCCTGGTCAGCGGGCACTCCTTCTGGTTCGGTCGAACTGAACTGGCTGGCCATCTGGCCAGCGGATTTCTCGCCTCCTTCTCCATCAGTCTACCTACTCTCTTATCCAGGGTAGCTTTGGAAAAATTCTTACAAATTTGGCAGTCTGAATCGAGGTGGTCAAACCCCAGACAATAACACAGGTGGTGTGGGGATCAGCCTTAGCAAGGCTTCCCACACACACTGCAGTGTTGAAACCCAGTGGGCCTGGTTTTTCTTGGGTTCTCAGACATGGCCAATCCTATCCAAAACATGCCCTTTTTCGGCAATCCGCCAGGCAAGACTCCTATCGGTTCCTGACTGTGTTACAGGTCTTGGAAAAAACATAATAAAATCTGTTTTGTTTAGAACCGTCGGACTGGTTACCACACCCAAGTAAATTCAACTTTTTACCTAAACCAATCGGTTCAGCGAACCGATCCAACATTTACAAGTTCCACACAGAAACTAAATGCAAAACCTATCTAGTACTCAGGGTACCACAGACAGAGACTTAAACTGACAGATTCAGTAGCAGAAATTCAGTAGAAACCGAGCAAAACGACACTTTAACCGACTTTTTGAACCGAGCAAAGGAGAAATCTCCGGGCGACTGTTCAGTGAGTAGATAAAGAATCTGACGGTTGGAGTTTAAACAACAACAGACAGGGCTTCAACCGAGCTAGCAAGTGAACATTCCATGCTGGCCATGGAAAGTTTAACTCTTTGTTCTCCGGGCGGTTGAAAGGCAGGACCTAACTGCAATAATCAGAGTACAGCAAGACTTCATGTAGTTTAAAGTGCAGGCTCCATATTTTGAAACAGAGATGTGCTCTCTGCTATTATAAAGGAAAGAACGGTGGAAATTCATGGAGAGGTTCACCAGCTGTTTGTCACCTCGCTGAAGCTGCTTCTGGCAGACCTGTAGCCAAATGGACCATAGCAAAGTGGATTACATCATGCATAAGTCTGTGCTATGAGTTGGCAGGCAAGGAGCCTCCCAGAGGGATAAGAGCTCATTCTAACTGCCATATTGCTGCATCGGTGGCTGCTTCCAGGGACATCCCTATCCAGGAAATATGTTGGGCTGCTACCTGGGAGTGAGCTAATACCTTTATTACCCACTACCACGTCGACCTTGAGTCATGCTGGGATGCTGGTTTTGGGGCTTGATTCTCAATCTCTGTTTCTAAAGGGTTGTGCATCTTGCCTCCCTCCTCCAGAGAACTGCTTGGAATCTGCCAAGAAGTGCGGATGAATAACATATCCACGCTCCTAGAAGAACAGGTTACTCACCTGTAACAGTAGTTCTTGGAGTGGTATATGTTGTTCATATACACACACACACACACACACACACACACACACACACCCGACCTCCCGGCAGGGGCACAACCTTAGCTGCGGGCTAGATCTGGCGTCATGGGGCTGGCCAGGTATATACCACCGGGTGGGAGGAGCCAACTTGAAGACTTCCGCAAGATTTAAAGTGGAAGGGACATGCCAAACAGTGTGGATGAACAACATATACCACTCCTAGAACTACGTTACAGGTGAGTAGTAACCTGTTTATCCTCTAGCCCTCCTGCCCTGGGGGGAGAGGAGCTGCCATTATCTCTATACCCTCCACCAGTATAGTTCTCACTGCCCCTTATTGTGTGCTTACTATATGTCATTTTTCTTTTTCTCCTGTCTTTGTATTTATCATGTACTACGTAGTGTTGTATACAATAACTTGACTGCCTGCCTAGCCTGCTTGAGCCTGATCTGTACCTCTCACCATTGTAGAGCCTACGGCTCCTGACTGTAATTGTCTTACACTGTATTCTATTTACTTAGTGTGTATCTTGTTACCTGTATGCTCTGTAACTCTCCGGTCGCACCTGAAAATAGGCACCTGGTTGTCTAAGCGTGCTTACCTTAACAAAAGCAAATAAATAAATAATAAATAAAATATCAGACCAGTGGGTGCTACAATTAGTCGAATCAGGGCCACATTCTGGAGTTCACGGAGGTCCCACTGGACAATCCTCGGTGTCTTCTCATTATCCCACCTCTCACTTCAGTCTGATTCCAGAGGAGATCCAGTCTCTGCTGTCCAAATGGACCATAGAACCCATTCCTCCAAAACAGAGGGAAAGGGCTATTATTCACACTTTTTCCCAGTCCCCAAGTAACTGGGGACCTTCAACCAATTTTGGACCCGAGTCAGCTGAACAAGTTTGTAGATTACAAACGGTTCAGAATGGTCACCTTCCAGGCCTGCTCCCTTCTTCATCAAGGGGATTGGCTTTGCTTGCCGAACATGCAAGGCGATATTTACATATTCAGGTCTTTCAGCCCCACTGGCTTTTTCTACGGTTCCACTTTCAGGAGGCCCATTACCAGTTCCAAGCCCTCCCCTTTGGGCTGTCCTTGGCTCCTCGAGTCTTCACCAAATGCCTAGCCATGGTGGCTGCAGCCCTGAGAAGGAAGGGACACCACATCTTTCCTTACCTAGACTACTGGCTGCTGGAGGCTCCAACAAGGGATCAGCTGCTAAGGACTCTGGCAGATGCCTTTGCCCTCCTCAGGACTCTAGATATCACCCTGAACCTTCCAAAGTCATCTCCGTGGCCCTGCCAAGACCGCAGTACATAGGAACCATTCTGAACACCAAACAGGAAAGGCCTTTCTACCAGAAGACAGGGCAGAAAGGCTCCAGTCCTTAGCCCACCTAGTCTCCTCATCTCGTTGGACTCCAGCCAGGACTTGCCTCAGACTTCTTGGCCACATGGTGGCTGCCATACCCATGGTCCCTCTGGCACCTTCATATGAGGGTACCTTAATGGACCTTTTGGGTTCAATGGGCCCAGCGTCAGATGACATGGATCAGCAGGTGTTTGTTTTGGAGGCAGTCCAGTGGATGGTCAGATGGCTCGAACTGCCCAACCTTGTCAAGAGGGTTTCCATTTGCAGGGACCCACCTTCACAAACTCTGATTATGGATGCTTCGGCCAGGGTTGGGGAGCCCACCTGGCCGACAGACAGACTCGGACGTGGTCTCCACTGGAGCAACATCTCCACATCAATATATTAGAGGTAAGAGCAATCCTTTATGCTATGCAGGCCTTCCAGACAGATCTCCTTCCAGGCCTCCTGTTGATACAAATGGACAACATGTCCGTGGTCTTCTACATCAAGAAACGGGCACCCACTCATGTCCCTTTGCAGGAAGACCATGAGAGTCTGGTACAGGGCCATAGAACATGGTCTGGAACTGACAGCCATCCATGATCCAGGTGTCCAAAACTCCTTCGCTGACAACCTAAGCCAGTCTCGTCCAAGGCTCATGAGTCAGAGCTTCTGCAGGCAGGCAGGCGCAGACTAGGGTTACCACCTATCCTGATTATTGCAGGACAGTCCTGATTTGGGCAGCTGTGTCCTGCAAAAAACATGAAAAATACTAAATGTCCTGACTTTATAGTATAAAAATATTTTCCAACTTTCCACTAAATGTTGTAGAAAACTATAATACCTTAACTAAAATACATTAAAATAAGAAACAATAGAAGTGGCCATACTTAGCCTTAATTCTGATTACATAAAGAAAACAAGTCTGCTGCACTGGTCGAGGTTACCTACTGTCCTGCAAAATCTTGTTTCCGTAAAAATGTCCACTTTTGACTTCTTAAAAGGTGGTAACCCTAGCTGAGACAACCTCTTCAACAGGTAAATGTGTCCAGAATTGGACCTTTTGCATCCACACTCATCGCCAAACTGCCCAATTTCTGCTCACTTGATCTAAGGCCTGGTGTTTCTGGCAAGGCACATTGTCTCTTTGCTGGACCGGGAGGTTTCTCTACACCTTCCCTCCCTTCCTACTGCTGCAGAGGGTTCTTCTCAATCTTCAGGTGGAGGGAGCGGACACGATCCTCATTGCTCCTTATTGGCCAAGGCAGATTTGGTTTACCCTGCTCCAGCAACTAGCAGCGGAGCATCCAGTTCCTCTTCTCTTGAGCTCACATTTGCTCTCCCAGGACAGGGGCACCATAGTCCATCCGGATTGCAGGACTCTGCATCTGCAGACTTAGGCGGTCACCCATTTTAGGGCTTCTCCTGAGGTGGTGAAGGTCCTGGTGGCTGCTAGAAAGCCTTCCACCAGAGCTACCTATGCTATGAAGTGGAAAGGGTTCTGTCTGTGGGCTTCTGCCCACATTGAACCCATCACTTGTCTGGTGACTCCGGTTTTGGAGTACCTCCTCTCGTCGGACTCATCTGGGTTATTCATCCATGAAGGTGCATTTGTCTGCCATATCTGCATATCATGCACCTATTGAGGGCAGGATCCTTGCCCATCTGGACCTGTCTTGTACCTTTTACGAGGCATTTTGCATCTGAAACCTCCATCCGGGACCTTTCATTTTCCCTAAGTAAGATGTGTACACCTAGCCCACTCCTCCCAGGAGAACTGCTAGGAATCTGCTAAAGAGTAGATAGTACACCATATCCACATCAGTAGAAAAACAAGTTAATCACCTGTAACTGTAGTTCAAGAGTGGTATATGGTGTACATCCACAGAACCCACTGACCTCCCTGGCACATGGCACACCTGTCTTGCTTCCAGCATGCAAGATCTGATGTCATGGGGCGTGCCGAGAAGCATACTTCCTGGGTGGGGGAGCAGCCAGCTTGAAGACCTTCTGGCCATTCTTAAAGGGGAAAGGATTCTGCTACACCATTTACCACTCCTAGAACTACAGTTACAGGTGAGTAACTTCATTTTTCTTAACTCCGTCATGGGAACCCAGCGTTTTATACTTTCCTGAACTCTTTCGGACAGTATGCAGACCACATAGCTGGTATGCCATGGTACTACAGTACAGGACTGGCTTTTTTTTGACATTACTTGTCTGGATATAACAGTTCTGCTTCCTTGATGACAAGGGCTCTTTTGGGACATTTAATACTGTATTATTTTGATTAATTTCTCCCTATTGACGTTACATATGTGTACTGGTTATTCTGATCCTAGTTTTAGACAGCAATACAATTTTGTATGTCTTGCCTTTTTGATAACACTGTACTAGGAAATTGTTTGTGGATTTGCTCTATTATAAAATCTCAATAAACATAAAGAATAAAACAAAACAAAGACAGGCGTATATCCCCAGCACCCTGTTTACCCTGTGAGGTACTTGTAGGTCTCATTATGTCACGTCTTTCTCTCCTTTCTTCCAGGATGTACACATTGAGATCCCTCAGTCTCTCCTCAGGGCTTCGTGCAAAGCCCTCCTCTGGATTGCCTTCACCCTGTCTATGTCCTGTCTGAGGTGCGGTCTCCAAAACTGGACACATTACTCCAGGTGGGGTCTCACCAGTGACAGATACAGTGACAACACCACCTCCCTCCTCCTGCTGGAAATACCTCTCCCTATGCATCCCAGTAGAAGATAGTTGGGATGTCATAAGAACTAATTTAAAGGGTGTTGAAGATAAATGTGCCCCATTAAAAAAATAATAAAAGGGAAAATTCCAAAGTGGTTGGCAAATAAACTACAAAACAAATAATGAGAAAGGAACATGCATTTGCCACTTTAAAAAAACAACAACCATCTGCACCAACCAAATCTAAATACAAATTGGGGTTAAAAGAGACTAAACATTTAATAGGAAAGAGTGAAGGAACCTAGAACTTGGAATCGCTTACACAAAAGACAATCAGAAGTTCTTTTTCTCCTATGTCAATAACATGAGAAGCAGATATAGATCAATAGGTTCTTTAATTGAAAATGGTAATAGACTAAATTAGTCAATCCAAATAACAGATAATCTAAACAATTATTTCTAGGGACGTGATATGTTGTACACATCCACACTTCTGGCAGTGTCCTCTCTTTAAGGCTAGCCAGAAATTTCAACTGGCCCCTCCCATTATGTGGGAGGGATCCAGCATGTTCTGTATATTCTGATTATGGGTTACATTTTTCTTGTCACTAGATGTTGTATAAGATAGCTCATTATATCTGGCACTCTGATAAGTGTTTTATGGAGGATATATGTGTGCCTGTTATTGTATTTGTGCATTGTGTGTTTATCTTTTGGACTCACTGATTTGTGATGTACATTACTCCTGATAGCGAGAGATTGGAGAACTCATTCCATCTTAGTCCTCCTTGATGTCTTTACAGTATCTGACACCGTGGATCATGGCGCATTGCTTGAGCACCTGCGGACCTGTGGACTGTCGGGGACAGTCCTCAGATGGTTCCATTCATTCCTCACTTGTAGGTTTCAGAGAGTGGCATCAGGAATTTATTCCTCTGACGCTTTCTCCCTGCCATGTGGGGTTCCCCAGGGCTCTGTGCTGTCGCCTATGTTATTTGCTGTACATGCCGTTAGGAGACATTGTAAGGTGATATGGACTGAGTTTTCACTGCTATGCAGATGATACTCAGTTATACATGTCCTTTGCACCACTGGGATGATGCGGTCTGTGTTTAATAACTGCCTGTCTGAGATCCTGGACTGGATGAGTGCCAACTGGTTGACACAGAATCCTGGCAAGACTGAGGTTTTGGTGGTGGACCCAGGCCTTCAGGTAGAGAGGTCCTCAGCTGAGAAGGCCTCTGGGCTTTTGCTGGGCGGTTGCCAGATGATGACCTCAAATGGGTGCAAAGTCTGGGCGTTATTTTTGATGAGGGGTTGACACTGAAATTTCAGGTGTCCTCTGTCATCAAGACCTCATTTTACCATCTGAGGAATATCGCCCGGATTAAGCACCTGGTTCCGCCTGCTACTTTTCGACTTTGGCCCATGCCTTTGTGACTCCTCACCTTGATTACTACAATGCCCTGTACCTAGGGCTGCGGAGTTGATATCCACCACTTGCAACTGGTGCAGAATGCAGTGGCCAGGTTGTTGACTGGGCTTTCTCGATCTAGCCATTTCACACCTGTGCTTTGCAAATTGCACTGGCTGCTAGTTCAGTGGCAGATCACCTTCAAGGTCGGTTTACATAGAAACATAGACTTTGACAGCAGATAAGGACCGCTGGCCCACCTAGTCTGCCCATTTCCTACCTAGAGGATAAGCTGCAGATCCTATTTAATCAAGAGCCTATTCTTCAATTGGCATTTGAAGAAGCTACGGCCCATGCCATGAAGCATGCTTCTTCTGCCTTTTGCCACTTCCCTGGGTTTGCTGATCTATAAAGCCCCTACATGGACAGGGACTGAGTTACCTGCAAGATCTCCTGTGTCCTTACTGCCCGCAACCGCTCCGCTGATAAAGGGATTGCTGGAAATTCCCAGGGTTTGTTTGAAGACCTCTGGGGCTCAAGATTATGCATTCACAGCCCATCCCTGTGGAATTCTACCTCATTGGGTTAGAGGATGCCTGACTGTGAACAGCTTCAAAGCAGCTCTGAAATCGTATTTATTTTCGAGGCCTTCTTAGATTAACTGGTTTGTCTGTTGCTAAACTGAGAATCTGTATATTTATGGTTTTATATTTTTAAGGTTTTATTCTCTGTAAAAGTGCTTTAATATCTGTTGAATTGCGCTTTCTACAAA
This sequence comes from Neoceratodus forsteri, assembly GCA_016271365.2. Lineage (NCBI taxonomy): Eukaryota > Metazoa > Chordata > Ceratodontiformes > Ceratodontidae > Neoceratodus > Neoceratodus forsteri. Next base: position 792,672,001 of record CM057449.1, read on the forward strand.
TAAAGATTTATTATTATATTTAAATTTTCAATAAACCATTTATATACAAGCTGGCTCCTCCCACTCACCTGGGTGGTAACTCCTCGGCACCACCCCATGAAGTCAGACCTTCTTTTCTGCTGGAAGAAGGTTCCTCCTATACCACTCTGCTGAGTAGGCCTTTACTTTCTAAAACCATTAATTTTGCAAATTCTTCAGTCTTCAGGGATTCCTTCACCTCATCCATGAGGGACGACTCGAGGTTGGCACTGGGATTTAAAAATGCTCATGCAGGCAGAAGATGTCCCAGATAGACCTGCACACCACATGTGTCTACTGCCTTAGCCATGAACACGGTCCCCAGGCATGTGGCCAGTGTCCCACCTTGAATCCTTCAACTTTAGAAGACAGCATGCACAACTTCTTTTGGGCGACTGGATGAATGGGACCCCTCAGTAAATCCAAAAATGCCTGTTGAGCAGTCTCTGTGGCTGTGGGGACTGCTAAACAACTAGCATTTGAAGAAGCTACTGACCCAGGCCATGGAGCATGCTTCTTCGCCTTTCTGCTGCTTCCCTGGGCGCTTCCTTTTCTGGAGCATTCAAGATTTGTGCTAGACCCTTCCTACCTTTGGGCAGGGCCCTTCTTCAAAATCTAAGTCCAAAAGAGACTAAGAAAGTCTTGTCAATCATGGGATCGCAGGCGCCTTTGGGCCTCAGATTCTTGCGCTTCTACAGAGGTTTCTACTTCAGTCAATCCTTTGGCCCTGGCCGCTGACTCCACAGTCTCCCCATCAGGCCAGTTGGTTGAGACACCTGTCAACCTACCTGTTGAGATATTTCTCAAGCTGGTTGATCTATTGTCACCAGATGAGGCCAATACCTCCCTCTCTAGGATTCCAGTCCTGCCTATTATCTCCCAGGAGGGTCGGACCAGAACAGTGATCCGCCTCCTCCTCCTCAGGATCCAGTAAACCCGAAGAGCCTCAGTTTCGCCTGCACCTTCTGAGACCCACCGGCCAGTGGCTCCATGGTTGAGGTCCTGATCAGTTCCCGAGCTGGGCAGCCCGTGTCAGCACTCGGAAGTGGCATCACTGCTACCTCCTCTTCTTTCATCTTGGACAAGGAGAGGCTTCCAAAAATGGGTCAACGCTGTGAGAAGCTTATGGCACCAGCTTATGTGGCACCAGGCAGGCTGACTCAGTCGCCGGAGACACCGGACAGATCAGTGAAACCCTAGGGTCCGGAACTGGGACCAAGATAGGGACACCAGTGGGCTGAGTTTCAACAGAGAACACAGGACCGGAGTCCTGTCCATGGCCGGCGACAGCGGTCGATTGGATCAAGAATAATCTCGACCTCATCGGCCATCTCCTCGGTTGTCTGGCCAGATGGAAGATCCATAAAGTCTGCGGCCGAGGCGATTTCGGGCGGTCGAGGCACGCTGCTCGTGGGACTGAGACTCTCTCGGTCCCAAGGCGCCTCGCAAGACAAAGACGTGTTCAGCTCCATATCTTGCTTGTGAGATTGGGAGCAGTGCGAGCCCACGGCACCTCTCCCGGTAGTGAGAGACTGGCACAACTCCTTACAGGAACCTGTAAAGGTGGAGCCCAGGTTGAGTGGAACAAAAGCTTCAACTGTCTGAAGCGCAGGTGGCTTCTTCTTTGAATGCCTTCATGAGTTACAGCTGCTCGGGCAGAACCCGCTGCCATGGAAACAGCCCACCTAGTCTCCTTGGACTTCACCAGAGGATTCTTTCTCCGGCCTCCCCAACTTTAAACACGCCAGGCAGTCGTCCAGGACGTTGGGATGGAAGGTCAAGCAATAGCTGCAGGATGAGGTGTCATGGCCAACACCTAGGCAGTAGACGCACGTGAGATGGGGATCAGTGCGTGACATTTTCTGGCTGCAAGGACACCGGCAAAATCCCGGAGAAGATTTCTTTTCTATGATCGAGGACGTAAAAGCATGATCGCTAACTCGGATGAGTTTTAATTTCAGTAAAACCGAACTTTGAAAGCCAGGGCCTAGTGAAATTCGAGAGCATGAGGGAGGCAACCTGTATCTTCCAGCGGAAAGGAAGATCTGGCGTCATGGGGCTGAGCCGAGGTATATATCACCGGTGGGTGGGAGGAGCCAGCTTGAAGACTTCTGGCAAGATTTAAAGGAAAGGACATGCCAAACAGTGTGGATGAACAACATATCCACGATCCTAGAAGTAATGTTTCTCCACCGGTCGAGGTAGATGGAGAAGCAACCCCCACCGACTCGCCAAGATGCACCACTGGAGGAGGGGGTCGGGCAAGGAGTCAGGCAGAGGCACTGTGGTGGGGTGGGAAGGATGGGAGGTCTTAAAAGTTCTAGAATAGAGCTCTCCCATCTCTGAGGTAGCCTTCCTCCTGAAGGTACCTCTGAGCTGTTGACCTTGGGATTGCTGACCCTTGGGTGATGAAAGGGTCGACACTTAGCAGGAGCCAGTTCCAATCTGAACATTCTGTAAATAGACTGGACCACTTTCCCAGAATCCTGAGCCCCAGTATGATTTTCATGGTAGGTTCCTGAAAATTACCGGCCTTGGAGGGAGCACCTAAAATTCCCTCCTGGAGGTCTTGATGGAAGCTGGATACTTAAAGTTACAGAGTAATGGTGCAGACAGATACCTGTAGCACCAGCCCTAGCTGAAATGTCAGTGGTATTATAAGTGCATCGTAGAAATGTGCTTGCCCACATCAGTCCCTGACTGGAGGATATCCAGCAACTCCGAAGTCTGGGGGACTCAGGCTGAGCCTTGGCCAGTTCTATAGCTTTCTTCTACAGGGTGTTCTGGTACTTCACCATGTGAGCCAAGAAGTTAAGTGAACGAATGCTGCATGTAGACGAGTGTGACAGGGTGGATACAACCCTGTCCCAGTTCCTATGGAGAGTTTGAATGCAGGGATCTATTCTCTCTTTCTGTCTCTTGTCTGTCTGGTTGCATAACCAAATTTTCCTGTGAGACCTAGGACTTGATCACCCCAAGAATCTCGCAATTTTTTGCCTCTCACTATCTTTCAGTCTTCCTTGCTGTTCTGTCTTTTTCTCTCTTGCATATCTGCTGATATAAAATGTATGCAAATCATTATGTGGAAATGTAACTGATATTAGGATCCTTTGTTTAGAAATTATATAGTGTTAATTGTTGAAATGTATATAATTATAGTTTGAGACAGGTGTAGCCAGGCAGTTCAGATTTGTACACCAACCTGCCACCCTGCTACCCCTTCCCTGCTGTTGTTCATGCCTGCACCCCCCACGACTCGAGTCCAAGGTTCCTAGCTCCAATCAGATGATTCCCATACTAGACCTACTGTCTGTCTCGCTGCTAGTGTGGTGCTTGCTGCCCATTGGTAGAAGCCACTAAAGGCACCACAAGTCCAAGACCATGGCAGAAATTTCTTCTCTCTGTCCCGTAGGTAGCAGATTCAGCTCCACTTGACACTCCACATGAAGTCTTTTTTTCTTTTAGCTGGCTCTGAGTCTGTTATTCCATCTGCTGCTCTTCAATTTTCTAATAGTATGGCTTCTAACTTTGCTGGAGCATTTAAACTCACTGCCCCAGACTTGCCACACCCTCTACCAGATGACACAACCAATAACTATGCAGGCGGACCATGCAAACCTAATTGAGACCTTCAGCTTCAGTGTCCATGGTTCACTCTGCCACCCCCAAAACAAAGCTGAAGGAGAAAAGAAAAGCTCATGGAGCCAAACAAAGGAATTTAAATTCGATGGACTAGCGAAGGCAGAGCAGTGCTGGCTACAGCTTGTTTGCTACCCCTGCTACTAAATCTGATACAGCCTGGCTTACTTGGAGTATCAGTAGCTAGCCTTGGTTTGAGATGACTGCAAAAAGCTATTGGAAACTCAAGAGATTACGAGTGCAATGTTTAAGCCTTTTGCAAAAGCTGTGGAGATGGGGCCTTGGTTCTGGGACATTGTCTTCCTGCCAGCACCTGCCTGAAATATACTAGAACACTTTAGAAAAACAGGATGCTTGTTAAGAAGGAGGGTTGAAGGACTCATAAGACAGAGCTGCAACTACTTGCAAAAGGGACACAGAGATTGGAGGAAAACTTGATGGATCTTCTCTGATTATGCAGCCTTTGTAAATAGTTATACTGAACAATTTTATTTTTTATGTTACTGCTAATAGAAATACTCTTGTTGTGAATTTTACAACTGCTCCTGTTTTTTCCTATGCTTCCTGACCTGGGCCTTGACGACACCAAAGAATAAACTTTATGACTCCAGCTGATCCAGCCGCTTGACTCTTTGTCTGGGGGCTGGGAATTAAGGTGTCTGAGCTCATGGACCTTCCATGGGCTGCAGTCCTGACCATGGAATCGGCCCTGGGATGCTCTGCCAAGAAAGGCTCATTCTTGGGAGCTTTATAGAGCCTGTCAGATTTTTTAGGGATGGCAGAGGCAGAAGAGGGGTGCTTCCAAGTCAACATGGTAACATCTTGGTAGGAAGGAACCAGAGGGAGCAGGACAACTAGCTTAGGGTCCTGCAACTCCAAGTTGTTGACCAGCTGACGCCTTTTGGGGTCCAGGTCCTCAGTGTCCCAGCCACTGAGTGTCTGGATCAGGGTCAACCTTAACTTTTCTTTACAATAGCCAGCAGGACGTTTATTCAAAATTGCACTAGCTCACAGATGGTTGCACTAGCCCCAATTGTAATGGTACATTTTGATCATTTATACAGAAAAATGCAAGCCAAGAAAATACTCTGATTACTACACATTCATCCTGCTCCCACACATTGCTTCCGCCACAGCAGGAAAAAAGACTGCAATACCATCACACACAGTGTGCCCACCATTGTTTTGTATCATGGCCTCTTCTGTTTCTCTTTCTGCACCTTAACCAGAGGATAACCCAGCAGCAAATGTTCAGTCAAGCAGATCTAGCTTTGCACACACAATAGCTTGCATCATCATACACCTCACCACACTCTTACCACCACCCACAGGGCAATGAACAGAGTCAGGCAGAGAAAGACACACTCATCTCCCAACCTTCTGATCAACTGAAGACTGGCACGTCTGGAAATTTTCATACAGTGATGTCAAATAAGCCAGGAGCACAGCTAAGATTTATTTGGGGAGGGGCTACACAAACTAAAGGGGTTTGGAAAACAGAAAACTTTATGACATTTTTATTTTAAAATTACAGGTATTGGTTTTAAATGCTATGCCCCATTCTTCTTTCATCAGGCCAGGGTAAACAGTACACAGACATGATACTATACTACCCGTTCTACTCAGGATGATCTATGCACCCAGGAATGCTTATTTTAACCTTTCAAATTATGTATTTTATTAAGGATATTTTGTACCATACATGCTCCAAAGCTTTGCCTTTGGATGAAAGGACATGCTGGTAGGATAAGGGTGGGACTGTATGGATGGTGCTAGCTGGCATGGTCCATTTAAAGAGCTGGAGACCCCTACACTTGCCAATAATGGCAGCTATGGGTCTATGGATAGTCATTTCAGAGTCTGGTCAATAGTGATGCTCAGGAAAAGTACAGAGTTGAAAGATTTAGAGGATAGAGGAGCAGCTATGGTGAGGCTGGGATAAAATCCACCACCTGCAGAGCAGACCCTGTTACCTCTTAGCATTTTGCCACTGAAATGTTGGCTACAGACAGTCAAAATGAAGGGAAATGAGGGCATGGGTCTTAATAATACGGGACAAATGGTCAGATAGATACACATTCAGAAAACTGGAATGTTAGTGACTTAACAGCTTCTACTCTTGATCACACCCTGAACACTAGCTGAAAGTTCTAACAGTGGAGAATAATGACTCACACTGAGCCTTTTGTGAGATCCTCTTCTTGAACTGCTAGATAACTGCAGCTCTTAATGAGGTGTTAATCACACCAGGCCATCTGGAACACCAAACTGATTAGCACCAGGACTAGAGCCTGCTAAAGTAGGGACAATTTTAACTTCAACAGCCATAGAAAACCTGCACAACTCAAGACAGACCAGTAGAGGTTAGTTGCACTAGCTCTGGTCAATTTGCACTAGATTTTGGGCTAGTAAAACAATGTTAAAATGGAACCCTGGCCTGGATATGCCTCAAGACGTCCATAAAACTCAGATCATCAGGAGGAGACCTAGGCATGTCAAGAAGATGGACTGGGGTGAGGAAAAGCCATCCTCTGAAGACTCAATAGTCATAATGGGAGCTTTCACTGTAGCTCCTAGAAGACAAAGATCTGGAAAAGAATCTGAGCTGCTGATGGTGACTGTGTCGGCGTCTAGAGAAGGATTGTCTTTTCTTACCCCTGGGTGACCAGGCTCCCTTGGAATCGGCTGAGGCAAGGCTTCCGCTGAAGCAGTTGGCATCTAGGTGGAGGAGAAGGAGGGTTAGGAGGCACTGGCTGTGGCTCTGTAGGGAAGAGTCCTCAAAGAGTGCCTCCACCTCTGACAAGGGATCAGGAGAGTCCCTGGAGCCTGAGGAGTATTTCCCAGATGGGGCTGGCACCAGGTTAGAGGGTGGCACCGGACCGATGGCCCAGAAGTGCCCGGCGATGTGATAGCGGCGTCATGGTGGCGGCATTGGGTTATCGGACATCGGGTTGACAGGCGTCTGGTCGCCGGGCCTGTAGGCAGCTGTTCTTTGGGTGCCGCATCATGGGAGTTGAAGGACCAGCCAGCGAAGACCGAGGATTAGGCAAGTCGACAGGAGCCACTTGCTCGAAGTCTCGGCAGGCTGGAGTTGAAGTGGCGGGTATCTGCTGTACCCAGACCGGGTACTGGCTGACATCAGCCGAGGTGGCATCCACCTAGGGAGCAGACATCTGACTGATGATCATGCTTCTGGTGCCAGGAAGTGCCATCGGACCCTGACATCCAGTCTGATGGAGCCAATGCCGCAGCCAGGCGGCGGTGGGCAAGGACCCGCTACCTGAAGTAGAAGCATTGGCAGAACCTCCTGGCTTAGGCCCAGTAGGGTGAACATAGGATCTAAGGCACAGAGGAGGAAGGACTGAGGAAGACCCTTGCCCCAGAGGCCCCTCACCAGACGCCAGCACAAGGGCGGGGCCTAACCAATGGCAACCCAGTAGGAGGGAGGTCGGGGCGAACCCGACCTCCAGTAAGAGCAGGAACTCAATTTGGTCACCGCATGGTGCGGAGACTGAGGATGGGAGCTTGACCAGGGCCTCTCCTGTCCTTATCCCAGTGAGAGTGCTTCCATAGACTGCTTCTCCCTGTGACTGCTCGAGGAGGACGATGTCCCTGCAGCTTTTGAAGAGCTAGTTGATGAAGATTCCATGGTGGCCAATTGTTGTTTGAGCAAAAGTTCTTGAGGGCCTTCAGGTGGTGGATCCTATTTCTGCAGTTGAAGCTCCGGCAGTGCTGGCAGGCCTTAAGTGTTGTGGTTGAGCCCCAGGCAAAATAGGCAAGCCAAATGGCCACTGGAGTGCAGAATTGCTTGACGCATGCACACTTGTTTATCCACTGCTCTGGAAACGAAGAGGAAGATGAAGGAATCATGCAGAAGTAAAAGTTACACTGTAAAGAAGTAAAATAAAACAGCGGGTAAACGCAAAAGTGGCGGTCGCATCGTCAGCAGACCATCCTTGAGCTGCAATGTGCGAGACTACAGCAGGAAAAGAAAAGAGGTAGGGTTGGGACCATGCCTTTACACCACTGGCTGACATCGGACAGGCCGACATCAGGGTGCGGTCCCCTGCTGTATATTGCTAACTAGAAGTTTTCTGTGGGTCCTAGCAGCTGGCGGCTTAGTCCTACCGGTGTTGCTCGCTGCAAGAGCTATCCTCAAAGTAAGATCACATATTTTATTCTCATGTGGTCTACCCAGCGGTAATTCAAGCTTAGTCCATTTTAGTTTCCTACAGACCGTCATTCTACCAAGCCACTTGCCCACATGACTGTGTGATAGGTAGAATAGAATACAGTCCCAGTTATTATGGAAAGAGTTTGAATGCAGGGATCTGTTCTATTCTCCTTTTCTGTCTCTTCTTTGTCTGGTTGCTAACCAAATTTTCCTGAGACCTAGGACTTGATCACCCCAACAGTCTCACAGTTCTTTGCCTTTCACTGTCTCTCAGTCTTCCCTTGCTGTTTGTCTTTTCCTCCTTGCATATCTGTTGACATAAAATATATACAAATCATTATGTGAAATGTAACTGACGTTGGATCCCTTTTGCTTAGAAATTATATAGTGATACTGTTGAAATGTATATAATTATAGTTCGAGATGACTGCAAAACTCTATTGGAAACTCAAGACGTTACCTTAGTGCAATTTTTAAAGGGCCACTGTCAGCTTTACCCTCCATTTCTGTTAATCTTCACGCAGTGTGCCTTTGGCACACACCTAGATAATTAGCACTGCAGAATAACCCTATGGACGAGAAATTCAGTACAAATACTTGCTTTATAAATATTTAGTGAAGTTGGTCTTCCCTCTGGCTGTCCGTAATGCCACTGACACCGGAAGCATAACCCCACTGAGGACGCGACACCAGGACCAAGCGCAGTCACAAAGTAGCATTTTTGCCAAGCCGCTTTAAGAACACGCCGCCCATATAAATGTCTACATCATGAATTGTTTTGGTAATTTAGAATGAAAATCGAGTTTCAGATGACAGAATTTACTTTAAACCAATGATGAAATCCTGAGCATGCTTGCAATAAAGATGTGTGGAGATCTCGCATGCAAGAAGAGCTGCCACCCTTGGCGCATGCGCAGGATTTCGCATCGGTTTTAAAAAGTGAATTGCTAATACGCAGGGCTCGGTTTTAATTTTAAATTACCAGGCAATATATATATCAGGTATTTGTGCTGAATTTCTAAGTCCATGGGGTTATTCTACAGTGCTAATTACTTAGGTGTGTGCCAAAAGGCATACTGCACAGAGATTAATCAGCGAGGGGTAAAGCTGACAGTGCCCCTTAAGCCTTTTGCAAAAGCTGTGAGATGGGCCTCTGTTCTGGACACAGTGTTTCTGCCAGCACCTGCTTGAAATATACTAGAACACTTTAGAAAAACAGGATGCTTGTTAAGAAGGGGGTTGAAGGATCTATAAGAGAGCTGAGCTGCAATTGCTTGAAAAAAAGGGACACACCGACTGAAGAAAACTCTGATGGATCTTCTATTTTATTTTGCCTTTGCAAATAGTTATTGTGAACAAGTTTATTTTTTTTATGTTACTGCTTGTACAAATAAATATTTTAGTGGATTCTACAACTGCTTCTGGTTTTCCTATGCTTCCTGACCTGTGTCTCGATGACAGACCATTGATGCTTCAATGTCACAACTGATGCCTTCATCAGAACATGTGGTGGAGCAATCAGTCATTGATTAAAATGTTTAAATTAAAGTGACAGTACTACTGCAGTGATAAAATGTATAGTGCAAACCACGCAAAATGAGTGCAGACATAAATCACTGCAAATACTTTAACTCAATCAAGACAAGCATATTAAAAACATGTTTCATAGACATTATGAATATGCTTCATAAACACTGCAAATACTAACACATTCAGAGCACGAGAAAGGTTCACAGTGAAAGCAATGGAACACAATGCAGCTGCAAAGTGGAGGAATAGCTCTTTATGCAAGGGAAACATAAAAGCTATGGAAATACAGGGAGCAGGGTACTGTTGATCACCCTGGAGACATGGAAGGGGCCACTGTTCTTACAGGAGTGATCTACAGACCTCCAGCACAGGTGGAGAGGTGGATAAGGATATGTTGGGAGCAATCCAAAGGATGGCAAGCAAGGAGAGGTATTGCTGGGGACTTCAATCTACCGAACGAGATTGGAGCCTCCAGTTGGGGCAACCATTAGAAATAGGGACATCCTGGACTCCCTGAGGGGCATTCCTCAGGTAACTACTCAAAGAACCCACTCATGTGGGGGTGCAATATTGGACCTGGTACTGACAAATGGGGACAGTGTTGCTGACGTCATGGTGGGTAGCCACCTGGGGACCAGTGATCATTGTACGGTGTGGTTCAGTATAAGAACTGGGCCAGAATCAAACCACACTAAAATGAGGGGCCTGGACTTCAGGAGGGTCAGTTTAAAGAAAATGGGAGAATGCCACAGGACGCCCAAGCTGGATAGGGAAACTGGGTGGAGTCGAGGAACAGTGGGCAAAATAAAGGAAAGTATTGAGAAGGCAACAAACCTCTGTGTCAGGCAGGTTAACAAGGGCAAGGGAAAAAGAGACAGCTATGATTCTCTAGAGGAGTAGAGGAGAAAGTAAGGAAAAACTAGCATTTAGAAGGTACAAGATGACACAAAACAGGGGCAAAATAAGGATTTGGCAGGCAAGAGCCATAATAGCTCCTGGGTAGTGGCATTTTCCAGCAGACCTGGATCTACTTGGGCAAGTCAGGAGTTGACATTAACACATGTAAAAATGCTTTGGAATGTCATAGATTGCTAATAAAATGGAAGGATAACAAATTATAGAAAAGCAATTTCACTACACTAACAGATTGGCGCAATCTTTCAATTCAGGACTGGTCTGCTGCAGCTTAAGATAGAGTGTAAGACTTTTCCCACCTGCCTACCCGCTCGTACTTTAATACATTGGTGCAAAAGTAATACTGTATTTTGCAACCAGATCACTGCAGCTGCAAGTGTCAGTGGCTCAGTAGGTAGCACACTCGCCTCTGAGGCCGGGAGATCAGAGGGCTGTGGGTTCAGTTCCCACATCTGGCACTTGGGTTAATATCCCAGTACTGACACTGTAGTGCAGCATGAGAGGGTGCTGCACTCTGAGGTGCCGCCTTCGGATGAGATGTTAAACCGAGGTCCCATCTGCCTGGATTGGTGGTAGTTCAGGTGGATGTTAAAGATCCCATGGCACTTATCGAAAAGAGTAGGGAATTTCCCGGTGTCCTGGCCAAATTTCCTCATTCACTAAAAAAATACCACCAACAGCTTAATCTGGTTCAAGGTCAGTTGGCATTCATCTGTATCCCCTCCACCGGTCATGCCTGAAAATAGGCAGGATTTGTCTAGTGCACTTCACCGGTCACAAAAGCTAAATAAATAAGTCCACCCTGCTCCAGTTGGTATGTGGAGCATCTCCAGATGATGTTCCAAGAAGTGTTTACTGTTATGTTGCCAAGACGCCTCCCTCTCTAAGCAGCTACAAGACACTTCTCCATCTCCAGCACATGACGACAAGTCCTGCAGTTCACCCCAAAGCTCTGGTATCCTCTGTAGAGACAGCTGGTGAGACCCCATCTGAAATACTGCATGCAGTTCTGGAGACCCCATCTCTGCAAGGACACAGGCAGGATGGAGATTGTGAAGATAGAGGGGACAGCTCAGGGGCTATGTGAGGAAATATTTTTCTTGGAGAAAGTGGTGGATGCATGCAACCACCTTCCTGAGGAGGTTGTGGGGTCAAAAACAGTGGGGGAATTCAAGAATACATGAGACAGACAAGGTATTTATAGTGGGGGTGGTAGGGGAAACAAGCTGTTGGTTATCTAGAATCTGCAGCTTATCCAATAGTTAGGGAAATGGGCAGACTAGGTGGGCCAAGCGGTTCTTATCTGCCAGTCAAGAGTCTATGTTTCATGTAAGCTGCCCCAAGTGCTGCAGCTAGCACCACTGATCCTCTTTTTACTGAGAGCACCAGGTGCTACTATGGAATTTGCAGGTGAAAATTAGCACCCAGCTCCCTTATTTCGTCTCCCTACAGAAGGAGGATGATAGGAGAGATAGCAGGAAAACAAAGGGAGGCAGGGAACCAGTTAGGAGCACAAAGGTGCAAGCAGACGAGAATACTGCCAAGGCAGCAAAAAAGAGGTTAAAACATTCTTTAGGTATATAAGTGAAAGAGGAAGACCACAGAAGGGACAGTAAGGCTAAAAGCGGAAGGGGGGTGTGGAAGAGACCAAAAAGCAGATATATTAAACAAATACTTTTGTTCAGTATTTATACAGGAAGGGGTAGGTGATGGGCCACAGAAAAGGGACAAGGACATTAGAGTAAAGGAGATGGACACTAGTCCTTTTACAGAGGAGAGAGTCCTCAAGGAACTAGCACAACTAAAAGTGGACAAGACAATGAGGCTTGACAAGTTACACACTCTACTATACTGAGGGAACTCAAGGAGGTACTGGCTGCACCTCTGACAGCCCTGTTCAACCTATCTCTAGATACAGAAGACACTGCAGGGGACTGGAGGAGGACAGATGTGGTCCCACTTCATGAAAGTGGTAATGGAGGAGGCAGACAATTACTGACCTGTCAGCCTGACTTCGTGGTAGGTAAAATAATGGAATCACTACTGAAGGAAAGGATTGGTCAATACCTTGTGACCAGTGGATTACAGGATCTGAGGCAGCATGATTCCACAGGAGGGAGATCTTGCCAGGCAAACCTGAATGAGTTCTTTGACTGGGTGATCAGGAAGTGGATCAGGCAGAGCGGTGGACGTTGTCTACCTGGATTTCAGTAAGGCCTTCAACACCATTCCACACAGAACACTGATAAGCAACGCGCCTAGAGGGGTCAAAAAGTAGTAAAATGGGTAAGAAGTTGACTAAGCAATAGGACTCAGAGGGTGGTGGTAACTGGTGCTCAATCTGAAGAAGGCAAGGTGACCAGTGGGGTGCCACAGGGTCACTACTAGGCCCGGTCCTCTTCAATGTCTTTATTAGCAACACTACTACAGATCCTGCTTCTTTTTCCAACACTGAGGTCTGTCAGACATTTTATTGCCAGTTTCACTCACCATCTGCTGCAAGAGCTTGAACTGGTTTCCTGTGTGCCATACTGGTGATTTGTCTGAGGTGGCTCAACAGCGAAATACGCATCAGTCGGCAGTAAAGGGGAGTAATCTCCTTTAGTGCTCTATGCGAGCTCTGAGTGCGTGAGCACTCAGGGCGAAAAGGAGTGCCACTCAGTAAAAATGTCTTTGCAAAACTACTGCAGGTCAGAGAACAAGATTTTATTAGTTATAAAGTTTTTGGGTTGCTTGTAATAATGAGAATGCAAAAAGCAAAAGATGCTCACTGTGCTTAGTTGCTTATCTGGTCTGTTATTGATGGACTTAAGCTTATGGATCTTAGCAAAGAGTTCTGAAAGTTTGGTCGATCAAAGCAGATCAGAGAAAGATTTTTGTACTTGCACTTGCTATTGGATTCTACTAATAACATGTTAGTTAATTTAAACAGCCTAGGGATGTTGAGTAAAAATACAAAACGATTTGGGGTATACATTACACCTGTTCTTAAACATAGACCTGCTATCACTACTATGGTCATTTCAACATGGTTACTACAAGTATTATCTGGGATGTGGAAATAAACCCAGACCCTTCCAATCCAGAACAATTTATGGATCAAAACATTTGGGGAAAGGGGCCTAAGATTAGCACATTTAAATGTACATAGCCTCTTACCAAAAAACTGGAAACAGCGGCTTGGGTTGCAAAAGAACGATCCTGATGTACTTAGTTTAATGGAAACATCGATGAAGCCTCTATACCAATAAATGTTATTGCTCTGGATGGTTATAAAATAATAAGGAAAGACAGGAAGGCAAAAAAGAAGGGTGGAGGTATCCTGATTTATTATAAATCTGAATTAACCATGTCTGAACTGGATGTAAAATATGAGTTTACCTCATATTGTGAGTGGTTGTTGGTAGAGATAAAGCAAGGTGGGTGCTATAAATTAAAATACTGCACTGTCTACAATCCCCTAAATTGGCACAAAGGGTTTAGATGACTTCTTGAGATTGGTAGCACCTTTTAATTTGGTGGCACTTTTTAACTCAAGGAAATATATATTTTTTAACATGTCACTATTTCGCCTGCTGCGGCATCTAACCAGCGGGGCATCCAACCGCTGGCCCTGCCCACTGGGAGAGCAGCAGGCTCACTCACATGATGGGTGGTACTGGTACAGCCGCCGCTGACCTGCTGAGGGCCTCTCACTCCTACCACGCTAGGCTGGCCCTGACCTCCCCAGTGCGATCCCCACAACAGTCCTCCTGAGCAGCACAGGGCGCGCCATCATGCTTCTCGGTCACACCCAGCCATTTTCCTCCAGGTTTTCTCCCCATTGGGAGAGCAGACATGCAATGACATCCATGCACATATGTGCAGACGCCTGCTGCTCCCACTCCCCAGTAACACCAGCTTGTGCAGTGCCTCTAGGTGTCCCCAGGGGCCGCGCGAGTGCAGTGTAGTTTTCCAGCCCACCCCAGGACTAGGAAAGCTGTCTCCTGACACTCAGTCCTAGTCCTCTCCTGCCGACTTCCAACTTGTTCGTGAACCCGGGTTGCCAGTGTTGCACGAGGTGTGGCGTCCAGCACTCAACCCTCAGCGCCACTGGGCTGGCCAACTCAATGTGATTTTAATATTCACTGGGATCCAACAGCAGACTCACAAACTGAGTCATTATTATCAAATGCAGGTCTGAGTCAATTAATTCAAACTTTAACAAGAATGAACTTAAAACTAACAATTATACAATCCTGGATTTGGTATTAACAAATAATCAAACTAAAGTAAAGAAGCATTTGTCAATGCCGAATGTTGTCTCGCTGGCATTGGCATTGGTAGTGCAGGAGTTTGAGATGCATAATAGAAACTGCTAAATACACGTCCGCAACCCAATTATTTTGGGATTGTTTTAACCACATTTTCAACATAGGCATTTTGGGACCTCCCTCATGAACAGTGGTGCTGTGATTTTGTTAATCTGTCCCAAAGTTGATTTCCCCACATGACCACGCCATTGCGCACCACAGGTGTGAAAACACATTTTGGGCAGGCTGTGAAAAATGACAGCTGTACTGTTCATAAGGAAGTGTGAAAAATGCCAGTGTTGTAAATATGGCATGCAAATATTGCAAATTCTGGCGGTTATTAGCAGGCGCGGAAAACTGCTAACGCACTTTATAACACAGTTATTTTATGGACTTTAGTCACCAAATTTTCAACATAGGCATTTTAGGACCTCTGGTCAACAACAGTGTCACCATCATTTTCTCAAACTGTCCAAAAATGATTTCGCACAGCAACCGCGCTTATTCTAATCGGACGGACGAAAACATATTTCGCCAGGATATGTAGAATGACAGCTTACTGTTCATAAGGAGGTGTGGAAAATGCCAATCTGGAAAATCTGGAGTGAAAATATTACAAATTATGAAGGTAATGAAGGCGTGGAAACTGCGCAACGCATCGTCAGAAACAGCCATTTGTTGGAATCTGTTCACCAAATTTGCAACGTAGGCTTTTTGAGAGCCCTCATGAACAGTGGCACTATTGTTTTGCTATCTAAAACTGGAAGGTGATTCTGCGAGTGACCGCAAAATAATCACCTTTCAGGACTGAAACGCCATGACAGTGACTGAATTACAAGGAGGGGTCCTAATAACCCCATGTTGAAATGTTGGTGCCAACATTCCCAAAAATGCCCGATATGTACCAAAGTTGAAAACCCTATTTATGCCATTATACTGCTTACAGGCATTTCTTCAGTTCACGGTCGGTTTGAAGAGTGCAGACGTGTTCCCGGTCCACTAAAGATTATTGCACCATGTCTGAGGTAAGTATGGGGTGCGGAGGGTGTGGGGGAGGGTGGTGCACAGAGAGGGCACGGGTTGGGGAGGACCACCGACTCGACGAGGGACCGCTTTCTGGTTTGCAGGTTGTAATAATAATAATAAAAAACATTGGGACCGTTTTCTTTACTGGGGCACTTGACATGCTGGGTGGGCTCCCAGCGTGCCACCTGAGTGTTTTTTTGGGAGTTCTGTAGCCAATGGGGATTGGGCACCACCGTCAGCACACAATAAATGGGGGAGACATTATGCCAATGGGGAGTGGGCTCCCATCTGCAAATTAAACTGGGAAGGGGGGGACATGATGCTGAGGAATGGGCACCCTAATACTACTCTTTAAATGGGGGCATTATGCTGATGGGCAGGCCCTCTCAGCAAATGAAGTGGGTTGGGGCATGCTGACACGGGATTGACACCCTGAACTTGGCTCTCCATGCGGCGGCAGTCAGTGCTATGTTTATTGAAGGCTTCACCAGGAAGGCACGTAGGGAGGGCGTAGTGATGCCGTGCAGGACGCAGCTTGGCTCTCATTGCAGCGGACCTTTCTTAGAGTGCTCACCACGTTATGTATTGCTGGTGAGGTGCCTGCATGCTGGCTTATTGGGGAATGAGGACGCACCTACTAATGCATGCTTTGCATTTGCCCACAGTGACCGCACGACATTCCAGACTACACAATGCAATATGTTGGCTGGTGCGCAAGCGAAATAATATAAAACAAAGGAGTGTTGCCAGATGTAATGAGTGATCATCTAGCAAACTACTGTACCTGGAAATGTAAGTGAACAAACCTCCCCACACTTGATTACTTATAGAAAGTTTCCAAGTGAATTAAGTGAGGAGCTGCTATCAGACCTGCAGAAAATAGACTGGTCATATTTAGAGGCAATACCATACGTTGATTGAGCAGTTGACTTCTTCACAACCCAGTTTTTAATATTGCAGGAAAAATAGTTTCCAAAATTAATTAGAAGAGTTGGGGAACGTGAGTAAATGGATAACTCCAATCTTGTTTAAACTAATGAAACAGAAACACAGAAATTGTTGGCAGATAAGGACCGCTACTGGTCCTAGTACTGATCTCTGACCTACTCCACTGGTCACTCCCATTTCCACAGATTGTACCCATTTACCACCACCCTGTTTCCTGTCTGTTAACCAGTTCCTAACCCAGTTCACCACCTTGTCTCCCATGCCCAGACTACTCATCTTGTTAATCAGCTTCTATGTGGGACAGTGTCAAGGCTTTGCTGAAATCCAGGTAGGTGACGCTCACTGCCCTCCCTGATCAAGTTCCTTCTACTGCCCTCCCTGATTAAGTTTCCTTGTCACCCAATCAAAGAAAATCTATTAGGTTAATTTGACATGACCTTCATGCTGTGAATCCGCTGTCAGAGATCCTCGCGCCCACTGGATTCCAAACGTGTCACTATCCTTTCTTTCAGTAGTGTCTCCATGATCTTTCCCACCACTGAGGTGAGGCTGACTGGCCTGTAGTTCCCCGCCTCCTCCCTACTGCCACTTTTGTGCAGTGAGAATACATGAGCCCTCCTCCAGTTCTCTGAACCACACCGTGTTGAGGTACTCTGTGAACAGGGCCACCAGAAGCACTGCTAGTTCATTTTGCAGCTCCTTTAATATCCTCGGCGGATGCTGTCTGGGCCCATGGCCTTATCCACCTTCAGCTTTGTGAGTTTTCCAGAACTCTCTCCACTGTAAATGGACTGGTGTTCACTTCCCCCCATTGCTTCTGCACCCCAACTGTGATCCTTGATCTGCCCCTCCTTAATGAATACTGAGCAGAAGTTATTTTTCCAGTATTTCTGCCCTTGTCCAGATCCCTCCTTACACTCCCTCCTCCCCTTGAATCGCACAATCCAACCTTGTTTTTCTTCTTTCACTAATGTACCTATAAAATGCCTTATCTCCTTTGTTTACAGACTGTGCTAAGCTCTCTTCTGTCTGCCTTCACCCTCCTAACAGCCTTTCCTGCTTCCTTAGACATTCAAGGTACGCCTCCTGTCTTCCCTTTGGCTCCTTATCTTTCCTGAAACTCAGCTTTTTAGCCCCGACTTTGTCCCTCACGTCTTTGGAGAACCATAGTGGTTTCTTCTTCTTTCCTTTGGTCACTATCCTAACACACTGGTTTGTTATATCCACTATGGCTCCTTTCAGTTTCTTCCATTGTTTTCCACCCCTCTACTATCTCTCCTTCCGCAGGACTGCTTGTATACATCTACCCATTTCAGTGAAATCTACCCTCCTGAAATCTAATACTCTTGCCCTTGTAGGCTTGATTGAGTCCACGCCACCATGCTGAACCACACCATGTGGTGGTCACTGGACCCCAGCTGCCCTTCCACCTGTTTTTCTTGACTCTGTACCCACTGGTTCATACCAGGTCCAGAACTGACTTGTCCCTGGTTAGCTCATGCACCAGCTGCCTGAATCCAAACCCCTGCAGGATTCAAGGATGGTTGTGCTTCTGGCTGAAACAGCCATCTGGGTGGCCTAATCCACGTCCAAACAAAGAGTTTTAGCTAGAAGTGATTTAATATAACAGAGAGTACAAGTGACTTTCATAAATATTGTACAATCAGAAATGAATGTAAGCTTAAATTCAGGCAAAGTAAATCTATTATTCTACACAACAGGAGATTAACCTAAATAATCAAAAAAAATGTTGGTCCTCCATCACATCTCTGATAAATCCATCAGTGTGAAAGGTCAATCTAATGAATTCCACGAGATGGTAAAAATCTAATTAATGAACAAGAGATAAATAATGAATTACTAAACACATTTTTAGATATGAGCAAATTCAGTCAACCTAAATAGTACTGACCTTGACCCACGGAATTTATTTAAAGATTCTTTCAATATGGAACAGTTTTTTACTTTAAGGCAATAACATTTTCATAGGCACTAAAGTTATTAAAACAAATTCCACCAAAATGTGGGAATTAATCATCTCCAACAAAGGTTTCTATAGCTTATAGTTCCTCTAATCTGTTTTCCCTTAAAAAATTAGCTATCTTTATTAATGGGAAGATTTCCAGAACAATGGAAGCAAACGGTTATTATACCAATTTTTAAGGAAGGAAATCCAAAGGATATGGACAGTTACCACCAGATTTCTTTGCCTCATCCCTTAGGTAAAATTCTAGAAAAATCATTCATGAACAACTTTCCACTTATCTTCAACAGGGTGGGTTAAGGGCTTCCGAGCAGCATGGCTTTAGAAAGTACCACAGTACTGGCACTGCCTTGGCCAGGTTCAAGAATCACATCAGTGAGGCAATGGATAGAGGAGATCTCACTGGTGCTGTTTTGTGGACCTGTCCAAGGCATCTGACCTTGTGGACCATCACCTGCTGCTCGGGAGCCTGACAGAAAAGGGTTTGACTAACTTACCTCTGGACTGGATAGAGAGTTATTTGACTGGTAGAGAGCTAAAAGTTTTGTATCATGCAGCCTTGTCTCATGGAAGAATCTTGGAGCAAGGAGTCCCACAAGGATCAATATTAGGGCTGCTTTTCTTTACAATATTTATAGATAAAATTCCTGCTAAATTGAATAGTATTCATAAACATTGTACTTAGATTATATAATTTTTATAAAAGTTCCAGCTCATTAGAAAATATAACTTTGAATTTAAATGGAGATTTTCAAGAACTTGAAAATTGGCTAATGAAAATAAAACTGTCCTGAAATAGCATTAAAACAAAGAGTATGTTGTTTGGCTCAAACAAAACTGGAAAAGTCGGATAATTTGACTATAATGGACAATAAAGGTATAATCTTAGAGCAGGTACATCATTTTAAGTATTTGGGTATACATCTGGATCCTCAATTAATGAATGCAAATCATATAGGAAACATAACAAGGCAGGTTAATCAAAAATGTGGGTGCTCTAAACTCAGAAATCACTAACATTATAAGCCAGAAATTCAATAGCTCAAAGTACCTTACTGTCTGATTTAAATTATAACTCCATCATATTCACAGCTTTATCTAAACAAGTAATAACTAATCTTACATCAACTTATCATAGTATTTGTAGATTTGTTTATAAATTGCCCTACAATACTCCCCACTGTACATTGTACTAAATTTCAGGCTAGGTTCCACTAAATGGTATTCAATTTATTCTTTGTGTTGTACAACTGACAAAGTATTGAGACAAACAAATATTTCTCTGTACTTGTATTACAGTCAAGGAAAATTACTGAAAATTTAACATCAAATGTGACCCCAAAGTTACTTATACGTAGGACTAAAACACAAATGGGGACCAAGCTTTTCTATTCAAGCACCTAAACATTGGAATGATCTCCTATTGAATTTGTATCAGGATAAGTCATGATCTTTCAAAAGAAAGTTAAAACAACATCTTTTAGTCAAGTGCAATGCCATTGTTTCTCTTAATCCAATGTAATTGTTTTGATTGTCTTGTATAATGTTTAATGTCTGCTATTTGTATTTTGTGCAACTGGGTTTCAATGTGAAAAGTGCAAAATCATGCACTTGGGGGCACAAACCTGGGGGTAATGTACCAATTGGGCAGGGAGGTACTGGCAACCACAAAACAGGGAAGGGAGCTGGGGTAATCATTTCTGATGACTTGAAGGTAGCAGAGCAGTGTGATAAGGCAGTGGGAAAGCTAGTAGGATACTCGGGTGCATAGGGGAGGGTATCACCAGCAGAAAGAGAGAGGTGGTGTTACCCTGTATAGATCGATGGTGAGCCTCACCTCAAGTACTGTGTCCAGTTCTGAAGGCCCATTTCAGGAAGGACATACTGTATATAGGGTGGAGGAGTACAAAAGAGGGCAACCAAAATTATGCAGGACCTGCATCAAAAGCTCTATGAGGAAAGACTCAAGGAATTAAACATGTACTCCTAGAGGAAAGAAGGGAAAGTGGGGACATGGTAGAAATGTTCAAATGCCTCACAGGTATTAATAAGGTACACGAGGATAGCAATTTACATAGAAAAAGGTGACGGAGGAGAAGGAAGGGGACATGATAGAACGCTCATATACCTCACGGTAATAATAGAGTATATGAGGGCAGCATTTTACATAGAAAATGTGCTGGAGGAGAAGGGAAAGGAGGACATGATAGAAACGTTCATATACCTCACAGGTAATAATACAGTACATGAGGGTAGCATTTACACAGAAAAGGTGCTGGAGAAGAAGGAAAAGGGAGGACATGATAGAAGCGTTCATTTGTTCAACGCCTTTCAGATGAGATGTTAAACAGAGATCCCATCTGCCTGGATTGGTGGTAGTTCAGGTGGATGTTAAAGATCCCATGGTGATGGGCTCGCGGTTTTTTCTTTGTATTCATGTTTGAATATATTTATGCCATTGTTGTTTTCTGGTTTTCTCATTTGGTCATCTTTTCTGTGCCAAGTCTGGCAGTAAGAATATGATACGGCTTAGGGTGGGCCATTCTTGGTTTTCTTTGTAGTCTCATCTCCCATGAAGTCGACTCAACATGTATTGCTTCTTTATTTAATTAGTTAGCCTACCTATGTGTATATAGGAATTATTATGCACCACAGTTTAGGGAAGGGGAAGTAATTGAGGGGAGGGTTAATTTTGCTATATTTAACTCAATAATCCTTGATTGAGGGGTGTGAGAGTTTTGTTTTCTGTCATTATCTCTTGATATATTATGCAGATTGGTATAACTGTGTTACTTCAGTGCTGCAGTTCTTGTATACTGTCATGATTTGTTAATTAATAAAATATATTAAATTAAAAATAAATAAATAAAGATCCCATGGCACTTATCGAAAAGAGTAGGGGAATTTTTATTCAAAACTCAAAAGAACAATCAAACAAAATTGTATTACATCATACAAAATCATAATATATGAAAAGAAAGAAAAATTACTCACCTTAGTAATGTTGTTTCTTCTAATGGAGTCTTGCTATATTATGACATATGCAGTATAACCCCAGATTAGAACTGCTCTGGAGGTGATAGAGTTAACTTTCCATGCAGGGCATGGAACCTTGAGCGAGCTCGTTGAACATTCTGTCTGTTGTAGCTCAAACTTAAACTGTCAGATCTTTACGAGCAAAAACTCACTAAGGTTCTGTGTGGAAGCCAGAACTCACACTAGCCCACTGGCTACTAACTACAAAAACACATTTTGTTCTTGATCCCAAAACAAAGACTCAAGTCTGGGGATTCAAGAAAGAAAAATAAAGCATAACACCTAAGCACCCTAAGAAAGGGTGAAAATAAAGTGGGCATCTATGAAGTGCCAATATTGCACTGCCCACCCCCATCCCAAAAGTAGAGGTTCTGAGAGGGGCAGGCTTGGGGTATAATAGCAAGACTCCATTAGAAGAAACAACATTACTAAGGTGAGTAATTTTTCTTCAAACAACATGAAGTCTTGCTATATTATGACATATGCAGATTGCAGTACCTCCATGGAGGAGGGACATAACCTACTTAGGAAATAGGCTCTGAAGCTACAGCTGTAAAGAATCGAGCATCACTCCTAGCCTGGATATCCAGGGAGTAATGCTTAGTAAAATGTGAACTGTTTTCCAGGTAGCTGTTTGACATATCTCTAGGATAGATGTCCCTGGCAGCAGCCAGAGATGCAGCTGTACCCCTGGTAGAGTGAGCCTCAGGCCTGAGGGAGGAATCTACCCAGTTTTTCATAGCAAAACTGGATACAAGAGACAATCCACCTGGCAATGGATCTTTAGTGGCAGGTTTACTTTTACCAACCTCACCATAAGTGAGGAACAATTGGAGGATTCAAACCTGTGACCCTTGGTACGTTCTATATAGTAACTAAGGGCTCTTTTGACATCTAAACTGTGCAATCTCCTCTCGCCAGAGGAGGAATGGTCAGTGAAGTACACAGGAAGAATCATGGATTGATTAAGGTGGAAGTCTGAAACCACCTTAGGCAAAACTTTCTGTTAGTCCTGAGGACCACCTTATCTCTGTGAAAGGAGATAAAATCAGGCTCCACTGACAATGCTTGCAGCTCACTTATGCGCCTGGCAGACGTGATGGCTACCAGAAACACAGTTTTCCAAGTCAAGTACTTAAGCTCTGCTGAAGACAATGGCTCAAAAGGGGTTGTAGGCTGGGCAATGCAAATATTAAGATCCAAGCAGGGGCAGGGTCCCTGAGCGGAGGGTTGGTGTGAAGCAACCCTTTAAAAACTTGGAGAACACAGGGTGAGCTGAAAAGAAGAGGGCTTACCTGCTGATAAGAAGACAGACACGGCTGCCAAGTGCACTTTTAGGGTAGCTGGTCTCAGCCCCAAAGAATTCAAATGCACCAAATAATCCAGGATCGTGGGCATGTCAGCAGATTCTGGGGAAATATGCTTACAGCACACCATATGGAAAATCTTTTCCATTTTGAATTATAAGTAGCCCTGGTGGAAGGCTTCTAGAGGCCTTCAAGATATCCAATACACCTTGGGAAAGGTGTAGGTCAGCAAACTCTAACTCTTCAAGAGCCATGCCTTGAGATTGAGAGATTTGAGGTTCGATACCAAACTCTCCCTGGACACAGGTTAACAGGTTGTGATTCTGGGAAGACACAGGGAAGGTGGACTGCTAAGGACATGAGGAGTGGGTACCAGGGCTGCCTGGCCCAATCTGGAGCAATCAGGATCATCTTGCAGGGTTGAGATCTGATTTTGACTAGCATTGAAGAGAAGAGGAAGGGGAAAGCATAGAGAAACTTCCCTTCCCAACTGAGTAGGAATGCATCCAGAGGGACTGAGCCCAACACTGGGGCCTGCAGCAAAAAGGGAAGTTGGCGATTGTCTGGGGCTGCAAAGATCTACCCATGGGTGCCCCATCTGGCAAATACTACCTCCAGTACTACGGGATCCAGTGCCCATTCTGTGATGGCCCTGGGAAATCCTGCTGAGAGGATCCGCTAGGACATTGTCCTTGCCTGGGAGGTGAACTGCCGTGAGGAAGGCGTCAGAGAATAAGCCAGAGACCACAACTTCATTACTTGATGCGCAAGGTCGTAGGACCGAGTGCCACCTTGCTTTGTTGATGTACCACATTGTAGTGGTATTGTCTGTTCTGACCTGAACAACCTTGTTCTGAACAGATGTGGAAAAACCTGAAGTGCTAGAAAAACTGCTCTGAGTTCCAACAAATTGATGTGGAGCAGAGATTCCTGAGGGACCACAACCCCTGGGTAGTAAGGTCGACCATGTGAGCTCCCCACCCCAAGAGGGATGCATCTGTAGTAAGGGTCAAGGAGTGAGACTGGGGAGTGAAGGAACCCCTGTCTCAGATTGCTCTGGTCCTGCCACCACTGAAGGGCCTGAATCAGGGTTCAGTCACTAGGATCAATTTGGTTAGAGGATCTGTCCTTTGAGACCAAAGGCTCTCAGATGGAACTGGATGTCCCTCATCTGAAATCTTGCTCCCTGCACTACTGCTGTAGAAGCAGCCATGCTTCCGGAGCTGTAGAAAATGCCTTGCTGGTCGAGAGACCTGCAGGGTGAAAGAAGAGGCCAGAGAGACCAAAGTCCTTGCTCTTTCCAGAGGAGGAAGGCTCTGGCTTCTTTAGTGTTCAGTTCTGCGCCTATGAAGGTGAGAAGCTGGACAGGCTCCAGAACTGACTTTGGAAGATTGAGAAGGAAACCTAGAGATGTAAGCAGTTGCTGAGTTACTTGTAGGTGTAGTTTGATCTGGTCTGGAGACTGGCCTACAATGAGCCAGTCATCCAGATAAGGAAAGATGGCAATCTTTGCCTTCTTAAGTGAGCAACTGCTACTGCCAGGCATTCTGTGAACACCATCGGGGCCGAGGTGAGGCCAAGGCATTACTCTGAACTGGTAATGGCCTGAGGGCAGTTCAATCTGAGGTACCTTCGAGGGAGCTTCTGATGAGAACATGGAAGTAGGCATCTTTGAGGTCCAGGGAGGCTAGCCAGTCCCCTGGCCTTAGGGTAAAATAATTCCCAGAGTCACCATTTTGAACTTTGGTTTTAAAAGGTGCTTATTTAGATACCTGAGATCCAGGACGGCCGCCATTCTCCTTTTTGGGTAAGGAAGTACCTGGGTACAACCCTTTGCCCTGGTGTAGGGGTAGAACCTTTCCACAGCTCTGAGAGCCAGGAGGAAGAAACTTCCGCTTCCAGGGCAAGTGCCTTGATGGATTTGCAGGTGGAAGGACCTGGCTCTCATCTTCGGAAATTTTTGAAGCTGAGAACCAGTCCCTGGCTTACTACTTCCAGGACCCACTTGTCTGATGTTAAAGACTTCAGTCCTGGACAAAGTAAGCCAGCCTGCCCCTACCAGTAGTGGAGAATCGCCCTGGCCACCCCATCAGGAGCCTGTTTTGCAGGGGCCTTGGGTTGAGGGGTAGAAGCTGGCTTACTAGAACCCTTCTGCCTCTTCCTCTAAAGAACCCCTCTGGGCATAAGCAGAAGAGGAGGCCTGGGCTTGGTAAAAGGCCTATGAAAAGGCCTGCCCCTGCCCCTGACATGCTGCCTTTGAGGAGTGGCTTGTCTTTCTTTGGCCTGTGCACTCCTATAGGTGGTCCTATACTCATCCATTTTCTTCATATAATTCTCTGTCTGCTCCCAAACAGAGAATTGCCCTCAACAGGAAAATCCATAGCCTTAGACTGAGTATCCTGGACAGGGCAGTACATCTGAGCCAGGCCATTCTGCGAAGAGACACAGATGTAGCCATGACTCTTGATGAAACATCATTAGAGTCTACTGCAGCATGAAATTGCACCTTGAATGCCTCAATACTATCCGCAGCCACCTGCTCCAGCTCCCTGGCAAGCTGGTCAGGGGCCTGTTTTGCTAGGGCCAGCACAGTATCCCATCTGGATTTCTGGTACCTAGCTGCATAAGCCATAGAATTTGCCTGTCTGAGTCCTAAAGATGCTGCCATGTACTGTTTCTTTGCCATGGCATCCATCCTCCTGGAATCCTTTTCAGGAAGGTGAGAGGCTAGAGGAATATTAGCCTTGTCACAGGCTGCAGCCTGCACTACCCCCACATGGCTGCATTGCTGAGAGAGGAACTCTGTATCAGAGCCTGATAATGTATACCTCTTGTCCATCCTTTTATCAACAGGAAGGATAGAGTGAGGAGTTTTAGAATTTTACTGTCTGTTTCCTAAAGGATTTGTGAAAGGGAATAGACAGTCTCCTAGACTCTGGAATATCCATCATTTCTACATAATCAGGCTCTTCTTGGTCATCAACAGCTTCCTCAACAGGGAGTTGAAGAGTTTCAGCAACTTTCTTATAGAACATAAAATGAGAAGGGGACTCAGATAGCCTGGGGACCCCTGAAGGTCTGTCTGGAGAGCTGTCCGGTTCAATGGGCACATCAGACCTTCAAAATCACATTCACTCTCCTCATACCCCTCCTCCCTTCCTCCGGTTCATAAAATCCTCAAAACATAATCTTGAACCGGTGGAACCGTCCGAACGAGCGCTTCCTGATGGTGTCGGTTCGGACAGAACCGAGAAAGAGACTGGACAATTTGAATAGCTTGCTATTTCCTCAGCTGTTGGAGAAAGAACTTTGGCTCCACACTAGCTGACTTTCTAGCCCTTTAGTTGGAACAGGCTCCTCAGAGCTGGCTCTTCGCTTGCCCGAGAAGTATCGCCTGGTCAGAGGGCACTCCCTCAGGTTCGGTTGGAACCGAACCAGGCTGGCCATCTGGGTCAGCGGACTTTTGGCCTCCCTTTCCTGAGCCTACCAACTCTCTTTCCACGGTGGCAGCAGGAAAATTTTACAAATCTGGCAGTCTGCATTGAGGTGGTCAAACCCCAGACAATATACATAGGTGGTGTGTGGGTCAGCCTTAGCAAAGGCTTCCCCAGAGGCCACAGTGCTGAAACCCAGTGGGTCCGGTTTTCTTTTGGGTTTCTCATAGTGCCAGCCTAACAAAACTTGCCCATTAAGTGGCAATCCGCCAAGCAAGATTCTCTTATCGGTTCCCAACCCGTGTCACGGAGTGATGGAAAAAAGCGTAATAAAATCCGTTTTTTTGAACCAAATAAGAACCAGGAACCGCACTCTAAAGGGCTAGAAAGTTAATTTAAAACAATCTGATCGGGTTCAAACCGAACCGAAAAGACGCTTACAAGTTCCACACAGAAGAAAATAAACGAAGCCTATCTATTACTTACAATACCACAGACAGAGCTTGAACCGACCGATTGTGGCTTAATTTCGATAAATAAACCGAGAATTACACTTTTAACCGACAAAAGAACCGAGCAGCAGGAGAACTCTCCGGAGCGACTGTTCAGTGAGGCGGAGTAAAGAATCTGACAGTTTAAGTTTGAGCTACAACAGACAGAGTGTTCAACCGAGTCAAGACTACTGTTCCATGCCCTGCATGGAAAGTTAACTTTTCACCTCCAGAGCAGTTCTAACCTGGGTTATACTGCATATGCCATAATATAGCAAGACTTCATGTTGTTTGAAAACATACACTAGCAGTACAACATACCAGAAATCTCCAACCGAAGGAAAAACAAATCCTCCCTCCCTACCAAAAAGTAGGGGATTACTTTATTATAATAACAGCAAAACAAATAATGTACAGACAGTGTAGAGTCACACTAAACAATATACATAAGGTATGAGAAATCAAAGTAAGGACAAAGTAGTGTTAGGTCACACTAAAATATAGAAACCAGAAAAGAAATCAAAAGAGTAGTACAGTCATGCTTACTTAAATGAAACTTTTAAGAAAACATTTAGAAACCAAAATTAAATCATAATATGAAAAGGATCACCTCCTCCACTAAGAGTAGGGAAAAACCTGAAAGCAAAACATACAAAATTGAGCGATGCTTACAAAAAAGCATATTGAAAGAAGAAAATAACAGAAAAACAAATTACATCATATGCAAATGTCAAACCAAAAACTTTATAAACATAACCCTGTCTCTACCCCACTAAAAGAGTTGGGGGAGAGTCATAGCACTGCAAAAGCAAGCAAACAAATAGTATAAATTCACACCAAAGAAAGGTACAAATATAAAACAAACAAACATACAGTAAAGTCATACAGTATCTGAAAAATAAATGAAACTATCAAGAAAAAGGAGTTGGGCAGTAAAATATGGTATACATTACTACAGCCTCCAAAAATAACAGAAAGGCCCAAAACTCTATACTAGCAAAATGAAAGAACCAGGAAAAGGAAAAGTGGGGGTGCCAGAGAGCCATCTTCCAGGTTGAAGCATTCTTCTACTCTCTCCTCCACGGGCAGAAAATAAGCAAAAGCTATTATTTCAAACATTTTTCTGAGAATCCAGCAGTTTACCTTTATTGAGCAAGTGTTCCTGAATTGATTGATACCTTAATCAAGATGGGCAGAACAAAATGCAGCAACCAGGACACTACAAAGATCTCCCACCGATCAACAGCAAGGCCAGAGAAGCCTCAGGTGGAAGTACTGCTGGAAAGAAGATCGTGCATTGGATCACCCATGGCACACTTATTGGAGTCCTTAAGCCATGGACTCTAAAATTGAAAAATGTTAACAAAGCTAGAAAACATAATGCTGCAATTGTACAACTCTCGTGCTCCTTAGCAGATACAGATAAGAGGGTGGTCACGACTCTGGCTACAGTGGAGACCCATCATAAAGAAAATGGACAGCTTCAGAGGCCGCCTTGAGTCCTGGAAATGAAATTCAGCTGGCAATATCCGCTTGGGGCTTCCTGAAGGTACCGAACCTGCTGCAATATTTACTGGACTGGCTGAAAAGAAATCTTAACCTACCTGAGGACTTTTGGCTGCACTCACTAAAGCAGATAAAGTCAATCCGAGGGTCCGACCATCATCTCCTAATCAACCGCGCACTATCCTGCTGAGAACTACAGGATCAGAGATACATGATCAGGTCCTACTTGCAGCAAGAGCAGTGTATCCCTTGGAGGTCAGTGGAATGGACATTAAATTATACCCAATCTCTCCTTTCAGACCCGCGCCAGAGGAAGGCCTTCAATTCTGTAAGGCACAATGCGTGCACTTGGAATCATTCACTTCTTCCTACTCCACAACGACTGTGGGTGATCTATGGAGGGAAGACATGGCATTTTAATACCCCTCAGAATGCGGCAGATGGACAGAGAAGGTGGAAATCGAATTTGCAGCAAGGAAGGACCTGGTTGATTCGCAGAGTTCGATGCAGAGGACGATTAGGAGACAATCTGGGGTATATACTGTATAAATAACAGGTCGGAACTTTCCTAATTGTATCTCCTATGCTGGGACATTTTGTGAGCACCACTGGACTCTATAGGGATCTATGGATGTCAGGGTGTATTTATAGAGGTTTGTTTAAACGAGGGATTAGAGATGGGCCTTCTGATGTTTGTTTCACTAGCTACTCGATGCAGGCGGATTCCCGTCATAACAGTGGCTCCTTGAAGTTCTCGCTATCAGCTGAGATACAGGAGAGGTTGAGCCTGAGTTTTGTACCATCATTTAAAAAAATAATTTCAAAGTTGAAATTGTTTGGGTTGGTGTTATTAAAATTATTACTGCCTACTGTTTAAAATGGGCAAATTCAAAATGTATTAACAGAATGCTGGATTACATTGATATTTCTGCAGGAAGGAGGGAATTCTAGGGAATCAAATTGTTTACTATACAAGTTCTACCTAATTGTACCAGGTTGAAATAGCAATCTTTTAGATCGTGTTTAGCTCTCCTTTCTTATTCTACCTAGAGGTCTCACCTTCACCTTTGAAGAGGCTGGAAACTTCGATAAACTCATGGATCTATATAGAGGACTTATTGTCCGGACTTACCCCCATCCTTCTGTACCTGACTACAAGGGCCTTCTATGTGATTATCAAAGATGTGATATAATCTTTACCTATACCTTGTACAAGTAAATGTAAATTGTCTGTGAAAGCAGAAAATTAAGAAACATAAAGTAAAAAAAAACAAAAAGGAAAAGGAAAAGTGTCTAAATAAGTGTCCATTGCAGAGGGACTGGAAGGAAAAGTATGCCTCTTTGCAGATGACACAAAGATCTGCAGGGTTGATACACAAGGAGACGGGAAAGGATGAGAAGGGACTTCAAGGTTGGAGGAATGGTCAGAAGTATGGCAGCTTGATTCAATGCAAAGAAGTGCAAAGTAATGCACCTGGGAAACAAAACCCAGGGAAGATTACACAATTTGGGGGGTAGTAACAACAACAACAAAATGGAAAGGGACCTAGGGGTAATCATATCAGATGACCTTAAGGTTGGCAAGCAATGTGAGAAGGCAGTAGGGAGGGCTGGGGATACTGGGATGTATAGGAGAGGCATCACCAGCAGAAAACAGGAAGTTGTTAATCCCTCTACAGACAGTTGGCGAGACCCCATCTGGAATACTGTGTCCAATTCTGGAGACCCCATCTCCACAAGGACATAGAGAGGATGGAGGCAGTTCAGAGGAGGCAACTAAAATGGTGCAGGGTCTGCAAGAGAAGCCATACGAGGAGAGGCTAAAGGAGCTTAATATGTATACCCTTGAGGAAAGGAGGGAGGGGGACATGATAGAAAGCGTTTAAGTACCTCAGTGGAATCAACAAAGTCTAAAAGGGTAGCATCTTTCAGAAAAAGAGATGTGCAAGAACAAGAGGACACAATTTGAAGATAGAAGAAGGACAGCTCAGGGCAATGTGAGGAAGTATTTTTTCACAGAGGGTGGTAGACACATGGACCAGCCTTCCTGAGGTGGTTGTGTGGTCTAAAACTGTGGAGAATTCAAGAATGCATGGGACAGACATAAGGCAATTTTTGTGGGGGTAGGAAGAAATAGGCTGTTGGTTAAATAGGATCTGAGCTTATCCTCCAGGTAGGAAATGGGCAGACTTGGTGGGCCAGCGGTCCCTATCTGTTGTCAAAGTCTATGTTTCTATGTAAATAAACCTCTAACCCTTATCAAGCCAACTCATCTTCCGCCACCAAAGTTTATAAGATCTGGGTGCACTTCCCCTTTCAGCATCCTCCACCCGAGTACTTCCATTCCTAATGTTAAATAGAACCTGATTTTCAGTTTTAGCTGTTTCGAGTGCAAGGCTGCAATGAGCCTGCCAAAGCTGAAACCCAATGTATCCCATTAAAAGACCTAACGTAGTCATAAACTATCCATGAGCCAGGAAGTACCTCTGTCCAGATCTCAGATGCTTGACCTTGAAAGGGTTCAGTGGCCAGGTAGCATGGAATTGAGACCAGAAGGACATAACAAAGGGACAGCCAAAAAAATGCTGCAAAGTTTCAATTACTTCTGACAAGTCTCCTCCCTGGGCAAAATCTCTCCGAGAGTTCCTTATGCTTTATATTGCCCTTCATCCCCAACTGTTTATGCAGACAAAGCCATAAAAATCCCACATATACTTGGGACTCTCTTACTAACTAATAACTGCAGTTTGGAATGCTGATCAGCAATGGGCAAGTCCCAAACCATGGGTTTGTATAAAGAAATCCTGCCACACAATTACAAAATTGTTTACTAGATTGAGTATACAGAGACCGTTTGACAATGTACCAGGACTTTAATTTCCTAAACATCCCTGAAAGTGACTAGCATAAGTAGACAGCGTGGCTTGACATGGTAAAAGGTAGTAGAGTCCCATTACTCCAGAAGGAGACCAATACCATCACCCACCCACGGGTCCATATCTTACTATCCCTTTAAGCAACGGAATTAAATTATAAAAATAAAAGTACCATGAAGAAATACCACTGGATTCAATATCCCAAACCACCCTCACTAACAGGTAAATATGTTATATCCTCTTCACCAGATTCAGCCTACTTTCCCATAAACAAAGAAAAAGCACACTATAAAGCGATGTCTCCAAAGAAAGGGGGAAACTGCTGCCAAAAACAAAAAATATGGTAATAAAAAGGTCTTAATAAGATAATTGCTTAGCTTTTGTCATCTGTCCCTTATTCCAGAGAGCCACCCTGTCACGTACACCAACAGCTGCCTTTCCTAATTATAACTATGGGCATCAGCACCCTTCAAAATAAACACCAAGAATCCTCCGTTAGCCTAAATCTATATGCATGTTCCAAATTAAGGCTGCATCAGCTGCATCGGAGCCTAATGGTAGGATCCCACTTTTAAATTTATTAATGGAGGAGCCAGAAATGTCAGAGAAGGTCTGCAATAATAACTGAGCTGCTGCAGCAAAATATCTATCTGCCAAAACCAAGACCAAATCATCTGCATAGGCTACGTGAAACAATCATGGATCTGCACAACCTACTGACAGACCTATAATGTCATCTGACATGTTCAAGGCATGCAATAAGGGGTCTAAGGAAAGCACATAAAGCAAAGGGCTGAGGGCACCCCTCGTAACATCCCTATATACCCTAACCTGCCGCCCTAACCAACCATTCACACTTGGCAACTAATACCCTTACAGCATGTTTGCAACCAACCTATGAATTGTAAAGGAAAGCCATAACTCCTCAGGGTCTCCCAGAGGTACATATATTCTACCTGATCAAAAGCTTTCGAGCAAAGATTTCCTGAAGCCCCTTTATAAAATCTCCGAGAAGAATCAGGGCATCCTGAACCTCCTATTTGGGACTCCACAAAATTGTGAGGGATGTAACAAGGAATCCAAGATCCCCGTAAAGATTACATAACATCTTCATCAAGATTTTATAATCAGTATTTAGCAGAGACAAAGGCCTCCAATTATCCAAATTTCCATCACCTTTGTTCTTAAAAATTAATAACAAAATGCCCTGCAACATACTCTCAGGGAGATTACTAGCTTTTAAGCCGACATTCAAGACCTCACAAAATTCCACCCCAACCACTTCCCAAAGCACCTTATAGACCTCATGAGGGAGCCCACCAGAACCAGGAGTACTCCCTGTTTTCAAGGACCAAATCACAGATTTTAATTCATCCAGTGTAATGGGTTTAAGCAAAGTATTCTGTAAGTCTGGAGCCAAAGTAGGTAATGTCCTACAAGATAACCAATCACAAATAGAGGCCTTCAAAGAGATTTACTCCTAAAAGAGTCAGAAGCATAAGCATGAATCGATCCAAAATACCTTCAGTAGTCAATACTCACCCTCACCCTTCAGTGTTCAAATACATCATACCACGGGATTCCCTAAAAGCCATACAGATTCAAATGGTAAGGTGTCCTTTTTCCCCAAAAATCCCATACTTATGTTTCCGCCCATATCCAGCAAAACCTGTGACTGTAATCGTGCCAGTTCCACCTTCAACTCTTTAATCCTGTCAATACAGTCAGACCCTAGATGCTGACGGAAAGTGGACCAGAAATGAAGTCAACCCCTCAAATAATGATGCTCCTCCCATTAATTCTACCTATCATCTTAAAATATGTCCTGACTTCATTTTGGTATCCCCTATCAGTCATTTAAATCATCATACAAAAACATAGACTGACATGCCATCAAAAGAGAATGGAGCCCATCAGCTACACAAGGGATATCCAGTAAGGTGGTATTTAACTTCCAAAGGCCTGGTCCCTCTGGGCGCTGGCATATCACATAAGGTTAATTTAAGTAACTTATGGTCAGATGTAGCCACCTCTTGCAAGTATTTGGACTGCACAACAACCCCTGCGGAAAGAAAAAATAATCAATCCGGGATGCCCTGGGACCACAAAAATATGTATTACCAGACCCTCCAACAGTAGGTCCAAAAGCTTCTACTAAACCAACATCTGCAATTAATTGAGCCAAACAAGCCACATCACAGTAAACCTTCTACCACAAGCTGGAGATACCTGGGAGGGTAAAGAACAGTTAAAATCACCTCCCAAAATAACCATAGAAGAAGTGCACAAAAGGTAAAGTGATTTAAAAAGGTCACCTATCAAATTTAGTTTGTGGTGCACAGACATTCAATAAATGCAAAGGCAGTGAACCCCATTTAATATCCAGTACCAAGGCCCACCTTCCATAACTTCTACATGATGAACCACCTGAACGTGTGAAAGAAAAACAAATCCCAACTCCGCTACATAAATCCTTCCCTTGGGACCAAACACAGTCCCCCATATCCAACCAGTGGTAGCTGCCAGTAATTCCTCAGGAGAATGTAAGCGAACATCCTGAAAAAAAACACAATCTAAATTCTCATGAACAAACTGAGAAAAGGTGTGTTTCACGCTTAGCAGGAGTTTTAATGCTGTTCGCATTCAAGGATGCCACCGAAATGGAATGGAGCCATAAATCACAGAAAGAAAATATAACTTCACTTTACTAGAGGCCCGAGTCACCCTCCCGCCTACAATCCTGAGGCCTAGGTTCCACATGGTCTCCTGAAGGCTCCAGAGGTTCAGGCTGAGAAGGGGTCATGGAAGGCTGAACCAGCTCAGACACCACCTCTGAATCATCCATCAAAATGTCATAAATATTAGGGTCAGCCAGAGGAGGGCCAAGACAGAGATAGTGGATTTCTTAGCGGTTTACTTTTCCTTTAAGCGCTTTCCCTTTCTTACCACTAACTGTGGTAAAACCCTCATCAGGGAGGCTGGATCCAAGAGCGGGGGCAGGATCAGCGGCACCCACAACACCAGCACAGGTTCAATGGTGCCACAACTCCACTTAAAGAACAGCAGCAGAAACAAAAGCAGACTCATCAGGCAGGGTCTTCCCGGCCGGCAGAAGCCCAACCGCAGAGGGTCTATGATCCACTCCCCCACAGAAGAGAGTCCCTGCCAACAGCCAACTGTATGTAATGGTCTTGAACCCCAAAATCTGCTTCAGCCGTGTTCTTAGCAGCCAGAACAAGTCTCAAAAGCATGTCCTATCTCATCACAGAGATTACATCTGGGCGACTGAAAGCAGTGAGCACTGGGGTGACAGTTTCCCACAGTGGGTACACTTAAGCACGTCACGAGGTGCTAATATGAGTCTTAGATCTACATTTGAAACAGACTCTGGGTTGGCCTGGGTGAAGAAGAAACCTTATCCCTACCCAGAAAAACAATTAGGCAGATGCATTAGGTCAGTATCTGTAGAATGCAATTTCACTCAAAATTTCCATCCCCCATTCCAGAATCCCTCAGCATCCAAGATAGGAACAGGATTACCCTGAATGTCACACCTCTTGGTTAACCAGTTTACAATATCTACCACATTAACCCCTTCGTTTCTAAAATGGATGGTGATAACCCGAAAGGAGCTGTTTAGATAAAGGCAAAACAATAAGTCAGACCATAAAGGATTAGTTTTCAAATTTAAATAACGCACCAAAGGTCTCTAATAGAGAACAGAAATGCTGAAGCTAATAGCAAAGATAAACTCCCCAGGAACATGGATCAGTGCATAAACGTCAGAGGTGAGAACCCCGTACCCGTTTCAAAAGCGTTTTACCAACATAAAAGCGATCACGGGGATTAACTCTGGGACCCACATAGCGAAGACAAATGGCATTACGCCGCTTAGCTAGTTCCACAGGTTGACGAAAATGACTAGCATAAGTTGGCCTGTCAGAAAGGTCAGGAGCCGCTGCTGCACTGCATCTGTAGCAAGAGTAGAATTCAGCCACCAAATCTGTTGGAACAGCTTGATGGAAGGGCAGACTCAGGAGCAGGGGATCCATCACACAGTACAGGGTTAGATATGGAAGGAGTATCAGCAACAGAGCTAACAGTACTTATCTGCATATCAGGACCAACATGCACAGTTGTAGTAACCCCAGCCAGCTTCCAAGCAGCTCCCAACACAGGGATCCATCCGCATCCCACAAAGCTCGTTCGGAGACCATGTAGCTTCAACAAGATGCCCCAAGACTGTAGTGCTGTACAAATAGCAAAACTGGCCACTCAACAGCCATATGTATCTTACTCGGGCCCCCGCCTCCAGAGCTCCCGTGACGCCTCAGAGTGCTTCCTCTTCCTGTTGTCCTCCAGGTCTTCCTTCCGATTCCCTGCACAATCAATTCATCACCCTGAGGAGTTCCTCCTCTAAACAACGCCTCTTCTCATCCAAACTTAAAGGCTGTACTCAGATACTTTCAAGGACTGCTGACTTGGGCAATATGCTGGCCACCCATCAGGTGCATCCCAGCCGCCACCTCAGCGGATCCCTCGCTCGACATAACTACCTGTACTCCAGTACCCTGGGCCATCGTAGCTTCTCTGCTGCAAACCTTCCTCCTCCAAAGTCAGGGTCAGAATGACCACCATGCACAGCAACAGGGTCCCCTACTGGCAAGAGTAGGGAATTTTCCCGTGTCCTGGCCAAATTTCCTCATTCACTAGAAATACCACCAACAGCTTAATCTGGTTCAAGGTCAGTTGGCATTCATCTGTATCCCCTCCCCAGGTCGTGCCTGAAAATAGGCAGGATTTGTCTAGTGCACTTACCGGTCAACAAAAACTAAATAAAAAACAAAATATATATATGTATATACACCTCACAGGTAATAATAAGGTACATGAGGGCAGCATTTTACATAGAAAAAGGTGCTGGAGGAGAAGGGAAAGGGAGGACATGATAGAAACATTCATATACTTCACAGGTAATAATAAGGTACATGAGGGCAGCATTTTACATGAAAAAGGTGCTGGAGAAGGGAAAGGGGGCCATGATAGAAACATTCATATACCTCACAGGTAATAATAAGATACAGGGGCAGCATTTTACATACAGTAGAAAAAGTGCTGGAGGAGAAGGAAAGGGGGGACATGATAGAAAC
The DNA here is from genome assembly GCA_016271365.2 of Neoceratodus forsteri. NCBI lineage: Eukaryota > Metazoa > Chordata > Ceratodontiformes > Ceratodontidae > Neoceratodus > Neoceratodus forsteri. The sequence goes on from CM057449.1 coordinate 792,708,327, forward strand.
GTTCATATACCTCACAGGTACTAATAAGGTACATGAGGGCAGCATTTTGCATAGAAAAGATGCTCGAGGACAAGGAGTCATGTTATGAAGCTGGGGGAGGCTCAAAGGAGATGTGAGAAAATACTTCTTCACAGAAAGGGTGGTAGACATTGGAACAGCCTCCCAGCAGAGGTGATGGGTGCTGAAATGGTAACAGGATTCAAGCATGCATGGGATAGATACAAGGGGACCTTAGAAATAAGGGGGCTAAGGGGAGAACAGAGATTGAGTAGGGTCTGCGATTGAGTAGGGTCTGCGTGGCACTGTAGGTAGGGAAAAATAGGGCAGACCAGGTGTGCCAAGAGGTCTTTATCTGCTGACAACTTCTATGTTTCTATGTTTTAAGCATTTGTGAAGTCATCCCAACCCTTAAAGGAAAGCTCCTCAGTCTTTTATTCTGTTTCCTGTGCAGTTTGTAGCTATGCACACTGATGGACTCTATGTTACCCTCTAATTTAATCAGGATTTAAATGTAAGTGAAGGTACTTAAGTCTGGCATGAAAAGCTGCTAGAACTCCATTGCAAGGGTCATCACCTCCTCTTATCGGCATACTGGAATTTTATGATGTTTTGGTGCTAAAGCCTGCAGTAGTTACACTGTATTAGTGAGTGTGGATGGATGGATAGATAGATAGATAATTTTATGCTGTGCTCTGCATCCCTATGTTCTTGTCTTATGCAGGCCATGAAACTTTTCAAGACATAGTAAGCACCCTGCAGCTTTCTGTAGTTTAAAGTATATCTGAGTTAGAAAAAATACTTTTAGAGAATACTGGGACTTCGCAAGACATAACAGAACTGAGTAAGAGTTAAATTCTGATGGGTTGTGCACGATGCATCATCAACTCCATGATGACTTGCATGAGTGGAGTCATGACCTTTGAAATGGAGATAAACAGTTTTCACACCAGGAAAAACAGAGTGAGTGACACAACCTCATTTATATATAAATTGGATTAGGAAGATGCAAGAGAAGGAATCTTTCATTGTTCATGCCTACAAACTACGAGGTACACAGAAAATATGTGAGGGACTTTTCCTTTAATGTGTAAAATAACTCAATATACACAGCTCATCGTACAATACTCTATATTTGTTGAACCTACTGATGCTGATACAGAATGCAAAAATAATACTAAAGTAGGCATGCACAGGGCTTTAAGACTTTATTTGTATTGTATTGTTTTACATTGAATGCATATGGAGTTACAACTTCATATCACAGCTGCTGCCAACAATGGCATACAATACCGAGTAATAATACACATAATTCAAATGGAACTGTATTACCTACATACTGTACATACAAACCTGAATTCCTTTTACAGCAGAAAACAAGCAAAGCCCTATGCTTCAGGCTTGATACAATTAAAAGTAAAATAACTAAATGTTGACATTGAAGGTTGTAAATACAACACTCTTGTTTTTCTACTGGATATAGCAGCGCTGTCGACTGAATTAGTGTAAACAAAAACAGAAGCAGCTCTCATTACCGGATGCTTCTAATGAGAAGTAATAATGTTTAAAGGTTCTCATATGCAATATATAGGGATGATCCCTGTTCCAGGAGGTAGCATTTTGATTTTTTCCTATTTCTTAAAATACTTTAACAGAATTCTGAATAACTCTTTCTAGAACCCCATTTGTAATCCATTTTAGTGTAAACACATCTCTCAAAAGTAACACATTAGGCACAATGCTACAAACGTTAACTCAATATCAGTGTGCTGCACAAACACATACCGATGTTCCAAATTGTATTAAAGCAATTTGTGCTATACAAATGATTTACAAAATTAAACAATGTTTTATAGACACACTCCTTAACAATACAAACTATGTTTAATCTTATTATTCTTTTTATCATATATGCTGCACATTCTGGTAATTTGCAAGGCTTGTGTTACACATTTAAATTTTGTTATGTATTGGTAATGGTCACAAGTCTCCCAGAGCAGTCCTGATCCAGTGGTAACTGCCCAGCACCATATCCCCAGTTCTCTGGCACTTAGCACAGTCCCTCTTGTCTAAGGACTTTCCAAGATGCAGATGGCGGTCATGGGGACCAGGGTCTGAGCATGCCAATATCATCCCGCTGCACTCCAGGGACATTTCTGCGTTCTGGTCCCAGACCTCTGAGGACATCTATATGCTTGGGATTCCAAATCACACATGCCACAGCATGCTGTTGCAGAGCCCAGCCCCTGCAGAGGTCTCCCACTGCACTGCCACCTATGGTCACTGATATGGCAGAGGAGTAACTAGGTTGTGTACACCCCAGTGGGTGCATCCTCTAGGATGCTCAATTCTCCTCTCCTGGTCATCCCCACTGACCTGAGTTTGTTCCAGAACCCGTATTACAGGTGTTACAAGTCATAGCTGTACCTTTGTGCCAGTCAGCTGGTTTGTGCTACACATTTAATGTTTACAGGTCGAGAGCTAGGAACAGAACATCTTTGTATGATGAGCCACATACACAGCCTTCTGTTTGTGATCTCCCCGAGTATGGTTTTCTTTGTATTCACAAAGTATTTTGTGAATGTGTGAGGAAGCAGTGGGTCCATATGCAAAGCATGTCCACCTTCATATAGCACCCTGCTATAGAGTTTTCTGACGGTACTGCCTTAGAATTTCTAAGGGCTGGTAGTAGGATATCACGCACCCTGCTGCAGCAGCCTAATGGGAGTCAGAGGGATTAAAGTTAGTTGAGGGATCAGATTGCAAGGCAGTATGGGTGCTGTGGTCTGGGGGCATACAGGGGATCACCAGGGATGACTGCAGCAATGAGGAAGAAATGAGCCTCCACTATGGCCCACAAGCAAGCCTGAAGGTACAGGGTGGGTGGTGGACAATGGCGGTAGCACCAGTCTCCATGGAGCGCTGTGCATGGGATGGTGCCATGTAACTGGTGCTATGCACCATGTGCAACTCTCTGACCATGGGGCACCCAGTAACATCTAACAACCTCATCTTCACTGTGACACAGCTGCAGGGGAAACTCTTTCCCCTTGCGACTGTGTCCCTGCTTTTGGCAGAACTGAACAGTTACGCAACAGGAATCAAACAGAGCATTAAGGCAGCACTCACTGTAGATAAATGAGTCCTCATGACAGAGGTACTGTGCCACTCCAAAGTTTATTGTGCACTGATAGAGACAGCACTAATACCCAGTGCTCTGCATCATTAATGTGGCAATTCGTCAGGGGCTGCCTAGTGTTGTGTCTGACTCTTGTTCTTGGTTAAACACCCATTTGCTCCTGTGTGTGTGTTCATTTTATGCTTCTCACTTGCACCTTGTGCACCTGAAAGCTTGCAACATCACCCATTTTAACTGTTAATGTAGTCAGGCATGTTAAACAGATGTCCTTTACACCCATTACTGTTGGCTGTCCAGTGAAGAGCCAATGCAACTTTCATAAAAAGAGTATGGGATTACCCTGGTGTCCTAGTCAACAATTTTCTTCAGTTAAAAAACAGAACATAAAACTATGTTGCAAATGTTCAGAACTGTGTGTGGAACTCTGCTGGGTGCCTGAAGCTCCTCTGTTTGTCTGCATCCAGTCACTGCACTGTCAGTCTCCTGCTCACAGCACTTTGGATACTTTGTGAATGAAAGATTTTCTGCATGGACAACACATAAATTCTATTTGTTTTCATAAAAAAAAAAAAGTCTAAAATCCTACCTTCTCACTGACCCTAATGCATCACACAGTGCGTAAATTATTTGTTTTGACCACATACATCAAATGTAGCTTTTTAAATCTTTATTATCTCCATTTTTTCAACAATTAGCACCCATTTTTAAGTGCAATAAACACTGTGGAGTGCGGGTATAAGAAAATATGTACAGTTCTCAAAACTTGCAGGCAATCATCTGTGCCACAAGGTAGCCACATATTTCTATCTGCCAGCATGCTAATTGTGCTATTGCTTAAACAATCTCTTGTGGGTAAAAAGTAACGGCCCAATATGTCAGTCAGCTGACCTTCACAGAGTTGGTTGTTGTTAATGCCTACAAGAAAAATATTTAACTAAAATGTTTGAAGAATTCTAACAACTGGAATTATTCCCTTTCCATTTTTGGCTCGTGGTTTTATTTTATGGAATGCAGACCTCAGTTACATTGTTTATGGAGTCTGTATTCTTCACAGATCTGCAAACTCCTTTTAGACATGGTTTTAGTACTGTTTCGCTCCTTTGAAGTGATTGGGATTAGGATGAGTGCTTATGGTTTCCTTTTTTTAAACTATGTATTTAAAAGCATTAGAGCTCCCCACTCCCAACCTTTCTTCATATTTAAAGTGTGGCCTAGTTCTCTGTACAGCTGCAAATGTTTTCCCTGTCCCAACTTTTTCTTGCAGTAAGTACCCTCTAATGCCTGTTGGGGTAATATCATGCAAAAACTTCCTTCCATCCACAGTACAGTATAATGCTTGTAGTCTGCTACAGAATTAGCAGGACAGGAACAGTGGGTACAAAGAGATAACCAGCTGGCATATCATCTCCGCTACTAGAGCACCTGTTCATTCTCACTGTATGTTATCGCTATTATTTTGTGGCCATAGTCCTTCTTCTGTTTATCCAACTCTTTCACACAGGTCTCAAATGAACAGCTTCCAGTTCAGAGTAGTTACTTACGAGAAACTGGACCTTTCATATTGAATATCTCTAAACTAAACAATAATATATCTGCTTTATTTAAGCAGCAGAATCAGTTAAAGAGATGTTTCAAAATCTTTTTAAAGCTCATGTCATAATACTTGCTATTTAGTTATATTTCTTGCTTTACCCAGTATGTAACGAGTTTATTGTATACAGGAATAGAGCAAAAGTGCATATTGTGGTGTAGTCACACATTAGCTGTTCCTTGGTTCCCATTAGGGTGGACATTCTGTTGGGGGGTGTAAACAGGATGAGCAGTGACCTGAGAAAACTAGAGGAGTGGTCATGGTGTGGCAGCGGGTTTCAATGAGAAAAAGTGCAAAGTAAGCACTCAGTGCACAAAAACCGGACGGAGCACAAATGGAGGAGTGGTACTGACAACCACCAAAGAGGAAAAAGACTTGGGGAGGCAATCCTTCGAATGACCTATAGGTGGCAAGACAGTCAACAAGGCAGTTGGGAGGGCTAGTTGGATGCTGGGGTACATTGGGAGGGCTATCACCAACATAAAGCAGGAGGTGTTGTTGCCTGTGTATAGATTGCTAGTAAGACCCCACCAAGAATACTGTGTCCAGTTCAGGAGACCACATCTCTGGAAGGATACAGACAGTATGGAGGTGGTCCAGAGGAGGAAACTAAAATGGTGTAGGGTCTTCAGAAGCCCCACGAGATGCAACATAAGGACCTCAATATATACACACGGAAGAGAGCAGTGAGATATAAGAGACAAAGTACCTTATGGGGTAAATAAAGTACAGGACAGAAGTATTTTTCAGAAGAAAAGGTGCTCAAGAACAAGAGGACATGCTATGAAGCTGAAGTGGGGTAAATTCAGGAGGGCAGTGAGGAAGTATTCTTCACAGAAAGAGTGGTGGATTCCTGGAACAGCCTTCCAGCAGAGGTGGTGGGGGAAAATAGTGTTGGGGCTCGGGACAGGCACAAGGAAATCTTATGGGACAGAAGGGGGGAAGGATAATGGGATAATGGAACAGAGATCAAGCAGGATCGGCCTTGATACTGTAGGCAGGAAAAAATGGGCAGATCAGGTGGGCCAGGCAGTCCTTATCCGCCAGCACATTCTATATTTCTATATGACAAACAATGCACCACCATTGGAGGCATGTGTATGATGGTGGAGAGGTGCCTGGCTCCAGGGAGGATGGCAGGGCACAGGCAAACCCATATTGTGGACCCCACCCTGCTGGGTGACAAAGCACGGCACTGATTTTGGCTGGAAAGATAGATGCTTTCTTGCACGCCATGCCAACCTGGACTATTAAGGTGGTGGACAGGCCAAAAACTGACTAAGCTAGGAGAAACCATCCCAAGTGAAGGAGGTGTTTCCATCCGAGCTCACCAAATCAAAATCAGTTAGTAGCACTAAATGGGAATGATTATGATGCCACAACTTGCAGATGATTTCTATGTGAGATGTCTCTGAGCAGCAAAGGCAGGTGAAATGTAACAGCCAGTAATCCTCTTTTCACATGTTGAGGCTGTCATTTTGTATCAGGGCTAAGCAACAGAATGTTCAAACTTCTAAAAGCTGTTAGGATAAATTAGTTTGTGCATACTGTTAAGTAGATAGTGATGCTGCAACAGGTTACTCACCTGTAACAGGAGTTCTAGGAATGGTATATGTTGTTCATCCACACTTATTGGCAGGTTCCTTGCCGCTTTAAATCTTGCGGAAGGTCTTCAAGCTGGCTCCTCCCACTCACCCGGTGGTAAAACTCTCGGCTCTGCCCCATGGCGCCAGATCTGGCCCACTGGAAGCTCAGGTTGTTGTCCAAGCTGGGGAGGGTCGGGAGAGTCAGGATGAACAACCATACCATTCTAGAACTCCTGTTATAGGTGAGTAACCTGTATTTAGGACATGGATATGTTGTTCATCCACACTTATTGGCAGACTCCAGCAGTTCTCCGGGAGAAGGGAGGCAAGACGACACCCCTACTTAGGGAAAAGAGACTGGAGAACCGAGGCCCCAAAACCAGCATCCCGGCGTGACTCAGGTCGATGTGGTAATGTGTGATGAAGGTGCTGACTCCAGGTAGCAGCCCTGCAGATTTCCTGGATAGGGGCGTCCCTGGAAGCAGCCACCGATGCAGCAGTATGGCGGGTAGAATGAGCTCTTATCCCTCTGGGAGGCTCCATGCCCGCCAACTTATAGCAGAGATCTATGCAGGAGATGACCCACCTGCCTATCATCCACTTGGCTGCAGGTCTGCACAGGTGCGGCTTCAGCGTGGTGACAAACAGCTGGCGAACCTCTCCCAATTTCCTTGGTCTCGCTCCTTATGATAATGACGCCCTTCTAGGAGTCAAAGTATGGAGCCTATAGTTGGCCTCCGAGGTGTGATTGGGGTAGAACACCCGCAGAGTCAACATCTGGTTAAGGTGAAACTACGACACCACCTTCGGAAGGAATTTTGGGTGGGGACACAGGACAACCTTGTCCCTGTGAAAGATCAGGTAAGGAGACTCGATGGAAAGCTTGAGCTCTCCCATCCTTCTGGCTGATGTAACAGCCACCAAGAGGCGGTCTTCCACGACAGGTGAGAGATCACACCTGTGCATTGGTTCGAATGAACTGCCCATGAGCTTTGCCAATACCAGCAGTAGATCCCATGGAGGTGGAGGTTCGCACTGGAGGGAATGTGATCAAGGCCTTTGAAAATGCGCCAGACCACCTCTCCTGCGCCCCACCGACTGCTTCCCTGGCCCGCGCCCGGTAAGCAGAGATGGCTGCCAGGTGCATCCTCAGGGTCGCCGACCTGAGCCCTTGCTGAGAAAGGGACCATAAATAGTCCAAAATGCTTGCCAAGGAACAGGAGGAAGGGTCCAGGCCCTTGCTCTGACACCAAATGGAAAACCTTTTCCATTTGAAGGCATAGCATTTCCTGGTCGACCTTACGGATGCCTCAACTACATTGAGGACCTCCGAGAAAGACCCAAGGCCTGGAAATCTGCAGCCAGGAACCAGGCCGTCAGGTGCAGGGACTGAAGGTCCGGATGGGACACCTTCCCTGATTGACTGAAAGCAGGTCCAGGCGAGCTGGAAGCTGCCTCGGGAGCCTGAAGCTGAGGCTGAGGAGATCTGGATACCAGCATTGGCAGGGCCAGTCTGGGGCTACCAGAATCACCGTGCTTGTCCTCCTCGCCTTGAGAAGCACCTTGTGGATCTAGGGAAATGGGGAAAGGCGTAGAAGAGGCCCAGGGTCCATGGCCTCGAGAAGGCATCCCTGCAGCGAGCCCTGCTGAAGGGCGGGCATGGAACAGCCTCAGCTTTGCATTCTCCTGGAGGCAAACAGATCCACCTGAGGTGTGTCCCACTGGGAGAACAGATCTTGTACTACCTCCGCAGGAGAGAGACTCCTGGGATACAGCCCCTATCCGGCTTAGGGCATTGGCCAGGGTGTTGGAGGCCCTGCCACATGAATGGCAAGGAGATCCGCCTCCAGGCTGCGAACGAGTGACCAAATGCGAGAGCTTCTTGCACAAGGGCATGGAGCGCGGCCCCGCCGCGGTTTAGGTAGTACATGGTCGTGGTATTGTCCATCTGGACCCAACCACTTGACCCTGTAGAAACGGAGCAAAGGTGGTGAGAGCTAGGCGGACCGCCGGAGCTCAGCAGGTTGATATGGCATCGGACTCCGTGGGGACCAGAGGCCGGCGCCTGTGCTCCCCAGATGGGCACCCCAAACCATCAGAGAGGCGCCGGTCGATAGAGAGACTGTCGCTCGGGAGGACAAACGGGATGCCCTCCTGCAGATGAGCTGGAACGATCCACCAATGGAGAGTGTTCCACATCCCCGGGTCACCATCACTAGCTGGTCCAATGGATCGCAGCGTTGAGACCACTGGCTGGCCAGCCCCATTGAAGGGCGATGTTCCAGCGGGCCCAACGGACCACGCTGGTGCAGGCCGCCATGAGACTCAGGATGCGAGGAAGTCCCGGCAGGGTGCAATGCCCAACCAGAAATGATCGGGCAAAGGAGGAAAGAACCTCAGCCCTGTTCGCCGGGACCGTGCTCTGGCTCGAGAGAGTCGAGCTCTGCCCCGATGAAGAGAATCACCTGCTTCGGTTCGAGTTCCGACTTGGCCTCTGGATGAGGAGGCCGATTTGAGAGCAAACCTGAGGGCCAGATCTGGACCGCCCACCTCCTGTCTGGAGGGGCTACATCAGCCAATCATCCAGGTAAGGTACACCAGGACCCCTTGTCACCGGAGGGAATGCTGTCACCACTGCCATGCATTTGGTGAAGACCCTGGGTGCAGGAGACAGGCCGAAGGGCATGGCTCGAACTCGAAAAGGAGTCCTTCCGCCGAAGCTTAAGGAACCTTTGGTGAGACGGAGGATAGGGACGGAAAAACGCTGGCCTGCAGGTCCAGAGAGCAGAACCATACCTATGCTCCAAGGATGGTATTATCTGAGCCAGAGTGACCATCCTGAAGGTTCAAGACCTTAGGAACTTGTTTAGGTCGTAGGTCAAGAATGGGGTGCCAGCCCCGTCCGCTTTGGGACCAGGAAGTACCTGGACACAAACCCCAGGTCTGAGGGAGGGTCCACCACCTCTCTGATCACCTCTTTCTCAAGGAGCAGAGCGATGTCGGCTCGGCAGCCAACAGCGGCTGGCGGACCCCGAGGCCCTCTGGGGGTGACGGGTCTGGAGGACAGGGCCTGCTCGAACTCCAGAGGCAGGCCTTTCCTACCACCTTCCAACACCCACCAGTCTGTGGTAATAGCAGACCAGGCGGAAAGGAAGCTGGAGCCTTCCCACGGGGAACTGGGGTGAGGTGATGAGGTTGGGCGAACACCCCAACCCATCACTGTGCAGGCTTGGAGGAGGGACCGCCGAGGTACCTCCTGGGCCTTACCTCCTGCTTCCTGGAGGAGGAAGCTCAGGGCTTGGGTTTGGGACACCAAGCTGCTGAGCCTGCTGGCTCCTGATGTTGCTGGGCCGACGTGGCTAAGGGCGCAGGACGGATGAAAGGGCTTGGGTTGCGGTCTGCAGCCCTTGTCCTCTGAGCGGATGAGACTGAGTCCAAAGTGGCATTGGACTTTTCGATCCTCTGGAGGTGGCCTTCCACTCTAGGGTCAAGAGGTCGGTCCCCAGGAAGGGACATCCGCCAATTTGTGCTGGGTATCCGCTGAAGGTGGATATCCTCAGCCATGCCCAACGGCGCATAGCCACTGCGTCGCACTGACCTGGTGCATGAGTCTCCAATGTCCAAAGCGGTCTGAAGTTGCTGCTTTGCCATTGCCCTGCCCTGGTCCTGCACCTGCCTAACCGTAGTCTACAGGTCAGCCGGAGATGAGGGACTACCGTCCAGGGAGCCCAACAGGGCATGGGAGAATGTGCCATAAGTACGGCCGAGCTGGCCTGCTGAAGGCCAAGGAGGACGTAGACTTTTCGCCGGCATAGTCCAATTCTTGGACTCCTTGTCGGGAGGTTTGTCCACGCCCCTAGCATTTCTGGCACGCCGAAAACGCTGTCGGTAGCTAACCCTCGGCTGAGGGATGTTCTGAGAAACCGACAGGGAACCGGTAGGGACCGTGATACTTCCTGGGCCATCCTGGCCGAGGCGCAGGGCAGGAAGCAGGCGCTGCCAGAGCTCCAAGACCAGCCCACAATGGCCTCGGCCACAGGAAAGGCCCTCGGGAATCCCTCGGTCCAATATCTCCGTGAGGGGATACTTGGCCTGCTTGGATACGGGCTTGAGCTGCATCCTGGTGGACTCCAGATGAGCCTAAGCAAACCCAGAAAGGATGAAGGGCTATCGTCCAGCGACTGACCTCCAGAGGACTCCAAGTCCACTTGCCTGGAGAAAAGGGAGGAATCGCCGGACTCGGAAGAGTCCGCAAAGAGCTGCCTCGGCCTGAGCCACCCTCCACCTGCCGAGGGCGATCGGGAGGAAGGGTGACCGACAGCCTATGGGGTAAACCCTGAGCCGACCGAGAGTTCTTGGTTGGAGCCCCAAACAACGGCTGCGGAGGCGGAGGTTCCACCATAATCGGTGGAGCAGCTGGTTTCGGCTGAGCAACAGGCCTGAAACAGGCGCCCGGCTAAAGCGAGGGGTTGTTTCGCCGCCTCCGTGACAGCCAATTAATGGCGGGAAGGCGACGCCGTCGGCTTGTTCCTGGCCAGCAGAAGCTGTTGCTACATGAGGTCCTCGATCGTCGACGCAACTCTGCGTCGAAGCCTCCCTCGTCTCGAGACGCCTTATGGTGGCGGAATCGCTGGACCGCCAAGAAGTCCGAGACCGAGACCGCGAACCTCAGCTTTTCCGAGGAGGGTGCAGGGAAGGAGCGAGGGAACCCGCCTCCCTTCGCGCTCGGAAGGAACACCAAGGGCTCGGAACCGAGACACTGGCAAGCCCACGGGATCCTCAACCACCACCGGGGAACCGGGAGAGAGGATTTTCGGCTTCGCCGTCAACAACCCGCCCAACGGTCGAGAAAGATCTTGAACGGCGTCGACGGGAGTCTCGGCCAACTGACCTGACAGGGACACCGAAGCCAGTGGCCGAAGTCAAGGGATCGACCGAGCCCATGGTCGGTCACCGGGAGGATTCTCCTGCCCCAAGAGCGCCGACGGATGGACTTACCTTGTCTTTCTTTCTTTGGACCAAGAGGAAGGTCCAGAAGATGAAGGTCCCTCTCCTTAGTGGAGAGAGATAGATAAAACTGCTTAAAGGAAGCAGAATATGAGGATCCCAGGAGAGCGGATAAATGCCGCGGCAGAGAAGATCGTGCCCGCGCCACCTCCTCTTCGAGGGCTATCATCTGCTCTTAGCTGATCCGGCCGAAGTCGCACCGCGAAACCGCCAACCGGTCTCTTTCGACTTCTACCGGGGTAACGCTTTTGGGTCGCCAAGTTGCAGATGGGCAGCACGGTCTTCCAGTATGTAGGCCGAGAAAGAAGAGCACAGGTCGCAAGCCTGCGTGGGTCGTGCTCAAGGCCCAAGCAGTAGATGCACGTGAGTGCGGATCCGGCCCCGAGACATCTTCTGCCCACATGGGCATCTCCGGAAACTGGGAGTCAATTGTCCATCGCAGCTGCGGGAAATAGTTGACCAAAGTCTAGAAACCTTAAAGTTTAATTTCGAAAAACCAAGAGTTAGGAACCAGTCTTATACGCTGAGCTGTTAAGGAGGGAACCTGAGCTTCCAAGCAGTAAGCAAGATCTAAGGCCATGGGGCGGGAGTCGAGTTTTTACCACCCGGTGGGTGGAAGAGCCAGCTTGAAGACCTTCTACAAGATTTAAAGAGGCAAGGAACCTGCCAATAAGTGTGGATGAACAACATATCCATGTCCCTAGAAAGTAACATTTCACCCTTCCTGTAGTTTTTGCAAATAGAAACAGGCAATTATGGCAGAAAAGACTAATGTTCCATCTCAGTCTGCCTGAGATTACTCTGTCCAATATAGTGTGCAATCCATAGGGAAAATGCCACAGAAAAGTGAATTTTCACAACACTGAGCATTGTGTGTGTGTGTGTTTTGTTCCACACGAAATACCCGCTGTGTGGCTTTTCTTCCTCGCATACTGCAGAACTTAGCAGCTAATTGTTTACAAAGTGCAGTTTCCTACTTCATCATCCCTAATTGTAGCTACAATGGAGAACAAGGACGCTACACTGAGACAACGTATGAAATATGCAGGACGCCAGATGTACAGAAATAGGCCCCTTAACTTTCAATACTGGGACCTTAGAGTTTCTATCGGTTAGTAAAGCCTATCCATCAACCTGAAGCACTTCCTGTGAAAAATAGTCACACAGGTAAAAAATACAGACGGGCTAATAAACAACAATTCAGCAGGAAGTGTAAACTATTTCCAGTCATGTTCTATGTATTTTTTTAAATCTAGCTAAAACGTCCCCTATTATTTCTGGCACTTGGTTGCTCCATATGTATGACCAGAAAAACTTTGAATTTGCAAGAGAAAATAGGAGGGTTCCTACATACTGTATGTCACTTCAGTACAGAATGGATTTCAAAAGCACGCTGGATTCTCAAAGTTTGTGTTTGATAAACAGATCTCAAATTAGTTAAATTACTGCACTCAGTGTGATCACAGATATATATTCTAAAATGTTCCTTCTAAGCACCATGTGCCAGTGATTCAAAAGTGACCAGCTGTGTACCCAGCTATGAATCCGCAGTGTGCTGAAACCCTGAGAAGTGCCACAGTCCGCTTTTTATTCAGTTTTATGAATCACAAAACTCCAGAGAACAGCTCTCTCAAGTTTTACAACTTTGAACACCAGCTGTACAGGTGTTGGAAATGAAAATATTAACTGGGGAACCCACCACTTTTGAGATATGACTGAACACACCATGACAGGGATCTGGGGACACATTTCCTTACTAAACTGTGTGCTGCATGTACTCATTTTGTTAAGCCAGTTGTATACCTTTAAGGGCTGGGTACGTGGCACATAGGAGCAAAGCTTTCATTTATCTCCTGGGAGTCTGGGACTGAGTTAGACCTCCAATTACACAACTTGGCCACAGAGGTACACTATATATTTTGGGGAATGTCCAACTATTCTATGATGTTGGCAGCTATAGGGGAACACATACAGAAAATGTTATATTAATTAATAAATGCTCTGTAGAATACTTAGTCATGGGTTGCCACCTAGAAGGGCAGTAAGAGAAGACAAATGTTACTTGTTTGGTGTTGCAACTGCTGAAGCATTAAATGCATTTACCAAGAGATGGTTAACAAACAAATGCTTATCCAGTACAGACTGGATCAATAACATAAAGAAAATTGAAATAATGGAGTGTGTCCAGTATCCCATGGTAAAACTGGAAATGTTTAGGTGGAAGAACTCTCACATCTAGAATTCTAGATGTTGGACCTGTTATTTCTAGGTGGTGGAACCCTTCTATAGCAGTCAATGGAGAAAGATGACAGGTGGTGAAACTGTCATGCAGTCTTTAAGAGGCGGTGGAACTAAGTTCCTGTGGACTCCTGCCCAATTGAACTCCTGGGTGTATCACGCACAACTGGATACATTTAATGCCAGATGGCTTCCTTGCCCATTTAATGGAAGACTTGAAGGGATGCCAATTTTGGAGCAAATACTATGAGATTACCCTAGATTGTATAATGATGTATACAGGGACAGGCTACACTTAAGTGGGAGGGAAGGGAGTATTAAAGCAGGAATAGAGGATAGAAGGATACATAGCAGCAAAGGTGGGTTTAAACTAGGTGAGGGGATGTCGAGTGGACAACTGGTAGGCAGGGATCTCAAAGAGGGGACCAGACAAGCTTATCCCCCATGTTAACATGGTAGGCGCCAGGTAGAGGCGTGAGGGGAAACCAGGGAAAGGTAAGGAAGGAACGGGTGGATGGTGGTCATGCTGAATGCAGGAGCCTAGGTAATAAGTCAGCTGAGTTGCAAGCCTCCTGGCAGTGGGGAAGGTGGACATCGTGGCCGCATGGAACGTGGGCCACCCAGAACCAGGGCTGGATACATGATCCCAGGGTATAGAATATTCAGGAAGGACAGGACTAAGGGAAAGGGGGTGGCATTCTATACGGGAAGGGATAAGGTGTATAAGGAGGAAGGCAGAACAGAGGCCCTAGGGATGCAGTTTCAGGACTCGAAGCATGCTGAGGATGGGGTAGTATACAGACCACCAGGGGGATGACCTGGATAGAGAACTAGCTGAGCAAATCATAAGGGTCTGTAGGAAGGGAATACTGTTGTGGTGGGGGACTTAAACCTACCTGGTGTTGACTGGAGTACTCCAACCACTATGAGTGCAGGGAGCAGGTCATACTAGATGCATTTTAGGACGGCTTCCTGGTGCAGTCGGGCATGAGCTGACTAGATTGGAGAGGATGCGGACATGGTACTTTCAAACGAGAGGCTGTAAGAGAACTGGGGTAGAGTACCCTCTGGCTGGGAGTGACCACCACCTCGTGTGGTTCATGCTCAATATGGGAAGGAAAAAGGGGTATGGGGACCAGGGTGATTCACTTTAAAGGGGCAGATTTACAGGGATGGGGAAATTTGGGGTAGGTATCTGGCAGGAATTCAATCAGACATGGATGCTAGTCAAAATGGGATATTATTAAAAAGGTCTGACAGGGGCCACTAGGACTTGTACAAAGACATGGAGTAAGAAGGAAAGGGTAAAGAAGCCCAGTTGGTTGACTCGAGAGGCTATGGAAGAGGTGAGAGCCAAGAGGAAGGCATTTTGGAAACTCAAGGCATCGGGAGGAGGGGTTGACAAGGATGAGTATACTGAAGAAGTCCAGAGAGATTACCAGGCTAGTCAGGGTGGCCAAGGCTTCAAGAGAGCAGAGACTGGCACATGGTTTTAAGGAAAGAGAAGAAAAATTACTCACCTTAGTAATGTTGTTTCTTCTAATGGAGTCTTGCTATATTATAGACATTAGCAGTTTGTTCCAGCTCTAGAACTGCCCCGAGTGAAATGGTTAAAACCATTCCAAAATAGAATTTTGGCACAAGAGCAGCTCTATCTGTGTCATTTCAAACTTGAACTGTCAGATCTTTATGAGCCAAACTCACTAAGGTCTGTGTGGAAGCTGTAACCTACACTAGCCAAATGGCTACCTAAATAATAACATTGATGGTCCCAACACCCAAGACTCAAGTCAGGGGACCAGAAATACTAACACCATTCTAATAATATGAAAATGGAACATAAGTATAATAAAAGACACACACGCCAGTACACACATACACTCCCCAAAGTCCCAAAGGGACAAAATGCTAACAGGACATAAGTAGTGCCCACACTAAGTTGCCCGCACCCCACCAAGTAGAGGTTCTGAGAGGCAGGTTTTGGGAGATCTATAATATAGCAAGACTCCATTAGAAGAAACAACATTACTAAGGTGAGTAATTTTTCTTCAAACAACATGAAGTCTTGCTATATTATAGACATTAGCAGAATACACAGCAGTACCTCCATGGAGGAGGGCAGAACCTACTTAGAGAATAGGCTCTAAGAACAGCTGTGCCAAACAGAGCATCTCTCCTGGCCTGGACATCCAGGGAGTAATGCTTGGTAAAAGTGTACCGCTTTCAAGTAGCAGCCTGGCAAATCTCTAATAAAGGATATCTCTGGCAGCAGCTAGAGACACAGCTGTACCCTGGTAGAATGAGCCCTCAAACCGGGGCCTCTGCCCACTTTCTGATAACAAATTGGATACAAGAGACAATCCACCTGGCTATTGATCTCTTAGTGGCAGGTTTGCCTTTCCCAGCTTCCACATGGTAAGGAAAAGTTGGAGGATTGAAACCTGTGACCTTTGGTACGCTCTATATAATAACTAAGAGTCTCTTAACATCCAGGCTGTGCAACCTCCTCTCACCCAAGAGGAGGATCAGTGAAAAATACTGAAGGAGATAGATTGATTAAGATGGAAATCTGAAACCACCTTAGGCAAAAACTTCCTATTAGTCCTAAGGACTACCTTATCCCTGTGGAAAGAAATAAAGTCAGTCTCCACTGACAAGGCTTGCAATTCACTTATGCGTCTGGCAGAAGTGATAGCCACTAGAAAACAGTTTTCCAAGTTATTAAGCTCTGCAGAAGACAGAGGTTCAAAAGGGGTTGCATTAACTGGGCAATGCAAACATTAAGGTCCCAAGCAGGGGCCGGTTCCAAGGGAGGATTAGTATGGAGTAATCCTTAAAAACTTGGAAAACACAGGATGAGAGGAAAGAGGGATGACTTTCCTGCTGACACAAAAGCAGACACAGCTGCCAAATGAACTCTCAGGGTAGCTGTCTGAGACCCAAGGAATTAAGATGTACCATGTAATCTAACAAAATGGGCAATTCAGCAGATTCTGGGGAAATATTTTTCCAGCACACCAAATGGAAAACCTTTTCCATTTAGAACTATAAGTAGCCCTAGTGGAAGGCTTTCTGGAAGCCTTTAGATCTCAAGAACACCCTGAGAGAGGTGTAAATCAGCTAACTCTAACTCCTCAAGAGCCAGGCCTTGAGGTTGAGGGATTTGAGGTCCGGATACCAAACCCTTCCCTGGGCACAAGTCAACAGATTGTGATTCCTGGGGAGGCACAGGGGAAGATGGACTGTCAGAGACAGAAGGAGTGGGTACCAGGGCTGCCTGGCCCAATCCGGGGCAATCAGAATCACCCTGCAAGGCTGAGATCTGATTTGAATAGTACTTTGAATAGGAGAGGAAAGGGGGAAGCATAGAGGAACTTCCCTCCCAATCCAGAAGAAGGGCATCCAGGGAACTGAGCCCAGCACTGGAGGTCTGCAACAGAACAGAGGAAGTGGCTGATTGTCTGGGGCTGTAAAAGATCTATCTGAGGGATGCCCCACCTGGCAAAAACTATCCCCAGCACTTGAGGATCCAGGGACCATCGTGGATGGCCCTGGGAAATCCTGCTGAGGGCATCCGCTAGGACATTGTCCTTCCCTGGAAGATGAACTGCTATGAGGGAAGTGTTCAGGGAATAGGCCAGAGACCACAACTTCATTGCCTCGGTGCACAAGGCCAAGACCGAGTGCCCCCTGTTTGTTGATGTACCACATTGTTGTGGTGTTGTCTGTTCTGACTTGTATCACCTTGTCGTGGACAGATGCAGAAAAAGCTTGAAGAGCTAAAAAGACAGCTCTGAGTTCCAGCAAATTGATGTGGAGCAGAGATTCCTGGGGGACCAAACTCCTGAGTGGAAAGGTCGCCCATGTGGGCTCCCAACCCAGAAGGGAAGCATCTGTAGTGAGAGTCAAGTCGTGAGAAGGGGAAATGAAGGGGACCCCGCTCTAAATTGCTCTGATCCTGCCACCACTGGAGAGCTAGGATCAAGGTTCGAGTCAGTGGGACCAACTTGGAAAGGGGGTCTTCTGAGACCAAAAGGTTCTCAAGTGAAACTGAATGTCTCTCATCTGAAATCTGGCTCCCTGCACAACAGCTGTGGATGCAGCCATGTGCCCCAGGAGCTGCAGAAAGTGTCTTGCTGGTCGAGAGACCTGCAGAGTGAAGGAAGAGGCCAGAGCCACTAAATTCTTACCCTTTCTAGGGAAGAAAGGCTCTGGCTAGCTTTGTGTCCATTCTGCCCTATAAAGGTGAGTACCTGGACTGGTTCCAGAACCGACTTTGGTAGGTTTAGCAGAAAACCCAGGGAGGTGAGAAGCTGCTGGGTGACCTGCAGGTGAGATTCTACCTGTTCTGGGGACTGGCCTACAATGAGCCAGTCGTCTAGATAGGGAAAACAGCAATCCTCTGCCTCCTTAGTGGGCCACTGCCACTGTTAGACACTTTGTGAATACCCTTGGAGCAGAGGTAAGGCCAAAGGCATTGCTCTGAACTGGTAATGACCTGAGGGCAGTTCGAATCCGAGGTACTTTCGATGGGATCTTCTGATTAGGACATGGAAATAGGCATCCTTGAGGTCCAGGAGGCTAGCCAGTCCCTGGCCTTAGGGAAGGTAAAATCATTGCCAGAGTTACCATTTTGAACTTTGGTTTCAAAGATGCTTGTTCAGATACCTGAGATCTAAAATGGGCAGCCATTCTCCTGTCTTTTGGGGTAAGGAAGTATCTGGAATACAGACCCTGCCCTGATGCAGGGAGGACCCTTCTACTGCTCTGAGAGCTAACAGGGATGAGACCTCTGTTTCCAGAGCGAGGTCTCTGAAGCACTTGCAGGTAGAAAAGTCTGCTTCTCAACTTGGGAAACTTTTGAAGCTGAGAACCAGACCCTGGCTTACTACTTCCAGAACCCACTTGTCTGAGGTTAAAAAGCCCATTCTGACTGAAGTAAGCCAGCCTGCCCCCACTGGTACAGAGACATTGCCTGGGCACCCTATCAGGTGCCTGTTTCGCAGGAGCTTTAGGCTGGGGGTGGGAGCAGGTCTGCCCACCCCTCGCCTGCCCCTGCCTCTGAAGAAGCCCTCTGAGCATAGGCAGAGGAGGCCTGAGTCTGTAGAAAGGCCTGTGAAAAGGGCTACACCCTACCCCTGGGGCATGCCTTGAGGAGTGGCTTGCCGCCTCAGCCTGGGCACTTTGTAAGTAGTCCCATATTCATCCATCTTCTTTCATGTAATTCTCTGTCTGCCTCCAAACAGAGAATTTCCCACCACAGGAAAATCCATAGCCTTAGTCTGGGTATCCTGTGACAAACTAGTACACCTGAGCCAGGCCAACCCTTACAAAAGCTACAGATGTGGCCATGACCCTAGAGGAAACATCATTAACATCCACAGCAGCATGAAACTGAACCTTAGAGGCTTCAATGCCATCAGCAGCCTAGTTCACTAGCCAGTGGCCATGGGCCTGCTTGGCCAATTGCATAACAGTATCCCATCTAGATTTCTGATACCTAGCTACATAAGCCATATAATTTGCTTGCCTGAGTCCCAGAGGGCTGCCATATACTGTTTTTGCCATGGCATCAATCTTCCTGGAATCCTTGTCAGGAGGATGTGAAGTCAAGGAATATTAGCTTTATCACAGGCAGCAGCCTGAACTACCCCAACAGGGAAGGTCATGTCAGACCAACCTCATTGAATTTTTTGACTGGGTGACTAGGAGGTGGATCAGGGAGGGCAGTGGACATGGCCTATCTGGACTTCAGCAAGGCCTTTGACACTGTGCCACATAGAAGACTATTGCACAAACTGGGAATATGGGTGTGGCAGGACAGTAGTGGTGGGTAGGTAATGCTGGGCTGCAGGACACAGAGGGTGGTGGTAAATGGCTGTCACTCCACAGAGGGAAGAGTGACCAGTGGGTACCACAGGATCAGTGCTGGGACCGGTATTATTCAATATCTTCATCAGTGACATTGCACAGGACCTAGAAGGCAGAATTTCACTGTTCGCTGATGACACAAAGCTCTGTAACAGAGTAGACACACCAGAGGGTGTAGACAGAATGAGAAGGGACCTGCAGAAACTTGAAGAATGGTCAGGGGTTTGGCAGTTGAAATTCAATGCAAGGAAGTGCAAGATAATGCATATGGGCACAAAACCCTGGCACAATATATCAGTTGGGGGTGAGGATATAGCATGCACCAAGCAGGAAGGGATCTTGAGTTATCATCTCTGATGACCTCAAGGCAGGAAACTGTGTGACAAGGCAGCAGGTAAAGCAAATAGGATGCTGGGATGCATAGGCAGGGGCATCACCAGCAGGAAAAGGGAGGTCATAATTCCACTATACAAGACACTAGTGAGGCCGCACCTGGAGTACACTGTGCAGTTCTGGAGACCTTACCATGTAAGGACATAGACAGGGTAGAGAAGGTTCAGAGGAGGGCAACAAAGATGGTGCATGGATTGCATCACAAGTCCTATGAGACAGGTTGAAGGCACTGAACATGTACTCCTGGAGGAGAGGAGGGAGAGAGGGGATATGATAGAGACATACAAGTATCTTACAGGAGGAACAGGGTGCAGGAATGCACCTATTTTTAAGCTTAAAAGATGTTCCAGGACTAGAGGGCATGGGATGAAGTTGGGAGGAGGACGATTCAGAGGAAACATGAGGAAGAATTTCTTCACAGAACGGGTGGTGGACAAGTGGAACACCCTGCCAGAGGAAGTGGTGGGGCTGAAACAATCACGGGATTTAAGAATGCATGGGATAGACATAAAGGAATTCTGGAGGTCAGGGTAGGGGCAACAGACTTCCTGGAAAACATAAACTGAACTTACAAACTTAAATGGGCAGACTGGGTGGGCTATAGGCCCTTATCTGCCGACACTGTCTATGTATCTATGTATCTATGACTGCATTGCTGAGAAAGGAATTCTGTATCAGGCCTGACAATGTATACCTTCTGTCCATCTTTTTATCTACAGGAGGCACAGAATTAGGAGCTTTAAAATTTTAATTGTTTGTTTCCTAAAAGACTTATGTAAAGGAATAGACAATCTCCTAGACTCTGGAATATCCATCATTTCTACAAAATCAGGCTCCTCTTGCTCATCCACAGCCTCTTCTAAAGGAAGCTGGAGGTTTCAGCAACTTTTTATAAAACATAAAATGAGATGGGGACTCAGACAGCATAGGGGAGATTCTAAAGGTCTGTCTGGGAGATGTCCGTTCAATGGGCAAACCCAGACCTTCCCAGCCACATTCATACTGTTCATAATCCTCCTCCCTCCTCTGGTTCATAAAATTCCCAATATCATAATCCTGAACCACTGGGACCGGACAAACCGACCTTTACCAGATAGTGGTGGTTCGGACGGACCCTGAGACAGTGACTGGACAATTTGTATGGCTTTTGCTATTTCTGCAGCAGCTGGAGAAGAATTTTGGACTCCAGACCTGCTGATTTTCTCTGTTTTCTTTACTGGAATTGGTTCCTCAGAACCAGCTTTTCTTGCCAGAGGAAGTCTGGCCCTGGTCAGAGGGTCACTCTGGTTCGGTTGGCACCGAACCGGCTGGCCATCCGGTCAGCGGACTTTTGGCCTCGCCCCTGAGCCTGCCCAATCTTTTTTCCAGGGTGGCTGCAGGAAATTCTACATACCTGGCAGTCTGACTGAGGTGGTCAAACCTCAGACAATAAACACATAGTGGGGTCAGCCTGGCAAAGACTTCCCACAAACATCACAGTGTTGAAACCCAGTGGGCCCGGTTTTCTTTGGGTTTCTCAGACATAATGCCAGCCTAACCAAAAACTTGCCCTTTTAACGGCAGTGCCAGGTAAGATACTTTATCGTTCCTAACCGTCATTGGTATTGGAAAAAACGAATAAACTGCTTTTTAGAACCTATAAGAACCGGGAACCACACTCTAAAATAGTAACTTTTAGTTTTAAATGAGTTTTAAACCCACTGATCGGTTCAAAACCGAACCGATAACTTACAAGTTCCACACAGACAAAACCTTCATTTACTTACGGTTACCACAGATAGAGCTTGAACCGAACGGTGTTTTATGTTAAATAAAATTATTCTCGGTTAAATCCAACCGAGAAAACACTTTTTAAACCGAGAAATGAACCGAGCAGAAGGAGAAATCTCCGAGCGACTGTTCACTGAGGCGGAGTAAAGAATCTGACAGTTCAAGTTTGAAATGACACAGATAGAGCTGCTCTTGTGCCAAAATTTATTTTGAATGGTTTTAACCATTTCACCGGGCAGTTCTAGAGCTGGAACAAACTGCTAATGTCTATAATATAGCAAGACTTCATGTTGTTTGAAAAGGACTTTTCAGATACATTAGAAAAGAAGGAAGAACAAGGACCAGATTGTGAGGATTAGGAAGGATGGAGAAAGGTGGATAAGGCAGAGGCACTAAATGAATACTTCTGCTTTGTGTTCATGAAGGAAAAGGTGGGTAGCAGTTACCTCAGGGAGGGGTGGAGTGGGTGGGGGGTGACTGGACGTAAGGATTACAGAGGACAGGGTTCTGGAAGGACTAAGGGCACTAAGAGTGAACAAGGCACTGGGACCAGATGGCATTCACCCTAGATACTCAGGGAGCATGGAGATCCTGACAGGATCACTGGCTGACCTGTTCAACACCTTCCTAGACACAGAATACATACCACAAGACTGGAGGGTGGTTCATGGTGCCCATTCCCAAAGTGGCCCTAGGGATGAACCAGGCAACTACTCGACCAGGAGCCTCACATCAATTGTGGGAAGCTCATGGAAACAATACTAAAAAGAGAGGCAAGTGACCTTTAGAGGACAATACTTCCAGGATGGCTACAACATGGGTTGTCTCAGGCAGATCCCACAGACAAATCTAAATGAGTATTATGACTGAGTGACCAGGGAGGTGAGTGGGCCATGCGGTGTATGTCCTGTAATAGGACTTCAGAGGCCTTTGATCCTGCACAACGAGAGGCTGGGCTGAACACATAGAATGAAGATGGTTAGATGAATCATCAACTGGCTGGAATGGGTGGTGGTAATTCATCACTATGGGGATTGCGGGTGCCATGGGATCGGTACCGGGACTAGTGCTGTTTGGGATATACATAGTTGGCATCTGCATGATCTGGAGTAGGATCGGTCTGCTCGCTGACGATACAAAGATAGGAGCTGTTGTAGATGACACTGAAGGTGGAAGGGTCAGGAGGACCTGACCAAACCACAGGAGTGGTCAGAAACATGGCAGCTGGGGTTCAACACCAAGAAGTGCAAGGTACTGCATTTCGAAGCTAGGAACCAGGAGAGGAGCCATCAGCTGGGAGGGATGCAACTGGAAAGCAGCGAGGAAGAAAAGGATCTGGGGGTGCTTATAACGGCAGCATGAACAACTTAGCTCAGTGCAGGATTGTGGCAACAAGCCAATAGGATGCTGGGTGTACAGTGAGGAAATCTCCTCTAGAAATAGGAGGTGATCCTTCCTTTGTACAGATCTCTGATCAGGCTATACCTGGAGTACTGCATGCAGTACTGGTGCCTATTCCTGAAGAAGAACATCAAATTGTTGGAGTGGGTGCAACACAGGGTGACCAAGATGATCCAGGGATTGAGGAAAGTCCTACTGGGATAGACTAAGCGAGCTGAACATGTACTCCTGGAGGAGAGGAGGGTCACGGGGATATGATTGAAACCTTTAAATACCTTAAGGGGATAAATAAGGCTAACACAGAATGTCTTTTTCAGCTTAGAGCAGGGAGTGATATGACAGGGCATCAGCTGAGACTGGAGGGAAGATTCAAGAGGAAATCAGGAGACATTTTTCATTGAACGGGTGGTGGACAGGTGGAATGCTCTGCCGAGGAGGTGGTATCCTGTAGAACAGTGGCGCTATAAGAGGGGCTGGGATGGGGGTGTGTGATGAAGAGGGTGGGAGGGTGGGGCGGCTGCAAGTTGAGGGGCTAGCTGCACAATCGAGCAGACTTGACAGACCTTAAGGCTTACTTCTGCTGGCATGTTCATATGCACTTATTTGCTTTTCTGTATACTATAAATATGGTATCAGTAATATCAGCCACTGCAGGCAGTTAAAGTTTAAGGTCAAATAGTTAGCTCCTGTTTTGGGGCTAGTTCACATATGAAAGGACTTATGTTGATGCATAACCAGAAAAACTTTTGAAAAGCTGGAAGCATCAGGACACAGATGGACTTTTGCAATAGGAACACATTAGAATGTACAGCTTTATCTCTGTAATCACTGCATGAAATGATGCAGATTCCTGTACTATGTATTCAGTTTCTCTCAATAAATGAATTTTTTTAAAAAGATTAGAACTCGAATGGAGTTCCCTGCACCCCTCCCCATTTCTACCATGGCCTGCATGCACAGGTACATTATAGGGACTGGGCGCAAGATTGTAAAGCAAGGCCCCCTCTGTGTGCAGGTACTAAAATGAAGGACCCCTTCCGGCCTTTATGCACATTCCGTATTTCAGTTGTGAGAACATTTGCTCCTGGATTCAGGAAATGTTAGCTAACCCAGTTTCAGCTGTGTGCACAAACTGCCAATACGTCTTTGAACTTCTGTCTCCATGCAAAATAAAACAGATAAAATTAGTCAACCAGATAAGAAAAGGTGGCCATACAAATGTGTAAAGCAATTTAAAATAATTCACAAAGTAAAATCCCTTTTTATCTCAACAGAAAAATCCTGACATGGAAGGTTTTAATTTTCAGTAGCAATGCAGTTGCTTTACAAGATGGATTAGGATATACAATGGAATCCTATGTAAACTACATCCAACAAGACAAAAGAAAAACTCAGCAATCTGAAAGGCCACGGTACACTGGCTAAGCATTTATTATCTGGTCAAAGGCACTTTCAGGTCACATGATGCCAGTACAAAGTGCACTCCACTGCAGGCACCAGGTCAAAGGATCTTTCATTTTCTGTGCAAGTGATTACCATTCAGTGCCCATTCCTGGACCACCCGCTGCGAATATTGTAAAAAAATGGCACCAAATACATCAATTGCTGCAGCAATGTAGAAGACGGTTTGCCATTCTTCAATGGTGTTCTGCAAAGAGATTAAACACAACATGAAATGCTTTGACAAACTTTCTGCAAACAACATTAAAAACTTAATTTCTGTATCAGTGACCTCCACTGCCGGTCACAGAATAGCCAATTACCTACGGAAAGGAAGGTAAGGAACACAGGCGTTACGTACTGTTCTTCATCACACACTTGTTTTGTTACATAAGGAGAAGAGACAAATGATGGAAGTAACAGGCTAAAGCAAGGAGAGGAGTAGGAAGAGGAAGCGCAGATAAACCTATCCTGGTTTGGCAGCTACCTTGAAAACCGCTTCCAGGCTGTCTCCTTCTGCAAAGCTCTCTTCTCCCTGCCCCTCTCACCTGTGGGGTTTCACAGGGTTCTATTCTCTGTCCCCTTTTTTCTCTCTTCCTTAATGACATCTCTAATCCTTCTCCTCACAGCAGTATGATCATGTACGCAGAAGACCTTGTACTTCACTCTGCCTCTAAATCTATTGTTGACATCAATCAACATCTTTTCCTTGACTTCCAGACCATCCATTCCTGGTTATCTGCAAACTATCAAATTCTGAACCTAGCTAAGACCCAGGCCATGCTGTTTGGGTCCTCCAGAAAAGGTGCCCTCTGTGACTCCTAAACTTCTTGTCCGATGCTGTGATGGTACTGTATCCAACACCTTATCCTTCAAATATCTAGGGAGTTTACACTTGAACCCACTTAACTTCACTGTTCACATAAATGAGGTGTGCCACATGGCTAACTCAAGACTGGGGTAGCATTTGAGTGTTCTGCACTCTCTCCCCGGCATCAGGATCTCAGTAGCGAGAGGTGTTACTTCCACAACTTCAATATGCCCTCCCTGTATTCTCGCATGCCAATGTAGAGGTCCTTCACAAAACATATAACAATATCTGTATATTTGCCTTATCTGCTCCTTGTCTTACCCATCACTGCCTACTCTACTCGGCTTTAAACTGGCTGTCTCCAAATGCTCTCCATGCTTATGCCTTAGGCTGTTTCACTGACTTCATAGCCAGAACCCAACAACCTGCAACCCTTTGTGACATGCTTACCCCGTCTCTCACACCCGCTTTCTTAGGTCCTCCTCCTCCTCTACCTTGCTCTCTGTTCAGCCCTGCTCCTCCAAAATGGGTGAGCAAGCCTTTTCCTATTTTGCACCTAGGTTTTGGAATTCTTTTCCCTCCATGTAAAGAATGCCTCATCTCACCTTATCTTTAAGCATGCTTTGTTTTCACACCTCAATGCGCTTGGTTACTGTGATTGCACTTAACTTCTGTTACTGCTACTGATGTTCTCCATCACTGTCTCTAGCCAAGCCAATGTTAGGCATAATGTTATATATACTACTGTCATCTCTCCTCGATGCCATCATTGACTTTGAGTTACTTGTTGTTGGCTACTATTATATTACAACTCAAAATTGTATAATGTTGCTGGTATCTGACCCAGTATGTATTTTAATTGCTTCTACTGTTTATGTACTTTGTCCTGACTGTTTGGTTAAATACTTTTTTCTTTTTCTTTCTCATTATGCACAATTTGTCATTCACTGCTGTTTTTCTTCTTGTACTCTCCCAGGTCATGCCTGAAAATAGGCAGGATTGTTGCCTAGTGCACTTACCCAGTTACCAAAAGCTAATAAATAAATAAAGTAAACATCTGGAACAGATATTTCTGCTGGCCTTGGGGGTTCACAGTGGAGGACAAGGGCCACTCCTGACTATGCTATCAGGAAAAAGGGTGGAGGGGTCACTGTAGATCCCATTCCAGCAAAGGGTAATAGGCAGCTTAGGGCACTTAAGGTGGATACATCCATGGGCTGAATGAGATATATCCATATGTGCTTAAGCAGTATATGTACACTCATTTATCAAACATTACATCTGATCAGGAAAAAGGAGAGTACACTATGTACAGTACCAGAGTATCCTATCAAGCTTTATCCTATTTAATACCAAGTCTCAGCACTCTCTAGTGTTGTAGAGAGCATAATGGCTGTTTGAGAAAACAAAAATGCATTCAGAAACATAGACAATGATGGCAGAAAAGACCAGAGGTCCATCCAGTCTGCCCAAGTTCCCTATAATCACTGGAATCCACTGTTCCTCTAGGGTACTAACCCTCCCATCATCTCTCTATTCTCCTCCCTGGTCCTGTTGCCCCGGTAACCACTATTCCCTTCATTATATCCTAGCCTTGCTTGAATCCTCTGATTGTTTTCACACTTATCACCTCAGCCAACAGACTGTTCCAAGGTTCCATTACCCTTTCTGTAGAGTAGTACTTCCTCACATCCCTCCTGAACCTACATCCTGTTAAGTTCCATTTGTGTCCACGTGACCATGAATTGGTATTCAGGCTAAATAGTTCCCCACAGTTCACTTTAATTTCTTTTTTTCTGATATACATTTTCATGCCTTATCTCCCTAGCTGCAGGCTGACCCCCAGCCCTGTCAACTAGCATCTCAGGGACTTACCTTCACCTACTCCCTCTGCCACAGGGCTGCGGTGCTGCCCGTCGCCAAGTGTGGAGCCTGCGGAGGGTCAGTTGTCACCCTCAGCTACTGGTGTTCTTCCTCCATTTCTCCCTTGTTCCCATTCCCATTGTTGGGGCACACATGGCAGATGTGCGTACATGGAGGCGCATGTACACCTGTGGAAGTCCCACAGCACACTCCTTCCCTGGCACCCATCAGACCTACACTGCCTTCGGGCCTCCATCTGGGGGCAGTCGTTTAGCGAGAGCACCAGTCCTGCCTCCTGGGAGAGGAGGCGATCCTCGGATGCTCAATCCTCTCCCTCCCCGCCGACCGCTGCACTGTGAACATGGGTTGCTGGCATGTCAGGAGGTAAGCACGGATGCCCCAGCCCTCCAGCCACTGGGCCGCTATTTTGTTAATTTCTTTAAGGAGCGTGAAGGTCTCCATCATATCTCCCCCACCGTTCTGGTCTCCAGTAGTATATTTAGTGCCTTGAGGCACTCCTCATAGGATCTGCCCTGCTGGCCCTGAATCATTTTTGTTACTCTGTGCTGCACTGTCTCCAACCTATCCTTATCCTTCTGAGGTGAGAACTCCAGAACTGGGCGCAGTACTCTAGGTGAGTCCTCATCAGGTATTTGTAAAGGAGATCTTTTCTTCTGCTATCAGTACCCCTCCCAACACATTCCAGCATCCTGTCAGCCTTGGTGTAGGCCTTGTTGCACTGACTCAATTGCTTAAATGAGTTGCTAATGATAACTCCCAGATCCTGTTCCTCATCTGCAGCACTAAATCTCTCTTCTCACATCCAGTACTCTGTCTTGGGGTTCTTTTCCCTAGGTGCACATCACCTTGCACTTTTGCATTGAATTTTACTTGCCAGACCCTTGACCATCACTCTAACTTTTGTAGGTTCCTCAGCATTCCCTTATTCCCTCATCACTATCCATCCTCCCACACAGTTTTGTGTCATCTTGCAGAGACACAACATGCCCTGGATTCCTTCTCCAATGTCACCAATGAACATGTTGAAGAGGACCGGACCCAGGACCGATCTCTGTGGAACCCCACTTATAACCTCCATCTCTTCTGATTTAACCCTATTGACAACCACCCTTGCTGCCTCCCCTAGCCAGTTAACCTACCAGTTCACTATGGGTTTAGCTGCACCCAGGTCTTCCATCTTCTCGAGCAATCAGCTTGTGAGGTATCGAGTCAAAAGCCTTGCTGAAATCAAAGTAGAGCAGAGTCCACAGCATGGCTTTTGTCTAATTCCTTTGTCACCAAGTCAAAGAAAACTGTCAGGTTAGTCTGACAAGATCTTCCTGCCATGAAACCATGCTGTTTACTACCCTGGAGCCTGTTGCTCTTCAGGTAGTCTATGAGGTCCTCTTTGATCAGTGACTCCATCAGCTTCCCTATGGTAGAAGTTAGACTGACAGCCTGTAGTTCTCTGGCTGCTTCCTATCCCCCATATGAAGGCGGTACAATGTCTGCAACCTCAATCCCTGGAACTTCCCCAGACCAAAGTGAGCTGTTGAACAGACTTACCAGTGGTTCAGCCAGCTCCAGTGCTAATTCCCAGAGTCATTTTTATGTTTCATGTGCATGTGCAAGAAATAACTTGGGATTGTCACAAACCCACTCAGCAGGTCAGGCCCTCTTCTCCCACAGTGCCAACCTCTGAGCGCAGTATTGTGAACAGGTAACAGTACAGGGTAACCCTCCTGTCTGCTTGTGGGTCTGAATCACCTTTGGTCTCAAGTTCTGGGGGATTCAAACTGTGAACCTTATGCTAAGCGTGCCCAAATGTATAGGCTCGGATAATCCTGCTCGGGAATGCCAGATACCTTTCGCCTAAGGGCACCTAACCAGGTATCCAAAATGAACCCTTACAACTCTATAAAAGACCTTAGGTATATTCTTACCTTTTCCCAGTTTGGTAACACCATTAAACTTATGAACAGTTTTGTCAATCCTAACGCCTATACATCACATGCAAAAGAAGAACTTCAAACACACCCAGGCAGTTATTTTAAATACAGATTTATTTAAAAATGGATAAAAATATGTAAATGTAAATGGAACCATATATCACAAAGTATACAATCACTAGAAAGAACAAGGTTAAAGTACAAACATAAACTCCTACCACAATACAATTAGACTTTTCTATCTAATGTATTACCTTCTTACAGTGCTTATAGTTAGTTCTTGTTTCTAAGAGCCCACAAAGAAAATGTGTCTCAGTGGAAATACAGAATACAGTTTAAATTCTGTGTCTCCACCCCTTCTATGATGCCATCTAGCTCCTCCTTTTAGAATATAAAAATTATACAAAATAGGATGTACTATTAAGAGGTATATTAAATAAGACGATATCAGCAAAACTCATTTCCAATATGACTCTTCAATCAAGCCTTTCCTTTGATCTTGTGTGGTTTCCTGCTTCCAAGATCAAAGGATTTTTAACTTTAGCACCATAGTGAAATGACAGGTTTTCTTCCTCTAAGACGCCATAAAAGTTTATGATCCCTATATCCTGGCAGCTGGTCAGCTCCAATTAAGTCAGATAAACAGGAGACCCTTAATTAAGGCTCTCTAGTCTTTTAATTACCTCCTGGTTTCAGGTTAATATATCCTGTTATTTCCACTAAAATCTGAACCATGGCACAGCTGCCTTATGGAGACAAATCACACTCTACATTTTTTATATTACAAATATCAAAGAACAATCATAACCAGCTGGCCAGCGTTACAATCCCTACCCACCTAGACTGAATTTGGGGGCTCTATCCCTGCATGGGATGAGCTTCCCAAATCAATTCACACCTCATACACCCCGACAGGCCATCTGCGTTCTGATTGGTCACTTCAGCTCTGAGTAAGATTGTCACGTCATACCCTTGTAAGGCGGCTACATCTTAACAGTCTACCATTAGTTTTTCCCATTTGTGTCAGCCAAACCAGGGGCTGTGGACAGTTTGTACCTCAAAATGCTGCCCATATAAGTATGTAACTTCTTTAAGTCTACTGTGGCAGAACCTTTTTCACAGTAGAGCATGCCTGCTCTGGGAAGTAATTTTTACTGCGTACACCACTGGTGATCTTCCCTTGGTTGATGTCTGACTCAGTACTGCCCCAATACCCACATCGGAGGCGCTAGTCTGAACTATAAAGGGTCTGCTATAGTCAGGACTTGTCAATATAGGAGCACTGCACAGCGCTCCTTCATTCTGGTAAAGGCTTTTTCACAAGCTGGTTCCCAGGTAATTTTCTTAAGCAACCTTTTCTTTACCAGGTCAGATAGGGAGCAGCCAGGGCACTGTAATTGGGTACAAATTTCCTATAGTACCCTACTGTCATTAGAAAACTCCTGATCTGCTTCTGCATTCTGGTCTGGGCCACGCCTTGATCACCTCTTATTTTTGCTTGGTTAGGATGGAGCTGTCCCTGGCCTACAACATGCCCAAGGTATGCCACTTCAGCCATGGCCACCTGGCACTTCTCAGCTTTGACAGGAGCCCAACCCCTGTATCCTGCCCAGCAACTCCCTAAGGTGGGAGAGGTGTTCCTCCCAGCTGACACTAAAGATGGCAATGTCATCCAGGTACGCCATGGTGTACTCCTCAGCACCATTTAACATCTGGTTCACCAACCTTTGGAAAGTGGACTGCGCGTTCTTCATTCGAAAGGCATTACTTTAAATTCAAATAAGCCTATCGGAGTGATGAAGGCTCGCTCTGTCAGTTAACTCCGACCTGCCAATACCCCTTTGTCAGGTCAATAGTCATAAGGTACATCGCCTCCCAACTTGTCCAGGAGTTTGTCCGTCTGGGGCATCAGGTGGGCATCTGACTTTGTGACTGCATTCAGTCCATGACAGTCCACACAGAAGCGAGTAGAGCCATCTGGCTTGGGCACAAGGACTGTGGGTGAGGCCCAGGGACTGTGGGATCGCTGGATTACCCTAAATCCAGCATCTCCTCCACTTCCCTCCTAATGTCCTTTTGATGGCCTCTGACACCCGAATATGCTGTCCGTAGGGGCGTCTGTGTCCCTGTCTCCACATCATGCATCGCTAAGGGGGTTAGTCCAGGCTTGGCACTAAACAGTGGGGCAAAGTCTGCTAAACCTCCCTTACTTCCTGGATCTTGTCCGGGGCCAGCTGGGGAGACAGTTTAACTGCCTCCACAGAGGACTCCCTTGCTTTCTTCCAGCAAGTCCAGAAGGAGTCTCTTCATCTGTCCCTCCCCAGAACTACACACTGCAAACACTATGTCAGCCCTATTAGCATGTGGCTTCACATGTTGACATGGTACATTTCTTTCTGTCAGTCTTCTGTCAGGTAACTCTATGATATAGTTCACGTCATTTACCTTCCTAACTACTTTGTACGGTCCCGCACTCAGCCTGCAGCTTGTCTTTCTGGAACGGAATAAGGACCATGACTTCCCTGACCCACCGTGTAAGGCGAGCTCTGGCTCTGCGGTCATACTACACTTTTTGTTTCTGTTGGGCAGCTGCCAGGTTGCTCTGGGCCGTCGTCATAGCTCCTTCAGCCTTCTCTAAACCTTAGGACATAATCCACTATGGAGTTCCCTGGGTGGCATGCTTGCTTTCCAGTCCTCCCGGATCAAGTCTAGGGGCCCACGTGCCCATGCGTCATATAAGAGCTCAAGGGGAAAATCCTGTAGACTTTTGGGGCACCTTCCTGTATGCAAACAACAGGTGGGAAGGTATTTCTCCTGTCCCTCCCATGCTGTTCAGCAAACGCCGCAGCACTGACTTCAGGGTACCATTAATCTTTCCACAAGCCCACTGGCTTGTGTGTGATACGGTGTTGTGCATCTCTGCACCACCACACACTTCTCCATAAACATTTCATCAGGTCCGACAAGAAGGAACCCCTCGATTGGTGATAACCTCCTGTGGAAACCCAACATGGGAGAAAATCCAAGTAAGACATCTGCCAATTTGTCTATCCTCAGTGAGGATAGGCTACTGCCTTTGGGTACTGGGTGGCATAATCCACCGCAGTCAGGATGAACCTCTTCCCGGAGGAGCTGGGGTATTTAAAGGCCCCACAATATCCATTCCCACCCTCTGGAATGGCTCCTCCACTATAGGCAATGGAATTAGGGCAGCTTGGATTTTCTTTTTGTTACTTTATGTTTATTGTTTTATAAAACAACATAGAGTTACATACCAACATTTAATTTTAACAATTGTTATCCACACCGAGAGGGCACCACTCCTCTTAATATTCACATTTTGACCATTAAATGTTTACAGATACGTCATATCGGGGAAACAGAAAAAAATGTGAAAATTTCTATATATTTTAAATTGTCTGTATAAGGAGTCCATGAGCAGTATGGGTAAGATCCAGTCTCATACAAAACTATAACAACCAAAGTCCAGCCCTCAAAAAGTGGGTTTAAGTTTACCATACCATTTTCAATAATTAGCACTTAGTAGTGCTTTCCGTTTAAACTAAGGCAGAAAGAGCTAACCGCTATTGCAAAAACAATGATTTTAACATCAACACAATTAACAACTTCCTAAAATAAATGAGCAAGGTGCTTAGATTGTGTAAATAAAGACGCCATGTTAGGCACATTAGTGACCAATCCTGTTATAGGAGGTATTGAACTTTGTCCAAACTTCAATAACATCGATTGTTATTTCTCCACCCCATAACAACACAGTTGTATAAAATTAAACCTTACTGCAAGTTACCACTGCAATCAGATTTAAGAATTGTCCTCATCAGATAAATCAGCCTCTTCCTCCATTCCTCGGGGTCGCATGGGCATTCCGCTGACACCATTTTTGGGCCTCTCTGGATCCGAGAAAATATACACCTTCTCGATGCACTATCCGGATACGCCAGGAAAACCATGTTGTGAGTTACTTCCATTTCTCTCAATAAAGCTTTTACTCCATCAAAATCGTTTCCGTTTTGCGAGTAAACGTAGGAGAAATCTGGGTACATTAAAATGTGTTGACCATCAAAAGTAGCGTTTTTTCTGCATGCAGTAGCTAGAAGATGATCTTTTGAACCAATCCTATCTGTCACTATAACTATGGTGCGTGGAGCCTCAGAATTATCTGGACGCCCACGAGGAGTAACTCGATAAGCTTTCTGGAATTTTTTACATACTGGGGAGACATCTTTGCCCAACTGTTGAACTAGCCAGTCCTGGAGGAACATTAATAGATGATCAGATTCACACCCGCTGGTAGTCCCAATAGCCGTACATTATTAGCTCTTGCTTGATTTTCGAGAGTTTCAAGTCTCGATCTTAGGTGCGCGTTCTCTTTTAGCACAGTTGAAACAACTTCCATTGCTGCTTCGCTCTCTTGGTAGCTTCTGTCGATGCAATCGTGGCAAGTTCCACTGATGTTTCCACTGTAGTGACTCGATTAGTTAACAAATCAATTTATTGGAGAGATCCGACATCGAGGACGAGTCGGTTAATTTTGACTCTAAGGTTTGCAAGTTTCTTCTCTCGTTCCTTCCCTGGATCCAGATTGGGGCCTTACGTCGTCCTCGCGTTAGATGTCCGATAACTGTTCTCGTTCTGGCTCTTCTTCCGATGTTTTCCTTACAAGGATTACCCATTTTACTAAGCAGGTATCAGCCACCGATACGGTTTAGAGTTTAGTTGTTTTGGGTCGGAATGATTATTTTAAAAGCTTATTTCAACGTGAAGTAGCGGAGCTCCAAAGTCTGCCACCAATTTGTTCGGGCTCCACAGCCCCAGCTTGGATTTTCTTACCTACCTTCTATTTCTTGGCACCGTGACAAGACCTGCAATACTCCATGTCCTTGGTGAAGTTGGGCCAACAGAAATTCTGGGTCAACTGCTGCATAGTGTCGCGATTCTAGATGACCAGACAAGGTAATATCATGTGCAATCTTGAGCAACTGCTCACGATACCCCTGGGGAACCAGAAGCTGCCTGCCTATCACCCTCCCTCTGTCTGCACAGCCTGAGTATGTATCAGTCCATTTTCCCAATAAACTTCATGTTTACTCATCACCTCCTGTGCTCCGGCAGAGTCTGCCCAAGCCCTTAGTTTCTCTAGACTAGGGTCACTTTTCTGAGCAGCTGCAAACTCCTTACTTGTTCCTAAGGCATGGGACAGGTCCCCTTGTGAGGGAATTTTTATATATCCTAAAGCTATCTTTGCTATTAAATGCCTTGAAGCTATGCTTGCTTTAAAAGCCATGCTGTAACAAAGTAATAATGAATGTAGTAGACATATTTTGAGTTCATGTTTTGTTCTTTTAAGGGTTATATAATTTGTACTGAGGTTACTTGAAGTGCATTTGTAAAAACAGAAAGCTAGATAAAACTGAGCAGAACTGGTTGTACCAGCCTAAATAGCAGGCTTGGACATAATATAGAGATAGGAGCATGCCTGGGCATAAATATAATAACAGCACGTAGTAGCATTGAAGATAAGCTGTATGCGTTGCTATGGTGTGAGTGAAACTCATTGTCTCTCTCAGGTCAGCTTGACCAGGCATATGTTTTCTTTTTTTTTCTGTTACATTGCTGAAAACTTGTTATGCTGTTTTATGATTGGCTCATACTGAAATGCTGGTATTTTCAAGATAAGAAGTGCAAAATCTAGCTTATAAAAGCTGCTGTAAACTTTAATCAATGACTATCTCCTTTGTAGAAGTCCCACATGCACGTGTGAGATATTTGATCAAATAAAGCGACGTTAAGACAAAACCCAGTGGTGTGGTTTTTGCCCGTGACGCACGGGAGTGGTTGCTCAGGTAATACTTACAGTGAGAGAATTTGCGATCACAGTTTTGGCGTAATCGGCAGGATGAGTTCTTCGTCCGTGTCACCCTCATGATCGGGTTGTTTCCTTGGACAAAAAAGGACATTTTGTGGAACCCCATCAGAATGTGACGCTTAGGGGCCAGCGACACTCATCATCACTGTAAGTACAAAAATACCTTGGAGCTTAGTGTGCACTATAAAGGACAGGCCTAAATAATATGGGAAACAAGGGAAAAAAAAATAGCTGGGTCCAGAGTTAGTATTATCTGGACCGGCAAAATGTATATGTTTGACAAGTTTGACCAAACAAATTACAAGGCAACTGCACTGCCCTTTTGTACTTGTAATTTGTGCTGCTGCAAGTATATACTGTAGAGCCAATGATGGCTTTCACAGTTCAGGCTGCTTTAGGAGAAAAACAGCAGCTGATTAAGTAAAGTTAAATAAGCAACATATAGAGAAAAAATAAACTACTGTGAATGTACGCACAGTAGGTGACTACAGACGGGATGATTTGAAATCCCCCATGTTGCCTATCTGTGTAGTTTCAAGTTTTTGTATCAATTTCAAGTTCCTTGTCTCCTATAGAGGCTGAAACATTTAATCCCAAGTACTGGGGACCTCTACCAGATGGATCTCAATCTAGTACTGTTAGAGATTTTTGTTGTGTTTTAAACAGCAAACCAGAGCTCTAAAAAGACTTGGTTTGGCAGGTTACTAAAATGGCCCAAAAAAAATTTTTGAAAGGGTTAATAGCTGCAGTGTTTGGAAATTATCATAAAGGTCCTGCAGTCAGTTTTCTTACTCAGACTAGTGTATCGGAAAAGAAAAAGAAAAATACCTTGGCACCGAGTAAGTCTGAATTTTTATTCAAAGTTGTTTTATGTCTGTCTGTTTTATTTCTGTAATACATATACTAAACAAGGTAATGCTCTGTCTTTCTCGTGCATATTTTCTAGCTTATATCTGTGTTCTGTAATTGTGTTCTGTTGTCAAGGTTGCGAAATAGGATTGACTGCCTTCAGTGCACAACATTTTACAGTAAAAAAAGAAAGAAAAGCTTCTTTGCCTCATATCTGACTGTTTTAATTGGTTTTATTTTTAATGAAACATTTGTGCTGCTCTAAATAGGGTCAGTGAAGAACTTTTGTATGTAGTTGTTGGTTAAAGCAGGTAGTGTTAAAGGTGAAGAAATATGACGTCATAAATCGCAATGTGCAGAAAAATTTGTAGTTTGCAAGCAATGTGCCAAGCCACTGTTAGGTGAAAATGTAATGTGTTAACAGCTATAAATGGCTTTATCATACTTCTAGTTATAACAGAAACTTTTGCAAAATGGCAGGGTGCCATATTTTGGCTATGCGCAAAAGGTGTAACCATGTCATACAAAATGTGTTCACTTACAAATGGTACGTTGTGTTGTGTTTTAAAGGTGTTGAAAGGAGTTAGAATGTGTTTAAAAAGTGTTTTGTTCGAAAAAATTTGGCATGGAGATATGTATAAATGTGTTGATTTAAAAATTGTCAGTGTTACAAGACAGGGAGGCAGCACATATATCTAAAACATGTACAGTTTTCTAATGAAACTATGGGCATTACCTCAGCAAATTGGTGTGAAACAATGTCAGTCTTATTTTGTGTTAAGTATTTCTTTTTGTGTATGTGTATGTGTGTGTACTGTCTTGCCAGCAGTTTTATTGTAAAGATATTTAATATCAGTAGTGTTCAAGGACACTAAAAAAATAAATAACTGGGTTTGAACGACCTTTGCATGCACGCTGTGACTTTGCACGTTATTTGACCTTCTTGTGTTTCAACATTTTATGTTACTACCAGTTCAAACTTAATGTGTATTCCATACCTAAAGCACAACTTTTCACACAAAATGTATGTTTTCATGAAAGCACACCAAGAGTGAACCATGTAATTTGACTTTTTATTGCAAAACTAGTATTCTAAGTGAAGAGGAACAAACTTTTCTTCTTGTCTCACTGCTTCTGACTTGCAGCCAACACAGGCAATACTCAGCTGGAAGGGAGGATTATTCATCATCTCCCATATTTTTATATATATATATATATATATATATATATATATATACGATTTTGAAAAAAGGACTATTACAGCTGTTTTGAGAGTTTACCATCTACAGTTAAAACAATGGTTTTGTTTTTATATGTGACCATGGTGTAATCATTTTTTGTCTTTTGAAATGCATTCTAAGAGATACGACGTATCGTATTACCATCAATATGGATTTTTATAAACTCAGCTGACATTTGTCATGCTTAGGATAAGGAACCCAGGGACGCTTTGGCTTCTTTTATCCTATGGAAATAATCTTGTTTTATTTTTAAACTGGTGTGTGTTTGTTTGTTGTTTGTCTGTGTTTCTTCTCTTTCTTCTAGAGAAAAAAAGTTCCATCTTTATAGTAAGGTATAAAACTTACTAAACTAATTGTAATATTATCTTGTTATAATTTAAAGTGTAGTAGGTGGCGATCATGTCACCATCCACAGCTAACCTTTTATTGCTACAGTATTCGAGCTGTCTCTTTCACTTGAGCTGTCTCTTCCACCAGTAGGAGCTTGGGAGGAGGGGGTAACACCCTTCTCTTCCCTTCCAGTGTAGTACCCACAAAGTTGCAAGGCACATCACTGGTCCCCCAAAGGGTAAATAAAGAAAATGTATATTTGCCAATAATTGTTTCTTATTTACAGGTTTAAAAAAAAAAATAAGACCCAAGGTATTTTAACAGCATAACCCAGCTCAAGCCCTTCTGTTTGCAAACAGTTAATCTCACACCTATTATTGGTACAAGGGTTTCTGCCCTCAGCAAGTAATCAGTTATGCTGGAGGGTAAAGTTGTGTATGTATGTCCACACATATTCATTCTTTTGATTGTCTTTTCAGCTTTCTTATCCTGTTAAAACAAATGCAAAACAACTTTTGTCATTGCCTTACAGCAATTAATGAATGCATTTTTTCAACCAGTAAATTACAGTACTCTAACATTTCTGGACTCTAAGCTAAGTTTACAGTCTATATGTGTTGTTTAAAATGTATTTTATGCATTATGCATTATGCTCAATACTGAAATTGTTCTATTACAAACATGCTTATGTTTCATGTTTATGTTATAATGTTTTTAATATACATCTTGCTACACTGTATCATGTGTGTATTCAGAAAAGTGTTCCACATGTATAACGTTTTAATGCTCATAACTTCTTCTAAATACTGGGACCAGCATTGCTGACCCACCCTACAATATGTTCCAAAGCAAAACCAAAAGTAAAAATTAATGCTCGTTTGTCTTATTGCTGACAGGTACCCTGAGGAATGAGTGTACTCTATGCAGGTTTTTCATTTTAAATTTTAACAATTATAATATGCAAATTTAGATTGTAGCCCAAACCTATGCTTCAAGCTTTACCCCACTCAGTACTTTGGAGTATTTTACTATACAGGGTAAAAAAAAGGTAGACCTTTTCACTTGTCACAGGTGCAATAGGCACTGTTATTAAATTGGCATAGGCCAACAACATATGTATTTGTCCCACTAATTGCATTTGGTAAAAGGCATATTGTTATGAACAATATGTTTGAAGCGTGTAACTGCATTAAGCAGGTTAGAAGAGGAAAAGGAAGAGGAGACCATTATGGTTTTCCAAAGAGGGAGCAAAAAAAAAAAAAGTGAAAGCCAAAAAATAGCATTCAGGCAATACAAAAAGACACAGGCAAAAGGGGATAGGAGAAGTACCAGGAAAACAAAGGGAGGCAGGGAAGTCAGTAAGGGAAGCCAAAGCTCAGACAGAAGAAAACATTGCAAAATCAGTGGTTAAAGGGGACAAACCTTTACAGGTACATAAGTGCAAAAAAAAAGACAAAGGGAGGGATAGTGAGACTAAAGGGGAGGATGGGAGTCGTGGAGAATGACAACAGTAAAGCTGACATATTGAACAGGTATTTTGCTCAGTCTTTACTGAGGAAGAGGGATAATGGGTCTGAAGGAGTACAAGGGGTGAGAATGGTGCAGAAATGGATTGCATCACAAGTCCTATGAAGACAAGTTAAAGGAACTGAACATGTACTCCTGGAGGAGAGGAGGGAGAGAGGATATAATAAGAGACATACAAGTATCTTACAGGGATAAACAGAGTGCAGGAAAACACTATTTTTAGCGAAAAAGATGTTCCAGGACTAGAGGGCATGGGATGAAGTTGGAGGGAGGATCATTCAGAGGAAACATGAGAAAGAATTTCTTCACAGAACTGGTGGTGGACAAGTGGAATACCCTGCCAGAGGAAGTGGTGGGGGCTGAAACAATCACGGGTTTAAAATGCATGGGATGGACATAAAGGAATTCTAGAGGTCAGGGTAAGGAAAACAGACTTCTAGGAAAACAAACTGAATTTACAAGCTCAAATGGGCAGACTGGGTGGGCCTATAGGCCCTTATCTGCTGACACTGTCTATGTATCTATGTATCTATGTATTGTAACATTACAAAATTTTATAACTCAGGTCTCAGTCAGGCCTGCTTGCAACAGACAGGGAAATAATGTTCATCACTGTCATAACTGCTTCTGTAATTTAAAAGCAGGAGGTAACCATAACATTGTCATAATTTACAAATGGTCAATGGTATACATTGAACCTCGGCCTGCACCCCAGGTGTGCGGTTAATGTCCAATTTTTATTTTTTCTTTCTAATTGCCAGAATTTAGGCTCTGTCACACCACTCTTACAAAACAAGAAGTTAATGGTTTAAAAGATTATTTGTGTGTTTTTAATTCAGTGTCTAACACACTTTGCAAGTTTGCAGGTTTCAAGGTGTGGCCACATAAGATCTCCACGTTCAACAGAAGTAATACTTTCATCTAAGTTGCCAAGACCTTCATCTTTTTCTTAAAAAGAAAACAACTGCCACAGTTTTGATGTTATCACCATCTTTGTGCCTGACTGGTTCCTAATAAGGACTATTGCATGAATCCGGTTATTATTTACCTCTGCAAGTGTAATGTTTTCAGCAAATTACACCTATTTGTAGAACTTTAAATCAACTGAAGAAGGTCCAGTCAGTTCAGACTCTGCAATCAAGCTTATTGTTTCTGCTTACTATGAAGTTAAGTCTGGGAAGGCACTCCTCAACTCCAGCGAGAAGATTCTGCTTCAATTGACCTTCAAGCAATACATCCATTTTCTTCGCTGCTGCTTGTTCCAAACATGGCTGGTACTTTCTACAACCCTATTGCTCTGTTATGGACTGTGTTCTTAATGGTTTATTGTCAATTGTTACCTTTTATGGACTGTTAATCTTTATGCCGGGTGTAATCAACTCGACAAAACAAATGCCATGCCAGTGTGTGTGTGTGTGTGTGGCTATTCCATTAAAGGACTCAATGCACCCCTGGCCAGTGAGTCTACTAATCAGCCAGCTAGCAAAATGAACACTGACTTTTCTACTATGCTGGTGTTTTGTTTTAAATTACTGTCTGCATTGCCTCATATGCCTTGTGGGGTTACCACCATTCTGCAAATGACATTTCATCTGTACTGTAACTACATCAACCTGTGAATACTTGTATGAACTTATGAACTGTTAATTTCATGGACTGTTATGTTTTATAAGGACTTATCTGTCAAGAGACATTATCAACAGATTCTTCAATCAAGCTCCCAGGGTGTGCCACACCTCAACACAAGGTAGCATATACCTTATTCACTCTCAAAGTGAATTCCATGAACTCTTTTCATCAACAAAATTGTCATGTTATATTGTGTTATATGTGGTGTCATGTTAGCATTTTTCACATATTTCAATTGTGGTGTTGACATCCCTCAATTCTGTATTATGTTTTACAAACTCACAATTTGTGTTCGTCTGTAACCAGCCCTGTGCCAACTCCAAAACAGGATGCTTTTTATAAATGCCTTGACTATCTGTATGCTGGCAACCAGTTTTAAATCATATACCTAGTCACCTAGTCTAACAGTCTAAAAGTAGAAATGTTTAGTTTTTTGTAACCTTCAGTTATTAACTAATATCTTTACATTTATGTTCAATTTTTGTGAATGTTCGAGTCCCTCAGGGCTTCCTATCTTCAGGGTGGAAATTATTAACAGTGGTCAGTGGCCAAGGTTTTATTAATCAGTGACCAAACTTTTATCAACAATGTGTAGTTGGCTAACCATAAAACTGAGGAAATAAAAAGGTGTAAAATGGCTAGTGTAAATTGCTAAAGGGTTAGTAAGAGGTAAAAATGGTTAGTAAATGACTAAATAATGCCAACATGTAAATTAGTATATCTAGTAGCAAAAGGCTGCACGGAAAATACCACTATGTCACTTAATATGTGTGTAAGACTTTAAAAGGGTTAATTGTAAAATTCTATACAATAAAAAAAAAATAGCTAAAAGCATAAAATGAGGCGTGGCAGATATGCACAAATTCCAGCCTTGCATTTTTCTAAGCTTGCTACACATAAATATGGGACCCATGGTCATGGCTTACAAGTGTAGTTGGTGACTGGGTGCTACTCTTCCATTGGGTGACAGTACTTGTAAGTGGTCATATTGGCACTCTGGCTACTGACTGTCCTAATCAAACTTCTCCTACAATGCCTGTGCAACACAATGGTGTCACGGGACGCCACCCACCTGCCCCTTCTACAACCCCGAACAAAAGGACCCCATTAAACTGAGGGGTGTTTTCCATTACAAAATGAGCCAAATTGTGATCAAAATATAAAGCGAGAAAAAGTAAAAAGGATCGGTTAGTTGATACATAGTATCAAAGGGGGAGAGTGTGAGGGAATTTTATATATCCTAAAGCTATATTTGCTATTAAATGCCTTGAAGCTATGCTTGCTTTAAAAGCCATGCTGTAACAAAGTAATAATGAATGTAGTAGACATTTCTGAGTTCATGTTTTGTTCTTTTAAGGGTTATAGAATTTGTACTGAGGTTACTTGAAGTGCACTTGTAAAAAACAGAAAGCTAGATAAAACTGAGCAGAACTGGTTGTACCAGCCTAAATAGCAGGCTTGGACATAATATAGAGATAGGAGCATGCCTGGGCATAAAATATAATAACAGCACGTAATGGCATTGAAGATAAGCTGTACGTTGCTATGGTGTGAGTGAAACTCATTGTCTCTCTCAGGTCAGCTTGACCAGGCATATGTTTCTTTTTTTTTCTGTTACATTGTTGAAAACTTGTTATGCTGTTTTATGATTGGCTCATACTGAAATGCTGGTATTTTTCAAGATAAGAAGTGCAAAATCTAGCTTATAAAAGCTGCTGTAAACTTTAATCAATGACTATCTCCTTTGTAGAAGTCCCACATGCATGTGTGAGATATTTGATCAAATAAGCGTCATGTAAGACAAAACCCAGTGGTGTGGTCTTTGCCCGTGACGACGGGAGTGGTTGCTCAGGTAATACTTACAGTGAGAGAATTTACGTCACACCCTTCAGTCTCTAAACTAGGGTCCCTAGCACTAGCATCAGGGCACTCAGGATCACTGTCATCCCTAACCCTCTGACACTGGGTCATCCCTCCTCTTCAGAGTAACCCTCCATAGCTGTGTGGTTAACTGCTACTGGGAAATATCTACCCTTTTCATTAGTCTCCGATCAGGAGACACAGGCTGGGGAACCACCTTCCCAGTGGTTTTCACAATGGCTTCTGTGGGCTCCAGGGAACTACAATTTTCCCTTGCTGCTTGGCTACATGTAACTGCACACACCATCCCCTGTTTGAGATTGCTGCCAAGATGACATCCACTGCTAAAGTTTTATCTACAGCCACCTGTTGCACAGTTCCTCCTGTTTCACCCCAGTCTAGGAGAACACTAGCGAGTGGCAATGTTTTCTCCTCACCAGTGAACCCTTGTACAGTGACATATTTATTGGGTATAAGATGACCAGGCTCTACCAGATCCTCTTTACCAATGTCAGGATGCCTCTGTGTCCCTTAACCCTTGTGTCTGTACACCATTCACCATGACTGGGTGCATGTATTCCCTCATGTTCACAGGCATGCTTCCAGGGACACACAAACAACCCACCTCTTTCCTAACTCCATGTTGCATATTGCTTGCCTTTTAGGGCACTGTCTGGCAATATGCCCAGTTTCTACAGACCCAACATTAATTTCTTTTCTCAGAGAAATCTTTTCTCTGAAACCTGGGCTAACTGGTTTCGTGGAGGCAGTGAGGTTTTAGCCACCCTGAAGGCACGCTTTTCCCTTTCTGCACTGTCATGCCCGCCCATTCACTTTCAGAGCAGGTCTGCTCTTGGCATAGCGGTCCGAGAGTTCAGCAGCCTCTTACACTGTTTTGGGATCTCGGTCCTCTAGCCAGGTTTTCAGCTCTGCTGGGCATGCCCCAAAAACTCTTCTAACAAAAGAGCATTTTCAATTTTATCTATAGAGTTTGCCTCAATTCTGTTCCCACCAATGTTTTAAAAAGTGATTTATTTAATGGCTAGCTCCTCGTAGCTCATGTCAGGGCTTCTACAGAATTTAGCTCTGTATGCTTCAGCAGTTAAATCAAATTTTTTAACATTGCAACTTTAAGTTTGCTATAATCATTACTGTTCACACTGTCCATGTGACCCAATGCATCCGAGCTTTCCGGTAAGTAGCGGGCATAGCTGGAAGCTCCAGGACCCTCTAGGAATTTTAGCATGAATACAAACTTTTTCAAAGAAATTTAAAAAGGCATCCATATCCTCTCCTCTTTAGATTCAGCTATCAATTTGGAATTCAATTTGTAACCCAGTCCTGTAGTTCCAGTTAAACCAAGCCACTTACCTACTCTGGTCTGGTGATTGGGTCATAGCTTCTCAGTTCATGTCACCTCTGGCTCACGCTCCTCATGGTCCGCCTCTCGCTCGTTCTTGCCCTCTTCTCCTCTGCAGCTCGCTGGTGCTCACGCCTTCACGGTCAGCCTCCTGCTGTTCTCACTCTGCCTCTCGCTATTCTCGTTCAGCCTCTCACTGTTCTCGCCCCTCTTCTCCTGGAACTCCAGGTCCATTCTGCAACTCAATCTGCAGCCTGAGTGCTTCTAGCTCCAGAATGGTGGTGATCTTCCCCAGCTGCTGTGGTCTGTCGCTGGCACTGGCCCTGCTGTCATCCTCATTGGATCTTGCCACTGGCCCTTCCATGCTCAGAGTTTGGTCCTTTAGAGTCACAGTGGTGACTCGATGCTCTGGTATTGGCTGCCATCAGGGCATCCACAAGGTTCTGCTTAGTGGCTCTCACCTCGTGCAGGACTCCTCTGTCCTTGCACAACTGCCTCAAGTAGTCTATAGTGTGCCCACTGTAGTTGGAAGCCATCTTCTTCCCTAACTACGGCTACTCTTTCACTTTTGAAAAAAAATAAAACAGGTAGGAACTTGACTG
Organism: Neoceratodus forsteri; assembly: GCA_016271365.2. NCBI lineage: Eukaryota > Metazoa > Chordata > Ceratodontiformes > Ceratodontidae > Neoceratodus > Neoceratodus forsteri. Next base: position 792,752,668 of record CM057449.1, read on the forward strand.
TAAGCCAAATGATATAGTTCTGTTTCCTCTTTAAAACAAATCAATGCCTTATTTTGCAAATGAGCTGTACAGTATCAAGCTAACACACTGAATAATTAAAGCTTGTGTTCCCAAATGTATCCGCACCGCTGCCAACCAATCTGTCACAAAACCACTCAGCAGGTCAGGCCCTCTGCTCCCACAGTGCCAACCTCCGAGCTCAGTATTGTGAATAGTGAACAGAACAGGGTAACCCTCCTGTCTGCTTGTGGGTCCAAATCACCTTTGGTCTCAAGTTCTGGGGATTCAAACTGTGAACCTTATGCTAGCGCATCAAATGTATAGGCTCAGATAATCTGCTCTTGGGGATGACAGATATCTTTCACCTAAGGGCACTAACCAGGTATCCAAAATGAACCCTTAAAACTCTATAAAAGACCTTGGGTATATTCTTACCTTTTCCGGTTTGGTAACACCATTAAGCTAATGAACAGTTTTGTCAGTCCTAACCCTCCATACATCACATGCAAAAGAAAGAACTTCGAACACACCCAGGCAGTCTTTTAAATATAGATTTACTTAAAAATGGATAAAAATATGTAAAATGTAAACACAGAACCATGTATCATAAAGCATATAATCACTAAAAAGAACAAGGTTAAAGTACAAACAAACTCCTACCACAATACAATTAGACTTTTCTATCTAATGTATTACCTTCTTATGGTGCTTATAGTTAGTTCTTGTTTCTAAGAGCCCACAAAGAAAATTTGTCTCAGTGGAAATACAGAATGCAGTTTAAACTCTGTGTCTCCACCCTTCTATGATGCCATCTAGCTCCTCCTTTTAGAATATAAACATTATACAAAACAGGATGTACTATCAGGAGGTATACTAAATAAGGTGACATCAGCAAAAACTCATTTCCCAATATGATTCTCTTTAATCAAGCCTTTCCTTTGATCTGGTGTGGTTTCCTGCTTCCAAGGATCAAAGGATAACTTTTAGCACCACAGTGATATGACAGGTTTTCTTCCTCTAAGACATCATAAAAGTTTATGATTCCTATATCCTGTTAGCTGGGTCAGCTCCAATTGAGTCAGATAAATAGGAGACCCTTAATTAAGGATCTCTAGTCTTTTTAATTACCTCCTGGTTTCAGGTTAATATATCCTGTTTTTCCACTAAAACCTGACCCATAGCACAGCTGCCTTATGGAGACAAATCACACTCTACATTTTTGTATTACAAATATTAAAGAACAATCATAACCAGCTGGCCAAGCGTTACAGGAATAACGGCATTTCACAGGCGTGTCATTGCTAAGCTAATTGCAGTTTGAGCTGCAGTGGGCTGGAGAGTGTAGGCCAATGACCAGGCGAGTGGCCTGTGACACTGGTCGCAGTCTGAGGGGTGGAAACTGTGTGCAGTTGAAAGGAATGAAGCACTCCAATGAGAAAGCTCTTCAGTCCTTTCACTTGCATAAAGCCGGGGCAATGAGGTGATCAGCTTTATAGGGGACAGGACACGCACTCCCTGTACCAGTCAGTCCCTGGTGTCATACCAGATTGGTTCACACTCGTGACAAAGAAAAAAATCTCCTGTCCAGTTGGGTAATCCTCTTCTAAGACACTGAATAGGACCGGACCCATTTTCTTGCTCACCATTTACTACTGCTATTGCTTTTATGAGCTGGGTGTTTTGTATACTGGTTACCCATAGACCATAAGGCCCGCAAGCGACGATAAAGACACATGATGACGACATCCAAACAGCCATTCATGGGCGAGCCGCAGTGAGTTTAAAACTGTGAGGTTCAAATAACCTTGTGGGTATCACTTTTCATTCCATCAGTTCTCAAACGAGGAGAAGTAAATGGTGAACAAGAAATGTTTTTGTGCTTTGCAGTAAAACTGAGAGGTTTTGAAAAGGCCATCATTAATCTGTGGCCAGTGCCCCAGGCATCTTCCAAATGGCCACGGTTAATGAAAGTATTGCAACCATTTTTTTAAAGCCAGGCTGTTGTGCAGCCAGGAATCTTGATTTAATGCCATAGTACTACTGGCGATGGCAGTGCCCCTCCCTTCAGTGCTTGCCCTACTTGCAAAGTCAATCAAGTGGCAGCCCACCCAATCCACTTGCCTGCCAGTGCATCTCCGTGCTGTCAGACTTGGAGCTCCACCTCCTGTCACTGACTCAGCTGTGCTATTCGTCCTCAGCTCGCTTGCCCCACTGCTGTCTCTCTCTCTCGTTGACATCACAGATAATCTTTTGACATCACAGCGATGGTGCAACAGCTTTTTGAAAGTGACCGATTTTCATCTACAATCAGGGATAACCATAAACTATATAGGAAAAGCTAGATGAAAAGATCTCAAGTCCACTGTGTTTGCCACCTGCCATCCAGGCGGCTGCATCATTCAGTATAATGAAGAGTAGTTGTAACCACTGTCTAATAGGATGCGGTACCACCAGTAGTTCTGAGAGAGAGAGAACGAAGAGAGAGAGAGAGATGGGGAGAGACAGAAAGAAAAAGAGTAGCATCCTTCCACCATATTCAAAATACAACACTGAGGTAATTAATCTAAGCAAGTTGCATTTTATGAATCATTTCATGTCTAAACCTTGATCAAGCTGCCAGTGTGATCCTCTAGCCCCTGTAAAATAAAGGGCAAATGGGAAGAGCCTGTTCCAACAAAGGTCCAACAACAGATCCAACAAGTTCAAGCAGAAACGGAAGCTCCCTCATTGCAGCATTCTGACTCAAATTACTGTGTTTTGTTTTTCACCCAGAATACATGTAGTGCCAGTGTTTTAATATAATTGCCAACTGCTGCATTGAGGCCCTGCAGCAGAGGGTTACATCTATCTATCTGTCTATCTATCTGTCTGTCATCGATAGAGATATAGATAGACAGAGATATAAATAGATATACAAGACCTAAAACAGATACTCAACAGTAGAAATATTAAAGTCAGTGACTTGTGGGATGCAGCAACTATAACGATGTGGTAAAAGAGACTATACATGGATGTTAATACAAAGGCCGTTTTACTGTGAAACCCAAGGTATTTGCAAAGTGTACTCTGATGAGTCATTAAGTGGGTGACTAACCTATGAAACACTGATATGTATAAATGATGGCAATACCTAGATATCTTCTCATGCCAATAAAGTTTTATATGAGAGAGAGAGGAGGAATTTACACTATATGGCACCCTTTTGGCAAAACCAGGATGCACCTTGCAAAAACATAACAGGTCACACTACACACATCACACAAAATGCTTAATATTATAAAAGGGACTCAGAAATGCTGTATGTTGATTCTTAACAGCATTCTGAGATCACTATGTTAAGCTAACATGATAGTAGAGCCTGAATACTGGGGCATTGATTTTGTTTTTATTAATGTCCTATATTTCTAGTTGATTCTATTTTCAGAATCCAGAGCCTCATTATAATTATTACTAGACCTACTCCAAACAGTAAATTGCTACAGTAAACAAAAACCATGACAACCACTGCAATTAATGAAGAGGTAAGGTGAACCTGTTTTCCTATTTAAAACACAGTCTGCTTTCTTATGTTTCCTTGCTGGTGCGCACGCGAAACATCTTGAGTATGATAACAGCATTTCATAGGCGTGTCACTGCTCAGCCAGTTGCAGTTTGAGCTGCAGTGGGCTGGGCAGCGCAGATCAAACACTAGGTGAGTGGCCTGTGACACTGGTCGCAGTCTGATGGGTGGAAACTTTGTGTAGTTGAAAGGAATGATGCACTCCAATGAGACAGCACTTCAGTCCTTTCATTTGCATAAAACCAGCCGGCAATGAGGTGATCGGCTTTATAGGGGACACATCACTCCCTGTATCAGTCAGTTCCTGGTGTCATGCCGGATCGGTTCACACTCATGACAAAGAAATAAAAGTCACTTGCCCAGTTTGGTAGTCCTCATTGCCTCTTCTTCCAGTCCTTGTTTGTAAGAGTCCAGGTAGGGCTTTATTATGAAATAACCATTGGGGTACCTGGTAGACACCTGCCTAACTGGTTAGCTTGTGCCACGTAATGTTTTTCATGGGAACCAAGCTCTAGAGAGATTATCTCAAAGTCGTCCTTGGGCTGCCATTCTGCAAAAGCGCAAGCATGAAATCAAAGAGGAATTGATCTGGCAGCATGAACCGATCTAGCTTTATAGGGGTCCCAAGGCTTACAGTGTTGCTAGGCAGCACCAACCAACTCAATTGATGTTCGCGCATTCTACACACACACACACACACACACACACACCATGGATGACCGATTCTGTGCTCATCTATTCCCAGATGGGGAAGCCCAACTGTGACTGCGTGGAAACTAAGACTAGTAGCTGGCTGCTATGGAAGTAACAGTCAGGTCAGGTGGGTGCACAAAGAGGTATTTAATTCAGATAAGCACATCCCCTCCTCCCATAATGAGCCTGGTGTTTTCAGGTGGTAAGGGCACCCTTGGGCAGTCAGTAGCAGTGTACAGAGAAGGGGCTTCTCAGTCACAGGACCCAGGGTGTTGGGCTGAGACGCAGCACCACCAACTGCCAGGGAGAGGGCCTCTGGACTCCCAGCAGGAGCACCAAGACTCACTGTCACAGGGACAGAGAGAGGGAGACAATGTTCAGCTGGGACGGAACCAAGTAATAACTGTCATGTCACTGTGTGTCTTGTGGGTAGGTGTTTTGTCAGCGGGTGGTGACTGTAGGGTCGGGTGTGTACCCAGAGAGGGTGGCATAAAGCTGGTAGGAGACCATTCTTTATACTTCACAGAATTCTACAGGTTTGGGTGGGTTGGGCAGTATATGCTGATGTCTTTGCAACAACTATGGTGTACTTTAACCCCTGTCACTAAGTTTCCCTCGTGTTTGGTCCAAACATTTGGCAGGTGGTGGAGCTTTGCAAACCTTGGACCCTCTGAAATTGAACTTTGCTGCCCTATGATTCTTGTAAAATGATGCCACTGGTGATGGGTGGCTGGTCAATCAGGGAGAGGGAGCACTGTGGCACACCTGGCAACAGCATCAACCTCACCATCACTCAGTGCCTTGGGGTGAGTGTCTTGTTGCGGGTGGTGGTTGTGTAGGGTGGTTGTGTGCCATGGGTGGCGGGCATAAAACTAGTACGTGATCATCTTTTGTGCTGGAGGTGTAGGTGGGTAGCCCTATATAGAGCTGAGCTTGGGCAAAATCCTCTAACTTGTATGAGCCAGTACACATTCTAGATAGCTGTCTCTCTCTATATGGACAAAGGAAGTGATGGGTATGAGTGTTATTCAGGTATCCTGGACCCATCCATATAGAGCCATATACTGTAGGTCAGCAGACCAACCTTGAAGGCGATTCTCACCCCACCAGCAGCCAATGCAATTCACACAGGACCAGGGTTATATGGCAAGACCTGTGAAGGCCTGATAGCGACATGGCTGCAGCATTCTGCACCAGTTGCAGATGATACAGGACACACATACACTCACCCTGAGTTACAGAGCATTACAGAAATCAAGTCAGGAAGTCACGAAGATGTGTATCAATGAAGGCAGGCCTTTGGGGGAATTGAGGCTTTAATCTGGGTGATTGTTACTGAGATGGTAAAATCACTCTGGACTGCAGCTGATGCCTGAGTCTCAAACATCAGCCTGTTGTCCAGAATGACTCTCAGCTACTTCACCTTAGCAGAGGCCACTGAACTCAAAGAGCCAAGCACTAGATCAATTATCCTCTTGGTGGTCTCTGCACCCCATCTCTGACCAGTGGAATGTTACTTGAGCGGAGGCCTTGATTTGTTCGAACTGGCTCTCTAAAGAATTAAAAATTGTAGTTTAAAAATAATTAGTTGGAGCCATCATGTCAGAGCTGCAACAAGGACAAAAAATGACTGAGATCTAAATCTATCATTTTTTTTTGTTATTGAGCTTCTTAATTAAAGGGCTCAAGTGTTTTGGTTCTTGTTTCCGCATGCACTCCTTTTCACATACACCCACACCAACACCCAGCTCCACCAAAAGCGAAGCCTTATTACCTTGTGGAGTCAGGTTGCCATGGAAATGGATGATACAAAATGTTTTCTTAACACAGACAAGCTGGTAGTGCACCTTGTTTTTAGCTACTATGTGTTTAATATTATTTAAAAAGGTATGGGTGAGTCTGAGAAATGAATGGACCTAACCAACCTGGGTGTGATATTGTGCAGGCCTGTACTGAGTGCATAAGCTGGTCATGAGGTGGCTTGTATTGGCTGCATTTGGACAGGGCGGGGTGTTGATCAGTCTCACCCTTAAATTAATTCAGGGTTTACTCAGAATTGTGTCATCTGGAGTCAAAAAAACTCCACTAAGTGATTTTTCACTACATTCTCCATATCGCTAGCACCTTTCACTCATACTAAATGTTACCAAACTGCGCCTTCACATCATTATATGTATAAGTCAATTCTGACTTTCACCAATTCTGCCACTCCTTTTCTCCCTTTCTTTCAAATAATACAATGCACCTGACACATACATCATGAAAGGAAACATTCAGCATTGACAAATGCTTGTTAGTCTTTGTCCCAGTTCATAAACAGAGTCCAAGGAGCACAGACAAGTTTATAGCTATACATGGCTCCCCATAACAATTTCCTCTGCTCATCCTTCACCAATTGTCCAGGGACAACCAAAGTATTTGCAGCATCTACAGACTTTATGCTAGAGCTCCTTCTCACAGCCGACTCCTCCTCCTCATCGAGGCTCCAGTCCTGAGGCTGCCATCTCTCAGGTATGATTTCCATCTCGACCTCGTCTCAGTCCACTCCGCTTAGTTCATATGATTCTAGTCACTCCACTGGCACTGTGAAAGGTAGGAGTGCTTAGTTTCTCCAGGAACAGGACAGATTGGCAGACTAAACATTAGGTAATCCGCTTCAGTCTCATTTAATTCACAGTTGATCTCCAGGATGTCTCCAGGAATAGGGCAGATTGGCAGACTGGCTGACTGGACATCGGGTAATTAGTTCAATTCATAGTTAATCAACCACTAATTGTTTTACAAATCTGGGAAGGAATGGAGGGTACAAGCACAAATTTGGGGAGGGGCAGGGGTGCAGGTACAAATTTTGGGAGGGTACAGAGGAAAGTACAAATTTTAGGAAGGAGCAGGATTACAAGTACAAATTTTAGAAGGAGAGATGGGGTACAAGTACAGGTTTTATGAGGGGTGCAGGGGCAAATATTTTGGGAGGTGTGCAGGGATGCACGAATGGATTTTGGGAGGGTTGTTAGGGCAAGCACAGTTTTGGAGAGTGATTCAGTGGTTGAAGTACACATTTGTGGAGGGGTGCAGGGATACCAGTGTAAGTTTTGGGTGTACAAATTGTTCAAATTTCAGAAAGGTTGCAGGATGCAAGTGCAAATTTTGGGAGTGGTGAAGTTACAAATTTGGAGTGGGGTGCAACTGGTGTACATTTGAGGGAGTGCAGAGTTAGATGCACGATATATGGCGTGTGGGCTAAAGTATTAATTTTGAGAGGGATGCAGAAGATGGAGTTCATACTTGGATGGCTGCAGGAAAAAGAGCAAACTTTAAGAGGGAGAGGTATATGTAAAAATATTGATGGTACAGTAAAAGATGTGTACATTTTGGGAAAGGTATATAAAAGTCTTACATTAGCAAAGGGCAGTAGAATACAAATTAGGATGAGGTGCAGGACATAAGTAAATATTCTGGAAGGATTACAAGGGCAGCGGTATAAATTCTGGGAGGAGGAAAACTCATTACAGATGAAATGTGCAAGTACTGAGAGTGTGGTAGAACCTTAGCAAGCGGAGGAATCAAAACAGAACTGTATTTAGGTTAATCAGGAAAATGGGGAAAAATACATGAACTGATGATGTTTGGGCAGTCCATCTCTAGTTTAATACTGTCCCAAAATGTGTTACTGATTAGCTTGTGAAAGTTACTAGATATTCAATATTTTAACAGTATATTTAATACAGTTGAAAATGACAACTGATTTTTGCCATTTCATAATCTGATGTATACTATGCTGCCAGGACCTTGAGGAAAACAACATCGTTCTTTGCTTAAATGACATCACCACCCACCCAAGATTCAGTCAACTGGTCTGAAAAATGTCTGAAGACCTTTCTGTAAAGCCATCAAATAAGAGGCAATAAACTAGCAATTACACATAACACTTTGCAATTCCTGCAGTTTATTTGTAATACATAATGCCTGGTTGTCCTTGTACTAGGAAAACAGTTATTTTTCAAATATTTTTATTTATTTATTTAGCTTTTGTTGATCAGGTAAGTACACTAGGCAAAACATATGCCTATTTTCAGGTACGACCTGGGGAAGTACAGAAGTACGATTTCAACAGAGTACAACATAATACAAGCAGGGCAGGTGCACTGAGGTCAGGAGAAGCATAACAGACACAGTAAGATAATTCAGATTACATAAGTGGCACATTCAAATATTAAATAAATACAGAGACACTAAGACAATGTTCTAAGCATTATATACAGATATCTACAGTACAGGACCCCAAACAGTAACAAAGTCAGCACAAATCCAGGCACCAGCAAGAGAAGACATTAACACATTTACACAAGGCCACACCCAGGCGGGCAGGCTACCACAGCAGGACCTAAGCCAAAGTAAAGGAAATTATATCAATGAGTGCCGTCAGGGGACCAGGGTAATCAGGAGGTTTAAGACAGTCGCATGTTGAAGAGAGCTTCAGGTGTTTCCACAGGGGTTCGTGACACACATAGGAGGGAGAGGAGTGGACCCTGCCAGGAAAGGAATTCCATAATCTGGGGCACAAGAAGCAAAACCCTGTCTCCCATTTGAGTACATGTAGCAGGAACCTTAAGGATAGCATGGCCCAGAGACCTGAGGGAGTAGACAGAGGGACAGCCGCACAAGGAGCTCCGCCATTCCAGGGGTGCCAGTGCTCAAAACCTTACCTGTGAAGCAGCCCAAAACAAAGTTAAGGTAGATGGGTGGAGAGAGCCAGTTGAGCTTACTATACAAATCACAATGGTGAGTGAGGCGAGGGGCTGCAAGAGCAAACGGCAAATGTTACTGTATGCCACGACCCACCTGGAGGTACGGCAAACAGAGGAACCCATAGCATAAAGATGGTAGAAACACATCTCTGGCCAGTACTAGGTGAGCAGCTGTAGTAAAGTTATTTTCTCCTGTAAGCCAGACCCAATTTCAGTTAACACCCTGACACACATTAGAATGTGGTGACCAAGGTCAAGCGGAGGGTCAAGTGTCACACCAAGGTATTTGATGGAGTCAGTGATAAGAACTGGAACACCATCATTACCCGAGATGCACAGAGGGACAGGGGAGGCCTTTAGCTTGGCCAGGGATCCAAACAGCATGGTCTGAGTCTTTTAAAGTTTAGGACCAGCTTGTGGGACAATATGCAGGACTGGATATCCCTGAAATCCTTACTCAGTTGGTGATTAATGACCCCAATGTCCTGGGAATGAGTAAGGATAACTAGGTCATCAGCATACAGGATAGTCCTGCAGGAGGCAGCAGAGGAGGAAGATCATTGACAAATATGGAGAAGAGTGGGGCATGCTTGTCCTGCAACACCCCAAAGATGCTGAGGAAATGACAGACTGCAGAGGAAGTACTTGGCATACAACACTGCAGACCAGTCCGTGAGCATAAGATCCTCATGGAAAGTCCCCTGGTCAAACCTGGAGAAGTCCATGACTTGAATGATTTTAGGAGGAATTTTTAAGGTGGAGACCTTCCAATGCAATACACAGGGCGTGGTCCAAAATGGAGTCAGGGAGGGTACCAGAAGAGCTAATCCTCTCAGGCCTGTTGGGTGGGACCCAGTCCAGGAGGGAGCTGGTACATCTAGTGGATGACCATCTAATCTAGTGGAATCCTTGATTAGTTGGGACATTGAGAAGCCTGCAAGCAGAGACTCATATTGCTTGGTATTGCCACCAAGCCAGTTTAAGTTAAGATCTCCTGTTCCCCGCCTTGAGCCAACAGAATCAAGAAGGAAGACAGACCCAAGACACTACCCACAGGGGATTGTAGGTACACAATGTGTAGTTTTGTGTGGTCCCGAGTAGCAGCACAGCATGCAGCAGTTCACAGGAGGACTGCACCAGCTGAGAGCAGGCCAAGATCGACAGGTTGAAGTGACTCCTGTGGTAGACCAGGATATCACCCCCCACACCCCACCCCCATTTCCTGGACAGTCCTGCCTAACAAAATCAAAGCCAGGAAGCATACAGGCCGAATCTGGTGGAGGGTTTAGCCAAGTTTCAGTTATCCCAAGGATGTCAAGCTTATGAGTTTCCATGCAAGTGGTAAATGATGAAATCTATAAAATAAAATAAACGGATGCAAATTAATATAAATTGTTAACAATAAAATATTTCTATGCATCAACTAAATCCGACACAATCTCAAACTACTTTTTAAGAATGGTTTTATATCAATTCTGTCGTTCAGTCCTGGTATCTCTGATCCACCCATGGCAAAAATCCAATATTGTTCTCTTTTCAACAAAATGTTATTATAATCACCACCCTTGGGCTCTTATGGGTTTTTCAACCCCAACAAATGACCACACATGTTCTTTAACATCATTTACTTTACCCATATGAATTGTTAAGGCATTTTACTATCACCATTCTTTATCGCTCTTAAATGCTCACCCACCCTCTCTTTAAATTTCCTTTTAGTTTTTCCTATATAGAACAACCACACGCACAAGAGGCCAAATAAATGACCCTTCTGTTGCACAGGTGATGAAACTCTAACCTTTATGATTCTTTTAGTCTTAGGATTAATTAAAGTTTTAGTTTGTGTGATGGTTTGGCAAAATTTACAATTTCACACCTAAACATCCATCTTGACATGCAGGTAACCACATCTTTTATTTTCATATTTTGGTTGTACTGAATGCATCAAACTATCTTTTAAACTTCTTCCTTTTTATTGTTTCTATATAGGAAAAACTAAAAGGAAATTTAAAGAGAGGGTGGATATAAAACCATTCTTAAAAAGTAGTTTGAGATTGTGTCAGATTTAGTTGATGCATAGAAATATTTTATTGTTAACAATTTATATTAATTTGCATACGCTTATTTTATTTTATAGATTTCATCATTTACCACTTGCATGGAAAGTGGATCCCTAAGACATTGAGGAGGACACTAATTATAATGGTAAAAAGTAAAAGCAATATTTAAAGCTAAAATCATTTACCACTTGCATGGAAAGTGGATCCCTAAGAAATTGAGGAGGACACTAATTGTAGTGGTCAAAAGTAAAAGTAATATTTAAAGCTAAAATGCTTATTTATTAAGTATGTAGATTATGTTTTAATGGTTTTATTTGTAAAAGTTAAAGTTGGTTCACTTTGATACTGTCACTTTAAGATTTTTAAATATAAGTGTTGCTTCTTTGGTGTTGGTATTCTCATGATTAAAGGCGCCAGGGGGTGTGAAACTAGCGTTGGGAAGTTTGTGGTCTTTTAGCTTTAATGGAAGCAGGGTGCATTCATCTGTTTTTCTGAATAAAATGAAGCACTTTTTAGCACCCAGAGATTTGCTTCCTTTCGTCTGATTCAAACCTCAATCGGTGCGGTCTGGATTTACTTGATACAATACCAGTGCTGGCTTATTTGAACTGCTTTATCTTCACTTGTTGTTTGCCGAGCACGGGTTCCCAGGTGCAGACCTGTGTTTTCTTTGTTTAAAAACTTCCCAGGAGAGCAGGCTAGGCAGGAGGACCAGGTTAGGCTTCATATCCCCTGCAAGTACTAGAGTTACCAAAAGTAGCCAGAGGAGATGCCTTGGGGCAACCCTAGTGGATGGCTTGCATACCAGTACGCCTGACCACAATGACTGGATACAGGAGCTCTGCAGGTTGAGGCAACAGATGGACAAGGAAGACTGTCTGTCACAGGCTGTTGGTTAGAGAATGTAAGTTCATTTCTTTAGGTGGCCAATGGTGAGACCCTGGATTGTCCTATGGGAGGAGCACTGTCCGCAATGAGAAGAGGTGGAACAGTACAGTGAGCAGGCCAACGGTGAGGACATTAGTGACAGGAAAAGGCACAGCCCTGTTAGTCTGGCTTAGGAGCCCTCATGACATGCAACGATGCTCCTGAGTCAGTCCTATGTTCAACAGTGGCCCTGCAGGATAGCACCGGGAGCAAGGCCACCCAGGCCCCCAGGCCACCCAGAAGGTTCAGGAAACAGGCAACTAAGAGGACAGTTTGACCTACTCGTCACACACTCATCAGGGACGGGTATCCGAGATTACCAGATTCTGTAGTAAGGCCACCCAGCAGCAAGTGTCAAAGCAAGATACAGGCAACAGTAAAACCTTTAAGAATACAAAAACATTAGCCCCTAATGAGGTAGTGAAGACAAGAAAGCATGCATAGAGTAAAACATTCAGAGACAGTAAAAATATTCAAAGATACACAGTGGCTAATAACTGCAACTAACACCAGCTTTCTAGTCCACGGTTGAGTCCGACCAACTAATCAGAGGGACGAGACAGACATAGTATAAGGAGTCGGACCCTGGCCAATTCAGAGATTGGAACTGGATTAGCATCGGCCAAGGAAAGAACTGTAGTAAAGATCTGTATATCACTGAGCAGTCAACACAATAAAAATGATAGGTCTGGGGACTATCAACCTCCAAGGGATATAAATGCAGGACAAAATATCCATCAAGTTCAGACAAAGCCAAGAGGCAGCCCCTTCAGGTAGCAGAGGGACCAGCCAATCCACACACTAAATAAGGCACGACACACAGGTGGGAGTGGCTTAAGCCCATTTAGCAGGAGGAGGGAACGGACAGGTGGGAAACTTGAATTAAACCCTGTAGTCAGTAGCACCACCACTTTGCCTACTGCAACTGCAGCACAGTAAGGCAGATTCTTCCCACACCATCCCCAGCGCAATCACCTGCTACACCAGCAGGGCTCCAACTTTAAATCCGTGAACTTGCAGCTTCAGAGAATGATCATGGTAACAGCGGACGGGAGGACAGCCAGACTCCAGTTTCCAAGTCGGCGCCTCATTCATCAGTCAGGCGCTCCAGGAATAGTGAAGCTTGGCGGCGGCAGGGGAGCGACCCACCAAGCAGAGGCCACCTTCCACCCTCTCTCTCAGTAGCAGTGACAAGTTCAGATCATATTTGCATTTCATTTTTATCTTTTACCCCGTGCTTCCACTCTCAGCCACTCCTCCAGGCTGTGCCAAGGTACATCTGATCTGTCCTGTTCCTATACCCCTGTCCCTCATATCTGTAGTCATCCCAGGGTGACCCGGACGTAACCCTCGCTGGTGGGCCTCCTCCTCCGAGGGAAGAGGCACCTGTGGGGCTGACAAGCACACTTCTTTGCCACGGGTACTGCTGAGGGACAGATGGTGGGCCACTGATGGGAATCGGACCACCAGGCGGCCATCATCCGGTCAACAGGTGGAGCCATTTCTGCTTTTCGGTATGTTCCTTTTCTTGTGCACGTCTGTGTTACCCTGGTCTCCACCAGAGGTCACCACAGAGCGACGCTCCCACAACCCACCCAGGAGAGGAGGGAGAGCAGTCCTCCGGACCCAGGTCACTGGTGGGTTGAGGTAAGGCGCCAGCGCCTCAGCCTCTCGTCACTGGGCCGCCTGCATTTGATCTTTAACTATATGGGGGCAGGTCTTAGCTGATTTGCTAGCAAGGTTTTCCATACCTCTCACTGGAGGAAGGAATGAGTACTCAGTGACTAGAAGATGGCCAATGTGGTTCCCCCTACACAAATGTGGAGGTAGAGGATGGGCTGGGACCTACAGACCTGTCAGCCTAACGTCTAACTCGGGTAAACTGCTAAAGATCATAATATGAAAAAGGAACTTTCCTGGAGGTGAATGGACTGCAGGACAAGAGAAAACTTGGTTTCACAAGAGGAAGTGGTCATGCCAGGCAAACATGATCAATTTTTTGATTGTGTGACAAAGGCAGTAAACGAAGTACAGGAAGTAAATATACTGTACACCTTGACTTCAGCAAAGATTTGATGATGTCCAACATAAACGCTTGGTTATGAAAACGGAGGACGCCAAAGTAGTGGACAAAATTACTAAGTAGGTGGAAAACTGGTTAAGTGACAGGAGCCAGAGGGTGGCAATTAACAGGGAGTACATAAAGGTCAGGGATCACTGGCAGGGTGTCACAGGGATTGGTCTTGGCACTGGTCCTCTTCAACATCTTTATCTGCAACTCAGGGTAGAGATCCAGGGCAAAGTTTTGCTTTTACGCAGATGATACTAAGATCTGTGGCTGGGTGGATAGTGAGTAGAGATGTGAAGCTGGCAAACTTTGCTTCACAAATTATCCTAATTTGCAAAGTTTGCCAAATTTGAGAAGTGTGAAGGGCCAACTTTGTGAAGTAATAGTAGCACTTTTTAAGTCAAGTTATGCAAATTCACCTGCAAGTTTCAACTTTGCCACGACTTCACCTGAAAAAGTGATATATTTCCAGGACACCTGCTGTGAAGTGACATAGTGGGCAATTCATGAAGTTTCTCATGATGGCAAATTTTAAAACTTCAGCGGAACTTTCCAGTGAAGCAAAGCTCTGCAAGATCTCCGACAGTGAGGATGGGGTAAAATCACGAAGTCGGGCCTGGGCAGATTGGAAAGGTGATTGAAGGTATGGCAGTTAAATGTAACTGAAAAATGCAAGGAGATGCACATAGGGACAAATAATCCTAGCAATAAATACAGGATGGGGAGTAATACTTAAAAGCACCTGGGAGTAATATTATCAGACAGCCTGAAGGCATCAGGCAAAAGCAATATGGCGGTGGGCAGAGCATATAGGATTCTGAAGTGCATAGGGATAGGAATCAACAGCAGGAGAAGGAAGATACTGCTGCCACTGTGCAAATCACTGGTTCAGTCTTATCTGAGTACTGTGTGCAGTTTTGGAGTCTACATCTGAAAAAGACATAGTCAGGGGTGGAGGCAGTGCAGAGGAGGTAACCAAGTGGATCCAGGGACAGCAGGAAAGCACATAGGAGAGGTTAGTAGATTTGAACATGTACAAACTTGAGGCGAGAAGAGAAAGAGGGGCTATGACTGAAACATACAGATACATTCACAGGTTAAACAAGGAGCCTCTACAGCTTCGATTTAGCATTAGTTAGGTAGGCATGGAGACATGATGGACTGATGGGCCTTTTTCTGCCAGCAGATTCTGTTTCTATGTTTTGCACTGTATCCACGGGCTTTACAAAGTAAAACAGTGCTGAGATGATGGGAGGAATTAAAAATTGAACTGAACTGAAATTGAATTTTATTTATTTATGAATTTAAAGAGCCTACCAGTTTCAGCCCCTGCCCCGACATTTAGGTGCCTTACCTCTATGGCATGCTGTTAGTGTGAAGATGGCACCAAATAATCGAGCCAGTAAAAAGTTACCTTGTAAAATTAATTAAACTAGGTCCCAAGGACTTTCCGGTTGTATGCAAGTGCCACCGCACTCACAAATGTGATGGCAGATGCTAGGGAGAGTGTGGAGGGCATGCCCCATTATAGTCAATGAAGCTTTCCAATCAGTTTTAATATTATAATGTACTTGTATGAAATGTTACACCAGTCAACTAACAAAGCCTCGTTAGTTGACCAGTGCCCACATTTCATTACCAAGTGGCCATTATAATATTAGAAACTGATCGAAAGCTGCCGCCCATTGACTATGATGGGGCATACCCCCGCCGCCTCCCAGCATCTTATCATAACGGTAGTGAGTGGAGGAGGAGCATGGGTGGCCCAAAAAAAAAACGGAAGTCCTCGGGACCTGGTTTAATTAATTTACAAGTGTAACTGTTTTTTACTGGCTGGATTATTTGGTGCCATCTTCACACTAACAGCATGTCGGAGGTAAGGCACATATACATCGGGTGCAGGGGCTGTAACATTTATCTTGGTGGATCTCTTTAAAAAGTACAACAGGAAGAGCTTACTGAGCAGGTACCAGCTCTTCTCCAGATGTCTCCAGGGGAAAAGGGATGTGGAGCAATACAGTACAATAGCATGTTGGAAATGAATGACCCAATACAGTACAATACAAAAGCATCGACAGTGACACACAACACATGAAACTGCAGTATGTGCTGTGCAAGATACACCAGCAGCAACAATATGAAAACAGTTTAAGAAATCAAGATATGGGGTGGGACAAACCAGAACACTGTAGCGGTGCAACTGCTGCAGAGTAATCTGGTTAATATAAACTATAGAGCCTCATCCAAAGGGCTAGTGATGCAACAATCAAACATGTCACATTCACGCCAACCTGATTCCAGTCTGTCTTAAAAGAAAACAGGTTCTGAGCCTTAACATTTCCAAAATTAGCCTTGACCAAACACTACAAAGGGTGTGGTTCTCTAAATTTTGGTTTGGATCCCTCGCTAGCAACCTCAGTTCCCCATTGTCCTGTACCTTTCCTTCCTCCTATCACTTGAAACACTCTCTTCCTTACTCCTTCTCTCTGCCCAACAAAATGCTACAACAGGTCTGGCTGCCTTTTCAGGTGCATTTGATGCTGCCACATTTGCAGCACAGCAACTGGATCAGAGTTGCTGCAGCAGTGCAAAATGTGGCAGTGTGTGACACTACCCGCTCACACTGCACTGCGGTACTGGAATCCACCCAAGAGCAGCAGCTGAGTTGGTGACACCCAAGTGGATCAAGCATTACAAGATTCTGCATCAACTGACGACGCTGACCACAGAGAGATGCAACGCATTGGATCCATGCCCTGCCCTATTACTTAAACTGGAAGTAATCACTGTAATAAAAAGGAGAACAGGAAGAAGTCTGACTGTGCTGAGTACCCACTCTATCGTGTTAAGCTGTGAGACGAGGTAACCTGCCTTGAGATGATCTGTGGGTCATATCAGGGGTGAGGGGTTCAATTACACTAGGGACTGGAGACCCACCTGAGAGGATGAAGGCCTATACTGGGGCGATGGCCTGCATTCATTTGGTGGGGAGTCACAGTCCTCAGCTGATGGTTTAAATGTTACTTCAATGAACATTTAAACTAGTCAACTGCATGGCAGAAGGGATTGGGAAGACAGAAACTGCCCTCCTAACAGGCTGAAATAGAGAGTAGGGAGATTCTGAGGGAGAGGACCTCCGGTGCAAATTAATAAAGGAAGCAGGGTGACAGAAACTGAGAGGAAGGAACAGAAACATCAAAGAGAGAACAGGGAAGGAGGGAGGACAAAAGAAAAGGGGAGGAGTTAACAACCAGTGCTAACAAAATCAGGAAGGACACATGTGCAAATGCTAGATGTCTAGAAACTAAGATTCCAGACCTAGAGGCCATCATAGTAGAAGCCAACTTGAGTATAGTGGCATTACTCAGTCATGGTGCACTGAAACCATGATCGGGACATGGCCATGAGGACACACTGTTCAGGAAGGAGAGGTAAGCAGGAAGGAGGGGTGGAGTGCTATATCTGAAGGAAAGCATAAAAGTAACAGAGATCCCAGGGAATTCTGTGGGGAGCAGAGGTACTGTGGGTCACCCTGGAGTTGGGGAACAGAGCCACTATTCCAGGGCATAATCTACAGGCGTCTGGCACAGGAGGAGGAATTAGATAAGGTATTGTTGGAAGCTAGTGGTAAAATGGCAGAAAAGGGAAAGGTGCTGCTGGTGGGGACTTCAATCTGCCGGATGTAGATTGCAGCCTCCCAGCTGGAGTTTCAGCTAGAAGCAAGGACATCCTGGACTCCCTACAGGGGCATTCTTCAGACAACTAATCAGTGAGCCCATTAGCGATGGGGGCAAACTTGACCCGATTCTCACTAACAGGGACGTGTTGCAGATGTTATGGTGGGAGGCCACATGGGGAGCAGTGATCATCATATGTTGTGGTTCAATATAATGACAGCTGTGGAATCGACCACACATGACCCGAGGGTCTCGGTTTCAGAAGGGCAGATTTTATAAAGATGGGTGAAAGCCTCAAGGTGACCTGGCGGGGGATGACATGAGAGATGGAGAAACAGGGGCCAAGTTCCTGAGACATGCCCCAAACATACCTCTCAACTGTACCACATTACGAGGAACGTTCCTCATTTTACTTCACAAAAGCTCCCTGTTCCACATTGTGAGGACTTGTTCCACATTCAAAGTCAACATTTTAAAGCAACAATCCATAGTAAATGATGCAGAAAATACAGTATCAATTAATAACAGACTTTCTGAACATAAATGCATCATGCTAACAGTGTTTTGAGCTTCTTAGGTAAAGATTTGACTAAGTGTTCCATATTTTGCCCATTTGTTCCATCGCTTTGACAGGCAATGTTCCACATTTGGGGACAAAAGGTTGAGAGGTACGCCCCAAGAGTTCACCATGTCCCTGTTTCTAGCTGAAGCTGCTGCTGGGAGGCACCAATCCATATCCAACAAACTGAAGTCCCTCTCCAGCAGCACCTGAGGTCTCTGCTATGGAAGGCCCCTCCACATCCTCCCTGTTCATTTCATGGATGCCTCCTCCAGCAGTCTTTCCCCACCAGAGTGGCACAGGAATTACTAAGTGATATCAGCTGAGGAATGTGCTCTGTCCAACCACTCCCACCCTTTCAGAGCCCACCACAGTCCAGCTGCTCCTCCTCCCTGGCATCCTCTGAGGTAGCAGTGGCAGATGGTGGCTCCTGGCTAGGGAAGAGGTCCCCTAATCCTAGCCAACTCAGCCTGGAGTCTAGCGACCTCCTCCCACACCCAGAGAGGTGCGCCCAGATGGGCAGCACCATGGTCTCCAAAGGTCTCTCTGAAAAACTGCCGCCTCCACATTGGACTGCACTGCAAACACACCACTCCCAGCATTGCTAATTCCTACTCTCCTGTGTTACCTGGAAATACTTGTGTACCCTTAGCCCCAATAGGGTGTCTCTAGTTTTTCCTTTTGTTTATGAACCTTGCACCTTCACCCTAGATAGGGTCTTTTCCTTCTACCTCTGTCAACAAGCAGTTCACCTTTTGTCTGAAGAGTTTTCCTCCTTAGTTTTCCCTTTACCTTTCTCTGCTTTTCCTTCTATGGTAACAGCACTTTCCTTTCCCTAACCATCTGCTACCTGAGCCCACATAAGCTGCAACAGGCACCATCACAAGTTACTGTCAAAATAATCCCCCAGAACCTGACAGTGTCACTTTAATAGTGGTTGTTGTGTCCTTTCATTGACTTCCTATTTTGGGTTAGAGACATGGGAGTCCAAATATATATATATATATTTATATGCAACAGGGTAAAAAGAACAAAGAGGTGAGACAATTTAATATTTTAGAAAAGGTGCCAGATCTAAATTTGTGTTTAGACTTGCTGCTCCCTTGCCCCCTCATGTAAAGATTCAGAAAGTTTTACATAGATACACAGATACCTGTCGGGCAGATAAGGGCCTATGGCCCACCCAGTCTGCCCATTTGAGCTTGTAAGTTCACTTTATGTTTTTCCTTCCTCCTTAAAACCTAGCTGTCAAACCCACCTCCAGCCCCAAGGTCACGGCCAACTTTTTCAATGACCCTGAACAAAAAATACAGGTTACTCACCTGTAACAGGAGTTCTAGGAATGGTATATGGTGTTCATCCACACTTACTGGCAGGTTCCTTGCCGCTTAAATCTTGCTGGAAGGTCCTCAAGCTGGCTCCTCCCACCCACCCGGTGGTAAACTCGGCCCGCCCATGATGCCAGATCCAGCCCGCTGGAAGCTAGGTTGTGCGTCAAGCCGGGAGGTCGGGTGGGTCGTAGGGATGAACAACATATACCATTCCTAGAACTCCTGTTGCAGGTGAGTAACCTGTATTTCTAGGACATGGATATGTTGTTCAATCCACACTTACTGGCAGACTCCAGCCCTCCCGAGGGGGAGGCAAGGCACACACCCCTACTTAGGAATAAGGACTGAGAACTGAGGCCCCAAAACCAGCATCCCAACGTGACTCAAGGTCGATGTGGTAGTGGGTAATGAAGGCATGTGCCGACTTCCAAGTAGCAGCCCTGCAGATATCCTGGATAGGGACATCCCTGGAAGCAGCTACTGATGCAGCGGCATGGGGTAGAATGAGCTCTTATCCTCTGGGAGGTTCCATGCCCGCCAACCTATAGCAGAGATCTATGCAGGAGGTGACCCACCTGCTTATCGTTCGCTTGGCTGCAGGTCTGCCAGGTGCGCTTCAGAGTAGGTGATGACAAACAGCTGGCGAACCTCTCCCGAACTTCAGCCGTCTGCTCCTTATCATAGCGGCGCTCTTCTAGGGTCCAAAGTATGGAGCCATATTCGCCTCCGAGGTGTGATTGGGGTAGAACACCGGCAGAGTCAACACCTGGTTAAGGTGAAACTCCGACACCACCTTTGGAAGGAACTTCGGGGGCGCGGGACAACCTTGTCCCTGTGGAAGACCAGATAAGGAGACTCGGATGAAAGCGCCTCTGGAGCTCTCCCATCCTTCTGGCTGCACGGATAGCCACCAAGAAGGCGGTCTCTCCACGACAGGTGGGAGATATCGCACTGTGCATCTGCTCAATGGCTTGCCCATGAGCTTGGCCAATACCAGCAGTAGATCCCACAGAGGTGGAGGTTCTGCACCGAGGGAAATGTGATCAAGGCCTTGAAAAAGCGCAGACCACCTTCTCCTGCGCCACTGACTGCTTCCTGGTCTGCGCCCGGTAAGCAGAGATGGCTGCCAGGTGCACCTTAAGGGTCACTGACTGAAGCCCTTGCTGAGAAAGGGACCACAGGTAGTCCAGAATGCTTGTTAAGGACAGGCGGAAGGGTCCAAGCCCTTCCCCTGACACCAAATGGAGAAGCTCTTCCATTTGAAGGCATAGCATTTCCTGGTGACTCCTTATGGATGCCTCAATGACGTTGAGGACCTCGGCGAAAGACCCAAGGCCTGGAACTCTAGCTGCTCAGGAACCAGGCCGTAAGTGCAGGGATTGAAGGTCCAGATGGAATACCTTCCCTGGTTTACTGAGATCAGGTCCGGCGGGCTGGAAGCCGCCTGGAGCCTGGAGCTGAGACTGAGGAGATCTGGATACCAGAATTGGCGGGCCAGTCTGGGGCTACCAGAATCACCTGCGCCTTGTCCCTCCTCACCTTGAGAAGCACCTTGTGGATCAAGGGAAATGGGGAAAGAAGGTGAGAAGAGGCCCTGGTCCACGGCCTCGAGAAGGCATCCCCTGCAGCGAGCCCTGCTGAGTGGGTGGCATGGAACAGTCTCAGCTTTGCATTCTCCCTGAGGCAAACAGGTCCACCTGAGGTGTGCCCCAGTGAGAGAACAGATCTTGTACTACCTCCGCAGGAGAGACCACTTGAGACGCAGCCCCTATCCGGCTTAGGGCATCGGCCAGGGTGTTGGAGGCTCCTGCCACGTGAACGGCTAGGAGATCTGCCTCCAGGCTGCGCACTTAGGGACCATATGCGAGAGCTTTCTTGCATAACAGCATGGAGCGTGTCCCACCCTGGCGGTTCAGGAAGTACATGATCATGGTATTGTCCATCTGGACCCGAACCACTTGACCCCGTAGAAATGGAGCGGGCGGTGAGAGCTAGATGGACCGCTGAGCTCCAGCAGGTTGATATGGCATCGGACTCCGAGGGGACCAGAGGCCATGCACTCTGTGCTCCCCAGATGGGCACCCCAACCCATCAGAGATGCATCGGTCGATAGAGAGACCGTTGGTCTGGGCGGATTAACGGGATGCCCTCCTGCAGATGTGCCGAACGGTCCACCACTGGAGAGCGCCCACATCTCCTGGGTCACTGTCATGGGCTGGTTCAATGGATCGTAGCGCAGACCACTGGCTGGCCAGTCCCCATTGAAGGGGACGATGTACCAACGGGCCCAACGGACCACGCTGGTGCAGGCTGCTATGAGGCCCAGGAGGCACAGGAAGTCCCGGAGGGCACGATTGCCAACCAGAAATGACTGGGCAAAGGAGGAAAGAACCTCAGCCCTGTCCGCCGGAGCCGAGCTCTGGCTCAAGAGAGTCGAGCTCTGCCCCGATGAAGAGTATCACCTGCTTCGCAGCAGTTCCAACTTGGCCTCGTTGATGAGGAGGCTAATCTGAGAGCAAACCTGGAGGGCCAGATCTCTGACCGCCCACCTCCACTCTGGAGGGGCTGCAATCAGCCAGTCATCCAGGTAGGGGTACACCCAGACCCCTTCAGTGCCGCGAGAATGCTGTCACCACTGCCATGCATTCGTGAAGACCCTGGGAGCTAGAGAGAGAGAGGTCAAGAGCATGGCCTGAACTCGTAAGGGATCCCTCTGCTCTGAAGCGGAGGAATCTCTGATGAGACGGACGGATCGGGACGTGAAAGAACGCGGCCCTGGAGGTCCAGGGAACAGAACCACACACCTCGCTCCAAGGATGGAATTATCTGAGCCAGAGTGACCATCCTGAAGGTCCGAGACCTTAGGAACCTGTTCAGGTTGTGCAGGTCGAGGATGGGGCGCCAGCCTCCTGCCTGTTTTGGGACCAGGAAATACCTGGACACAAACCCGGGTCTGGAGGAGGATCCACCACCTTCCTGATCACCTCTTTTTCAAGGAGCAGGGCAATATCGGCTCGTGGCGGGTCGACAGCGAGGCTAGGGACTCTCTGGCTTCCCGAGGGCGACAGCTCGAAATGGTGGGGTCTGCTCGAACTCCAGAGGCAGGCCTTTCCTACCACCTCCAACACCCAGCGGTCCGTGGTGATAGCAGACCAGGCGGAAAGGAAGTGTGGAGCCATCCCCCATGGGGGAACCCAGGGGAGGACGAGGCTGGAAGGCACCCCAACCCGGCCACTGGGCAGGCTTGGAGGAGGAACCAGCCGAGGGACCTCCTGGGCCTTTACCTCCTTGCTTTGTTGAGGAAGCCGTGGCTTGGGTTTGGGGCGCAAGCGTGAGCCTGCTGGGTCTGTTGCTGGTGCTGTTGGGCCGGTCATGCTGCAGGGGCCAAAGGACGAAGGACTTATGCTGTTGTTGACGGCGGCCTTTGTCCCTCTGGGCGGAGGTGACTGAGTCCAGAGTGGCATTGGACTTTTCGATCCGCTGGAGGTGTCCTCCACCCAGGGCCGAAGAGGTCAGTCCCCAAGAAGGGACGTCCGCCAACTTGTGCTCGGTATCCGCCGTGAAGGTGGATATCCTCAGCCATGCCCTGCGACACATAGCCACCGCGGCCGCTACTGACCTGGCACAGGAATCACCTATGTCCAGAGCAGTCTGAAGCTGCTGCTTCGCCACCACCCTACCCTGGTCCCGCACCTGACGGACCGTGATCTGCAGGTCGGCCGGGAGATGAGGGATAACCTCATCCAGGGAGCCCATGAGGGCGTGGGAGAAGTGTGCCATCAGCACGACCGAGCTGGCCTGTTGGAGGCCGAGGAGGACGAGCGACACCTTGTGCACGGCAAAGTCCAGCTTTTGGACTCTTTGTCGGGGCTTATCCACGTCCGAGTGTTACCGGAACGCCGAAGACGCTGTTGGTGACTAACCCTCAGGAGAGGGTGTTCGAGAAACCGTCAAAGAGCCGGTAGGGACCTCATACTTCCTGGCCACCGCCGACAGGAAGCAGGCCGCTGCCAAGCTCCACGGCTGGGCCGACAATGGCCTCAGCCACCGGAAAGGCCTCCGTGGGGAATCCTCGGTCCAGTATCTCCGCTGGGATACTTGGCCCGTTGGACACGGGCTCGAGCTGCATCCCTGGACTCCGAGATGAGTCAAGCAGACCCAAGAAGGACGATGGGCTATCGCCCAATGACTGGCTCCCGGAGAACTCCAGGTCGACCTGCCTGGAGAACAGGGAGGAGTCGCCATCGGACTCAGAAGAGTCTCAGAAGAGCTGCCTCGGCCTGAGCCACCTCCATCTGCCGAGGACGGTCGGGAGTGAGGGTGACCGAGAACCTGTGGGGCAGGCTGTGACCCGACCGAGATCTTTGGTCGGTGCCCCAGACTTCAGTTGTGGAGTGGAGGTTCCACTACAATCGGTGGAGCAGCGGTTTCAGCCGAACAACCGCCCAGGAACGGGCATCTCGACTGGGGCGAGCGGTTGCTTTCGGTCGTTCGGGCGACAGCCACTTGATGGCCGGGGCTGAACCGGAGTTGGTTTAGTCCCGGACAACAGTAACTGCCACATAAGCTCTTCGTAACGCCGACGAACTTACGTCAGGCCTCTCCTCATCTGGAGGAAGAGGACGAGGAGGAACGGTGTCACTGCTTACTTCGGCACGAGACCGCCGATGTCAGCGGGAACGGCTTGACCGAGATGAAGTCCGAGATCGAGACCGAGACCTCGGGTGACCGAGGGCGGGTCTGGGAAGGGCGGGGACACCGCTCTTCCCTCGGCTCGGCACTTTATCCGGGACTGCCCCCAAGGCACAGGCAGATCCTCGGTCTCCACTGGGGAACCGGTGAAGGTGAGATGTCGGCTTCACCAGTCGACAGCCCGCCTGACGGGTCAAGGAAAATCTCGACTGCGCCGACGGAGTCTCGGCAGGCTGGCCTGATGGGGACACCGTGAAGCCAGCGGCCTGAGCCGCAACTTCGACCGGGTTGACGGTCAGCTGTCCGGGAAGGAGACCTCTCCCGCCTCACGAACGCAGATGGTGGGACTTACCTTCGACTCCTTCTTCTTGGGCCGAGAAGAATGTCCCGATGGCCCCTCTCCTTGTGGAAAGGGACTGACAAAGCTCCTTGAACGCCGTGTACAAGGAACTCAGAGAGAGCGGATAAATGCTGTGGCCGAGGAGGAGGAAGATGCGGCCTGGGCCTCCTCCTCCTCGAGGGCGATCATATGCTCGAGCTGCTCAGCCGAGCCAGCCACCGCAGACACCGCCCAACGAGCCTCTTGGATTTTACCGCGGTAACACTTCGCGCCGAAGCTTAATCGGGTAGCGCATCCTCCAGGACGGGTGGCCGAAAAGAGCGCACAACTCGGAGGCCTGCAGGTCGTGGTCTAGGCCTAGCAGTAGACACACGTGGAGTGCGGATCCGGCCCTGGACATTTTCTGATTCGCAAGGGCACCTCCGAAAGCCGAATCGACGGTCCATCGCAGCCGCGAGGGATGATGAAGACCAAGTTTAGAAAACTTCAAACTAGTTTCGATGAACCAAGAGTTAGGATCCAGTCTAAAACGCAGAGCGCTAAGGAGGAACCTGAGCTTTCAAGCGGTAAGGAAGATCTGGCGCATGGGGCGAGCCGAGTTTTACCACCTCGTGGGTGGGAGGAGCCAGCTTGAACACCTTCCGCAAGATTTAAAGCGGCAAGAACCTGCCAGTAAGTGTGGATTGAACAACATATCCATGTCCCTAGAACTGATGTTATTCTGGACCACAAGAACTGTAAACATAGTTGGCAGTAGCATACTGTAGATTTTGCTATTTATCGCTCAGCAATGTTCCCTACCCTGGTATGAAATTGTCTTATTGTTTTGCCTACACAGAAACATAGACTTTGATGGCAGATAAGGACCCCTTGCCCACCCAGTCTGCCCATTTCCATACCTATTGGATAAGTTGCAGATCCTAGTTAATCAACAGCCTACCTTCTTCCTACCACACACCAGAATTGCCTTATGTCTGTCCCATGCATTCTTGAATTCCCCACTGTTTTTGACCCCACAACCTCCCCAGGAAGGCGCTCCATGCGCCCACCACCCTCTCCATGAAAAATACTTCCTCATTGCCTTTGAGCCGCCCCCATTATCTTCAATTGTGCCCCTTGTTCTTGCACATCTCTTTCTGAAAGATGCTACCCTCCTGGACTCTGTTGATTCTCTGAGGTACTTGAAAGTTTCCATCATGTCTCCTCTCCTCCTTTCTCAAGGGTATACGATAAGCTCCTTTAGACTCTCCCATATGGCTTCTAGTGTAGACCCTGCACCATTTTAGTTGCCCTCCTCTGGACTGCCTCCATCCTGTCTATGTCCTTGTGCAGATGGGGTCTTCAGAACTGCACACTGTACTCCAGATGGGGTCTCACTAACTGTCTGTACAGAGGAATAACAACTTCCTGTTTTCTACTGGTGATGCCTCTTCCTATACATCCCAGTATCCCCCAGCCCTCCTTACTGCCCTCTCACATTGCTTGCTTATATTTAAGTCATCTGATAGGACTACCCCAGGTCCCTTTCCATTTTTATTGTTGTTAATACCCCACCCCACTGTGTACTTTTCCCTGAGTTTCTGTTTCCCAGGTGCATTTCTTTGCACTTTTGGCACTGAATTTAAGCTGCCATACTTTTGGCCATTCCTCCAATCTTGCCAAGTCCATTCTTATCCTTTTCACTCCCCTTGTGTATCAACCCTGCTGCAGATCTTTGTGTTGTCTGCAAAGAAGCATACTTTCCTTCCAATCCCTCCACAACATAGAAACATAGATTTTGACGCAGATAAGGACCACTTGGCCCACCCAGTCTGCCCATTTCCTACCTATTGGATAAGCTGCAGATCCTAGTTAACCAGCAGCCTACTTCTTCCTACCCCCACCCCTAGAATTGCTTTTACACTGTCCCATGCATGCTTGAATTCACCACTGTTTTTGACTCCACAACCTCCTCCAGAAGGCCATTCCATGCATCCACAACCCTCTCTGAAAAAATACTTACTTAAATTACCCTGAGCCGCTCTTCTATCTTCAAATTGTGCCCCTTGTTCTTGCACACCCTTTTTTGAAAGATGCTACCTTCTTGGACTTGTTGATTCCTTGAGATACTTGAAAGTTTCTATCATATCCCCTCTCTCTCCTTTCTCGAGGCTATACATATTCAGCTCCTCAAGTCTCTCTTCATATGTCTTCTGGTGCACCATTTTAGTTGCCCTCCTCTGGACAGCCTCCATCCTGTCTATGTCCTTGCGGAGATTGGGTCTCCAGAACTGCACGCAGTACTTCAGATGGGGTCTCACCAACTGTCTGTACAGAGGGATAATAACTTCCTGTTTTCTACTGGTGATGCCTCTCCCATGCATCCCAGTATCCCCCAGCCCTCCTTGCTGCCCTCTCACATTGCTTGCCCACCTTTAGGTCATCTGATATGACTACCCCGTCCCTTTCCATTTTTGTTGTTGTTAGTATTTCACCCCCATTGTGTACTCTTCCCCTGGTTTTGTTTCCCAGGTGCATTACCTGCACCTCTTAGCAGCGCCACTTATAAAGACATTAAAAAGGACTGGACCCAGTACTGAACCTTGCAGTACCCTGCTAGTAACATCCCCTTCTTCAGAGTGGAATCCATTTACTATTACCCTCTGTGTCCTGTTGTCCAGCCAATTTTACCCAGACTACTACCCTGGGACCCACTCCCAGGCTGGCTAATTTGTTAATCTTTGTGTGGGACTGTGTCAAATGCCTTGCTAAATTCTAGGTAGGCCACGCCCACACCCTGGTCTACTACTTTGTCACCCACAAAGAAATCTATTGATTCGTCAGACATGACCTTCACGCTAGGAATCCATGCTGCCTTGGGTCCCGCGCCCACTGGCCTATAGGTACTCAACAATTTCTTCTTCAGTAATGCAAGAGATTACCTTGAAGAAGATAAATATTACCAGTAGTTTTCACGTGTTATCAAATCCCTGATTTGATAAATCTTGCCATTCTATGGGTTAACCAAGTTGGAGCCAGGAGATATTGTACAACATGTGCAACAAATTTTGCATGGATAGCAACCCTTACTCCAACTGTGTAACCATGTTTGTACAGTATCTGTTTTCTACCTGCTGTGGACTAGTATATCCCTAATGGTGGTTGCTTGTCAACAGGCAGTTCTGGGTGGTTCTGAACTTATCTGATCAATGTCTTTGTCACACACCAGCAATGCCAGTGTTATCTAACACATATATACTATGAAGAAGAAGAAGAATCAGCATTTATATAGCTTTCATACACAGTGTATCCCAAAGCTTTATAAGCAATGCTAGACTGTTAGTGAAGTGACTGAATGTGTGGTAGTGGCTATATTGCACATCATCACCCACACACACAGCCTGGATAATTGCATGAACCGTTTATGGGAAGGGATTATTGGCCAGGACACGGAATGTTCCCCTACTCTTGCGAAGAGTGCCCTGGGTTCTTTTATTTCCACCTGGACACCCACCAGGACAACACCAGGATGGGCAGAAGGGACCTCGGTTTAACGTCTCATCCAAAGGACGCACACCCCAGCAGTACAGCACCCCCAATACTGCACTCAGATGCCAGTGATTTGTAGGTACAAGTCCATTCCGGCGTGAAACCAGAACCCATGACCTTCTGGTCCAGAGGCGGATGTGCTACCAACTGAGCCACGCTGACACCTATGACTGGAATGTGCTGAAAAGTGCTGACAAAATGAAATCTCTTGGATTCATTTCTTTCAACTTTATTCTGGGCAATCAGTGTACATCTATGTTGTAATCTAACAAAATCTTCAGTTGTAACAATACTGGACTGTTAATACCCTCTTTCCTGAAATCTATATCTAAGTTTTAACACCCTCTCAAAGGCTTCCTCCACACTCCAAGTTCTGCAGAGTCTCAATTATTGCCCCTTTGGGATGTTGATGACAATGTGGCATGGATGGCAACTAGAGGCAAGAAGGAGAGTACTCCTATCTGTTGAAGAAAACAGATCACGTTTCAAGACCAATTATGTCAACTGAAGTACCAGTTCGGATGGTGGATCACTTTTTCTGTTGTTTGTTAAGGAAATAGGCAATGTCATCCAGGGCTCCTCATGGGGAATGATTGAATACAGAGATTCAATACCAAAAGTGACTAAACGGGTGCTGTCACCTTTAGTTCCACACAATTCAGAATTTGTAATACTTCCATAGTATCCTTAATGTCAGGCCTAAGACTGGAGACAAATGGCTTGATGCAAAAATAATATTTAAGTTCAGTTACTGATTGAATACCACTTATGATAGGTCGCCCTGTCAGATTCACCAATGATTTATGTACTTTTGGCAGTCGTAAATCATTGGTTTAATAGGACATGGGTTGGTAAGAAAATACAGGTTACTCACCTGTAACAGGAGTTCTAGGAATGGTATATGTTGTTCATCCACACTTATTGGCAGGTTCCTTGCCGCTTTAAATCTTGCCGGAAGGTCTTCAAGCTGGCTCCTCCTACCCACCGGGTGGTAAAACTCTCGGCTCCGCCCCATGGCGCCAGATCTGGCCGCTAAGCTGCCAGGTGTTTGTCGAAGGCCGGCGGAGAATGGTGGTCGTGTGGATGATCAACTATACCATTCCTAGAACCCTGTTACAGGTGAGTAACCTGTATTTCTAGGGACATGGATATGTTGTTCATCCACACTTATTGGCAGACTCCTAGCAGTTCTCCGGGAGGAGGGAGGCAGCAAACCCCCAATACTTACTTGGGAAATAAGGACTGAGAACCGAGGCCCCAAAACCAGCATCCCGGCGTGACTCAAGGTCGATGTGGTAATGGGTAATAAAGGTGTGTGCTGACTTCAGGTAGCAGCCCTGCAGATTTCCTGGATAGGGATGTCCTGGAAGCAGCCACCAATGCAGCAGTATGCGGTAGAATGAGCTCTTATCCCTCTGGGAGGCTCCATGCCCGCCAACTTATAGCAGCGATCTATGCAGGGAGGTGACCCACCTGCCTATCGCCCGCTTGGCTGCAGGTCTGCCAGGTGCGCTTCAGTGTAGGTGACAAACAGCTGGCGAACCTCTCCCGATTTCAGCCGTCGCTCTTTATAATAAGCGGCGCCTTCTAGGGGTCCAGAGTATGGAGCTCATATTCGGCCTCCGAGGTGTGATTGGGTAGAACACCGGCAGAGTCAGCACCTGGTTAAGGTGAAACTCTGACACCACCTTCGGAAGGAATTTCGGGTTGGGGCGCAGGACAACCATGTCCCTGTGGAAGACCAGGTAAGAGACTCGATGCAAAGCGCCTGAGCTCTCTCATCCTTCTGGCTGACGTGATAGCCACCAAGAAGGCGGTCTTCACGAACAGGTGAGAGAGAGACACAGCTGTGCATTGGTTCGAATGGCTTGCCCATGAGCTTTGCCAGTATCACCAGCAGTAAATCCCACGGAGGTGGAGGTTCTCGCTCGAGGAAATGTGATCAAGGCCTTTGAAAAGCGCCCGACCACCTTTTCCTGAGCACCGACTGCTCCCCAGCCTGCCCGATAAGCAGAGATGGCTGCCAGGTGCACCTTTAGGGTCGTCAACCTAAGCCCTTGACTAGAAAGGGACCATAAATAGTCCAAAATGCTTGCCACAGAACAGGAGGAAGGGTCCAAGCCCTTGCCCTGACACCAAATGGAGAATCTCTTCCATTTGAAGGCGAGCATTTTCTGGTCGACTGCTTACGGGACGCCTCAACAACATTGAGGACCTCATCGAAAGACCCAAGGCCTGGAACTCTAGCCGCCAAGAACCAGGCCGTCAGGTGCAGGGATTGAAGGTCCGGATGGAACACCTTCCCTGATTGACTGAGAGCAGGTCCGGCGAGCTGGAAGCTGCCTCGGGAGCCTGGAGCTGAGGCTGAGGATATCTGAGTACCAGAACTGGCGGGCCAGTCTGGGGCTATCAGAATCACCTGCGCCTTGTCCCTCCTTGCCTTGAGAAGCACCTTGTGAATCAAGGGAAATGGGGAAAGGCTTAAAGAGAGCCGGGGTCCAGAGCCTCGAGAAAGGCATCCCCTGCAGCGAGCTCTGCTGAGGGGGGGCATGAAACAGCCTCAGCCGTGTTCTCCCTGAGGCAAACAGGTCCACCTGAGGTGTGCCCCAGTGGGAGAACAAATCTTGTACTACCTCCGGCAGGAGAGACCACTCGTGAGATGCAGCCCCTATCGGTTCAGGGCATCGGCCAGGGTTGAAGGCTCCTGCCACATGAATGACTAGAGATCCGCCTCCAGGCTGCATACAGTGACCAAATGCGAGAGCCTTTGCATAGAAGAAAAATTACTCACCTTAGTAATTGCTTTTCTTCTCATGGAGTCTTGCTATATTAGGACTTATTGCAGTTAGCCACTGCACTTGAACTGCCCGGAGAGAAAGAGAGTTAACTCCAGAGAATCTGGAGTTCTAAAGCGAGAGGGCGCTATACACAAAAGTCTATCTGGGCAGTTTCAAATGAAACTGTCAGATCTTACGAAGCTAACACTAAGCAACAAGTCTGTGTGAAAGCTCTACACTAGCCAAATGGCTACCTACTAGTAGTAATAACAACAATATAAACAACAATAGGAACAACAATAACAATAATAAGAATGAATAATGGTATTATTAGTTTTCCCCTGACAAGCACTATTAGGACCCCCTTCCCCAAAGACTCAAGTCCAGGAAGGGGCCAACAAATCACTCAACACAGAAAACCCTAGTTCCCTAACCCTAAATAAAAGAGGGTGAAGAGAAGAACTACAATGTCATGACACAGTGTTGCACTAATTTGCCACCCCACCCCAGTAGAAGTTCTGAGAGGGGCAGGTTGGGGGTGGTCCTAATATAGCAAGACTCCATGAGAAGAAAAGCAATTACTAAGGTGAGTAATTTTTTCTTCAAACACCATGAAGTCTTGCTATATTAAGACTTATGAGATTATACAGCAGTACCTCCATGGAGGAGGGTCAGAACCTACTTAGGAAATAGGCTCTGAAGCACAGCTGTGCCAAAACGAGCATCTCTCCTGGACAGAAATCAGGGAATAATACTTGGTAAAAGTGTGAACTGTCTTCCAAGTAACAGCCTCGACAGATTTCAGAATGGAATATCTCTAGCAGCCGCTAGAGATGCAGCTGTACACCTGGTGGAGTGAGCCCTCAGTCCTGAGGGGTCTCCTACCTAGTCTTTGATAACAAAAATGGATACAAGAGACAACCACCTTGCAACTGTCCTCTCAGTGGCAGGTTCCCTGCCAACCTCGCCCTAGGTAAGGAAGAGTTGGAGGAGTTCGAACCTGTGACCCTTGTGTGTGTTACAAATACTAGCATAAGGCTCTTTTGACGTCCAAGCTGTGCAGTCTCCTCTCACCTGAGGAAGAATGCTCAGTGAAAAAATCCTGAGAGAGATGGGTTGGTTCAGGTGGAAACCTGAAACCACTTAGGGACAAACCCTGTGTTAGTCCTAGGGACTGTCTTATCCCTGTGGGAGAGAAAATCTTCTTCCACTGCCAGGGCCTGTAGTTCACTTATGCCTGGCAGAAGTGAAACCACCAGAAAAACATTTTCCAAGTGAGAAGCTTGAGCTCTGCTGGGACAGAGGTCCAAAGGGTTTGCATTAACTGAGCAATGCAAACATTCAGGCTCCATGCAGGAGCTGGTTCCCGAAAAAGGAGGGTTGGTGTGAAGCAACCCCTTAAAAACTTGGAAAACACAGGTTGAGAAGAAAAGGAAGCAGGCTTCCTGCTTGCAGAAAAACAGAGACAGCTGCCAGAGGAACCCTTAAGGTAGCTGGCCCAAGACCTAGGAATTTAAAATGGACCAAAAGTCCAGAAAATGGGCAGATAAGCAGACTGTGGTATAATCTGCTTCTCAGCTACCAGACTGAAAACCTGTTCCGCTTAGGAATTGTAAGTGGCCCCAGTGAAAAGCTTCCTGAAGCCTTTAAAATATTCGCGACACCTTGAAAAAGGTGTAAATCAGCAAATTCTAACTCTTCAAGAGCTGCCTTGAGAAGGAGGAATTTGAGGTTCGGATACCACACTCTCCCTTGTGCAAAGGCCAGTAAGTTGTGGACTCTGGGCAAGCTCAGGGTAGGTGGACTGTCAAGGACAGAGACAATGGGTACCAGGGCTGTCTGGCCCAGTTTGGAACAATCAGAATCGCTTTGCAGGGCTGAGATCTGATTTTACTAGTACCCTGAAAGAAAGGGAAAAGGAGGAAAGGTGTACAGAAACTTCCTTCCTTTCCAATCCAAGTGAAAAGTGTCCAGGAGGGCTGATCCCAGCACTGGAGGCCTCAACAAAACAGAGAAAGTTAGTGGTTATCTGGGGCTGCGAAAGATCTATCTGAAAATGAGCCCCATCTGGCAAGGACTGAACCCAGCACCTGAGGATTCAGAGCCCAATCGTGATGGCCTGAGAATCCTGCTGAGGGCATCTGCCAGGGCATTGTCCTTCCCTGGGAGGTGAACTGCTATCAGGGAGGTGTTCAGGAGTAGGCCAGAGACCACCACTTCATTGTGTGCACAAGGCTGATGACCAGTGCCCCCTGCCTGTTGATGTACCACATTATTGTGGTGTTGTCTGTCTGACTTGAACTACCTTGTTCTGGACAGAAGCTGAAAACTCCTAAGAGCTAGAAGACAGCTCTGAGTTCCAAAAATTGATGTGGAGCAGAGATTCCTAGGAGACCACACTCCCTCGTGGACAGGTCGCCTAAGCGAGCTCCTCACCCTAACACAGGAGCATCCGTGGTGAGGGAATGAGGAGGACCCCTAGTTTTAGATTGCTTTGATCCTGCCACCAGTGTAAGGCCAGGATCAGGATTGGGTCACTAGAACCAATTTGGAAAGGGAATCCTCCTTTGGACCAATAGGCCTCAGATGGAACTAAATGTCCTCATCTGGAATCTTGCTCCTGCACTACAGCTGTGGAAGCCAGCCATGTGCCCTAGTAGTTGTAGCACATGCTATGCTGGTCAAGAGACTTCAGAGTAATGGAAGATGCCGGGGCAAAGAGACTGCCTACCCTTTCAGAGGGAGAAATGCCCTGGCTAACTTTGTGTTCAACTCTGCCCCTATGAAAGTTAGTACCTGAACTGGTTCGAGAACTGACTTTGGTAAATTCAGCAGGAATCCCAGAAAGGTGAGAAGCTGCTGGGTGACTTGCAAGTGGGATTTTACTTGACCTGAGACTGACCCACTAAGAGCCAGTCATCCAGGAAAGGAAACAAAGCAATCCTTGCCTTAACAGAGCCACTACCACAGCTAGAATTTCAATACCCTTGGCGCAGAGGTAAGGCCGAGGCATTGCCCTGAACTGGTAGTGGCCTGAGGGTAACCTGAGGTACTTGGTGAGAAGGCCTGATCAAAACATGAAAAAATAGGCATCCTTGAGGTCCAGGAAAGCTAGCCAGTCCCTGGCCTCAGCCAGAGTTAACATTTTTAACTTTGTTTTCAAAAGATGCTTGTTCAGGTACCTTAAATCTGAGATGGGCGCAATCTCCTGCCTTCTATAGGGTAAGAAAGTATCATGAGTACAGCCCTTGCCCCAGTGGCAAGGAGGGACCCATCTACTGCTTTGCAGTTCAGAGGAGAAGAAACCTCTGCTCACAAAGCAAGGATTCAAGGATTTGTAGGTGACCTGTCTGGCTCTCATCTTTGGAAACTGTTTGAAGCTGAGAACCAGACCTATACTTCAGAACCACTTGTCCGAGTTAGGGACACCCAATTCTGGCTGAAATAAAACCAACCTGCCCACTGGTATAGGAGAATCGGCCTGGCACTTCCATCAGGGTGCCTGCTTGCAATAGTCTTAGGCTAAGGGGAGGCCGGTTTACTTGTGCCCGTCTATCTCTGCCTCTGAAGAGACCCTCTGGCGAAAGCAGAGGAGGCCTGAGCCTCTACCTGGGCACTTTTGTGTAATCATCCCTGTTTTCATATAGCTTTCTGTTTGTTCCTCAAACAGAGAATTACCCACAACAAGAAACAAATCCATAGACTTTGACAGAGTATCTTGGGACAGATTAGTGCATCTGAGCCATGCCAACCTCTGAGCTACGAAGTGGTCATGACCCTAGAGAAAACAAGATTAACACCAACAGCAGTATGAACTTGAACTTAGAGGCTTCAGTGCCATTAGCAGCCACCTGTTCCAACCCCTAGCCAGCTGACAATGGGCCTGCTTGGCTAACTGCAATACTACGTCCACCTAGATTTCGAAATCTAGCCACATAAGCCATACAACTTGCCTGTCTGGTCCCACAGAAGCTGCCATATACTGTTTTCTTGTCATGGCATCAATCCTCCTGGAATCCTATTCAGGAGGATGTGAGGCCAGGGAACTAGCCTTGACACAGGCTGCAGCTTGCACCACACCTACATGACTACACTGCTCAGTGAGGAAGTCTGTAACGAGCCTGACGGAAATACACCTTCTGTCCATTTTTTTTACAGGAGGGACAGAAAGAGAATCTTATAAAATCTTTGTTGTTTACTTCCTAAATGACTTATGCAAAGGAAAGACAACCTCCTAGCCCATCATTCCTACATAATCAGGCTCCTTTACTCATCCATAGCCTCCTCTAAAAGGCTGAGGGATTCTGCAAGCTTTTGTAAAACATAAACTGAAAAGGACTCAGACAGAAAAGGAGGAGATTCTAAAGTCTGTCTGGAGAAAATGTCCGCTTAAGTGGGCATGTCCAGACCTACCAGCCACCGTGTAGTTGATCAAATTTCCTCCTCCACTCCTGTGGTTCATAACAATTCCTCAACATCATAACCTGAACCACTGGAACTGAGCAGAGCCACCTTTACCAACTGTAGATGGTTCGACAGGACCCAGAAACAGTGACTGGACAATCTGTATGGCTTAACTACTTCTGCAGCAGTTGGGAGACAATCTTGGACTCCAAACCTACTGATTTCTCTGTCATATTTTTTTTTTTTTTTTTTTTTTAAACTGGTTCCTCTGAACCATCCTTTTGCCGAGGAAGTCTAGCCCTGGTCAGAGGCACTCCTCTGGTCCAGTGGGTACTGGACTGGGCTGGCCATCCGGTCAGCGGACTTTTGGCAATAGTTCCCTGAGCCGCCCTATCTCTTTTCAGGGTGGCTGCAGGAAATTTTAAACACCTGGCAGTCTGACAGGAGGTGGTCACCCCAGACAATAAACACAAGTGGTGTAATGGGTCAGCCTTGGCAGAGCTTCCCACAGCATCACGAATGTTGAAACCCAATGGGCAGTTTTTCTTTTGGGTTTCTCAGACATAATGCCAGCCTAACCAAAAACTTGCCCTTTTATGGCCGTGCCGAAACCAAGACACCTTATCGGGTTCTAACTCGTTTCACGGGTATTGAAAAACCCTATTTAAAATCAAGGTTTTTTAGAACCACTAAGAACCGGGTACCGCACTCTAAAAGCCCAAAACTTTAAAGCGTTAAAATAAGCAAACCGATCGGTTCAAAATGAACCGATAACTAAATTCCACACAGACTTTACATTTTGTACTTACGGTTTACCAGATAGAGCTTTAACGAAATGCGGTAAAATAATTACTTTTGCGGTTCAAATGAACCGAATACTAACGCTGACCGAGAAATGAACCGAGCTGAAGGAGCTGATCTCCGGAGGCGACTGTTCAGTGGCCAGATAAAGAATCTGACAGTTTCATTGAAACTGGCCAGATAAACTTTAGTATAGTGCCACCGGCTTTAGAACTCCAGATTCTCTCGAGTTAACTCTTTCCTCTCGGGGCAGTTCAAGTGCAGTGGCTAACTGCAATAAGTCCTAATATAGCAAGACTTCATGGTGTTTGAAGCATGGGAGCGTCCCGCCCTAGCGGTTCAGGTAGTACATGGTAGTAGTTGTCCGTCTGGACTGGACCACTTGGTCCCGAGAAAGCGAACAAAGCGGTGAGAGCTAGGCAGACCGCTCGGGCTCCAGCAGGTTGATGTGGCATCGGGACTCCCTGTGAGGGACCAGAGGCCGTGTGCAGTGTTCCCCAGATCGGGCACCCCAACCCATCAGAGAGCATCGGTTGATAGAGACCGTCGGCTCGGGCGGACAAGCAGGATGCCCTCCTGCAGAAGATGAAGCGGTCCACCACCGGAGGCATTCCACATCTCCTGGGTCACCATCACTAGCTGGTCCAATGGATCGCATTGTGACCACTGGCTGGCCAGTCCCACTGAAGGGGTGCATGTGCCAGCGTGCCCTAACGGACTACGCTGGTACAGGCCGCCATGAGACCCAGGAGGTGCAGAGTCCCGGGCAGGGCGCGTTGCCCAACCAGAAATGATCGGGCAAAGAGGTAAGAACTCGGCCCTGTCCGCGGGGAGCCGTGCTCTGGCTCGAAGAGAGTCGGAGCTCTGCCCGATAAACAGAATCACCTGCTTCGGCTCGAGTTCCGACAGCCTCGTTGATGAGGAAGGCCGACTTCAAGCAAACCTGGAGGCAGATCTCTGGACGCTCCACCTCCCAGTCTGGAGGGGCTGCTATCAACCAATCGTCCAGGTAAGTGCACCCGGACACCTCGGCGCCACAGGAAGGCTGTCACCACTGCAATGCATTTGGTGAGAGGCCCTGGGAGCTGGAGACAGGCGAAGGCATGGCTCGGAACTCGAAGAGGATCCCTCCGCTCAGGCGAAGGAATCTCCGATGTGACGAGCGGATAGGGGACGTGAAAGACAGGCGTCCTGCAGGTCCAGAGACAGAACCACCGCGCCGTGTTCCAGAGATGGTATTATCTGTGCCAGGTGACCATCCTGAAGGTCCGAGACCTTAGGAACTTGTTCAAGGTCGTGTAGGTTGAGAATGGTAACAGCCCCGTCCATTCGAACCAGGAAGTACCTGGACACGAACCCTGGTCTGAAGGGGTCCTCTACCTCCTGATCACCTCCTTTTGGAGGAGGCGATGTCGGCTCAGCGAGCCGACAGTGAACTCGGACCCGGGCCCCCGAGTGCGGCGGCTCTGAAGGCGGGGCCTGCTCGGATTCTAGAGGCAGGCCTTTCCCCACCTCCAGAACCCACCTGTCCGTGGTAATAGCGGACCAGGCGGAAAGGAAGTGTCGGGCCGTCCCCAGGGGGAACCAGGGGCAAGGTGAAGGGATGGGGACACCCCACAGCCCGTCACTGGGCAGGCTTGGAGGAGGGACGGCCGAGGGACCTCCTGGGCCTTTCCTCCCTGCTTCCTGTTGGAGGAAGCCCGGCAATAGATTTGGGATGCCAAGCTCGAGCCTGCTGGCCCTGGTTGCTGGGCCTGGCGCCCGCGAAGCTCAGAAGGACGAAGAGGGCTTAAGCTGTGGCTTGCGGCCTTTGTCCTTTGAAGAAGACCGAGTCAAGGTAGCATTGGACTTCTCGATCCTCTGCAGGTGACCTTCCACCCCAGGGCCGAAGAGGTCAGTCCCAAAGGGAACATCCGCCAACTTGTGCTGGGTATCCGAGGTAAAAGTGGATATCCTCAGCCAAGCCCGAAGACGCATGGCCACTCGGCCGCCACTGACCTGGCACATGAGTCCCCAAAGTCCAAAGCAGTCTGGAGCTGCTGTTTGGCCACTGCCCTGCCCTGGTCCCGCACCTGCCTGACCGTAGTCTGCAGATCCGGCGGGAAGATGAGGGACGACCTCATCCAGGAGCCCAACAGGGCATGTGAAAATGTGCCATGAGGACGGCCGAACTGGCCTGGCGAAGGCCGAGAGGAGGGCGCAGCATAGACTTTTCGCCCGGCATAATCCAATTTCTTGGATTCCTTGTCGGGAGGTTTGTCCAATCCTGGTGTTCCGGCACGCGAGACGCTGTCGGTAACCAACCCCTCCGCAGAGGGTGTTCCAAACGGACAGGGAACCGGCGGGACCGCGCACTTCCTGGCCATCCTGGCCGAAGGCCACTGGCAGGAAGCAGGGCTGCCAAGCTCCAAGGCCAGACCCACTATGGCCTCGGCCACGGAAAGGCCTCCGTGAGAGAATCCCCTCGGTCCAGAATCTCCGTGAGGATACCTGGCCGTTTAGAAACAGGTTCAAGCTTCATCCGGTGGACTCCAAGATGAGCCGAAGCAACCCTAAGAAGGACAAAGGGCTATGTCCACTGACTGTCCTCCGAGGACTCCAAGTCGAATCGCTTGGAGAAAGGAGAATCATCCTCGGACTGGAAGAGTCCTCAAAGAACTGCCTCGGGCCTGAGCCACCCTCCACCTGCCGAGGTTTATCGGGAGTGAGGGTGACAGACAGCCTATGGGGCAAACCCAAAGCCGACCGAGAATTCTTGGTCGGAGCCCCAACTAATGGCTGTGGAGGCGGAGGTTCCACCAGAATCGGTGGGGCAGCTGGAATTGGCCGACCAACCGCCTGGGAACAAGCTCCTCGGCTACAACAAGGGGTTGTTCGGCCGCTCTGGTGACAGCCACTTAATGGCGGGGAAGGCGACTGGGTCGGCTTATTCCTGGTCAAAAGGAGCTGTTGCCACATGAGTTCTCATACCTCCGACGCAACTATAGCGCAAGCCTCCTCGTCCAGGAGGAGGAAGAGCGCGGCGCTGTTGCAGGGTGCCAAGATCGAGACCGCCATGACGGCGGGATCGGCTGGACTCGGAGGATGTCCGAGACCGTGACCGAGAGTCTCGACTAGGCGGGAAGGTGAGGAGAAGTGTCGATGGCACTCCCTCGCTCGGACGATCCACCGAAGGCTCCGGAACCGGAGGCACAGTCGAGCCGACAGGATCCTCAACTCCCACCGGGGAACTGGGAGAGGGATTCTCAGCTTCTCCAGCCGACAACTCGGCAGGAGTCTCGGTCAACTGGCCTGACAGGGACACCCGTGATGGCGAAGCTGAGGTCGACGAAGTGGGCTAATAGGGCAAGAAGGGGAGGGATCTTTCCCGCTCCCAAGAGCGTCGACAGTGAGACTACTTTGCTCTTTTGGACCTGGAAAAGGGTCCAGAAAAGTTGGACCCTTATCTTTCGTCGAGAGGTCAGACAAAGCTCCTTGAAAGAAGCCGAGTACGGCACTGAGAGAGCGGGACAAATGCCGTGGCTTGTGCAGAAGCGCCCGCCGCCTTCTTCGAGGGCGATCATCTGCTCGAGCTGATCCGCCGAGCCCGCCGCCGCGGACACCGCCAACCGGCCTCTTTAGATTTAACCGTGGAATTTTTCTCAGGCGCCCAGTTGTAATCGGGCAGCACGGTCTTCAAGGACGAGGCCGAAAGAGCGAGCACAAGTCGCAGGCCTGCGGTCGTGCTCAAGGCCCAAGTAGACGACGCGAGTGCGGATCCGCTCCCAGACATCTTTTTGCCCGCAAGGCACCTCCGAAACCGGGAGTCGATTTGTCCATCGCAGCCACGAGGAAAAGAAGACCAAAGTCTTTTAGCAAAAACGCTTTTGATTTCGAACTTTCAAGAATTAGGAACCAGTCTTATGCAGAGCGTAAGGAGGAACCTGAGCTTCAAGCGTAAGAGAGATCTGGCGTCATGGGGGAACGAGTTTACCACCCGGTGGGTGGGAGGAGCCAGCTTGAAGACCTTCCGGCAAGATTTAAGCGCAAGGAACCTGCCAATAAGTGTGGATGAACAACATATCCATGTCCTAAATTCCTTTTTTAATCTCGTATTTCTTTACAAAAAAAACATTTATTGCTTCATCGCACCACTTATTTTATTTCTTCTCGGGATCGCTGTCAGATTTTGTAAAACTTAGAATCAGACAACTGTCCGTACACCTTGGCTATACAGTCCTCTGAAAAAAAGGACCACACTTCCATGCATGCCCATTGGCTTCACTGTAACACCTTTAGCAGCTTTTAGTTACGACACAATGAGACTGGCTCACTGCACTGCCAAAAACTTACTAATGTGGCAATATTCTTAGACCTTAGCAAAGCTTTCGATACTGTGAATCACCATATACTACTGAATAAACTCATGAATACTGGCACAGGTCCAGATGCCGTCACCTGGTTCAGGGGTACTTTACTGGAGACACCAGCAGTTAAAGATGGAAGGACTGTCATTCTCCTGTGCCCAAATTTGCAAAGAGTGCCACAAGGGTCCATACTGGGACCATTGTTATGTATGAGTTATGCTAATGATCTGGGTGCTAACACTGTAAATGCAAAGCTGCATTTTACGCAGATGATACCGCCTCTCAGCTCTGAGTCCTAAACCAGAGATGCCGATGAATGCTCTCCAAGAGGCATTTGGGCAACTCAAATTAATTTAAGTGCTTCAAAGCTTCTTCTAAATGCCACAAAACTAAGTACATGGTACTCCTTCCAAATCCTTCCTGCCCACCTACAATAGGCACTGCAACTTTAACAGGTGAAAGGCTGAAAATGGTAGACTCTGGTCTTCAAGTATTTGGGCATGTAGCTGGATAACAAGTTATCCTTCCTCGAGCATATTGAAAATCTCTGTAAAATGTTTTGCCAGAGACTTGGGTCTTATTATGAAATAAATTCTGTTTTAGCCCTGAGACAAAGAAAAGATTTGTCCAGGCGACCTTTATCCCCTATTAGACTATGGCAATATCATATACAGAAGTGCTGCTGTTTCTCATCTAGCTAAACTAGATGTTATTTACCGTATAACACTCCGTTCATTACTGGCTTACAGGCCAAAACCTGTCATTGTCTCGTCCTATATGGAAGTGGGATGGACTTCACTTGAGATCAGAAGGCTCAGGCATCTGCATTTCTGGTGCTTTATGGCAATGCAAAATTCACTGCCAACATACATATCAAGAAATCCTTGCAAATGAGAATTGCTTGATGGAGCTTTTTCCCTGGTAAAATAAATATAAACACAAGCGTGACACTGAAGATGAGCTGGAAGGAAGGTCTCCTCTTTTAGTATGACACCACAATCTGCAGTAGATTAGACACTTCAAAGGGGTGGAAAAAGAATGTGCAGTAGGCGCTGTGGCGTGAGAAAAACTGAGGTGTGGTTAAGGGCAGGGTTTCAATGTGAAAAAGTGCAAAATCATGCACTTATGGCACAGAAACCCACAGGCGAAGTACAATGTGGGAGAAGAGTACTGACAGTCACCAAACAGGAAAGGGACCTGGGAGTAGTCATATTTGATCATCTCAAGGTGGCATGGGAGTGCAACAAGGCAGTGGGTAGGGCCAGTGGGATGCTGGGGTGCACAGGGAGAGATATCACCAACAGAAGGAAGAAGGTGGTGTTGCCACTGTATAGATCATTGGTGAAACCCCAGCTGGAGTAATATGTCCTGTTCTGGAGACCACATCTCAGGAAAGACACAGACAGACTGGAGGCAGTCCAGAGAAGAGGTAATGGGGCAAAAAAAAACAGAGATGGGCTTCAGCATGGGATAGGCATAAGGAATCTTAATGGAAGCATGAGGAGGGAGCTGGAGATAAGTAGGCTCTGCAGTGACAGT
This sequence comes from Neoceratodus forsteri, assembly GCA_016271365.2. NCBI lineage: Eukaryota > Metazoa > Chordata > Ceratodontiformes > Ceratodontidae > Neoceratodus > Neoceratodus forsteri. Next base: position 792,794,717 of record CM057449.1, read on the forward strand.
ATAGGCAGGGGAAAAAAATAGGCAGACTGGGTGGGCCAAGTGGTCCTTATCTGCCGTCAAATTCTGTTTCTATGTTTTTTATTCAGATTTTTCTGCTTTATTGTTACAGCTTTCCAAAATGGTATATTCAACATACAGTACAGTAAAACACACAGATATCTACATCTAACAGCCAGACATATCTACTCCAGGATGCTTCTAGCAGCGGCATACCCAGCTGTTCACATTCTACCAGTGGGGATCGTCCCAAATCCCTACGAGTCTGACAAAAATGTCCCGTCCTCAAATATGAGAGGTGGGGTCCTCCTGACTTTCACAGTGGCTTACACAGCTGATATATGCTGGAGATATCTCTAAAAGTCTGTGTTGGGGATCTCAAACTTCTTCCATAGCTGCTAAAGAACATCAAGACAGGGGTCTCTGGCAGGAAGACAGCACCCAGAAACCAGATACTCTTCTCCTCCCAAGCTTTACACACCTTATCACTTTATCGATCACATTGATCTTCAGGTTGTGCCATAGATATACAAGGCATTTAGGGATCAGTGAGGTCCCTTCTCACAAGCACCCACCCGTTGAGGACAGCCTGCTACCGCATTTTATGTGCCACCCTATAACTGAGTGGGCCCCAAGTATTGGTGGAAGCCACAAGTCTAACAGGGTACTCAAACACCTACAGCTAGCCACCTATTGTTGTATCTCTACTCATAGATACATAGACAGTGTCAGCAGATAAGGGCCAATGGCCCACCTAGTCTGCCATTTGAGCTTGTAAGTTCAGTTTGTTTTCCTAGAAGTCTGTTTCCCCTTACCCCTGCCCTCTAGAATTCCTTTATGTCTATCCATGCATTCTTAAATCCCGTGATTGTTTCAGCCCCACCACTTCCTCTGGCAGGGTGTTCCACTTGTCCACCACCCGTTCTGTGAAGAAATTCTTTCTCATGTTTCCTCTGAATCGTCCTCCCTCCAACTTCATCCCATGCCCTCTAGTCCTGAAACATCTTTTCACTTAAAAATAGTGTTTTCCTGCACCCTGTTCCTCCCTGTAAGATATTTGTATGTCTCTATCATATCCTCTCTCCCTCCTCTCCTCCATGGAGTACATGTTCAGTTCCTTCAACCTGTCTTCATAGGACTTGTGATGCAACCCATGCACCATCTTTGTTGCCCTCCTCTGAACCTTCTCTACCCTGTCTATGTCCTTACGTAGGTATGGTCTCCAGAACTGTACACTGTACTCCAGGTGGGACCTCACTAGTGTCTTGTATAGCGGAATTATGACCTCCCTTTTCCTGCTGGTGATGCCCCTGCTATACATCCCAGCATCCTATTTGCTTTACCTGATGCCTTGTCACACTGTTTCCCTACCTTGAGGTCATCAGAGATGACAACCCAAGATCCCTTTCCTGCTTGGTGCATGCTATATCCTCACCCCCAACTGATATAATGTGCCAGGGTTTTTTCCCCATATGCATTATCTTGCACTTCTTTGCATTGAATTTCAACTGCCAAACCCTTGACCATTCTTCAAGTTTCTGCAGGACCCTTCTCATTCTGTCTACACCCTCTGGTGTGTCTACTCTGTTACAGAGCTTTGTGTCATTAGCGAACAGTGAAATTCTGCCTTCTAGATCCTGTGCAATGTCACTGATGAAGATGTTGAATATGACCGGTCCCAGCACTGATCCCTGTGGTACCCCACTGGTTACTCTTCCCTCTGTGGAGTGACAGCCATTTACCACCACCCTCTGTGTCCTGCCACCCAGCCAGTTACCTACCCACCACACTACTGTCCTGCCCACACCCATATTCCCCAGTTTGTGTAATAGTCTTCTATGTGGCACAGTGTCAAAGGCCTTGCTGAAGTCCAGATAGGCCATGTCCACTGCCCTCCCTGATCCACCTCCTAGTCACCCAGTCAAAAAATTCAATGAGGTTGGTCTGACATGACCTCCCCTGGTGAGCCATGCTGCCTTGGGTCCTGTGGTCCATTGACAACCAGATGTTCCACCAATCTCTCCTTCAGTAGTGCTTCCATGATCTTTCCACTACCGAGGTGAGGCTGACTGGTCTGTAGTTCCCTGCTTCCTCTTTGTTCCCACTTTGCATAAGGGGACTACATCTGCTGTCCTCCAGTCTTTGGGTACCTCCTGTTTCCAGTGACTGGCTGAACAGGATAGCCAGAGGTTCAGCCACCACCTCTCTTAGTTCTTTAAGGACCCTGGGTGCACCCCATCTGGCCCCATTGCTTTATCAGCTCTTATTACTTCCAGTTCCTTCAGGACCCTTTCGTGTAAAGGGACTTGTGTCCATTTCTGCACCATTCTCACCCCTGTACTCCTTCAGACCCATTACCCCCTCTTCCTTAGTAAAGACTGAGCAGAAATACCTGTTCAATATGTCAGCTTTATTGTTGTCATCCTCCACGGCTCCCATCCTCCCCTTCAGTCTCACTATCCCTCCCTTTGTCTTTCTTTTTTCACTTACGTGACCTGTAAAGGTTTGTCCCCTTACCCACTGATTTTGCAATGTGTTCTTCTGTCTGAGCTTTGGCTTCCCTTACTGACTTCCCTGCCTCCTTTGTTTCTCCTGCTACTTCTCCTATCCCCTTCTGCCTGTGTCTTTTGTATTGCCTGAATGCAATCTTTTGGCTTTCACTTTCTTTGCTACCTCTTTGGAAAACCATAATGGTCTCCTCTTCCTTTTCCTCTCGCTAACCTGCTTAATGCATAATTCTGTTGTTCTTATAATCCCCATTTAAATACTGCCCACTGTTCCTCAACCCCTGATTCCTGTCCCATTCCCTTAATGCCTCTTTCAAGTATCTCCCCATTTTCTCAAAGTCTGCCCCTAAAATCCAGGATCGTGTTTTGTGTGGTTTGGTTCTGCTCTTTCTGTGATTTCAAACCACAATGACTGGTGGTCACTGTTACCCAGGTGCTCCCCCACTGTTACCCCATCCACTGGCCCTGTTTGTGAGCACAAGGTCCAGTATTGCCCTCTGCCAAGTTGGTTCCATGACCAGCTGCTTGAGGAAGGCACCAGAAGGAGTCCAGGATAAATCTGCTCCTAGTTGATGCTGCTGCTGGGATGCTCCAGTCCACGTCTGGTATATTGAAGTCTCCAACCAGTACTACCTCACCCTTGTCTGCCATCCTTTGGATGGCTAGCATCAACTCTATCTGTTTCTTCCTCCTGGGCTGGTGGTCTATAGACCACACCTGTGCGGCTGGCTGTCCCCATTTTCCTTTCCAGCTAACCCACAGTATCTCTCCCCATTTTGTTCCTCCTGGATCTCTGTGGCCCTTATGTCATTTTCACATACAGTGCCTCCTCCCTTCCTGCCTGCTCTGTCTCTTCTGAATATGTTGTAGCCAGGTATGGCCATCTCCCAGTCATGGTTATCATTACACCAGGTTTCCAGTGATGGCCACAATGTCCAGGTCTGACTGTACCATGACAGCCTCAGATCTTCCATCTTGTTGCTAAGGCTCCTGGCATTTGCACATATGGCTTTCCATGATTTGACCTCCTAGACTGCTTCACTGTTCTACTCCAGCCCCTTCCTTGGTTGTCATTTATCCCTGGTTCTCCTTGCTGTTTGCCCTTCTGCTGAATTTTGCCCCTTTCTGCTTATCCACCTTTTGGACACTAATCTCCATCTTTTGCACACTGCTTTGCAGAGATAGCCACTCCTCTGGTTCACTGGTTCCACTACTAGCTATGGGGGGTGAGCAAGTAGGTACCATCCTTGCTGGCCTGCCACCCCTTTGCTAGTTTAAATGCTTGTCAATGTAGCATTTAAACTTATCATTGAGTGCTTGGATTCCCTTCAGGATGGATGCAGGCCATCAGGCTTGAACAAACCTCCATCCCTCCAAGTGGGTCCCCAGTCACCAATGAATCCAAACCCTTCCTCACAGCACCAGTTCTTCAACCATGAGTTAACGTTCCTGGTGCATGCACTCCTATGCTCTCCTTGCCTCTCACATGTAGTACTTCTGAGAAAGTGACAGAAGTAGCTACTTGCTTGAGACCCCTCCCCAGTTTCCTAAACTCTTCCTGAACTTCCTTTGGCTCCCCATTTGCCAAGTCATTAGTACCTAGGTGGATAATGACATCCAGCTCACCCTCCGTCTTGCCTTCCAGTGATCCCCAGTATCTTCCTTCCATCCCTCCATGCCGTGGCACCTGTAGACACCTCACCTCCCTGTCCTCCCCTCCTGTGTTCCTAGCTGGATCCCTCTTCACGATGGAGTCCCCCACCAGGATTCGCTTCCTCCTCCTCCTCCTCCTCCTCTGGGGTCCACTGCTTTCCACTGAGGTCACCTCCTTGCCTAACCTCCACATCCTTTCCTTCCACTTCCCTGGGTACCTCTATTTGGTTTTCCTCATTTGCCAGTGTGGCATATGAGTTCTTGAGAGGAATAGGATCTGGGATGTGCCTCTGCCTGACTGCTCTAACCCTCCCTGAGCCCACTGTCATCCAAGTGCTCCTCGTTCTTGGCATCCTTTGAGGCAGCTGCATTGGACTGGGTGGTCCCTGGATAGGGGTGATGGTACTCCTGACCCAGTTTACTTCCGCTCTGAGTCTGGCTACCTCATCCGCAGTCCAGAGATGCATGCAGATAGGGCAGCACCTCAGTGTCCAGAAGGTCTGCCTGAATATGGCTGCCCCACAGCCACTGCATTGCACCACTCCCATTATACTGCAATTCCACTACTTCTCTGCTACTGAAGCTCTCTTAGTTCTCTTTTATTTATTTACAGTACTAAAATCCTGTAACTGATCGTCAGATATATATTTTTTTAAGGAAAAGAAACCAATAAATAAATAAATGAGTCAAAACACTTGTCGTGCTGAGGGTGGTCTTCTTCCCCTATGCCCCTCCTACTTCCACCTCTTACTATACCCTGTGTTTAGCTAGTGTCAATCAGATTTATCAGGGCATATAATTAAGAGTTGGGGAATGGGTGGGGTGGGGTAAATTTGCAGCAATTAAAGACAGCACAGAATTACACCACCACTATGTTTTAAATTTTCAACAGCCCAAAAACAATTATAAGTAAAGACAACACAGAAAGAAAGTATAGTGTCACTACAAGCCTACAATCTAAGTTTAAAAGAAAAATACCAATTACCAGTTACTCTAAAGCACTGAATTGAATATGTTTCCTTCCTTCACCTTCTGGCTTCTTCTGAGAAGATGAACCTCTGTTTGCTGCTTTAACTGTGACTCAAGCCCCACCTCCAGTTATCAGTAGCTGAGGTCAGAGGCCAGACAATTAACACCCTTCACCCAGCTACAGGACAGTCAGACAAGCCAAGATAAAATTTGCAGCAATTAAAGACAGCACAGAATTACACCACCACTATGTTTTAAATTTTCAACAGCCCAAAACAATTATAAGTAAAGACAACACAGAAAGAAAGTATAGTGTCACTACAAGCCTACAATCTAAGTTTAAAAGAAAAATACCAATTACCAGTTACTCTAAAGCACTGAATTGAATATGTTTCCTTCCTTCACCTTCTGGCTTCTTCTGAGAAGATGAACCTCTGTTTGCTGCTTTAACTGTGACTAAGCCCCACCTCCAGTTATCAACGTAGCTGAGGTCAGAGGCCAGACAATTAACACCCTTCACCCAGCTACAGGACAGTCAGACAAGCCAAGATAAAATTTGCAGCAATTAAAGACAGCACAGAATTACACCACCACTATGTTTTAAATTTTCAACAGCCCAAAAACAATTATAAGTAAAGACAACACAGAAAGAAAGTATAGTGTCACTACAAGTCTACAATCTAAGTTTAAAAGAAAAATACCAATTACCAGTTACTCTAAAGCACTGAATTGAATATGTTTCCTTCCTTCACCTTCTGCTTCTTCTGAGAAGATGAACCTCTGTTTGCTGCTTTAACTGTGACTAAGCCCCACTCCAGTTATCACGTAGCTGAGGTCAGAGGCCAGACAATTAACACCCTTCACCCAGCTACAGGACAGTCAGACAAGCCAAGATAAAATGTGCAGCAATTAAAGACAGCACAGAATTACACCACCACTATGTTTTAAATTTTCAACAGCCCAAAACAATTATAAGTAAAGACAACACAGAAAGAAAGTATAGTGTCACTACAAGCCTACAATCTAAGTTTAAAAGAAAATACCAATTACCAGTTACTCTAAAGCACTGAATTGAATATGTTTCCTTCCTTCACCTTCTGGCTTCTTCTGAGAAGATGAACCTCTGTTTTCAAAAGAAGAATGTCAGCATTCCCAGAGTAAACCAGTTAAAAGCCTGCTTTATCTGGAATGCTTGAAAGTACCCTTTAGATTAGGAAGGCCCATGCTCCCATGTTTACAGAGGCCCAGAGCTTGGTCCTACCCTACCTAGGAGTGCTTCCCTTCCACAGAAATTGACCAATAACAAGCAGCCTGCTGGAGATCATCAAGGATAGAAGGTTGAAACAATAAGAAAATCTGGCTAGGCAAACCTAACAAGCCCCTATCTTGCCTGCCAACATTATGTTCAATTTAAGCCATCTCTAACATCCAACCTTCAGTTCCTCAATCATGGTACAATATTAATAGTGACTAGATCTGGTCAGCAGGTCAAATCTGAATTCCCAGATATGTAATCCCATTCTCCTCCCACTCCAGCTGCATATCTTGACAACATTCCTGCATCACAGGTGTAAATGCGGTCTTATTCAGTTCACCTCCAACCTACAGACCAGGCTAAATCGATCCAGGGTAGCCATCAGACAGGAAGGGAGGTAACTAGATTTGAAATGGTCAACAGGAGATCATCTGTGTAGAGGTTAGTGAGATACAGTATGTTTTGTTCAAAACTAGGCTACCATGTACTTCCACTGTGTCTAGTAGTTTGTTAGTTAGGAGTTCCAAGGCAATGAGAAACAGGAGAGGAATAGTGGGCACCTCTGACATGTGACTCAATGTAGTCTAGATGGCTCCGAGTTGCATCCATTTATAGCACGCTGCCATTGGGGCTGCATATAGTAGCAACCCACTGACAGAATCTTGGACCAAAGCCAAAACCCTGGAGGGCCTGCTGTAAACAACCCCATTCCACAGCGTCAAATTACTTCCTAAATTGACCACAGATGCTGCCACAGGTGTAATATTGTCCACTTGGGAACAAGGAAGAAGTGGGAATAGAACCCCTTCCTGCTGACACCCAGGACTGGCTCTATGGCCTTTTTTGAAGTAAGGCCTGGATTTCCTCCCAGATGAAAGGCATACGGCAGAGAGGATATGAAGAAATGTCAGAGGGTTTTCTGGAGGCCACTCTGTGAACTCAAAAGTGTGGCTATGCTCGATGAGCTGCAGCACCCAGTTGTCTGTGGTGACCTCCCTACACCTGTCCAGGTGGAGGAGATGCGACCTCTGATGACTGTCTCCTGTAGAACTACTGGGTGGGGTGTCTGGCAAGGAGTCAGGAGGTGAGGCAGCGGCTGCACTGGGCGCTGTGGGTGGCAGCTGAGGGAAGGAGTTGAAGAGCTACCCTTTTCGCTTGCCCTGGTTTTGTCACGTGGGCGGGCCTGTCTGCAGGAGAAGAGATGAAAAGGAGCCCGCTATCCTGATTTTGGCTGGGTATGGGACATAGAGTGGATGGATTTGAGAGGCCCTCCTGAGGTCTGGAGTTTGGAGATGATATCCTGGACATCTCCCTCAAAAACTTGAACCCCTGAAGGTGCATCCATAATGATGGACTGGACATCTTGTGCGAGCCAGAGACCCAGAGGCAGGAGTGGCATCTCATACAGATGCCTACAGCTGCCGCCTAGTTCAAGCATCTGCTGCATCACAGGCAGCCCGAGGACGTGAGTACTGATGTCCGAGCCTGTTTTGAGGAATGGAGGGTCTGCTGTTTGGAAGGTCATCTGGCATGGTTAGAATGGCCTCCTAGCCTGGTCCCAGAGTAGGTTCTGGTACTGGACCATATGGGCCAAATAACTGATGATGGCCCAGATGGTCAGAGTGGCAGATGCAAGCCTGCTTCACCATCTGGTCCAGCTGGTGGGACTCCTGTCTGGGGAAGGGAGCTTAGGTGCTTGAGTCTTTGGTGTGTTCATGCATGGCATTGATAACGACCATTTCAGCCTTGGGTTGTTTGCCAAAATACGGCTTGCCAGTCAGGGCATGAGTAAGCTTGTCGGCCTACTTGGACACAGCCGGGACCATATGAGGACAGTTCTAGCCGCCCGGGTGACATCCTCATAGGAATCGATCACCGGGGCAACAGTGGAGGAGCATCTGGTTAACGTAAGTAGATGGCGACCCAATGCGCTCTGGGTCTTGTTCATCTGTCTCCCACCCCATAGTGGCCTGAATGTACTCAATGATGGCCATAAACTTGGGGTCATCTGGGAGGACTTGGGGACACTGCTGGGTGCTCTTCCTTTCTGAGGAATCTGGCCCCAAGTAGAAGGACTCGCTGCTGAAGCTCTGGTCAGCATAGTCTGTATCGTCTTCATCACTTTCCTTGAGCTAATGATCATCCAAGTGCCCAGATGACCCAATGTTGGATCTGTCCCTGGGTGTGTGAAGTTTACTGGGGCCTAGCCGAACTGGGGCCGGGAGATGGGTCTCAAGGAGGCCCTTGAGGAGTGGCCAGGGCTGCAGCTCTCAGAGTCAGGACCTGCGTCCGCATTATAGGAGTGAGAGAGAAATCAGACTGTGATTATTCAAAGGGCGGCATCAGTCCACTGGTGTCGGATAAGTGGGGAATGGTGACAGTCCGAGGAGCCAGGTATGGGTACCTGGCGCAGGCCCAACTGGCATTGGATAAGAGTATGTAGGGGCCAGACCAGAAGGAGCCAGCGTTGGGGTACCCTGGCGTAGGTCCTGCAGGTGTGGGTTGCAAGATGGTGGAGTACCCACCAGAGTGGGTGGCGGGAGGATGGGTGGCAGAGCCCACTGGTGCCAGTGGAGGAGCGGGCCAGTGTAGGACCCACAAGCGTGGCAAAGGAAGGACAGGAACAGTCTCGCTGGAAACAGCATGAGCAATGCCAGAGGGGTATCCATAGGCACCTGGTATGGGGAGACAGGCTCTGAGTAAAGTGACCTCTCCCTGGGCGATGGCTGAGGAGAGACTGGGTTCTGAGAGATACCGGTGTCCTACAGAGTCTGCTCCTGAGAAGGAGAGCAGAACCAGCAGCAGTTCTGGAACAGGAGACTGGCATCAGTAGTGCGGGTGTTGGGGTGGCAGCTGGGAGGCTGGCATCAGCACTACTGCACCTGCCGAAGAGGCTCTGACCGAGCCACCTGACTGAGAACCTGCAGAGAACAAGGTTGGAACAGCAGGGGCTGGGGGCAGGATACAGTGTACCCTGTCCCAAAATCTGCCAACCACGAGCTTAAACCCAGGCCTACTGCAAGAGATACCTTGAAGTAAGATCATATAATCCCACCCTGTCAGATTATCCCAGCATCATATGTCCTGCACCCTCATTCAGCCATCGTCTGGGCCCCGCTGCCTTGGTTTTGGGGTGGTGGTCAACCTTGTGTGGAAGCTGTCCAAAAGGGTTCTAGAGCCAAATTAAAGTCCCTGCTAAGATGAGAGACCACTGTGATCTCCACGAAACCCAGGATAGCCTGACAAGGGCTGGGACACACTCTGGGTCATCTACTTTTGGGGCATAGTGGTATGCCAAGATGAGGGAACCTTCAGGATGTGGGATTTCTGCTACAAACCATCTGCCCCATGAATCTGTGTAAGTTTTGCACACCTTTCAGGGAATGGATCTATGGATTAGTATTACCAACCCTTTAGTTTTGGTAGAGCCTGAACTGCATATAACCTGGCCCATGCAACCTTTCTGCAGCCACTGAACCATGTGTTTGGTCAAGTAGGTCTCCTGGAGTAGGGCCACCTATGCATGTAGAAATTTTAAATGGTTAAGAACCTTATGCTTCTCGACTGGGTGGTTAAGACCCTTAACATTCCAGGAGACCAGCTTTACAGGAGATGCTGTGGGGGTGAGGCGGGCTAGTCATAATCACTAATATATGAGCAAGCAGACAGACATGCAGAGTTTCACCCATCCTCACTGAACCGGGGAACCCAGGAGAATGGGGGTACATCCTTCACACCAAATTTCGTGATGATGATGCACCCATACATCTTATAGGAATCCTGATTACCGTGAATAACATATTGAAATATATACATTTGAGCAAAAGTCATTAACCTTGTGTGCCCAGCAGAGGTTGTAATTTCAGATGCTGATCATAAAGACCAGTAGTGGGTCACACCACCTATCGACCCCAGTCATAATCTCATCCTGGAGAGCTAAGCCGCCAGAGATCACATATCCTCAGCTCAGCCTCTGCAATATCTCTACAGAGCAGGGTTGGGACAAATCAAGTTTGTAAGCTGGTGGTCAGTTTGGCCACATGCTGTCAAAATCTAGTAGCCAAATCAATCATTTTTAGTGACCATCATTTTTAAGGACTCAAAATCAATTTGTGGGCAGGTAGCCAATTGTTGAGTAATGTTCAAAATCTTGTAGCCAAACCAATTTTTAAATGGCCACTGGCCACCTGATTTGTCCTACCCTGCATAGAGACTGCCCCATTGCAAAATTCAGTGGCCTTAAGTCATTGTACCCAATAGTTCCGTATGAAGTCCGAACCATCCATTGATTCACCTGATACAAAATGGCCACCCAGGGTATTTAAGCTGCTCTGCAATCACATTCATCTTACCCCCCCCAGCTAACTGTAATAGAAACGCCAGGTTAGGAAAGAGAAGGGCAAGTAGTGTGTATAATGCACCCCATGTCTCATATGAAGGGGAGTGTCATCAGAGTGGGGGCTGTCGTGACTGGCTGAGAGGAGAGAGATGGATATATGATTGGCCAGATGGTTTCTCTAACCTGCTCCATAAGGTGGGGATCCAAGAATGGCAAAGAGAACAAGGACAGAGCATGTCTCCCAGCCAGGCACAGGGCATCATAAAAGCAGCCTCCCATTCCTCCTGCCCCCACCCCAATCTTACAACCAGGGTCACCCAATGACCTACCACCCTAAACAGACAATATGTCTAATATAACTCAAACACATCAATCCCTATGGGGAAGCAACAGACTCCCAAAGGAGGACTCCCTCGGAAGGCCCAGGCAACACAAAGTTCAGTTCCTGAAGCCTTGTAATGACAGGATCTGTTGGCTCCTCCAGCAGCAGCCTGGAGCTATGTGGCAATGGGTGGGGTGGGGTGGGGAGGTAACAGTGTCAATAGTCAGCAGCGCAGGTCCAGAAATGCACACATGTGAGGTAGACCCCCCGCCATATTCAGGGTGTTCCTCTAACAGCACCCTTTGCTCTCTCTCCTGCTGTACTGATCCTTACTGCAACAGGCATTGGTCCTTCCCAAGGAGTACGTCCAGGATCCCCACTATTTCAGCCCATGTGGGTGAGTAAGAGTGGGTCGGCAAGGCTGGGGCTGCAAGTGCCAGTAGACAATCATCCAGGCTTCAGGCAACAGCTGTTCTTTCCAAAGGCATGGAGTTTGATCATGGGGTGGAGGGTAGCACATCTGCACATGGGGAGTAAAGGGAGGACAAACCCTTTGACGGGCACCTATTCTCCCTGCATCTGCTGCAGCATTTGCTATCCAGCATCTGTGGTGACCTTTTCACCCATCCCCAGTTCCTGGTGACAGATTTATTCTTGCAACGGTTTTGCGGTGCCATTACTCGTCATTGCCAGTGGGACTTGATGGGCCTATCTCTGCCAGAGGTTCGGGTGGATACTGGAGGTCCAGGACATGCCAGGGTCGCACCTCAATGTGTCTGAGAAATATGTCACCCTACGCCACGAACACCGCGTGCTTCTCTTCCAGTGGGCTGTATTTGCAGTCAGCAAGTCAGGCCACATTCTGTGCACACTGATCCAAGCCTCCTGAGGGAAGCAGTAGGTTCCAATGCCATTATTTATTTTTATTCTTTTTAGCTTTATGTTTGCTGTTTGAAATAAACAAGCATACAGTTATATGCACTAGTATTTGATATTACACATGTAAATATAAAAAAAAACAAGAGGGTGCCACTCCTCTTAATACATTCAAGTCATCCAACAAGCTAAAGATATGTCATCTGGGGTAATACATAGTTATAAATCATGCGAAGTACAAAATCACAGACAGACTGTGTAGCGAGTCCAAGAGCTGCATGGTATTTTTAAACAGTCTCAACAAGTTGTCTTGTAAGCTCCACCCACACACCCGATATGGGGCCAGAAAGCCATCATGCTTTCCTGTAGTTAATGCACTATCAGTGCATGTAGAACATAGTAAACTCCACATCCTGATTGAAATTGTGACCCATTTACAGCACAAACTGAGCATACTGTACTCTGTGTTAAGCTGTGATACTTCTCTGCAAAATTTCACTTAGCATCTAGTTTTAATGGAAGCAAATATTGATCTACTAGCTTAAATAAATGCTACTGATCACATGCTATTACGGAAACAATAAGCAAACAATAAGCAATAAGCTTCATGCATTTAAAGCGAACAGTCGGAGGCAGAAAATGGAAATTACATACCTACATGATTCTTGATCTTCTTGGACAAAGTCTCCAGCCACTCATTCACACTAAAGGGATCTACACGGCTGCACTAGGACCCATGGGAGCATACTTTTCAAGAGAGTCGGCACCACAGATGGAGCTGTGAGGAAGCAGTGTGCAGTAAAGACTACTTGGCATCGACCCTCCAACCGCCTCAGTACTTTTTTTTCTGAGGAGGTGCCGGCGCAACAACCTAGAGGTCTAACCTAACAAAATCGGACATAAGATAGTCCGAATGACCCGTGTAAGAAGGGTCAACAATAGAGTCTTCACAGCCCTGCCATTGAGGAGTGAAGACCAAAAACAGAGATGTGAGCTCGGTGGATGGCGGGTGGGGCGTGTGAATGAGTGGTGGAGACTTCGTTCAAGAAGATCAAGAATTACGGTAGGTACATAATTTCCATATCTTCCTGGACATAAAGTCTCACAGCTCATTCACACTAATGGGAAGTACCGAGCTAATAAACACCGAGGCGGGCGGCAGGAGAAACTGAAGCTCACATACTTAGGACAGAAGTCCGTTAAGAATAGTCTACCAAGCGACAGATGTCATCTGACATGGACATCCAAAGCATAGTGTAGCAGTATGCACTGAGCTACATGTAGCCGCATTGCAAATATCTGCAATGGGCACACTGCTGGATTTCTGCCAGAGATGCCGTGACTGCTCTAGTAGAGTGAGCGTACACTCTGCCTTCTAGCTTAACCTGTGCCATAGAATAGCAGTGGCGGAGGCATGCTATCAGCCACACTGAAATGCACCTAAAAGTGACAGGTTGACCCAGACGGGTTTCAGCTGAAGAAATAAACAGTTGTTGAGCCTTGCAAATTTCTTTTGTTCTATCCAGATAGAATCGCAGTGCTCTCTTAACATCCAAAGAAGGCTAGGTTCCCTTCATTCTGAAGTTAGTAAAGTAGGTAGGTAGGACTAAAGGTTGGTTTAGATGAAATTCTGAGACAACCTTAGGAAGACACTTAGGGTGAGTCCTAAGAACTACTTTGTCCTTGTGAAATACAGTGTACGGGGGTCTGTGACCACAGCATGTATTTCAGAAACTCTACGGCAAGTGATGACCACCAGAAAGGCCATTGTCCAAGTCAGAAACTTCAACTTGCAGGTAGCTAGAGGCGAAAGGTTTCCGAGTGAGCATGTCTAGCACAAGGTTAATGTCCCAGGCTGTGACTGCATGTCTGATAGGTGGTCTGGTATGCAGAATACCCTTAGGAAACCTCTTAACTACAGGTAACTGAGCCAGAGACAAGGAATGTACCGGCGCATAATAAGCTGAAATGGCACAGAGATGAACTCTGACAGTAGATACTGCAGACCTGAATTTGAGAGGTCTAAAGGTACTCGAAGACTTTATTTGGTGGGCAGCAAAAGGGTTGAAGAGGATTTTGCACACCAGAGAGAAAGCAACTTCCATTTGGCTGTGTAGGTCTTTCTAGTGGCTGGTTTACGCGTAGCCAAGAGAATATCTGAAACCCTATGGGAAACACTGAACCTATTCACCTCTGCCTTTTCAGGAGCAAGCGTGAAGGTGAAGCGCCTTCAGACTGGGATGGACCACAGGCCCTGGGTCAGAAGAGTTCATTTGAAGGAGAGTGCCTTCTGGAAGGTTGCCAACAGACTGTTGAGCAGCGGGAACCATATCTGTCGAGGCCAGAAGGGAGCAATGAGAATTATTCTGTCTCCCTGAGACTCGAATTTGAGAAGTGCCCTCTGAATTAGAGGAAGAGGAGGAAAGGTGCATAGAGAACATTTTGTCCACTGCAGCCTGAGCGCATCCTGACAGAAAATGCCACATCCTGGTTCTGGAGCAGAAGAGGCAATTTTGCGTTGAGTGGGGGCAAAAAGGTCCAGGTCTTGAGTTACCTACTCCTTGAAGAGTGATTGAGCGGCGGTTGAGTCAAAGAGACCACTCGTGAGGATGGGTTTCCGTTCTGCTGAGGCGGTCTGCCAGTTCGTTCTGCATGCCTGGTAGGTAAACCGCATGGATTACAGCCTTGTGCTCGAGGCACCATTCCCACACTCTCATAGCTTCCCTGCATAATGGGAAGAGTGTGCACCGCCTGCTTGTTGATGTAACTCATCACTGCTTTGTTGTCCATCACTGCTTTGTTGCCGTTTGAAGGAGAATGTTCTTGTGACAGATTATGTCCTTTAAGGCCCAGACTGCACAGAGGCGGCCTCATTTCAGGGCGTTTATGAAGCTGGGACTTGTCCTGAGTCCACGTACCTTGGGTGTGGAGATTCTGGCAGTGAGCTCCCCACCCCATCAGTAGCGTGTCGGTGGTAATGGAGATCTGATGATTCAGAGGAGCAAGCGATACCCTTCCAGAAGATTGTCCTGCTCGTCCACCAGATGAGTGACCTCTTTAGAGGTTCTGTCACCTTGATGGGAAAGGAATGAGGGTGAATGGTTGGGGACCACTGAGTACTGAGCATCCACTGAGAGGTTCTCATGTGGGTTCCATGTCAAATCAGCAAATAAAACTGCGCGGTTGGTTTAAGCCTTGGTCATATCAGCGTCAGTAATTAGCGCAGAAGATACAATTTTATCGCCGACAATCTCAGCGCGGGTACGATTTTGCCTTTTGTACCGCTGTCCCGCATATTACCACAGTGGCAGGAGAAAAGCAATTCCAGTCAGCCTCAGAACTCAAGCGAACTGCAAAATATTTCCTAACTTGTTTCCTCAGCAGCGTACACTCCACTCCTGACTAAGCTCAGGTATGCCACAACATGTTTTGATCAGCACACCAACTAGACTTTCAGATCAAAGGTACTTACTGTCGTCTGTGATCTTTGTGGGGATATGAATCATTTTCCCTCTTAACCGACCAGCAAGCAAAGCGTCTATGAACTTACAAGTTGTAGGAGTGTTGAAAGCTTCTTTAAACAATGGATGGTTTGGAATATTCTCAGTTTGTTTAAACTGTGTTCACTCAATGCTGACTTCTAAGAGGACTTGGGTGAATGAATAGTTCTAAGAGAGCTGCAGCTGTCGATGATGGTTAATTGTGAGGCTACCAGGAGATTCCCAAGGTTGTCCTCATTAGACTTGAGTGTTAACTCTTCCTCAAACCCACAACTAGTTTTTCAGCTTCCTGGTCCCACAGTATGCTCGCCTACAAACAAAGCACAGTGCAGAAAATAAACTCAACATAATTGCATTTGCTATCATTCCTAATGTGCTTAGATCAGATACTAGGCACACACATGGTGGACCCAGAAACTCAGAGAAAACAACAAGAGAAAACAGTGATTATCTTATTCTGCCTTTAAAAAATCTCACAATAAGACAGATAAAAATACATGAAAAAGATAAAACAAAAAGCTACATGAAATAAAACTCTCGATATTAGGAATCACTTTGACTTAAAAGGTTGAACAAGCAAATGCTACCTCCATCGGAAGTGCATATTTCTCAAAGTGGTCAAAGCAGCCAGTATTACAATAGCCGGCAGTTCAGAGCACAGTAAATACCAGAGAAGTGTTCTGTTTATTCTAGTCACCCTGTACTATTTTATCATATAACATATATAAGTTACTCCCAGAGAATCCAAAACCAAAAGAAGGTGCTGTTGCGGTATCGCTAAACTGTCACGTCGCTGCCTTTCATTACGTGCATACCACAACACACTGAAATGCTCCGCTGAATTTGATCGCGGATTGAGTGATACCCTCATGTGGGCGTGCTAGGGGTACAGTGAACACCGAGGATGCCATGAGACCCAGCATCCACTGCATCGAGATAGCTCGAACGAGCTGTTTTCTCTGATGTATTGGGCCATCTGTAGGATATCGCTCCTTCTGTCCTCTGGGAGAAAAGCCTTCGTAGGAGGTATCCAGAAGAGTTCCTATGAAAAGGAGTTTCTGGGAGGCTGCAACTGCGATTTGTTGCGATTTAGCAGGACTCCATGGACGTATGAGGAAGTCTGAAGCCTTTGCTACAGCGTCTAGAGTTCTCTGCCTGGAAGGGGCTTGCTAGAAGCCAGTCGTCAGATATGGAAACACTTGAATTCTGATTTTCCTGAGATGCGCTGCAAGAATTGCATAACACTTTGTAAAAAACTTGTAGGCGCCGAGGATAGCCCAAAGGGCAGGACTCTGAACTGATAATGTTGACCCAATGCCACAAACCTCAAGTACTCAAGTATCTGTGGTGCTTTGGGTGTATAAGAATGTGTTGGTAGGCAGCCTGCATGTCCAGGGAGGCTAGCCAATCGTGTTGATGAATCTTGAACTTTTCCTTGTGAAGGAATTTGTTTAACTTTCTGAGATCCAGAATGGGGTGCATGCCTCCAGTTTTCTTGAACTAGAAGGTAATGGGAGTAGAAACCTGTGTTTCGTTGATCTGGCGGTACTAATTCTACTGCCCTGTTGTTCAGAAGGCCTTGCACCGGAAGCAAGCAGGTCTGACCTTGCTACCCGACAGCCCTAGGCTATGCGTTTGGAGAAGATCCGGGAGGGTTCTGAAAAGACTGCGTGGTTTTCACTTTATATAAGTGTTTGTTACACTAATTGAATCATCTCTGATGAAGCCAGGCATTCTGCTTGGCGAAGCGTAAGATGTTTTTTACCCCTCACCATTATGGTTATCAGCCTAGTATGCTACACTTTTATATTTAAATAAACTAATGTTTTATTACATTATTCTGCTCTAGCTGGCTGCCTTTTTCCTTCAAGTTTGGCGTCCTCCTTGTGTAGGATAGGGGCTGTTTGAGTTCACCCATGTTCTGGACCAGGGATTCCAACAGAGAATCATATATACCGGGTCGGGGGGGTGGGCCCATTGACTGTTGTCATCCTGGAGCTAAATTAATATGTCTCAGCCAAGACAAATATTCATATTGTAAAACAGCAGGTAAAGTTAGTGAAAGTCCCACCAAAGTTTACTAGTCAGACTTGAGCCCCAGCAGAGCAGCCACAAAGCAGTTTAAGGACATGAAATGAAGGCGAAATACAGTACATAACATAAGCAGGGCTAATGCACAAGTATTGTATAGAATAAGGCAGCCATTTCCTTGGGCTGCCTAACAGCCCTGAACTGTTCTTTTAAACAAAGGCAACTACTAATCATGTGCCCAGGATTCCACGTGAACATCTTGCATGTATTGACGGATACCCTGGACCACTGGCTTCTAGCAAGCCCTTCCAGGCAGGGAACCTAGACTGGTAGCAAAGGCTTCAGACTTCCTCACATCCATGGGAGTCCTGTTAAAGTATTGATGGGATGCTAGAAGGTAAAGCCGTTCCAATTTTTAAATTTATAGACATTTTTAAAACACTGACTATGTAACCTTGGACATTCAATCAGGCTGAGCAGGCATACCTCAAAAGCCCCTGTCTGTTGGGCCAGTAGGGCCCAAACTGTCAGAAAGTCATCAGTAATCCTTGGGGTCATCAGGAAACCAGGCATGAGCTATCCTAGAAACTGCAAAGGCTGCGGACTGGAAAATGGCAGCGCTTTTTTAGTTTCTGAATTTAGTACATTTGAGCAGTGCTGCCAACCACGTGACCTTGGCCAGCCAACTGGCTGAACCAAGGCACACTCCTGGAGCCCCTTTTTCCTTCTTTTAGGCATGCATGCAGACACACGCAGTCCTTAGTGTAACCGTTTAGTACAAAGTCCCTAGCAAAGCGGCATCTCAGATCAGCATCTCTGGGAAGCAGGACACTATGCGAAGCTCCCAGATAGCTAGTAGTAGTTTTATTTCTTTGACGCCCTTCCTGGAGGCTCAGGGTGCCATACACAACATAAAAGCATTAACAGTAGAATATAAACGTAATTAAACTACACACCCATAAAATCATACTAAACCTTCTCACTATAAATAGTAGAATAAATTACAGCAAAATAAGTAATGAATATAAACCTGTGACAGGGTTGAATATAGCCCTGTCCCAGTTGTTCGGGAGAAAGAGTTTAAATGCAAGGATCTGTTCTATCCTCTCCTTTCTGTCTCTTCTCTGTCTGGTTGCGTAACCACATTTTCTTGTGAGACCTAGGACTTCATCACCCCGATGGTCTTGCAATTCTCTGCCTCTCACTATCTCTCTACCTTCTTTTGCTGTTCTGTCTTTCCTACCCTTGCATATCTGCTGGTATAAAATATATGTGATACTGGGATCCCTTTGTTTAAAACTGTATATAGTTATACTGTTGAAATGATTGCAAAGCTAAAACTGTATATAATTATACTGTTGAAATGATTGCAAAAGCTGTTTGGAACTCAAGGGTTAACCTGAGTAGCTAGTTTGCAAACTCTCTGAGAAGCAGTAAGCAAGAGGCCAGTTATGGGTCAAAATGTTCTTTTGCTGTACTTGTTTAAACTTCCAAGAACACTGTGTGAGAAGCATGCTGTTTCCTTAACGAGGGGTTGCAAAGCCTTATAAAACAGAGCTGCAATTTCTTGCAAGAGAGACACAGAGACCGAGATAGAAATTGAGAAGAAACCCAGATGAACTTTCTCTGTTTATGCTGCCTTTGTAAATCGTTACACTGAACAATTTTATTTTTATTTTACTGTTATTAATAATAAATCACTTGTTGCGAATTTTACAACTGCTCCTGGTTTTCCTATGCTTCCTGACCTGTGTCTCAACGACAAAACCAAATCAAAAAGATACAGTACAAGGAAAAAATAGCAGCCATAGTAACTAAGGTGCAAATGGGATCTTCAACGTCACCAAAAGCTTACCTGAACGTATGCCTTCAGCCCCTTTTACAGGCCTCCACAAAGGGAAGCTTCACTCAGTACCCTGTGGAGAATGTTCCTGAACATGGGGCAAGCAACCTCAAAGGCATGATCTCCTGAGGCTTTAAGCCATGCCCTGGGGACCGAGAGGAGACCAGCCTAGGAGGAGCAGATGGGGCGAATCGACTGGAGAGGATTCAGGAGTTCCACCATATAGCCTGGATCTAACCCATGTAGGTCCTTATAGGTTAGCAAACCAAAGATAATATGCCACTTTATAGGCAGCCAGCGCAGTTCACACAGGACCACAGTCACATGGCTAAACCTTGAAGGGCAGTCAGTAACCAGGCCACTGCATTCTGCACCAGCTGCAAGCACTGTAGGATACCTCCAGTGACCCCAAGGTAGAACCGTTACAGAAATCCAGCCTGGACATTATATATGCATGCACTAGTGTTTCCAAGTCTTCAGGGGATAAGGGACTTAAAACAGCTGATATTCATGACATGGTAAAGCCACTCCAGACTACAACTGACACCTGAGCCTCGAACATCTGTCACTCATCCAGAATGACTCCCAGATTTTTCGCCTTGGTGGAAGCCAACAGCCTAGAAGAACTGAGTCAAACCCAGTTTCTCCCATGGTTACTTCTACAACCCCCTCTCAGCTGGTTCAATCACCAACACTTCAGTCTTGTCTGAGTTACATCTCAGCCAGCAAGAAGCCTTCAAACTCTGAATCTCAGCCAGGCATGCATTAAGGAGCTCAACGGTGCCAGATGTCCTGTGTGCAAATCACTGGCTGTCATCTGCATAGCAGTGGAAACCCAGATTGTATTATCAAAGGATTCTCCCAGGGCAGCATGTACACTGCAAACAGCAACAGGAGAAAGCTGATCCATGTGGAACACCACAGAGAAAGGGCACTGGGGAAGATGAGAACGTTCCGTTACCACCCTCTGTATTCTATGCATGAGGTAGGACTTAAATCAGCTGATGATGGTGCCAGTGAGCCCTCCATGCTCACTCAGATGACCCCACAACAACCACCCATGGTCCACTGTCTCAAATGCTGAGAAGAGATTGAAAAGGACAAGAATTGGCCATTCACCCCTATCCTTCACGCTGAGAGGTCATTATACACTCTGACCAACACTGTCTTGGTACTATTCCTGGATCTGAAACTAGACTGGAGGGGCTCACAGATGTAATGAGCTGCAAGATGTGCCTCAAACTGCAGTGCCACAACCTTCTCAAAACCTTGCCTAAAAGGTGGGTTAGAGATGGGATGATAATTACGCTAGACTGTCCAGGTCCAAAGATGGTTCCTTCAGAAAGGGCCAAACCAGTGCCTCTTTCAAAGCGACTGGAAAGACAGTCTCTGATGAAGCTCTGAACAATTACAGCAAACACTTGACCCAATCCCACACGCGACTCACTAGTAGACTCATGGGGCCTGGGTCTAGTACACAAAAAGTGGACAACAGCTCTAAGATGACCTGCAGACTGACTCCACCATCATCAGCGAAACTTGCCCCAAGGAAAGCTGAGCACATCTGTACGGTGCTGACTCAACCCTGCTGGATTGCAACAGCCTGCTTGGCAAGATCCAGAACTTGACAGAGGACACTCTTTCTGAAGAACTGAGCAAACTCTTTGCACTTGGCTACTGAACCTGCTCTTACTGACTGCAGACAGGCTGGCTTTAATAACCTGTCTATAGTACAGAAAAGCTGAGCCAGTTAATTCTTTCCAGCCGCAGTCTCCCTGGAAAGGAATGCTGTCTTCCTACATTAGATTGCCATTTGATATCATCAAATGAATCTTCAAAACCAGTTTGTCCTCCTCAGCCGAAACCTCCTCCAACATCCCTGTAACCACTGACTCCTTGTCTTGTCTCCCTGAGCTCTCCATCAAACCATGGGGAGCTCAACAGGATGGTGCTATGGAATCAAAGGCCCTGTGATGACCCTATTATAGGCCCTCACTGCATTCTCCAAGTCTGTCTCACAAGCAGCTAACATCTCCAAGATATTCATCACCACCTGCACTCCCATTGGTCTCAGCCCCTTTAAAGTGCATCAATGAATCATCTCCACAGTGGGTGGACTAGAGGGAGCCCTGAAGAACTTCACTGTACAGTGATCTGGCCAACTGACCAAATCAGTCTTGAGGTTATTAATCTTGAGCCCAGGGAGAACACCATGCCCAAGGTGTAGCCACGCTCGTGAGTCGCGAAGTAACTACTTGAGCAAGGCCCAGTGAATTAATTCACTGGAGGAAATCCATTCAAAGTGCAAGAATTCCTGTCAACCCAGGTATTGAAACAGAATAATCCATTTGGATAATTCCATTACCCTCTGACCATGAAGTCCTCTATTTCTTGCAGAACTCACCCTCAGGCCCTGGAGGCCAGTATGTACACAAGGAAATCCTCTAACCTGCAACTGGACCCCCATACACAGAAATGCATTCAAATGATCAGGTTGCCCCTCTAAAACAGAAAGATCTGTATTTATATGCACCTTTCCAGGGCTCAGATTGCTTGAAATTACAACAATGAACAATCACAAAACAACATAAAAACACAATTTTTCATTCAATTTTCTTGGTTTCAAAATCAATTACTGTAGTTACACTATTGATTATTTAATATGTCAGTTTTCTGAGAAAGCCAGTCTAGACAACCAGGTCTTCAACTTCTACCGATGATCTGTGAGCGGCTTTCCAGAGTTGTTCTGTTAAACCTGTAAACTGTACATCTCCTGTTTTATCTTAGCTGCCCTAGTTTTACTGCTTACAACCTCCCTCTTATGACCCAAGGGGTGCAGGGGTTAGAGTTAGACTACGCGAGGCTGGACACCCAGAAATTTCCGGGTGCTCCCCAGAGCATACTGATGTGTGCAGTGCATACATGCAAGGGGCAGCTACGCAAGCAAAAGCCAGGGATCAGCGGCTGTAATTTTAGAAAACGGACTCTAACACACACACACACACTTATCTCATTTTCTCAGTATGCACCATGCCAAGTCAGTAAGTAGGGCTGGGTGGGCAGAGCATTCAGGTGGCAGGCGAGGGGCTGGGCGTTGTGCGCGACACAACAACCCTGCAATGTACATCTAGGGCCCCTGGGTTGAGCAGTAGTGAAGCGGCGGGAAAACAAACAAAGGCTTCATTTTTAGTTTCTCTAAACCACTACTAGCTGCCAGTAAAAAAAACAGGTTCTGCAGGTAATCTGATCTGCTGCGCATGAGCTGCTCTTGTTCTCTCTCTCATGAGTGCAGGGAAAGTGGGGGCTGACCTTGCACCAGATGTATGGAAGAGAGGAAAGTGGATGGAGCTCAGGATGGAGTGCAACTGCTATTGGCTGGAACACAGATGTTATACCTGACTGCGCATTGCTGTGCTTGATGCCATCTTGTTTGGGTGGTGGTGGGCACTTCAAGCGTTTGCGGTTGGGACCAGTCTTTCGTTCAGTGATTGGCATCCGTTCTACTATTGTGTAGCAATCTTGCAGAGCAGACACTAAGAAGGAGCTAAAAAGAAGAGGCTCGGCAGTGCCCACGATGAGAATGGAACAAGATCGACTTACTAAAAGATCCCATCCTGACCTCTTTCAACACTAGCAAGTTCAAAGTTTCTGTGTGTTTCCCAAGAATCCTTATTCTTTCCCTTCATGCTAAATCCTTATCTTGCTCCCCAGGCTCACAATGATCATTACCAGCATACTGAGTACAGCAGTGGCAGTGGGCAGCGGCTGGGCATGTTGTGTTTAGCGTTATCTTATTTTTTATTTTTTATATTTTGCCAATGCTTCCTGAGTTGCTGTCCGTCTGACCTTACTGCTAGCCTGTAAGTCTTAATATGTCTTGGTACTAGCAAGTCTGTCTGAAGTCAAACTGAACTGACACTGAGTCACTCCATGGTTCTCAAGGCAATATTAAAATGAGTCATTTTAAAATTGCCTTCAGTCAGCTTTTCCTGGTATGGGTGGAGATCAGTACAACAACTGCTGGGAGGAGGTAGCATTATCAGCATGCCACATGGTTTGCAGCGCACTAAGCTTTCCTTAACTTGAATGAAGCATGGAAGTTTGGTGAATTTAGTGGTCAGTAAGCACCATAATTTACCTCTGACCTGGCTGGATTCTGTGACTGAAATTATTTATAATGTTTATTTCTTCTTCCTTTCAACTAGTGCTGATATCCACCCCCCCACACCCCAATCCTGTTCTGGTTTGTTCCTCAACTGTAGTACTACAGTTTTTTTCCCTTACTGATTAGCCGCCAGCTCTTATTGGTAGCCTCACCTGTAACTACTGTTGAGTCCTATAAAATAAAATTGCACAGACTCCAATCCTTCTTCCTCACCTTGAGCTGACTACTCCTGGCTGTGGATGGCTGAATTTGTAAACCTGTTGTGCAGGGCACATACGTGTGTGTGTGTGTGTGTGTGTGGTGGGTGGCATAATTGGCATGCCGCATGGTTTGCAGCAGTTTTAAATAGGAATGCAAGTTTTTAGTTGGAAGGAATTCAAATTGGCCAGTAAACACCATAATTATCTTTGACCTGACTGACCACTGTCCTAAAATAAATTATAATGCTCAAATCTTCTTCCAACTAAACACTTCCAAATTATTAACGCATGACACGCCCACCCCATCCCTTCACTGTAACTCTGGGTTTGTTCATCTACTCCATTTTGTTTTTGGTTTTGTTTTGTTTGTGTTTTGGGCTGAGACCAGTGATGGTGGAGCCCATGTTTCTAAGTTGCATTGCAGAGCAGCTCTTTACACCCTGCTGCAGGAAGGCTGCACTTTTGAAACAGCATCTGGTGCTAGCTACTGGACAAGTACCAGCAAAGGACACACACACACACATACACACACACACAAGCACAAAAACAGACCAACATTTCAGTCCCTTAGAATTGTTGCATATGGCAAATACATGTCTTTAGTGGAGGAGGACCTGTTGGTACTCTTGAGTCTTTAAATTTCCAACTGGAGGTTCAGCAACACTAATCACAGTCTATGAGGCAAAACACCAAAGCTTGACTGCATGATAACAAATGTGGAAGTCTATATTTAGCTGGAGGTACTAATTATCAGACCTTTCCTGAAAATGATTCTGTCCTTATCTCTGACTTCACCAGCTATTTAAGATCCCAGATGTTAACATTTCAGCAGCTGGCTAAGACGTGGCAGGTGACCCTTACTATATTTAGTGGAAACAGTGTCAGACAGTGAAAGTGTTGCAGACAATATGTGCAACTGTGCCTTCATAGGCAGAAGCTCAACTGCCTTGAAACATTAAGAAAGGAGGAGGGGTGGTGTGGCTGTGGAGCTCGAGGCGAGGAAGTAGCCTGAAGCGGAGCTCTTCAACACTAAATTTTATATTTGCAAAACTATTAATTACTTGGACTTTACAAGAGAACTGATTATATCTGTTGTTGATACGCAACTACTTATAATGGGCAAGTCAAAAGCGGGACAGTCTGCTGACTAACCAAAAAAAAAAAACATCACTTAAAATCTAGGACAGCAGGGCTTAGTACCCAATCAATGCACTGATGGCGAACAGACTCTGGCCAAGAAGAAACTCTGAGAGTGAAATGCAATGGCTCTTGCCTCGGTCACTTTCATGAACAATAAGTTTGATGCTCTCACAACCAGAATGTCAAATGGTGGAAACAGCTGCGGATACTCTTAAAGTGGAGGTGGAAGATGTTAAGCATCAGTCGGAACAATACAGTGCTGTTTCAGCTCAATATGCTAAAGAATCTAAACTGACCCACAATCATCTGAAGATTTTATTTTATCACTACTACTTTTCTCCTTGCTGTGCACACTCTGGCATGGGCATCCAGCGCGGCTCCGCCTGCCGGAGAGGTGGGTAGCTGGAACTGCACCCAGAAGGATCGGGATGGCCATCTGCCACCCTGCTGGAGGACTCCTCTGCCTCTACCAGCCAGGACAGCCCCGGACCCTCCCGACAAGACTCCGCCAAAGTCCTCCGGGTGGCTAAGAGTGCAGCCATTAAGCTGCACGGTCGCACCAGCCATTTTTCCTCCTATTGGCCCCTGAGCACGGACATGCAATGATGTCCAGGCACAACATGCTGACGTTGCCACGCTCCCCTCTATTGTCACTGGCGCTAGTAGTGTCCCCCAGGGGCGCTACAGTGCAGTGAGTTCTCAGCCCACCCCAGAACTGGAGAGCAGTCTGCAGGCCTCGATCCAGTCCTCCTGCCGACCCCTGATGGCCCGGCTGCGTTCCTCATCTGGAAATTTTAGAAAACAAGGTTTGCTCCATGAATGTCCATTTTCTGGGATTCTGGAAGGAGCAGAAGGGACCACCACCTGGCATTGTTTCTCTGGGACTGGCTGGGTTAGCAGTTCAAAGCACACTTTGCGATCAAGGAAATGCCCTAAATTAAAGTCTACCGTGACTGTGCAACCTTGTGGTGGGCAAGATGGCAATGCCAAGCACACAGTAATGGCAGTGCTGGACTCCGTGGCCACCGGTGATCACCTTCCTCAGTTGGCCAGACGATACCATCCACTTCTCCTGGACAGACTTACAATTTTGGCATTCCTCACATTGCTTATGGTACCTACCAGCGAAGAAAAAATCTGATGGGTACGGAGAGTGCTCTGGGATGTGGAAATCACCCATGCACTTCTTGTCTCAGTCAAGCTTCAGATCGTCTCTGATGACAAAGTTTATGTGTTTACTGACCTAGTAGATGCAGGAAATTGGCAATGGCTCCCCAGAACACCAGCAGAAGAAGGGTGGAGGACAGGGACGAAGATCAGGATGCTCCAGAGGAAGGGTGAGAGACTTTTGTGATATATCAGCAACTAGACTGTTCTCTACTACAGGGATTACGTTCCTGTTTTCATTAATATTAGTACTACCCCATCTCTGTTTTGCAGTAGGGTTACACCTGTTACGATGTGCTACAATCATAATGGGCATGAAAGTTAAACTAACATTGTGTTTATCACTGAATATTATTGGGTTGTCCTTGTGCCCACTTCCTGTTAAATATTTGTTTGACAATCTTAGTTGAGAGCTGATGAATTTAGGCTATTCATTTCAATATTTTTAGGCATCTTCACATTAACTTTTAGATATGTGCATGGCAGCAGGACCTTTTTAGGGCAGGCAAGTTTGCACCTTAATTGGCTAATTAAAGACTTTTAGTGACTAGCTATGCACTCTTGGGCTCCTGTCACATGGCATTAATGTTTATATACTTGGACATTCAGTTTGGGATCCCCAACTTGGACAATATTAAGAGACACAAATCCTGTATAATGTTCCATATTTGAATTGTTTGTATGCTGTTTCCCAACTGTGACATAAGCTTTGTTTTATCATTTAAAATGAATAAAAATAAGTATAAAAAAAGAAACATTAAGAAAGAATGAATGTCGGAGTGGGGTCCGTGCTCCAAGGAAACCCCTCTGGCTATGCCCATGCAGTAGCATCCACGCCACATAGACACTTGGTTTCTGCTCCTTATCCTGACCCAATCATCCTTGCCCGCCCATCTTAGTCCGTCTCCGATCTCTCCAGGCTCAGCGCCTTCCCATGCAGCCCTGAACATGCACCTTCTCATCAGTCCACTGATCTCCATAATGACCTAGCCCATCATCCTTGTCCTGGCCTCTCTCCCTCATATACACCTTAGTGTTACTTTGTAGTTCTCCTGCAGAAAATGCTTTCCTCACTATATTAAAGGTAGCTTTTAAGCTTATAATACCAAGACATTTTATTAGTTTTAGTTTTATTAGTTTATTATTATTTTACTAGGACAAAGCTCTGGTGAGCAAGCTCATTTGCAAGGAGGTCCTGGGTAGGACAGCACAAAATGATACAAATTGACTCAGTCGCGTACATTGAATAGTACAGAATGGTACATAAATACAGGTTACTCACCTGTAACAGGAGTTCTAGGAATGGTATATGTTGTTCATCCACACTTACTGGCAGGTTCCTTGCCGCTTAAATCTTGCGGAAGGTCTTCAAGCTGGCTCCTCCACCCACCGGTGGTAAACTCTCGGCTCCGCCCAGCGATGCCACATCTAGCCCGCTGGAAGCCAGGCTGTGCGTCCAGCAGGAGGCCAGGTGGGTTGTGGATTAACAACATATACCATTCCTAAATCTCCTGTTACAGGTGAGTAACCTGTATTTCTAGGGACATGGATATGTTGTTCATCCACACTGTCTGGCAGACTCCTAGCAGTTCTCTGGGAGGAAGAAGGCAAGGACACCCCCTACTTAAGGAATAAAGACTGGAGAACTGAGGCCCCAAAACCAGCATCCCGGCATGACTCAAGGTCGATGTGATAGTGGGTAATGAAGGTGTATGCTGACTTCCAGGTAGCAGCCTGCAGATTTCCTGGATAGGGACGTCCCCGAAGCAGCCACCGATGCAGCAGTATGGCAGGTAGAATGAGCTCTTATCCCTCTGGGAGGCTCCATGCCCGCCAACCTATAGCAGAGATCTATGCAGGAGGTGACCCACCTGCCTATCGTCTGCTGGCTGCCAGGTCTGCCAGGTGCGGCTTCAGCGTAGGTGACAAACAAGCTGGCGAACCTCTCCCCGAACTTCAGCCGTCCACTCCTTGTAGTAAGCGAGCGTCTTCTAGGGTCCAAAGTATGGAGCCTATATTTGGCCTCCAAGATGTGATTGAGTAGAACACCGCAGAGTCAACACCTGGTTAAGGTGAAACTCTGACACCACCTTCGGAGGGCACAGGACAACCTTGTCCCTGTGGAAGACCAGATAAGAGACTCGATGGAAAGCGCCTGGAGCTCTCTCATCCTTCTGGCTGATGTGATAGCCACCAAGAAGGTGGTCTTCCATGACAGGTGAGAGATGTCACACCTGTGCATCGGTTTGAATGGCTTGCCTGGAGCTTAGCCAATACCAGCAGTAGATCCCATGAGTGGAGGTTCTAGCCGGAGGGATATGTGATCAAGGCCTTGAAAAAGCGCCCGACCACCTTCTCCTGCACCACCGACTGCTTCCTGGCCCGCATCCTGCAGCAGAGATGGCTGCCAGGTGCACCTTGAGGGTCGCTGGACCGAAGCTTCCCCAAGGAGAAAGGAACCACAGGTAGTTCAGAATGCTTGCCAAGGAGCAGGAGGAAGGGACCAGGCCCTTGCCCTGACACCAAATGGAGAATCTCTTCCATTTAAAGGCATAGCATTTTCTAGTCGACTCCTTCGGAACGCCTCCAACAACGTTGAGGGACCTCGTCGGAAAGACCCAAGGCCTGGAATTCCTAGCGCTCAGGAACCAGGCCGTTAGGTGCAGGGATTGAAGGTCCAGATGGAATACCTTCCCTGATTGACAGAGATCAGGTCGAGCGGGCTGGAAGCGCCTTGGGAGCCTGGAGCTGAGACTGAGAGATCTGGATACCAGAACTGGCGAAGGCCAGTCTGGGGCTACCAGAATCACCTGTGCCTTGTCCCTTCTCACCTTGAGAAGCACCTTGTGGATCAAGGGAAATGGGGAAAAGCGTGAAGAGGCCTGGGGTCCACGGCCTCGAAAGGCATCCCCTGCAGCGAGCCCTGCTGAGGTGGGTGGGCATGAAACAGTCTCAGCTTTGCATTCTCTCTGGAGGCAAACAGGTCCACCTGAGGCATGCCCAGTGGGAGAACAGATCTTGTACTACCTCCGGCGGGAGAGACCACTCGTGGGACACAGCCCCTATCCAGCTTAGAGCATCGGCCAGAATATTGGAGGCTCCTGCCACATGGATGGCAGGAGATCCGCCTCTAGCTGCGCAACGAGGGACCAAAAAGCGGAGAGCTTCCCTACACAGAGGCATGGAGCACGTCCGCCCTGGAGGTTTAGGCAGTACATGGTCGTGCTATTGTCCATCTGGACCTGGACCACTTGACCCGTACAAACAGAGCGAAGGCAGTGAGGGCTAGGCGAACCTCAAGCTCCAGCAGGTTGATGTGGCATTGGGACTCCGAGGGGACCAGAGGCCGTGTGCTCTGTACTCCCCAGATGGGCACCCCAACCCATCAGAGGCATCGGTCGATAGAGACTGTCGGCTTGGGGCGGACAAGCGGGATGCCCTCCTGTGGATGAGCTGGAACAGTCCACCACTGGAGAGCATTCCACATCCCTGGGTTACTGTCACTAGCTGACCCAAAGGATCGGAGTACTGTGACCACTGGCTGGCCAGTCCCCATTGTAGGGATGCATGTACCAACGGACCCAACGGACCATGCTGGTGCAGGCCGCCATGAGTCCCAGGAGGTGCAGGAAGTCCCGGGCAGGGTGCAACTGCCCAACCTGAAATGACTGGGCAAAGGAGGAAAGAACCTCAGCCCTGTCCATCGGGAGCGTGCTCTGGCTTGCAGAGAGTCGAGGCTCTGCCCCAATGATTGTATCACCTGCTTTGCTACGAGGTTCTGACTGGCCTCGTTGATAGGAGGCCAACCTGAGAACAAACCTAGAGGGCAGATCCCTGAACCGCTCCACCTCCATTCTGGAGGAGGCCACAATCAGCCAGTCATCCAGGTAGGGGTACACGAGACCCTTGACACCATGAGAATGCTGTCACCGCTGCCATGCATTTGGTGAAGACCCTGGGAGCTAGAGAAAGGCCGAAGAGCATGGTCCAGAACTCGTACAGGGACCCCTCTGCCCTGAAGCAGAGGAATCTCTGGTGGGACGGACGGATTGGGACATGAAAGAACGCGTCCCGGAGGTCCAGAGAACAGCACCACATGCCTCGTTCCAAGGATGGAATGATCTGAGCCAAGTGACCATCCTGAAGGTTCGAGACCTTAGGAACCTGTTCAGGTCGTGCAGGTCTAGAATGGGGCACCAGCCCCCGTCCATTTCGGGACAGGAAGTACCTGGACACAAACCCTGGGTCTGGTGGAGGATCCGCCACTTCCTGATCACCTCCTTTTCAAGGAGCAGGGCTTGATATCGACACAGACCCCTTAGCCCCAGCAGGCGGCAGCTCGGAAGAAGCGGGGCCTGCTCGAACTCCAGAGGCAGGCCCTTCCCTCCACCTCCAACACCCAGCAGTCCGTGGTGATAGCAGACCAGGTGGAAAGGAAGTGGTGGAGCCATCCCCACAGGGAACCCAGGGGA
Organism: Neoceratodus forsteri; assembly: GCA_016271365.2. Taxonomy (NCBI): domain Eukaryota; kingdom Metazoa; phylum Chordata; order Ceratodontiformes; family Ceratodontidae; genus Neoceratodus; species Neoceratodus forsteri. The sequence continues at coordinate 792,825,153 of CM057449.1, forward strand.
GCCGAGGGCTGGGGCGGCACCCCTCAACCGTCACTTGGCAGGCCTGGAGGAGGGACCGGCCAGGGACCTCCTGGGCCTTTTCCTCCCTGCTTCCTGTTAGAGAAGCCGCAGGCTAGCTTTGGGGTGCTAGCGTGAGCCTGCTGGCCCTGATACTGGGCGGACATGCCGCAAGCGCAGAAGCGCGAAGGACTTATGTTGCTGACGACTGCCCTGTCCTTCTGGGCGGAGGTGACTGAGTCTAGGGTAGCGTTGGACTTTTCGATCCGCTGGAGGTGGCCTTCCACTCCAGGGCTGAACAGGTCAGTCCCCAAGAAGGGACGTCTGCCAATTTGTGCTGGTATCCGCAGTGAAGGTGGATATCCTCAGCCATGCTCTGTGGCGCATGGCCAGCAGGACGCTACTGATCGGGCACAAGAGTCTCCAATGTCTACAGCCGTTTGGAGCTGCTGTTTCACCACTGCCCTTCCCTGATCCCACACCTTCTTGACCGTAGTCTGCAGGTCAGCCAGGAGATGAGGGATCACCTCATCCAGTGAGTCCATGAGGCGTGGGAGAAGTGTGCCATCAGCACGGCCGAGCTGGCCTGACGGAGGCCTAGGGAGGATGCAGCGTACACCTTGCGCCCAGCATAGTCCATCTTTTGGACTCCTTGTCGGGGCTTATCCCATCCCTAGCGTTCCCGAATGCGGAAAATGCTTGATGACCAACCCCTCCGCGGAGGGTGCTCAAAAACTGGACAAGAGCCGCTAGGGACTGCATACTTCCTGTCCATCCTGGCCAAAGGTGCAGGACAGGAAGCGGCTGCCAAAGCTCAAGGCTGGGCCAACAATGGCTTCAGTCACCGGAAAAGCCTCCGTGGGCGAATCCCTCAGTCCAGTATCTCCGTGAGGGATACTTGACCGCTTGAATCTGGGCTCGAGCTGCATCCCAGTGGACTCAAGATGAGCCAAAGCAGACCCAAAACGGCGATGGGCTCTCGTCCATCGACTGCCCCCAGGGACTCCAGGTCAAGAAGCCTAGAAAACAGGGAGGAGTCGTCATCACTCCGAGGAGTCTGCGAAGAGCTGCCTGGGTCCTGGGCCACCCTCCACCTGCGAGCGGTCGGGAGTGAGGTGACCGACAACCGGTGGGGCAGACTCTGACCGACATCAAGAGTCTTGGTCGCCCGATTCGGTTGTGGAGGTGGAGGTTCCACCACAATCGGTGGGGTAGCTGGTTTCTGCCGAACAACCGCCCAGGCTTGGGCACCTTGACTACCGCAAGTGGTTGTTTCGCCTTTGGGTGACAGCCACTTAATGGCGGGGAAAGGCGGCGCGTCGGCTTGTTCCCCGACAAAAACTGCTGCCACATTAAGTCCTCGTAGCGTCGATGCAATTTGCACGAAGCCTCTCCTCTTCCGAGGAGGAAGAGCGAGAGACAAGTGCCGCCGCGGCGTTCCTCGGTGCGAGACCAAGACTGCCGATGTCGGTAGGGATCGGCTGGACCGAGACAAAGTCCAGACCGAGACCCTCTGTGTTTCGGTAGGTCTGGGAGGAGCGGGGACACCACTCCTCCCTCAGCTTGGGAGCCTTGACGGGTACCCGGCACTGGAAGTACAGGCAAGTCCTCGGTTTCCACCAGGGAACCGTGAAGAAGGGTTGTCAGCTTCACCAGTCGACAGCCCGTCCGGACGGGTTGAGAAAAATCTCGACAGCATCGACGGGTGTCTCGGCCGGCTGACCTGACGGGGACACCGTGAAGCCAGCAGCCTTAGCTGCAACCTCGACCAAGTCGAGTGTCGACTGTCCGAGAAAGGGACCTCTCCCGCTCCCACGAGCGTTGATGGTGGGACTTACCTTGAGTCCTTCTTTTCGACCGAGAAGAGTGACTCAATGGCCCCTCTCCCTTCGTGGAAAGATTGGCAAAGCTCCTTAAAGGAAGCTGTGGGAGGATCCCAGAGAGGCGGGATAAATGCCGCAGCCAGGAAGATGAGGATGCGGCCTGGGCCACCTCCTCCTCGAGGGTGATCATCTGCTTGGGTTGCTCAGCCCGAGAGCCAGCCGCTGAGGACACCACCCAGCGGCCTCCTTTGTGCCTACTAGCGGATACGCTCTTGGGCGCTGAGATGTTGTAACCGGGCAGTACAGTCTTCAAGGACATTGGCGAGAACGATCTGCACAACTTGCAGGCCTGTGTGTCGTGATCAGGCCGAGGCAGTCCTGGACATCTTCTGCCCGCATGGCACCGCGAAAATCGGGAGTCAATTTGCTCCCGCCATGACGCGAGGAAAGAATGTGACTGAAGTCTTGAGAATTTTAAAACTATTTCGGGCGAACTGAAGAATTGGATCCAGTCTATCGCGGAAGCGTTAAGGAGGGAACCTCAGCTTCAAGCGGTGGAAGATCTGGCGTCATGCGGTGGAGCCGAGAGTTTTACCACCCAGGTGGTGGGAGGAGCCAGCTTGAAGACCTTCCGCAAGATTTAAAGCGGCAAGGAACCTGCCAGACAGTGTGGATGAACAACATATTCATGTCCCTAGAACAATAGTATGAAGTATTTCTAGACTACAGTCGTAACAAGAAAGAAGTACAAATTAGTAAGTGGACTACATTTCTTAGAAGAATAAGTAAGTGTATACAACTCATAAGTGGCACAGCAATAATTAGAAGGAAGAGCAATGAAGGGATAAGTTGAAGGAAAGAGTGAGGACATTTGACTATAAAGTGTAGAGAATGGATATTATAAACTGATATAGTTGAGCATACATAGAATTAAGACATTCAAGTAACCCCACCATTACACATGCACGGCTTTATACTTAGTTTATTAATCACAGATTTGAACACTGTAAGACTGACTTGGCTGGTGAGTTTAAGGGAATTCTGTAAATTGTTCCATGTTGTAGGGATAATACTACTAAAGGCCATTTTGCCATAACTGGAGTCTACTTTTGGGATTTTGAACTGCATACAATTATTTTCCGTAGTGCAAAGTGCTGTATGACCTTTGGAAGAGTTTTGAGATATATGTTGGAACATTGTTTGTGACTACTTTAAAGGCCCATAGAGATACACTTTTAGTCATCTGGTTGATAATGAAGTCCATCCAAAGGTTTTGTACAGAATGCAGTGGTGTGTTCTAGGCTCCAGCTCCGTGATAAATCTGAGGCTCTGTGATACAATACATCTAGTTTTGTGCCCCAATTGTAATACTTGTCACTGTTTTTCATAGCCTTGTTCTTTATTTGTGATGCAGGAGGGTGAGAGCTAAGATTTTGCACCACACCATATGTATAGAACAAAGACGGTTCAGTTTAAAGTGGTAGTCCAATGAAAAAAGTTTTCCCAAAAACCTAGTTTCAGCTACAAATAAGAAAATATTAGCACAACTGCCAAATGAACCTGTCCAGGTACCTCCTGTGCTACGCATCATGAGTCTTTTTGTTATTTTTCTTAATCCTAACCATTGCCAGGTCTACAGTGCTATTTCTATGCAAATGTGGTGGCTATCTTTTCCTTGATAAGAAACTCAATTAAAAATGTATAAAATACTCGAACTTTGGTAGAATTAAACACTTGTACCACCAAATAAAACTGGAAGATGCCTGGAATCTTTATAGTGAAAAGAGTAGTGTTTTTTTGGCCCAGTTTCGAACCTATCTTGTCCCACATGATATTCCCCTAGTTTAAATACCACCCCTCCTCACTTGCAGAAGGCAGTCCCATCTTACAGTACTCGATTTACAGCAGGTTGGGAGAGGTCACAAACCCCAGTAGCGCAATAACTTAGTCCTGGGGACTGTTACCTGACTCTTCCCTCCATGATGTTGGAGCGGTTTGTGAAACCAGAAAAATAATGCACAGTAGGCTGATTTTAAAATAAATGAATGCCCTCTTCCCCGTTAGCACTTCACTACTACTTGTTTAATACCTCCTCACCTCCAGGTCACACCTGAATATACTCACGACTCCCTGGAAGAAATCTTTGCCATAGTTGTTGAGCTAGGTTCTTTCACTCTGCCCCAGCTTCCCACCAGAGTTTTATAAATATGTAATACAGGGATAGGATCTTTTTCCCATAGAAAAGGCCATCAGTTATTTACCTACGTACCTGTGACTAATCAATCAAAGCTATATACCTGCACTCATTAATCAATTACAGCTATATAGTAGGGTTAATCAATCAGTTACAGCTATATACTTTCACTAATTAAAGCTATATACCCAAGCCGGTGGCTGGTAGCCTTACCTCACTTTCGCTGGTGCCCAGGTTCGGGCATGAACTTGGGCCACCAGGGGTCGGTGGGGAGGACAGGATTGAGCATCTGGAGGACTGATCTCCTGTCCTGAGGAGGAGGGAGGTTCATGATCCCGGCTGCGGGCTCTTGGTGGTGACTGGAGGCACAGCAGCCCACGGATCCATCAGCTAGGGATTGGCTGCAGCAGCATCCTGTGGATATGCTTGGGAGAGTGCACGCCCGGCTGGATGCACTGCATGCCCAAGCCATAGGGGAGGGAGAACAAGGAAAAATCCTGGGCCTCTCAGTAGGTGAAGGTAGGCCTATGGGCAGACCACCACACCCAACGCCCAAATCTCTCCAGCCTGTCTTCGCTGCTCCTCATGCCAATGCCTGGTCTACCCACCAAATTTACAGAAAGGTCACCAGAGATTTGGTTAGTCCTGACCTGGGGCTTAGATCCAGAGGCCGGAGGGCTGGGACGAGAAAAGGAATTCCTTCCCCTGCTGGCAGATAAGGTTGGGGATTTCAGGCGCACAGGATACAGTCTGTCGGGTGTCCCACTGGAAAGAGTCTGCACTCCAGAGAAGGCGCATTAAGAAACAGTACAACAAACAAAAAGCTATACACCTACACTAATCAAACAAAGGTTTATACATGCACTAATAAAAGTACACAGCTGCACTACATTAAACCCTATAGGATACCACTAAACACAATTAACAACATTAGGAAGCTAGCGAAACCAATTAACAAGCTGCAAAAAAATGGAACAAAGACACACAAACCCTCCCAAACCCCTACCTACATTCACTGCATACCATTCTCTCCTTGCTGTAAGAGACCTTCAGGTGCCATAATGCGATTGCAAATACAATCTCCATAACAGTAACCATCCTAATGTATTACATACAACCAACAATGGGTAGGGTGAAACACTCGAAGTATACCCATCTTGGGGGCTAATTAGGCCCTTCGAGCTTGTGTTCTTATAGCCAAATTATACAGCTGAAACAATGAATGATATGACAAAATCTATTTCAAAAGTATGAGTACCCAAAGTGGCTCAAAACCTGAAAAACTGAGCAAAACCAGATTACGGATAGGGACCATGGAGACCAGATTACCGGATAGGAACCCTGAAACCAGATTACAAGGTAAAACCTGACAGGTGGTCAACCCTACTGTAGAAGAAATTACCACTAAATTTTGTGGCTAGTAACACCATGTTAAACTTTAAGCAAGACTGGATGACTACCTTACAAGCAGTAACATAACAGACAGTACAGTTATGTAAGAACTTACCGTAACAGTAGATCTTCAAGAGGGCTCTTGTAGAAGGCAATCACCATGAGGACTGAGCTGCCAGGTGCTAGGACCACACAGAAAACTTAGCTAGCAGTGTCTGGCAGGAACCACAAACCCAATGTCACGTGACCAACATCGCCAATGGTATATAATGGGCGGTCCCCACACCTGCCTCACTTCTCCTGCCACAGACCTGTGGCAGGTATGACAGAGAAGGATTGGGTTCCTGGAACCATGAATAAGGCTGAGGGAAACAAGGAGAAACAGCAGGGAGAAAAAGGGTGAAACCCTGCCTACTGCAATAGCCTCTCTTGAAGATCTACTGTGCAGTGAAAGTTCTTAGTAAAGTACAGTTCACGAAGAACTTACTGTAACAGTAAATCTTCGAGAACAGCTCTGCAGCAGGTTACACCATTAGACTGAAGCCGGCAGGCCAGGACCCCACGAAAAATTCTAGCTAGCTATCTTCAGCGGGACGCCGACGCCGGTCCCGCCTCCCGACGCTGAAGATCTAGTACATAAGGGGGCGGTCCCCCAGTTTTCCCGCTGGAGACTCTCCGCCGCAGGCTGACATCGAAATGGGAGACAGAGGATCCACAGTCAGAAGTCAAAAGGAAAAATCCTGATAGTAAAGGTCTAAGCCAAGCCTCCTCAGGGGAAGGTGCGTGAAGGTACCTGCTGCAAGAGCTGTTCTCGAAGATCTACTGTGCTAGGTAGGTTCTTACGTGACTACACTATCTTACTTGAGATTTCGCTCTGGCAGCAGGTTGCACCATTAGGACTGATTCAAGCAGTAACGCTACTACCATTCTGGGAGGAGGAAACTAGGGAATTACATTCCAGGTCCTGAATCTAGACAGGAGACCCTGTAGCACCGCCAGTCAAGCCGGCTCTCCTCCGAGAGGCTGTCCAGGCTATAATGCCTGATAAATGGCTGCACAGAGCTCCAAGTGGCTGCAGCACATATGGCAGAGGTGGAGACGCTTCGAATGCTGCAAAGGAGGTGGCCACACCCTAGTGGAATGACCCCGGACTGTTTCCGGGAGGGGCTTTTGTTTGATATCATAACAGTATAAATACACTGGACAAACCAGCGAGACAGGGACTGTTTGGATACTGGTTGGCCCATCATCCTTCAGAAAGGAAACGAAAGTTGCTCTGAACCACGTAAGTTGTTGGTGGAACATCTGGTTGTCAATGGACTACAGGACCCAAGGCAGCATGGTTTCACCAGGGGGAGGTCATGTCAGACCAACCTCGTTGAATTTTTGACTGGGTGACTAGGGAGGTGGATCAGGGAGGCAGTGGACATGGCCTATCTGGACTTCAGCAAGGCCTTTGACACTGTGCCACATAGAAGACTATTACACAAACTGGGGAATATGGGTGTGGGCAGGACAGTAGTGTGGTGGGTAGGTAACTGGCTGGGTGGCAGGACACAGAGGGTGGTGGTAAATGGCTGTCACTCCACAGAGGGAATAGTGACCAGTGGGGTACCACAGGGATCACTGCTGGGACCGATCCTATTCAACATCTTCATCAGTGACATTGTGCAGGATCTAGAAGGCAGAATTTCACTGTTCGCTGATGACACAAAGCTCTGTAACAGAGTAGACACACCAGAGGGTGTAGACAGAATGAGAAGCAACCTGCAGAAACTTGAAGAATGGTCAGGGGTTTGGCAGTTGAAATTCAATGCAAAGAAGTGCAAGATAATGCATATGGGGCACAAAAAACCCTGGCACAATATATCAGTTGAGGGTGAGGATATAGCATGCACCAAGCAGGAAAGGGATCTTGGGGTTATCATCTCTGATGACCTCAAGGTAGAGAAACAGTGTGACAAGGCAGCAGGTAAAGCAAATAGGATGCTGGGATGTATAGCAGGGGCATCACCAGCAGGAAAGGGAGGTCATAATTCCGCTATACAAGACACTAGTGAGGGCCCCACCTGGAGTACAGTGTACAGTTCTGGAGACCATACCTATGTAAGGACATAGACAGGGTAGAGAAGGTTCAGAGGAGGGCAACAAAGATGGTGCATGGATTGCATCACAAGTCCTATAAAAGACAGGTTGAAGGAACTGAACATGTACTCCCTGGAGGAGAGGAGGAGAGAGGGATATGATAGAGACATACAAGTATCTTACAGGAGGAACAGGGTGCAGGAAAACACTATTTTTAAGCGAAAAGATGTTCCAGGACTAGAGAGTATGGGATGAAGTTGGAAGGAGGACGATTCAGAGGAAACACGAAAAGAATTTCTTCACAGAACGGGTGGTGGACAAGTGGAACACCCTGCCAGAGGGAAGTGGTGGGGCTGAAACAATCCCCAGATTTAAGAATGCATGGGATAGACATAAAGCAATTCTAGAGGCCAGGGTAAGGGGAAACAGACTTCTAGGAAAACAAACTGAACTTACAAGCTCAAATGGCAGACTGGGTGGGCCATAGGCCCTTATCTGCCGACACTGTTATGTATCTATGTAGTTGTTTAGTTCTATTGAGGTAATACCTCAGCTGTGGTGAACATCCAGGGTGTGGAGCAGTGCCTCCTCTATTAGAGTAATTTGGGAAGTAGACTGGCAGGTCATATCCTGATTGAGAGTGAGTGTAGAAACCACCTTAGGCAAAATTTAGGATTAGCTCCTCAGGGATACTCTGTCCCGGTGGAAAACTAAATAAGGCTCTTCAACATGAGAGCGTGAAGTTCAGAAACTCCTTCTCGCTGAAGTAACAGCAACCAAAACAGCATTTTCCACGACAGAAAACGCAGCTCGCAATCCGCGGCAGGTTCAAGGGGAAGCGTGAGTTGTTCCAGGACAAAGAGCAAATCCCATGGAGGCACTGGGTCCTTAATGGGTGGTCTAAGATGTAACACCCTCTCAAAATTCCCGGAGGCCTCTAATTGTGCCATCAGGCGAAGGTCCCACCGGAAGGTGGTAGGCGGAGATGGCACAGAGATGCACCTTGATAGAGGAGTAGGCTAGGTCTGAACGGAAAAGGGAGACAGGTAGTCCAACACCACTCTCACGGGCAACCTAAGGGAAAAATCACGTGCTCACGACCATAAACAAAATGGCACCATTTCATGACGTCGTTGCATGCATTGCGGCTTTCTGGCTGCAGAAAGAACTTCCTAACCTCTTGGCGAGACCCTCGTGACGCAAGATGAAGCGTCTGTAGGGAGCCATGCATGGCAGGTTCAGTGAGCTTAAGTGAGGGTGGACCCAGTGAACCTTCCTCCTGAGACAAGAGATGGGAGCTGAACGGCAACGAGCAGAGGTTCCAGGAAAGTTGAATCAGTAAAGGGAACCATGTCTGTCTGGGCCAAAAGGGGCCACAAGGATCATGGTTGCTTGCTCCCGCGCAGTTTGAGAAGAACTCTCTGGATCAACGGGAAGGGGGAAGGCGTGGGAATCTGTCCCCCAGGAGAGGGACAACACGTCTCACCAGAAAACACCAGGCCCTGGATCTGGCGAGGCAAAAGTTGGGCAGTTTTGCGTTGGATGGGGATGCAACAAGTCCAACTCTGGAGTTCCCCATGAAGAACACAGATCCTCTGCTACCTCTTGAAGAAGTTCCCACTCGTGGACTCTGGCCTGGGAGCCACTCAGGCCATCTTCAATCATGTTGTCCACCCTGGAACATGCACTGTGATCAGATTTAGTCGTGTCGGATTACCCAATCCCATACCCTCATGGCCTCCCTGCAAGAGGGTAAGACTGTCGCCTCCTTGTTTGTTGAGGTAATACATCACCCCGTGTTGTCTGTCTGAAGCAGGAGAGTACTCAAGGGATTTCTGACTGAAAGGCCTGCAGGGCATAAAGAACCGCCTCATCTCTAGGACATTGATATGGGATGAGCCTCCAGAGGGTCCACGTGCCCTGGGACTTCACCCCATCCAGGTGTGCTCCCACCCTAGACCTGAGGCGTCTGTGGTGAGGATTACCTCCGGGGCAGGCGCTATAAACGGACGCCCGTGGAGAGTGACCCTGGGTCTAGCCACCACTGCCAGTCTCGAACGGCGGTGTTAGTGATTCTGACCGGATGCTGCATGTGGTCTTACCTTTGATCCCATTGCACCTTGAGCATCCACTGAGTTACCCGCATGTGGAGCCTTGCAGAGGGGCGGTAGAAATGGCCGCAGCCATGTGTCCGAGCAAGCCGAAGGACCGACCTGGCAGGGACGGTCTTGTTCGGCACCGAAACTCCCTGATGAGGGATCTGATGAGCTCAGCTCTGTCGTCTGGAAGAAATGCTCTTCCTGAACGGTGTCCAGTACTACGCCTATAAATTGCAGCATCTGCGACGGTACCAGGAGAGCTTCTGTGGTTGATTAGGATGCCAGAGATGGAACAGGTCCTGGGTGCTCTGGATCGCCAGAACAACACTCTCTCTGGAGGTGGCCATGAGAAGCCAATCGTCCAGGTATGGAACACATACATGGCCCTGTCTCCTTAGAGACACTGCCCGACTGCCATGCATTTGGTAAAGACCCTGGTGCGGATGACAGTCAGAATGGAAGGGCTCGGAACTGAAGGTGGTGGTCAAGAAACTCGAGCGCAGGAACCTCTTGTGCGCCTGAGCTATAGGGATGTGCAGGTATCGTGCCTGCATGTCTAGAGACAGCTAAGAAGGCGTCTTGCTTCAGTATGGGTATGAGACCCGGAAGAGTCACCATGCGAATCTCTTGTAGGCGATCGACACGTTGGAGGTCGTTGAGGTCCAGAATCAGATGGAGGTCCCTGTTTTCTTTGGAACCAGGAAGAAGTGGAATAGTATCCTCGTCTGTCTGGTTCTCCGGGACGTACTCTATAGCTCCCTTTTGCAAAGCCTTGAGTATTTCTTGCCAGATCAGTGACTTGTGCTGACCGCGTACCGAGAGCAAAGGAGGCCTCGAGGGTGGCTTTTCTGCAAATTCTATAAAGTGGCCTTTTTCCGACCAACTGAATAACCTACCTGTCAGTGGTTGCATAGCTCGCCATCCCGGCAGGAAGTGCACGCGACCCCCGACCATGATTTCCGCTGATCCTGAGGGCAGGGGCCGGAAAGGTCCAGGCTGTGGCTGAGGTCCCACTGGCTGGACCGGCTTGGAGAGTCGCTGGCTACGGCCTGGGTTGTTTCCCCTGGCCTCATGCTGGCGGAGCCCCTCTGTGGGAGCGGGCGGACTGTTGCCTCTGCATCCACCCACGAATCGGGCTTGGTTCCTACGAAGGAACTAAGCTTGGTCGTACATGGCCTGAACTGACCCTCACCGCCTTCCCGCCTCTTGAAGTTTGGTAATAATCTTCTCTGAGGGCTTACAAACAAGACTTCTCCCTCAAATGGGGCGTCCACAGATATTCTTCTAGATGTCGGGGTAAAACAGAGGCAGCAACCAAGAGTGTCTCCGGATACATCACACAAAACTGCTGCTGGGCAGAGAGTCCATGAGTCATCACAGCAGCCACGTAGCACATGGGTTCACGTCCGAACCCGCATTGAAGGAGCTGAAGCATCTCCTCCTTCTGCTCACTCTCTGGCAGTTTTCAGCCACATCCAGACCCTGTTCCCACAAGGCATTTTGAACTGCACCATGTGGGTCAAGTGATTCAGGATCTGATGGCGAGGGTAGCGGAAGCATACGCGCCCTACCCATAGCTGCCGGCAGCTGTTTGGACTCTGGGTCCGTGGCAGGTGCTCAGATGTTGTGGTCTCTGGGACCGGTCATGTGAGGCTGTTATGACCAGAGAGTCGGACCTGAGGATGCTGGAGTCAAGTACTGGTCTTCCCTGGGCCTTGTACAAGCCGATCCGCTTTCTTCCGCATTGCCGGGAGCGAATGTGGACGCTCAACGCTGCCTTGGTGACGCCCACGTAAGTGTCTACCAAGGGTGGCACCACCACAGGCTTGGGGTCCTTCTGTCAAGATACTTTGCAAGGCGTAGCTTTCATGGTCTATCTTCCCATCCCATCCCATGTTCTCTTGGATGTGTCTCATAATATCCGAGAACAAGGGTCATCCGGAGGAGACTTTGGCATCTCGTGTGGATCCGGAGAAGGGATGGAGAGGGAGATGGGGATCTGGATGTTGAGAACTCTGATCCGTGTCCTCCGTCAAAAGGCGATCGTCAGCGTCTTCTGGGTTTCTAGGGCTGGGTGACCTGGAAGAGGATTTGGACGGAGGTCTCCGTTTGTCTGGTCTCCCCTTGAGGTGTTCTGTGCTCCCCGGGAGGAGGTAGTCGGCCTGCTGACCCCGATGGAGAGGGCGCAGGAACGGAGGAATATTCGATGTAGGAGGAAGAGGAGGAGGTGGAGGAGGGAGGGGAAATCTATATGTCCTTCTTTATGGTGTCCCACCAGCAAGTGAACAGCTCCTTCATTTCTACTAATGGAAAGGTCTGACGACGGTCCGGCACCGTGGATCGGTTGTTGGTCCCGCCGCCGCTCCACAGGGGCTCGGTAACGCGAGGGTTCCCGGGCATTCGACAGGACCAGGTCGCCTGGCCTGGTCCTCGGGCTGAGTCAATTCCTCCTCGTGATGGTCTCCCTGACCGACGCCGTCCGAGGCATCGGGTCCCTTTTCTCATAGGAGTGGCGCGGTCCCTTACGGCATCCGATGATGCGTTAGCCTGGCCGGCGACGGTCGCCTGGCCTATGGCGGCTCTCGGGATCTGTGGCGAGAGGACGACGCATGGGCGATCAAGGCCGGGTCCTGCGGCCTCTTCAGAGAAGTAAGCTCCATAGCTTCTTGCGAGGCAGGAAGCCGACCTGGCGTCGGGTTCAGAAAGCGGAACCCGACTTATGGTGATGGTGGCGATCCCCAGACTTGCCAGGGCCCTGGAGGACAAGGAAGGTCTGCAGTCTTGGCCTGAGAAGAGGATGAAGACTGCTTGACCGCAGCAGGGGGAGACTGAGAGCTGGCCCGGGAAGGGGTGGTCAGACCTGGAACCAGAGCTGCGTGAGTCTGAGGCCCCTAGACGGGGACCTGAAGGGCCTTCTCCCAATTCTCAGCGTGCTTGTGGGCCTTCTTAAGAGTCCCCTTAGAGACATGGTCTTGAGTTTTTTCCAGCAAAATGCCTAGGGCCTTCTGGCAGCGGATCCGGTTCTGCTATTAAACCCTGGCAAAGGCAGAGCCGGTGTTATGGTCTGGCCTAGGCACCGGACGCAGGCCGAGTGAGAGTCCTTGAAGGGGATCTGTTTCCCACAAGCACACTTCGAGGAGTGACCGGAGGTCGGAGGACATCAGAGAAAAACTTGATTGTAGAGAATCGAATTTCCTGTAGGAAAACTTTGAACCACGCTGGCCGCCGCTAGAGACTGAACTGAAGGGCTGAGGACATGCAAGTCGACGCGTGGAAAGAACTGGGGAATCGGGCGGAACCGCCTTCTTATGTACTACGCCTGACGCCGAGGCGGACCGACATCACAGGTCCCCGCTGAAGATAGCTAGCTAGAATTTTTCCAGGTCCTGACGCCATCGCTTCAGTCCTAATGGCGTGTAACCTGCTGGGTGATAGTCTCGTCAAGCAAGATCTGTACTATCTTATTTCGAAGAGGGCTCTTGCAGTAGGCAACGCCATAAAGACCGAGTCCCAAGCAATGCAAGTCAAGCAGAGACTTCACACAGGAGGAAGGATAAAGGTCTGCAGTAGGCAGGGAACTAGTGACAGAGGCCTTGAAGGACGCCAGTCCAAAGCCTGCCCCTGCCTAGGGGCAATGTTCAGACTGTAATGCTTAGTGAAAGTGTGGACAGAGCTCCAAGTGGCTGCTGTGCAAATATCTGCAGCTGGAAACATTTCTGAAACAAGCAGTAGATGCAGCCATGCTCTGGTTGAATGCCTTTGCCTTCCCTGGAAAGGGTTTGTTGAACTTGATAGCAAAAGAGAAATGCAGTTTTCTAACCACTTAGATAAACACTATTTTGAAACTGCTGTGCCCTCCTTCTATGCAACGAAGAAACAAAAGCTGATCCGCTTCTCAAGGATAAAGTTCAACCCCATGGAGTAACAGGGTTCCTGACTGGGAGTTTCATATGAAGTATTTCCTTCACAAAGGTACGAGAGACCTCCGACTGAGCTAAGCTTTTGCCTTCCACCGGAGTATGGCAGGCGGATATGGCAGACAAATGGACCTTCAAAGAAGAATAACTGAGTCCCAGGTCAGAGAGGGTGTAACAGGTACCCATGACCTGAGGAACAGGGCATGAAAAAGGGTCCCAGCTTTGGAGACTGCCCAGATAGAAAATCTCCACTTCACAGCAGAGAGTTTTGGGTAGACTGGGTTGGCTCTAGCGGTCCTTTTCTGCCACATATTCTATGTTTCTATGTTTCATAGCATAGGTGGTTCTTGTACATGGCTCTCTGGCCTCTACAAGGACTTCAGCGACCCTGGGAGAGACCACAAAGCATGAGACAGCTATGTCTGAAGCGCCAAGCCTGAAGGTGAAGGACTTTAGATTCAGATGGACTGGCATGCACTGATCCTGGGTCAAAAGCTCTTGGCAGAAGGGAAGAAGCACCGGAGGCTCCACTGCTAACTGCTGGAGCACAGGGGACCATATCTGGTGAGGCCAATATGGAGTGATTAAAATCATCTAAGCTCCCTCCATCTGCAGTTTGAGGAGTACCTTCTGCAGAATTGGGAAGGGAAGAAAGGCATGCAGAACCTCCTCTCCAGCAAAGAGACAGCGCATCTCACCATGAAATACCAGGCCGAGGAGCGAAGCAAAAAAATACAGATTACTCACCTGTAACAGGAGTTCTAGGAGTGGTATATGTTGCTCATCCACACACTTGTTGGCAGGTACCTTGCGCTTAAGATGTGCGGAAAGTCTTCAAGCTGGCTCTTCCACCCACCCACCCGGTGGTAAAACCGCCTCTGCCCCACGATGCCATATCTAGCCTGCTGGAAGCCAGGTTGCCGTCGAAGCTGGGAGGTCGGGTGGGTGGTGTGGATGAACAATATATACCACTCCTAGAACTCTGTCAGGTGAGTAACCTATATTCTAGGGATGTGGATATGTTGTTCAATCCATACTTTGTTGGCAGACTCCTAGCAGTTCTCCAGGAGGAGGGAGGCAAGGCGCAGCACCTCCTATACTTACTTGGGGAATAAGGACTGGAGAACTGAGGTCCCAAACCAGCATCCCGATGTGACTCTAGGTCAATGTGGTAATGGGAAATAAAGGTGTGCTGACTCAGGTAGCAGCCCTGCAGATTTCCTGGATAGGGACGTCCCTAGAAGCAGTCACTGAAGCAGCGGTATGACGGGTAGAATGAGCCCTTATCCCTTTGGGTGGCTCCATGCCCGCCAATCCTATAGCAGAGATCTATGCAGGAGGTGACCCACCTGCCTATCGTCTCTGCTTGGCTGCAGGTCTGCCAGGTGCGGCTTCAGTGTAGGTGACAAACAGCTGGCGAACCTCTCCCGAACTTCAGCCGTCCGCGCCATATAATAAGCGAGCACTCTTCTAGGGTCCAGAGTATGGAGCCTATATCGTCTCCGAGGTGTGATTGGGGTAGAACACTGGCAGAGACAACACCTGATTCAGGTGAAACTCCCAACACCACCTTCAGAAGGAATTTTGGGTGGGGACAAGGACAACCTTGTCCCTGTGGAAGACCAGATAAGGAGACTCGATGGAAAGCGCCTGAGCTCTCCCATCCTTCTGGCTGATGTGATAGCCACCAAGAAGGCGGTCTTCCACGACAGGTGGGAGATATCGCACTTGTGCATTGGTTCGATTGGCTTGCCCATGAGCTTGGCCAATACCAGCAGACCCATGGAGGTGAAGGCTCTCAGACCGAGGGATATGCAGATCTAAGCCTTTGAAAACGCCAGACCACCTCTCCCACGCCACCCACTGCTTGCTGCCCGCATGGCAAGCAGCAGAGATGGCTGCCAGGCGCACCCTTAAGGGTCGCTGACCAAAGCTCCTAGCTGAGAAAAGGAACCACAGGTAGTCCAAACTGCTAGCCAATGGACAGGAAGAAGGGTCCAACCCCTTGCCCTGACACCAAATGGAGAATCTCTTCCATTTAAAGGCATAACATTTTCTGGTCGACTCCTTACAGGATGCCTCAACAACATTGAGGACCTGGTGGAAAGACCCAAGGCCTGAACAGCTGCTCAGGAACCAGGCCGTCAGCTGCAGGGATTGAAGGTCCGGATGGAGCACCTTCCCTTGTTGACTGAGATCAGGTCCGGGCGGCTGGAAGCCGCCTGGAGCCTGGAGCTGAGGCTGAGGAGATCTGGATACCAGAACTCGGCGAGGCCAGTCTGGGAGCTACTGGAATCATCTGTGCCTTGTCCTCTTGCCTTGAGATGCACCTTTTGGATCAAGGGAAATGGAGGTAAGGCGCAGAAGAGGCCCAGGGTCCACGACCTCCAGAAAGGCATCCCCTGCAGTGAGCCCTGCTAAGGGCGGGCATGAAGCAGCCTCACCTTCACATTCTCCTTGAGGTGAACAGGTCCACCTGAGGGTGCCGTGATGGGAGAACAGGTCTTGAACGACCTCCGGCAGGAGAGACCACTCGTGAGATGCAGCGCCTATCCGGCTGAGGGCATCGGACAGACTGTTCGAGGCTCCTGCCAAATGGATGGCTAGCAGATCCGCCTCCAGGCTGATCACGAGAGACCAAATCGCGGGAGACTTCCTTGATAAGAGGCAAGGAGTCGTCCGCCCTGATGGTTGAGAATAGTACATAGTCGTGGTGTTGTCCGTCCTGGACCTGAACCACGTGACCCACAAAACGGAGCAAAGGCGGTGAGGGCTAACCGCACTCGCTCAAGCTCCAGCAGGTTGATGTGGCATCGACTCCTGAGGGAACCAGAGGTTAGGGGCCCTGAGCTCCCCAGATGGGCACCCAACCCATCAAGGAGGCGCTTGGTTGTAAGGAAGACCTGCTCGGGCGGACAAATGGGATACCTCCTGCAGATGAACTGGGATGAGCCACCACTGCAGGGCATCCACATCATCTACTATGTCCCTATGAAAAATTAAATAGGGTTCCTTACAGACAAAGGCCTGAAGCTCAGAGACCCTTCTGACAGAAGTGACCCAACTAAAAATAAAGTCTTCCATGAAAGGAAGAGTAAGCTCTAAGTAGAAGTTGTTCAAATGGGGGTAAAGTCAGCTTCGAGTATGAAATTCAGGTCCCAGGGGGACAGGGATTCCAGATCGGAGGTTTCAAGTGAAGGACGCCTTTTCAGAAAGGTTTTGGCAACCTCCAGCTGAGCCAAGGTTTTGCCCTCCACCAGGAAGTGGTAGGCAGACACCGCAGAGAGATGGACCTTAATGGAGGGAGTAGCTAAGGCCCATCTTAGACAAATGTACGAGTACTCTAACACCTGGGCCACTGAGCACAAAAGGGTCCCAGCTCCTTGCTAGGGCCCAGATCGAAAATCTTTTCCATTTCATGGCGACGTTGAAATAGTAGAGGGTTTTCTGGCTTACCAAGATATGTGCCACCTGAGAGGAGACACCGTAGCGGAGACCGCTATGTTCACAGGTGCCACGATGAAGATGGAGAGACTGAAGGCTTGGGTGCATCACGGTTCCCTGCTCCTGAGCCAGAAGGTCATGTGAAAGCGGAAGGAGACCGAGTAGATGCCAGTTGTTGTAAGAGAGGATACCAAATCTGGCATTGCCAGAGAGGAGCTATAGGGATCACATGTCTACTTCCTGCTGAAGTTTCACCAGAACCTTCTAAATAAGAGGAAAGGCGTAGAAACCTCCCTATCCAGAAGAGAGACAGTGCATCTGCAAAAGCACCATGCCCGGGCAGAGCGAGCAAAAGTTGGGTAGTTTGCACTGAATGGGAGGCGAACAGATCTATCTCTGGCGACCCCAATGAAGAAAGAGTTCTTCAACCACCTCTGACTTTACTGCCCACTTGTGAGCCCTGGCTCCTGAATAACTGAGACTGTCTGCCAGAACGTTGCTTATGCCTGGGATGTGGACTGCTGTCAGGAAAAGGCGTGCTGAATCGCCCAGTACCAGACCCTCATTACTTCTCTGCAGAGATGCAAGGCGGTTCTTCCTGTTTGTTGATGTACCAGACAGTGGGCATGTTGTCCGTCTGACTAGAAGTGGTCCCGGTAACAGAAGTGACTGGAACACCTGGAGGGTGTAAAGAACCGCCTGGTCTCCAGAACGCTGATGTGGAGCATGAGCTCCTGATCAGACCAAGACCCTGTGTCTTGTGAATCCCATATGGGCTCCCCAGACCCAAGTCTGGGGCATCCGTGGTGAGGATCTGGGTCGGGACAGTGGAGTGAAAGGTGTCCCCTGGAAAGGTTGGAGAGATCCTGCCACCAGCAAAGATCTCTCTGAAGGCTGTTAGAGATCATGGGCTTTAGCTCCACGTCGTCCGTCCTTCTGATCCCATTGGACTCGGAGAGACCACTGGGTGACCCTCATGTGAAGTCTGGCCAGGGCACTGCCTGAAATGGCCGCTGCCATCAGTCCCAAGAGACAAAGCACAGATGTGCTGGGATCCATCGAGCCTGGGCCACAAGAGTGGCCTGAGCAACCAGGGTCTTCTCTCGATCCAATGGTAGAAACGCCTCTGCTCTGAACTGTATCTAGTACTGCTACAATGAACTGGAGACGTTGAGATGGTACTAGTTAGGATTTGGGGAAATGGACGTAATACCCAGGAGACAGAACAAGCTCAGAGTGAAAGAAAAGACTCTTTCAGGCTGGAAGGAGAGGGTGCTGCAAGGTCAGTCGTCCAAATGCGGAAAGTCATAAATGCCTCAGTGCATTCCTAAACATTTCGTGAACATTTGAGGGCCAAGAAAAGCCAAATGTGGAAGAGCATGAAACTGAAGTGGTTCTCCATAAAGACAAAATGGAGAAAGTGGCGGTAGGTCGGGAGGATAGGGATGTGCAGGTAAGCATCCTGCATATCCAGGAGCACAGCCAGGAGGTTGGATGGAGCAGGGGAGGAGCCCTGAAGAGTCAACCTAAGAAATTTTTGTACCGATGAAGATGTGTAGTGTGCTGAGGTCCAAGACTGGTCTCAGGCGCCTGTTTTCTTTAGGACTAGGAAGAAGTGGGAGTAAATCCCTTCCTATCTGGTTTTAGAAGGACGGGTTCTATGGCCTTCTTTAATAGAAGCATCTGGATCTCTTGGGATACTATGGGACCTGATCCCATGAATAGATAGACCGTCCCGGAGGAAGAAGGGCTGGGATCTTGGAGAACTCTATCAAGTGACCCGCTGGATGAGCTAAAGCAACCAAGACTCTGCAGTGACTAACCTCCATCCGTCCAGATGGAGGCTGAACCTCCCTCTGACCAGTTCCTGCTGACTTAAGGGAGGGAGCGGAAGGAGGAAAGGAGTCAGGACACCAAGGGAGGAGCTTTTGCCCCAGAGGCTGGTTTGGGGAACATGCCTGGGGTTTTCCTGAGCCAGGGCACGCTTTTTCCCTGACACTTACCCTGGTTCTTATTCCACCTTCTTTGGCGGTGAAAAGGCTGCTTTTCTGACCCGTCTGGTACATAGAGCGTCACGTCTCTTAAGGGCATCTACTTTCTTGCAGTCCTGTGATAATGTCTTTGGCATCGCCACCAAAGAGGAAGGAACCCTAAAGGGGTGTCCAAAGGGAAGTTTGTACACATCTGTACCAGACCTGCTATCTGAAGCCAGGAATGGCGGTGAGACAGATCCCGTGGCTGCCTCTAAGCCACTGAGTCACCAGGTATGCGTTACCTGAGTGCGTGATGATACAAGGACTTACCCATCCTGACCTTGTCCAGGAGTTTCTTCCTAAGGGTTTCATCCTGAACCTCCATGAGGCCCCTTTCCAGTTCTGAAAGAGAAGCCTTCTGGAAAGCAACCATGTGAGAAACATTGTTGAGGGACCGAAGGCTAAGAAGAAGAATAGATCTTCCATCCAAACTGGTTCCATTGATGAGAGTCCTTGTCGGAGGCGAGGAGCTCAGGTGTTTTGGTTGGGCTGGCCGATCGTGAGCAGCAGTGATAACCATGGAGTCAGCCTTTGGATGGATGGTGAGATGCTGGATCCCTTCCGGAGGATAATAAGTGCAATCTGCCTTTCTAGACTGCTGGGATGGAGGACAGCTGCTGCCATATCGTGGTCATCAAGTCCTCATGTGGGCTCATCCATGGGGAATGGGGATGGGATCAGAAGTAGTAAGACCCAGGTGCTCCGCCAGTCTTTTCGGCGGATCCACCTCTTTGGAAGGCCACCTCCAGCTGCCTGGATTATTCATATGAGGTTTCGAAGGAGGGGTCCTCTGGAGGAGATTTTGGGGACTCCTTAGAGGGACCTCAATGGGGATCTGGGGTCTGAAGATCAGAGTCAGGCTCTGAGTCGAGGCTCAGAGCCACTGGGGATGGACGGTCCACCCCATCACATCCCACTATTAAAGCACCCAAGTTCTTCTGGAAGGAGGCAGTGGGGGCCCTGGCAAGGGAATATCCCCACAGACTGCCTGATCTCGTTAGGAGCTGGATTCTGCATCTAGCCACCACTGGGGAGCTGACTCTTGCTCCAGCACCGGGGTGGCGGAGGAGGAGAGCTGGAAGTTAGGGTAACCTGGGTACTCTGGGTATTACTTAGGGTGGATACAAACCGGCCAATGCTTGTAATAATAGGGTACCAGGATATCCCGGTGTCTGGTATCCCGCATCGGGAGTACATAGCCTGGCTTGGTACTGTGAGCCGACAGCGGGCTGCCTGGAGGTGGCCGATGGGTTCTGGACCTGGGAAGCCGCCAGAAGGATATGGTCCTACCGGGGATGTGCCATAGTGCCACTAGGTAGCGAGGGATCCAGAGGGCTCCCAAGGTCCTGAGGGAGGAGGTCCATGAAAGGATCCCTGGCCGGTAACGGACTCCTGTCTGGGAAGGCGGTAGACCTGACGGGTGGAAGATCCGGAAGGAACCCCAACAACAGGTGGGTGTGCGATCCTGCTGGAAGGGGAGCAGAGGATCGGTGGTGAGTCCCTGGGATGAATGACCCAGTGGGACGAATGTCGCTGTGCCGCTCACTCTGTCTGACATTGGGGGCCAAACTAGAGCCTGACGGGAGAGTGGGGAGATCCGAGCGAGAGCGAGAGCCGTCAGTTCAACTGATCGGATCGAGGCTGAGCTAGCAGTGGCTGGGAGACCACGCTAGACTGATCGGGCTGGAGTCGCACGCCTCTCACGGGCCGAGGAGTGACTTATCGGCTAGGCAAGATGACTTAACAGAGACCTCCAAAGAGGCTACCCACGGCTGCCGCTCACCGCGGCAGCAGGAGGAAAAAGTGCCCAGCCCAAAGAGGCAGACCGGGTACCAGAAGCAGTACTCACAGGTTTGGTAGGCCTTCCACTTGGCGATGGACTCCTGTCCTGGTGCTTCTCCTTGCTCTTCTTCTTTTGGGAGCAAGTGACGACAACCTCTCCCTCAATTCCTGGAGCTCCCTTTTCCATCTCATGAGTCGTTGGGTCAGGAGGTGGGACTCGAGAGTTCGCTTGCACCTGGTTCAAGTTGCCTGGTTGAAGACCTGGCAGATAGAACACTCCTCGGTGTTGTGCTTGGAACCAAGGCAGAGGAGACAGCGGAATGGTCATCCCCGTGTGGGATTTGGCGCCGACTTTGAACACTTCTTCTGTCTAGAAGACATCAATTGAAGGAAATTTAAAGTGAAAAATATTTATGAGGTGAAGAAAACACGGACGTTTGATTGCTGTTCTATCTCATGGCTGAGCGTACTGAGGCGGCAGGAAAGAACTGGAGGGCAGGCGTGGTCCCGCTGATTGCTATCTAAAGTTTGCCATTCGGACCGGACGCCAGGGGCACAGTCCATATGTGAAAACCTACTGCAGGAACCCTGTCAAGTAAGATCTAGTGACACCACTGACTACCCTTTTAACAAATCATGGAAGGATGGTGTTGAACCTGAGGACTGGAGGAAGGTGGATGTGATTCTCCTTCACAAAAGTGGAGCAAGACAGAGGAAGAAACTACCGACTTGTCAGTTTGACCTCTGTGGTAGGAAAGTGATGGAATCACTTCTGAAGGAAAGAACTGTTGAGTACCTAGAGACCAGTGGGGCACAGGAACCAAGGCAGCATGGGTTCACAGCGAGAAGGTCATGTCAGGCAGAACCTAACTGATTTCTTTGACTGGGTGACCAAAGTAGTAGACCAGGGGAGGGCTGTGGACATGGCCTACCTAGACTTTAGCAAGGCATTTGATAAAGTCCCACACAAAAGATTAATAGTCAAATTAACCAGCCTGGGAGTGGGTCTCAAGTAAGATCAAAACATCTGCCAGCTTGTGCCAAGTGTCTGCCGTGAAGTTCGAGATCTGACAGCCAAGCCCCTACGGCACAAGGCAACTTGGCCACCGCTGAGCGGGCACAGGAATCTCTGATACCCAGAGCCATCTGAAGTTGCTGTTTGGTCACAGCCCAACCCTGTTCCTGACCTGTTTGACTGCAGTCTGGAGGTCTCGGGAAGATGAGGAATTACCTCATCCAGAGAGCCCAAGAGGGCATGGGAGAAGTTTGCCATCATGACAGCTGAGATCGCCTGGCGGAGGCCAAGTGAGAGGCAGCACGAGCCGCTTTTAGCTGAGTGGTCCAATTTCTTGGACTCCTATCCAGGCGGTCTGTCGACGCCCCAGAATTGCTAGAGCACTGACACACGGAGTCAGCCACCAGCCCTTCGCCAAAGTGTGCTCCGTGGAACCCCGAGAGGGTACTTGTGGGGCACCGCATATTTGTAGGTCATCTGGGCCGAGGGCATAGGGGCAGGAAGCGGTGAACTGCCAGAGCTCCAGGGCAGGACTGACAATGGCCTCGCCACTGGGAAAGCCTCCATCGGAGAGTCCCCTTTATACAGAATCTCTGTGAGGGGATAGCTAAGCCCACTTCTGCCCAGGCTCCAATTACATGCCCGTGGACTCTGAGATGAAACCGAAGGATGCCCATGAAGGATGGGGTCTGCCTCCACGAGATCCCCCTGGCTCCATGTCGACCGGGCAGGAGTGCAGTGAGGAATCCCTCAGACTCTGAGGGGTCTGCATAGAGCAGCCTACCACCTGAGTCACTCTGGACCCGTCGCGAGCAATCAGGTGTAGAGTGACTGACGGCCGATGGGAAGCCCCCTGGGCTGGCCAAGACTGCCTATCAGACCCCAGTTGGTGGCTGTGTGGGCGCCAGCTCCACCAAAATCTGTGGAGAGGCGGTTTCTGTCAAGCCGAAATGGTCTGTACCAGCTTAGCTGGTGGAGAAACGTGTCCAACCGGCCCGGCTGTCCATCGGCCTGTTAGGCGACACCAACTGATGACCCGGTGTGGGAGCCAGAGTCGGCTTTGGACGGACAACACCATATGTTGCCATATAAGGTCTTACGCACGGCGGCTTCAACACACCAAGCCTCTCCTCAACCGAGGAGCACGAAGACAAATAGCAGCGCCGCTTCCTATGGTGCTGAGAGGGAGAGAGAGACCGACAATGCTGGTGGGACCTGCTCGACCCAGAGGATGAGGAAGATCTAAACCTTGACCTCAGCTGCCAGAGGTGCCAATGGGGATCTCAGAGGGAGCCGGGAATGCTACAGTATCTCCTGGTCTAGGTCAGTGACCAGAGGGTCGGTTTAGTGGGCTGATCCGACTCTTGGTGACCACTGGCAGGACTGAGTCCTGAACAAGGAATTGCTGACCTCTTCTGATGACACCCGGTTGACTGGGTCAAGAAAAATCTTGGCTGCATAGTCTGCGGCGTCTCGACCAACTGGCCTGACAGGGCTCCATGAAGCCAACGCCAAGTTTCTGGTTTGACCATGGTCAAAACCTGGGATTCCTGAGACGAGAATGTCCCGGTCCCAAGAACGTCGATGTTGAGTCTTCTTTCTCTCGTGGACTCCTTCTTGTGGGAGCTGTGCAACCTGAAAGGGTCAGGAAAGGCCTCCAGGTGCGACGGCTCTGAAGGGCAGGGCCTGCTCAATTCAGAGGCAGGCCTTTTCCACTCCCAACACCCACCTGTCCGTGGTAATAATGGACCAGGCGGAAAGGAAGTGCTGGAGCCGTCCCCATGGGGAAACCTGGGGTGAGGTAACTGGGTTGGGGCGACACCCCTCAGCCCGTCACTGGGCAGGCTTGGGAGAGGGCGGCCGAGGATCTCCTGGGCCTTTACCTCCTGCTTCCTGTTGGAGGCCCGGGCTTGGGTTTGGGATGCAGACGAGGTCTGCTAGCCCTGGCGTTTGTTGGGCGGACGTGCTGGAAGAAGGACGAAAGGGCTTAGGCTGTGGTTTGCGGCCTTTGTCCTTCTGAGCAGATGAGACAGAGTCCAAGGTAGCATTGGACTTCTCGATCCTCTGCAGGTGACCTTCCACCCCAGGGCGAAGAGGTCGGTCCCAAGAAGGGACATCCGCCAACTTATGCTGGGTATCCGAGTGAAGGTGGATATCCTCAGCCAAGCCAGCGGCCTTTCAGCCACTGCGGCCGCCACAGACCTGGCACATGAGTCCCCAATGTTCAAAGCAGTCTGAAGCTGCTGTTTGGCCACTGCCCTGCCCTGGTCCCGCACCTGCCTAACCGTGGTCTGCAGATTCTCGGGAAGATGAGGAGGACCTCATCCAGGGAGCCCAACAGGGCATGAGAAAATGTGCCATGAGGGCGGCCGAGCTGGCCTGGCAAAACCGAGGAGGGCATAGCGTAGACTTTCGCCCGGCATAGTCCAATTTCTTGGACTCCTTGTTGGGAGGTTTGTCCACATCCCTAGCGTTCCGGCACACGGAAGCAGCTGTGAGTACTAACCCCTCAGCCGAGGGTGTTCAACGGACAAGGAACGGTAGGGACCGCATACTTCCCTGGCCATCTGGCGGCGCAGGGCAGGAAGCAGGCGCTGCCAGAGCTCCAAGGCCGGGCCCACTTGGCCTCGGCCACGGAAAGGCCTCCGTGAGGGAATACCCTCGGTCCAGAATCTCTGTGAGGGATACCTGGCCCGCTTAGAAGCAGGTTTGAGCTTCATCCGGTGGACTCGAGATGAGCCAAAGCAATCCCAGGAAGGACGAAGGGCTATAGTCCACCCGACTGTCCTCCTGGGGACTCCAAGTCCATTGCTTGAGAAAGGAGGAATCATCTTCGGACTCGGAAGAGTCCTCAAAAACACCTCGGGCCTGAGCCACCCTCCACCTGCCAGGTCTATCGGGAGTGAGGGTGACAGACAGCCTATGGGGCAGTCCCTGAGCCGACCGAGAATTCTTGGTCGGGCCCCAACTCATGACTGTGGAGGCGGAGGTTCCACGAGATCGATAAGGCAGCTGGTTTTGGCGAACAACGGACTGGGAACAGGCTCCTCAGATGAAACGAGGGTTGATTTCGGCCGCTCCGGTGACAGCCACTAATGGCGGGGAAGCGACAGCGTCGGCTTATTCCAAGTCAGAAGGAGCTGTTGCCACATGAGATCCTCATATCATCGAGCGCAACTTGCGTCAGCCTCTCGTCGAGGAGGAGGAAGGGGCCGGTAACGCGCCAGCTTGCCGTGATGCCGAGACAAGGACCGCCTATGACGGGCGGGATCGGCTGGACTGAAGAAGTCCGAGACCGAGAACCTTGGCTTTCAAGAGGGCCGGTGCGGGGGTGTCATGAGAACGACACTCCCTTGGTTCGGAGGGTTCAACCGAGGCTCGGAACCGGAGCACAGACAACCAGCGGGGTCCTCAACTCCACGGGGAGACGGGGAGAAGTTCTCGGCTTCTCCTGCCGACAACCCATCCAACGGGTCGAGAAAAATCTCGACGGCCGCGCCGATAGTCTCGGTCAACTGGCCTGGCGGGGACACCGTGAGACCAGTGGCGAAGTCGAAAACCGACAACTCAGGGAGAGGGATCTTTCCGCTCCCAAGAGCGTCGGCAGTGGGACTTACCTTGCTCTTTTGGACGAGAACGGTCCAGCAGAAGATGGTCCCTCACCTTTAGTAGAGAGGGTCAAACAAAGCTCCTAAAAGAAGCTGAATAAGAGGCACGAGAGAGCGGGACAAAAGCCGCAGCCGAGGTAGAAGCGGCCCGCGCGCCTCCTCTTGAGGCGATCATCTGCTCGAGCTGATCCGCCCGAGCCCGCTGCCGCAGAGCACGCCGGGCCTCTTTTGGCTTCACGGAGGAAGCGCTTCCGGGCGCCCCAGTTGTAAGCGGGCCATGGTCGTCGAGGGCGTGGGCCGAAGGAAGAGCACAGGTCGCGGGCCTGCGGGTCGTGCTCAGGCCTAGACAGTGAGCGCGCGTGGAGTGCGGATCCGTCGGACATCTTCTGCCCGCAAGGGCATCTCCGGAAACCGGGTCCGATTTGTCCATCGCAGCTGCGGGGAGAAGACCAAAGTCTTTTAAGCAAAAACTTTTAATTTGAAATTCGAAGAATTGGAACTAGTCTTATCGCAGGCGTTAAGGAGGAACCTGAGCTTCCAAGCAGTAAGGAAGATCTGGCGTCATAGGCAGGCGCGAGTTTCACCGGGTGGGTGGGAGAGCCAACTTGAAGACCTTCGGCAAGATTTAAGCGGCAAGAATACCTGCCAGACAGTGTGGATGAACAACATCCATGTCCCTAGAATATTCATTCAGTATCCCTGCTTTTCACTGCCACCCTCTGCCCACATTCTCTCCCTTTATTAAGCCTCAGTATCACTCCCTTGGTCTTTCTTCACTACAGAGAAAGATAGAAGTTGGCTGACAGATGAGGACCCAAGGCCCATCCAGTCTGCCCTTTCTTTTTCTACCTTATGAATGTGCCATTGGCCTTTGCTCTGTCAATGGCCTAGCTATTCATACTCATCTGTATTCTCATTTATGCCTATCCCATGCCAGTTTGAAGCCCTGCACTGTATTCATATCCACCACTTCCTGAGGTAGGCCGTTCCATGCATCCACCACCCTTTCTGTGAAAAGAACTTCCTCACATTACCCTTAATCGGCCTCCCTCTAATCTCATGCTGTGTCCACTTGTCCTGCTATTTTGCTTATATTGAAACATGTTAGACTCTTTCACCTTGTTAATGCCCTTAAGGTGTTTGAATGTTTCAATCCTATCACCTCTCTCCTCCTTTGCTCTAGGGTATACATACTGAGTCCAGAGTAAGCTGATCTGTCCTCATATGTTTTCTGATGCAGTCCCTGCACCATTTTGGTTACCATTCTCTGGACTGCCTCAATTTGGTTAATGTCCTTGTGAAGGTGTGGCCTCCAATACTGCGCAGTACTCCAGATGGTGCCTAACCAGTGTCTTGTAAAGAGGATTATTACCTTCCTCTTCTGACATGTCATACCCCTACTAATACACCCAACATCCCTCTAGCCTTACCTACTGCTTAGAGGTCTGCGTGGATGATTTCAGGTCATCAGTGATGATGACACCCAAGTTTCTTTCTTCCCTTGTGACTGCCAGCATCTCCCTCCCAGCCTATATGTGACTTCAGGGTTTCTCTTCCTATGTGCATGATCTTGCACTTGCGTTAAACCCAGTTGCCACTCTTCCGACCATTCTGCTAGTTTATCCAGATCTCTTCCATTCTGCCCACACTATCTGGATCACCTACTCTGTTGCAGATCTTGGTGTCATCTGCAAACAGACAAACCTTACCCTCCAGTCCATCTGCAATGTCACTGATGAAGATATTGAAGAACTGGCCCCAGAACTGATCCATAGGTACCCACTTGTGACTTGCATGTCTTCTGACTGTATACGTTTACCACCACTCTCTGTTTCTGCCCGTCAACCAGTTTGCCACCCTGTAGACTAGCGTCTGACCCACCCGAGCCTACCCAGCTTATTAATCAATCTTCTATGTGGAACAGTATCGAAAGCTTTGCTGAAGTCAAGGTAGGCAACATCAACTGCTCCCCTGGTCCACAACTCTGGTTACCCCAGTCAAAGAAATCTATGAGATTACTTTGACAGGACCTTCTTTGTAAACCCATGCTGTCTTGGATCCTATAGCCTATGGATTCCAGGTGTTGCACTATCCTTTCCTTAAAGAGTGTCTCCATAATCTTGCCCACTACTGAGGTAAGACTGACTGGTCTGTAGTTCCTGCCTCCTCCCTGTTACCACTCTTGTGGAGTGGGATCACATGAGCCCTTCTCCAGTCTTCTGGGACCTCTCCTGTGCTCAGAGACTCACTAAACAGTTCTGATAATGGCTCGGTTAGTTCCACCCTTAGCTCCTTTAGTACCCTGGGATGTATGCCATCAGGTCCTGTTGCCTTAGGCCCTGAGCTTATCGAGCTCTTGTAGGACCCTTTCTTTTGTGAAGGGACTAGTGTCACCTCCTCCCCCGTGTCCATGGTGCAGAGCTGTGGGCCCTGCCCCACCTTCTCTTCAGTAAATACTGAGCAGAAGTATCTATTTAGGATAGATGCTTTTACATGGTCCTCCTCCTCTCACATACCCCTTATCCCTTTGATCTGCAATACCCTCTCTGGACTTTCTCCTTTCACTAATGTATCTATAGAAAATCTTCTCACCTTCTTTTACTGTTCATGCTAGTGTTTCCTCGGTTTGGGCCTTTGTCTGCCCTACTGCCTTCCTACTTCCCTTAGGAAGTTTGGTATACCTCCTATCTTCATCCTGCTCGTTTCCTTATACTTCCTGAAGGCCAGCCTTTTGGCTCTGACCTTTTCTGCTACTGTTTTAAGAACAAAAGTGGTTTCTTCTTCTTTTGCACTTCCTTTTCTCACTAACACAATGGGATGTTGCTTCAAGTATTGCATCTTTAATGCTTGCCCACTTTGCCTGATCCCCTCACCTGTATTTCTTTTTGCCAGGGCTAGCTTAACTCTGTTGGCCATCTTATCAAAGTCGGCTCCTCTGAAGTCCCATATTTTTCCTGGTGTAACCCCTTGCAAATGGGGTTCGGATATGCCTAGTGCTCGGGTTAGTTACCGGCTAAAGCCCGTTTAATTGGGTAGCAGTGGCGCTTTAAATAGCCTCCATGAGCTGTCCCTTTAAGGCTGCCTTTTGCAGTCGGAATGGGTAAAAATGGAAAGGGTTCGAGTGTTGTTATGCTCAACTCCCGCCGGGCTGCCAAGTAAGCGCTCCATTCTGCCATCGCTAATAGTGCAGGGGAGCCCTAATAAAAGATGTAGGTGGGTGCTTGAAATAAGCTGTAAAAATAATGATAATGTAGTTGTTCTAACCTGCTTTACTTTGCAGCATAGAGAGTTTCGACTGCCTCCTCCATTTTGGTCCCGAACTGTGCAATTGGACCAATCAGTACCTTAGGATTTTACAAAGTCGACTGCCCAATGGAAGAGCTGTTTGTTTGAGAAAGGCATTATGGACTATGGCGCTTTTCTGCACCACTGAGAGCTGGGAGAAGTGACTGGCAGGCTCAACCAGCCAATCGGATCGGGTCGTGCCAGTGAAAGGAGTGCCCCAAGCTGTGGAGGCAGAATCGTTGTGGTTAGTGAGGAGTGAGGAGCTTCTATGCTTCTGGCTGGGAAGTGTTAGCGAAGCCGAGAAGGCTAAGTCGGCCGTTTTTCCTGCGAGAGTTCGTCTTGAAATCCGCGGCGGTGTCAGAGGAGGGCTGTGCTCTTTATAGCTACCCACCAGGCTCGACCTGTAATAAGGACTGGAGAACATTGCTGAATTGCGCTCGGTCCGCGGGAAGAGTGGAAAACAAAAGCTGCCATTGCAGAGCTGGAGTGACTGTGAGAGCTGAAGAGCCTGGGAGCAGCTGCCTGGTGTGGTACCCTTCTGCTATTGCTGTCTGCCATATGAATGTGAGTAGCTCAAGTAAAGTCTGCTGCAATTAAAGGATTCGGCTGTTGCTGTTAACCATATAAATGTGTAAAGAGACTTGTGAGCTCACGTTGATTCAGCTGCCATTAAAGTTAAGCTGTTGCTGTTAACCATATAAGCGTGTAAAGAGACTTGTGGTTCAAGTTGACCCTGCTGCCAGTGAAGGATTCTGCCTGGATTGTGATAACCATATGAATGTGTACAGATACTTGTGAAGTTCAGGCTCAGCCCTGCTAGTGTTGGAAGAATCGGGATTGGCTGGAGGTTGAGAGTACTGAATCAGGGTAGCTCCTGTTAAGTGTGCAAACAGTGGTTTCAAATCGCTTATAGCTATACTTCTGACTGCTTAATCGAACTTTCTTTCTCTGCTGACTTGCTCAGGATTGCAGCGTTATCTGTGTAAGGGCCCCACCCAGCTGCCACGTTTGGACTAGCCATTAGGGCTTGGGTACCCAGGGACAGTGACTTGTAGGGTTGGGTCTGTGCACAGAGCCATAGGTATATAGCATAGTGTAAGCCAGTGCTTGGATTCCCCTTGTTATCTACCCTTCTAATAAATCAGATTGCTGTGTTATAATTACCATCCTGGCTATTGTGTGCGTTAATGGTGAACTTCTGCCTGGTGATTGCAATATAACTGTATCTTATTTTACAGGGGGTCTCTGGAGTGAGTTGAATTGTATCAGCCGAAGTAAGTGCACTGGTGGAAAGAATTGTGGGCAAGCAGGTTGAGTCACTAGTGGGACAAAGGGGCTGCAGTAGCCGAAGGGCTGTAATATAAGGTAGTCTTACTGATTAACCCGACCTCTGGGTGGAGGCACCCGTCCACGGATCTGAGCCCTTACCCCTGCCTCAGAAGGGGCAGACAGGGTAGTAGCCCTAGGGTGGCGCCCCTAGGGGTTACACTTGGAATGGGATGATTTTGTTCTAGTGGCCAAATTGAACCATACCATATGATGGTCACTGGCCCCAGGTGACCTTCTGCCTGGAGATCTGTGATCATTTCCCTGTTAGTCAGTACTAAATCTAGGATAGCCCTGTCTCTTGTGGGTTGTTGTACCAGTTGTTTGAGGCCCTCCTGCAGGAAATCCACCATGTATCTAGTTCTGGCAGATGTCCTGCTGGTATTGACCAATCTGTATCTGGCATGTTGAAGTCTCCCATTATCAGAACCTCCCTTTAGCTGTCATGTTTTGTATATCTTCTAACAGTAATGTGTCTATGTCTTCCCCTGGTCTGGAGGCTATACACAACCCAGTTCATATGACTGTCCCATTTCCTGTTTCAGGGTGACCCACAGTTATTCTGGCTCCTTATGTGCATTCTGAATGTCTGTAGCTTTAATATTTTCATTGACATAAAGGCCACTCCACCCCACCCCTTTTTGCACCTCAGTTTCTTCTGAACAGTACATAGCCAGGTACTGAAGTCTCCTAAGTGTGGTTACTGGTAAACCATGTCTCGCTAAAGTCTACTATGTCCAGTTTAGCCTCTGTCATTATGGCCTGCAGGTCTGGGATCTTGTTTCCAGACTGCGGTATTTGTGTACATGATTTTCCATTGGTCAGATTTCAGTGTGTTACTTGTTGGGTGAGGTCCTCACGTTTCCCCTGTCTATCATATGGGGAGCTGGACCTTTTCTTTACGTGGTGATGCAAATGAACTACACACATGCTAAACTCCTGTTTGACCACTACCTGGGGGAGGTGTTCTTCCTATTCGACGTTTCAGGTGCTGCACCCTCTCCCCATTTGCTAGTTTAAATATTCTGCAAACACATCAAACTTCTGCCCCAATGCACTGACTCCTTCTCAGTCAGATACAGTCCATCAAATTTAAATAACTTTTGCTCCCAAAACTGTTGCCAGTTCCCTACAAATTTGTGTCCTTTTCCTGGCACCAGCCCTTGAGCCACAGGTTTAGCTCCCCTATCTCCCCTTCTCAAAGAAAGGGTCCTACAAGAGTTTGATAAGCTCAGGGTGGACAAGGCAATGGGACCTGATGGCATACATCCCAGGGTACTAAAGGAGTATGGGTGGAACTAGCAGAGTCATTATCAGAACTGTTTAGTGAGTCTCTGAGCACAGGAGAGGTCCCAGAAGACTGGAGATGGGCTCATGTGATCCCGCTCCACAAGAATGGTAACAGGGAGGAGGCAGGGAACTACAGACCAGTCAGTCTTACCTCAGTAGTGGGCAAGATTATGGAGACACTCCTTAAGGAAAGGATAGTGCAACACCTGGAATCCATAGGCACACAGGATCCAAGACAGCATGGGTTTACAAAAGGAAGATCCTGTCATACTAATCTCATATATTTCTTTGACTGGGTAACCAGTGGC
This sequence comes from Neoceratodus forsteri, assembly GCA_016271365.2. Classification (NCBI taxonomy): domain Eukaryota; kingdom Metazoa; phylum Chordata; order Ceratodontiformes; family Ceratodontidae; genus Neoceratodus; species Neoceratodus forsteri. The sequence continues at coordinate 792,856,751 of CM057449.1, forward strand.
GGACCAAGGGGGCAGTTGATGTGCCTACCTTGACTTCAGCAAAGCTTTCGATACTGTTCCATAGAGAAGATTGATTAATAAGTTGGGTAGGCTCGGGTGGGATTAGACGTTGGTCAACTGGGTTGCAAACTGGTTGACGGGCAGAAAACACAGTGTAGTGGTAAATGGTATACAGTCAGAAGAGATGCAAGTCACAAGTGGGGTACCTCAGGAATCAGTCCTGGGGCCAGTCCTCTTCAATATCTTCATCAGTGACATTGCAGATGGACTAGAGGTGAGGTTGTCTGTTTGCAGATGACACCAAGATCTACAACAGAGTAGATAATCCAGATGGGGTGGGCAGAATGAGAGAGATCTGGATAAACTAGCAAAATAGTCGGAAGTGGCAACTGGGTTTAGCATAAAGAAGTGCAAGATCATGCACATAGGGAAGAGAAACCTAGAAGCCACCTATAGGCTGGGAGGAGTTGCTGGCAGTCACAAGGGAAGAAAGAGACTTGGGTGTCATCATCATCAATGACCTGAAATCATCTAAGCAGACTAATAAAGCAGGAGGTAAGGCTAGAGGGATGTTGGGGTGTATTAGTAGGGGTATCACAAGTTGGAAGAGGGAAGTAATAATCCCTCTTATACATTAATTGGTTAGGTCTCTATCTGGAGTACTGCGTGCAGTACTGGAGGCCACCACAAGGACATTAACCAAATTGAGGCAGTCCAGAAGGGCAACCAAAATGGTGCAGGGACTGCATCAGAAAACATATGAGGACAGATTAACACAGCTCAACATGTATACCCTAGAGCAAAGGAGGGAGAGAGGTGATATGATTGAAACATTCAAACACCTTAAGGGCATTAACAAGGTGAAAGAATCTAACATGTTTCTATATAAGAAAATAGCAGGACAAGAAGACACAGCATGAGATTAGAGGAGGCCGATTAAGGGGTAATGTGAGGAAGTTCTTTTTCACAGAAAGGGTGGTGGATGCATGGAACAGCCTACCTCAGGAAGTAGGTGGATATGAATACAGTGCAGGGCTTCAAACAGGCATGGGGTAGGCATAAGGGAGCAATACAGATGAGTATGAATAGATAGGCCATTGACAGAGCAAAGGCCAATGGCACATTCATAAGGTAGAAAAAAATGGGCAGACTGGATAGGCCTTGCGGTGGTTATCTCCATCAACTTCATGTTTCTCTGACCTTCCATCCATCTGTCCCCTCTCCCAGACTGGCAGGATCTCAGAGAATTAGATGCGGATGAAATGGATGATAAATTGTCATCCAGTCTGGCTAGATGTTCCTTGGTCTCACAACTGACTGGCTGGCGAGATCGTTAGTCCCTATGTGTACCAGGACATCAATGTTTTCTCCTGCTTCCTGAACAGTTTGTATCCGGTCAGTGTGTCTCCATGCTGGCGTACCTGGGAGACATCTGACCATTACCCCTAGCTGGAGATCGTGTCAACTCCCGAATCATGGAGTCTCCTATCTTTTGGGCTCGTTTTGTTGTGCTAGCTCCTGTACTGCATTGTCCTGCTCTGCAGTGTCCTCCACCCTTTGTTTGATTTTGGAGATAGAGGCAGATACCTGTTTGTAATTTTTATATGGTTTGTGGAGGTGATCGTTGGAGACCATTGGTGATGGGGCACCGATTTGCCCCTCTAACCACCCAGCCTCCCAGACCAACTACCCTCTCTTGAGTCGAGTGCTTCTGTTGGATGTTGGGGAAATGGCTGCTGGTTTTATAATATTCAATTTGAGGCATGCAATCTCTGCCCGTGGCCTGGAGCTGAGCCCTTAGATCTCCAGTGGCCCAGCATGCACAACACTGTCCTAAATCCTGTAAAACTGCCCTTCTTAAAAGTGTTCCACAGTACCTGCAGTTAATGATATCCATTCCAGGTAAGTTGCTGGGTTTATAACCTGGTCAGAGTAATTAGAAGGAAGAAATGAAAGCAAAGTTTGATTTTGTGTTTTGTTTGTTTTGTATAACTTGTTATAATAAGTTAAATTACTAGTGCCCTGTAAATGAGGTCACTGTGTGGATACCGTCTGATCCACCTTTCTGCTCTGCTACAGAAATGTCGAATGTGCTAGCCTATAAAGGTGTAGTGTGGGTGGTTGGGGATGGGGGTGGGTGGTGCGCCTTCCCTGCTGAAAAGAACCACGGATGAAAGAAACAAGGAGGTAAGACAAGAAACAATCAGCCAGCAGCAAATGCAGTAGCCCTGAAAGTTTATCCTAATGACATATAAAACTGTGAAACCTGTAAAGCACCACCTGTAATAATTTCATAGAAGATATACCTTGTAAGAAACACTTTGCTACAGAGAAAAATAAAGCAGTAACAGAAGATATACCTTGCAAAAGACACTTGACTCGAAGATTACAGCAGTAATCTGTAAGCACACACCTGTAGGCACACCCTGTAATAATGCAGCAGAATGTATACCCAGCAACAACAATTTGAATCAGAGAAAATTAAGCAATAAAATGTTAGCAACACAGTAACAATCCTGTGAGTACAAAATAAAAATAACAACACACAGTAAACCTGCCTAGCAAAAAAGCCTTAATCCTTATTGTTGCTCTGGTAAGGTTATTTGCTCTGTCCTTTCAAGCAACCTAGAAGAAAAGCTCAGGTGCCTTGGCCAGCAAATCTAGTCTTCCACGCTCCTAATATACCTATAAAGGTTTTATCCCTTCCTAATAAATTGGCTATCTTTTCCTCAATTTGGGTCTTTGCTATTCTGACTGCCTTCCTGCCTCCTTCTGCTTTAAGTGATAAAGCTCCTTCTGTTTTAAGTGTTCTGCTCCTTCTGTGTTTCTTATATTTCCTGATACCACCCTTTTCTCCTTCTTCCTGACACCTCTTTTGAGAATATAGTGACTTTTCCTTTGTTTTATGGATCTGCTTCACACAAAGGCTTGTTGCCTCTGTGATGGCAGTTTTGATTTTCCCCATTGTTCTTCACCCTCCTTCTTGTCTGTTTGCTAGTGCTTTTCTGAAGCACTTGCCCATTACAAAGTCAGCCCTCCTAAAGTCCAACACCCTTGCTTTTGTATGGCTTGACTCTAGAGCTGTGTTTATTGTGAACCACACTGTTTGGTGGTTGTTGTTCCCAGATGGCTACCACTTCTAAATCTGAGATCCTCTCTCCATCCCAATTTAAGAGTATCAGGTCTAAGACTGCTCCCTCTGGAGTGGGTTCCAACACTAGCTGTCTGTTGCATGCCCTGTAGGCATCAAGAAAATCCTGCTCTTGGATGTGGTTGTAGTAAAGGTGTTCCAGTTAGCTTCTGGCATATTCAGGTTCCACATCAACAATATCTCTCCTTTTCTGCCATTCTAAAGATTCCTTCTATCATTTCCTTTTCCATTCCCTCCCACTGAGATGGGGGTTTGTAAACAACTCCTATCGGATTGTGTTGCCATTTCCTGCCTCCAGGGTGACCCACAGTACATCCTTCCCTCCCTGTTTACCCTTTAGTTCTGTTGCTTGATTCCTTCCCTTATATGAGAGCTATTACTCCTCCTCTTTTACCCTCCCTGTCCCTCCTGTAGATTGTGTACCCTGGTATGCTGATATCCCAGTCATGGTTCTCTGTACCATGTTTCTGTGACTGCCATAATACCCAGGCACCCCTCTTCCATCAATACCACTAGTTCAGGGAGCTTGTTATCAGACTATGGGTATTGGTACTCCTTCGCTCTCCATTTTTGATGGCCTTACCCTTTTAGACACATCCCTGTCCTTAATATAAGACTCTGATTGATTGATAATGCCTTTGTCTTTCTGGATTTACCCCTATCCTGCTCCCTAACGACTTCTCTAAACTTGTGATACTTGGCTAACTACCCTGTGTTGTGGGTGGGAGGGGGCTGGGATTTCCTGCTTCTCTTCAGTGCCTCCCCTTGGCTAGTTTAAATGCATGCCAATGAAGCATTTAAACCTGTCACCTAGGATCCTGGTTCCCCTCCTGGACAGATGCAGACCATTACGTCAGTATAGGCCTGTAGCCCTCCAAGTGGACCCCCAGTCCCCAATGAAGGCAAATCCCTGAGCTCTGCACAGTTTTAACCAGTCATTGAATCCATGGTGCAGAGTACCTAGCCTCACCCATGCCATAGACAGGTAGCACTTCCAAGAAAGTTACCATCGTGCTACTTATCTAAGGCCCCTCCCCAACTCCACAAACTCCTGCTGCACTGCTCTGATCCCATACCCAGCCTGGTCATTTGTCCCTAGGTCGACAAGACATCCAGCCCTCCCCTGTGCAGCTGCTCTCACGATCCTAAGGATTTTCTTCCTGTCCCTTCAAGCCATGGCACTGGGCAGGCAGCTCACCTCCCTCTCCCCAGTTCTACCCCTAACGACTGAGTCCCTCACCAGGAGTTGTTTCCTTCCCTGTGGGGTCCTGTGCCACCCTCCTGTGGGTCTCCTCTGTGGAGGTTCCCAGCATCCTCCTTGGTCTCCACTATGGGTGCCTCCATAGAGGAACCATGCTCTGCCAGAATAGTGAATGAATTGTAGAGTGACACAACCACGGTGATGCACCTCTGTTCCACCCCTCACCCTCCCTGGGTCCACCATGGTCGAACTGCTCCTCTTTCTTGGTAGCCTCTGAAGCAGTGGTGGTGGCCTGGGTGGTCCCAGGGTGAGGAGAAGGTTTCCTGAGATCCTCGCCAGGTCAGCATGGAAGCAGGCAACCCCTTCCCTCAGACCAGAGAGGTGCCTGCAATTAGGGCAGCAATGCAGCCTCTAGACCATCTCCTGAAGACTGCCAGTCCACAGCCAGTGCATTGCTACTCCCTTCAGTCTGTCTCCCTTCCTGTTTAAGATGTTTTCTTTTTTTTTTTTTAGTGTGTGCCCTGTTCAGTGTGCTGTGCCTTTAAAGATATGAACAGGTGTATGTCCTTTGCACTTTTGGGAAGTGATGTCAGAACCCCTGATATAAAGGAAATGATGCACTTGGGGTGGGGTGAGGTGCAGGGTGGGTGGGACTAAGCTCGTCCCTCCAGAAACAAAGTACAGCTCTGACCCACCACCCTAGTGGGTGCCTTCCTTCCTTTCAGATACCTATTTCACAGAGTTTAAGTAACAAGTCTAATCACAAATGACTGCAGATATTCTCCCAGCTAGATTTCCTCCTGGCAAATAAAAGTTACACTAAGAAAAGTCAACCCCAAAACAGAGAACCAAAACACTGACTTCTACTTACTTACACAAGCCCAAAATTAAGAATTCAATTCAGTGTACTCTATTAAATCACCTCCTTGCTTTAAGGAAGCTGGTGGCTGCTCTCTGTCTCAGCTACAGCAGCCTCCATTGCAGTCATGATTGAGGATTGAGCTGAAGATGAAACTTAAAAAGTTAAAGTTTTGAAGTAAATCTGAAATTTGAGCACCAGGGCCTACTTAACGTGGGAGCAGTAAGGAAGGAATCTGCTTCTTCCAGCGGGAAGGAAGACCTGGCACCATGGTGTGGAACCAAGGTTATACCACCCCAGGTGGGTGGCAGAATCCAGCTTAAAGACTTTCTGGCAAGATTTAAAGGGAAATGACAATGCCAGAATGTGTGGATAGAACAACACATCCAAGTCCCTAGAATTGGGTAGTTCTGAGTTGTATAGGGTGGTGAACAGATAGAGATATGGGTGACCCCAGAAGTCGAAAGATATCCTCGACCACAGATTGCGAGTTCCCCTCATGAGCCCTTGCCTGAGTGTGGCTGAGACTATCTACAAGGATGTTCTGGATGCCCAGGACATGCACTGCCATGAGCTGGAGCTGGTGCAGAACCTGGTCATCCGACCTCTGGTCCCACTGTACCCTTAGTGTCCACTGCATGACTCTGTGACAGGGTGGAACAGGACCCTGTCCCAGTTGTTTAGAGAAGGTGTTTAAATGCAAGGATCTATTCTTTCCTTTTCTGTTTCTTCTCTGTCTGGTTGCACAGCCCAGATTTCCTGTCGATTTCGAGTTGATCACCCGACAATCTTGCAATTCTTCACCCTTTACTGTCTCTTAGCCCTCCCTTGCATATCTGTTAATATAAAATATGTTCAAGTCATTGTATAGAAATGCAACTGAGGTTGGGATCTCCTTTATTTAGAAAATATATAGCATTACTGTTGAAATGTATATAATTATAATTTGAGATGACTGCAGAAAGCTCTTGTAAGCGCCAGAGGTTACCTGAGTGCAAATGTTTGAGCCTTTTGCAAAAGCTGTGCAAAGGGGCCTCAAGAGAGTACACTGCGATCTAGCAGCTCCTGAAATTTACAGGGAGAGGATGCTTGCTAAGGATGGGGTTGAAAGACTCATAAAGAGCTAAGCTGGAACTGCAAGAAAGATCAGAAGAACAAGGGACATAGAGACTGAAAGAAATACAGGTTACTCACCAGTAACAGGAGTTCTAGGAATGGTATATGTTGTTCATCCACACTTATTGGCAGGTTCCTTGCCGCTTTAAATCTTGCTGGAAGGTCTTCAAGCTGGCTCTTCCCACCCACCGGGTGGTAAATCTCGGCTCTGCCCCATGACGCCAGATCTAGCCGCTGGAAGCCAGGTTGTGCGTTGAGCCGAGTCGAGGTCGGAGATTGTAGGATGAACAACATATACCATTCCTAGAACTCCTGTTACAGTGAGTAACCTGTATTTCTAGGGACATGGATATGTTGTTCATCCACACTTATTGGCAGACTCTAGCAGTTCTCCGGGAGGAGGGAGGTGCACACCCCTACTTAGGTAGAAAGACTGGAGAACCAGGCCCCGACCAACATCCGGCGTGACCTAAGGTCGATGTGGAAGGGAAAACAGTAAAACCTGCTTCCAGGTAGAAGCCCTGCGGATATCCTGGACGGAGTATCTTGGAAGCAGCCACCGATGCAGCGGAAGGCGGGTAAAATGAGCACTTATCCCTCTGGGAGGCTCCATGCCCGCCCACCTATAGCGAGACCTATGCAGGAGGTGGCCCACCCACTCGTGTCCACTTGGCTGCAGGTCTGCCAGGTGCGGCTTCAGCGTAGATGATAAACAGCTGGCGAACCTCTCCCGAACTTCAGCCCTACACTCCTTGGGTAGGCGAGCATTTAAATAGGGTCCCCAAGGAACCTATATCTGGCCTCCGAGGCGTGGAATGGGATGAACCCAGCAGAGGCAATACCCGGAAAGGAAAAATCTCCGACCACCAACGGAAGGAACTTGGTGGGCGAGGACAACCTTGTCCCTGTGGAAGACCAGACAGGGAGATTCAAAGGAGCCTGGAACTCTCCCCTCCTTCTGGATGGCAGAGTAGCCCCAAGAAGGTGTTCTTCCACAACAGGTGGGGAACTCGCACCTGTGCAAAGGTTCGAACGGCTTGCCCGTGAGCTAAGCCCATACCAGTGAAAATCCCACAGAATGGGATACTCTCCCAAAGGGAGGTGTGATCGAGGCCTAGAAAGCGCCAGACCACCTTTCTGCGCCATCAACTGCCTCCGCCCACGCCCGGAAGACAGGGAGACCAACAGAAGCACCCAGAGGGTCGCCGGCCAAGCCCTGGTTCAGTGCAACGACCACAGATGGTCCGAATGCTCGCCGAGGGATGGGAGAGGCCCCGCCCTGTCCCAACATCAAATGCAGAACTCTACCATTTGAAGGCAAGCAAGTTTATCACCTGGCAGGACGCCGAAACGCCGAGACCTTGCCGAAGACTCCAGGCCTGGCCCCTGCAGCCGACAGGACCAGGCCTTTAGGTGTGGGATTGAAGGTCCAGATGGAAAACCTTCCTGAAAACAGAGATCAGGACCGGGTGGGCTGGAAGCCGCCGGAGCCTGGGGCTGAGACTGAGGAGAGCTGGATACCAGAGCTGGCCAACCAGTCTGGGGCTACCAGCATCGCCTGCGCCTAGTCCTCTTTGCCTTGCCCGTGGGTCAAGGGAAATGGGGAGAGGCATAGAAGAGGCCCGGGTCCGGGCGACCGACGGCATCCCCTACAGCAAACCTTGCTGAGGTGGCAGGCATGAGACAGTCTCAGCCTCGTATTCTCCTGGAGGGAAGGAGGAAAAGATCCTGTGCTAGCTCCAGCAGGAAGACCACTCATGAGGCGCAGCCTGTGCCCTGCTTAGGCATCAGCCAGGTGCTGGAGGCCCTGCCATCGAATGGCTAGGAAACCCTCCCAGCTGCGCGAAGACCCAACACGGAGAACCTCCTTATGAGATGCAAGGGGTTCGTGCATTAACCTGGCGGGTAGGTAGCACATGGTCGTGGTGTTGTCCCGCTGGACTTAAATCTCAGACCGCAACGGAGCGAGCGGTGCAAGCAAGTGGACCGCCAGGAGCTCCAGCGGTAGAAAGACATCGACTCCGAGAGGACCAGAGGCGGAGCACTCTGTATTCCCCTTGATGGGCACCCCAACCCATCCGAGAAGCATCGGCCGGAGCAGACCATCAACTCGGTGGATGAACAGGATGTTCTCCTGCAAGAGGTGGAACGGTCCGAAGGAGAGCGTTCCCTAACTCCTGGGCTGTAGTCACGAACTGGTCCAAAGGAACGCAGCACTGTGACCGCTGCCTGGCCAGTCCCCACAAGGGAATGCATGAACCAGTGGGTCCAACAGACCATGCTGGAGCCGCCGTCGTGAGGCCCAGGAGGAGCAGGAGGTCCGCAGGGCGCAATTGCCCAGTCAGACCTGACCAGGAAGGGAGGAAGAACCCCAGCCCTGTCCGGCTGGAAGCTGAGCTCGACTCAAGAGTCGAGCCTGGTCCCAAGAAGGGTCACCCGCTAAGGCACGAGTTCCAACGTGGTCCATAACAGGAGACCAGCCTGAGATCCAGAACTCTAGATCGACCCTTCCACCTGGAAGGGTTGTAGTCAGGCCGCCATCCAGGTGGGGTTACGCCTGGCCCCTCGATGCCGCAGAAAGCTGCTGGGCAGAGACCGAAGGGCCTGGCCTGGAACTCGTAAGGAGATCCTCGACACGAAGGGAGTAGTCTCCCAGGAAATGGACGGAATGAGGAATAAGTACATCCTGGAGGCCCAGAAGCGAAGGCCACAAGCCCGCTCTGAGGATGGGATATCTAAGTCAGAGAGACCATCCAGGCGGAGGAAGAATGGGCAGAAGCCCCGTCCGCTTGAGACCAGGAATACCTGGACACAAACCCAGGGTCAGAAGGAGGATCCAACCTTCCTGATCACCTCTATTTAGAGGGTTAGGCAAGTCGGCTCAGCTGGCCGACGAAGAGGCTGTGGACCCCAAGATCCCTGTGGGCAACGGCCTAAGGGTGGAACCTGCTTGCAAACCCGAGACAGGGCATTCCTTAGCACCTCCGACCCCAGAGGTCTGGGAAAGCGGACCAAGTGGAGGAGGTGCGGAGCCGCCTCTCCCCAGGGGAACCCGGTAGGGGGCAACAGGGCCGGGGACAGCGCCCTTAGCCCGTCCACTGAGCAGGCTTGGGGGAGGAAGAGGTCGAGGGAGCTTCTGACCTTTACCTCCCTGCTTTTGGAGGAAGACGCTGGTTTGAGTCAGGCCGCCCAGCGCATGCCTTTGGCCCTCATGCTGGGCCGGCTTGAGCCAAGGGACCGGAGGGCAAACGGGCTAATGCAAAGGCTGCCGCTGCCCTTGTCCCTCCGGGCGGGAGTGACCGAGTCCAGAGTGGCATCGGATTTCTCAGACCCTGAGGTGTCCCTCCACCCATGGCCAAAAGGTCAGTTCCCAAGAAGGGAATGTCCGCCAACCTCGTGCTGGGTTTCCAGAGAGAAGGAGGATAACCTCAGCCACGCCTCTGCGGTGCATGGCCACCGCGGCCGCCACCGATCTGGCACAGGAGTCGCCAGATCCAGAGCCGCCTGGAGCTGCTGTTCTGGCCACCGCCCTACCCTGGTCCTGCACCCACCGGACCGTGGTCGGCCGGGAGATGAGGGAGGACCTCATCCAGGGAGCCCAAGAGGCGTGGAGAAATGTGCCATCAGTGCGCAGCCGAGCTGGCCTGACGGAGGCCTAGGGAGGACGCAGCGTGAACCTTCGCCTCGACATAGTCTATCCTTTTGACTCCTTGTCGGGGGCCTATCCACATCCCTAGCATTTTAACATTGAAAACATTGTCAGTAACTACCCCTCAGCCGAGGGGTGTTCCGAGAAACCGGCAGAGAACCGATGGGACAGAGTACTTCCTGGCCATCCTGGCCGATGGCGCAGGGCAGGAAGCAGGCCACCACCAGAGCTCCAAGGCTGGGCCCACAATTGCCTCAGCCACTGGAAGGCCTCCGAGGTGAGCCCTCGGTCTAGAATCTCTGTAAGTGGCCCGCTTGGAAACGGGCTCGAGCTGCATCCTGGTGAAACCGAGATGAGCAGCAGCACGATAAAGGACGATGGCCGTCAGTCTCGCTGGAATGTTCCGAGAAGACCCTGGGTCCTCCCTGCTAGGAAACATAGAGGAGCCGATTTCGCCCGAGGGGTCTGCAAAAGCTGCTGCAGGCCTGAGTTACTGTCACGAGGGCGGGAGTGAGGGAACAGATAACCTGGGGGACAGGTCATGACCCAGCCTGGGTTCCACCGAGGACGGTGGGGCAGCAGGGATCGGACGAGCAACCAGCCCGGAGAGGGCACCTCGACTGCCTCGAGCAGTTGTGTCGGCCGACCGGGCGACAGCTGCCTACGAGAATGATCAGGGTCAATTGATTCCCGGACAACAACAGCTGCTGCCACATAAACTCCTCGTAACGCCGACGCCAAAGGCATCGGAGCCTCCTCATCCGAGGAGGGGACGAGAATAATGGCAATGCCACTTGACTCGGTGCACCGACCGAGAACGCCCGAGGTCGGGCGTGGCGGCTAGACCGAGAGGAGGACCGAGACTAGACCCAACTCGGGAACCGAGGAGCAGGCTTGGGAAGGAGCAGGGCGCGCCCGCTCCTCCTCGGCCTCGGAAGAAAAGGCCGAGGTCTGTTGACCCGAAGGTACAGGCAGAACCTCAGCCTCCACCGGGGAACCGCGAAGGGATGGCGGCTCCAGCAGAAGACAGCCCAGATGATCGGTCGAGAGACTCGATAACGTCGGCGGGAGTCCTGGCGGCTGACCTGATGGGGACACCGTGAGGCCAGCGGTCAGAGCCGTATCCTCGACCCGAGTCGACGTCGGCCGGCAGGGGAGGGACTCTCCCGTCCCTCCGCGTCGACAAAGGGACTTAGCCTGCGACTCCTTGGACTTGGGCTGAGAGCAGGTCGAGGTCCCTCTCCTTCGAGGAAAGGGACTGGCGAAGCCCTTGAACGAGCTGCATGAGGAGAACTCAAGGAGGCGGGATAAGTGCCGCGACCGAGGAACAGGGAGGAAAATCAGGCTGCTCAGCTGGAGGCCATGCGTGGACACTGCCCGACGAGGTCCCAAGGAATTTTCCGAGCGGAAGAAATTTCCAGTCCTCGAGCCCCTGAACGGGCCGCCATGATCCTCCAGAGAGCTGGCCGAAAGGGCACAACAAAAATCGCCGAGTTGAGGATCATGATCCAAGTCAAGGCAGTAAACGCACGTGGAATGCGGTCTTTCTGGAGGAATATGCCAGCGCCTCCGCGAACCGGAAAAGAATGAGCCATTGCTGCAGCGAAGAAGAAGAAGATCAGTTTCAGAAAACTTCCAATTGAATTCGAAGACCAAAATTTCCAGGAACCAGTCGAAAATGCAGAGCGCTAAGGAGGGAACCTGAGCTTCCAAGCAGTAAGGGAAGTTCTGCGCGTCATGGGCGGAGCCGAGAGTTTTACCACCGGGTGGGTGGGAGGAGCCATCTGAAGACCTTCCAGCAAGATTTAAAGTGGCAAGGAACCTGCCAATAAGTGTGGATGAACAACATATCCATGTCCCTAGAAACTTTATTTTATTTTGCCTTTGTAAATAGTTATACTAAACAAGTTTATTTTATGATACTGCTAGTGTAAATAAATTATTTTTGGTGAATTCTACAACTACTCCTGGTGTTTCCTATGCTTCCCTGACCTGTGCCTCGACAGCGGATGGTGTCAGCCTAAGTGGGATTTAAGCCGTGCATACCTTAAAACAGGAGTTTGTGTGTGGGTACTGCAAGTCTGCACCTAGTACCAGGGAAGCATGGAGAAAGGTATGGATTCTGCAGCAGCAAGTCCAGGAGTGGTTACCAGGAGAATGGCAGCCAAACTAGCAGAGACATAAGTCTAGTCTGAGATTGTACAGCCAGCACAAGTTATGGAAAATAACAGGCAGTGACAGAACCTGAAAGCATGATCGACTCTTTTCAAATGGTGGGCTATACAACAAAAAGAGACTGAGAAGAAGAGGAGTGGAGAAGAGATGCAACGACAGGAGCAGCAGATGACAGAAGAGATGCAGCAATAGGAGCAGCGATGGCTGGATGCCTTATGCAGTTATCAAAGGCAGAGGATCCAGCAGAGACCCAGATGTGCAACGAAATGTAATGGGTTACTGTACAAAGTCTGGGTTAACCTGCAGACACAGGAACAGACAGAACAATTGGTTATACCGCAGAAGTATAGAACAGAATTGTTACAGACAGTACATGATAGTCCTATGGCTGGTCACACAGGGAGGGATCGCACCTTGCCAGATTGCTGTATAGATTTTACTGGCCTGGAATTCATGAAGATGTTGCTACCTATTGTAATTCCCTGTGCTGAGTGTCAGAAAGTAGCCCCAGTCACTAGAAAAACAAGGTGCCCCTACCCTTAATAGATGTGCCTTTGAGAGAATTGCAATGGATGTGGTTGGTCCTTTAGACAATAGTAAAAGGGTAACAGATTTATTCTGGTAGTATGCGACTGTGCCACTCGATACCCAGAAGCAGTTCCAATGCATACTGTTACAGCACCAAAGGTTGCAGCAGAGCTAGCCAAAATTTGCGCAGAGGGCACACCTTAAGAAATTATTACTGATCAGGGTAGTAATTTTGGTGCTGCATTACTTAAGGAGCTGTACAGACTACTTGGTATCACTGCCATAAGAACCTCCCCTATCACCCTCAGACAGACGGTCTTGTTGAGCTTTAACCAAACCCTAAACGCATGTTAAAAGGTTTGTAAAAGGGAAGGGAAAGATTGGGACCAATACTTGCCTTACCTACTTTTTGCTTACAGAGAAGTGTCACAGGCATCAACAGGGTTTTCACCATTTGAAATGCTGTATGGTAGGCAGCCAAGAGGGCCAATGGATGTGATAGAAGAAATGTGGGAAGATAACCCCACTCAGAAACAATCTATAACATCTTATATGAGTGCCCCAAGAAAGAAGCTGGCAAAATAAGTTGAAACTGCCCATAGTAATCGGGAAGACCCCAAATCAGCAGAAGGTATATTATGACCATGGGGTAAAGAAAAGTTTTAGATCCAGGTGAAAAGGTCTTGCTACTGTTACCCACAACAGAAAATGAACTGTTAATGAAGTGGCAAGGGCCATATAAGGTTCTTAGACGTGCTGGCACTGTTAACTATGAGACTAAGACCCTGACAGGAAAAATCCTACTAAGACACACCATGCTAATCTCCTCAAGAAATGGGTTGAAAAAATGCCAAAAGCTGCTTTGCTAGTTTTACCAGAAACCAATAAGGAAGATATTGATGTAGCTTATGATAGACTAGAACAAACTGTAAAGATATCTGCAATGTGCCAAAGACATTTAACAGTACTTTTACCACGGTACCAGGCCAAGCAAAAGAGGTTGAGCATGTAATAGTGACAAGGAATGCTCGTGATTAGGCAAAAGACTTACAGGTTGCCAGAGCAGTTAAAAGCTGATGTGGTTAAGGAAATACAAAAATGAAAGAATTGGAGTGTCATAGAGGAGTGAGGAGTGCTTGGTCATCTCCAATGGTAATTGTAAACAACAAAAGAAGGGTGTGTTAGAATCTGCCTTGATTTTAGGGAACTTAATCAAGAGTCAGAATTTGGCAGTTATCCTGTGCCCAGAATAGATGATTTGGTGGACAGACTGGGGAGTGCAAGGTATATCAGTACCCTCAATCTCAACAAAGGTTACTGGCAAATACCTTTAGCTAAAGAATCCAGAGACAAAGCTGCATTTGCCACCCCTATAGGATTCTATCAGTTCACCACTATACCATTTGGTTTACATGATGCAGCTACATTCCAACAGTACGGATGTCATTTTATCCCTCACGTTGATTATTGTGCTGCGTACCTGGATGATGATGTGGTGTACAGTCCAGACTGGAAAAGTCACCTGAACACCTATGAGCAGTTATCCAAGTTATCAAAATGCAGGTCCCCTATTAATCCTACTAAATGTGCATTTGGCATGCAGGAAACCACATATTTGGGTTTATGTATGGGAGAAGTTAAGGAAGTTTCTATACAGAAGCTGTAGCCAACAGCCCTGTCCCTAAAACAAAGAAACATGTCAGGTCATTTTTTGGGTTGGCTGGTTACTATTGAGATTTGTTCCTGACTTTGTTGAGTTAGCTATTCCCTCACTGAACTCATTTAAAACGGGTACCCAAATAATGTGAAATGGTCACCAGAGTGTGATGAAGTTTTTCAAGCCATTAAGGCTACATTATGTTCAGCCCTGTTTTAACAAGCATTTGTCAATGCCAAATGTTTGCTTGCTGGAATTAGCAGTGGAAGTGCAGGAGTTAGACAGATGCAGTATAGGAATGGCAGTGAAGTACTAAACTGATGCTAACTCCATCCCACCCTGCAGAGATGGACAGGCATTGGGTGTGGCTTTGGGTCGCCATCAGACGGCTCACGACATTTCACCTCACCCTACCCTGCAGACACTGACAAGTGTTGAGGTGTGCCTAGGGTGTTTGGGCTTTACATTCACCTCATTCCATAAGAAACACACTGAAATGGGTGCAGTATAAGGAGAATGGGGTGAACTCTGGGGCCAAAGGGTCCAAGGCACACCTCGATGCCTGTCACTGGCTGCAGGGTGGGGTGGAATAGCACGAGCATTACTGTCAACAATCCCAAATCACACCCTAGCGCCTGTCAGTTCCTTCCAGGGTGAGAGCGTTATGGTGAAAACCCTAATGGCCAAGTAGCGTTTCTTGGTATTTTACTCCAATTTTCAACATGGCGTTTTGTGACCCATGAACAGTGACACTATCAGTTTGTTAGCCGAAGGTGATTTTACACAGGGACTGTGCCATCTGGCGCCACAGGTGCGAAAACACACTTCAAACAAGATGTGAAAAATGACAGCTGTACTGTTCATGAGGAGGTGTAAAAAATGCAATGTTGAAAATCTGGAGTGTAAATATGAAACTGAGTGAAGGCACGAGCGTGCATGAAATTGCATAACACACACCCATAATATAATTCGTTTGGAATTTTTACAACAGATTTTCAACACAGGCATTTTGGGACCTCCGCTCATGAACAGTGTCACTGTGATTTTCTTAATGTGTCCGAACACTGATTTCCCATAGCGATAACTATTCTGCACTACAAGAGCGAAAACACATTTTGGACAGGGTGTGAAAAATGACAGCTGTACTATTTATAAGGAGGTGAAAACGCCAATGTTGGAAAATCTGACTAAAATATTACAAATTGAACTTACAAGGGTGCGTGGAAACTGGCGCAATGCACACTTGTAACACAAGTCATTTTATGGACTTTTATCACCAAATTTTCAACATAGCCATTTTAAGACCTTTGCTCATGAGCAGTGTCACTGTGATTTTCTTAATCTGTCCCGAACACTGATTTCACACACCAACAAGGCATTATGCGCTATATGTGCAAAAACACATTTTGGGAGAGTTGAGAACAGACAGAACACCAGGAGGAAGGAGCTACTGGTATAACTAAAACTTCTCACTGGGACTAAGAACTAGAACTCTTGTACTGGGACCTTCAATTTAGGAAAAAAAAAAGAGTTAGTGTGTTGTCAGAGGTAGTTGAAGTAAATTGTTATCTGTTATCTGTGTTATCCGTGTACTTATCTAGGTGCTTGTCACAGGTGTCAGAAAGGAATTGTTATCTGTGAAAATTAACTAACTTTAGAAAGATTTGCAAAGTAGGGGAGTGGCTTAGCTAGAAGGAGCCAGGTTAAAACCAGATTTAAACACTGCCCTAGATAGCTTCTGCCAGAGAACAGACAGAACACCAGGAGGAAGGAGCTACTGGTATAACTAAAACTTCTCTACTGGGACTATATTGCCCTCCTTCCCTCCCTCCACCCTAAACCAGTTCTACTTTTATAGGCACAGGATTTAACTGACAACAGGAACTTCTTGTTTTGGGAGCAGGAAGTGAGTGATCACAGAGCCACCAAAGACTCACCATCCTAGAAGGGCAAGAGTAGCTCTCCATCCACCCCTAGCTGCTGGAGGTCTGACTCTGAGCATGTGAGGAGACTACTGAGAAATATAGGAACTTCTTGTCTCAGAACAGGAAGATCAAGAGCTAAAAGGCACAGAGGCAGTAAGTAAGTAGGGAGAGAAAAAAAAAAAAAAACAGAGGAAAGAGTAAGTATTCCAAACAGCAGTTAGGGGCCAGAAAAAAAGACATGATGGGAGTGGTGCAGTGCAGTGCAGTGGCTGTGGAGCAGCAGTCTTCTGGGAGACGTTCTGGAGGATGCAGTGTTGTCCCATCTGCAGGCACCTCTCGAGCTGAGGAGGAGGTTGCTCATCTCCAGGCTGAGTTGATCAGGATTGTGGGACCTCTTTTCTCACCCAGGGACCACCAGGGTCACTACTTTGCCTCAGAGGTTGCCAAGAAAGAGGGACCACCAGGGTCACTACTTTGCCTCAGAGGTTGCCAAGAAAGAGGAGCGGTTGGACCACAGTGGGCCCAGGAGGGTGAGGGTGGTGGAACAGAGGCGCATCCTCCAGTTGTACCTCTCCACAATTTCTATGCCATTCTGGAACAGTGTGGTTCCTCTATGGAGGCACCCACAGTGGAGACCGAGGAGGATGCTGGGAACCTCCACAAAGGAGACCCACAGGAGGGTGGCATGGGACACCACAGCGGAAGGAAACAACTCCTGGTGGGGGACTCCATTGTTAGGAAGGTAGAACTGGGGTAGGAAGGGAGAGGGAGGTAGGTGCCTGACTGGCGCCATGGCTTGAGGGACAGGGAGCGAATCCTCAGGATCATGGAGCAGCTGCACAGGGAGGGAGCTGGATGTCATTGTCCACCTAGGGTCAAATGACCTGGCCAAGGAAGGATCAGAACAGTGCAAGAAGCATTTGTGGAGATGGGGAGGGCCTTAGACAAATAGCACACACGGTAACCTTCTTGGAGGTGCTGCCTGTCTATGGCATGGGTGAGGCTAGGGTGTTCCACACCATGGGATTCAATCAGTGGTTGAAAACTGGCGCAGAGCTCAGGGATTTGCCTTCATTGGGGACTGGAGGTCCACCTGGAGGATGCAGACCTATACTGGCATGATGGTCTGCATCTGTCCAGGAGGGAACCAGGATCCTGGGTGATGAGTTTAAATACTTCATTGGCAAGCATTTAAACTAGCCAAGGGGGAGGCACTGAAAGGGTGAGAAATCTAGCCCCCAAAAAAATCAGGGTACTAAGTGAGGTGAGACACCAACATAGAGATGTCAATAGGGAGAGCAGCAGGGGTAAATGGAGAAAGTGACAAACGCAATAAGGACAAGGATGGGGCAGAAAGGGTAAGGCCATCAAGAAATGGGGGGTAATGAGTACCAACACCCGAGTCTGGGCAACAAGCTCCCTGAGCTGGTGGCCTTGATGGAAGAGGGATGCCCGATATCGTAGCAGTCACAGAAACACAGTACACAGGAGAACCATGACTGGGATGTTAACATACCAGGTACACAACCACAGGAGAGACAGGAGGACAGAAGGGGGGAGTAGCTCTCATGTAAGGGAAGGGATAAAAGCAACTGAACAAAAGAGTAAACAGGGAGGCGATGAGGCACTGTGGGTCACCTTTGAGACTGCAATGGCACCACAATCCATAAGGGTTGTATACAGACCCCCATGTCGGGGAGGATGGACAAGGGTATAATAGAGGCATACTTAGGATGGCGGAGAAAGGGAGATACTGTTGATGGGGAACTTAAAATGCCAGATGTTAACTGAGCACCTTTGCTGCAGCCACATCCAAAAGCAGGGCCATTCTTGATGCCCTTCAGGTGGCATGCCTCAGACAGCTGGTTTTGGAACCTACTGGGAGCAATCTTAGACCTGGTACTCTCAAATGGGGACAGTGAGAGGATCTCAGATCTAGAAGTGGGTAGCCATTTGGGAACAAGTGACCACTAAACAGTGTAATACACTGATAAACTCAGCTACAGAGTCAAGCCATATAAAATGAGGGTTCTGGACTTCAGGAAGGCTGACTTTGGCAAGATGGGAGAGTGCTTTAGAAAAGCACTTGCAAACAGGCTAGAAGGAGGGGTAGAGCAACAATGGGAAAATCAAAATGCCATCAGAGGCAACAAGCCTTGTGTGAAGCAAATAAACAAATCAAAACAAAAAGAAAAGCCACTATGGTTCTCAAAAGAAGTGGCGGTGAAGGTTAGGAGAAAAAATACAGGTTACTCACCTGTAACAGGAGTTCTAGGAAATGGTATATGTTGTTCATCCACACTTATTGGCAGGCTCCTTGCCGCTTTAAATCTTGCGGAAGGTCTTCAAGTTGGCTCCTCCCACCCACCCGGGTGGTAAAACTCGGCTCCGCCCCATGGCGCCAGATCTGGCCCGCTGGAGCTCAGGTTGTGCTCGGAGCCGAGGTCAGTGGGTTAGGATGAACACATATACCATTCCTAGAACTCCTGTTACAGGTGAGTAACCTGTATTTCTAGGGACATGGATATGTTGTTCATCCACACCTCATTGGCAGACTCACTGTTCCTCCGGGAGGAGGAGGCAAGGCGAAACCTCTTAATACTTACTTGGGAAATAAGGACTGAGAACCGAGGCCCCAAAACAGCATCCCGCGTGACTCAAGGTCAATGTGGTAATGGGTATAAAGGTGTGTGCTGACTTCCAGGTAGCAACCCTGCAGATTTCCTGGATAGGGTCTCTGGAAGCAGCCACCGATGCAGCAGTATGATGGGTAGAATGAGCTCTTATCCTCTGGGAGGCTCCATGCCCGCCAACTCATAGCAGCGATCTATGCAGGAGGTGACCCACCTGCCTATCAGTCCGCTTGGCTGCAGGTCTGCCAGATGCGGCTTCAGCGTGGTGACAAACAGCTGGCGGACCTCTACCGGTGCAGCCTATCGCCCTTATAATAAAGCGCGCCCTTCTAGGGTCCAGAGTATGGAGCCTATATTTGGCCTCCGAGGTGTGATTGGGGTAGAACACCGCAGAGTCAGCACCTGGTTAAGGTGAAATCGACACCACCTTGGAAGGAATTTGGGTGAGGCTGGACAACCTTGTCCCTGTGGAAGACCAGGTAAGGAGACTCGATGGAAAGCCTGGAGCTCTCCCATCCTTCTGGCTGGACGTGATAGCCACCAAGAAGGCGGTCTTCCACTTTACAGGTGAGAGTTCACACCTGTGCATTGGGTTCAATGGCTTGCCCATGAGCTTTGCCAGTACCAGCTGTAGATCCCACGGAGGTGGAGGTTCTCACACCAGAGGAAATGTGATCAAGGCCTTTGAAAAAGCGCCCACCTTTTCTTGCGCCATCGATTGCTCCCGGCCCACGCCGGTAAGCAGAGATGGATGCCAGGTGCACCTTTAGGGTCGTCGACCTAAGCCCTTGACTAGAAAGGACCATAAATAGTCCAAAATGCTTGCCACAGAACAGGAGGAAGGGTCCAAGCCCTTGCCTGACACCAAATGGAGAATC
Source organism: Neoceratodus forsteri (assembly GCA_016271365.2). NCBI lineage: Eukaryota > Metazoa > Chordata > Ceratodontiformes > Ceratodontidae > Neoceratodus > Neoceratodus forsteri. The sequence continues at coordinate 792,876,523 of CM057449.1, forward strand.
TTCCATTTGAAGGTGTAGCATTTTCTGGTCGACTCCTCACGGGACGCCTCAACTACACTGAGGACCTGGCCGGAAAGACCCAAGGCCTGAAACTCTAGCCGCTCAGGAACCAGGCGTCAGGTGCAGGGATTGAAGGTCCGGATGGAACACCTTCCCTGATTAACTGAGAGCAGGTCCGGGCGAGCTGGAAGCTGCCTCGGGAGCCTGGAGCTGAGGCTGAGGAGATCTGGGTACCAGAACTCATGGGCCAGTCTGAGGCTATCAGAATCACCTGCCTTGTCCCTCCTTGCTTTGAGAAGCACCTTGTGAATCAAGGGAAATGGGGAGGCGTAGAAGAGGCCCGGGTCCACAGCCTCGAGAAGGCATCCCCTGCAGCGAGCCCTGCTGAGGGGGGCGGCATGAAACAGCCTCACCCGCTTCCCCTGGAGGCAAACAGGTCCACCTGAGGTGTGCCCCAGTGGGAGAACAGATCTTGTACTACCTCCAGCAGGAGAGACCACTCGTGAGATGCAGCCGCTATCCGGCTCAGGGCATCGGCCAGGGTGTTGGAGGCTCCTGCCACATGAATGGCTAGGAGATCCGCCTCCAGGCCGCGCATAGTGACCAAATGCGGAGAGCTTCCTTGCATAGAAGCATGGAGCTGCCCCGCCCTGGCGGTTCAGGTAGTACATGGTCGTGGTATTGTCCGTCTGGACTTGGACCATTTGACCCCGGAGAAACGGAGCAAAGGCGGTGAGAGCTAGGTGGACCGCCGAGCTCCAGCAGGTTGATGTGGCATCGGACTCCCGCAGGGACCAGAGGCCGTGCACTCGTGTTCCCCATATGGGCACCCCAACCCATCAGAGAGGCATCGGTTGATAGAGACCGTCGGCTGCCTGGGCGGACAAGCGGATGCCCTCCTGCAGATGAGATGGAGCGGTCCACCACTGGGAGTTGCGCCCACATCTCCTGGGTCACTATCACTAGCTGGTCCAATGGATCGCAGCGTTGGACCACTGGCTGGCCAGTCCCCACTGAAGGGGACGCATGTGCCAGCGGCCCAACGGACAATGCTGGTACAGGCTGCCATGAGACCCAGGAGCGCAGGAAAGTCCTGGGCAGGGCGGTGCCCAACCAGAAATGATTGGGCAAAGGAGGTAAGAACCTCAGCCCTGTCCGCTGGGAGCCGTGCTCTGGCTCGAAGAGGTCAAGCTCTGCCCCGATGGGCCAGGATCACCTGCTTCAGCTCGAGTTCGACTTGGCCTCGTTGATGAGAAGGCCGACTGAGAGCAAACCTAGAGGCCAGATCTCGGACCGCTCCACCTCCTGTCTGGAGGGGCTGCTATCAGCCAACCGCCCAGGTAAGGGTACACCCGACCCTCGGCGCGCACGCAGATGCTGTCACCACTGCCATGCATTTGGTGAAGACCCTGGGAGCTGGAGGTGCAGCCGAAGGGGCATGGCTTGGAACTCGAATGGGGATCCCCTCAGCTCGAAAGCAAAGGAATCTCCGATGTGGCCAGTTGGATAGGGACTGAAAAACGCGTCCTGTGGGTCAGAGAGCAGAACCACACGCCGTGTTCCAGAGATGGTATTATCTGTGTCAGAGTGACCATTCTGAGGTTCGAGACCTTAGGAACTTGTTCAGGTCGTGCAGGTCGAGAATGGGGCGCCAGCCCCTGTCCGTTGGAACCAGGAAATACCTGGGACACGAACCCCAGGTCTGAGTGGGTCCTCTACCTCCCTTATACCTCCTTTGGAGGAGGAGAGCGATGTCAGCTCGACGAAGCCGCCAGTGAGGCTGCGGACCTGAGGCCCCGAGTGCGACTGCTCTGAAGGGCGGGGCCTGCTCAAATTCTAGAGGCAGGCCTTTCCCACCACCTCCAGTACCCACCTGTCCGTGGTAACAGCAGACCAGGCGGAAAGGAAGTGTCGGAGCCGTCTCCACGGGGGAACCAGGGTAAGGGGACGGGATGGGGGCTACACCCTCAGCCCATCACTGGGCAGGCTTGGAGGAGGGACCGCCGAGGGACCCCTGGGCCTTTTCCTCACTGCTTCTCTTGGAGGAAGCCAGCAGCTGGGTTTGGGATGCCAAGGTCGAGCCTGCTGGCCCTGGCGTTGCTGGGCGGGCGCGCAGGCGCAGAAGGGCGAAGGGCTTGGGCGCTGTGGCTTGCGCCTTTGTCCTTCTGGCCCGGAAGGGACCGAGTCCAAGGTAGCATTGGACTTCTCGATCCTCTGCAGGTGACCTTCACCCCAGGGTCGAAGAAGCCAGTCCCAAAAGGGAACATCCGCCAACTTGTGCTGGGTATCCGAGGTAAAGGTGGATATCCTCAGCCAAGCCCGACAACGCATGGCCACTGTGGCCAGCCACAGACCTGGCACATGAGTCCCCGATGTCTAAAGCAGTCTGGAGCTGCTGTTTGGCCACTGCCCTGCCTGGTCCTGCACCTGCCTGACCGTAGTCTGCAGATCCGCTGGGAAGATGAGGGACGACTTCATCCAGGGAGCCAACAGGGCATGAAAAAAATATGCCATGAGGACGGCCAACTGGCCTGGACGAAGCCCGTGAAGAGGACGCAGCTATAGACTTTTCGCCCAGCATAATCCAATTTCTTGGATTCCTTGTCTGGAGTTTGTCCACATCCTGGCGTTCTCGGCACGCGCCGGAAAACGCTGTCGGTAACCAACCTCCTCCAGAGGGTGTTCTGAAAAACTGACAGGGAACTGGTAGGGACCTCATACCTCCTGGCCATTCTGGTCAAGGCGCTGAGGGCAGGAAGCAGGGCGCTGCCAAAGCTCCAAGGCCGGACCCACTATGGCCTCGGCCAACGGAAAGGCCTCCGTAGGGAGAATCCCTCGGTCCAGAATCTCCGTGAGGGATACTAGCCCGCTTAGAACGTGGTTCGGGAGCCATCCCGTGGACTCCGAGATGAGCAGGCAATCCTAAAAGGACGAAGGGCTATCGTCCACTGACTGTCCTCCTGAGGACTCCCAAGTCCGCGCTTGAGAAAAGGGAGGAATCATCCTCGGACCTGGAAGAGTCCTCAAAGAGCTGCCTCGAGCCTGAGCTACCCTCCACCTGCCGAGGTTTATCGGGAGTGAGGGTGACAGACAGCCTATGGAGCAAAACCCATAGCCGACTAGAGAATTTTTGGTCGGAGCCCCAACTAACGGCTGTGGAGGCGGAGGTTCCACCAGAATCGATGGGGCAGCTGGAATTGGCGAACAACCAGCCTGGGAACAGGCTCCTCGGCTAGACGGAGGGTTGTTTCTGCGCTCGTGACAGCCACTTAATGGCCGGGGAAGACTGGGTCGGCTTTATTCCGGTCAAAGGATCTGTTGCCACATGAGCTCTCATACCTCCGGCGCTAACTTGCGCCGAAGCCTCCTCGCCCGAGGAGGAGGAGAGAAGAGCCGCAGCGCCGCTGTCAGCGGTGCAGAGACCGCCTATGACGGTGGGATCGCTGGACCACGAGGATGTCGAGACCGAGAGTCTCGACTAGGCCGAGGAAGCAGGAGAAGTGTCGGAAATCGGCACTCCCTCGCTCGGACGATCCACCGAAGGCTCCGGAACCGGAGGCACAGTCGAGCCGACGGGATCCTCAACTCCCACCGGGGAACCGGGAGAGGGATTCTCAGCTTCTCTCAGCCGACAACCCGTCTAACGGGTTGAGAAAAATCTCGACACGCCGGCGGGAGTCTCGGTCAACTGGCCTGACGGGAGCTGAGGGGTCGACGCGGTCGACTGTCGACAAGAAGGGAGGGGATCTTCCGGCCCCAAGAGCGCCGACGGTGAGACTTCATTTGCTCTTTTTGGACCTGAAAAAGGGTCCAGAAGAAGTTGGACCCTCACCTTTGTCGAGAGGGTCAGACAAAGCTCTTGAAAGAAGCCAGTACGAGGCGCTGCAGAGAGAGCGGACAAATGCCGCAGCCGAGGTAGGGCGGCCGCACCGCCTTCCTCTTCGAGGGCGCATCATCTGCTCAAGCTGATCCGGCCGGGCCCACCGCCACGGACACCGCCAACCAGGCCTCTTTAGATTTCACCGGTGGAATTCTCTTCTCGGGCGCCCCAGTTGTGTCGGGCAGCACGGTCTTCAAGGAGCGAGGTCACAAGGGTGAGCACAAGTCGGAGGCTCGTGGGTCGCTCAAGGCCCAAGCAGTAGACAGCATGGAGTGCGGATCTGGCTCCAGACATCTTCTGCCCACACAGGGTACCTACGGAAACCGGAGTCGATTTGTCCATCGCAGTCGATGAGAAAAGAAGACCAAGTCTTTTTAGCAAAAACTTTTGATTTCGAACTTTTCAAGAATTAGGAACTAGTCCTTATACGAGAGCGTTAAGGAGGAACCTGAGCTTCCAAGCTTGTGGCGAAGATCTTACGCCATGGGGCGGAGCCGAGAGTTTTACCACCGGGTGGTGGGAGGAGCCAGCTTGAAGACCTTCTGGCAAGATTTAAAGCGCAAGGAGCCTGCCAATAAGTGTGGATGAACAACATATCCATGTCCCTAGAAAAATGCATTTAGGAAGTATAAGGAAACACAGAAGGAGCAGGACAGAGAACTGTACCAGTTAAAGCAGAAGGAAGCAGGGAGGGTAGTCAGAATAGCAAAGGCACAAACTGAGGAAAAGATAGCCAACTCGGTTAAGAAGAGGGATAAAGGCTTTATAGGTATATCAGGAACATAGAAAGACAAAGGAAGGGATAGTGAGGCTGAACAGAATGGATGGTGGGTGGGCAGACAGTGACAGTGAAAAGCAGGGATACTGAATGAATACTTCTGTTCAGTATTCCCAAAAGAAGAAGTGGGGAGGTGCCTATCCATTAACAGAAGCACTCTGGAGAGGGGGTCGATCCTAGTCCTTTCACAGAAGAAAGGGTTCTGAAAGAACTCCTAAAACTGAAGGTGGACAAAGCAATGGGGCCAGATGGAATTCACCCAGAATTCTAAAAGAATTAAGAAGAAAACTAGTGACACTATTGACTGCCCTTTCTAACAAATCATGGGAGGATGGTGTGGTACCTGAGGACTGGAAGAAGGCTGATGTGATTCCCTTCACAAAAGTAGGACCAAGACAGAGGCAGGAAACTACAGACCTGTCAGTTTGACCTCTGTGGTAGGGAAAGTGATGGAATCACTTCTGAAGGAAAGAATTGTTGAGTACCTAGAGGCCAGTGGGGCACAGGACCCAAGCAGCATGGATTCACAGCAGAAAGGTCATGTCAGACGAATCTAATTGATTTATTTGACTGGGTGACCAAAGTAGTAGACCAGGGAGGGGCTGTGGACACGACTCCATTAAACTTGCAAAGGCATCTGACACAGTCCCACACAAAGATTAGTAATCAAAATAACCAGCCTCTGAGTGGGTCCCAGGAGGCAGCCTGGGTAAAACATTGGCTGAACAACAGAACACAGAAGGTAATTGTAAATGGAGTCCACTCTGAAGAAAGAGGGGTTACTAGTGGGGTACCGAAAGGTTCAGTACTGGGTCCAGTCCTTTTAATGTCTTTATAAGTGACACTGCAGAGGGACTGGAAGGAAAAATATGCCTCTTTGCAGATGACACAAAGATCTGAAACAGGGTTGATACACAAGGAGGCAGGAAAGTATGAAAAGGGACTTGGCAAGGTTGGAGGAATGGTCAGAAGTATGGCAGCTTGGATTCAATGCAAAGAAGTGCAAAGTAATGTACCTGGGAAACAAAACCCATAGGAAGATTACACAATTGGGGAGGTAGTAACAACAACAAAATGGAAAGAGACCTGGGGTAATCATATCAGATGACCTTAGGGTTGGCAAGCAATGTGAGAAGGCTGTAGGGAGGGCTGGGGGATACTGGGATGCATAGGGAGAGGCATCACCAGCAGAAAACAGGAAGTTGTAATCTCCTGTACAGACAGTTGGTGAGACACCATCTGGAGTACTGCGTCCAGTTCTGGAGACCCCATCTCCGCAAGGACATAGACAAGATGGAGCAGTTCAGAGGAGGGGCAACTAAAATGGTGCAGGGTCTGCAAGAGAAGCCATACAAGGAGAGACTAAAGGAGCTTAATATGTATACCCTTAAGGAAAGGAGGGAGAGGGGGACATGATAGAAACGCTTAAGCACCTCAGCGGAATCAACAAAGTCCAAGAGGGTAGCATCTTTCAGAAAAGAGATGTGCAAGAACAAGGGACACAATTTGAAGATAGAGGGAGGCAGCTCATTGGCAATGTGAAGAAGTATTTTTCACAGAGAGGGTGGTGGACACACGAACAGCCTTCCTGAGGAGGTTGTGGGGTCTAAAACTGTGAGAAAATTCAAGAATGCATGGGACAGACATGAGACAATTTTGTGGGGGGTAGGAAGAAACAGGCTATTGGTTAAATAGGATCTGCTGCTTATCCTCTAGGTAGGGAAATGGGCAGACTAGGTGGGCCAAGCAGTCCTTATCTGCCTTCAAGTCTATGTTTCTATGTAATGACAGCTGTACTGTTCATAAGGAGGTGTGGTAAAATGGCAATGTTGAAAATCTGGAGTGAAAATATTAACAATTCTTGAAGTTACGAGAGTGTGTAGGAACTGTGCAGCGCACACACTCATAAAACAGTCATTTTGGGAATTGTTTCACCAGATTTTCAACATAGGGTTTTTGGGGCCTACCTCATAACCTGTGACACTGCTCTTTGTTAGCTGGTCCCTAAATGTGGTTCTGTGCAGTGACCGCGAAATCACATTTCGCGGACTGAATAACCAGATCACAGTGACTGAATTCATGAGATGGGGTCCCAAGAACCCCAGTTGAAAATTTGGTGCAGAAATTCAAAAAATTACCGAGATATGAACCAAAGTTGAAAAAACCCTATTTATGCCATTATACAGTTTACGGCATTTCTTCAGTTTGCTGTCGGCTTTGAAAGAGTGCAAAGCGTGTTCCAACTCCAGAGTTACATACTTGGTGGGGGTGGGAGGGGGTGCGCAGAGAGTGGGCGCGGGTTGGGGGCAAGGGAGTCAATGAGGAACTGTTTCTTTGTTACAAGGTTTTTAAAAAAAGATGGCGCTGGACTGGCTCCTGGAAGTCTTTTGGGGGGCAGTGGAGCCAATGGGGATTGGGCACCTGCTGGCCATACAGTGTGTGGGGGCACATGACGACAGGGGACTTTTGACATGCTGGGCTGGGCTCCCAGTGTGGCACCTTGAAGTTTGCTTTTTGGGGGCCACTGGAGCCGATAGGGATTGGGCACCCCTTGACATACAGTGTGCTTGGGGGATGTGCATGTGCTGATGGGGACTGGGCACCCCCTCAGCACACAACAAATTGGGGGCGCATCATGCTAGAGATGCAGTGGCGTACAGCTGAAAGAGAGCGACTGCTAAGGTGGTGATGTAGGCAATTTGCATATGCTGACGGCACGGCACTATGCTAACTGCCTACATGTTACCACCGCTGATTGTAGCGTCTTTCTCTTTCAATTGTACGCCACTGCATCTGAACTGCTGTCACAGGACAGCTTGGACATTCATTGGTGCCCTGCTGCTGCGCCCTGCAAAATGATCAGGCGCTGGAAGCGGGGGGCTACACCTACTAAAACTTGTATGGTGGCACTATGTTTCTTGCACGCAAGCAGCAAACATAAAAGCCCAGACTTTGAGAAACCATTTTTGCTACAAAGAGATGCATCCGAGTTAGCCCTAGGTGCAGTACTGAGTCAAAATGTAGATGGGACAATACATCCTATTCTGTACATAGGCAGGAAGTTGCATGACAGAGAGAAAGGTACTCCACTATCGAAAAGGAATGGTTAGCAGCAAAGTGGGCCATGGAGTCCTTTAAGTTTTATTTGCTAGAACTGACTTTGTTCTTGTAATTGATCACAATCCTCTGTTGGCTTAACCAGATTAAAGACAAAAATTCCAGAATCACAAGGTGGTAGCTGGCATTCAGCCATTTAAATTCACTGTGATACACAAATCTGGTAAAGAGAATAGCAATGCTGATTTTGTCAAGATCAGGAATTGAGGGTTCGAAGGTTGAAAATCAAATGTATGGGTTTGAACTTAACTGTTTGCTGTATTGTTAAAAACAAACTGCATGCACTGTATGCTTAATTTCTGAAAGCAGCAAATGTTAGTAGAAAATAAAGTTTTGGAAACCTGTCTAATAAAACAGGTTCCTCTTAAGGAAGGGGTGTATCTGACAGGATGTAACAGGACTCTGTCCCAGTTGTTTAGAGAAAGTGTTTAAATGCAAGGATCTATTCTTTCCTTTTCTGTTTCTTCTCTGTCTGGTTGTAGACCAATTTTCCTGTAAGACTTCGACTTGATTACCTCAACAATCTCGCAATTCTTTGCCCTTACTGTCTCTCAGCCCTCCCTTGCATATCTGCTAATATACAAATATGTGCAATCATTGTATGGAAACCTAACTGATGTTGGGATCTCCTTTATTTAGAAAATATATAGCATTACTGTTGAACTGTATATAATTATAATTTGAGATGATTGCAGAAAGCTATTGTAAGCTCTAGAGGTTACTTGAGTGCAATGTTTGAGCCTTTTGAAAAGCTGTGCAAAGGGGCCCCAAGAAGCACACTGTATTCTACCAGCTCCTGAAACTTACAAGAACAGGATGCGTATTATGGATGGGGTTGAAAAGACTTATAAAAGAGCTAAGCTGCACTACAAAAAAGATTAGGAGAACAAGGGACACAGAGACTGAAAGAAAACTTTATTTTATTTTGCCTTTGTAAACAGTTATACTTGAACAAGTTTATTTAATGATACTGCTAGTGTAAATATATTATTTTTGGTGAATTCTACAACTGCTCCTGGTGTTTCCTATGCTACCTGACCTGTGTTCTCATGACAGACTCGCATGTGGAGTCTGGCTAAGGGTACTGTGGTAATAGCCACCGCCATAAGACCCAGGAGGCGAGGACTGTTCTGGCAATAGTTCAATGACTTGAGGCCTCTGTCGAGCCTGCCTCTACAGCATTTCCCCCCATCTACGGGAGGGAGAGCCTGGACTCTGGCTGTGTCCAGCACCACTCCAATAAATTGGAAGGACTGGGAGGAGTAAGATGAGACTTGGGAAATTCACCGTGACTCCCACTTTGTAAAACAGATCCAGGGTATCTGCTAGAGTAGCCTCCAGGCTTTCTTGATGGAGCAGACAGACACCAGTCATCAAGGTAAGGAGAACACATAGTGGCCCTGATGACATAAAGCCACTGCAACCACTGCTAGGCACTTGCTGAACATCCTGGGTGCTGATGAAAGGCCAAAGGGAAGTACCTTGAATTGGAAGTGCTCCCCTGTAAAGCAAACCTCAGGAAGTGGCAGTGGGCAAGGAAGATAGGAACATGCAGGTATGCATCCTACATATCTAGTGCACAGAGCCAGTGTCCCTGAAGGAGCAGTGACAAGAGCCCTGGGAGGGTCAGCATGCAAAATCGCTTGTACTCGATGTACAGGTTGAGCGAGCTGAGGTCTCGGATTGGCCAAAGGTTTCTTGTCTTTTGGGACCAGGAAAGTGTGATAATACCCCTTCCTATCTGGCGATGAGGAACTGGCTCTATGGTGGTCTTTTGCAGCAGAGCCGCAATCTCCTCTCTGATGAGCAGAATGTGACCGTTGTGTAATGAGAATGATCTGGAGGATTTTCTAAAGGTCACTCTGTGAACTCTAGCGGCAGACCCTGAGCTATTAGCTGAAGGACCCATAAGTCTGTCATGGTTGCTTCCCACCCGGATAGGTGGCTGGCGATCTGCCCCCGACTGGTTCCTCCGAAACTGTACGTGGGGGGGGCAGGCCCTGAGTCAAGAGGGGAGGGAGAGCTGAGAAGCGATGCCTCGGTAGTTCTGTATGACTCAGGGAGGGGGATGTAGAGCAGAAGAGGGAGCCTGACGCTTGTTCTGATGTTTGGTGGTCTGCTGCCATGTCTGGCGCTTTGCTGTCGACGAAAGGCAGTCAGAGGCTTGGGACTGGTGTGATAGAGGGAGTGCACTGATCAAGGGCCTTCCTCACTCTTGTAGATCAGTCATTATGTCCTTGACGCCCTCCGAAGAGCACCAAGCTCCTGAAGGGGCATCCAGAACAGATGCCTGGACATCCTAGGCAAAACCAGACACCCGTAACCAGCAGTGTCTTCAGATACAAAACCGCTGTCATCTTACTTCTGCTGGATGCGTTGATAGCATCATGTCACCCTCAAGGTGTGGCGGCAGGTAATCTCTGACGTCCCTGACCGTCTGCTCAACTTTTTGGTCTTAGCTGCAGAGTCGAGTAAGACCTCAAACTCTGCTTTGTTGGCAGAGGATGGCCTTCTGGTACAAAACCATGTGGGCTACATAATTTAGAGCCAGCAGAGCAACGTTGAGGATGAATAGACCTTTGGCCAAACTGGTCAAGCTTACTTTGACTCCTTTGTCCGAGGGGAGGAACCCATATGCTTTGGTTTTGTCGAGCGGTCATGCACCGGATTGACTACCACCGAATCAGCTTTGGGGTGGTTAACTAAATGATCTTCCTCCTCTGGGGCATGGTACATCTGCCTGCCCTATTACAGATGGTTGTGATGGACGACAGTTGCAGCCATACAGTAGAGGCTAAATCGCCATGGGGTCCCATCCATGGGGAATGAGGAGGGGACAGTTCCGGAAGGTCAAGGTGCTCTGCTAACCTCCAGTGCTGGGGATCCTGTCATGAGCCTGTAGATCAGTGGTTAGAGCACTGGGATGGTATTCTGGGGACCTGGGTTTGATTCCCAATAAGTCACATTATTTTTCTAAACAGTGTCAGTGGCTCAGCAGGTTGCACGCTCGCCTCTGAGGCTAAAAGATCGAAAGGTTGTGGGTTCTAGACCCACACCAGGCACCTGGGGTTAAATCCCAATACTTACACTGTAGTGCATCATAAGGGGGATGCTGCACTCCCGAGGTCCTGTCTTTGCCAGAGGAAGTGGTGGGAGCTGAAACAATCACGGATTTAAGAATGCATGGGATAGACATAAAGGAATTCTAGAGGTCAGGGGTAAGGGAAATAGACTTCTAGGAAAACAAACTGAACTTACAAGCTCAAATGGCAGACTAGGTGGGCCATAGGCCTCATCTGCCCACACTGTCTATGTATCTATGTATCTATGTATCCTGCTCCTCTGTCTCTCCAGCCATTGGCCTCTAGATTTTCAGGAGCATATCCATAAAGGAAGGATCTTCCGGAGGAGATTTCGAGTCTCCTTGGCTTAAGGTCCTCCTGCTGCAGGGATTCAGAGCCCAAGGAAGAAGAGAGGTGGAGTCAGACCCAGAGTCAGGTGAAGGGCTCCTTGTCAGAAGACTGGGACCTCCAATGGGGTCCTCATTCAGAGGGTCCTCCAGTAACTTGCCCTGTCCTTTGACATGGAGACAATTAACATGCATCCAGAAGATGGAGAATGGCCCTGATAGGAGACATTGACAGTGGAGTCGGGTTGAATGGGCCAGCATGCAGAGAGTGTCCACCTGGTGTCAGTCCAACTCCAATATCAGCTAGCTTTTTCCACCAGGAATCGAAAAGAGTGTTGTAATCCAGTGTTGGCCGAGGGGCTGCTGGGGACATGGATAGGCTGGAATTTGGTAACCCGACAGAGAACAGCCTGGCACTGGGTATCCCGCATCGGGTACCCCAGTGTAGGGTAGCCCGCATCGAGGTAACCTGGATAAGGGCCCAATGTCAGGGGCTGAGGGGCCTGGCTGAGGCCCTAGTGGAAAGCCCGAGGGTCCAGGCTGGGGTCTCAGAGGGGACCCAAAGGATCAGGCTGCAGGACTGTAGGAAGGCCCAGCATCAGCCCTTGTAGTGCGATGGGTCCCAGTGGTGTCTGCAGTTGAAGCAGTAGTCCAGACAGATGGACCAAATCAGATCTACCAGAAGGTCCTTCAGGCGCCTGGTGACAGGCAGGCCAGTGCTGACTGAGGGACAAGGCCTTCAGGCGGTAGCTCGCCTAGTGTCGGGTGGGGAGAGGTCCTGAGGGCTTCACCCGAAACAGCAGAGGACTGTCCCTAGAGGGGGATTCCGTATGGGATGGCTGTGGCTGAGGTGACAGCAGGCATGGGTCTGAGTGACTGGTGTCGGATCTCAAGGTGGGGTCTGAGTGCAAGGCTGGGGCTGTGCGGTCATCCAGCAGGGCCAGCGTCTGTACTAGTCGAATCCACTGCTTAGACAATGGGTGATGAGGAAGGGCCTGAGGGGATGAAAGTAGCTCTGCAATCCCCAGAGGGCCCTGGCTGGAACCGATACTAGCTTGGGCGTGGGAGCCAAAGGCTGCCCCAAAAGAGAAGGAGCAGGTTTGGCCAGAGGGGCACCTCCTTACTGATAGAGGGCCACCTCCCTTACTGATAGAGGGCCTCCAGCAGCCGAGACTCCAAGAGGACTGTGGCCTAGAGGAAGACCGATCCCAGTCTCTGTTCTTACCCTTGTCCTGCCTTTGCTTCTTCTGCTTAGAGGAGTGAGAACCAGAAGACTTCCCCAGAGATGAAGAAGGCCGCTTCCTGTTGTAGCGCAATTTCCATTGAAGCCAATTTTGTTTAAGAAGATAGGCTTCAAGACTTGTTGACAAAGTTTCCACATGGCCTGACAAACTCTGCAGGCCTCTAATCCTCAGTGTTGTGGTCAGTCAGGCCCCAGGGCAAAGAAGACATGAGGTGTGGCCATCTTTCCTTTATCTACTTACCACAGGAACACTTGTTCTTATGGTATTCAGAAGGAGTTGGAGAAGACATGCAATCCGGTTGAAAATACTGATTTTGAAATAAAATAAAGGATAATACTTCGCAAAATGGTAGTCAACTATAGCAGAGTTCCATGAGGTCCGATGTCGCAGGTCAATGGTGGGAAAGAACTGGGGCAGGTGCAGGGACCCCACTATATACTGTTGGACGGATGTCAGTCACGTGACATCAAGTGGGTGGTCCCCTGCCAGATACTGCTAGCTAAGTTTTCCATGTGGTCCTAGCGCCTGGTGGCTCAGTCCTTATGTTGACTGCTTACTGCAAGAGTCCTCTTTGAAGTAAGATATAACCTTTCAGAAAAGGCGAAAGCAACAAAGGGCAAATTGCCTGCTTAGTCATACACAACCTATGAAACCTATGAAGCTGTAACAAAGTCAGCATATTTACTTTCAGCATCAAATACATTAAGGAATATTTGGTACTTACAGAGTGCGGCCAGGCCCTTAGCAATCACTGGTCCCACCATTCCAGGGATAGTAGCAAATGTGTTGGTGATTCCAAGGAGGATTCCAGCATATCTAGAATAGATTGCACATGGTATTCACCAGTGTAAATCAACCATATCAGCTCCTCTTTGTTTAACAATATGGCAGAGTATCACACATTTATCTAAACTCAAAGACAGTATGGATGCTTCTTTTATGGGGCAGACTGCTTTGTACCGCTAAACTGTCCCTCATTATGAGACAAAAATGTTGTAGGTGCCGGATTGGTCCTTTTAAGAACAGATCCAGAAACAAATGATTTGATACCTTTTATTGGACCAACATGGATGTTACAGAAAGAACAAAGTGCTCTAGCTTTCAAACCTACCCGGTCCTTCTTCAGAAGCTTTATGGCAGTTATTTTGAAAATCCTATACTATTAACACCAGATTATGTTGAAAAACAGAAATAATTCTCATTAGTTTAACATATACATTTAAAACATAACAGAAGATTACGCCAGAAAAGCTAATTAACACCAGTCTGCAAAGGTTATCAAGAATTTTCAACAACCTCATCTGATTTTTCCCACTAAATCCTAAAGTGACTTTTGATGCTTTGTGACATCAAGCAAGAAGGATCCAGCCTGTATTGCTTCACTGATGTCAAAAGACTCTACAGTTCCAGGTTCAAGGGAAAAGACAGCAGACTAAAGCCAAACTCACCACCAAAGACATTTGTCATCCAAAACCAAAAGTCCTCACCAAGACTGAAAGCTAATAAGTAGAAGACCACATCTACAGATAACTAAAACATAAGTATTCCTTTATTCTACTTTTAGTACTTATTTGGCTATCTGGGGTGATAACAGTGCATTTTAGCTTCAAACCTTAGGTTTATGGTTAAGCTAGAATTTAAATATCAAGAAAATACCTATTACAGCACATACTATAAAGTTTAAACAAGTATCATACCAAGATAATCTGAAACACTAGTGTAATGAGTTGCAAGTTCTCACAGTAAAAATAAAAGGTCATGCTATTCATAAGTATGCTAAATAAATACTATAAACTGTCATTTATTATGCTGAATATTGCTTGTTTATTTACATTGCTTATTGCTGAAATTTGTTTTATTTGTTTTATATGATTTACTTGATTTTCTAAAATCTGTTTTGTTTACATTACAATTTGTTTACATTACTTTTACTGTGCTTGATATTTATGCTAGTTATGAATATTTAGGACTTGTACATATGTGAATAAAATATAGTTATCTCTATATAATCCAAAGTGCGGCAACAGTGTTTTTCACCGCTATTTTGAATCTGAGAGCACAGGATAATATCCCATGTGAATATTTATTATTTTTGATAATTTATTAAATAATTTTTGGGTAAGACCCGAGGTGAATCCAAGTGCATTATTATAAAAGTGATATTATAAGCCTTCTTGATAACCTTTGCCCTTCTGAGGCTCCTCAGTTAAAAGCACACTGGTGTTAATTAGCTTCTCTGACGTAATCTTCTGTTATGTTTTAAATGTATATGTTAAACCAATGAGAATTATTTCTGTTTTTTCAACATAATCTGGTGTTAATAGTATGGGATATTCAAAATAACTGCTATAAAGCTTCTGAAGAAGGACTGGTAGGTTCGAAAGCTAGAGCACTTTGTTCTTTTCTGTAACATCCATGTTGGTCCAATAAAAGGTATCAAATCATTTGTTTCTGGATCCTCATTATAGAGGGACATCCCTCATTTTACCCTCAGATCTATTTTGCCCCACATTGAAAATGTGTTGCCCACATACAGCAGATGCTGTAAACACAGACTTTAAAGAAGAAATTCTTAACATTCTATTACTATAAAATAATATTACTCTTTCAGCAAATAAAAGCATCGCCTCACAGTGTTTTACTCATGTATCGTCACATTTGATGATGTTATTTATTCTGAGGGCCAGTGTCCCACACTGTCCCCCATTTTAAGTGTCTGTGGCCTCATTGCAGTGAGAAAAGGTTATGAGTCATGATGTTCTATGAATCAGAAAGGTGATCTTTACTAACTAGTCTTACCTGTTGTGCCTAAACCCATGCATAGAACATCAATTTTGTTGGCAGAAAAGGACCGCTAGGCCTCCAGTCTGCCCAAGGGTATCCTGCCTATTGTACGTCAGCATGATTCTAAGTGGTCTCTGGCCCCTCCCCTTGTTTCTGTGCTAATATGCCCATGTGTCTATACCATACATGATTGAAGCCTTTCACTGTTCTAGTCCCCAAAACTTCAACTGCCAGTGGGTTCCATTCTTCTACCACCCTTTCTGTGAAGAAGTACTTCCTCACCACTTTCCTGAAATTACCCCTCCAACTTTATTGTATGCCCCCAGTCCTGGGCTCCTCCTTTGGAAAAGGCTACCACCATGCATTCTGTTCCCCAGGAGGTACTAAAAGGTCTCGATCACCCCTCACTCTCCTGTCCTCCAGTGTACATGTGGAGATCCCCAGCCCTCGCTCATAGGACTTCCTTGCAACCCCTGTACCATCTTGTTTGCCTTCTCTGAATTACCTCCATCCTATGTCTTTTTTGAGGTGAGTCTTCAAACTGAACACAGTATTTCAGGTGGGGGCATACCAGAGAGTGGTAGAATGGCTGCACCACTTCCCACTTCTTGCTGGTGATGCCCTCCCTATGCACCCCAGCATCCCACCAGCCCTATCCACGGCCTTGTCACACTGTGCTGATCCTCTGAAGTCTTCTGAGATAACATATCTGAGGTCTCTTTGCTGCCTAGTTACTCCCAACACCTCCCCACATCCTATACTCAGCACTGGGGTTCCTGGGCTTTTTAGATGCATGATCTGAAATGTGCTTACTACTGTATGTTTCTAGCGCAAATGATGTATTTCCCACATGTTTTCTGTGACAAAACCTGTACTCTCCTTGCCGTGTCTCCTTGACTGTTGTTCCTCGTGTTGTACTCTCCCGGTCATTCCTGAAAATAGGCATAATACTTGTCTAGTGTACTTACCTGGTAAACAAAAGCTAAATAAATAAATGATTTTGCATTTTTGGCACTGAACCCCAACTGCCATGCCTTCAACTACTCCTCTTGTTTATCTAGAGGATATATTATGAAATCCTGAGACTTGGTTCCCCAAGTTTCACTAACGTGACCAGTAGCCAGAAACACGGTTGCCAGACATGCAATGTTTTCCTTTTACTGTGTTTGGGGGGGTCCTTTTTCTGAAACACAGAAAAAGGGAAAACATTGTGTGTCTGGCAACCATGTTTGCTTTTTTATAAACTCCACTGCAGGCAAACTTTACATGTCGGCAAACCGTGTTTCGATTGCTGGTGTCGAGATAGTGAAACTCAGTGAACTGAGTTTCTGTCTTTCTAAATACTACCTATCTAGAGCCCTGCACATTGTCTCCACTCCCTCCTGGGTGTCCACCTTCTTACAGATCTTGATGTCATTTGCAAAAGCCAGACCTTCCCCTCCAGTTCCTCTGCAATTTCCTAATGAAGATAATGAACAGGACTGATCCCAGCAATGAGCACTGAGGTACCCTGCTGGTCACCCTGTCAGGGGTCAACCTTAACTTTTCTTTGTAATAGCCAGCAGGACAAGGTGATTCAGAATTGCACTAGCCCACAGATGGTTGCACTAGCCCACAACTGTAATGGTAAATTGTGATCACTTATACCAGGAAAAATGCAAACCAATAAAGTACTCTGATTATTGCACATTGATCCTGCCCCAAATTACTTCCAGCCCCAGCAGAAAAAGTCTGCAATGCAATCACACACAGTGTGCCCCTATTGTTTTGTATCATGGCCCCTTTTCTCTCTCTGCTGAACCACAGGATAACACAGCAGCAAATGTTTAGTCAAGCAGATCTAACTCTGCACACACAATCGCTGGCACCATCATGCACCTCACCACCACCCACAGGGCAATGAACCAAGTCAGGCAGAGAAGACACTCTCAGCCCCACCATGCAAGCAACTGGAGTCTGGCACTCTGGAAGTTTTCATACAGCCAAGTGAGCCAGAGCACATCTAGGATGTTTTGGGAAGAGGCTACACAAACCTAAGGGGCTTGGGAAACAGAAAACTTTATGACATTTTTATTTTTAAAAGTACTGATTTTAAAACGCTATGCCCCAAAAATTATAGATTTGTTTAAAGATTCTACTTTCATCAGGCCAGAGTAAACAGTATACAAGCATGATACTATACTACTCCCTTTCTATGTAGGGATGCACCCAAGGAATGCTTATTTAAACCTTTCAAATTATGTATTTTATTAAAGGAAAGTTGTCCTAAACTGTGGGGCAATTACTAGGGCTGCAAACGCATGATTAAAACAACCAATATAGTTTAAAATGAATGAGCTTTACCTTTTATGAGTTATTTATTGTTGTAATGTTGCTCCTGGATCGCCATTTCAAAAGTACTGCCGCGCGAGGAAGACAGAGTGTGACCCTGGCATCGGTCCTGTGCCGGAATGCTCGTAAAAATGGCGAGGCACATTACACAGGATAAAAGAAACACTATGCCATGTAGAGGTCTAATAACTGAACCTCTAGAAGCAATTCCTACTGAAAAGCGGAGTAGTGTAAGTATTTAAAATCATTCTTTAAGTTGAGCTCCAAGCTTGGTCATGCAGTAGAAATCTCTAGCGCTACTGGCAAGATGCCCGGAACTTGAGCACTAAGTGTTACTACATGACCAAGCTTGAGCTCCAACTTAAAGAACGATTTAAATACCTTACACTGTCCGCTTTTCAGCAGGAATTGCTTCTAGAGGTTCAGTTAATAGACCTCATATGGCACAGTGTTTCTTTTTATCCTTGGTAAATGTGCTCTTGGCATATTTTTATTTATATTCTGGCACAGGACCGATGCCAGGGTCACACTCTGTCTCTCCGTGCGGCGGTACTTTTGAAATGGCGATCCAGGAGCAACATTACAACAATAAATAACTCATAAAAAGGTTAACACCATTCATTTTAAACTATATTGGTTGTTTTAATCGGGCGCTTTTGCAGCCCTGGTGATTGCCCCCACAGTTTAGACTGCTTTCCTTAAGGTATTTTGTACCATACATGCTCCAAAGCTTTGTTTTAGGATGAAAGGACATACTGGATAGGATCAGGTGGGACAGTATGGATGGTGTTGGCTGGCATGGTCCATTTAGAAGAGCTGGGGACCCTACACTGCCAGTTATGACAGCTATGGGTCTACGGATAGTCGTCTCAGAGTATGGTCTGCAGTGGTGTCCAGGGCAAGTACAGAGTTGAGAGATTTAGAGGGAGAGGAGCAGCTATGGGGAGGCTGGGACAAAACACACCACCTGCAGAGCAGACCCTGTATGCCTCTTAGCATTTTGTCACTAAATGTTGGATACAGACACTCAAAATGTGGGGAAATGAGAGGCATTGGTCTTAATAATATGGGACAAATGGTCAGATACAGACACACTCAGAAAACTGGAAATTAGTGGTTTAACAGTTTCTAATCCTGATCACACCCTGGACATTAGCTGAAAGTTCTAACAATGGAGTGATAATGACTCACATTGAGCCTTTGTGGGAGCCCCTCTTGAACTGCTAGATAACTGCAGCTGTTAATGAGGTGTTAATTACACCAGGCCATCTGGAACACAGAGAGATTAGCACCAGGACTAGAGTCTGCTAAAGTAGGGTTTTTAACTTCATCAACAGCAGGGCCATTGTCAGGATTTTTACATGGGGTTCTTTTATGCAGTCTGCAACCTTTATTTTTTCATACATATTTTAATTTTTCTGTTTTGTTCCCTCCCCTGAGGCCCGCTGCACACATGCATGGGCGCATGCACTGCAGGATTCGTGGCCCTTCCACCCCTCCTGACTTCTGTCACTGCCCATACCGCCTACCTGCCCATCAGACCTCCACCCGGTGAGCGAGACTGTGAATGGGTGGGCATCCACCCCTCTGGAGGGAGAGCCATGGCCTTCCAGCCCCCAGCCGGCACCCGTGACCCAAGGTTGTTCCTGAACCCAGCTCGGCCAGTGTAGGGGCAGGTAAGGCACCAGTGCCTCAGCCTTCTGTGCTGCTGGGCCGGCTCGCAGTGCAACCTTTAAAAAAGCTGTGGGTCTTATGGCTGCAGGACCCCAGACACCATGGGGTCCTAGATGCTCTGTGGTGCATTTTGTAGCTTATTTTGAAGCTAAAGAAGTCATATCTGAGATTTCCTACACCCCTTGTTCTAAGCAAAATTTATCTGACTGGCTGCAGGGTGAATACATATACGTATTCAGTACGGAGAGGCAGCAAATGCTGCTACTGTAATATACCTAAGGCATTGTCTCACATATATTATGTTCTCAGCTTTAATATCTGTAGCTGTATCTACTGGTGTTTAGGTAAGGGGTCTGGGCTGCCAGCCCCCTGAAGCTCTGTGGTACTAGATCGCTTCTGTGGCTTATTTTAAACAAAACAACTCATCTCTGAGCTCCCTCCACCTCCTGCTCTAAGAACAAAAATTACTATCCGGGTGGCACAGATTTTGTGTGTTGTGTGTGTGTGTACATATATGCACTGAACCTCAATGTGGAGTCTGTAGCTGGTTTTGGTTGGGTATTGTACACTACTAACTTACTGCAGTGCCGGCTTGTTCTAGGGCAGTGGTCTGGGGCTGATAGGCTCCCAGAAACCATAGGCTACGGTATGCTCTGTTGTGGCTTATTTTAAGTCTATATAACTCATATCTGAGCTCCTCTACCCCTTACTGTAACCCCACCCTCCCAAACTCAACATACCATTTAGGCAATTGAGTCAGTGCAATATGGCTTACAGCAAGGCTAGCAGGATGCTAGGATGTATCGACAGGAGTACAGATAGCAGAAGAAAGGATGTGCACATTTGCCCTCTACAGGTCCCTGGTGAGGCCTCACCTAGAGTACTGTGCCCAGTTCTGGAGTCCTCACCTCAGACAGGATGAGGATCGGTTGGAGACAGTGCAGCACAGAACAACTAAAATGATTCAGGGAACAATCAAGTTCCTCAAAGGAATTAAAGTGAACTGCTGGGTATTATTTATAAAGCCTGTGTACCAATTCACGTCACATGGATGCGAATGGAAATTAACAGGAGATAGGTTCAGGAGAGATGTGAGGAAGTGCTACTTTACAGAAAGGGTGGTGGAACTTTGGAACAGTCTGTCAGCTGAAGTTGTGGGTGCAAAAACAACCAGAGGATTCAAGCAGGGCTGGGACATAATGAAGGAACAGTGATTACAGGCGACAGTACCAAGAAGGAGAATAGAGAGAGGATGGGGAGTGTTAGTACCTGGAGAAATGGTAGGTTCCAGGGATTATAGGGAACTTGGGCAGACTGGATGGACCTCTGTATTTTTCTGCCATCATTGTCTATGTTTCTATACCAGGCACCCTGCTTGGAAAAAATCTATAACATAATTCTTAGTTCAATATTGGGTACTACACTTGTTGCCCCACTCCATTCTCAATGTGGTAGGCATGACAAAGGGAGTGAGGAAAGGTAATTTGACAGTGGTGGGGATTCCCAGTGCAAAGTTACCATCTCCTAAATGCCTGCCCCACCCCACCATGCTTCAAAAGTATAGTGGGTATTTTCATACCACTGAACTGTAGCAACAAATGTCATTCTACTGGCACATGGGGTCATCTGGAGAAAACGCTTCTCACAACGTATTTGTTTTAACAGTGTCTGACAGATGACACAGACAAAAGTGGACCTGAATGTCAATAAAAATGGGACCATAGTGAAGACCTCTCTGAACAGCACAATTAGTGAGGTGGCAGTGTAGATTCCGCCAGGCCCTTCCAAACACTTGAATTGCCTTTCCGCTTATGGTACCTCTTTTTCTTAACTTAAAAGTTAAACAGGTATATGAAACATGACAACTCTGCATTTTGTATAGAGGAGGATTTAAGTAATTTATTTCTAAATCTTCAGCCCACCCACGAACAGCTCCTTTGCCCAACTGCACGGCCTACCCCTTGATAAACAGTTATTAAGGGACACATCCTCACAATAGTGGCCAGCAAAAGTTACCTGCTGGTGAATGATAATATTATAAGTCGAGGGTCCTTTACTTTTTGCTCTCCTGGAGCGTTGTCTCTGAGTCTGCCATCATGCTCCATCTTCCTCGAGTGCTAGTGTGAATTGTGGCAGCGGCTATGCTGTATTCCAGTTACATTCATGATGCTGAGGTGAGCTGCAATTGGCCAGCCAGTCATAGGGGATGGTGTGGAGAAAGACTCACAAAGCAGCTCCAGTCATCTTATTGGCACTGAGGAGCTGATTGGTAGCAGATGAGGGAGGGCACGATGCACAGAAAAGGTGTGGGGTTCATCATGTGTGCATAAGCACTCTGTGACAGTCACAAAATAAACAGAAATAATAAAAACATTCTTACAAATGATGAAAAAAAGGGGAGTTTGAAAGGGTGTTCTTTGAATCCTCTGACCCCGGCAACTGCTGTGAACAGCCATGGAAAACTTGCACTAGTCAAGCGGACCAGTAGAGGTTAGTTGCACTAGCCTGGCCAATTTGCACTAGATTTTGGGCAAGTAAAACAATGTTAAAATTGAACCCTGCCCCTGTCCTTAGATTTTGGGTTGTTTACCACTATTCTCTGCTTCCTATTCGTTAGCCAGATGCAAACCCACTTTGCCATTTTGGCCCTGATCAATGACACTGCACTACTTGTGCTTCTCATCATAGGTCGGGACTCACCATTGGACTGAAGTGCCAAATACATTTCCCTGAACTCAGGGCAGTCCACGAATAGCCCTCCAAAACACCAGTCAGGACCACCAGGGACCAACAAGAGCCCACCCTCACAACTGCCTCTTCCTTTAAGGCACTAAGCTGTGCCATGGAGGCTGTCTGTGGTCTTTAGGCCTATCTGGGAAGCATACCTTCCATTCCTTAATCGATGAAGGATGCATAGCTTGACAAGAAATGCACCGCTTCACATCATGGTATGCCCCAAGCGATTTAGGTGTGTGGCATGAGGTTCCACTGCTGACATCTTCTGGCTGCAGCACATGCACACTTAAACCTGAGTTTCGGGTGTTCTATCCATTAAACAAAGTGTAAACCAGAAGACAAACTCTGTGAGTCAAAAGGCTTACTGAAAAGCTGAAAGTTCAGCAAGATATTTTCCAGAAGATCAGAGTTCAAGGGGCAGAGTAAGAGGGCATACACCAGGAGTGTTGGGAGGAGCTTAACTTAAAGACTTGTAGTGACTCAGCTGTATCCAGCAGCACAATCATAGTGTGGATAGTGAACTGAATCCCAGTTGGTAGAAGTTCCATATCATGGAAGGGTGGTGGAGACATGGAACAGATTGCAGTGGAAGTTGTGGGGGCAAGTGGGGCAGCTACCTAACTGGGTTCACACACAGCTGGGACAAAGCAAGAGGACTCACAGTCCTACTGGGGATCCGGGGGTGGGGTGGGGATGACCCTCCCAGGACACTAGGCCAGGGGATGAGGTGGTATAATGGGAGGCAGTATGGCGTAGTGGTTAACAGCACTGAGCTGCAAATCTTGAGAAGTGGGTTTCAATCCCATGGTCACCACTTGCATACTGTGTGACCATGACCAAGTCACTTAACTGCCCTGTGCTCCTAGGATGCACTTATAACAAGCCTCAGCTCAGTCTGTCTTTCCTGGCCAAACATTGTAAAATAAACTAACTAAATGATATGGACAGGCTCAGTAGATCACGGTCTCCTCCTTTCTTTTTTCTGAAACTCAGCTTTACTGAACAAACTGAGTGCATGCAGAAGGAAAGGAAGTATGCATACACACATTTGTCAAGTGGCATACACCTAATCACAAACTAAAGGCCTTAAACACTTCATGTAGATCTGTCTTCCATTACAGTACTACCAATAATGTCAGCCATCATTTTTTATTTACATTTTATCAATTTTCCCGCTTTAGTCCCTTGTACCCACAGACGCCTGGGGAACTGAACGTACTCATGTGGAGGCACGGTCACGCTAGGCACTGCAGAGTACCCCACCCTACTAGCTGTCCTCCTGCCTGTGCCTCCACCAGACCTCCGCCGGTGGGACGGGACTACAGAAGTACAGCGTCCACCCCAGGAGATAATCCTGCCCTTGCCCTCCCCCCGGCCGGCTCCCCTAATGACCCAGGGTCGCTCCTCAAACTTGGTCGCCGCATGACACGACATAAGGCTAGATGCCTCAACCTCTGCGCCACTGGGCCAGCCCAGCCATCATTTTAACTGGGTATACATTCTTTAGGGCAAGTGTCTATAACCATGAAAAGTCTTCACTAAAAACATCAACATAAAGGCTAACATGCCTTAAATAATTTTAACTGTCATTCCTTGTCTGGTATATCAGGTACTCTAATATTATAGAGATTTGAGGAGTTGGTGTCCGGGACGGATGTGCTCTAGGATGGTCACTCTCTCCCCCGCAACACCAATGTTAAGGTAAATGGAATCAGGGCCTGTCACAGAGGCTGCAGTACCTCACCTGATTTCAATGTTTGAGTCTCGTACAGAAGATGTGGTAGTAAGAATCCACTGCCCCACTCCCCAGCATAAATTAGTGCCACTACAGAGAAATGACAGGTTATTGTAAGTGTATGAAAAATATAACAAGGCACTTCCATTGGAATTCCTTCCATCCTGGTGAAGAGGAGATTCTCCATCTCATGCCTAGCATATTTGTTCACTCTTTCGTGAGACGGGGGTCCCTGACTCCCCCCCACTGCACTCTCAGTCTCTCCAGTTTGGGTAAGCATCCATTAATACCCGTTAGCCTCTACTGATGGTGCCCCACACCCGATAACATAGTGGCAGGTGTCCCCAAGTCAGTGAATGCAAAACTGTGACTGTGACATAGGTGATGGAATACAGCGAGGCGCAACAGCAACTTGGATATACAGAGATCACTGAAATGGCAACCTATGGTTCCCCCACCCCGGGAGTTGGTTATCTAAAGTGAGGGGTGTAGGGCAAAGCCCTTTCAGAAACACTGTTGCTGTTTCAGCGACGCTGTGTATCCTGGTCTGTCTTTTGTGCCTCGTTGTATTGCTGTGAGTTGTTTTCTCACTTGCAATTCGCTCACTAACTTGACGTGGAACCTTGTGCCCAGTATAAAAGTCTTCCAGCGTAGTTAAACCTCTGCCTACTTGGGCAACCAAATTGTTAGAAAGGAGTTAGTGGCAGACCTGAAGGTATTTGTAGGAATCTTGCTTCAGTAATCCATATTTAAGCGGCAGATCTGTGAAGGACACACAGTGGGAGCCCTGAACCAGATGTTTGTACCTCATTAATGTAAGGCAGTTCCATCAACGGAACCCCAAGGTCCATACTGTGGCTAAAATGGGGTTACTTATAATGCAGGACAAGTGTCCCAAGTTGTTTGGGGTATCCGTGGTTGCTTTCACACTCAGTATCATTTTAAGGGTATGTCCAGTCCATGGGTTCAAGAATTCTGACAACAAGTGTGGCATAAGGGGATGCGTGGTACAGCAAATAATGTGACTGGCAACTGTAACTATCTTCCAATTCCAGCCAATCATAGTCCTGTCTCTGCTTAGTCCAGGTGATCACTGGTAACTCAGCTGCCAGGTAATACAATTAAAAGTCCAGTATAGCTAATCCTGCTGCTGCCCTGATGCCAGAGAAAGGTGACAGCAACTTCTGCAACCTCCTCTAGTACTCTTCCAGGATTCTGCAGGCAATACTTGGGTGGGGGATCTCAGAAAATATTCATTTAAGTGTGGCAATTCTTCTTCCCAAGCTCAGCAGCAGTAGGTCCCATCTGGCAGCATCCACCTTCCCTTCTTGGAGGAGCTTCTCATAATTGAGCTTAAATAGTGTGCTAAGTTTTAGGAGATGTTAACCTCCAGGTAATATACCACATTGTTGGAGGCCCACTTAAATGGACATTGTGCTCTGAAATTCTACAGCAGTGACTCCCCACAAACCATACATAACTATAGCCTCAGACTTATTAAAATTAATTTTGTAGCCAGACAAGACCCCATAGTCTTCTAGCTCCAGCAGCAGGGCTAGTATATGTCTCTGGAGAGGAGACATAAAATGGAGTCATCTGCATATAGGGAACATTTCTGCTCATGGTCTCTCACTTTCACCTCCTTTATGTCCTGGTTCTGGAGACTGCCACTGCCAGTAGCTCTATACAGAGAGCTAAAAGCAAAGGAAAGTGGACAGCACTGTCTTGTGCCTCTAGCAAGGCTAAATCACTCTGACTGAAACCCATTCACTCACCCAGGCCTGTGGGGCTGCATATAACGTCCATATGCACATCTGAAAAACACTGACCCCATGCCAATTCCTCCAGGGCAGTCTTTTCTCTGTGACATTTTTCCTCTCAAAGATGGGTTTAAAATCAACTAGGAAAACCAAGTCCTTTGAAATATATGGAACCCTTTTTTATGTTGTCTTGCGCCTGTGCAAGAAACATGTTATGTAACCGAATAGCAGGTTTCGAGGGCGCTGGTCCTGCTGTGATTCTGTGGCACCACTGCTTTTTGGGGCTGGGCTGCGTGGCATGAATTAGATTGCACACTGTCTATGACAGCACTGCAAAAGCATGTCCACCACCTTGAAAATTTTTAGCCGCTGCAATGAGGAGCACCACCTCACTGCAGGGCGTGCCTTCCCAATGTAAGTTTCAGTGCGACATGGGTGGCTATGCACCGCCCGCCCGCACAGTCCCTTGGTGAAAGTCGACTTAAGGGGTGCTCAATCCCCTGTCAGCATCATCATGCCCCCCTCCCCAGTTCATCTGCCGACAGGTGCCCGATCCCCGTCGGCTACAGTCCCCGAAAAAAACCCCCACAGGTGACACCCTCCTCCCAGTTCATTTGCCGGAGGAAGCCCAATCCCTATCAGCATCACCCCCAAAAACACTTTTATTTGCCGACGAGGTGTCCGATCCCAGTCGGCTACAGTCCCACCCTTGAAAAAAAAAACCCAGGTGACACTCCCCTACCCAGTTCATTTGCTGGGGAGCCCAATCCCAGTTGGCATCATCCCCTCCAAACACTTTTTATTTGCTGACGGGTGCCCAATCCCCATCAGCTCAATTCCCCAAAAAACCCCACAGGTGACACACACTGAGTGCCCACCCCAGCATATCAAAATGTTACTGTAAAACAAAAACCTTCCTGCAATATTTTTTCTCTCTGTAAAGTAGAAAACTGTCCTCGCAGTCTGTAGCCCCCAACCCGCGCCCACTACCGGCGAGCCCCATCTCCCCACACACACCCTCGCCCCATACCTACCTCTGGAGCCCAGTGTGATGATCTTCTGTGGACTGGAAACACATCTGCACTCTTCAAAGCCGACCAGAACTGAAGAAATACCGGTAAGCTGTATAATGGGATAAATAGGGTTTTTCAACTTTGAAGTATATATCGGGCATTTTGGGAATTTTGCCACCAAATTTTCAACATGGGGTTATTGGGACCCCTCTCCTTGAATTCAGTTACTGTCACGGTGTTGGTCCCGAAAGGTGATGTTGTGGTCACTGCGCGGAATCACCCTTTGGGACCGATTAACTAAACGATAACGAAAGAGGAGGGTAATGGGTCTGAAGGAGTACAAGGGGTGAGAATGGTGCAGAAATGGACATAAGTCCCTTTACGAAAAGGCTCCTGAAGGAACTGGAAGTAATAAGAGTTGATAAAGCAATAGGCCAGATGGGGTGCACCCAGGGTCCTTAAAGAACTAAGAGAGGTGGTGGCTGAACCTCTGGCTATCCTGTTTAGCCGATCACTGGAAACAGGGAGGTACCCAAAGACTAGGGACAGCAGATGTAGTCCCCTTATACAAAAGCGGGAATAAAGAGGAAGCGGGGAACTACAGACCAGTCAGCCTCACACCTCAGTAGTGGGGAAGATCATGGAAGCACTACTGAAGGAGAGATTAGTGCAACATCTGGTTGTCAATGGACTACAAGACCCAAGGCAGCATGGTTTCACCAGGGGAGATCATGTCAGACCAATCTCGTTGAATTTTTGACTGGGTGACTAGGGAGGTGGATCAGGGAGGGCAGTGGACATGGCCTATCTGGACTTCAGCAAGGCCTTTGACACTGTGCCACATAGAAGACTATTACACAAACTGGGGAATATGGTGTGGGCAGGACAGTAGTGTGGTGGCTAGGTAACTGGCTGGGCGGCAGGACACAGAGGGTGGTGGTAAATGGCTGTCACTCCACAGAGGGAAGAGTGACCAGTGGGGTACCACAGGGATCAGTGCTGGGACGGTCCTATTCAACATTTTCATCAGTGACATTACGCAGGACCTAGAAGGCAGAATTTCACTGTTCACTGATGACACAAAGCTCTGTAACAAACAGAGTAGACACACCAGAGGGTGTAGACAGAATGAGAGGGACCTGCAGAAACTTGAAGAATGGTCAGGGTTTGGCAGTTGAAATTCAGTGCAAAGAAGTGCAAGATAATGCATATGGGGCAAAAACCCTGGCACAATATATCAGTTGGGGGTGAGGATATAGCATGCACCAAGCAGGAAAGGGATCTTGGGGTTATCATCTTTGATGACCTCAAGGTAGAAAACAGTGTAACAAGGCAGCAGGTAAAGCAAATAGGATGCTGGGATGCATAGGCAGGGCATCACCAGCAGGAAAAGGAGGTCATTATTCCACTATACAAGACACTAGTGAGGCCCCACCTGGAGTACAGCATAGTTCTGGAGACCTTACCTACGTAAGGACATAGACAGGGTAGAGAAGGTTCAGAGGAGGGCAACAAAGATGGTACATGGATTGCATCACAAGTCCTATGAGGACAGGTTGAAGGAACTGAATATGTACTCCTGGAGGAGAGGAGGGAGAGAGGGATATGATAGAGACATACAAGTATCTTACAGGGAGGAACAGGGTGCAGGAAATACAGGTTACTCACCTGTAACAGGAGTTCTAGGAATGGTATATGTTGTTCATCCACACTTATTGGCAGGTTCCTTGCCGCTTTAAATCTTGCCGGAAGGTCTTCAAGCTGGCTCCTCCCACCCACCTGGGTGGTAAAACTCTCGGCTCCCCCCATGGCCTAGATCTGGCCGCTGGAAGCTCAGGTTGTGCGTCAGCCGGGAGGTCGGGTGAGTCGGAGTGAACAACATATACCATTCCTAGAACTCCTGTTACAGGTGAGTAACCTGTATTTCTAGGGACATGGATATGTTGTTCATCCACACTTATTGGCAGACTCTAGCAGTTCTCCGGGAGGAGGGAGGCAAGGCACACCCCTACTTAGGGAATAAAGACTGGAGAACCAAGGCCCCAAAACCAGCATCCCGGCGTGACTCAAGGTCGATGTGGTAATGGGTAATAAAGGTGTGTGCTGATTTCCAGGTAGCAGCCCTGCAGATTTCCTGGATAGGGACGCCCCTGGAAGCAGCCACCGATGCAGCAGTATGACGGGTAGAATGAGCTCTTATCCTCTGGGAGGCTCCATGCCCGCCAACTTATAGCAGCGATCTAGCAGAAGGTGACCCACCTGCCTATCGTCCGCTTGGCTGCGGGTCTGCCAGATGTGCTTCAGCGTAGGTGACAAACAGCTGGTGAACCTCTCCCCAAATTTCAGCCGCGGCGCTCCTTATAATAAGCGAGCCCCTTCTGGGGTCCAGAGCATGGAGCCTCATATTCGGCCTCCAAGTGTGATTGGGGTAGAACACTGGCAGAGCAGCACCTGGTTAAGGTGAAACTCCGACACCACCTTCGGAAGGAATTTCGGTGGAAGCGAGGACAACCTTGTCCCTGTGGAAGACCAGGTAGGAGACCGATGCAAAGCGCCTGGAGCTCTCCCATCCTTCTGGCTGACGTGATAGCCACCAAGAAGGCGGTCTCCACAACAGGTGAGAGAGTTCACACCTGTGCATTGGTTCAATGGCTTGCCCATGAGCTCTTGCCAGTACCAGCAGTAGATCCCACGGAGGTGGAGGTTTTGACCGAGGGGAATGTATCAAGGCCTTGAAAAGCGCCCAACCACCTTTCCCTGCCTGACTGACTGCTTCCCGCCCATGCCCGTAAGCAGAGATGGCTGCCAGGTGCAACTTTAGGTCGCCGACCTAAGCCCTGACTAGAAAGGGACCATAAATAGTCCAAAATGCTTGCCACAGAACAGGAGGAAGGGTCCAAGCCTTGCCCTGACACCAAATGGAGAATCTCTTCCATTTGAAGGCGAGCATTTTCTGGTCGACTCTACGGATGCCTCAACAACATTGAAGACCTCGCCAGAAAGACCCAAGGCCTGGAACCTAGCCGCCAGGAACCAGGCCGCAGCTGCAGGGATTGAAGGTCCGGATGGAACACCTCCCTGACTGACTGAAAGCAGGTCCGGGGAGCTGGAAGCTGCCTCGGAGCCTGGAGCTGAGGCTGAGGAGATCTGGGTACCAGAACTGGTGGGGCCAGTCTGGGGCTATCAGGATCACCTGCGCCTTGTCCCTCCTTGCTTTGAGAAGCACCTTGTGAATCAAGGGAAATGGGGAAAGGCGAGAAGAGGCCCGGGGTCCACAGCCTCAAGAAGGCATCCCCTGCAGCGAGCCCTGCTGAGGGGGGCGGGCATGAAACAGCTCAGCTTCGCTCTCCCTGAGGCAACAGGTCCACCTGAGGTGGCCCCAGTGGAGAACAGATCTTGTACTACCTCGGCAGGAGAGACCACTCGTGAGATGCAGCACCTATCCAGCTCAGGGCATCGGCCAGGGTGTTGGAGGCTCCTGCCACATGAATAGCAGGAGATCCGCCCAGGCTGCGCACGAGTGACCAAACGCGGAGAGCCTTTGCACAGAAGCATGGAGCGCGGCCCCGCCCCTGGCGGTTCAGGTAGTACATGGTCGTGGTATTGTCCGTCCCGACTGGACCACTTGACCCCGGAGAAACGGAGCAAAGGCGGTGAGAGCTGAGGGACCGCCGGAGCTCCAGCAGGTTGATGTGGCATCGGGACTCATGGGGACCAGAGGCTGTGCACTCGTGTTCCCCAGATGGGCACCCCAACCCATCAGAGAGGCAACGGTCGAGAGAGACCGCCGCTCGGGCGGACAAACGGATACCCTCTGCAGATGGAATGGAACGGTCCACCACTGGAGAGCTGCCCACATCTCCTGGGTCACTATCACAGCTGGTCCAAAGGATCGCAGCTGCCAGACCACTGGCTGGCCAGTCCCCACTGAAGGGTGCATGTGCCAGCGGCCCAACTGACCACGCTGGTACAGGCCGCCTTGAGACCCAGAAGGCGAGGAAGTCCCGGCAGGTGCGACTGCCCAACCAGAAATGATTGGGCAAAGGAGGTAAGAACCTCGGCCCTGTCCGGGGAGCCGTGTTTGGCTCAAGAGAGTCGAGCTCTGCCCCATGAACAGGATCACCTGCTTCGCCTCGAGTTCCGACACTGCTGATGAGAAGGCCAACTCGAGAGCAAACCTGAGGGCCAGATCTCTGACCGCCTACTTCCTGTCTGGAGGAGGCTGCTATCAGCCAATCGCCCAGGTAAGGGTACACCCGACCCCTCGGCGCCAGGGGAATGCTGTCACCACTGCCATGCATTTGGTGAAGACCCTGGAGCTGGAGATAAGCCAAGGGCATGGCATGGAACTCGAAGAGGGATCCCTCCGCCGAAAGCGGAGGAATCTCCGATGTGACGGACGGATAGGACATGAAAACACGCCCTGTAGGTCCAGAGAGCAGAACCACACGCCGTGTTCCAGAGGTGGTATTATCTGCACCAGAGTGACTATCCTGAAGTTCGAGACCTTAGGAACTTGTTCAGGTCGGTAGGTCGAGAATGGGCACCAGCCCCCATCCGCTTGTGAACCAGGAAATATTTGGACACGAACCTCGGTCTGAAGGGGTCCTCCACCTCCGTGATCACCTCCTTGGAGGAGGAGCAATGTTGCTCGGCGAGCCGCCAGTGAGGCTATGGACCCCAGGCCCCGAGGTGCGGCTGCCTGAAGGGTGGGGCCTGCTCGAATTCCAGAGGTAGGCCTTTCTCACTACCTCCAGTACCCACCTGTCCGTGGTAACAGCGGACCAGGCGGAAAGGAAGTGTCTGAGCTCCTCCATAGGGGGAACCAGGGGTGAGGTGACAGGGATGGGGCACACCCCTCAGCCCGCCACTGGGCAGGCTTGGAGGAGGGACCGCCGAGGGACCTCCTGGGCCTTACCTCCCTGCTTCCTGTTGGAGGAAGCCGACGCTTGGGCTTGGGATACCAAGGTCGAGCCTGCTGGCCCTGATGTTGCTGGGCCGGTGTGCAAGGGCGAGAAGGACGAAAGGGCTTAGGCTGTGGCTTAGCGCCTTTGTCCTTCTGAGCGAAGAGACCGAGTCCAAGGTAGCATTGGACTCTCAATCCTCTGCAGGTGACCTTCCACCCCAGGGTCAAGAGGTCAGTCCCCA
The DNA here is from genome assembly GCA_016271365.2 of Neoceratodus forsteri. Taxonomy (NCBI): domain Eukaryota; kingdom Metazoa; phylum Chordata; order Ceratodontiformes; family Ceratodontidae; genus Neoceratodus; species Neoceratodus forsteri. The sequence goes on from CM057449.1 coordinate 792,908,132, forward strand.
AAGGAACATCCGCCAACTTGTGCTGGGTATCCGAAGTAAAGGTGGATATCCTCAGCCAAGCCCGACGACGCATGGCCACTGCGGCCGCCACAGACCTGGCACGAGTCCTCGATGTCTAACGCAGTCTGGAGCTGCTGTTTAGCCACTGCCTCTGCTCCGTCCCGCACCTGCCTGACCGTAGTCTGCAGATTCGCGGGAAGATGAGGGACAACCTCATCCAGGAGCCCAACAGGGCGTGAGAAAATGTGCCATGAGGACGGCCGAATTGGCCTGATGAAGGCCGAGAGAGGACGCAGAATAGACTTTTGCCCGCATAATCCAATTTCTTGGATTCCTTGTTGGGAGGTTTGTCCATCATCCCTGGCGCTCGGCACGCCGAAAACGCTGTCGGTAACCAACCCTCGGCCGAGGGGTGTTCCAAAACCGGACAGGGAACCGGTAGGACTGCATACTTCTGGCCAACCTGGTCAAGGCGAGGGCAGGAAGCAGGACGCTGCCAAAGTTCCAAGGCCGGACCCACTATGGCTTCGCCACCGGAAAGGCCTCCGAGGAGAATCCCCTCAGTCCAGAATCTCCGTGAGGGGATACCTGGGTCTGCTTAGAAATGGGTTCGACTTCATCCCGTGGACCCGGATGAGTCGAGGCAACCCTAAGAAGGACGTAAGGGCTATCGCCCATTGACTGTCCTCCCGAGGACCCAAGTCCATGCGCTTGGAGAAGAGGGAGGAACTATCATCGACTCAGAAGAGTCCTCAAAGAGCTGCTCGCCCTGAGCCACCTCCACCCGCCGAGGTTTATCGGGAGTGAGGGTGACAGACAGCCTAAGGGGCAAACCCAAGCACCGAGAATTTTGGTCGGAGCCCCAACTAATGGCTGGGGCGAGGTTCCACCAGAATCGTGGGCAGCTGGAATTGGTCAACAACCAGCCTGAGAACAGGCTCCTTGACTACAACGAGGGGTTGTTTCGAGGTTCGGTGACAGCCACTTAATGGCCGAGACGACTGGGTCGGGCTTATTCCCGTCAAAAGGAGCTGCTGCCACATGTTCCTCGCACTCACGTTGAACTTGCGCCAAGCCTCCCCATCTGAGGAAGAGGGAAGAGCGCGGCGCTCGCTGCCGTGTGCCGAGATCGAGACCGCCTATGACGCGGATCGGGTTGGACCGCAAGGATGTCCGAGACCGAGACCGATAGTCTCGACTAGGCTGAGGAAGGCGAGAGAAGGTCGAAACCGCCTCGGACGATCCCAATCAAGGCTCCAGAACCGGAGGCACAGATGAGCCACGGGATCCTCAACTCCCACCGGGGAACCGGGAGAGGGATTTCAACTTCTCCAGCCGACAACTCGCTATAACGGTCGAGAAAAATCTCACCGGCCGACAGGAGTCTCGGCCAACTGGCCTGACGGGAACACCGTGAAGCCAGTGGTCGAGTTGAGGGGTCGACTCAAGTCGACTGTCAACAAGGAGGGGATCTTTCCGCCCCAAGAGCGCGATGGAGAGACTTACTTTTGCTCTTTTGGACCTGGAAAAAGGCCCGAGAAGTTGGACCTCACCTGTGGCCAGAGGGTCAGACAAAGCTCCTTAAAGAAGCCGAGCACGAGGCACCGAGAGAGAGCGGACAAATGCCGCAGCCGAGGCAGAAGCGCCCACGCCGCCTCTTCTCTCGAGGGCGATCATCTGCTCTAGCTGATCCGCTGAGCCCGGCCCGCGGACACCGCCAATCGGGCTCTTTAGATTTCACTGGTGGAATTATTTTCCGGGCGCCCAGTTGTAATCGGGCAGCACGGTCTTCAAGGACGAGGTCAAAAGGAAGAGCACAAGTCGCAGGCCCGCGGGTCGCGTCAAGGCCCAGGCAGTAGACGACGTGGAGTGCGGATCCGCCCTAGACATCTTCTGCCCGCAAGGGCACCCCGAAAACCGGAGTCGACGGTCCATTGCAGCGCGAGGAGAAGAAGACCAAGTCTTTTAGCAAAAACTTTTATTTTCAAACTTTTCAAGAATTAGGAACCAGTCTTAAACGCACGCGCTAAGGAGGGAACCTGAGCTCCAAGCTGTAAGGAAGATCTGGCGCCATGGGGGGAGCCGGAGTTTTACCACCGGGTGGGTGGGAGGAGCCAGCTTGAAGACCTTCCGCAAGATTTAAAGCAGCAAGAACCTGCCAATAAGTGTGGATGAACAACACATCCATGTCCCTAGAATACACTATTTTAAGTGAAAAAGATGTTCCAGGACTAGAGGGCATGGGATGAAGTTGGAGGGAGGACGATTCAGAGGAAACGTGAGGAAGAATTTCTTCACAGAATGATTTGTGGACAAGTGGAACACCCTGCCAGAGGAAGTGGTGGGGGTTGAAACAATCACTAGATTTAAGAATGCATGATAGACAAAAAGGAATTCTGAGGTCAGGGTAAGCAGGCAACAGACTTCTAGGAAAACATAAACTGAACTTACAAGCTCAAATGGGCAGACTAGGTGGGCCATAGGCCCTTATCTGCCGACACTGTCTATGTATCTATGTATTTATGATAGTGCCACTGTTCATGAGGTGGCCTCTCAAAAAGCCTATGTTGCAAATTTGGTGAAAAAATCAAAAATTACTGTTTTATTGAGGCATTGTGCAGTTTCACGCATGTTCATAACTTCGTGAAACTGTAATATTTTCACTCCAGATTTTCAACATTAGCATTTTTCCACACCTCCTTATGAAGAGTACAGCTGTCATTTTCACATCCTGGCCGAATGTGTTTTCGCACTTCCAGCGCAGAATAGCATGGTCACTGTGGGAAATCAGTGTTTGGGACAGAGTAAGAAAATCACAGTGACACTGTTCATGAGCAGGGGTCCTAAAATGCCTATGTTGAAAATTTGTGCCGAAAGTCCGCAGCAGCATTGTGCAGTTTCCACGCACGCTTGTAACTTTGCGAATCTGTAATATTTTCACCCAGATTTTCAACATTGCCATTTTTCCACACCTCCTTATGGATAGTATAGCAGTCATTTTTCACATCCTGGCTGAAATGTGTTTTCGCACTCCGGCGCAGAATACCGTGGTCGCTGTGGGAAATCAGTGTTTGGGACAGAGTAAGAAAATCACAGTGATACCGCTCATGAGCAGAGGTCCTAAAATGCCTATGTTGAAAATCTGGTGACAAAAGTCCATTAAATGACTTAACTATGAGCATGCGCTATGCAGTGTTCACGCACCTCGCCATTTTTCACATCCTGGCTCAAATGTGTCTTCGCACTTGACGAGAATAGCATGGTCACTGTGGGAAATCAGTGTTTGGGACAGATTAGGAAAATCACAGTGACTCTGTTCATGAGCAGAGGTCCTGAAATGCCTATGTTGAAAATTAGGTGACAAACATCCATAAAATGACTGTTTTGCTGCGCGCAGCAGTGCAGTTTCCACGCATGCTCATAACTTCGATAATTTTTAATATTTGCTACTCCAGATTTCCACCATTGCCATTTTTTCACACCTCCTTATGAACAGTACAGCTTTCATTGCCCACACCCTACCTGAAATGTGTTTCTCGCACATCCGCGTGCAGTGGCGAGTCGCTGTAGAAAACAATGTTCAGAACAGAGTAAGAAAATCACAGTAACATTGTTCATGAGCAGAGGTCCCATAATCCCTATGTTGAAAATTTGGTGAAAAATTCATGAAATGACTATGTTATAAGCGCATGCTGCAGTGTCCATGCACAGTCGTAAGTTCGAAAATTTGTAATATTTTCACTCCAGATTTTCAACATTGTCATTTTGCACACCTTCTTATGAACAGTTCAGCTGTCATTTGTGACAGTCTGCCGAATGTAGTTTCACATCTGGCTGACAATCACACGGTCGCTGAGGGAAATCAACGCTCGGGTAGATTAAGATAATCATAGTGCCACCGTTCATGAGCAGAGATCCCAAAATCGCTATGTTAAAATTTGGTGAAATAATCTCACTTAAATGACTGTGTTACGAGCGCATATGTGCAGTTTTCACACATGCTCATAACTCGAATGTTTAATATTTTCACTCCAGATTTCCCACACTGCCATCTCTTCACACCTCCTTATCAATGGTGTAGCTGATTTTTCATGTGGTACAGAATGGTACGGTCACTGTGGGAAATCAACGCTCGAGACAGATTAACAAAATCAAAGGCACTGTTCATGAACAGAGGTCCCAAATGCTTTCATGTGGTAGGGTCACAAAAGGCCATGTTTTAAAATTTGAGTGCAAATACCAACACACGCCCAGGGTGTTAGGGTTTCTAACCATTACATCTCACCCTGTACAGACGAACAGGCATCAGGGGTGTGTCTTGATTGTCTGCTGTACTGCTCACGCCATTGGTCCTCCACCTCCACCCTGCAGCCACTGATAGGCATCAAGGTGTGCCTTGACTCTTCAGCCCCAAAGTTCAACCCATTCTCCTATGCTGCACCCATCTCAAAGTACTTCCTTATGAAATGGGGTGAGCATGAGGCCAGATGACCCCAAGGCACGACGCAACACTTGTCAGACTCTGCAGGGTAGGGTGAGGTGAAATAGCAAGAGCTGCTATGGTCAGCGGCCCAAACGCACACCCCAATGCCTGTCACTCTCTGCAGGGTGGGTGGGGTTGATATTGGTTCTATACTTCACTGCTACTTCTATTATGTGTCTCTAACTCCTGCACTACCAATGCCAAAACCAGCAAGACAACATTCGGCATTGACAAATGCTTTTTTGTGGGAGCTGCTGAACAACTGATTAAGCAGGCATGCTTTGCTAGTGTTCTCAAGGAGATGCTGCTTTATTTGAAAGTTCAAACTTTGAATTTTGACACCAACTTACTACCATTTGTTAGCTGAGCACATGAAGAAGTCGAAAATAGGCAGACAATAGGGAGCTAGCTACCTGTCCTAGTGTCTTTTTAAACCAATATTAGTAGACCAGTAGGGGAAGCGACAACTCACAAGCCTGACTGGTTCAGGCTTGGTGCCTCAAATTCTGCATACTACCCTGACTCAACTGGTTTGCACAGTGCAGGACATAGATAAAAATGTGATATTTTAACACTGAGAGCCCACACCTTGAAACTTGAATGGACACGCTCAAGCAAACAGTTCAGCACACTGTGATGTTAATTGCAACCATGCCCCTGATTAACGGAATTGACTACTAAGGCAAAGTTTGGAGTACCTGGAGAATAAAGCAAGAGCTTGCAACATAGGGTAGTTAGTCTCCAGATAGCTTGCAGGAGGAAGACCTCCTTCCTTTGTCCAGCACGGACTTCCACAAGTGCTGGATTCACCAACTCAGATCTGGCAAGGAAAGGCACATTTTGTTTATGTAGCCCTCATCCAAAGGCTCAGAGTGCTTTACAATGGAAATACAAAACCCCAGGAATTAAAAACATCAATTAAATAAGGCTAAAAGATTTGTCAAAAATGTTTTAAAAGAGGCTTTAAAAATTTCTATCGAGGTGGCTGCATGAATGTGGTGTGGCAAAGAATTCCAGAGCACCAGTGTGGCAACCCCAAACAACCTGTCACCCAATCTCCTAAAGTGTGAGATAGGCACCACAAGCAGGTCAGCCTCGCAAGCATGGGGCAGAAAGGCTGATAGGGTACCAGGAGCTCTTTAAGATAGTCAGGTGCCAAACCATGTAGGGCCTTGAATGTCAAAAGCAGATCTTGAAGGTGATGTGCGAACTTACAGGCAGCCAGTGCAGAGTCCATAGAACAGGGCTTGACATAATCCTCAAAGAGACACCTGCCAACATCCTGGCCACAGCATTCTGAACTAGCTGCAGTCAATGAGTGTGTGGCGAACTGAATGGGACAGAGCGCAGTGGAGTTCTGAGTACCTAAGTAGTTCCTAAGAATTGCTTTGGGGTGAACAGAGGGTGAAGCACGCTTAGAGGGGCTGATTTCTGTGTGTTGTTGGATTTGCAGGATCTGGCTGGTGGAAGGATCCTGAGAGAGGGAGGGTGACGGTGGGCTGTTTCAGCTCACAGAACACGGAGGTCACGTGATTCGTAGGGCCAAAAGGGTGGCCACAGTCACTGCTGTATAAGGAGGTGCCATTTTGTTGTCTTCAGAGAGTGCAGCGCAGCTGAATGGGCGGACCAGCAGCAGAGTTCTGAGCAGCTAAGCAGCTCCTAAGAATTGCTATTGGGGTGAAAAGAGGGTGAACATGCCTATGAGGGGCAGATTTCTGTGTGTTGGGATTTGCAGGGTCTGGGTGGTGGGAGGACGCTTAAAGAGGGAGGGTGAGGGTGGACTATTTCAGCTCATGGAACATGGAGGTCACGGACTCAGTAGGGCCAATAGGGTGGACAGAGTCACTGCTGTATAAGGAGGTGCCATATTTGTAGTCTTCAGTGAGTGAGGCACAGCCGAACGGGTGCACCTGCAGTGAAATTCTGAGTAGCTAAGTAACTCCTAAGAAGTGCTTGGAGTGAACGGAGGGTGAAGCACGCTTATAAGGGGCTGATTTCTGTGTGTTGTGGGATTTGCATGGTCTGGGTGGTGGGAGACGCTGAGAGGGGAGGGTGAGGGTGGACTGTTTCAGCTCACAGAACATGGGTCACATGTCTCGACAGGGCCAATAGGGTGGCCAAAATCACTGCTGTATAATGAGGCGCCATTTTGCAGTCTTCAGAGAGGGTGGCACAGCTGAATGGGACAGACCAGCAGTGGAGTTCTGAGCAGCTAAGTAGCTTCTAAGAATTGCTTTTTGGGGAAAAAGGGAGAGTGAAGCACACTTATGAGGAGCTGATTTCTGTGTGTTGTGGGGATTTGCAGGGTATGGATGGTGGAGGATGCTGAGAGAGGGAGGCCAGAGTCACTATATATGTCCTAGAGGGTCAAGCAACCCCTCGATGAGCGACCTTGAATTGTGAGTGCCAAGGCACAAGAGTATGGCTTCTTGAGTGGCGCCTGAAGGGCATCAGCAGGGAAGACAGCAGGCAGCAGGACATGCTGTTAGAGATGGCAGGGCCTACAATGGGGGCCCCGACAATGGACATGGGAGGCCAAGGTGGGGGAGGTTCCCAGGTAGTGGGGCAGGAACTGCCACGGGAGGGAGGGGTGTACATGGCCAGTCGACGGGAGGGAGGCGGAAAGGGTTGCAGGTTATAATGGATGAGGAGCAGCCATATTCTGGGTATTGCACGGAGGGAATAAGGGGCTGTACGGTGTGTTGGCAGGTGAGACAGCTTAGAGAGGAGACTGATGGTTGAGGAGGAGTTGGGGGATGGGGACCAAGATGGGGGACATTACCAGTGGAAGGGAATCCGAGGAGGCATCCAGCAGTTGTCAAAGCAGGCAAACAAAAGGGTAAGCTAGGCAAGGGGCGAGACAATCAGGAGCAGCTAGGGGAAAAGAATGACGACTGGAGGAGGGTCACCGAGGCATGGCAGGGATATAAGCCTCAGGGAGGAAGGATGGAGGCGCCAGAAAACAGGGACTAACGCAAACAGATTCTCAGTTCTAACTAGCCTGGGGAGCAGAAAGAGGCAGGAAAAGAAGCTACGGTGAAGGTAAGGGGAGGACACTATGGAGGAGAAGGGATGCAACAGGAATTTGGAAGACACTAGCGGTAGCTCAGGAAGCAGCCCAGGCAAGGGAGGGCAGAATGAAAGTAGTGAGCAACAGAAACTGTAGTGGTAGGAAGGAGCAGGTAGATAAGGAGATGGGGGAATCAGCAGACAGCCCAGGTAAGGATGATGCAAAGGAGAGGAAGGAAGCCATGGAGGGATGAGCGCACTTCAGGGATGACACATGGAGGCAGCAGCAGAGGGGTGGTATGGAGGGTTGGTGTCAAGTGCGGGTGAATGGGAGGCACTGCAGAGGGGTAATAGTTCCAAAGTGGAAGCTGACAAACCGCCAAAAATGTTAGTGGAAAGAAGACAGGGCAAAGATCAGAGGAGGCAAAAAGGGTTGAGAAACACGGGGATGGAAGGGAGATCATGTTGGGGGCAGGTGATTATCAGGTATCATGAGGGTGAAGAGGATAAGTGAGAAGGTCATAATTCTGGAAGACTTGATACTCAATGGTGTAAAATGGAGGGGTGCCAGAAAAGCAGCATCTGGGTGGAGTGCACGCCAGGCATGACAGCAGGAAGTGTGGGTCAGCATATTGGCAGATGTGTGAGGAAGGAAGGGTTAAAACCACACACTGTGGTGCACCTGGGAACGAACAACCTGGAAGGGAGAATGATACAGGAGATCTGGGACAGTCTGAGGGACCTTGGGAAACTATGCAGTGAATGGGAAGGTCGGTAGCCTTCTTGGAAGTCCTACCAGTACCAAAAGCAAGTTCAATCAGAAAGCAGAGAATCATGGACTTCGATAATTAGCTGAGGGAACGTGGAACCAAGGGATGTGGATTGGTGGAGAGTGAGGGCAGCAAGTGGGACAATAGATCTGTACATATGATAGGCTTCACCTTAGTAAGGAAGGTTCACAAGTTTTGAAGCAGGGGCTGGGGAATTTATCAGGAGAGGTATAATTTAAACTAGGTGGGGGACCACTGGAGGAGGTACAAGAAGGGTCCATTGCACCTCCCTCGTAGAAAAGGATGGAGCCAAACTTAAGTAGGATAGAGAATGTTGTGGGGGGCACTACTGACAGGATCAGAGTGAGACTGAGAGTAGTCATCACTAAATACTAGGAACCTGGGAACAAGATGGCTGAGTTACATGCTTGATGGCAGAGGGAGGTGGACATAGCCACCATTACTGAGACGTGCAACCCAACACCATGACTGGGACCTAGCCATCCCAGGTTTCAAATTATTCCTGAGGGACAGGGAAAAGGGAATGAGGGAGTGGTCATTTATGTTAGGAAAGATCAGATGTAATAGGAGGAGGGGAGAAGGCAGGTCAGAAGTCATTTGGCTGCAACTGCGAACCTGAGAGAGACTAAGGTCAGACTGGGGTTGTATACAGGCTTCCAGCCCAGAAGGAGGAGACTGATAGGAGCTGGGAAGCAGTTAAGGAGACTGAGTGGCAAAGGAGCACTGTGGTGGTGGGGACTTTAATCCACTGGGGATTGTAGCATCCTGCCACCTTATGTGCCATGGAGCAGATCCTCCTGGAAGCTTCCTGACTGCATTCTGACTTTTGAGGGTAACAGAGCCAATGAGGGAGGGGAACATTCTAGACCTGGTGCTGGAGGACGGGAAGCAGGTCAGGGATGCTGGGGTGAGGAACCACTGGCGGGTAGTGATCGCTGCACAGTGTGGTTCCTATTCAATCTGGGAAGGAGGTAGCCACTACTAAACTAAAATTAAGGTCCTGACTTCAAAGGGCAGACTTTGTATAAAATAGGGAGCATACTGCAAAGGCACATTGCTAGTATCCACCCAGACATGGACGCTGAACAAAATGGGCAGTTATCAAGCTAGGACTAACTGAAGCCACTAACACTTGTGTCAAGAGCTGGAACAAGAAATCCAGGATGAAGTAGCCAAGCTTGATGAGTAGAGAGGTAGTGAAGAAGGTGAGTGATACGAGAACTGCATTTAGAACCTATAAGAGATCCAACAGGGCAGAGGACAGAGAAGAATATGAGGAAATCCAAGGAGGTGAGCAGAACGATAAGGACAGCCAAAGCAACTGGAGACATTCAGCCTAGCGCAGGGATCAAAGAAGGGAAAGAAGCCTTTTCAGATATATACAGGAGAAGAGGAAGAGCAAGGATCAAATTGTTGGGACTCAAAAGGCAGTGGTTGGGTAGAAAAGGGTTGAGCAGGCAGAAGTACTCGAGTACTTCTGTTCAGTATTCATCAGAGAGAGAGCTGGACCTGTACCTGAGGGAAAGGTGGGGGGGACCACAGATGGGGAAATCATGGTGAAAAGGGTGATGGAGGTCTTAAGGCCTGAGAGTAGAACAACACACCTGGGCCAGACAAAGTCCACCCCAGAGTACTGAGACCGTTGGCAGCAGTCCTGGCAGGGCCATTGGTGGACCTGTTCAACACTTCTCTGGAAATGGGGTGCCTGCACAGGGATTGGAGGGTGGTATATGGTGGCTCTCTGTAAGAGGGGCCCAGGATAAACCAGGGAACTACAGACCGGTGAGTCTTACTGCAATTGTGGCAAAACTGATGGAGACTATCCTCAGGCAAAGGCTGGTAAAATATTTTGAGGATAATGACCTCCAGGACGGCAGGCAGCACAGGCTTGTCTTGGGCAGATCCTGCCAGACGAACTTGGTTGACTTTTCAACTGGGTGACTGGGCACTGGACAGAAGTCATGTGGACATCCTCTTCTTCGATTCATCAAGGCCTCTGATTTGGTGCCATATGGTAGGTTGACCAACAAGTTGAGCCATCTGGGGCAGGGACGAAACTGGTCAGATGGGTCAGGAACTGGCTGCAGGATAGACAGCAGAAGGTAGTAGTGTGGGGTGAGGCATCGGATCCCAGGGCAGCAAACACAGGTTAGTCACTTATAACAGTAATTCTAGGAGTGGTATATGTTCATTCACATTATCTGACATTGTCCTTTCCCTTTAAATCTTGCCGGAAAGTCTTCAAGCTGGTTCCTCCCAACCACCTGGGTGGTATAACCTCAGCTCCGCCCCATGATGCCAGATCTTGCCTGCTGGAAGCAGTGTTGTGAGACTGAGCCAGGGAAGTCGGAGGGTCCGTGGGATGTGCAACATATAACATTCCTAGAACTACTGTTACAGGTGAGTAACCTGTGTTTCTAGGGATGTGGATATGTTGTTTTATCCACACTATCTGGCAGACTCCTAGCAGTTCTCCAAGAGGAGGGAGGCAAGGTGCACACCTCAACTTAGGAAATAAGGACTGGAGAACCGAGGCCCCAAATCCAGCATCCTAGCGTGCCTCTAAGTCAATGTGGTAATGGGAAAGGAAGGTGTGTGCGGACTTCAAGTAGCAACCCTGCAGATTTCCTGGGTAGGGATGTCCCTAGAATCAGCCACCGACATAGCAGTATGGCAGGTGGAATGAGCTCCTTACCTCCGGGAGGCTCCTACCCACCAACCATTAGCAGAGATCAATGCAGGATGTGATCCACCTGCCAATCGCTTGCAGGTCTGGCAGGTGTGGCTTCAGCATAGGTAATAAACAGCTGGCAAACCTCTCCCTAACTCCATCCGCCTGCTCTTTATAATAAGTGAGAGCCTGCCCCAGGTCCAAAGTATGGAGCCTGTGTTTGGCCTCAGAGGCAAGATTTGGGAAGAACACCGGAAGAGTCATCGCCTGGTTCTGGCGCAACTCTGACACAACCTTCGGGAGGAACTTTGGGTTCAGGCACAGGACAACCTTGTCCCTGTGGAAGACCAGGTAAGGACACTCCACTGAGAGCACCTGGAGCTCACTTGATCCTTCTGGTTGACGGATAGCCACCAGGAAGGTGGTCTTCCATGACAGGTGAGACATGTCACAGCTGCTAATCTGTCCGAATGTCTGCCCATGGGCTTTGCCAAAACCAGCAACAAGTCCCACAGTGGTGGTGGTTCACACACTGGAGGGAAATGTGATCTAAGCCTTGAAAAATGCCAGATCACCTTCTCCTGTGCCACTGACTGCTGACCGCCTGTGCCTGGTAAGCAGAGATGGCTACCAGGTGCACCTTAAGGATCGCTGACTGAAGTCCTTCTTGAGAGAGAGACCACAGGTAGTCCAAATGCTAGCCACTGGACAGGACAAAGGGTTCAACCCTTGTTCTGACACCAAATGGAGAATCTCTTCCATTTGAAGGCATAGCATTTTCTGGTCAACCTTTCTAGATGACTCCACTACAGTGAGAACATCTTCAGAGAGACTCAAAGCCTGGAACTCTAGCCAGGAACCAGGCTGTCAGGTGCAGGGATTGAAGGTCCGGGTGGAGTACCTTCCCATGAATGATAGAGAGCAGGTCTGGGCGTGCTGGAAGACACCTTGGGAGCCTGTTGCTCAGGTTGAGGAGGTCGGGTACCAGAACTGGCCGAGCCAGTCCGGAGTCACCAGGATCACCTGTGTCTTGTCCCTCCTGACCTTGAGTAGCATCTTGTGGATCAAGGAAGTGGAGAGAAGGCACAGAAGAGACCTGGGGTCAAAGTCCTTGAGAGGCATCCCCGCAGCAAGCCCTGCTGAGGGGTGGGCACAATACAGCTTCAGCTTCTGCTCTCCTTGGGAGGCAAACAGGTCCACCTGAGGGGGCCGCTGGGAGAACAGGCTGTGAACTACCTCTGGTGAAGAGATCACTTTGAGAAGCCTCACCCACCTGGCTGAGAGCATCTGGCAGCTGAATGTAGGTTTCTGCCACATGGATGGCTAGGAGATCAACCACCACGCTGCACGAGAGTCACCACATGGAGAGCTTTCCCTGCACAAGGGCAGGAGTGCATCCCGCCTTGCTTGATGAGTTAGTACATGATCGTGGTGTTGTCCATCTGGACTTGAACCACTTAACCCTGAACAAATGCAGCGAATGCTGTCAGCACCAGCTGAACCGCTCGAACTCCAGCAGGTTGATGCGACATTGGGGCTCCTCATGGTCCAGAGCCCGTGGACCGTGTTCCCCAGATATGCACCCCAGCCCGCGGAGAGGCATCGGTCATCAGGATGACCGCCATCTCGGGCAGACAAATGGGATCCTTCCTGCAGATGCTCTGGAGACTAAGCACCACTGAGGGTGTCCCACATCTTCTGGGTCACAAGGACCAGCTGGTTGAAGTGACCTATGGACAGAGACCACTGGCTGGCCAGCTCCCATTACAGGCAGGGCTTGACAAATCCTATAGCCCGCACGCCCTGACAACAATTTTGCCTGGGGACAAGCAGATACTGAAGTTCTGCTTGTCCCATGGACTAGTAATCTGCAGGCAGGGTTTAAAATAGTGCCCCAGTTTAGCGCCTTGCTAATTTTAAAATCTTGCTGCCATTGTCCTCGGACAGCCACTAGTGGGCACCGTGGAGCACTGCCGGAGATTGCCGAAAAGGCCACCAAAGTGAGCCCTGAGTTTGAAACCACGCTAGAAGAGACACTTTGTTGGGAAGAAACTAGGGAACTCCATTTCTGCCGGCGCCATCTGTAACGCCGGGAGTTTGTCCGCTCCATGGAGTGCTGTGGACTGCTCGGTTCTGTGAGCCCATCCAGCATCTCGAGAATCCAGGTGTCGAGAGGACTGTCCAGTGTCGGTAAACCAGAGAGGAGCAGCGACCAGAAAACACCAGAGTCTGACACCAAAGGCCTGGTAGGTAAGTACTGAGAGGGCCGGGGCGGAGATGTGCTACTGCTGCAGTGCTTACAACAGAATTCAAAAACTGGAAGGCTCATTGTATTACCGATAGGGAGTGTAATGGGAGGAGTCTAAAGGGGAAGAGTACATCAGCAGAAAACTAAATTTAAGTTGGGCAGGGAAAGTGATAAGAAATCACTTGATTACAAAAAGTGTAAATAATTTACATTTTGTAGTGTTCTGGGAAGTAGATGCAGTTCTCAGGTGGAAGCAAGGAGTTCAGGTATTCCGGGCCTGCTAATGAAAACAGTCACTGCTCTCCCATTACTCGCCTTGACCGCTTAGTCCAGTGGCTGTGCAGCGGAAGCAGCTGGTCCTCATTCGCTTTCTGTGACTGTCTTAGCCCACTCTCTGCATATATCGACTGCCAGTCCTCCTCCTATAGGCCAACCCCTTCAACCCCTTAACTTGATACCCTCCTGCTGCAGTTAGATCCAAGGCTGTGATTCCAGGTTTCTTAGTGCCTCAAATCTATAAGATGTTTTGACAGGTGTCAGCCCTGGAGATGCGCTGCTGGCATCCGACAGTACTCGCTGGCTTTGCAAGTTTCTGGACCTGTTCCTCCTCGGGATACTCTTCCTCTGTGTCGTCCTTGTTTTTCTTTTGTTTCCCTTTCATCTGATGCCAGCCAGGGTGGTACAAATCAGGTAGCCGGTGGAGGGTTGCTACTGGGGAGCAAGCACAGCAGGGAAATTAAACATTCAAATATGCTGATTTACAATTTTTCTTCCTCTCTGAGTCTAACGTGTGGGAGATGTTTAAATCTCCTCGGGACTCTTCCATGCTGCTGTCCTGAGAGAGGGAGGGAAAAGGCAGACTGTCACTACTCTGGGTGACTGACTAGTAAGCCAGGTTGTGTTGCAGCTCTGCATAAGGTCAATACATGAAGACAGCTATTAGCTGATTGTATGAGGATACCGAGTGGCATGATAGAGAACATACAGCTCTGATAAACATGTGACAGGCCAGTATAGGCAGGGTATTTCATTTGCTATGCTAACTCAGAGATGTCGACCTTGCCTTGCTGGTCTGTCACTTACTCAGATAGCTGTCTGCCCTGTCATGCCTCTTCCTCACACAGTCATCTGACAGCTGTATAATGACCAAGTTTTATGCAGAGCTGCAACATAAACTGGTTTACTGGTCACCATGAGTCACTCAGAGAAGTGACACAGAGTCTGCTTGTTCCTTCAATGGTAAGCTTGCTTCATCAGAAATTATTGATACTTCTGCTGTCCTCAGATTTTCCTCATGCTTTGCTGTGAGTCCCCTTTCAGAACAGCAGCATGGAAGAGTCCTAGAGATAGTTGGTCAAGTCAGGCTTAGTAGTGACAGTCTGCAGTTTGCTGCCCCACTGTTCACTGCATGCTGTATGTTGTTCTTCACCTGTATGGTGTGTGCTTGCATAGCTGAGTCATACAGCTGCCAGATTACAGGAGCAGACTGGGAAGTCAGAGTGACCAAAACTTGGTGCTACTGTGGTTGTACATAATATTTATTATTGCTCATGACTGCATAATAATCTTTGTTACCAATTCAAATATTGTGAGGATTTATTTTTGTCACTGACTGTGCCCAGCCAGGGTACTTAACTTACAGATGTTACAGTGCCAGATATCTTACACCTGCAGCACTGCTAATTGGTTAAAAAGCATAAAGCAGTCCCAGAAGTTTGTTTTGTGCCAAAATAAAGAAAAAGATACCGTAACCTAGCTCAAACTACTAGTTCTAGCTGACTCTAGTACTATAAATGACAGTAAGTAGTAATATAACTACTTACAGAGAGAGGAGACAGAGCAAGGGTTGGGGTTTTATTTGGCCAGCCCAGAAAAGTAAAGGAAGTGGGCAAAATAAAAATAAATGGTAAACTGGTGTTTTGTTCTGCACTTGGTGCATTGTGATTGTGCCTTGCCAGCTTGCCTACTATTGTGCAAACCAGCTAGCCTAGCTTGCTACAGTGGTGGAAGCCAAAGGTGGTGGTGTGTGCATGTGTGTGTGGTGGCTGTAAGTGAGACCAGACAGAGGATCTTGTCTTGAAAGGGTAGAGATGCTAATTCTGTCACAATCCTCTCCATCCTGACAAACAAAATGAAACAAAAAAATCATATTCTCCTTATTGTGTATTAGAACCCTAAAACTGACACTAATAAATCTGTTTAGGTTTTCTGTATTTTTATATTTTCTGTTAAAAATATGCAAATTTTACCTGGACTACCAACTCGATCACTCAGACAACTACTTTTGACAAGCCACTTGTCCGTGGACAAGTACCTAATTTTAAAATTTGTCAAGCCCTGATTAAGGACTGATATGTCAATGGGCCCCTGGTGCAGGGCCACCATGTAGCCCAGAGAGCACAGAAGTCCCAGGCAGGGCGCAAGTGTCCAACCAGAAATGATTGGGCAAAGGGAGGAAAGAACCTACCCTATTTGTCAGGAGCCGGGCTCTGGCTTGGTAAGAGTTGAGCTCTGCCCCAATGAAGCTGATCACCGGTAAGGCACGAGTCCGACTTGGCCTTGTTGACTAGGAGGCAAAGGTCAAGGCAGGTCTGGAGGGCCAGGTACCTGGACCACTCCATCTCCTGTCTGGAGGGACCTGCTATTAGCCTGTCGTAAAGGCAAGGGTACACCTGATCCCTCGGTGCCTCAGGTAAGCTGCCACCACTGCTATGCATTTGGTGAAGACACTGGGGCTGAGAGAGGACGAATGGTATGGCCTGAAACTCACAGAGGGTTCCCTTGGCTCAGAAGTGGAGGAACCTTCAGGGGACAGATGGATCGACATGAAATAATGTGTCCTGGAGATCCAGAGAGAAAAACACATGTTTTGCTTAAGAGATGGTATGATTTGGGACAGAGTTACCATCCTGAAGAGTGGGACCTGAGGAATTTGTTCAGGTAGTGCATATCTAGAATGGAGCAGCACCACCCCCCAATCCACTCTGGCACCAGGAAATACCTGAGACAAACCCTGTGTGCACGAGGATCCGCTACTCTGACCACAAATCTCCTTGCGGTGGAGCTGACTATGTCATCTCGGAAAGCCAACCGAGTGTCTGTAGATACCAAGTCCTCTGTGGGCGAGAGGCTCAGCTGGAAGGGTACTGCCTCAATTCTAGAGGCAGACCTGGCTGACCACTTCCAGAACCCACCTGTCCGTGGTGACAATGGACCAGGCGGAAAGAAAGTGGCAGAGCCAGCCACCCACAGGAGGACCAAGGGAGATGTGACGGGCATGAGGGTGGCATCCCTCACCGCCACCGAGCAGGCTTGGAGGAGGAGGATCTGGCTATGGAGCCACCGGGTCCTTCCTCCTGGCTTATGGACTGCCAAGGCCACAGACTTGGGGCCAAGGTTGCCAAGATTTCCAGCCAGTCTCCTACAAACAGGTGGAGGACCTGCTCCTCCTCGATGGACACCAAAAGAGCACTAGTGTTGATTTGCTTGAACCCTTCTTCTTAAAAGCAGGTTCTTATTATCTGGCAGCTCCAATTGCTCATCTCTTTAACAGCCAATTATCCCATGGTTCTCAGGGATGGGGTGGGGAATGGGGATGCTGGAGAACCCAGAGGGCAGCAGTTTGGCAGGTGGAGAGGACAGGGATATTGTGGGAGATGGAAGAGGGATGGAGCTAGTGGGGGCAGTAGGGGGACAATATAGGGGAGGGAGAAGGGCACATAGGGACTAAGTGGGGGACAGAAACGTGGTGCAGAGGCAGGGAGGCAGACAAGTCAGTTAGGAGGCACAGTGGGGAGTCAGCATGCGGAAGGGTGGGAGAAAGCAAGGGGTTAGAAAGTGTCATGAATATTCAAAGTGGGGAAGATTCAGAACTGGGACCAGGAAAATGAGAAGATGCTGGGGCTACAACAGGAAAGGGAGGTGGGTCTTAGTGCTGGGAGATGCAATCCAAAGTGGGTCAGATGAGGAAGTAAAGGGAGCGTATAGTTGAATATGGGTGGAATCAGTACCTGGATTGACAGTGGGTAGGGGCGGGACAGTCTATTCTCAAGTGCGTAGAGAGGAAGGAGAAACCATGTAGTGGTGCACATGGGTACAAATGACTTGGGGGGTGATACTGTCGAGTTGGTAAGGGAGTTTCAAGGAACTGGGGAAGTTGAGTGAGGATGCAGGAGATCAGTGTCCTTTCTCGGAGGTGCTCCTGTACCCAGGGCAAGCATGGTGAGGAAAGTATGATACAGTTCAATTCTTGGCTGGGAGAGTGGTGTTGAACCAGAGGGTATGGGCTAGCGGGAGGTTAGGGTAACATTTGGGACAAGTGACCTATTCACAGTGGACAGATTACATCTGAGTAAGGGACAGGGGGTTTCAAACAGGGGCTGGGGAATACAATAGCAACTAAGGTGGATTTAAAGTAGGTGTGGGGAAGCAAGTGTGCAGCAGGAATGCAGGGCCGCTGGAGATGGGAGCCGAAGAGCTCACCCCCCAGGCTAGCAGGGATGGTACCAAAAGGTTACGGGCGTGAGGGAGGGTTAAGGATGGGGAGAAAGGTTAAGGAAGGGAAGGCAACAAGTTGGGAGGGTGGTCTTCTAAATGTAAGAAGCCTGGGGAGAAAAATCAGCTGAGTTACAGGTTCTCTCTGACAGTGGGGATGGTGACATTGCAGCCATCATGGAGACTTGGGCCACCTAGTACCAGGACTGGGACCCAATGATCCCAGGGCATAAGATATACAGGAAGGACAGGGAAAGGGGGAGAGGTGGCGATCTACGAAGGGAGGGGATAAAGTGTGCCAGGGAAGAGGAGGACAGAGGCTTTATAGGTACAATTTCTGGATCTCGAAAATAGGACACTGAGGATGGGAGTGGCGCATAGCCACCAGCTCAATCGGAGGACTTGGACAGGAGTTAGCAGAGCAGATTAGGAGGGTCTGCGGGAGGGGAACACCGCGACAGTGGGGGACTTCAACCTACCAGGAGGGACTGGGCACCCCAGCCACCTCGTGCAAGGGAGCAAGTCCTCCTGAAACATTCCAGGACAGCTTCCCACTCAGTTGGTCGATGAACTGACCTGGCTGGAAAAACTCTGGACCTAGTTCTGTCCAACAAGGAGGCTGTAAGGATGCTGGGGTGGTGGACCCGCTGGCTGGGAGTGATCACCACTGGTGGTGTTCATGCTCAACACGGGCAGGGAGTGGTTGACATCAGGTGGGCAGACTTTGGCAAGATGGGGAAAATTTGGGGAGGCATCAGGAAGAAATTCATCCATGCTTGGATGCAAGCCAAAAATGGGAAATCATAAAACAGGGGCTGGTGGAGGCTACTGGATCACTGTATCGAGTCACAGAGCAAGAAGGAAGGCTAAGAAACCTAGACGGTTGAATCAGGAGGTCTTGAAAGGGTGAGGGCTAAAACACAGGTCACTTACCTGTAACAGTAGTTCTAGGAGTGGTATATGATGTTCATCCACACTTTCTGGCCATTGCCTTCCCTTCAAGATTTGCCAAAACGTCTAAGCAGACTCCTCCCACCCACCTGGGTAGTAACTCCTTGGCTCGCCCATGACACCAGATCTTGCCCACTGGAAGCTGAGTGTGCGCCACAGCTTGGGAGGTTGGGTGGGTCCATGTGGATGAACATCATATACCATTCCTAGAAAGCGTGGTTATGTAAGAACTCACCGTAACAGCAGATCTTTGAAGAATGTTTCTTGCAGTAGGTAATTATTTCTGGGAGGTTTCAGCAGGTGGTGCTGCCACACGGCAGCTCTTCTAGCAGACTTTTGCCAGGGACTGCCCACACATGACATCACTTCCCTGCTTCCTATATAAATGTTGGTGGCTCCCAGTAACTTCAGTCCCCTGCCAGATTCAGAGGGAAACCGAGGCACCAGTGAGTCCCAACCCTAAGTCCTTCGATCAGAATTTGCTCTGTTAGAGAAGGAGGGGATGGAGGGTGGATCGCATCTACTGCAAGAGATATTTCTCAAGATCTACTGTTATGGTAAGTTCTTACGTAACTGCACTGTCTCTCCGTGGAATGGTCTCTTACAGTAGGGAAATTACTTCTGGGAGAATGACCCAGCAGTTATGTCCATGTGGGAGGATGATTATGATAGTATGCCCCACAGGACGGCACGGCCAAAAGCCATGCAACGCCGAGAGGCAATGCCTTGTAAAGGTATGGATGGTAGACCAGGTGGCTGCATTGCATATGTCTGTAACAGAGGCACCCTTAAAACAGGCCGCAGTGGCTGCAACAGCTCTCATGGAATGGGCCTGAACATGGCCCAGTAAAGGCTTATCATATTTTATATAACAAAACGAATGCAATGTGGTAGCCAGCAAGAGGGGTACATTTTGCAAAACCAGAAGGCCCTCATGACCAGGGGCAAAGGAGACAAACAGTTGTGAGTTTTTCTAATGGACTTAGTCTGATCAGTGTAATATCAAGGATGCGGTGGACATCCATAGTATGTACTATATGTTCCCAGCATTGGAGTATTCAGGGCAAAATACTGGCAACTCCAGGGATTGATCCAAAATTTGTTCTGAGACAATTTTAGGTAAAGAAGGATTGGTGCAAAGCACCACTCTATCCTCATGGAAGAGGAGATAAGGTTTCTGCACATAAGGGCGTGAAACTCAGAATTTCATCAAGCAGAGGTGATGGCTATGAGGAATAATGTTTTCCATGAAAGGAAATGGAGATCACAGGTGGCAGCTGGTTCAAAAGGCTCCACAGTTAATTTCTCAATCATAAAATTCAAGTCTCAGGGAGGCATGGGACGTTGAATAGGAGGCTTTAAATGTAATATGCCTTTCAGAAACATCTTGGCTAAGTGATGTTGAAACAATAGTCTGCCATCCAATGGTTCATGGAAGGCAGAAATGGCAGCCAAGTAAACGCTTGATAGAAGAATAGCTGAGGCCTTCCGCTGATAAGGAGGCTAAGTAGTCCAGGACCCTCGTGAGAGAGTAGGAATAAGGGTCAATGGAATGTGAGGCTACCAGATGGAAAAATGTTTCCATTGACAATGTAGTATCCCGGTAGCCGGTTTTCAGGACGCCAGCAGGATATTAGCCACTTGAGAGGACACTTGTAATCTGTTTATGAATGCGCCCTCAGAAGCCAGGCATGGAGATGTAAGGTCTTCAGATTGGGATATACCAGACAGCCTTGGCATTGAGTCAAGAGGACCAGCCTGAATGGCAATGGAACAGGTTCTGTTATCGACAGTTGTCAGCATTGGGAACCAAGACCGCCAAGGCCACAGGGAGCTATGAGAATCAGTGTGGCAGGCTCCATCTGTAGTTTTAGTAAAGTGCAGGGAAGAAGAGGGAGTGAGGGAAGGCATATAAGAAGAGTCCTGTCCAGGGTTGGGACTGGGCATCTGTAGAGCTTCCTTTGCTCAGGACAATGGAGAAATATCTGGGAAGTCGATGGTTGTCTGGGGAGGCAAACAGATCTATATGTGTAGTACCCCAGAGATGGAATATGTCTTGCAGGACGGAGTTGAACAATGTCCACTCATTGGAGGAAGACTGGTGACTCAAGAGATCCGCCAAGCGTTGCAACGCCCTGGGAGATAAACAGCCAGCACCACATGTTGTTGAATAGCTTTATGCCATACCCAGAGCGTGTCCACACAAAGGAGAGAGAATGGGTACACTCTTGTTTGCTGAGGTAAAATACTACCATCATATTGTCTGACTGAACCAGGAGTCGGCCGGAGTCAAATAAGGACGGAAGGCTTGGAGTATCAGAAGGACTGCCCTCATTTCCAATAGATTGATGTGAGGGTGAGTTGGACCAGATGGCCACATGCCTTGGGTTCGGTATGGGCCGAGACGAGCGCCCAGCTGTCGAAAGAGGCATCTGTCATTAGAATATTGTGAGGAGGGGCTTGGAAAGGCATTCCATGATCAAGGTTGGATCGGATTGTTCACCAGATTAAGCTGGAGTCACTCTGATCAGGTCTTCGAATTGTCCTGTTTTCTGACGGCACCATTGGTTTTGTACAGTCCACTGAATGGGATGCATCCAAAGGCGCAAGTTCCACCAAGGAATGGCTGCCACCATATGCACAAGGAGGTGGAGCATCATTCTGGCAGTGACGACCTCTGAACTGGATCTTTGAGGCCAGGCCAGTTAGGAATCCTGATGAGCAGGAGACAGGTAGGCCCTGGCAGTAACCGTGTCCAGTATGGCTCTGGCGTACTGGAGCGATTGGTTGGATGAGGACTGGACCTGGGCCAGTTTATCGATCCCAAGATTGTGGAACAACTGAATAGTCTCTGACAGAGAGGATAGCAGATGTTCCCATGTGTCTGCTTTTATCAGCCAATCGCCTAAATAGGGAAAGACTAAATGACCTACTTTCTCAAGTGCTCTGCTACCACGGCCAAGCATTTGGCTGCACCTCGGCTGAGGACAGGCCCTAAGAGAAGTGCCCAAAACTGGTAATTTTACCCAGCAAGGGAAGCACAGATCTTTTTGATGGGCTGGATGTGTAGATGTGTGTCCTTCATATCTAGAGCACACATCCAATCCCCTGTTGTAGGAGAGGCATGATGGAAGTTAAGGTAGTCATGCGAAAATGTTTGTACTGGATGTATTGATCTAGATTTCTCAAATACAGAATTGGCCGGAGGTCTCCAGTTTTTGGGTACCAGAAAGAAATGGGAATATAAGCCCTGTTGTTGATATAACAATGGTACCGAACAACGGTCCATTTGGTCAGAAGTTCCTCCTGGAGTAAGGTAAATGAGCCCTGTCATATTCCCGCAAGGTCCCCTGGCTGCACTGTCTCCCCGCCCCGCCCACCTGCCCTCCCGTGATCTCCACTCCTGCCCTGCCCCTACCACTTCTCATACTCCCCCTACCCCTGCATCTCCCCCGATCTCCTACCCTCACTCCCCCTTCCTTGTCTTGCCTCATAGCTCAAGTCTTGTACTGGTTATTACATGTCTGTAAGTCAATGATCATATGTTTGTAACTAAAATGATGACTGTTGCACACGCTGATGTGGAACCTTTGTAAAAGAGCCTTGGCTCAAAGGTATTGTAATCCTGATTGAAATAAATAAATAAAAGGATAGTGAAGCTTCCGAGAGGAAGTGAGGGGCCAGTGTGAGTAACCCAGGGTATAACCAGTTTGGATGAGCCAGAGTACCCATTGGTCTGTTGTTATTAGTTGCCAGGCCCCTGAATGGAGGACTAAACACCCCACCGCTTTGAGACCTGGGTGAGGAGGCAGGGATAGCCCTATGGAGTCACTGAGAACTGGATTGGCCAGCCCCACCAGTGGGATGGCACAGGAAGAACACGTGGCAGCCGAGTGGCCTCTTGTGTTGATTGGCGGCCCACGAAAAGTATCTGTATTGGAGAATTTATAACGGTTACCCTCCTGGAATAGAAAGAGTATTGAGTCCGAGGGGTATGGTACATGCCTTGGACCAAGCGAAAGGCACGCTCTGAAGCTTCAGAGGTCGTCCAAAAGGATTTGGTACCAGGACCAAAAGAGTTTATCACCATTAAAAGGGGTGTTAACCACTTTGTGTTGAATATCAGCTGCCAGGCCTAAAATGCGGCCATGCATGACGACATAGGGCAATGCCAGTGGCTGACAGACGAGTTGCAGTATCAACATCATAGCCAGATCTGAGAAGATATCGAGGATGGAAGTAATGGTTGATATAGTTCAGCAACTGCTCCTTCTGAGGAAGGAGGCAGTGTGGTAATAGTGTCTAAGGCAGAGGCACCCAAAGTGTGTTGGTATTTCACCATATGGCCCTTATAGTTGAGTATTCTAATATTCATGGTGCCTGAAGCAAAGATTTTTTACCCAGATAGTCTATTCTCCTAGATTCCTTATCTGGGGCAAACAGCTCATGTGTTTAGGTTCGGTTCTGTTCATGAGCAGCAGCAATGACCACGGAATCCACTTCGGGCATGCTGGAAAAATATGAGTGGTCCAAAGGGTCCTGATAGAGCTGGTCAGCTTTCTGAGGGACGGCTCTAATGGCTGAAGGCTGACGCCATGTGTCAGAGATAGCATTCTGATAAGTTGGTAGAAGTGGAGGAATGACCATGACAGGCTCCTCAGGTATCTCGAGTTACTCAGCCATGTCTTCACGTTGTTGATCCTGTTCCATAGTAGAAAAGCCCATGACTTTTGTATTTGTATCATCATGTCATTGAAGGAAGACTCATCTGGAGGAGAGATGGCCAGAGGTGCTGGCAAGTCTCGTCCAGGGAAGAGACCACGGAGTAGGGAGATTCCGTGTCTGAGAAGTCAAAATTAGGAAAATCCCTTCATCAATATGGTCCAGAAGGTCACCCACCAAGTCGGGTTCATCCGACAGGTAGTCCTCCTAGGGGGAGGGGTGGAGGAGACCAGGAGGTATATTCTGGTTAACATGACTTTAGGTGGGGAGAGGAGAATGCTGCGGCGTAGGATCCAGATCTTGTGCACGGGTCTGACAATAACCCACAGAGTGCAGAACTGCTTGCACAATGCATTCAATATCCAGCGTAGGAGGCGTGGAACAGTCACAGGTGCCTGCTGGGAGACAATGGGAATAGAGGGAATGGGCCAGTGGGTGGGCACTGGACGAGCCCCTGGAGTAATGACCAGGGTCCCTCTGTGTATCAGCCAAACCCCTATAGGAAGGCACCTGAGAAGGCGGTGGATGTTTAGTAATGCAATGAGGAAGGCTTGCTCTGTGATACTGTGACATCGACGACGAGCCAGAGGAGGTATGTTCACTATTGTAAGAAAACGCTGGGCTGCGAAGTTCACAGGTAATCGCCAATGAGGCAATAGAAGCTTCATTGACGGAGGAGGAACGTCCTGCACTGACTAAAGTGCATAGGATACTTTCATCAATGAGAGAAGCGCCTCGCCGATGAGGAAGTCAAAACAGAACACCCATCCATCGACAGGGGCAAGACAAGGAAGTTACCATCGACGTGAGGTGCGGCAGGGGTGTGAGGAGGGCTCTCTTTCTGCCGGAGCAAGACCCAAATGCAAGGGAGCCCTTGGAACGAGCCCCTGGTCCCCAACAGAGACACTCTCTGTTCCATAAGATAATGATTAATCTGTTGCAAACTGGCCAACCACGGTTGCTAACTTAAATTCCTTACGGAAAGCACAACTAGTGGTGTCGCGATGGTCCCAGACACTGAACACAGTATAAATTATTGTCAAATGATAAATCTTCCTGCCACAAGTGCAGGAACTAAATAAGGCTTGCTTGCTTGAAGGTTTTTAGACATCTGCCTGTATTCAAAATCTCATTGATGATCATGGCACAGAAATTGAGCTAGTTGCACAAGCCAAGACGGTGGATAATGAACCGAGGTTACTAGGAGTTACCACGCTACATAGGAAGCAGGAAGTGATGTCATGTGGGCGGTCCCTGACAAAAGACCGCCAGAAGAGTTGCCGGTGACAGCACCACATGCTGGAACCTCCCAAATGTATTACCTACTACAAGAGACCATTGCTAGAAGATCTACTGTTACAGGTGAGTAACCTGTGTTTCTAGGATGTGGATATGATGTTCTATCCACAGTTTCTAGCACACTCTAGCAGTTCTCCAGGAGGAGGGAGGCAAGGTGCACACCCCTACTTAAGAAATAAGGACTGCAGAACTGAGGCCCCAAACCAGCATCCCGACGTGCCTCTAGGTCAATGTGGTTATGGGAAATGAAGTGTGTGCAGACTTCCATGTAGCAGCCCTGCAGATTTCCTGGATAGGGATGTCCCTAGAAGCAGCCACCATTGCAGCGGTATGGTGGGTGGAATGAGCCCATAGCCTCCAGGAGGCTCCTGACTGCCAACCTATAGCAGAGATCAATACAGGATGTGATCCACCTGCCAATCATCTGCTTGGCTGCAGGTCTGCCAGGTTTGGCTTCAGCGTAGGTGACAAACAGCTGGTGAACCTCTCCCTGAACTCCAGCCATGTGCTCTTTGTAATGCTAATGCTCGCCTCAGGTCCAGAGTATGGAGCCTATGTTCAGCCTCTGGGGTGTGATTCGGGAAGAACACCGGAAGAGTCATCACCCGATGCAAGTGAAACTCCGACGCAACCTTCGAGGAACTTTGGGTTTGGGCACACTACAACCTTTTAATTGAAAGTTCATTTTGTATGCCGATAAAAATAAATGCTTTTACTACTACTTACTAACCTTGTCCCTGTGGAAGACCAGGTAAGGAGACTCCACCGAGAGCACCTGGGGTTCATAGATCCTTCTGGCTAATGTGATAGCCACCAGGAAGATGGTCTTCCAAACAGGTGAGAAATCTCACACCTGTGCATCAGTTCAAATGGCTTGCCCATGAGCTTTGCCAAAACAGCAACAACATACTAACATACTAAAATGCCAGCAGAATAGGCCTAACAGTCTTCCTGTTCAGCTCGCTTGGTCAGCCCCCACCCTGGGTGCTGACCTTCCTGCCCCCGCCTCTCTGGCTTCTCCTTCCCAGTTCCGATATTCTTGCTGCATTGGATTTTGCTTCCAGAACCCTTCCCCTGTACCTGTCCCACCCCTCTTGAATCCCATGGTTTTGGTGTTTCACGCACCAGAGGGGAAATGTGGTCAAGGCCTTTGAAAAAGCGCAAGACCACCTTCTCCTTAGCCACTGACTGCTGACCAGCCTGTGCTCGTAAGCAGAGATGGCTAACAGGTGCCCTCATGGGTCGCCGACTGTAGTCCCCTTGGGAGAGAGACCACAGATGGTCCAAAATGCTAGCCACAGGACAGAATGAAGGGTCCAACCCCTGTTCCTGACACCAAATGGAGAATCTCTTCCATTTGAAGGCATAGCATTTTCTTGTTGATTCCTTTCTAGATGCCTCCACAACAGTGAGGACATCTTCGGAGACCCAAAGCCTAGAACTCTAGCCGCCTAGGAACCAGGCTGTCAGGAGCAGGGATTGAAGGTCTGGGTGGAGAACCTTCCCTGACTGATTGGCAGCAGGTCCGGGCGTGATGGGAAGACGCCTCAGGAGCCTGTTGCTGAGGCTGAGGAGATCGTGGTACCAAAACTTGTGTAGTCAGTCTGAAGCCACTAAGATCACTTGAGCCCTGTTCCTCTGACCTTGAATAGCACCTTGTGGATCAAGGGAAGTGGAGGGAAGGCAGAGAAGAGGCCTGTGGTCCAAGGCCTCAAGAAGGCATCCCCTGCAGTGTTCCCTGCTTGGGGAGGCGGGCACAAAATAGCCTCAGCTTATGCTCTCCCTGGAGGTGAACAGGTCCATCTGAGGGGTGCCCACTGGGAGAACAAGCTGTGAACTACCTCCTGATGGAGAGACCGCTATGAGATGCCTCACCTCCCGGCTGAGGGCGCCCACCAGCTATCTGGAGGCTCCTGCCACATGGATGGCTAGGAGATCTGCCTCCAGGCTGCTCATGAGAGTCCAAATGCAGAAGGCCTTGCACAGGGGCAGGGAGTGCATTCCTTTTGCTTGTTGAGCTAGTACATGGTTGTAGTGTTGTTCATCAGGACTTGGACCACTTGACCCCAAACAAGCGGAGTGAAGGCAGTCAGCACCAGCTGACTGCTCGGGCTTCAGCAGGTTTATGTGGCATCGGGACTCCTAAGGGGTCCTTAGCTCCATGAACTCTGTGCTCCCCAGATGGGCAGCCCAGCCCGTGAGAAAGCATTGGTCATCAAGATGACTGTCAGCTTGGGGTGGACAAATGCATCCCTTCCTGCAGATGCTCTGGGACAAGCCACCACTGGACGGTGTCCCACATCCTCTGGGTTACAGTGACCAGCTAGCTGAAGTGACCTTGCACTGAGACCACTGGCTGGCCAGCTCCCACTGCAGGGAGCACATATGCTAACGGGCCCATTGGACCACGCCAGCGGGCCACCATGTAACCCAGAAGCAGGAAGTTCCGGCAGCAGGCGCCCAACCAGAAATAACTGGTTGGGGAGGACAGAACCTCCGTCCTGTCCACTAGGAGCCGAGCTTTGGCTTGGTACAAGTCGAGCTCTGCCTCGATGAAGCTGATCACCTGCAAGGGCACTACTTCTGACTTGGCCTCGTTGACTAGGAGATCAAGTTGGATGCTGGTCTGAGGCCAGATCCTGAACCACTCCACCTCCGCCTGGAGGAACCTATCAGCCAGTCATCCAGGTAGGGGTACACCTGGATCCCCGGTGCCTCAGGTAAGCTGCCACAACTGCTATGCATTTGTCGAAGACCCGGGGACCAAGGAGAGGCCGAAGGCATGGCCTGGAACTCACAAAGGGTTCCTTCCAGCTCGGAAGTGGAAGAAGCTTAGAGGGACTGATCAGGACGTGAAAGAATGCATCCTGTAACTCCAGGGAGCAAAACCACATGTCCTTCTCAAGAGATGGTATTATCTGGGACAGAGTTAACATCCTGAAGATGCGAGACCTGAGGAATCTGTTCAGGTCATGCAGATCTAGAATGGGGCACCAGCCCCCATCCGCTTTGGCATCAGGAAGTACCTGAAGACAAACCCTAGATGTTCTAGAGGATCTGCTACCCTGACCATGACCTCCTTGCAAGGAGCTGGGCTATGGTATCTTAAAGAGCCAACCGGAGTGTTGCAGATACCAAGTCCTCCCATGGGGCTTGGGCTCAGCTTGAGGGTACTGCTCGAACACCAGAGGAAGACCCTGGCCAACCACTTGCAGAACCCACCTATCCGTGGTAGCAGCAGACGAGGTGGAAAGGAAATGCCGCCCCCACAGGAGGACCCAGGGCGGTGTGACGGGCATGAGGGTGTCAGTACCATCCTGTCACTGGGCAGGCTTGGAGGAGGAGGAGGACCTGGCTGAGGAGCCACCGGGTCCCTTCCTCCTAGCTTTTGGACCACAGAAGCCACTGACTTGGGCCTATGGCACCAAGGCTGAGTTTGCTGGCCCAGCTTGTGCTGGGCTGGTTTTATCACAGGAGTGGGGGACTGAAAGGGCTTGTGCTTTTGCTGCTTGGAGCCCTTGGGATCCTTTTGGGAGGACGAAATGGAGTCCAAGGTGGCACTGGACTTGTGATATGCTTTTATGTGACCCTCCACACCAGGTCCAAATAGGTCAGTGCCTAGGAAGGAACATCCACCAGCTTGTACTGAGGTCTGCCATGAAGGTTGAGATCCTTAGCCAAGCCCTCACGGTGCATGGCGACTGTGGCTGCCATCGAGTGGGCACAGGAATCCCCAATGTCCAGAGCTGTCTGGAGTTGCTGCTTGCACAGTCTGACCCTGGTCTTGGATCTGCTTGACCATGGTCTGGAGGTCCACAGGAGATATGGAATCACCTCATCCAGAGAGCCCAAGAGGGCATGGAAAAGGTGTGCCATCAAGACGGCCAAGCTCGCCTGGCAGAGGAAAAGCGAGGAGGAAGCATAGACCTTTTTGGTCGAGTGGTCCATTTCTGACTCCTTGTCCGGTGGCCTGTCACATCACCTATGTTGCCTGATCGTGAAAAACAAGGAATTGGCCACCAACCCTCGGCCGACGGGTGTTTTGTGAACCCCAGAGGGAACTGGTGGATACCGTATATTTGGCGGTCCATCCAGTCTGAAAGCGCCTGGCAGGGTGCTGCCAAAGCTCCAAGGCCGGCTGACAATGGTCTGTTGGAGAGCCCCTTTATCCAGAATCTCTGTGAGGGGATAGCGAGCCTGTTTCTGAACGGGCTCCAGAGGCATCCCTGTGGACTTGGAGATGAGACCGAGGATGCCCATGAAGAATATAGGTCCTTCCTCCATCGAGAGACCCCACTGACTCCATGTCGACCAAAAGGAGTGCAGTGAGGAGTCCTCATACTGGAAGAGTCCAATAAAGCAGATGACCACTCGAGTCACTCTTGTCCCGCTGAGGATGGTCAAGGTGAAAGTGACCGACAGCCAATGGGGAAGACTCTTAGCTGGCTGAGACTCCTTGGTCGGAGCCCGGTCGGAGGCTGCTGGGGTGGCGGCTTCATCACAATTGGTGGAGAGGCCAACTTCAGCCGAACCGAGATGGCCTGAACCAGCTCCACAGGTGAAGGAATGGTGTCGACCAGCCCTTCTGGGGGCGCAGTATCGGTATGTCAGGCGACAGCCATGTGATGGTCAGTGTGGGAGCCAGGGTTGGCTTTGGACCAGACAACACTAACTTTTGCCACATGAGGTCTTCGTAGTGTAGATGCAACTTGCGCCAAGCTCTCCTCAGCCAAGGAGGATGAAGACAATAATTAACAGCGGTGTCGCCCTGTAGCCAAGAGCGGACCACCGATGTCAGTGGGATCTGTTCGACCACTAGACGAGGAAGACCTACCAAATGCACATCAGTGGCTACTTCTGATTTCGTGATTAGTCTGCACAATGTGGTGGTCGCCTCGGCTGGTTGGTTGCGATCGGGTCAGTGTCAGCTATGATATGTTTGGCACACATACCATGTTTTCCACCCATGCTAGTTGTGACACTTGACCAGCTGGTTCTGATTGCTCTATGATTTTTGTAATATAAAATGTGTTATTGAGTGTCTCTCATAAGACAGCCTGTGGAATGCCTCCCAAGGTTTCAGCTACAAG
Source organism: Neoceratodus forsteri (assembly GCA_016271365.2). Classification (NCBI taxonomy): domain Eukaryota; kingdom Metazoa; phylum Chordata; order Ceratodontiformes; family Ceratodontidae; genus Neoceratodus; species Neoceratodus forsteri. The sequence continues at coordinate 792,937,890 of CM057449.1, forward strand.
ATGTTAACCTGAAAGCCAGGAATTAATTAAAGACTAGAGAGACAAAATTAAGTGTCTCCTGTTTATCTGACTTAACTGTGTAGCTAACCAGCTGCCAGGATAGAGATCATAAACTTTATGACGTCTAGAGGAAGAGCAGTTAATTTCAGCTGGTGTTAGAAAGCTATATGACAGCTAAGTGAGAAAACTGCAGAGTTGTAAAAGTTCTCTGATGTCTTTGAAAAGCAGGAAACCACTTAGGATCAAAGAAGTCATTTGAGAAATGAGCTTTGCTGATGTCACCTTATCTAATTTACCTCCTGAGTGATAAGACATCCTGGTTGTATAATTTTTAATATTTAAAAGGAGGAGCTAGGTGGCATCATAGAAGGGTTGAGACACAGGGTTTAAACTGTATTCTGTATTTCCACTTACTGACATTCCTGTTTGGACTCTCTTAAAACAGCAGCTACCTAAAGCACTGTAAGAAGGTATACATTAGATAGAAAAGTCTAACTGTATGTTGGTAGGAAATTGCACTTTAAACCTTGTTCTTTTATGTGATTGTACGCTTTGTGATATATTGTTCTGTATTTACATTTTACATATTTTATCCATTTTCTTAGTAAACCTCTTATTTTAAAGAGACTGCCCGTGTCTTCCAAGTCCTTCCTTTTGCTTGTGATGCATGGATGGTTAAGATTTTGACAACACTGTTCATAAGCTTAAGGGTAATACCAAACTGGGAAAAGGTAAGAATTTTCCTAAGGTCTTTCATAGAGTTTTAGGGTTTATTTTGTATACCTGGTTAGGTGCCCATAAGTGAAAGATATCTGGCACTTCCTCAAGAGCAGAATTATCTGATCCTGTACATTTGGGTATGCTAGTATAAGGTTCACAGTTTGAATCCCTCAGAACTTGAGACCAAAGGTGATTTGGACCCACAAAACAGACAGGAGGGTTACCTTGTTCTGTTACCCTGTTCACAATACTGCACTTAGAGGTTGGCACTGTGGGAGCAGAGGGCCTGACCTGTTGAGTGGGGTTGTGACACTAGTCACAAAGTGTATCAGCACCTCTGCTATCAGTGAATGCTTCTGTGTGCTCCTGACCTATATCGCACATCAACGCACACATAGATTCCTTACAATTGCATGTTCAAGTTTCATGGCTGGTGACGCCAACCCTCACTCCACCATGACAACTGAATAGTTGTAGGAATGGACCTTGTGTCCCCTGTCCAGGGCACAGTGGTGTAGTCACTATCACAAGCACTTAGTGGTGTTGGCACCTTGCCTTGTTTATATCTGCAGATGGCCCCGATGTGCAATGCTTGTAGAGTGATGCGATCTTGCTGTTAACTTTGTATAAATCAATGCACGAATATCAGCATGATTTAGGTTCGGATTCAAAGACAGGCATACTGCCCATATCGATGCAATTTCAGGTCGCACCCAAAGAAGGGCACACTGGTACAGTACATTGCACAGCACAGTGCCCCAGCACTACACTCTGGTGCCTGCATATCTTTCTTTTTGATGGGTGTTGCTCTATTGTTTTTTCATTTTATGATAGCCCTACTGCTATGACTTTTATTTTATTTTATGTGATGTCTGTCAGGTGCACACTGAAACACTAAGTTATTGTAGAGTGTATAAATAGTTTTCCAACCTCACCAAGTTGGCTTAACGGGCCAAGATGTCATTTGTCTCACTCATGGTCTAGGGTGGCACTTTGTGTGATATGTTGTGCTCACAGAAATAAATGCATCTTTGTGGTACACTGTTTGAAGCATGCCAAAACTTTCCGCTGGATTACTGAGTCACCTGTCATCAGTAACTATAAATGGGTGCAAACACAACTGGAGTTACTGTTCATTACACGTGTGAAGGGCACCCATTATGCATTACAATCGCTTTTCAATCAATGCTTGTCTGCTATAGAAGTGTGAGCACGGACACCTGCCATCACATCTCAGGGCAGAGGGCTCACAATGGCACATCGGGTGACAGAACATCAGGGATCAGCGGTATGAAGTTGTCCATCAGTCTGTTTGCAAACCCTATGACACTGAATTTCTCCAGAAATAAGCACTAGAAATATAAATGTGTACAGAAGAATTACATAGCTATGTACACAAATTCTCTTGACTTGTCATGCCAGGACCTTGATCATGATGAGTCACGCACCATGTCTTTACGTCATTCTTTAGGGTGATGATGGGTGGGTGCTGGTGGTCTGTAGTGGGTGCTGGAGCGATTTACACCCATGAACTTAGCCATCACATAATAACCATGGCTTTGGTGTAAGCACTAATTGCGAATGTATACTACGGCTACAATTGCAAGGATCTTGCACAGTTTTTCTAGCTGTAGCCCCTGCCAAGCAATCATCAAACACTGACAGATAACAATGAAATAAACGGGACCCTGGGACTGACGAGAGACACCCTACATGGAAATAAGATCCTCAAAGCATGTTAACGGGATGGAATTGAAAGTGTCACACACCTTGCCCACATCATATTGTCAATTGAGGCACATCAAAGAGTGGCACAGCGTGTTGAGTACATCACTCTAACAGGGTAGTGGTGGCATAAACATTTACGCCCTTGGTCAACGGCTGCACATAGACACACAGTGGAAAAGACTGCAGAATACCTTGCTATGGACTTACTGTCATAATATATTTTTGCAGTTACATGCAACTGTCTCTTTTCCATGCGCAAATGCACTTCCAGTGACATTATACTAGTTTTGCCCATTCCTCTGGAGATCACTAAATGCAAAGCCTGGTGATGCCTTGATCATACCTTCAAGTAATCACTGAAATGTTTTTATATATCACAAAGCCATTAATTAGATGCAAGGAGGTGAGCAAGGGACAGACAATAGGAGCACATTCGAAAAATACATAATCATACTATAGATGTTTAATACGCCGCAAAACACACACAAACACACACACAATAAAAAAAAAACCACAGGAAATCAATATAATCGGATAAGTGCATGAGAAGAGATCAACCCACACATGAACACCCTGCAGCCCCAACAGAAAACGTTTTGGTACCAGTCATGCAATGGTTATAGCAAGGCAACAGATCATGTACACACACATCATTTGGTGTTTGTCATGTTTTCACCTGTGGTGCTACATCACTGAATTCATCGGCTAGAATAGCGGAGATAGCCTAAATGACTGCTCGATCATTTTCAGTATTGGTGCACAGTGACCGAGCAGAACTCTACAGGGGATGTATAACATATCCTCTACTTTCTGACCACTAATGTACTGTGCTGTATTGCAGTGCTGTAACTAGCTGTGCATGAATGCTTTGCACTCCAGGATGCTCACATCATTGGGCCAAAGGTGCAAAAGGGCAAAGAATAAGAACGCCATCAAGTGTCACAAAAAGAGACTAATTATTATGATTCGCATGACTGCATCTGTGTGCATTACCCGGTGGACTTCGGTCTTTCCAGACAAATAGTGACATTGTCAGGGTGGTCAACTGGATGGACCACAGCTCATATGCCAATGAATTATGGAATTAGGGACAGACCAATAACAAGACAGGCAAATTCAAATATCTTGCCTTATCAAGCCCAGAACACGATGTTGCAGAACCACAAGTGAAACATTTATATTGCTTTAGCTTAGTAGTGGGGTGGGGAGCACTTCCCAGGAATTTGGAGCACAGCGATTCTTTATATGTGGACTGCTTATTTATATTACTGGTGTTTTTTTATATTATGCACACTAATTACCGCAATTCACACCAGTTGTTGGTCCAACCAGACTCTGGCCCCAAATCAGTGACAGATTGTGCCATCGATGCCCTTCTGGCAAGTGCTGGGCAACTGCTGCGGAAATCAGAAGCTACAAATGCGAAAGATGATGCCACCTACAAAATCAGGTACAATTAATCATTTTCCATAGCATCAGAACAATATTCAGTATGTGTCACAGCAGTGACGAACAGGGACTTGCAGGACAGAAACAGTACAAAGTAATATGTGCAGACAGGACATGACAGCGCATGAAAACAGCAAATAAAACACTATTTTTGCAAAGACAGTTGGAACTGCATTACAACATAAAAGAGAACAGCGATTTGCACACAGAAAACACTTTAGACACTGCTGACACATGCAATATGTATTTGGATTACATCCCCTGCATAGAGGTGATTGCACCATTGAGACCTCCCGCTGCACAAAACTCCACGATGATATCACTGCAGAACACGCCCAGCAAGAAACCAGAGCAGGACGCACCTTCGGAGGTCAAAACAGTCAGAAAACAAAAGTTATTTTCATGAAAACTACCGCAGAAAGTAAATAAAACTGGGACCATTAGCTATCGCGACCACAGTGATCAGTTTGTTGATGTTTTAGCTTATAACTAATTCTTTGCACAGGATCTTTAAGTCTCCAGTAAATATTTAAGTTCATAATTTGATTTTTAAGTTTCTGTAATAAAGGGGCTATTGAACACAATGGGCCAGATATTCAAACTGCGCCAGGCTGTGGCGCAAGCTTGGGCGCAGCTCAATTTGGCTGCGCAGGGGTGTGGACTGGGCGATATTCAACGGAGCTGCGCCATGGCTCAGCATCGTTGAATATCGACCCCGGCCACCCCCAGTGCGCATGGCGCAGTGGCACCGCACCACGCAAGTGGCCAGAGTGGAGCATGAGATGCGCTTAGCGCGAAGTTCCATTGCGCCACGCACAGCAATCGCGATATTCAGTTAACATGCAAATGGGGCCACAATGTATGGCAGTGCACATGGGGCCATTTGCATGTCATTATAGCTCTATTTGCATGCAGGTGCGCTGATCCCGATGACTTGTGCCTGGCGCCTGCCAGGCAGCAGCCATTGGGGACCGACACTTCTGCAGCCCGATCGCGGGCATTTGTAGTAAAAAATAACTATTCCATCCAATATCCCTGGTGGTCCAGTGGACCACCGACTGCCGATCGCGGACATTTGTATTAAATAAAATAACTATTTGCAGTCTCCTGGTGATCCAGTGGACTGCCGTGTGCCCATCGCAGGCATATGCATAAGTATTAAAACGATCTCGTGGTCCAGTGCAGCTTCTGCCCGATCGCAGGTATTCAGAATAAATTATCCCTGGTGCGGTTCTCTTCACCGAGTTTTGCTTGCTCCCCCTGTCACCGGCATTCTTTCCCGCTTCGTTTACGACATCACAGGGGCTGCCGCTCACCGAGTCACAGCGTGAGCCAATGGCTGCAGTAGTTCTGTCAGTATTTCATTCCAGATATGTGAATGATCATCTCATATCTGAATGTGTAGCACGGCATGGGCTGCATGGCCACCGGCTCACGCCAGAACCAATGGGCGCAGCCCTACCGACGGTGCTCGGGGTCGGGCAGGCGGTGGGGGTGCTGCCACCCGCTGGCTGACCGGGGAGCAGGTGTGGGCCCGTGGGCGGGTGGGGAGGGGGTACCCCAGACCACCAGGGATATTGGATTTATTTATTTCACAGATGGTCATGATCGGGCAGATAGGTCCACTGACCACCAGGGATACAGGATGAATTCTGCTTTTATTTCTACAGATGCCCGCGATCAGGCAGTCCACTGACCACCAGGGAATTTGAGGAATTCATTTTTTCATTACAAATGCCTGCAATCGGGCATGGGGGCGCCAGATGCAGCCGACCAGGCCACCACAAGGGTGGCAGCTGCCGTGGTGCTCTGCAATGCGGCAGCTCACCTGTGGGTGGCCATAGATGCTTTTTTTGGATCAACTTTGTGCTGGCGCAGGTAGGGGCTATGATGGAGTGGCTCTGCACATCCCGGCTGAATATCGGGCTGTGCAGGGTATGCATGGGCACGCCCACCTGCTCCTGTATACATTACTGATGCGCTTCTGGCGCATCGGGATTTGTGCCACAAGACTTTTCCTTTTTGAATATCGCACCGGGCGCATTCAGTGGGTTGCACATGGCGCAACACTGGTGCTGCGCCAACCCTTTTGAATATCTGGGCCACTGTATGCAAATTGCTTCATGCTGCCAGCCTCCCTGCCTGCAACCCCTTTCTGCTACCTTAGTATAATATGTTTGTCTCTGCTGTAAGGTGTCTCTTTTTCATTTAATGGAGCAGAGTTTATTCTCCAAGACAGCATTAATATGAGTTACTGCATTTGATGTCATCATTAACACAGAATGGCTCTTCATGGTTTTGATCTGCTAATTTAAGAACTTTAGTCAGCAAGTGCCATTATGTATAACATCAGATAGGCTATAAAAGGACCAACTCATTCTTTTTGCCTGGCAAGTTATGTTTTGTCTGTGTGTTAATTTCTTAATAATTATAAAGGAGCTATAATGACCATTGTGGGTCAATTTGTTAAAAGGTTAATCTTTAGCAGAATTAAATATGTACCAAGAGCCTACAGTATATCCTTTGAATTCTTTAGCTGCATACCATAAGCAGAATAAGTCATTTAATTAAGGATGTAATTCCCTTTATCCAACCTGCAAGGGAAGCATCTGAATCCATCCTTAGTGAGCTAACATACTAAAAATACTGTATATACTATCATCTTCCAACAAAATTAATTTTATAAGTGTTCTTGCAAAATTATTAATAAAAAAAGGTCAGGAAGCATAGGGAAGACCAGGAGCAGTTGTAGAATTCACCAAAACTATTTATTTACAGTAGCAGTAACATAGAAAAATAAACTTGTTCAGGATAACTATGTACAGAGAAATAAAATAAAATCTTTCTCCAGTCTCTATGTGTCCCTTTTTCTTCCAATCCTTCAGAAATTGCAGCTCAGCTCTTTTATAAGTCATGTCAGCCCCCTCCCAACTAAACAAGCATCCTGTCCTTGTATATTTCAGGCAGGACGAACACAGTGTACTTGAGGCCCTTCTGCAAAAAGAACTAAAATGTGAACTCTGGTAACCTCTAGTTCTCAATATCTTAAGGCATAAGGCAGTCCTAGTGGGGGTAGGAGGAAGTAAGCTGTTGGTTAACTAGGATCTGCAGCTTATCTGTTAGGCAGGAGAAAATGGGCAGACTAGGTGGGCCAAGCGGTCCTTATCTGCCGTCAAATTCTATGTTTCTTTTTCAGTTATGTCAAATTACAATTATATACATTTCAACAGTAATGCTATATATTTTCCAAACACAAGTGATCCCAATATCAGTTACATTTCCACGCATTGATTTGCACATATTTTATATTAGCTGATATAGATATGCAAGGGAGAAAACAGTCAGCCAGAGAAAACTGAGAGACAGTGAGAGGAAAGAATCATAGACTGTTGGGGTTGATCAAGTCCGAAGTCTCACAGGAAAATTTGTATGAACCAGACAGAGAAGAAAGAGAAAAGGAAAGATCCTTGCATTTAAACACTTTCTCAGTATCAAATAGGACACAGTCTTATTTCACCCCATCACATACACCCTCCTTAAGAGGGAACCTGCTTTATTAGACAGGTTTCCAAAACCTTTATTCTCTAATAACATTTGCTACTTTCAGCAATTAAGCACATGTGAATCCAATTTTTGTAACAGTATAGTAAACAGTAAAGTTCAAACCCATAAATGTTTTTCCAACTTTCAGAACCCCCATTCCTGATCCATATCCTGACAGAAAATCAGCATTGCTATTCTCTTTACCAGATTTGTGAATCACTGTGAATTTAAATGGCTGCAGTGCCAGGTACCACTTTGTGATTCTGGAATTTTTATCTTTCATCTGGTTAAGCCAACAGAGAGGATTGTGATCAGTTACAAGAACAAAGTAAGTTCCTAGCAAATAAAACTTCAAGGACCTATGGGCCACTTTGCTGCTAAACACTCCTATTCGATAATGGAGTACCTTTCTCTCTGTCATGCAATTTCCTACTTATGTACAGAATAGGATGTTCTGTCCCATCTATATTTTGACTTAGGTCTGCACCGAGGCCTACCTCAGATGCATCTATTTTTAACAGAAGTGGTTTCTCAAAGTCTGGTATCTTTTTTTTTTTTTTATTATTTCTATTATACTCCCTCCTGTATGGCCCTCATCTGACCGGCTCCCCAACTCTGTCCCCCAGAATTACCGCGTGGCTTACCTTACGCCCAGTCCGGGAGCGGTGCTCATAAGAGTCAGTCGCCATCCTGCCGCTGTTTTTTTCCCTCTGTTTTCTCCCCATTTTCCCGAGGGCCCCAGGAGAAGGTCACATGCATGTGGAGGCACGATGCGCCTACAGCCCCAGTAACAACCCTTCTCCGCCCGCCTATTGGCCTATTGTCGGCACCCTGCTTGTGTAGCCCCTCGGCCTTCACAATGGGGGCAGCCGTGAGCAAGGGATGCCATCCCACCTCCCAGAGAGGAGAGCTGCCTGTCAGCCGCTCCATCCAGCTCTGCCCTCCCGTGCCGACATCCGATGACCCAGTCTTGCTCCCGAACCGGGCCGCTGGCATTCTGCGGTGAGATGTCCAGCACCTCAGCCCTCTGCTCCACGGGCCAGCCAAACTCTGTGCTTCTTAAAACAGGAGCTGAACATAATGCAGCCTTTATGGCTTGAAAAGCTTCATCACACTCTGGGGTCCATGTCACATTATTTGGGTACGCTTCTTTGTGAGTTCAGTGAGGGAGTAGCTAATTCAGCAAAGTTGGGAACAAATCTCGATACTAAACAGCCAGCCCTAAAATGACCTGACATGTTTGGTTTTAGGTACAGGGCTGTTAGCTACAGCTTCTATTTTAGAAATCTCTGTCTTAACTCTCCATTTCCCAACACATAGACCAAATATCTGGTTTCCTGCATGCCCAATGCACATTTGGTAGGATTAATAGTCAGACCTGCAATTTTGATAGCTTGGATAACTGCTTGTAGGTGTTCCAGGTGGCTTTTTCAGTCTGGACTGTACACCACAACGTCATCCAGGTATGCAGCACAATAACCAGTGTAAGGGGATAAAATCGCATCCATGTACCGTTGGAATGTAGCTGGCACACCATGTAAACCAAAGGGCATGGCGGTGAACTGATAGAATCCTATGAGGGTGGCAAATGCAGTTTTATCTCTGGATTCTTTAGCTAAAGGTATTTGCTAGTAACCTTTGGTGAGATCAAAGGTACTGATATACTTTGCACTCCCCAGTCTGTCCCCCAAATCATCTATTCTGGGCATAGGATAACTGTCATATTCTGACACTTGATTAAGTTGCCTAAAATCAAGGCAGATTCTAACACCTCCTCCTTTTTGTTTATAATTCCATGGAGATGACCATGCATTGTTAACTCCTCTATGATACTCAGTTCTTTCATTGTTTGTATTTCCTTAACCACATCAGCTCTTAACTGCTCTGGCAACCTGTATGTCTTTTGTCTAATAGGATGAGCATTCTTTGTCAGTATTACGTGCTCAACCCCTTTTGCTCGGAGTGATAAAAGTACTGTTAAATGTCTTTAGCACATTACTAATGGCTGCAGTTTGTTCTGAGGTTAAGGAAACATTCACCTTACAGCATCAACATTTACAGTTTGTTCCAGTCTATCTTAAGCAACATCAATATCTTCCTTATCGGTTTCTGGTAAAACTAGCAAGGCAGCTTTTGGTATTTTTTCAACCCATTTCTTGAGGAGGTTAACATGGTGTATCTTAGAAGGATTTTTCCCCATGGTCATAATACACCTTCTGCTGGTTTTTGGCCTCTTACTGATTACTATGGGCAATTTCAACATACTTTGCCAGTTTCTTTCTTAGGGCACACATATAAGAAGATATAGATTGTTTCTGAGTAGGGTTATTTTCCCATGTTTCTTTTATCCCATCCAGTGGCCCTCCTGGCTACCTATCATACAGCATTTCAAACGGTGAAAACCTGTTGATGCCTGTGGCACTTCTCTGTAAGTAAAAAGTAGGTAAGGCAAGTATTGGTCCCAGTCTTTCCTTCCCTTTACAAACCTTTTAACATGCATTTTAGGGTTTGGTTAAAACGCTTAGCAAGACCGCCTGTCTGAGGGTAATAGGGAGGTTCTTGTGGCAGTGATACCTAGCAGTCTGTACAGCTCCTACAATACAGCACCAAAATTACTACCCTGATCAGTAAAAATTTCTTTAGGTATGCCCACTCTGCTGAACATTTTGACTAGCTCTGCTGCCATTTTTGGGTTGTAACAGCACGCATTGGAAATGCTTCTGGGTATCGAGTAGCATAGTCACATACTACCAGGATAAATCTATAGCCTTTTTACTTTTGTCTAAAGAACCAACCACATCCATTGTAATTCTCTCAAAAGGCACATCTATTAAGGGTAGGGGCACCAGGGCACCTTGCCTTTGCTAGTGACTGGGGCTACTTTCTGACACTCAGCACAGCAATTACAGTAGATAGCAACATCTTCATGAATTCCCAGCCAGTAAAATCTATACAGCGCCTGGCAAGAGTGCGATCCCTCCATGAGTGACCAGCCATAGGACTATCATGTGCTATATGTAATAACTGTGTTCTGCAATTCTGTGGTACAATCAATTGTTCTGTCTGTTTCTGTGACTGAGGTTTAACCCAAACTCTGTACGGTAACTCACTACATTTTTTAAACATTGCTCCACCCATTTTGGTTTCACTCCCAGCTGCTTAAAATAACCCTGAGAGCAATATTGTTAGCTTGTTCTGAAAGAAGCTCACAATCAGTTATCAATTTAGTTTCACCGTTTTCATATTTTAACCCTTCCTGTCCATCAGTCATTTGTTGCCATAGTTTCTTCAGGCTTCATCTATCTTTCCTGGATTCCGGATCTTGGGAGCTGTGCTCAAACAAGTCCGAATCACAAACTTTGAAAGGAAAAGTGTCCCCACCATCTGAAATTTTCTTTGCCTGCGCTTGTCACCACAGCTGTTGAAACATCAGGACTTTTCCCTCTTTAATCAACTTAGTAAATCCTGAAAAGTCATCGCCAATAATCACAGGTGCAGGTAACTTAGATACTACTCCCACTTTCATTTGGCGCGACAAACCCTACCGGTCAGAGTCACTTGGGTAGTGGATAGTATTGAGTGTCCCCATGGATGCAGATGACACCAGTATCTGGTCCTTTTGCACAGTGTTTTCCCAGTACTTTAACATGCACAACGGCCTGTCTGCTTCCCAATCAATTAGTCCCTTCACAGTCTTAAACCCCACCTTCACATCTGTTAAGGATTTGCCCCAAATTTCCAAGGACAAATCTGTTCCAGTGCCACTCTCCCTGCTACAGCAGTTTCTTGCAAAATGGCCTGGCTTATTACAGTTATAGCAGATGATGTCTTTGGGCACAGATTTGTTACCCCACCAGAGTTCTTATCAGGCTTGGAATTTAAATGGGAAAAGAGTGTCTTACCAGTGCTTGGCTGTTACCTCGCTGTTGTAGCCTCTGTCTGACCATTTGGTAGTCCTCAGCCAAAGAAACAGCCATTTCCCCACTCTCTGGTCAGTGTTCCTTTACCCACAGCTGCAAATCTGTAGGCAAGATGTTGATGAATTGCTCCATGGCAAATGTGTCGATGATCTGTAGGACTGTTTTGCTCTCTGTCTGTATCCATTTTATCAGAAGTTCTCTGACTTGGGTGAAGGCTTCTCAAGGACTGTCGACTGAGTTGTACTTCAGAGATCGAAATCTCTGTCTATATGTCTTTCCGGAGATGTCATACCTGTTCAGGATTTGCTTTCACCAGGTCATAGTTTTCTGACTGTGCAGTGTCCATTTCTGCCTACAGCCTGTGTGGCTGGCTGTTTGTGTTTGTCTCTGTCAGTAGTTTAGTTTTTGTGGATTTTCATGTGTTTCTGCTTGGAGGAACTGGACCATTCTTGGACATAACACCTATGAACATTTCCTGGACTAAGAAACTGCAAAACATCACCACCAGGTATTGGCATTCTCATCATAAATCAACTTTTTGGAAGCCATCAAAAGCAAAAGTAAGGTCAGTAAATCTGTTATATAAGCTCTGAGTTGTGGAGTGCTGCATTGAATCCACATTTCTCTGACTTGTTCTTAAGGGATGTGTACTTGTCTTTGAAGTCTATTCACAACCATTTTGGAGAATAAAGGAAGATACTAACAAAGGATTTTCACATCCTGCATATGTCCCAGGCCAGTGTTCATCACCTTCAGGAATTTAACACCTTCAGGAATTGAACACATTCTGGGTCTTTGATCTACAGTAAGAACAGATTACTCACCTGTAACAGTAGTTCTAGGAGTGGCATATATTGTTCATCCACACTCTCTGGCATGTCCCTTTCCCTTTAAATCTGGCCGGAAGTCTTCAAGTTGGCTCCTCCCACCCACCCGGTGGTAAATACCCGGCTCCACCCCATGATGCCAGATCTTAGCCTGCTGGAAGCAAGGTTGTGTGCCTAAAGCCAGGGAGGTCAGGTGGGTTCGTGGATGAACAACAATACTACTCCTAGAACTACTGTTACAGGTGAGTAACTCTGCTCTAGAGCGTGGCTATGTTGTTCATCCACACTCTCTGGCAGACTCCAAGCAGTTCTCTGGGAGGAGGGAAGGCGATGACACCCCTACTTGGGAAACAGAAATTGGAAAACAGAGGCCCCAAAACCAGCATCCCGGCGTGACTCAAGGTCTATGTGGTAGTGGTAATGAAGGTGTTTGCTGACTTCCAGGTAGCAGCCCGACAGATTTCCTGGATAGGGATGTCCCTAGAAGTAGCCACCGATGCAGCAGTATGGCGGGTAGAATGAGCTGTTTTCCTCTGGGAAGCTCCTTGCCCACCAACTCATAGCACAGAACTACGCAGGATGTAATCCACCTTGCAATGGTCTGTTTGGCTGCAGGTCTGCCAAGAGCTGGCTTCACGTGGGTGACAAACAGCTGGCGAACCTCTCCCAATTTCTGCCGTTCTCTCCTTCTAATTGGAGAGAACATATCTCAGGTCCAAAGTATGGAGCCTGTACTCTGCTCCGAGGTGTAATTAGGGTAGTATACCCGCAGAGTTAACACCTGGTTAAGATGAAACTCTGAAACCACCTTCGGAAGGAATTTTGGGTGGGGTGCAGGACAACTTTGTCCCTGTGAAAGACCAGATAAGGGAGTCCACCGAAGCCTGGAGCTCCCTGTCCTTCTGGCTGACGTGATAGCCGCCAGGAAGGCAGTATTCCACGACAAGTGTGAGAGCTCACACTTGTGCATGGGTTCGAATGGCTTGCCCATGAGCTTTGCCAAACCAGCAACAGATCCCACGGAGGTGGAGGTTCACGACTGAGGGGTATGTGATCCAGGCCTTTGAAGAAGCGCCCGACACTGTCTTCCTGCACCAATGTCAGCTGATCAGCTCCCACCCGTAAGCAGAAATGGCTGCCAGGTGCACCCTAAGGGTCAATAACGCAGACCCCTTGGAGAGAGACCAAAGGTAGTCGAGAATGTTAGCCACAGAGCAGGATAAGGGGTCCAGACTCTTACCCTGACACCAAATGGAAAATCTCTTCCACTTGAAGGCATAACATTTCCTGGTCGATTCCTTACAAGATGCCTCCATCATGGTGTAGACATCCTCGGAAAGACCCAGAGCCTGGAACTCTAGCCGCTCAGGTACCAGGCTATGAGGTGCAGGGATTGAAAGTCCAGATGGAAAACCTTCCCCTGGTTTCAGAGATATCAGGTCCGGGCATGTACAAAGTCGTTCTGGGGCCTGCAGCTGAGGCTGAGGAGATCTGGGTACCGAACTGGCGCCGACAGCCGGGGCTACTAGAATCACCTTCGCCTTGTTCCTCCTCACCTTGAGTAACACCTTGTGGATCAAGGGAAATGGAGGGAAGGCGAGAGGAGGCCTGGGGTCCACGACCTCGAGAAAGCATCTATCCTGCAGTGAGCCCTGCTGAGGGAGGGCATGGAACAGCCTTAGCTTGGTGTTTTCCGTGAGGCAAACAGGTCCACCAATGGTTTGCCCCAGTGGGAGAATAAGTTGTGAGCTACCTCTGGATGGAGAGACCATTCGTGGGATGTCTGGCCTATACAGCTGAGAGCATCCACCAGCAGGTTCGAGACTCCTGCCACATGAATGGTGAGGAGATCCGCCTCCAACCGGCTGATGAGGGTCCAGATGCAGAGCACCTCCCTGCAAAGCAGACAGGAGTGCTGCCCAGTTTTTGAGGCAGTACATGGTCATTGCATTATCTGTCTGGACTAGAACCACTTGACCCCAGAGCTGAGGAACGAAAGCTGACAGTGCCAGTCTGACTGCTCTGAGCTCCAACAGGTTGATGTGGCATTGGGACTCCTTGGGGTCCAGAACTCGTGGGCTCTGTTGTCCCCCATGTGGGCTCCCCAGCCCATGAGAGAGGCATAGGTTGTGAGAACGACCGCTGGCTCGGGGCGGACAAACGGGATCCCTTCCTGCAACCGGTCTGGGGCGGTCCACCATTCCAAAGTGTCCCACATCTTCTGGGTCACAGTGATCAGCTGGTCGAATGACTATGGCGCTGAGTCCACTGAGTGGCCAGCTCCTATTGGAGGGGCGATGTGCCATCTGGCCCAACGGACCACTGAGGTGCATGCCACCATGTAACCCAGAAGGCGCAGGAAGTCCCGGCAGGGCGCAAGTGCCCAACCAGAAATGACTGGGCAAGGAGGAAAGAACCGCCGCTTTGTCTGCGGGAGCCAAGCTCTGGCTTGACGATAGTCGTAGTTCTGCCCCAATGAAGCCCATCACCTGAGAAGGTACGAGTCTACTTGGCCTCGTTGATCAGGAAGCCTAGTTGGGAGCAGGTTCAAGAGCCAGATCCTGGATCTCTCCACCGCCAGGAGGGAGGAACCTGCCAAGAGCCAGTCGTCGAGATAAGGGTAAATTCAACTCCTCGATGCCGAGATGGCTGCCACCACTGCGATGCACTTGGTGAAGACCCTCGGGGCGATGACAGACTGAAAGGCATGGCTTGAACTCATACAGGGTCCCTCGGCCCTGAAGTGGAGGAACGCTGATGGGACAGACGGACTGGGATGTGGAAGAATGCGTCCGGCAGATCCAGTGAACAGAACCACATGTTTGCGTGCCAGGGATGGTATGATCTGGTTCAGAGTTACCATCCGGAAGGTGCGAGACCTGAGATATTGATTCAGGTAGTGGAGATCTAGGATGGGCGCCAACCCCGTCCGCTTGGGCACCAGGAAATACATGGACACAAAGCCTGGGTCCAGACGAGGATCTGGCACTGAGCTACCGCCTCCCTGCGGAGCTGAGTAAAGTCGCCTCGAAGAGCAGACTGAGTGCAAGCTGAGATCCTTTTCCCGAGGGCACAGGCTCGGCTGGGAGGGTACTGCTCGAATTCCAGAGGCAGACCCTGGTAGACCACTTCTAGAACCCACCTGTCTGAGGTGATATCAGACCAGGCGGAAAGGAAGTGGCGGATCCGCCCCCACGGAGGACCCAGAGCTGGCGTGATGGGTGTAGGGTGGCAACCCCAACCTGTCACTGAGCAGGCTTAGAAGGAGAGGCTCCTGGACCGGCACCTCGGCCTCCTTTATGGGGCTGTTGAGGACCCTGCTTGGGCCTGGGGTGCCAAGCTTGAGCCTGCTGTTGCTGCTAGCCTCCTTGATAGGGAGGGCTGCCTAATCGCAGGGGAAGAGTGCCGAAAAGGCTTCTTCTTGCGCTTCTGCTTGTTCTTGCCCAAAGAACCCTTGGCGAGGTAGCATCCAAGGTGGCATTAGATTGCTCTATGCACTGGAGGTGACCAGCCACCCTGGACTGAAGAGGTCAGTGCCTAGGAAGGGCATATCAGCTAGCTTGTGCTGGGTATCTGCTGGGAAGGAGGACAGCCTCAGCCAAGCCCTGTAGCAGTGGCCACTGTGGCTGCCAAAGAGGGCACAAGAATCTCCAATGTCCAAGGCCATCTGGAGCTGCTGTTTTGCAACAGCACGGCCCTGATCACGGACTTGCTTCACTGTGGTCTGCATGTCCGCCGGGAGATGAGGAAAGACTTCAGCCAGTGACCCAAGAAAGGCATGGGAGAAGAGTGCCATGATAACAGCTGAGCTGGCCTGACAAAGGCCTAAGGAGGAGGAGGCTGCATAGACCTTACGGGCTGAGTGGTCCATATTCTTGGACTCCTTGTCTGGGGGTCGGTCAGTGTCAGCTGAGCTACCAGTATGTTTGAACACAGAAGCAGTCACTAGGCTTTCAGCGAATGGTGCTCTGTGAACCCCGCCAGGGACCCCATGGGCACTGTATACTTGCGGGCCACGTGGGCAGACGGAGCTGGGCAGGAAGCAGGGCACTACCAAAGCTCAAGGGCCAGGCCAACGATGGCTTCGCCACTGGAAAGGCCTCTGTCGAGGTATCCCCTTTGAGGATATCTGTAAGGGGTATGCCGCTTTTTCTGGATGGGGCTCAGGGCATTCCGTGGATTCGGAGATTAGGCGGAGAATGCCCTGAAAGGAGGAAGGGCCTTCCTCCAGTCTGGACACGGATGACTCATCATCCCCTGGATGAGAGTGTAACCCCATGTCGCCGGAGTCCGAAGAGCTGTGGTACAATGGTCTACCGCCTACATCTCCTTCGATCCGCTGGAGGCGGTCAGGGTAACCGTAATGGACACACGCTGGGAATCTCAGTGTCTGTATGATCCTCTTCGAGGAGCCCCCGAGGCTGTTTAGGTGGTGGCTCCACCAAAATCGGTGGAGAAACCGGAATAGGCCGAGGCGATACTAGCCGCCCCATCGGTGGTGGGAACCGAGGCCTCGGTTCCGGAGGGGTCAGCATCGCCTAGGAGGTGGGAGCCAAGTGATGGCCAGGGTGGCTGGTGGAGCCGGCTTCGCCGGTCAAAATCAGCTGTTGCCACATCAAATCCTCATAGCATCGAGATGGATTTTCGTCGAAGCCTCTCCTCGTCCAAGGAGGATGAGGATCGTGTGGCAGCGCCTCTTTTTGAGTGTTTGTGGCCCTTTTCAGCCATTCGACTGAAGGGATCCTGGTCTCGATCGAGACCAACGGGGTTGGTTCGTTGATCGGAGACGCCAGAGTCGGTGAGCACCGAGGTTCCGCACCGCCTCCTCGATCGGGACACCCAAGGGCAGTGTCTCCTCATCGGAAAAGGAAAGGACAGGCATCCTTTCTAAGGAATCGCGACTGGACTCTGCAATAAAGGCTCGATTGGGTCGAGAATAATCTCAGCCGCGTTCAGCCGTTTCCTCGGTCTCGTGCCTTGGCCAGATGGAAGGTCCGTGAAGCCGGGAGAGGAAGCGATCTCAACCGACCTGAGACCGATGTTCCTGGGACTGACCTCTCTCGGTCCCAGGAGCATCTCCTTCTAGAGAAAGAAGACTTGAGTCCTTGTCCCTCTTCCCGAGGGCGGGAGGAGTGCGAGCCGGGTGCCTCACCCTGGTGGGAGAGACTGGCACAACTCCCTAAAGGAGCCAGAAAAAGTAGAGCCAAGGTTGAGAGGAACGCAAAACTACAACTGGCCGAGGCTTGAGCTGCTCCAGCTGCTCGTCGGATCCCGCGCAGCGAAACCGCCACCTTGCCTCCTTCGATTTCACTGGCAGGTTTCATGTCTGTCTCCCAATTTTAGGCGTGCCTTGAGGTCGTCCAGAACGTTGGGATGGAAGGCCAAACAGAAGGTACAAGACATGGTGTCATGCACGACACCTAGGCAATAGACACACGAGGTGGGGATCGTGCGCGACATCTTCTGGCCACAGGTACACGGGCCGAAACAGGGGACGATTTTTCCTCCATGTCTAATGTGCTGAAATTAGAGTTGTGAACTCTGACGAGTTTTAAAGTTATTTATGGTGAAGACGCGACAAATCCAGGGCCTACGAATTGCTAAAGTAGCACGAGGGAACCTGAATCTTCCAGCGGAAAGGAAGATCTAGTGTCATGGGGCTGAAGCCGAGGTATTTACCACCCGGTGGGAGGAGGAGCCAGCTTGAAGACTTCTGGACAGATTTAAAGGGAAAAGGACATGCCAGTAAGTGTGGATGAACAACATATCCACGCTCCCAGAACAACAGTTTTCTGGACCCCAGTAGTTCACCATTTCCTGTGGATTTGATTACTTTTCATCAATCACGGGCAGCTCTGAGAACATGGCATTATATATTGTGCTCTGCAACATCGGGGCAAATGCAGACCAGCAAGGCCAAGAGGACTAGATGTCCTACAACTAAACTAGTCTGCAAAATGATTAAAGCATACCTTCTCAGGATACTGCTTATGCTACTTCTGACATCTGTAAACGTTCATCCTAACCGGGGCCTACCGCCTAGCGCCCATGCCACAAAAAGGCGGGAGGGGTCCTCACATTAGCCTCAATCAATGTCTGCAGCCTCCTTAACAAACTTGACATCTTGCAGCCTGGGTCCAGCAACACAGCCCTGATGTACTCTGTTGTCGAAACATGGCTTAACCCCAAGATACCAGACGCTGCAGTCACCATCCCTGGATACTCTATATTCAGGCAGGACAGGGTTTCAAATGAGGTGGAGCTGTGCCATCTACCTGAGGAATTCCTATCTGGGTCAAGTCTTCCTTTCTCAAACCCTAAACCACCCCGCAGATTCTCGCTATTAAAAGTTCTACTGGGTGCGCGTCAAGAGCTCACCATTGCCTCTGTGTACCTACCCCTGGAGATCAGCCCAATGGATGTATGAGCATATTGAAGGCCTACAGGATTACACCATAACTCTGAACTCATAGTACTAGGCGATTTCAACATAAGTTGACTATCGCTGGAGGCCAGAACTACAAGGATGCCGTCACGGCACAGAACCTCACCCAGCTTGTTACCACCCCACCAGATGCAACTATAGGTCAGGGTCGCACACACTCTGGACCGGATCCTTACTAATCACCCTGAATGAATCTCAAAAGTCTCAGTGCTCCTGATGGGATCAGTGACCATTCACTGGTCATGTACCTGGACAAATTCATTAAGCCCTCCGAAAATAATCCACACCAGAGTGTTAAAGCAGGGGTACCTTGAGCTACTCAAGACACACCTAAGCCGCCTGGATTGGACACCAATCGACTCTGCCATTGATGTAAACCAAGCCTTAGACCTTTCATCAGCCACTTCACTGCAGCCTGCTATATCTTTGCACCTCTCAAAAGCTGAAGGTCAGGGCAGAGCTACCCCTTGATAACCCCCGATCTAATCACTTTGCTCAAACATAGGACCATCCCTGGCACTGAGCCCGCAACATCCAAACCTGGGGATATTCATAAATATAAAGCTGCCAGAAATGAGTGCACACGGGCAGTTAGGAGTGCCAAAAGCAAATACTTCAAGGAAGCTCTCTCAAACTCCTGAGGTGATGGAAAAAATTTTGAGTAACTTGAAAGACCTTACAGGCAAGGACCCTAAGTCACAACCCACCATGCTCAACATAAATGGAACCCCAACATCTGACCTGTACACAATCACCAACACCTTTAAGAATTCGTTCTCCAACTTAGATAGTGTCATCCTTCTAATTTCTTCGATGCCCCTCTGGTAGTAATCCTCCTGCAACTGCTCCTCTCCTACACCCCCCACAATTCTACTTCAAGGAGATCCCAGTGCATGAAGCCAGAACCTATATTCGGAAGGCCATTCTGCAACGAGGCTACAGCGGTGACTCCCTTGACCTGAAGTTGTTAGCACTTGTCCTTGAAGAAGTCCTTGAACCCCTGGCAAAGATCCTCAACCTATCACTAAGGATGTCCAGTTCCCATCTTGCTGGAAACAGGCGACCATCACACGGTACACAAAAGTGGAGACAAATCACTGCACTCTAACTTCAGACCTATCTCCATCCTCCTTCCATTGTCTAAGGCCCTGGAGTGCATCACTTCAGACCAACTAGTATAGTACCTGAAAAATGCAACATCCAGTGTCCTGAGCAACATGGTTCTCGAAAAGGGCACAGTACCACCACTGCACTATTAGAATTCATGGGTTTATCCATACCACGCCGATCAAGGAAACTGTGTAGAGCAGTATTCATTGACCTTACGAAAGCCTTTGATACTGTGAACCACCCACTCAAACTCAAGCCATTATCAAACATTGGGCTCTTCAATGAAGTGCTACACTGGTTTTCAAGCTACCTTGGGAGAGGGTCCAGTGGGTTAGGATTGCCGTGTCACTCGGAAGAAAAGCCAGTCCTTTCAGGGGTCCATCCTGGGGCCACTACTCTTCAGCCTCTTCCCACGACCTTCCCAGAGTCTGCCACCAGAAATTACTATCATCGACCGATGGTGAGTCAATGTTCACCAACCACCAAAATGCAGAGCTCTCGAGAAACAACTGCAGCTTGAATTCCTGCACATCAAAAGAATGGTTCAAGTCACACAAACTGGTCATGAACTACAGCAAAACAAAGGTTATAACCTTCTACACTTCTACAATGCCAGGAGTAAGTACAAATCCGTGACCTCACCATCCTAAACCAAACAGGGACCTTACTTGAACACGTCCTGATTTTAAATACCTAGGTGTCACATTAGACAGCTCACTCTCCTACCATCGGCACATAGATTCTGTCACCAAAGTCACCAACATCCATCCATGTAGGCTTGCTCTACAGGCACAAACACTGCATGACTCCTGACACTCTCCAGTTGGCTATCAACAGCTCTGTTACTCCATTATCGATTACGGGCTAGCAATCTATGGCTCTGCCTCCACCCTCCACAGAATTATAGTTGCACTCAACAAAGCATGCAGGCTGCTAACTGGGGCTGACTGACTGACATGCACTTGTAACCTGTACACTCGGCAGTGATGGCTTCCTCTCATCAGCTGGATACAGCATCAAACCTGCCTCTCAGCCAAAAGTCCTCCTCGGGTCATGCCCCGGCATTGAAAAGCTCCTCATTGACCACCACAGCACCCAGTAAACTAGAAGTTCACAACAACTAACATTCCTTGTTCCCAGATGCCGGACTACCATGGGCCAGAGGGCCTTTGCCCACAGAGCACAACAGTGGTACAATACTCTCAACAAAAAACTCTTACTGCTACTGCTCGTGGCCCTTTTAAGAGACAACTCCGACTTCATCTAATTTCAACTAGTCGTTATGACTGCCTCGCCTAATCAGGGGCCCACCGCCCACTGCCCTCCACTTAATCTTGACAGCTACACTGGGGAATATGGGTGTGGGCAGAACAGTAGTGTGGTGGGTAGGTAACTGGCTGGGTAGCAGGACACAGAGGGTGGGTGGTAATGCCTGTCACTCCACAGAGGGAAGAGTGACCAGTGGGAGTACCACAGGGATCAGTGCTGGGACCGGTCCTATTCAACATCTTCATCAGTGACATTGCACAGGACCTAGAAGGCAGAATTTCACTGTTACGCTGATGACACAAAGCTCTGTAACAGAGTAGACACACCAGAGGTGTAGACAGAATGAGAAGGACCTGCAGAAACCTGAAGAATGGACAGGGATTGGCAGTTGAAATTCAATGCAAAGAAGTGCAAGATAATGCATATGGGGCACAAAAACCCTGGCACAATATATCAGTTGGGGGGGTGAGGATATAGCATGCACCAAGCAGGAAAGGGATCTTGGGGTTATCATCTCTGATGACCTCAAGGTAGGGGAAACAGTGTAACAAGGCAGCAGGTAAAGCAAATAGGATGCTGGGATGTATAGGCAGGGGCATCTCCAGCAGGAAAAGGGAGGTCATAATTCCACTATACAAGACACTAGTGAGGCCCCACCTGGAGTACAGTGTACAGTTCTGGAGACCATACCTAGGTAAGGACATAGACAGGGTAGAGAAGGTTCAGAGGAGGGCAACAAAGATAGTGCATGGATTGCATCACAAGTCCTATGAAGACAGGTTGAAGGAACTGAACATGTACTCCCTGGAGGAGAGGAGGAGAGGGATATGATAGAGACATACAAGTATCTCACAGGGAGGAACAGGGTGCAGGAATCGCTATTTTAAGTGAAAAGATGTTCCAGAACAGAGGGCATGGGATGAAGTTGGAGGGAGGACGATTCAGAGGAAACATGAGGAAGAATTTCTTCACAGAACGGGTGATGGACAAGTGGAACACCCTGCCAGAGGAAGTGGTGGGGGCTGAAACAATCACGGGATTTAAGAATGCATGGGATAGACATAAAGGAATTCTGGAGGTCAGGGGTAAGGGGCAACAGACTTCTAGGAAAACATAAACTGAACTTACAAGCTCAAATGGGCAGACTGGGTGGGCCATAGTCTGCTGACACTGTCTATGTATCTATGTATCTATGTACAGTTATTGCAAAATTGAAAGCTGTATTTGCAAGACATGGAATTCCAAAAGAACTGGTAATGGATCATGTACCATTTGCAAGTCATGAAATGAAGCAATTTGCAAAGTTGTGGGAATTCAGAATGACTCATTCCAGCCCAGATTACCCACAATCTAACGGTTTAGCTGAAAGAATGATCCAGACAAAAAAGAATCTTTCTGAAGTCTATGAAAAGTTAGACCGATCCACATCTCGCATTGCTCAGTCTTAGAAATACACCAGTCACAGGACTGAACTACACACCATCTCAATTGTTAATGGGCAGAATGTTGAGAACAACATTACCTGCAAATGCAAGGGCACTGCGACCTGAAATACCAAAGGATGCACATAAATGTCTGAAAAGACTACAGAAAAGACAGAAACAGTATTACAACAGGAATGCAGCTCCACTTACTCCATTCAGAGAAGGGGAAAGGGTATGCATAGAGACTTCTAGTGGGTGGCAACCTGCTACAGTGGAAAGAATCCATGATGAGCCAAGATCCTATAGTGTGATTACACCTGCAGGACAGCGATACCGCAGGAACAGGAGACACCTGAGGAGAGACCAAACAGTTGCTTTGGAGGCTGAAGAGCAACAGGCAGATGAATCAACTGAATCCGTATTGTCACAAACAGTGGAATCCAGGGACAACAGCCAGGAACAGGACACTTGTAAAGAGAATGAGCAACCTGAGATGGAACCTGTTGTTTTCAATGACACTTTGCCAAAAAGTCCTGAGGCTGTACCCAGTGTGCAGTCTACTCGAATGACCAGAAGAGGGCATCTGCTTAAAGTTCCTGAGAGGTTCAGAGATTTTGTTATGACTTAAGTAAGTGGTAAAGACTTATTTCAACAGAGCTCAGTACCAGTGACTTTAGACCCTAACTCATCACAAAGTAAGACTCAACCATTATGCTAATAGTGCTTGGTAATTATTTGTCATTGATATGCAAACCAAAATCAAGTTCACTGCCGACCGCGGCAGGCACTCGGGACAAACAAGCAACACAAGCAGCTCACCTGAGGAGCTGAGGAAGCCGAATTTCCAGCCTGATTACTTTCGAGGTAAAGAGAGCCTTTCCTCTTCATCTGGATGCCTGCAGGGGGGTGCTAGCCCGACGGCGCCGCACCGCCTGCCCCACCCACCCACCCAGGGCGGCTGTCAATTTAAGGATCCACCCCGTGACATCACATCCGTGACATCACGTCCTGTTGCCCAGAACCTATCTCCCCACTTTCCCATTTGCAGGTTATACCTGCTTGCCACTAGAGGGACCTATGCTCCCTCGCTACTTCCTACTCCTACCTGTACAGTACTCCTTCCCTTGGATCTTGCTCACCACAATGTATTGGCCCTGCCTCACGCTCTGCCTGTGCCTATACCCACTAGCAGTGCACTTACACAGAAACATAAAATTTGACAGCAGATAAGGACCGCTTGGCCCACCCAGTCTGCCCATTTCCCTACCTAATGGATAAGCTGCAGATCCTAGTTAACCAGCAGCCTACTTCTTTCTACCCCCACCCCCTAGAATTGCCTTATGGCTGTCCCATGCATGCTTGAATTCAGTCACTGTTTTTGACTCCACAACCTCCTCCGGAAGGCCGTTCCATGCATCCACAACCCTCTCTGAGAAAAAATATTTCCTTACATTACCTCTGAGCCGCCCCCTCTATCTTCAAATTGTGCCCCCTTGTTCTTGCACACCTCTTTTTTTGAAAGATGCTGCCCTCTTGGATTTTGTTGATTCCCTTGAGGTACTTGAAAGTTTCTATCATGTCCCCTTCTCCCTCCTTTCCTCGAGGCTGTACATATTAAGCTCCTTTAGTCTCTCTTCATATGTCTTCCGGTGCAGACCCTGCACCATTTTAGTTGCCCTCCTCTGGACAGCTTCCATCTTGTCTATGTCCTTGCGGAGATTGGGTCTCCAGAACTGCACACAGTACTCCAGATGGGGTCTCACCAGCTGTCTGTACAGAGGGATAACAACTTCCTGTTTTCTACTGGTGATGCCTCTCCCTATGCATCCCAGCATCCCCCAACCCTCCTTACTGCCCTCTCACATTGCTTGCCCACCTTTAAGTCATCTGATATGACTACCCCAGGTCCTTTCCATTTTGTTGTTGTTAGTATCTCACCCCATTGTGTACTCTTCCCTGGGTTTTGTTTCCCAGGTGCATTACCTTGCACTTCTTAGCATTAAATCTAGCTGCCATACATTTGACCATTCCTCTAACCTTGACAAGTCCCTTCTCATCCTTTCCACCCCACCTTGTGCATCAACTCTGTTGCAGATCTTTGTGTCATCTGCAAAGAGACATACTTTTCCTTCCAGTCCATCTGCAATGTAAGCTACAAAGACATTGAAGAGGACCAGTCTAATACTGAACCCTCGGCACCCACTAGAAACCCCTTTCTTCAGAGTGGGCTCCATTTACTATTACCCTCTGTGTCCTATTCTCCAGCCAATTCTTTACCAGGCTATCATCTTGGGACCCACTCCCAGGCTGGCTAACTTGTATATTAATCTTTTGTGTGGGACTGAGTCAAATGCCTTGCTAAAGTCTAGGTAGGCCATGTCCACAGCCCCTCCCTGATCTACTACTTTGGTCACCCAGTCAAAGAAATCTATTAGATTTGTCTGGCATGACCTTCCGCTGTGAATCCATGCTGCCTTGGGTCCTGTGCCCCTCTGGCCTCTAGGTACTCGACAATTCTTTCCTTCAGAAGTGATTCCATCGTTTTCCCTATCACTGAGGTTAAACTAACTGGTCTGTAGTTTCCTGCTTCTGCCCTGCTCCCACTTTTGTGAAGGGGAATCACATTGGCCCTCCTCCAGTCCTCAGGTACCACCCCATCCTCCCATGATTTGTTAAAGAGGGTAGTCAGTGGTGTCACTAGTTCTACCCTTAGTTCTTTTAGAATTCTGGGATGAATCCTATCAGGCCCCATGGCTTTGTCCACCTTCAGTTTTAAGAGTTCTTTCAAGACCCTTTCTTCTGTAAATGGGCTGGTATCAACTTCTGTATCCACAGTGTTTCTATTGTTTGTTTTAGGGACCTCCCCCTCTTCGTTTGTAAATACTGAGCAAAAATATTTGTTTAGTATCTCTGCCTTTTCACAGTCACCCTCTGCCCACCCCTCCCCTTTATTAAGCCTCACTATCCCTCCCTTAGTCTTCCTTCGCTCCCTGATGTACCTAAAAAAGGTTTTATCCCCCTTCTTAACTGAGTTGGCTATCTTTTCCTCAGTTTGGGCCTTTGCTGTTCTGACTGCCTTCCCAGCTTCCTTTTGCTTTAACTGATACACGTCTCTGTCCTGTTCCTTCTGTGATTCCTTGTACTTTCTGAATGCTTTCTTTTTCTCTTGAACCTTCACTGTCACCTCCTTTGAGAACCATAGTGGTTTCTTACATTGTTTTGTTTTGTTTATTTGCTTCACACAAAGGCTTGTTACCTCTGTGATGGCAGTTTTTATTATTCCCCATTGTTCTTCCACCCCTCCTTCCTGCCCATTTGCTAGTGCATTCCTTAGGCACTCACCCATTTTGGCAAAGTCAGCCCTCCTGAAGTCCAATACTTTTATCTTTGTATGGCTTGACTCTATTGCTGTGTTTATTGTGAACCATACTGTTCAGTGGTCGCTAGTTCCCAGATGGCTACCCACTTCTACATCTGTGATCCTCTCTCCATCTCCATTTGAGAGGACCAGGTCTAGGATTGCTCCCTCTGAGTGGGTTCCAATACTAGTTGTCTAGGCATGCCTCCTGTGGGCATCTAGAATAACCCCACTCTTAGAAGTGGCTGCTGCAACTGCACTCAGTTAACATCTGGCATATTCAGATCACCCATCAGCAATATCTCCTCTTTATCTGCCATTCTAAGTATACTTTCTATCATTTCCTTGTCCATTCTCTCCCTGAGAGGGGGGTCTGTATACAACCCCTGTGCAGATTGTGGTGCTTTGCCTGCCTCCAAATTGACCCACAGTGCTTCTTCTCCTCCCTGTTTACCCTTTTGTTCTGTTGCTTTGATTCCTTCTCTTATGTAGAGAGCTACTCCTCCTCCTCTTTTACCCTCCCTGTCCCTCCTGTAGATAATGTATCCTGGTATGTTTACGTCCCAGTCATGGTTCTGTGTGTACCATGTTTCTGTGACTGCCACGATATCCAGATCTTCCTTCTCCATCAAGGCCACTAATTCAGGAAGCTTGTTACCCAGACTACGGGCATTGGTACTCATTGCTCTCCATTTTTGATGGCTTTACCTTGTAGCAGCATCCCCACTGACCTTTCTACCTTGGTCTTTTCTCATTTAGTACCCTGTTTTGTAGGGGAGGCTGGGATTTCCTGTTGCTTATCAGTGCCTCCCCTTGACTAGTTTAAAGGCTTGCCAATGAAGCATTTAAACCGTTACTTAAAGACTTGTTCCCTTCCTGGACAGATGCAGACCATCCTGCCAGTATAGGCTGGTGTCCCCTCAGGTGGACCCCAGTCTCAATGAAGCCAAACCCCTGTGCTCCACACCATTTTTCAACCATTTGTTAAACTGCATGGTGCAAAGTACCTCGCCTCACCCATGCCACTGACAGGCAGCACCTCTGAGAAGGATACTGTGTGTGCTACTTGTCTTAAGCCCCTCCGAACTCTACAAAGTCCTTCTGCACTGCTCTAATCTCATGATGAGCTAAGTCATTTGTCCTGGTGGACAATGACGTCCAGCTCGAACTCCCGTGCAACTGTTCTCATGATCCTGAGGATGCCTTCCTGTCCCTCAAGCCATGGCACCAGGCAGGCACCTTACTTCAGTTTTCCCTGCTCCCCCCAGTTCTATCCCCCTAATAATTGAGTCCCCCACCAGGAGCTGCTTTCTTTCCCTGTGGTGCCCTCTGCCTCCTTCCTGAGGGCCTCCCTTGTGACAGTTGTCTGCACCCTCCTTAGTCTCCTCTGCGGGTGCATCCATAGGGGAACTATGCTCCCTCAGAATGGTGTATGGATTGTGGAGTGGAACAACTGACTGGGTGTACCTCTGTTCCACCACCCTTACCCTCCCTGAGCCCACTGTAGTCCAACTGCTGTGCTTTCTTCGTAACCTCTGAGGTAGTGGTGGTGGCTGTGGTGCTCCCTGGATGGGGGGGGTTCCCTTGCCACTGTCCAGTGCGGCCTGAAGACGGGCAACTTCCTCCCTCAGGGAAGATAGTTGTCTGCACACAGGGCAGCATCTTTCCCACTTACCCATCTGCCACTCCACACTATGCCCTGGCACCCCTCCATCCCCTTGCTCCTGAACCTGCTCTCTTGCCCCTTGGGACCTCTGTGTGTCTCGGTCCTCCCTGCCCTTCCCCTAGCTTCCTCCTCGCCTCAGGCACATCTGGGTGTCTTCTTATTCTTGCCTTCCCTTCCTGTACCACCCTGCCCACCCCTGCTCCCTTAACGTCCCCACCCCCTCCATGTCAATCGTGGAAAACCTCTCCGCCATCTCCCAGCCAGGGTGTTAGTCATGCTACTACTCCTGTCAGGGAACATTCATCCAAACCCTGGCCCGGTTCCCAGGAGCTCCCGACTAGCACCACAGGCCTATGCATGGTCTCCATGAATATCTGTAGCCTCCCAAAAAGTTTGACCCACTACAATGCCTGGTCACATCAATTAACCCTGATGTCATCGCTCTGGTTGAGACTTGGCTGTGAAATCCTCCTGACTCCCTGTTCTCCCTTCCTGGTTTCACCTCTTCTGGTCCGACCTGTTTGGGAGGCGGGCAGCAGCTGCACTATTTATGTCAAAGGAATCTCTCCCCATACTAGCCCTGCCTACTCCAATCCTTGACTCCAGGGCCCAGGCGCTTACGCTGAAACTAACCCTGACCCTTTAAAGGGACCCTTTATCTGACTACTGTATCACGTCGCGCCCAGGGACCAAACGAGGCCATTGCCTCTCTTACAGAATAACCTTCCTCACTACCTCCTTCTGCTGATCAAATTCTGGTGGGTGACTAAATGTCAACTGGCTCAGCCCTTCTCCTCCTCTACCGTGACTCCTTTTCTGCAATAGACCTAACACAACTAGTTACCCAACCTACCAGGACTAACCCCAAGAGAGGCTCCAGTACCCTGCTTGATGTGGTACTCACCAACCCCCTAATCAGATCCCCAATGTACAAGTCCTCCCAGACTCTCTCAGTGATCACTCCCCCATTCTATTCCACTGGTCATCCTTAGTCCCCAAACCCATAGCACAGTCCACATGCCGACAGCGTCTAATACCTGGTGGTCTGATAAAACTTAAGGAACTTCTGTCCCAAATTGACTGGTCTCCTATACAGGCAACTCCTGACATTGACACAGCTCTCTCCTTCTTTACCCAAACTTTTAATAATGCCTGTGATATCTTTGCCCCAATGTCGACCCGCCGTTCTAAAAGGCAGAATGCCCCCTGGGTAACCTCAGCTTTGATCCACCAACTCAAACATAGGGACAACCTATGGCACCGTGCCATTGAGACTGGCTGACCCAGTGACAGGCAATTATATGCTGCCACCCGAAATAAGTGCACTCGGGCCATCAGAAAGGCCAAGTCTGACCACGATCGGTCCTCACTCACTGCCTCATGGGGGAACCCCAGAACCTTCTGGGATAACATTAAACAGTTAAATGGGAGTACACTCCCCCACCCACCCAGATCAACATTAATGGCGTGATCTCTTCAGACCCAGCCCTCATAGCCAACCACCTCAACACCTCATTCACTGACCTTAGCCCTATCCTCCCTACAAATTTTTTTGACCCTCCTCCCCCAGCGCCTGCCGTAAATCTTTCTCACCCTTATTTTCTCCTCCGCGTGTGTTTCTGCCCAGAACTTAGGCGCACCTTGTCACTGCCCTCAAGAGTAATAGTGCGGGCAGTGACACCCTGAATCTATGTATCCTACAGCTGGTCTTAGACACAGTCCTTACCCGATCATGTGCCTCATCAACCACCTCTCTTTGCCTGGGAAGGTTCCAACTGCCTGGAAAGTTGCCGCTGTCATCCCTATCTTTAAAGGTGGTGATAGGACTGTGGCTGGAACTCATCGGCCAATCTCCATTCTCTCTCATCTCCAAGGCCTTGGAAAAAGTGGTAACCTCTCAAATCTCTGACTACCTCTCCACCTACAATGTCCTATGTCCTGAGCAGCATGGCTTCCGGCGGGCCACAGTACCAACACAGCCCTCCTAGAGTTCTCCAACTTTCTCCTCCTCCTTAGACACTGGTTCTCTGGCTGGTGCGGTCTTCATTGACCACTCTAAAGCTTTCGACACTGTCTCCCACCCTCCTTCTTGATGCCTTAGTCTCTCTGGTTTTGCTGCTGGGCCTATCTCCTGGTGCACCAGTTATCTGTCTGACCGCTCACAGCGTGTAAAATTAATGGGACCTACTCAGACATCTGTCCCATCTTTTCTGGGTTCAGGGCTCCATTCTGGGCCCCTACTATTCTCCCTTTACCTTAACACCCTTTCATGCTCTTGCTTGGGGAACATTCTATTGTACGCTGATGATGCAGTCATCTTTGCCTCAAGTCGTAACCCTATTTCCCTCCAGGACTCGCGCAGAAGTCCTTCGCTGAAGCCGAGGGCTGGTTCAAGGAACATAGATTGGTGATAAATCTTAAAAAAACCAAAACCATGTTCTTCACTCATCCTCAAAACAAGTCCTGCAACTTCAAACTCCTCATTCACTCTGGGTCCTCTTTCCCACTTGAACAAGTTTGCTCCTATAAATACCTAGGGATCCATTTTGACCCCTCCCTCTCCTTCCATGGACACATCGCTGCCCTAGCCACTGCCACTAATATCCGATTGGGCATCTTACATCGGTATAAACACTGCCTCCCCCCGGAGGCTCTTCGACTCGCAGTCACCTCCTCTATCCTGTCCCTAGTGGACTATGGACTGCCGGTGTATGGTGCTGCTGATCAGACCGCACTCCATAAAATTTGCACTACTCTGAATAAGGCCTGCAGGTTAATTACTGGGGCACCTAGGCTAACACACACCTGTCTACTGTACGCTAAAGCGCTGGTACTTGATCTTGACGAGCGCCTCAAATATCTGACCTGTACCCTTACAAAAAAGACCCTCCTTGGGCTATCCCCACCAGGATTGACCACCACCATCCGCCGCTCTGTCCCACTAGTTCATACTTGGACCTCTGGGAAAACCTCTCTTGTTATCCCTAGAGCTAGGACCTCTCACGGCCAAAGAGCCTTCAGCTTTAGGGCCCCCTCCTGGTTCAACACACTGCCCCCCTTAATCTCCAAAGCTCCAACTATATCATGCTTCAAAACATCCTTACGGAACCACCTTGTTAACACCCGAAGCTGTAATTGCCACTAGTCAAAGCCATACTCAATACCAATGACAAAGCTTACTACTAAGCTGCTAAGGACTGCATAACTCTGGTATTGTTTGCATCAATCCTACTTGTACCAGCTTGTTTGTATCTATGTCTTAAGTTACTGTTATACTGTGTTATACTGTTATACTGTGTATTTTCGTTTGTCTTACTGTGACAAGGTACCTTTGTAAATGAGCCTATGGCTCAAAGGTTTTCCAAACTGCTGTCTAAATAAATAAATAAATAAGGTAATTGCTTTCTTTTACTAGAAGGGGAGATGTAGTATATGGTAACTTACCCTAGTAACAGTGTAGAATGGTTTAGTCCACATCCCCCTGCAGTTCTGGGCTAATGGTATGTCTTGGGTGGAAACTGGGTTTTAGAAAGTGCACAAGCAGATTGTAGTAATGGTTCTGCTGAGGCCTGATGATCTATCTAATGTATGTTTGTTGAATAAACCTCAGAGCTGTTAGAAGTTACTTATGGTGTCCAGTCATTCCTAAAACCAGCAATCCAGTAAGAAGCAACTAAAGTAAAATATTATACTCAAGGGTATACAAATTAAGCTCCTTTAGCCTCTCCTCGTATGGCTTGTCTTGCAGACCCTGCACCATTTTAGTTGCCCTCCTCTGAACTGCCTCCATCCTGTCTATGTCCTTGCAGAGATGGGGTCTCCAGAACTGGACGCAGTACTCCAGATGGGGTCTCCTCAACTGTCTATACAGGGGGATAACAACTTCCTGTTTTCTGCTGGTGATGCCTCTCCCTATACATCCCAGTATCCCCCCAGCCCTCCCTACCGCCTTCTACATTGCCTAACCCATAGGTCATCTGATATGATAGCCCCTAGGTCCCTTTCCATTGTTGTTGTTGTTACTACCTCCCTCCCATTGTGTAATCTTCCCTGGGTTTTGTTTCTCAGGTGCATTATTTTGCACTTCTTGCACTGAATCCAAGCTGCCATACTTCTGACCATTCCTCCAGCCTTGCCAAGTCCCTTCCTCATCCTTTCCATGCCTCCTTGTGTATCAACCCTGTTGCAGATCTTGTGTCATCTGCAAAGAGGCATACTTTTCCTTCCAGTCCTTCTGCAATGTCACTTATAAAGACATTAAAAAGGACTGGATCCAGTACTGAGCCCTGCGGTACCCCACTAGTAACCCCTCTTTCTTCAGAGTGGACTCCATTTACAACTACCTTCTGTGTCCTGTTGTCCAGTCAATGTTTTACCCAAGCTACCACCCTGGGACCCAACCCCAGACTGGCTAATTTGACTATTAATCTTTTGTGTGGAACTGTGTCAAATGCCTTGCTAAAGTCTAGGTAGGCCATGTCCACAGCCCCTCCCTGGTCTACCTCTTTGGTCACCCAGTCAAGAAAATCAATTAGATTCATCTGACATGACCTTCCCACTGTGAACCCATGCTGCCTTGGGTCCTGTGCCCCACTGGCCTCTAGATACTCAACAATTCTTTCCTTCAGAAGTGATTCCATCACTTTCCCTACCACAGAGGTCAAACTGACAGGTCTGTAGTTTCCTGCCTCTGTCTTGGTCCCACTTTTGTGAAGGGGAATCACATCAGCCTTCCTCCAGTTCTCAGGTACCACACCATCCTCCCATGATTTGTTAAAAAGGGTAGTCAGTGGTGTCACTAGTTCTCTGCTTAATTTGTTTAGAATTCTGGGGTGAATTCCATCTGGCCCCATCTGTACGCAGCTTGTACAACTCAGGGAGGAAACAGCGAGGCTGAGATGGGAACTGGGTAGAAGGAGGGGGTGGTGGTGGTAGAGGACATGAGCAGTGGGGGGTGGGAAGGGGGATGTCACTGCCAGGCAACACAGAAGGTGGAACTGGGCCAGGATCCAGGGGAGAGATGCACGGTCCAGGAACACCAGTGCCACGGGGACCATATGGGAATGAAGAGGGAAAATGGCAGGTGGTGAGGGGTAGATGCAGAGGGGGAAAGAGTTAAGGCAAGGAGGAAGAATTGGGGAGCAGGGAAGGGAAAGAGTGGTCATTTCAGACGAAGGGAAACAGGTGCCAAACAGGTTCAGTATTACAGAGTATGGATGATCAAGGGGAGGGAGGGGAGATGAGGGTGCAGTGGGAACCAGACAGCAAGTATAGTAATGGGGGCAGGAGGCAGGGAGGGACAAAGGTCAGGAAGGGGACCAGTGACAAGAGGGCAGGTGATCCAAGGGGGGAGGACAAGATAAGCGAGGGTGGGGGGATATGGAGATGGGCAGCATGGGCAAGGCAAATGCATCTCTAGGAGAGGAGAACAGCAGGGGAGAGATCGGGCCAAGGGGAGAGGCAAAGCATGGAACAAGCAGAAGCTGAGGATAAGGGAAGAAGTGAGGGAGTGGGGGTTGATCAAAAGGGAGGGAATCATGAGAGGATGGGGCAAAAGGATGGGCATTATGACAGGGAGAGGTAGGAAGGAGAGAGGGTTGTAATTGTAGGAGACTCAATACTGAAGGGAATAAGATGGGGAAACAAACACACAAGGAAAAGAAACAGGAAGGCGGAGTGTATGCCAGGCATGACGGCAGGGAGGGTGGGTGCTATTCTACCATAGTGCAAGGGGCAGGAAAAGGTGAAGCCTCACATTGTGGTCTATTTGGGCACCAATGATCTGGCAGAATGTGAGGTGAAGGTGGTGCAGGAAAGGTTCAAGAAGCTGGGTGAGATCTATGAGGGAGTAGGAGAATCGGTAGCTTTCTCGGAGGAACTGCCAGTACCGAGGGCCATCACTGTTAGAAAGCTGAGGATAGAGGAATTTAACTCATTGCTGGGAGGATGGTGCAAGGCAAATGGCTACAGTCTGGTGGGAGGTTGGGGCAGGACCTGGGAGCACAAGGACCTATATGTACCAGACAGGCTACACCTAAGTAGGGAAGGCACATGGGTCCTGAAAGACAAATTGGAGAGATACTTGACAGAAGAGCTGGATTTAACCTGAAGAAGGGAGGGCAGCAGAGAGCAAGGAACTCAACACCAAGAGAGGAGGGCCTCAGGGCCCCCCCAGTGGGAATTCAAACAGAAGGGAGGGGGCATGGAGAGGGTATAGTAAGAACATAAGAAAGTGCCGGCAGAAGGGAACCATATGATCCATCTAGTCTGCCCGTGTGGGCTCCCCCCTAGTCTTTTTTCTTTCTTAAGTTTCTGCAGTACCTATCCCATGCAAGCTTGAACTCTCTCACTGTCTTTGCTGCCATGACTTCTGGGGGCACACTGTTCCAAGGCTCCATCACCCTTTCGGTGAAGAAAAACTTCCTGTTGTTGGTTTTGAATTTACCTCCCTGTAGGCGCATTCTGTGCCCCCTTGTTTGTGTAGACGAGATTTCTCTGAAAAGGTCCTGAGTTTGTATTCCTTTGAGGTATCTGAATGCCTCAATCATATCCGTCCTGTTCCTCCTTTCCAGTGAGTACATCTTGAGATGGTTGAGTCTTGATTCGTAGAATTCTTGATGAAGTCCTTGAATCATCTTCTTAGTTCTCCTCTGAACAGTCTCCAGATGATCTCTGTCTTTCTTGAGGTGTGGTCTGCAGAACTGGGCACAATACTCTAGGTGCAGTCTCACCAATGACCAGAACAGTGGGATTATCACCTCACTTTTTCTACTCGTGATACCCCTACCTATGCTTCCAAGAATGCCGTTAGCTTTCTGTGCTGCCTTTTTGCATTGCCTGGTTGTCTTTAAATCATCATATATGAATACTCCTACTGTAGATCCTTCTCAACCTTAGTTTCTGTCAGTTGTTCCCCTCCTAGGGTATGTTTCCTGCCCAGGTTCTTTCTCCCCAGTTGCATAACTTTACACTTCTTGGTGTTGAATTTCAACTGCCATTGTTTTGACCATTCTTCCAGCTTTTTTAGATCAGAGTCCATTCCTGTGGCCCCCTCTTGCCTGTCTACTCTGTTGCAGAGCTTGGTGTAATCTGTGAACAGGCATATCTTTCCCTCCAATCCATCATCGATGTAACTGATGAATATGTTGAATAGAACTGGCTCCAGTACTGATCCCTGGGGGACTGCATTGGTTACCCCACCTTGCTCTGGCAGACTGCTGTTTACCATGACCCTCTGGGTTCTCCCCTGGAGCTAGTTCCTAACCCATCTGACTATTTTATGCCCCACTCCAATATGTTCTAACTTGTTTATTAGTCTCCTATGTGGAATAGAGTTGAATGCCTTACAAAAGTCCAGATACACTAAGTCTATTGCTTCACTCTGGTCCACCATTCTGGTCACCCAATCAAATAAATCAATCATGTCTGTCTGGAATGACCTCTCTGCTGAAAAGTCATGCTGCTTTGGGTCCAGATTTCCATTTGCTTCCATATACTGCACTATTCTTTTCTTCAGTAATGTTTCCATGATTTTCCCCACCACTGAGTTGAGGCTGACTGGACGGTGGTTATCAGCATCTTCCCTGCTCCCACTTCTGTGCAGGGGTACCACTGTGGCTTTTTTATAGTCATCTGGGACTCTGCCACTCTCCAGGGACTTACTGAAAAGGACTGCTAATAGGGAGGCAAGTTCCTCTGTGAGTTCCTTCAGTATTCTTGGGTGGATACTGTCAGGTCCCATTGCTTTTCTGGTTTTTAATTTTTTCAGTGCTTTCAGAACCCTTTCTTTTGTGAAGGGATTTGTGTCAGCTTCACTGGTGTGGTGTCCTTCATTTCCTAGTACTGGCCCACTACCCTGTTCCTCTTGTGTGAAGACTGAGCAGAAGTATTCGTTCAGAACCTCTGCCTTTTCTTTGTCAGTCTCCACATTCTGCCCCTCTCTGGTTCTCAACCGAACGATACCCCCTTTGCTTTTTCTTTCTCCCGTATATATCTGTAAAAGGTCGTGTCTCCCTTTTTAACCCCTTCAACAATTCTTTCTTCTGTTTTTGCTTTGGCTATCCTAATCGTCTTCCCTGTTTCCTTGAGCCTTGCCTTGTATTCCTCCATGTCACTGCCTCTCTTTGTCTGTTTGTACTTTTTGAAAGATTTTTTTACTCCTTTATACTGAAAGCAACCTCCTTAGAAAACCAAAGAGGGTTTCTCTTCTTAGTTTCACTGATCTGTTTGGTGCATTCTGCTGTGGCCAGAGTTACTGCATCCTTTATGGCCTTCCAGCTTTCTTCCACATCACCCCCTGCAACATCTTTGAGATGGTTTTTAAAGTACGCTTCCATTTTCACATAGCCTTCTGAAAGTCCAGGATCTTCAGTTTTATGTGACTAGTAGGGGCAGAGGAGGAGGAGGAGGAGGAGGGACACCAAGGGATGGTGGGAAGCAGAGAGAGGGAAAGGGGGCATGCTGGAAGGTAGTGTCCTTAAATGCTAGGAGTCTGGCCAACAAGACAGCAGACCTGCAGGCGGTGATGGCAGAAGGGAAAGTGGACATAGCTGCCATTATGGAAACACAGGCAACCCAGTACCATGACTGTGACCTCGAGATCCCAGGGTACTAATTACTAAGGAAGAACAGAGGAAAAGGGAGAGGAGGTGGAGTTGCATTGTACATAAGGGATGGGATACTGTGCACTAAGGAGAAGGGCTCGGCAGAAGCCCTATGGGAGATGCTACAAAACTCCAGTGGGGGA
This sequence comes from Neoceratodus forsteri, assembly GCA_016271365.2. NCBI lineage: Eukaryota > Metazoa > Chordata > Ceratodontiformes > Ceratodontidae > Neoceratodus > Neoceratodus forsteri. The sequence continues at coordinate 792,974,095 of CM057449.1, forward strand.
AGGATTTGTCTGAGGGTGGTGTACAGACCACCCTCACAGGGCATAGAATTGGACAGGGAGCTAGCAGACCAGATCTGGAAGGTAGGAGGGAAGGGGACCACTGTAATAGTTGGAGACTTCAATCTACCTGGAGTAGGCTGGAGCACCTCAGCTACCTCCTGTCAAAGAGAGCAGCTCCTCTTGGATGATATCCAGGAGGGTTTCCTGTCACAGGGAGTTACAAAGCCAACCAGGGAAGGGGCCATAATAGACCTACTGCTATCAGACAGGGAGCAGGTACAGGAGGTAGAACTGCGAGATCCCCTTGCAGGCAGTGACCACCACACAGTGTGGTTTTACATCAGCATGGGGAAGGAAATAACCAAGACCAAAACTAGAGTAGTGGATTTCAGGAACATGGACTTCAATAAAATGGGAAACATACTAGAGGAGCACCTGGCCGTGCTCAGACCAGAGATGAATGTGGATCAGAAATGGTCTGTCATCAAGAGGGGACTAATTGAGGCCACAGACAAGTGCATGAAGGCTTGTAAAAAGAACTCTAGGTCCAAGAGACTTAGCAGGTTTAGCAGAAAGGTAGCAGGTAAAGAGAAGGAAAAAAGTGGACACAAGTGGACCTTGTGGGTGCAAGACATAGAGGTTTACACAGTAAAAGCTAGGAGGCAGGGAAAGAGGTCCAGGCAGCCAAGGCTACAAAAGAACCAAGACTGGCACAGGGGATTAAGGATGGGGAAAAGGGCTTCTTCTGTTACATTAAGGAGAGGAGATCCAGAGGAGATGGGATTGTAAGGATAAAAAGGGAGGCAGGGTGGGCAGAAAAGGGTGAGGATCAGGTGGAGGCACTAAATGAGTACTTCTGCTCTGTCTTTACCAGGGAACAGGATGGGCCCATGCCACAGAGGATGGTTGGGGGTTGAGCTAGAGGCGGGGAAGAATATAATGGTGATATTGGGGAGGACAGGGTCTTAAGAGGACTGAGGGAACTAAGGGTAGACAAGGCTGCTGGCACAAATGGAGTAAACCCAAGGGTCCTGAGCAAGATGGTGGAGGTACTAGCAGTACCCTTGCCGGAACTGTTTAACACCTCACTGGAAAAGGGGCATGTACTGGAGGACAGCACATGTGGTACCACTCCACAAGAGTGGTCCCAGAGATGAGCCGGGTAACTACAGCCTAACTTCTATAGTGGGCAAGTTGATGGAGACCATTCTTAAGGAAAGGCTGGTGTTCTTCCTTGAGGTGAATGGTCTCCAGGATGACAGACAGCATGGGTTTGTCAGAGGGAGATCTCCTCTAAGTCCTCTACCTTTTAGCCTTCCAATTCTTTGTCTTTCTCTAGCTACCCCCCCACACTCAACTCCCTGCCCCCTGCCATAACTCTGTCTCTCCAACTGTCTGCCATCCACTCTCTGATCCTGACCTCTACTAATTCCCTCTTCTGTCTTCCCTTTCCAGCAGGAGGCCCAACCCGGGTGCTCCCTCGACCACAGGATCCTCTGCCTTTGCCCATAATGGAGCAGCTGGCCAGACCAAGCCTCCACCCCGGCTCCTCTACCCGGATCCAAGCTCAGGTACACTGCTCCATGGCTGCTGCTTGAAAACCAGCACCATTTTAAGCATCACTACTGTTTGGCTGGCTACTCAGACTGCTCTTCACTGATTGGTGCCTGCTTCTGGTGGCTCCTGGCTGCTATTTTCTATTTTTTCTCTGAACTTCTAACTCTATTTTTTGTCCTGCCCACCCACCCCATCCACGGCCTCTATTAATATGGCTCTGTTCCTCCACTCTTGCTTTCACCCATCCCGATTGGGCCAACATTGTAATTCCTCTACTACAAACCCAGCCTATCCACAACTCTGTATCTCCTTGCCCATTCTGTTGTTATTTCCCTCTGCTGCCACTGAATCTGTCTGCAGTTATCACTTTCTGCTGTCACTGAACCCTCCCTTATAACCTTTCCTCTCCTCCTGGCCCCTCACTGCTGAATCCCCCTCCTGTGAACCTCACCTAATGTAGCTGTCCAACTACAGCCATCTCAGTAGGCCTCACTGATTTTTACCTCACTTCAGATTCTTGCCCTGATCACCCCAGTGCCTAGCCCTTGCAACAATAATGTTTTCACCCACAGTCATGCCACTGTTGCTTTTCCAGGCTGTGCTGACTTCTCCCAATAGCACTGCTTTTACGAGTTCCTCAAAACCTACTGTTGGTCACCTCGATGAAACCCCCCAGCACATGCTTGGAATGGCTACCTGTAGTCGCAACATGAATTGTTCCAATTTCTATTACCAAATTCTACAACAAACAAGACTGCTCCTGTGTCCAAGCTCGACATTAGAAAGATTCTGTCACAGGCTTGGCAAAGGACACCAGAAGAAAGGAGTGCTGTGTGACTGGACTTCTCTACTGGGACTAAAGAAGTAGAACTCTTCTACTGGGACCTTTAATTTAGGGTAAAAACACAAAAATTAGTGTGTTTGTCTCAGTTAGCTAAAGTGGTTATCTGAACAGTTGTCTAGGTGTAAATCTCAAGTGGCTGAAGGGGCTTGATTGCTGTGCAGTTTAAATTATTTGTAGAAAGATCTAGTAAGTAGGGGAAGTGGCTTAGCTAGAAGGAAACTAGATTTAAACACTGCCTTAGAAAGATTATGTCAGAGGCTTGGCAGAGGACACCAGAAGGAAGGAGTGCTGTGTGACTGGACTTCTCTACTGGGAAAAAAAAGTAGAACTCTTCTACTCTCTACACTCTTCTAAAAAACTATATTGCCCACCTTCCCTCCCCTACACCCTCCACCCAAAGCTAGTTCTACTTTTATAGGCACAGGATTTGACTGACAACAGGAACTTCCTGTTTGGGAGCAGGAAGTGAGTTTTTACAGAGCAACCAAAGACGCACCATCCTAGAAGAGCAAGAGTAGCTCTCCAGCCCCCTCTAGCTGCTTGAGGTCTGCCTCTAAGCAAGTAAGGGATCTACTGAGAAATATAGGATCTTCTTGTCTCAGAACAGGACAATCAGGAGCTTAAATGGCACAGAGACAGTAAGTAAGTAGAGAGAGAAGGAAAGAGTAAGGATTCCAAACAATAGTGAAGGGGCCAGAAATAAGACATGATGGGAGTGATGCAGTGCAGTGGCTGTGGAGCAGCAGTCTTCTGGGAGATGTTCTGGAGGATGCATTGTTGTCCCATCTGCAGGCACCTCTCTGGGCTGAGGGGGGAGGTTGCTTATCTCCAGGCTGAGTTGGCCAGGATTTGTGGGACCTCCTCTTCATCCAGGGACCACCACAGCCACTGCCATTGCCTCAGAGGTTGCCAAGAAAGAGGAGCTGTTAGACCACAGTGGGCTCAGGAGGGTGAGGGGTGGTGGAACAGAGGCATCCCTCCAGTTGTAGCCTCTCACACTCCCTATGCCATTCAGGCAAAGTGTGGTTCCTCTATGGAGGCACCCACAGTGGAGGCCAAGGAGGATGCTGGGAACCTCCACAAAGGAGGGTGGCATGGGACCCCACAGGGAGAGGAAACAACTGGTGGGGGACTGCATTGTTAGGAAGGTAGAACTGGGGGAGGAAGGGAAGAGGGAGGTAAGGTGTCTGCCTGGCACCATGGCTTGGAGGGACAGGGAGCGAATCCTCAGGATTGCCAGAGCAACTGCACATGGGAAGGAGCTGGATGTCATTGTCCACTGAGGGACAAATGACCTGGCTAAGAAAGGGATCAGAGCAGTGCAGGAAGAGTTTGTGGAATTGGGGAGGGGCCTTAGACAAGTAGCACACACGGTAACCTTCTTGGAGAGTGCTGCCTGTCTATAGCGTGTGAGAAGGCTTAGGGTGCTCCACACCATGGGATTCAATCAGTGGTTGAAAACTGGGGTAGAGCGCTCAGGGATTTGGCTTCATTGGGACTGGGGTCCACCTGGGTGATGCAGGCTATACTGGCATGGTGGGCTGCATCTGTCCAGGGAGGAACCAGGATCCTAGGTGATAGGGTTTAAATGCTTCATTGGCAAGTATTAAACTAGCCAAGGGAAGCACTGGAAAGAACAGGAAATCCTAGCCCCCCCAAAAAAAGTCACGGTAGTAAATGCAGTAAACACCAACATAGAGATGTCAATAGGGAGAAGGGCAGGGGTAAATGGAGAAAGTGACAAAGGCAAGAAGGACAAGGATGGGGCAAAAAGGAGTAAGGCCATCAGGAAATGGAGGCTAATGAGTACCAATGCCTGTAGCCTGGGCAACAAGCTCCCTGAACTGGTGGCCTTGATGGAAGAGGGATGCCTGGATATCATAGCAGTCACAGAAACATGGTACACAGAGAACCATGACTGGGATGATAACATACCAGGGTACATAACCTACATGAGAGACAGGGAAGGGAGAAGAGGGGGAGGAGTATCTCTCTATGTAAAGGAAGGGATAAAAACTACTGAACAAAAGAGTAAACAGGGAGGAGAGGAGACACTGTGGGTCACCTTGGAGACTGGAAGTGGCACCACAATCCACACAGGGGTTGTATACAGACCCCCATGTCAGGGGGAAGGAATGGACAAGGATATGATAGAAGGCATTCTTAGGATGGCAGAGAAAGGGGAGTTACTGTTGATGGGAGACCTGAATATGCCAGATGTTAACTGGAGAACACTTGCTGCAGCCACATCCAAGAGCAGGGCCATTCTCGATGCCCTACAGGTGGCATGCTTCAGACAGCTAGTTTCAGAACCCACTCATGAGGGAGCAATCTTAGACCTTGTACTCTCAAATGGGGACAGTGGGAGGATCTCAGATCTAGAAGTGGGTTGCCATCTGGAAACATATGACCAACAAACAGTGTGGTTCATGTTAAACTCAGCTACAGAGTCAAGCCATACAAAAGTGAGGGTACTGGACTTCAGGAGGGCTGACTTTGGCAAGATGGAGAGTGCCTCAGAAAAGCAGTAGCAAACAGGCTAGAAGGAGGGGTGGAGCAACAATGGGGAATCATGAAAACTGCTATCACAGAGGCAACAAGCCTTTGTGTGAAGCAAATAAACAAATCAAAACAGAAAGAAAGCCACTATAGATTCTCAAAAGAGGTGGCGGGGAAAGTCAGGAGAAAAAGATAGCATTCAGGAAGTATAAGGAAACACAGAAAGAGCAAGACAGAGAGCTGTACCAGTAAAGGCAGAAGGAAGCAGGGAGGGAAGTCAGAATAGCAAAGGCCCAAACTGAGGAAAGGATTGCCAACTTGGTTAAGAAGGGGGATAAAACCTTTTAGAGGTACATCAGGGAGCGTAGAAAGACAAAGGGAATGATAGTGAGGCTGAATAGAATGAACGGTGGGTGGGCAGAGGGGATTGTGAAAAGCAGGGATATTGAACAAATATTTCTGCTCAGTATTCACAAAAGAGGAGGGGGAGGTGCCTATTCCAATTAACAGAAGCACTCTGGATAGGGGGTCGATCCTAGTCCTTTCACAGAAGAAAGGGTTCTGAAAGAACTCCTAAAACTGAAGGTGGACAAAGCAATGGGGCCTGATGGAATCCACCCCAGAATTCTAAAAGAATTAAGGGGAGAACTAGTGAAACCACTGACTACCCTTTTTTTTTTTAAATATGGCTTTTTATTTTATTTTGAGATAGAATATCACATACATATTCACATTTTATGCAACGCATTAGTTGTTGAGGTTCCTTGTTTCAGCACATACAGGCAATTAATTTACAGGCATTTAATTTATACACATATGATTGTTTAACATATCTCTGTAGTAGTATCCTACTATCTTTCTCTGTTTGGTAAATAGACCATAATAAGATCTCATAGACTGTAGTCTTAAATAAATATTGTTCCCTAGCATCCCCCTCCCATGTTTTCCAGATCAACATCCCTCTCAGTTTGGGTCTCCTCCCCTTATCAGCAAAGACTCCAAGATAATATACTATCTCAACTATGATTAAGTTGAAAATCCTAAGATATTCATCTTTTTGTTTCATGGTACAAATTCTGGATAGGTCTCTAATAGATGTGCAACCCATAGTCCCCATCTAGCATTAAAGGTGTCTATCCTGTTGTTTATCTTATATGAGAGACGTTCCAAGTTATATACTTCATAGGTGAGCTTCCTCCAAGAGGCTTTATCAGGGGCCATTTTAGTAAGCCATAGTCTGGTGATAACTTTTTTAGCTATTAAAATTAAAAGTGTGATAAGTTTATAGTGAGACCAGTTGATCTGTATATCCTGTGGTGGCATTGCTGTCAGGATAAATCCTGGGGTAAATAGATCAGGGTTGCCAAAAATGTTGTTAAGTTCCGCTATGATATCCCTGCAATAATCAGATAGGAGGGGACAAGCCCATAATATGTGTTCTTGGCCTGCAGGAGAATATCCACATCCTTTCCTGCAAAGACTTCCATCTGGTGCCCCTAATTTTACCTGAATATCTGGAGTTCTGAAAAATCTAACTCTGGTCTTCCAGGCAAATTCCCTCCAATAAGATGTTGCTGAATTCTCAGAATAAAAGTAGGTGGATTGTAACCATCTATCTGGGTCTAGTTCTAATTTAAGTTCCCTTACCCAGCTAGCTCTCACTTGGTCATGTTCCTGTGCTGACATAGGGCGCATTGCCTGATATATATTACTAATAATGTGTTCCTGTGATCTACCTTCTATGGCCTGGATAATCAACTGTACCTTTTTAGACGGGGCTTTTGCTATTCCAGCTAAAGAGTCAACCATCTCAAGTAGAGCATTATGTAGTGCCCCATAAGTTGGGAGCTCTCTCTGGGGTAAATATGAGGATTGTAAATACGTGAATGAATGAATTCCTGAAGGGCCTACCAGTTGGAATACATATCTGATGGAATAATGCTCCCATCTTAGTAGATCTGTTTCCAGCGAGGAAGGGAAAAGATCTTTATTAGGAGCTAGGGCATTTAAAAAGTATTTCTCCTGAGAGGTTAACCTATACCGAGTCACATAAAGCCAGTTTTTTTTTAATTCTACAGTCATTTTCAGAAACCGGGTCAGGGGATAACATCTGGTGAGGTCTCCCAGCAGGTACATTGGTAAAGATTCCAGTTCATTTAAGGTTATTTCTATTGTTTTCCAGCGTGCCTTGTAAGAGAGATTAATGAGTAATAGGGCTGTGCGGGTTTGAGTTGCTCTGGAATATTCTTTCAGAATAGGTAAATTTAGCCCTTCCTGTGTCTTAGGAAGTTGTAATAAGGTGTATTTTACCCTTGAGGGTTTTCCTCCCCAGATAAACCTAGAGGTGAGCTTGTCCCAGGATAGAAAATAAAAGTCCGAGGGAACAGTTGGCAACGTTTGTAGGAAAAATAATAAACGAGGGAAAATATTTTGTTGAATTGTTTCCACTCGATTAATTAGACCCAGGGGGAGTTGTGTCCATCTAGACATATCCGAAGTAATTTGCTGTGTAATTGGTTCCATATTCACCATTTTGAGGTGTATTAGCTTGGCTGGGATTTTTATCCCTGGGTACCTCATCTCAAGTCTGTGCCAGCGGAAAGCAAATTCCAGTTTCATTCGTCTGGAGGCAGAAAAGGAAAAATTAAGTACTTGTTTTTGAACAATTTATTTTATAGCCAGATAAGGTGCTGAAAAGCTGAAGTTGTTTATACACATCGGGACAGATGTCTCTAGAAGTCAGGGTCAACAAAATATCATCTGCAAAAGAGATAATTTAAACATTTTGCCTCTAATGGGATCCCTACGTTACCATTTTCCCTTAATTTGGAAGCTAGGGGTTCCAAATAAAGTGCAAAAAGAAGTGGGGATAGGGGGAACCCTTGTCTTGTACCTCTGTATAAAGTAAATGGTGAAGAAATTGAGCCGTCTAGTTTCAGATAGGCCACTGAGGAGTGGTACATGGCTTGGATTTGGGATATAAACTTTTCAAGGAAGTTAAATTCTTTATGGGTAGCCCGTAAGAAGGGCCGTGACATCCTATCAAAGGCTTTCTCGGCATCTAGCCCGAGTAAAATTAAAGGAATTTTTCTTTGAGTGGCATGTTCAGCTAATAGTAGAACCGTTTGTACTGCATCATGGGCTTGGCGCTTCATAATAAATCCCACTTGATTTCTATTGATTAGCTGAGGTAGAAATCTGTCTAATCTGTGAGCCAGAATAGACATAAAAACTTTATAGTCACAGTTTAATTTAGATATGGGACAATAGGAAGCAGCCAGGGTTGGGCCTTTTCCAGGTTTTGGGATAGCTGTAATTTCAGCATATTGCCAGGATGGGGGGGGGGACCTCCCTCCTGTATTTCTCTGAAAGCCGGTAACAGAATGGGTATAAGTAATTTCTGAAATTGTTTAAGAAACTCATTCGGGTATCCATCTCGTCCCGGGGCCTTTTGAGTCTTGGTCAATTTAAGGGTAGCCATAATCTCTTGGTCAGTAATGGGGCGTATCAGGGTTTCGGCTTGGTGAACATTTAGATGTGGTAATTTAGTGCTTTGGAGATATGTGACTAGTTGATGTGGGCTTGGGGAAATATCTTCAGTATATAAAAGCTTGTAAAAATCAGCCATAGCTTGTCTGATGGCAGTAGGATGGGACAATAAATGATTAGTTTGTGGATGCCGAGGTTTGGCAACTGCGGCCTTGCTTCTGGATCCTCGGAGACGTCTCGCCAAGTTCCTCACTCCCCTGGGCCCCCCTTCCACTGAATTTAGTTTCAAGTATAGCAGTTGTTGCTCTATTTTTTGGTCAGTTATTTTTTGAAGTTTTTGCTTAATTATTAACATCTCAGGTTTGACAGAGTTATCATCCTGACATAACCTAGCTTGTAGCCTCGACAAAGCCTCTTGTATTTCCCGTTCTCTTTTTTTCTGCCTCTTTTTTTCAAAGAAGCGTATTTGATAATATCACCCCTGATTTGATAATATCACTGTTTTGAGGGTGTCCCATTTAATACTAGCTGTTGTATCAGGTGTTCCATTATCTGCCTGGATAATCGGTATGCATGACTTAACCAGTCGAATGAATTCTGGATCCTGTAAGTGGGTTATATTAAACCTCCAGAAGTTTTGTTTTTTAGGTCTCTCCACATCAATGGCATAGCTACCGATACACCCGACACGCCATGGCATGTTGCAGAGATCAGCGGGGGTAGCAGAGCATGCTAGTCTCTCCCTGCATTCTTTTGTTCTTTTTTTTTTTTTTGCGGGCTTTTCCAGGCTGGCTGATCTTCCTCTAATGATTAAGGGGCGGGTCTTCAGACTAGAGCTCAGCTTTGAGTGACCATCGGATCTGATTGAAAAATGTGTTGCTAGTCCTCGCAAAGCATCTCAATCTGGTCCGCTTGAAGAATAGGCATGGCAGTGGGCAGGTCAGAGTCAGGCGGGCTGTTTAAATGTCCTGTGAAAAAGTAAAGCGGTCTGTTTGTCGGGACTGAAGAGTCAGGACTCGAGATCGAGACTTTTGTTTTGAGAGTGCATTATTTAGCCAGAGCCAGCAGATCTTTCCAGCCAATTTCGGGACAGAGCTGCGCTGCTAGTGTGTGCTGCATTGAGTCAATTGGAGAGGTCAGAAATTCAGAGCGACGAGCGAGCCGGAGTCAACGAAAGAGAGAGCCAAGCCACGCTAGGCACTAACATCAATCGTGTGGTCCTGTGGAGAGACAGAGGACTAGCTTGAGGAGGCACCGAGGCTGGCTGCTGGCAGACTACTCTGATACCGAGAGGCATCAGTGATTTGCTAGTGCACTGAGAGGACTAAGAGGAGTTGTCCATTCCATCTTCAGACAGGATCTCAGGCACAGACAGTGAGGTAAGAGCCTGGCTGAGACTAGAGTAGTGTGGTGGTCTGTGTGCACTGAATATTAATTAGAGATACCGTCCGATTTATTGCTCATTTAATTGCAAATGCACCCAATTTTTATACCCTTTCTTCTTGGCTGTAACTTCAAGCCTTTGCTTCACATTTCAGTTAAGGCTTATCCTCAAACAAAACTATGCAATGCTGTTACATTTCAGTAGCTGTGTGTGTCTTACTGTTAGCAATCATACCCGACCTGATTTTCCTTTCTGTTGCAACCCTCAGGTTGCAATGGAAAGGAAATTCAGGTCGGGTGTGATTGCTAACAGTGAGACACACACAGCTACTGAAATGTAACAGCATTGCATAGTTTTGTTTAACCGAGTACCTCTGGACTGTTATTACTGGATCTGCAGCAAGCAGCTGCTGCTTCTAGGAGACACTGGGGCTCCTCCTCTCACTCCTCCAGTATTCCGGGCCCTGGCAACCACCTGACACTTGGGGAGCATGTTCAGACTGCAGCCATTAATGAAAGAGAACTAGTTTTTCCTCTAAACTGTTTCAGATAGGGCAGTGGGCTACACATCTCTGCGGCTAGGAATCCAAGCAGTCTGGGCAGAAATGAATAAGAACACTGTCTCAAATGAAATTTCTATCTCTTTACCCCGGGCCCTATATGGTCAGTATCAAATTGGATAGAACCTTTACATGTCTTACCAGTTGCCATCAAAATCCATTCAGAACAGTTCATTACAGAAAACAGCATTTTAATCTTGCTAATTTGTAATTTTCCCACCAAGGTGTGAACACCAGAATATTTTTGTTATACATTGATGTCCTCAGATAATTAACATTTAATGCTCTATAGTCTGTACACTAGGTATAGTTTATGTTTTACTGCTGCCTAACTTCTATTAATGTTCATATCAGTGCAATTACATCTATATTTTCTGTTTATTGAAAAGTTTAAAATTGATAACACAAAACATCAGCCTCTTTGCATACACATTGATAAATTCATAGCAGGACTCTGCAATAAAGCAGCATGAATAATGGTAGCTTGCCTGTATATAACTAATGTTTTTATGTAAGGTCAGTCACCCTCCCAGATGTTTAGGGGTATAATTGTGGAACAGTCACTACTCGCTCTGGGATGGGCCCCACACAAACTCCCTTACCACTTACTTGACCTCCTGGGCCTGAGATGACTTCTGGGGCTCCACTGACACACGGCACGGCAAACGAAGCTGCAGAGTAAAAGGGGTTAGCACAGAACTTGGAGGCATAAACACAAAGAATGTACAAAGAGGGGGTAGTAAAACAAACTAGGATCCTTTATTTCTTTACTTGCGCTCATTTAAGAATGTTATGTTTTCTAGCTGGCACAGTCTTTTGCTTATCACCGCAGGATGACCATCTCTTGCTCTATACTGGGTTGGATTCAACCCTGGTGGAATACTTTATTTGACACAGACTGGCCCTGATGGAGGCACTAAAACTCAGTCCCCTGCCAAAGGCAGCTAAGGTTGGGGACTCCATGGGCCCATTCTTTACATTTGATAGCCACTTAGCAACTTCAGTTTCACTGACTGGCACTTTGCAGCATTAAAACGATCCTGTGAGGGTTTTTAGGAACACACTCAGTCCTCCTACAGAGTCTATTCTTTGGCACTTCACACAGACTTTCTTTCACATGAGCAAATGCACTTTGCCCACCAGGGTATCGGTTTTGGTGCCAATGGGCATTACATCTGCTTTGCTAAAGGGGTACACCAGTGCTACAGATACAGTCTGAGGTACAATAACTGTTTTCTGACAGAAATCTGTAACTTGCCAGTTACTGTCTCTCTACTGGGGAGGGAAAGCACTGCTAAGTGCCAAACCATTCACTTCACATTTAACAAAGACTGAACGTCACCTCAGATCCTTTGCCCACAGGACTTCCTGGCATCAACTCCCTCATAGACAGACCTCTATATTCTCTTCAGATGGGTTTCTCCTGCTGGAGAAGGGCACCCCACCCTTTCAAAGGCTGTGGTAGTCAGACGCCGGCATGAACAGGCACTTTTTATCGACTCCAGGCTCTATAGAGGAACTTTCAGTGCAGCAGGAACATGACCAGCTGTGTGCAGTACAATCCTCTGGAACATGGTACCTACCTTTTACCCACCTCCCTACACTGGACTGGACCACCCACTGGGGCCCAGTGAAACAGTTTGTTACCTTCACCAATAGACAATTTAATCAGGTTAAACAAAATGGAGGTTAAACAGTTGCAAGTCACCTTAGCACTCCCACTGGATAATGATAATTATCCCGTGGTAGCCACAGTACAGTGGGACGCTACCATGCTCTCAAACCCCACAAATCACTGATGCATCCACCCTGACAATGGACTCAATAGAATGACTTACTTTACACAGGATGTGGTATGCTTTTTAGCTGCCAGTAGTTAAATTATAACCTCATATAAACATACAAAAATATGACATAGCCAGCAGAAGAAGGCCTTATGGTCTATCGAATCTGCTCCATTGCGAAAACCCCTACTTTAGAGAGTACAGTGGACCCCAAGCTAATAGGTGGTGAAAAGTTCAGACGCTCAAGCTTTTAGTTGTTGGAGTTTAGGGTTTAAATGTTTTAAAGTTGCAAGCTTGAAAGTCAGACAGACAAGCTTGGGTTAAGGAAGTGTAACCCCTACAAATGTTTTTTCCCGAAAAGTCTTCCTTGAGCTTGCCTAAATGCCCACTGCCAGGCTGATGTTCTGCATTTTAGCAGTTTAAATGTATTGTTAGTGAATCAGTACAGAGATTGGTGCCGTGCTACAGCTACTGTACATTATGACACAGCTGAACGAATGTTGCCAGGGTTTACCTTGTTCTAGAATGGCATTGTTTGACTTCTTGATTTGTTGCAGGGACCTGAGATCAGAAGTAAACTGCACAGAACAGTGACTGAGCCCTCTTAAGACTAATCTTTGTCCTGTGTACAGTGCTTTTTTGGGAATAATGATAATGTTCTGTAATCTGCAGTATAGTTTAAGGACTAGAGTAGCCCATCCAGCTCTTGAAATGTTAAGTGTTAAAATGTTGCCTTTTGTTGCCTCTTTGTTATAGATCAGACAGACAACACTTGTTGCTGTTGAAGTTATGGGGACTAAATGAAACGTTGAGGTGCTGCTAAGCAGTTGGTTACTGAAGCCTAGGTATGAAGCAGAGGTGGCAGAGCAGGATAGAGTAATACCAGCACAGCACAGCTTGCAGGTCAAGTGAAAGAAGGTGTGGGGGTGTGTGTGGGGGATGTGTGTCTCTCTCTATATACATATATGTGAGACACAAATTCTCAGAAGAAAAAATAAAACAGTAAGAAAACTGGCCATCCCTCAGATTCACTGTATGTTTTTCAGGTTCATGAGAGATATCCTGTGTCGCGATCTGTCATGAAACTGAAAAACTGTACCAGAAATACATTGCAATTTTTGGGGGTGTGTTTTTTTCTTACTGCTTGTGTGGTTGGCCTTTTGCTGTATGGCTGCCCCCCCTGGGTCATTCTGGAGTGAGCCACAATAGGTGGCATCATTTGGTTTAATATGAAAATATGAACTATAAGGACACACAGAAAAAGGCACCAGTTTCTTTATTAAAACTCTTTATTATGTCATGAAATGCATTACTTGCTGTTAGCTTATGATGGGGGGGAGAGTAAACATAGCAACTTCTTTATGGCAGGAGGTCTCTTTCCAGAATGTTGATCTCGCAGACCACAAACTAATCTTCTCTTCTGTAGAGACCTATAAGAGATTGTAGAGTCATTCATTTGTCACCTGGTACAACTTGAGTGTATAGAGAATCTGGCTGAGCAAAGGTGTAGAACCAGTTTGTTCACCAAGAGGGGTTCAAATTCACACAGACCTCGCACACTAAACTGGAGAAGCGTGGAGAATCTGAACCCCTCGGGGCGAACGCACTGGGTTCTGCACCTTTGCTCAGCTAGTATTTGGTTAGTGTATGTTGGAACATTGTAAAAACAAAATGGCAGTGTGCTTGGTGGTTCGTTCCAAAATGTGAAGCTCACCAACCGCAGTTGTATGTACCCATTGGCAGCTCTGTCTTAATGGATAATGACTATTTGGCCAATATTCATGCCAGAATCGGACAACCTAAGTTAACTGATACATGGCTATTACTGGAATAGTGGCAATTGGCTGTTATACTGTTTAGTCAGTATCTCTATTTGTATCATACCGCAGTGAAACTATAAAATGGTAGGGGCAGTTGCCTAGCATCTGAGTGAAGACAGAAGCATATGTTTTTGCAGGTTAAGTTGTATGTTTGCCCTTTAGTGTCTTGTTGTAGTTGAATCTGTAATCGGGTAACATTTCTGATGTGCTGGAATTTTAATATGAAGCAATACTTAAGGCATGTAACACTTGGCACACATAGGGCCTCACCAAACTGAAATCAGATGCTGCCTGAGCAACCGACTGAAACCGAGTATAAAATTACTGTAGCTATTTTTTTGTAAAACTGCATTATCAGCAGTCTGTTGTCTAGCATCTAAGTAAGTCTGGAGCCCACTGTGTAGTGAAGGATTTGTTTTCCTGAATGCTTTTTTGTTTGTAAGCGTGCATCCTGCTTCCATCCCAGTTTCGTAGGCTCTGTACTGTTTGGCTGGGATGTAAAAAGAACATTGTATATAAATGTAACTTGTTAAACACACTGAATCTGATGCTGGGCAACCAGACTGATTATCTTCGTGGCAATGTACAGTAAATGTTGTCTTGACAGCTGTCATCAGCACAATCAAAATGTGTCCAAATACTCTTGCATTATGCATTCAACTTCTGTTGTGGGGTAACTGATCTTGCATTATTTCCACTAACATGACTGTCGGCTAAACCTTTCTCTCTGTATACATCCTATGAGCTAAGTTACACTGTTCTGTAAAGAGCCACTTCTGAAAATCCTGTATACCACATTGTGGGGGTCTGTTTTCTGTCTTGCTTTCTAGTGCTGGACCTCTGACATTATGTTCGTTTATGCTAGCAAGTGTCAGATACCATGCCTGCAAGTGCTTTTTTTGGCATTTTCGTGTAGAATAGTTCAGAGGGATGTTGTATGAGGAACAGTTATTCTTCTGAATGCTACCTGGTTCCACAGTTTGACAACTGGGGTAGCCTTGCTTGTGGTAAGGTTTTGGTGGATGCTGGGAATTGTGTGCTTTACCCTTGGGCCTAGACAGTTAGGTATTGCTACATTGAAGCAGCATAATTTATGATGTGAATTTTGTTGCACGCAATCCCAGGGGCTGTCAAATGAGGTGTATTTTGTTTTGGTTTTTCAATTGAGGGGTGGCAGCCGTGACAGGTAAGCAGCGTGGTTACTTGGGACAGGTGTCAGCAGCATTAGCACTGCAAGTTACTGAAAACAAGTCGCAGCGTTTGATTCACGGGCAGAGGTAGAAGCATCAGTGGTTTTCAGGCAACTGCTAGATATTCCGATTTTAAGATTTTTTGACTGCACCAACTGCTGCATTAAGGTAAGGTATCTGATTATATTTAATTTGCCTCCTCATGCCCCTCCATTCCCTTATTCCTGTATCCTACTTCCATATTGTCCCCTCTTCCACGTAGTGCAGAGGTAAACTGTTATTACTGTTTCCAGAATGGAGGCAGGAAAAAAAGAAAACAACCATCTGGAGCACAGGTGTGAAAAGCAAAGAGGGCAAGAATGGAGGAAATGGCACAAATGTCAAAGCCGATGCAGTCCTTCCTCACTCGGCCTTCATCTAGCTCTGGGTAAGAAATTCCACCATAAGATGCAGAGTGAACAGAATTTTGATAGGTAAACAGCTTAGCTAACTGCAGACCTTCGTTTGCAGGGTCCACAACACAGAGCCGCAGCCTGGAATTGGTGTGCAGGAGACTTGCACATCCAATAACCTTGCATGCGTGATTGCACAAGAACAGGTTGCTGGCGAAGTTCTAGAATACACAGCCTCACATGGTGTTCTTCTTGAAGCCAGTGTCCACTCCCAGTTAGTGGAGACCATGGAAGATCTGCAGGAAGTGGGTGTCTACTCCCAGTTACTGGAGGCTGTGGAAGAAGCAACTACTGTTGAAGCAGTCCCAATTCCAAGCATTTCCCGGGAACCAGATGTGCATCCACCAAATACTGAAGACATCGGCTGTATGAATTGATCCCATCTCACAGATGCTCAGAGGAAGGAAATTCTTGAACATCAGTGGCAACCACCTCCAGGATTTCAGTTTCCCAGTCATCTGATGGGTCTAGATGGTCCAAGCCAGCATTACAGGCATTTCAACAGTCATGTGTTGCATGACTTCAAATTTACTAGATATTCAACGGTATTGGATGGTGTGTTCTGTGGTCCATGCTTCGTGTTCAACAGTTCCAGCACTAGCGCCATTCTGGTATCTGCACCAATGAGGGACTGGTCGAATACAAAGAAGACTCTGGAGAGGCATAGCAAGTCTAAGGACCATGGAAATGCTGTTGTGACAGCGGATGGGTTTCTCTCTGTTTGTGCTGGGAAGATGAAAACAGCAAGCCACTCTCTGGTGGAGCGCAACCACAAGGTGACAGAGAATACTCTTCACTTTCTACGCAGAATCATCAAGATCGTTCTCTATTGTGAGAGACACAACATTGCTCTTTGGGGTAAGTATGATGATACCGGAAATTTCCATGGCTTGTTGCAATACACCGCAGAAACAGATTCTAGTCTGCAAGAACACCTACAAGCGGCTCCAAGGAATGCACTGTACACATCCCCACAAATTCAGAATGAACTAATTCAATTGATGGGTCAGCAAATACAGCGAAAAATACTAAACAATGTAAGGGAGACAAAATGGTTCAGCTTGATAGCAGATGGAACAACAGATGTGTCGACCAAGAAGCAGATTTCTTTATTGGTTCGCTATGTACATCAGGACCTTTCGGGCTCAATTGAACTTCGTGAAGATTTCATCGAGTTCACTGAAGGTATGGATACAACTGGCCATGGTTTAGCAGAACTAGTCTTGCGGCATTTAAAGGCTTGGGGCATCAACACAAAACTAATGCGCGGACAAGGGTACGACAAGGGGAGTAACATGAGTGGAAAATTCAGTGGTGTGCAAGCACACATCGCAGCAGTTGTCCCCGAAGCAGTGTATACAGTTTGCAAGGCTCTTGGCCTCAACACAGCTATTGTGCATTCGTGTTCCTTGTGACAAGTGTCCAATATGTTCGATAACCAAGAAAAAGATCATCTCGACACTCAAGTCATCCTACAAGCACAGTAACATCTTTCAGGCAGAACTCAAAGAATTCAACAACTTGCCATCCGACTGTGATGATGAGCCAGCAGATCAGACGTACACTATTTCTGCAGCTGGAAACACCAGGTGGATGAGTCAGGCAGATTCTCTATCAAGATTAAAAGCAAAATTTTTGGTAGTAGCAAGTAAGCTTGAGAAAGTTGCCGAGTTTGACAATGAAGTGAACAGATTGCTGCTGTGCATCCAGTGATTCAACTTCCTCATGACACTTCATTCAGTTGATTATGTTTTGTCCCGAACGAAACCTCTTCTTCTATATCTGCAGCATGTCAACACTGACCTCCTACAAGCAACACAAGAGGCCTCCAACCTTGTGCAAGTATTGAAGAAAATGCGGGACAGGTCAGGAAGCCACTTTGCAGAACTATATCAGAGTATCCTGACTCTAGCAGAGGCTGCATTCATTCAGGAGGAGATACCTCGCATATGTGGTAGGCAAACGTAGAGAAGCAACATCAGTGCTGCAAGCCCTCAAGACTACTTCAGAGTCAACATTTTCATTCCTTTCCTAGACCATGTCATTTCAGCATTGCAGGATAAACTTATAGAGTGCCGGCCACAGTTCCTTGGGCAGTATCTTCTACCACACAAACTGCATTTGCTACAGGAGGACAAAATAGCAGCAGTGTACAGTGCCTACAAGACTAAACTGGGCAGCCTGGAGGAGCTTAAGGTGGAGCTGGAAAGATGGAAAGAAAAATGGGTCGATGTTCCTGTGGCAGGCCTTCCAGAGACCATTCTCATGACATTACGGGATGTGAATGCAGATCTCTACCCAAATGTTAATGCTGTTTTATCAGTCTTGGCCACTATGCCAGTCAGCATGGCAAGTGAAGAGAGATCCTTCAGTGCCTTGAGTAGGCTGAAGACCTGGCTCAGAAACAGCATGGGGGGACATCACCTTACAGGACTCGCTCTTTTATGTATACACAGAGACATGGAAATTGATGTGGAACAGGTGCTGAAAGACTTTGACCCATGCCAGGACAGACGCTTCTCAAATAAGCCAATAGGATAACTTTGAACACTTACTGCATGGTATGGGGCTATTGTGCTATTTGGTGCAAATGCTTTTGGTTAAGGTAATAAAACCCGTGCATCAACTAGCTTACCCAGATCCTCCATATAACAGTGAGCGCAATGTTACAGTTACCCGACAAATTGTGTAGTGTTCATGTAACGGAACACTGCTGTGGGTATGTGGCCACTTGCAGTGGTGGGCTTTGGATACTGTGGGTGTGAGTGGGCAGAAGCGCATGAATGTGTGGCTGTGAGCTCAGCTGTTACCCACAACGGTGTTGCAAACTGAGCTCACAGCCACACATTCATGCTCTGCCCACTCACACCAAAGTATCCAAACCCACCACTGCAAGTGGCCACATACCCACAGCAGTGTTACAAGTACAATATGTATGTATGTGGCCACTTGCAGTGGTGGGTTTTGGATACTTTGGGTGTGAGTGGGCAGAAGCGCATGAATGTGTGGCTGAGAGCTCAGCTGTTACATACACTACTTGTAACACTGCTGTGGGCATGTGGCCACTTGCAGTGGTGGGTTTTGGATATTTTGGGTGTGAGTGGGCGGAAGAGCATGAATGTGTGGCTGAGAGCTCAGCTGTTACTTACACTACTTGGAACACTGCTGTGAGTATGTGGCCACTTGCAGTGGTGGGTTTTGGAGTGCACGACTGTGGTTGTAAGCTCTGCAACTGTCTTTGGTTTTGCATGTAGTCAGTTTGGAACCTGAGCAGGTATACACACAATGCTGTGCCTGGAATGAGGCTTTTTTGGTATCGATGGTTTCAGTTAATGTAACTGAACAAATCAGAACACCTGCCAAAGCACCATGTAGCTTACCACAACCCTCTTTGTAATGTGGATGGACTCTGCTATGTGGGTAAGTACTTCTCTGCAGTGGGTGTAACTCTGCTCCACTGTGGGTATGTTTTCAGCGGTTGAATTTGGTATGCATGTTGTGTGGACTGGGTGAGTATTTGGATCTTGCTTACATCTAAACTGGTAATGGTACTGAACCTTTTGACTTCTCAGACTTTGGGCTTTTGAGTGGCTGGTGTGGGAGCTTGGATGTGGGCCTTCTGTGTGAGTGGATAGTGTAAGATTAAGACACTAGTGTGAGTGGACCTCTGTGGGACTGGCTACCTTGATATGGCACAGAGGCTTGTCGCAATGCAACATTGTAACTTGGCCAATCTGGTACAGAGGCTTGTCACAATGCAACATTGTAACTAAAAGCTAGTCTGGTGGCTGGCTAGTGTGAATGGACCTCTGTGGGACTGGCTACCTTGATGTGGTATAGAGGCTTGTCACAATGCAACATTGTAACTTGGCCAATCTGGTACAGAGGCTTGTCACAATGCAACATTGTAACTAAAAGCTAGTCTGGTGGCTGGCTAGTGTGAATGGACCTCTGTGGGACTGGCTACCTTGATGTGGTACAGAGGCTTGTCACAATGCAACATTGTAACTTGGCTAATCTGGTACAGAGGCTTGTCACAATGCAGTATTGTAACCCAAAGCCAGTCTGTTAGTCTGACACCTGTTTGTGGTGGAATGGTGGTATGCTGGCATACAGCACAGAAAATGACACTAGTGTCTGAGAGGGCATGGACGGTGGGGGAGGGGTAGCTCACCCTAAGGGGGGGCGGGTAGCGGCGAGTCCACTTGGTGTGCAGCTCAGAAATTCCTGGTTACACCCCTGCTCCACATCTATTTTTAAGAAAACAGGAGTGTAGTCTGATAAAAGGTATGTCCCTGTATATATATATCTCTAACATACTCAAGGTGTTCAATCGAGGTTAGAAAATAATCTAGTCGCGCTGAGGTATTAGTTTTGGGCGAGTAATGCGTAAAGGCCTTTACAGAAGGGAAAAAGTGGGCCAAAGTATCTATGAGTCCCAACTCAGGGAGGGTTAGTCTTAAATATTTCTGGATAGCTGATCGCCGATGTTTAGTGGGATTAGATGAATGTAACTTAATATTCAGGGTGATATTTAAATCCCCTCCGATAACACACATGCCTTGAATGGCTAGCAATAAGGTATCCAGGAATTTTCACGCCACCGTCACTTTACTCCCCACAGGAAGGTAGAGCGAGGCTAACGTGATCTGCCTCGAATAAAGTTAACCCACAGCAATTACATCGTTTCCATCTGGGTCTATGATCTGTTTTTGCATTTGAAACTGTGCACCATGTGGAATTAGAATTGCAGTACCTCACCTACGTCCAGAGGCATGGGCTGAGGCCACCACTTTATCAAACCCCCACGCCTTTAATTTTGAATGTTCCAACTGAGAAAGATGAGTCTCTTGAAGCATAATCACATCCGGCTTACTTTGTTTAAAATAACATATTAATCTTCTACGTTTTACCAGATTGTGAATGCCATTTACATTAAAGGACATAATAAGAGCAGAATTAGCCATAATGTCTTATAAAGAAAGTAATCTTTTTCTGAATAGGAACTCCGCCTCTTTGTCTCTCCAGCCCTAACAGGGGTCCACAATCCTGGCTATTTTGATGTGTATGGGGTCTAGATCTAAATCTCCCAGAAGTTGTTTTTTTATCACTTCAATTGGCCCCCAGCAATTTCTTTCTGAGCAGAATAGAAATATTAGGCCTCTTGCCTGACCTCTTAATAAGCTGTGTTTCATATTGTCGAATCTTAAGCCATAACTCACATGCCAACATTAAGAACCTCATTAACCCTATAAAAAAAAAACTTTTAGTATGGTCAGTATTATTAGGGCTTTCACAGATTGATCAAAAGCAGTTATCTCTTTTGCCGTATTTCTTACAAATAACACAAAAATAAAAAATGTATAAGCTTCCAAGGTAGGGGAAACTATTATCCGTTTCCCTTTAAGTACTGGGTGTGCATTGGTTCTATAAGACTTAAACCCTGCGGGAGGGTTAAGATAGGGGGCATATTTTGCCTCGGGCCCTCCGTGAGCTGATAAGGCCCACAAATAAAAAGAGGGACAAAATATGTAATAATAAATCAAAAAAATGGTAAACAGTATGTCCCATTTTGTAAAAGTAGATGGATGGTCGTCCCATGTGAATATTGTATAAAGTCCAACTCTCCAACACCAATCCCCTTCCTGCATGGTTAGTCCCTAAAGAAAATCGGTATACTACGGGTCTTCATATTTTAGTCCCAGTCTTTAACAGTATTCCTGGTCTGTTTTCAAGTACTCTTTTTTTTGCCCAGACAGTTCATTAATATGTCCGATAAGTGAGCATAGCTATGGGCATAATTCGGCTATATGTGCTTCCCCTAGGGAGAGAGGCAGGATTCAGCCAGTTCCAGGTGGTAGCCCTAATTTGTGCCTCCTCTTGAATCTGCGCAGTATCAATTTTTACATAGAGTTCATCGGGAAGCATGGAATGTCCGCTTCCGGGGCTCAATTATGTAGCTTCCCAGGGTCCGTTGCGGAGGGGCAGGCTAAGGGAAAAGCATTACAGCGGGAACAAGGCCGATCACAAATCCCTGACAAGTGTCCAAGTGTCACCCAGATTTTAGAGGGCTAAACACCAGGAGCTAGAGTCAAGAGCAGCCACCGGGCCTAGTTCAAAGGTGTCCGAGTTAGTTCCTCACCACTTTCATCTCACCTCCAGCCCCCGGCCACTCGCGATCAAATGTGAATGATGTCACCAAAAAGTACCTTTAAAAAATTTCAGGCTTCTTTCTCAGGGATAGTAGTGGTGTCCCGAACAAACTTTGCCAACTTCTGTCTAGGATCCCTTATATTTATCTAGTTTCTCTTTTCTTCTACGGCAGTCGGTTTTGGTTGTGCTGCTTGCCAGCGCGACGGCTGTGAGGAGTGGGATACACCAGGCTGTGGCCTTTCCGGGAACGTCAGACCCTTCGCTGTTAGTAGCTCATGGGCCTCCTCAGCACTGGAGAACTCCATCTTTCCTTCAGGCATGATTCAATCATAGTAGGTATGTATTGATATTTTCACTCCAAATTTTCACCATGGGCTGTTTGTGAGCCCACCTCATGAAAAGTGGCACTATCAGTTTGTTAGCTGAAAGGTGGTTTTGCACAGCAGCTATGCCATTTGGCAACACAGGGACGAAAACACATTTTGGGCAGTATGTGGAAAATGACAACTGTATTGTTCATGAGGAGATGTAAAAAATGGCAACCTTGAAAATCTGAAGTGAAAATATGAAAAATTGGTGAAGTTATGAGCATGCATAGAAACTGTGCAACACACGTCCGTAATCCAGTTATTTTTGGGATTTTTTTTACCTCATGTTTAACATAGGAATTTTGGGACCTCCCCTCATGAACAGTGGCACTGTGATTTTGTTAATTTTGTCTGAAACGTTGATTTCGCACAGTGACCACGACATTGTGTGCCACAGGTGCAAAAACACATTTAGGGCAGGATGTGAAAAATGACAGCTGTACTGTTCATAAGGAGGTGTGAAAAATTGCCGGTGTTTGGCATGAAAATATTACAAATTTGCCAAGTTACAAGGGTGCATGGAAACTGCACAATGCACACTTGTAACACAGTTATTTTATGGAATTTTGTGACCTAATTTTCAACATAGGCATTTTAGGACTTCTGCTCATGAACAGGGTCATCGTCATTTCCGAAAACTGTCCCAAAAACTGATTTTGCACAGCAACTGCGCTATTCTGCACCGGACGTGCCAAAACACATTTTGGCCAGAATATGTAAAATGACAGCTGTACTGTTCATAAGGAGGTGTGGAAAAATGCCAATTTTGAAAATATGGAGTGAAAATATTACAAATTTACGAAGTTACGAGCGTGTGTGGAAACTGCACAATGCATGCTCGTAAAACAGCCATTTTTTGAATTTTTCCCACTAAATTTGCAACATATGCTTTTTGAGAGCTCCCCCATGAACAGTGGCACTGTTGTTTTGTTAATTGGTCCCAAAAGGTGATTCTGTGCAGTGACCGCAAAATCAGCTTTTGGGACCGAATAACACCATGACAGTGCCTGAATTCATGAGGAGGGGTCCCAATAACCCCATGTTGAAACTTTGGTGCCAAAATTCCCAAAAATGGCTGAGATATGCACCAAAGTTGAAAATAAACTATTTATGCCATTATACAGCTTACCGGCATTTCTTCAGTTCGCGATCGGCTTTGAAGAGTGCAGACATGTTCCCAGTCCACCGAAGATCATCAAGTTGGACTCTGGAGGTGAGTATGGGGTGAGGGGGGATTGTGGAGAGGCAGAGTGCATAGAGGGTGGGCGCAGGTTGAGGGAGGGGGCAGGGAGACCACGAGGGACCGTTTTTTTTACAGGTTTTAAAAAAACAACATTGCTGGACTTTTTATTTTTGCAGGGGATTTGGCAGCTGGGTGGTCTCCCAGCGTGCCACCATATGTTTGAGGGGGATGCCAGCAGCCGGCCGGGGGATTGGCACCCTTGTCAGCACATATTGAAGGGGGTGGAGACATGAGCCGAGGGGGATTGGGCACCCCCTCGGCACACAACAAAAGTGGGGAGGAGACATTATGGCAATGGGGAGTGGGCTCCCCGTTAGCAAAATAAACGGGGACAGAGATAAACGCCAACGGAGATTGGGCCCCCCGTCGGCAAAGAAAAAACATTGGGGGGGCACATGATGCCAGCAGGGATTGGGCACCCCCTCGGCATACATTTTAAATGGATGGGGGGTCATTATGCATTGTGACAGGAAGCAGCGACAGTCACTGTTGCCATGTTGTGTGCACATTTCTAGGTGTGTTGTGGTCCCGCTGCATGAGAGCTTTGCTCTCATTGCAATGGACCTTTTCTGTGATCTGGTGGCCACATTAACTATGCAGGGTGTTGGCACCTGCTGCTGTCTGATTGTGGAATGAGGGACACACCTACTGATGCGTGCCCTGCATTCGCCCAACAGTGACTGCGCCTCCAAATTTGCTACTAGCACAATATGTTGGCTGCGCACATGCAAGCCAACATAAAAAGGGGGTGGCTGCACCCTATACCTAAAAGACTCTTTAAAGGGGCATGCTCTACCCTTGCCTAGTATTGGTGATGACCTACAGGTCCTAGCTGTCAAGATTCTGCTCATAGCCCACAATAAGGTCCTGATAATAGCATCAATTTATAGCCCACCCAAATTGACGTTATCAAGCCAGAACTAATTCCTAACCTGTATCAATAGCTTAAATCACAATGCAGAAGTTATCATGCTTGTGGATTTCAATGTGAACTGGCTCTCCCCGAGTGTGAATAACTATAAGGATGCCTTATCTGCTGCAAACTTCACCCAGCTCATTACCTCACCTACAAGGTTCAAGTACAGGACTGGGACTAGCACTTTACTGGACTGGGTGCTCACAAACTGCCAAAACCATATCTCACATACTGAAGTCCTTCCCATGTCTGTAAGTGACCACTCCCCTGTCTTGTGTATATGGTCAAATAAATTCAACAAACCCCCGGCAAAAACTGTCAATAGTAGGATACTCTCCAGAGGGCACCTTGAGCTGTTAAAATCACTTATATGACAACAAGATTGGTCCCTAATCAATACTGCCACTGACATAAATGCTGCACTTGAATACTTCATCTCCCGGTTCAATGCAGCATGTGATGTCCATGCCCCATTCAGAAAGTGAAAAATGAAGGGCCTTGACAATCCTGGAACTGGGCAAGAGCTACTAGCAGTCCAGCAGACATTCAGGCCTATAAAACAGCCAGGAACACCTGTGCCAAAGCCATTCACTTGGAAAAAAACAGCTATTATAAGAGTGCCCTATCCAACTCCTGTAAGGATAGAAGGACATTTTAGAGCAACATATGAGAAGTCATAGGGAAAGACTCCAAAGTGGCACCCGCCATGCTGAACGTAGATGGCTCCATCATCCTTGACCCCACCACAATTGCCAATACTTTCAATCTGGCATTCACCGATCTTAGCCATGTACTACCCTCTAATTTCTTTGATCCAGAATCCACCCCAGCTTTTCATGGTAAACCTGACAAGAAGCTGGAGCATACACATTTCTATTTCAAGGCTATCACTGAATGCAAAGCCAAAAAATACCTACTCAAGGTACTTGGAAAAAACAGAACTAGTAGTGACTCTTGATTTGAAGCTCATAGCCCTCACCCTTGATGCTGTCTTGAGCCCTCTAACCAAGATTATCAAATGTTCCCTCATGTTCTCCCAGTGCCCTCTCAAGTGGAAGTCTGCCCTGGTGACCCCAGTCCATAAGAATGGAGACAGGGCACAACACAGAAACTTCAGGCTTATCTCCATCCTCCCTCCCCTATCCAAAGCGTTAGAAAAAAATTCTTGCAGATCAATGGGTAAAATACTTGGAAAAATACAACCTGCATTACCCACAGCAGCATGGCCTTTGTAAAGGTCTCAGTACCACTCACTGCTCTCATTGAATTCATGGGCTACATTCATCATGTACTTGATCAAGGATAATTTGCCGCCACCTCCTGCCACAATGCCGACAGGGCATCTTTACATGCACAGACTCCTGCGGGGGTAAGTCATTGTTTATGCAGTAGCAGGGGGGATTCAAGGTATGTTGGTAATTCTCTTTAAGCATGCCAACACTGGTCAATCAGCTGCCACAGTATTATCAGGCCTGCAACTAATATATAGTACTGGGTACCCAGAGATAGGATTGTGGGGTCCTTATCTGAACTGGCGACTGGTACCAGTTGAGGAAAGTGTAACATTAAACATCTATGCAGCTAGATAGATAGACAGAAATATATCTTTTAATCTATCAGAAGGTTGGTGGGTGGCTAGAAATGATAAATGTCTGAATTTAAAATGCAAAATGATTGTTTTTCTTATTGCAACTTATCTGATGCCAGTTCAAACTGTTTAACTTCTAAATCCAGTTACCCTAGCCTAGACCTTACCCCTTGTAAATAAATTGTTGGTTAACTGTTTTTATAAATCTGGTGCCGTGAGCATATTATTAGAGTGAGCCTTTAATTTAGAAATGTGAAACTTGGGGTTTGCAAATGTTAATCCATGTGTGGGATGACACTATGGTAATATGGGTGAGTACAGCATCCTGGGGGTTGTTCTAGTTATTATCAGACCCAGTTAAAGTATACACTGGGTGGAGGCACTGCACAATAATGTTATCTATGGGAAAAAACAGTTCAATATCTGAAATAGGAACCCAGGCCCCTCAACCTGGTTAGTGGCCACCCAAGCAGGGGTAGTAGCCCATTGGGACAAGGCATCCGAGTTACATCTATCCCAAACTAAAATGTCAACTAGAACTAGACTGGATACCCTTGATCTCAAACTCTTAAAATATGCCTTAAAGGAAGTCACACATCCACTCTAATATTCAGTATATCACTCTCAACTGGGCAGGTGCCTAGGATCTGGAAAATTGCTCATGTTACCCCTGTCTTCAAAGGTGGTGCACCAGACTTCCCTTCCAACTACCGCTCCATATCCATCCTGCCTCCCTCTCTCTAAAACGCTTGAGAAAATTGTTAGCGACCAACTTACACATTACCTGAACCAATATTACCTACAGTTGTGTGAACAGCATGGCTTCCGAAAAAATCACAGTACTGTAAGAGCCCTGGTTAAATACACTGAGTATCTTCACTGTGCCTTGGACAGGGAGAAGCTTGCTGGCTCCATCTTTATCGACCTGACCAAGGCATTTGACCATGTCAACCATGCCTTGTTATGCAAAAATTAGCTAAACTTGGTCTCTCAGAGGATGCAACTCAATGGATATCATGCTATCTAACAGGCAGATCACAAGCTGTCGAATGTAGAGACTCGCTATCAGACTATCAGTCGGTTACTCTGGGGGTCTCCCATGGATCAGTCTTTGGCCCCCTTCTGTTTAACCTATTCATCAGTGACCTCCCTGTTGCCTACAATTCAACTAAAGTCCTTCTTTATGCAGATGATGCAGTTAGCACCTCAATGAACTGCAGCCTAGATATGCTTCAATGCAACCTCCAAACTGATTTCTTAGTAATCCAGGACTGGTTTGCAACCAGTCTCCTCATCCTAAACTCCAAAAAAGACCAATAGTATGATCTTTAACACTCGGAGCAAAGTCCCTTCTCAGCCCTCACTGGACATTACGACCACCTCTGGGACCCCTGCTGAGCAGGTTTGCTCCTTCAAATACCTAGGACTAACCCTTGACCCTGGTTTACCATATGCAACACACATGGACACTGTAATAAAGGCTGCCAATTCCAGCTTTGGCCTGTTATACCGGCACAGGAGTGCCTTCCTCCCTGAAGTTAAGAAACTGCTGGTGAGGAGCTACATCCTCAGCCTCATTGATTAAGGTCTTGTGATCTATGGTGCAGCATGTGATAGAGTGCTAGATAGGGTTAGATGCTTGCTAAACAGAGAATGCCGTTATGTGCTCAATATAAGGTCTGCTTCCCATACATGCACGTTATATAACAGTCTAGGCTGGCTAAATCTTGACTCCCATTTACAATACAACACCCTTGTCACTGGCAAACAAAGCCTTACTGGGACTGTCATCCCCCAGAGTCCAGGCTGTGATGACCCCTTTTGCCCTCATATATCCTACCAGGGGTCTTGAATAACACTCCCTGGTCCTTCCTCTTAGAAAAATCACCCTGGGTCAAGCCTGCTTCTTCTTTAGATTCTCAAAATTATGGAACTCCTTTGCCCTGTCCCTTAGAGTCACTGACTCCCTTCCTATCTTTAAGACCCATCTACTTTCCTCGTGCACTCTCCCTAACCCCTGCATTACAACTGTTGACTCCTTAGCCCTCTCTTTCCTGGCCAGTCTGCTATCTGAGCCACTACGCTCTGCTCCTCACTCTGTTGTTTGCCTGTTCCACTGTTTTCCTCATCATTTATGTTACACCTGCACTGTTTCATATTCCTCTTGCTTAATTTCTGAACATGTACTCCTTTTATCTACCTGAATCTCATATTGCACTGCGTATACTTTAATTGTTAAATGTATATTTGTTGTCACTCCTTTGTAACACTTTTGTACCTTGACTCTAGACCCTTTAAAAACAGACTCAGTCTAAAGGGTCTTGTGTGTAACAAATAATACATACATACATACAGTATATACATACATACATAGGGAGCTGTTGCCGAATACAATTAACCAAGTTCTTCCACTTTATGCCCTCTACCAGGCCAAGAATGCAAAGGTTCTTACACCTACCTGTTTCAGTTTATTTTTTATACTGGAAAGGCATGTGAGCAAAATTGCCCATTTTCACAAGTGTCCAGTTAGAAACATAATAGAAACACAGTACATGGTATACAGGCAAATGAAAATAAAAAATCTGTACAGAGATGTTAGCAGAGACATAATATTGTGGTTCAAAAGTACGCAGGTATCAACAAGTATATACAGGTAAATACATATTAACAAAGCAGGGAGCATTATCAAGGTGTAAGCAAAAGCTTATGTGCAAACAGAGTCAGGTGCATTTACAGAGGTTGGAACTTGCCTGAAGACACTTTAGGTTGTGCTTGAATGAAGCGATTGAGGGACACTGTACAAGGGATGAGGGCAGGCCATTAAAGAGTTTTACACCCCTGCAGGAGAGGGTTTGCTGCCTTTGAGTGGTGTGGCAAAAGGGGAGAGAGAATGAACAAATGGAAGATAGTCTGGTGGACCTGTTGGGAGCAAACCTAGGGAAGATGGAGACGATGCTGCTCGGTAAAAGCCCCCATAGGAGTTTGTAGAAGAAGGTTAGGATTTTACTGTCTGTCCTGTCCTCCAAATGGGGCCAGTTTCCTGTCTTGTACAGATTACAGTGGTGGATCAATCTTGGGAGGCCGGTTGCGAACTGAATAACATTGTGATAGGTGGCCTTTACCCAAGGCTTTTTTGAGAGAGGGAGGGGTAGTAAATTTAGGTACCATAGTCGGGGATGGGGAGGAGGAAGCTATTGACAAGGAGGGCCTTGGATTCAGGGATTATTAATTGTTTAACTCTTTAAAGCATTCCAAGTCTTTGGTGGGCTTTTTTATAAGCTGATTAATGTGAGGTCTGTATGTGAGGTGGCGGTTGAGGAGGAGGCCGAGGTATTTGAACTCAGAGCCTCTTTCAATTTGATTGATATCACTGCCTGTGAGAGTGAATTCAAAAGCTGCATTTTTTTTTCTGGTTCTAGAAAAAAAACATTGACTTTTTTTATTTTAGTATTGAAGACTAATCCCCTGAAGAGACCTAGGTGTAGAGCCTGGAGAAATTTCGGTGAACGTTTTCAAGGAGGGAAGAGGGATTCTTATCTTTGCAGAAAAGTGCAGCCTCATCAGCTTACAGGATGAGCTCTGTGTGTTGGCATATATCAGGGAGGGAGTTGGCTATGAGGGAAATGAGGAAGGGTCCCAGAAATGGAGCCCTGGGGAACATCATAATTAATGGGGCAGATGTTGGAGAAAGCACCTGTGATAGAAGTTCTGTGGGATCTGAGGCTGAGGTAGTTAGAGAACCAGTTGACAATATCTATGGAGAAATTGAGCCATGAGAGGGTGGTGAGGAGTACCTTATGGTTGACAAGGTCAAAGACCTTTGTGAGATCCACAAACACAGAGCCGGTGAAGAGACCTTCCCCATTAGACTTTTCAATAAAGTTAGTGAACTTAATAAGTGCAGTCTCAGTGTTGTGACCAGCCCTGTTGAGAGTCAGATTGTAAATTGTATTTGTCAAGGTATTCCAGGGTTGAGCAACCATGGTTTTCTCTATTATTTTGGACAATGGTGCTAGAAGGGAGATCCTGTAGTTGGCCACATCATTTTTGGGGCCAGATTTGTGTAAGGATTTTAAGGAGGCACATTTCCACTTCAAAGGAAAAGCACCGGTGCAGAGGAAGTAGTTGAAGATATTGGTTAGAGGGTGGGTGGTGGATTCACACACCAGTTTAAGAATTCGGTAGTCGATCTTGTTGAGGCCAAGGCTTAGTCATGGGTCATTCTTTTTTATGAGTTTAATCACTTCATGCTGTGAAAGGTAGTGGGATTGAAAATTTGGCTGGGGGTTGGGGGCGCAGTGATGCTGTTGTGTAGTGTTTTAGTAACCTTGTATTTGTGAAGATCCCCGAAATAGGAATTGAAATGACTGGCAATAATTAAAGGCTCGGTGGTGGATTGGGGCCATCAGTAGAGAAGCAAATTTGTTCCTCTCCCTTCCAAGTCCTCTACCTGATTTATAAGCTACTGAATATGGCCTTCTGCTGCTGGTAAGAGCTGATCCTACTCCCCCACAGTGTACTCTGTATTCTCCCACCACATTTCTGATTGTCCCACTCATCTGGTAAAGAGATTCAATTGTAGACTGCGTCTCAGTGACTGTTTTCTGGGATCATTTCCACATTAGCAGCAATCATCTGTAGCAAAGCCATGTGACACTCTGCACCATTGGGAGTGGGAAAGGTGGGTCTCAGTGGTCGACTATCTTGCTTGTAGGCACTGCGGGAGAAAAAGTGTCTATAAATGGTTGTTTTGTTTTTTTGCCATTTCGTTCAATATGAAGCAGCGTCAATGGGACCACAAGATGCATAGCGCTTTCCATCATCCAGATTGATAAAGAAGGAACACCAACACTCACAAATAGTGGAATGTGGTGGGGGCAAATTAAGGTAAGAGGCATTGTTATTCATGGACCAGCACCCTGATTGCCCCCCCCATCTCGCAGACAGTAATACTTAGGGCACAGGCACTTATCATATAAGCATATGTGTCAGGATCTGAGTTCTATTGTACTATTGCATTGTTGCCAGTAATCATATATTATTACCAAAGAATTATGTAACTATTACTGCACTTTTACTAATATCACACTGCTTTAAATAAGTATTGCAATGCCTTATAATGTAAGCATAATGCTTTAATTACTGATATTTCTACAAGTTATGATGTATTTGCTAAAAATCATTACTGCTATTTCTAACGTAACACTGGGGAGCATTTTGAACTATTGTAAAATCATTAGTTAGGCAATGCTGCCATCTTACGGCCTAGTACAGAATGGCATTTATTTCTGTAATAATTATATAATTATTTCTCTGTAGCAACTCGAATACAGGTCCATTGTTCCCTTATCTAGTCTTTTGCTAGCTTGGCGTATGTTCCCAGGCTAGTAAGACATCAGGCTATGTGCCATTAGCCAATAATGTGCCTTTTATAGATCTTTGTAGTAGTTGTCATAGTAATTATCAGAGGTATAAGACCTGTTGCATTATGCATCTTTCTCGGAGAAAAGACCAAATTGCTGCTTTTGCTAGGTAAGCTCAAAAAGACTTTGGATATAATCCCCTGTGGATTTTCACTGTGTTTTGGTTATAAGCCTGCTTTGTTACCAGTAATAAATCCTTTTTTGCAGTAGACACCACTGTCTGTCGTTTCTTCACCTTTGTACAGATCCAAACAAGAACCTGAGAAAGGGTGATTTATTACCCAAATTACACTGGCGACCATCTGCAGGGTGGAATGTACAAAGGGAGGATTCTGTTTAAATTCTTTTGTACTAAATGACAAGCAGTGTAGTGCACTTTACCTACTCGGACCTACTTGTACTTACGGTGGTTGTTTTTCTTTTTACAGATTTGTTCTGTTTTGGTCTTGGGAGTGGCACACCCACACCAGACCTCTGGTAAACTCCTTTTGTGAGTATCAGCGTACCTCCTTGCCTCCACTGTTTCCCACAGGGGACCAGAAAGCTGTTGGGAAACAGTGCCAAGGATTTTACTCCAGTCTTTCAACTGCTTTCTTTGTTTGTGTGTTAACCCCCTTTATGTCTTATATCTGAACTGTGCACAGAACTGAGACTGGATGTCTCAAAGTACCTCACCTCCCACAGAGGGTGGATTGATTTCATGCTGGACGCAAAATCAGCTGAAGACCCCCTGCTTGCCATCTCAGAACAATATCTTGAGTCCAAGCAAAAAGTAAAAAAGTACCATTCAAAAGGTTTGTCAGTTGCAGCACTCCACACTGCTATAGACAGTTTACTTGCCCATTGTGCTTTTCTTGAACTGCAAAACTCCTCTCTAAAAAAAGAGGTGAGCTTGCAGCACAGGAGTTAGTATAGAAGGAAAAGAAACTTGCAGAGGAGGCACAGTCCCTCCATGACCACAATAACAGGCTGTTGCATTGTACTGCCCAGGAAACAGAACATGAAAATTGCATGTTGAAAGAGGACATTGGAAGGTTAAAATGTGATAATAAACAGCTGTCTTATTTAAATGACATTTTGACTGATAAGAATGAGAGTTTGTCAGAGGAGAATGCGGAATTTAAAGAGGAGAATGCAAGGCTAATGAATCAGCTAGATACGGAGCTTAGGGAAAATGTTGAATTGGGCGCCGCATACAAAGTGTTACGGAGAGAGATTGAGAAAGGGATTGAGCAGGGCACTGCTGGAGTTTGTCATAGCACATGTAAGGCAAAAATGGTGAAACTACACCATCAGCAAGAGGTTCTTGCTGGCCATGTTAAAGCTATGAATGGTTTTGAGTATACACCCATTGACATCACATCATCAGGCGATGATGATTCGGATTACGGGGACCTGGAGTGCCTCATCACATCCCAGCCCCTGCCCCCACAGGGTGGTGGCATACACTAGCCATCCCCAAGATGGCTGCCATCTTGGCACATCGCCCACGTTGCCACGACATAACAAAGATGGCAGCCCCCATGACAACAACAAACATGGCAGCCCCCAAGAGAGCAATAAACATGGCAGCCCCCTGATACGGGTGGTCCACCACCACCCAGTCATCCCTGCCATCCACCACCTAGCCATGCACCCCCACTGGCTCCTATCAGCAGGCCACAGGTTCACATCACCCCACTGGCTCCTGTCAGCAAGCCAGAGGTTCACACCATTCCACTGGCTCCTGTCAGCAGGCCACAAGTTCACACCACCCCACTGGCTCCTGTCAGCAGGCCACAGGTTCACACCACCCCACTGGCTCCTGTCAGCAGGCCACAGGTTCACACCACCCCACTGGCTCCTGTCAGCAGGCTAGAGGTTCAGACCACCCCACTGGCTCCCATTACCAGGGAGGATGGTGCAATAGTGTGAGGCATTGTACAGAAGGTTATTACCAGCCTAGCTACCTCCACCACACTGGATGCACCATCGCCCCTGCATGACCAAATTGAATGCATGGTTAAGAATGCTATCAGCCAGGACAGTGCCTTCAGAACAGTTGCTGATGCGTCCGCAGCTGCTGCCCTCAGGGGTACTCTAGCCACTACAACCTGGACAGACACATCCAATCCCCTGCAGGTTGCTCATTCTGTTCAACAAATCACCCAAGGCATTGGACAGATGGGGCCTACTGACAACCTCAGCTGTCATTTGGAGAAGGTGCGCTCCCTCTGTGAGAAGCTTTCTCTCCAACCAGAGTACCAGGTTCAAGTCCTGAGACAAACCATTGAGCCTACCCTCTGGGCCAAGCTCCCAGTGGCTGTCTGCAACTGTGACATGCTTGATTTTAATAACATTGCCCAGGCTCTTCTCTCAGCCAATGCCCCAGGTGTTGCTGGAGCCTGCTTGGCCTACAAAGTTAAGCAGAATATAAAAGAAAGCCCAGCAGCTTACCACCAATGGCTGTAGCTTGCATGTGAAGCTTGCAAGGGCTTGGCAGATGAGACTGCCAGTAAAAACAAAATTGAGTACAAGGATTTGTTCATCATAAACATGACTCCAGGCCTGAGGGAAAAAGTTGAATTCAATGTTTACCCACAGACTGACACTTTTGAACAGATCCTTACCAAGATGGAGAAAGCCTTCCAGGTCTACATCCACAACCTCACCTCAGGCAAAAACTATAACAACAAGGCAGCTGCCATCACTACCACTCCCCAGGTGGACCCAGCCCAAGTTGCTGCAGTCAACCCTGCCCCCACTCACTACACTGTGGAAGGTGGCAACACCAAGCAGGATGACCCTTCTGATGACTGTCAGGCCCAGGTCCACGGGGGTCAACCAAAACTACAAAAACAACTGGAATAACAATAACAACAACTGAAATTGGCAAAACACAAATTCCAATAACAAGTACTGTAATGGCCTAGCTATAGGGATTTAAAGGATGAAAATGAGACCCTCTGGAAACAACTGGAGAAAGCCCTTGCTGGAATGGATAGCACTGCAGGTCATTCTGTTGCAGCCCTGGCACCATTCAGAAGTACAAACCCTTTCAGGCCTTCAGCCTCAGCAAGGTCGAGTGGCCAAGGGACAAACCCCTTCACAGTGATTGAGGAACTGCCCATTGAGCAAATGGAAATTGTAGCTCTGATGTCACAGGTACAGTATTCCTTTCCTGTGAAGCCCCATGGGGAGGTCCAACAAGCCCCTACAGGCCGCAAGGCACAGGGACAGGAGGATGAGGAATAATCTGGTAATTGTTCAGACTGACAATTACAGGCCCCAGTCTGGATTGTGAGTGACTTGCTTGTTGACACAAACGGACGGCCCTGTGTAAGGGCCATGGTCGTGGGCTGCCAACTAGATATGCTTGTAGACACAGGAGCAGCCATGACGGTTCTCCATGATGAGAACCCAGACACTTGTGCCTTGTCCATCGGCTGGCAGACTAGTGCACAAGGTGTAGATGGGGTCCAACTACAAACTTTTCGATCTGTAGCACTACCTGTGCAGGTAGGCCACCTAAAAACTAAATTTGTTTCTGACCTTATGGTATTACGTCATCATCGCAGCATATTGGGAATTGATTTCCTTGCACAGCATGGCTATGTAGTGGACCTAGCTAACAGGCTATTGCTACAGATCCAGGGACAATGCCATGTTGTCACCATACCAGACTCACAGGCATTGGCAGCCATCAAACACAACAGCAAGGAGTATGACATCATAGACTTGTTCAAAAGTCATGACTTGTATGCTGAGCTGGCACCCTTGCTAGAGCAACATCTTGGTGTGTTTGCTACTAATAAGCATGACTATGGTAGGATGCACACCATTATTGATATCCAAAGACCCAATCCTGCAAGGCAGAAACAATATCCATTTCCTGCTGAGGCCTTGCCATCATTGAAGGAGACCATCCAGCCACTGCTGCAACAAGGAGTGATTAGGCCTTGTGTCTCTACTGTAAATTTGCCTATTTGGCCAGTGAAAAAGTCAAACGGAGCTTGGAGACTTACAATTGATTACAAGAAGCTTAATCAAGTCACCCCCAGCTGTGCCCCAACTGTGGCATCAGCCCCTGATGTGCTCAAGTTGCTGACACCTGACAAAAAGTGGTTTTCAGCTCTTGACATCTCTAATGGGTTTTGGTCACTCCCATTAGCCCAGGAAAGCCAGTATAAATTTGCTTTCACCTTTGAAGGACGCTAGTATAGCTGGACCTGCTTGCCCCAGGGATTTCACAATAGCCCTTCCCTCTTCCATCTGCACATGATGGTTACCCTGCAGGGATTCTCCACACCCCTGTGTCTCCTGCAGTATGTGGATGACTTGCTTTTGGCAGCTTCCACCAAAGAAGAACATCTGACTCTTTTGGACGAGCTACTGACTCTCCTTGGGAGATCAGGCTTCAATGCAACCCCTCTAAGGCACAACTGTGTCACAATGAGGTCATGTTCATTGGCCTATGCATCACAGACCAAGGCCGAAGCCCAGCTGTCAAGAAGATTCAGGGCTTGCAAGATCTACCACTTCCTACAAGCATGGCAACACTCAGATGCTTTCTAGGCATGGTAAACTATTCCAGGGATTTTATCCCTGACTTTGCTTGAAGGCTGCTCCCCTATATGAACTTCTGAAGAAGGATGTCCCATGAACATGGAGCCCCACATACACACTGAAGCTGTGACACAGCTTAAGCAAGCCTTAGCATCAGCCCCAGCACTGACTACTCAAATCCAAGATTGCCCTTCCATTTGGAAACTGCCACCTCTGATGTGGCCATGTCTGCAGTGCTGGCACAAAAGTACAATGGGTAATACAGGCTCATTGCCTATGCATCACAGATGCTATCCCCAATACAGAGAAAATATAGTCTCTGTGAAAAAAAACACTGTTGGCAAACAGTTGGGCTGTCAAACACTTCCTCTATATTATCAGATATGCTCCCATTGTTCTGCACACCTGTCATACCCCAACAAATGTTTTGCTTTCAGACAGAGTAAAAGATGGATCAGTTTCTAATACCAGATTAACTTATTGGTCTTCGCTTTTGCAGGATACAGACATCAAAGTGCTGCCTGCCAAAATGCCATCCATCTTGGCCCATGGCCTACTATACACAGGTAAGCCTCATGATTCTGCCTTCCAACCGCCTGACCTACCTGACCCAGGGCCCTTCCTGCCAGTCACACCTGAGGTCCTGGAGGACAAAACAATGTTCTGATCTTTACAGATGGCTCTGCATCCTATCTGGATGGAGAACAGGTAGCAGGCCTTGGAGTGCTCATACTGGATCATGAGGGTGATTACAGATGCATTTCTAGGAAATGCACTGTTGTCTCCTCACAGTATGTATAACTCGCAGATGTGGCCTGGGCATTAGAGATTATGTCCCATGGTGAAAGACACCATCATCTTTGCAGATTCCAATTGGGTATGCTCATCTCTCACTAAGTTCTTTCTATTCTGGCAAAAGAATAACTTTACCTCATCTGATGGTACCCCTGTCAAATATAGGGAACTGTTTGTGTACATACACACCCTCACCCAGATGTTCACACACAAGCTGTACATACAAGAGGTAAATGGCCACTGTAAATCTGACCCTTCCATGAATTCAATGAACAAGCGGACACGCTTGCAAAAGCAGGCACTCAAGGGTGGGAGACATGGGAAATAACTCACCCACAGTGTATAGCAGCCATTGTATAATCTATACTTGCTACCACCAAGAAACCAGTACCAGAACCCCCATTGGATCTTTTTGCTGCACAGAGAGCAGATGCAGAGATAAGAGATGTGTTCAAATTCCTAGACAAAGGAACTGAGCAAGCACGGCCAACAGGCAGCACCTACAAAAGACACTCGGACAATCTACATCTGTCCAGTGATCAGAAGCTCATCTGGTATCACAAACAGGATACAGGTGACAAACTGTGGGTGGCACCACACTCACTGTGAACCAAATTTATACATATGGTTCATGACAGTCCTACTGGTGGACACCAGGGGACAGAAAACACTCTCCAGAGACTCAAAACAGTCGTCTGGTGGCCTGGTATGGCCAAAGATGTAGAACACTATGTTGACAACTGCATAGTGTGTGCCCAGAACAATCTCACTCCTGCAAAGAAAAATGCAAAATTGCTACTCCAAAGGCAATCTGGACCATGGAATGCAATTCAAATTGATTTCATTGGCCCTCCTACTAATTCTAGTAAGAACAACAAGTGTGCCCTTGTTGTCACAGTCATGTTCTCTAAGTGGGTAGAAGCACTTCCCACTAAGAACAACATTGCAAAGACCATTGCCAAAATCCTGGTGGATCAGCTATTCTCCAGATGGGATCTACAGGGAGGAGAGGAGGCACTGTGGGTCACCTTAGAGACTGGAAATCACACCACAGTCTGCACAGTGGTTGTATACAGATCCCCATGTCAGGGGGAGGGAATGGACAAGGATATGATAGAAAGCATACTTAGGATGGCAGAGAAAGGGGAGATACTGTTGATAGGGGACCTTAATATGCCAGATATTAACTGGAGCACCTTTGCTGCAGTCGCATCCAAAAGCAGGGCCATTCTCGATGCCCTTCAGGTGGCATACCTCAGACAGCTAGTTTTGGAACCTACTCATGAGGGAGCAATCTTAGACCTCATACTCTCAAATGGGGACAGTGAGAGGATCTCAGATCTAGAAGTAGGTAGCCATTTGGGAGCAGGTGACCACCAAACAGTGTGGTTCACGATAAACTCAGCTGCAGAGTCAAGCCATAAAAATAGTGAGGGTTCTGGACTTCAGGAGGGCTGACTCTGGCAAGATGGGAGAGTGCCTTAGAAAAGCACTAGCAAACAGGCTAGAAGGAGGGGTGAAGCAACAATGGGCAAATATCAAAACTGCCATCACGGAGGCAACAAGCCTTTGTGTGAAGCAAATAAACAAATCAAAATGAAAGAAAAAGCCACTATGGTTCTCAAAAGAGGTGGCGGTGAAGGTTAGGGAGAAAAAGATAGCATTTAGGAAGTATAAGAAACACAGAAGGAGCAGGACAGAGAACTTTACCAGTTAAGGCAGAAGGAAGCAGGGAGGGTAGTCAGAATAGCAAAGCCCCAAACTGAGGAAAAGATAGCCAACTCAGTTAAGAAGGGGGATAAAACCTTTTATAGGTATATCAGGGAGCGTAGAAAAACAAAGGGAGGGATAGTGAGGCTGAATAGAATGGACGGTGGATGGGCAGACAGGGACAGTGAAAAAGCAGGGATACTGAATGAGTACTTCTGTTCAGTATTCACAAAAGAGGAGGTGGGGGAGGTGCCTAATCCAGTTAACAGAAGCGCTCTGGATAGGGGGGTCGATACCAGGCCTTTCACAGAAGAAAGGGTACTGAAAGAACTCCTAAAACTGAAGGTGGACAAAGCAATGGGGCCAGATGGAATTCACCCCAGAATTCTTAAAGAATTAGGCAGAGAACTAGTGACACCACTGACTACCTTTTTTAACAAATCATGGGAGGATGGTGTGGTACCTGAGGACTAGAGGAAGGCAGATGTGATTCCTTTTCACAAAAGTGGGACCAAGACAGAAGCAGGAAACTACAGACCTGTCAGTTTGACCTCTGTGGTAGGGAAAGTGATGGAATCACTTCTGAAGGAAAGAATTGTTGAGTATCTAGAGGCCAGTGGGGCACAGGACCCAAGGCAGCATGGGTTCACAGTGGGAAGGTCATGTCAGACGAATCTAATTGATTTATTTGACTGGGTGACCAAAGTAGTAGACCAGGGAGGGGCTGTGGACATGGCCTACCTAGACTTTAGCAAGGCATCTGACACAGTCCCACACAAAAGATTAATAGTCAAATTAACCAGCCTGGGAGTAGGTCCCAGGGTGGTAGCCTGGGTAAAACATTGGCTGGACAACAGGACACAGAAGCTAATTGTAAATGGAGTCCACTCTGAAGAAAGAAGGGTTACAAGTGGTGTACCGCAAGGTTCAGTACTGGGTCCAGTCCTTTTTGATGTCTTTATAAGTGACATTGCAGAGGGACTGGAAGGAAAAGTATGCATCTTTGCAGATGACACAAAGATCTGCAACAGGGTTGATACACAAGGAGGCGTAGAAAGGATGAGAGGGGACTTGGCAAGGTTGGAGGAATGGTCAGAAGTATGGCAGCTTGGATTCGATGCAAAGAAGTGCAAAATAATGCACCTGAGAACAAAAACCCAGAAGAAGATTACACAATGGGGGAGTAGTAACAACAACAAAAATGGAAAGGGACCGGGGGTAATCATCATATGACCTTAAGGTTGGCAAGCAATGTGAGAAGGCAGTAGGGAGGGCTGGGGGATACTGGGATGTATAGAAAGAGGCATCACCAGCAGAAAACAGGAAGTTGTTATCCCCTGTACAGACATTTGGTGAGACCCCATCTAGAGTACTGCATCCAGTTCTGGAGACCCCATCTCTGCAAGGACATAGACAGGACAGAGGCAGTTCAGGAGGGCAACTAAATGGTGCAGGGTCTGCAAGAGAAGCCATGAGGAGAGACTAAAGGAGCTTAATATGTATATCCTTGAGGAAAGGAGGGAGGGGGACATGATGGAAACGTTAAGTACCTCAGTGGAATCAACAAAGTCCAAGAGGGTAGCATCTTTCAGAAAAAGAGATGTGCAAGAACAGGGGACACAATTTGTAGATAGAGGGGGGACAGCTCAGGGGCAATGTGAGGAAGTATTTTTTCACAGAGAGGGTGGTGTACGCATGGAACAGCCTTCCTGAGGAGGTTGTGGGGTCTAAAACTGTGGGAGAATTCAAGAATGCATGGGACAGACATAAGGCAATATTGTTGGGGGGGTAGGAAGAAATAGGCTGTTGGTTAAATAGGATCTGCAGCTTATCCTCTAGGTAGGGAAATGGGCAGACTAGGTGGGCCAAGTGATCCTTATCTGCTGTCAAAGTCTATGTTTCTATGTTACCCCTCAAGGCGGACTCAGATCAGGGTTCCAGTTTCACAGCTGAACTGATGCAACAAACACTCTGGCTTCTTGGAATTAATCAGAAATTCCACATCCCCTACCACCCTCAATCCTCAGGCCAGGCAGAGAGAGCAAACAGACGCATCAAACAGATGTTATCTAAATTCATTGATGATAATCCCAAGGATTGGGATTCCCTTTTGGTACTACTTCTTATGGCAATTAGGGCCACACCTGCAGCCACTGCTCAGTGTACCCCTTAAGAGGTTATGACTGGTAGAACTATGAGACTACCTGAACACCTGTTAGTTGATCTTCACACCCCTCACTGCCCCACTGCAGATAGAGTATCCGTAGATACGTAAGTGGAAAAGCTTCATGATGACATCATGAAGACACATCTGTTTGCCGCCAACCAAATTGGCAAAGCTCAACAGCAAGCCAAAGCCCATTTTGACAAACATGTTAAAGAAGTCGATTGGCATGTTGGAGATCAAGTGATGCTTCTCTAATACAGACAACCCCCTCACTCATTTGCCAGCAAATAGAAAAGCCCATATCCTGTTGTAAACAAGCTCAGCCCTTCTGTGTATCAGGTCAGAGTACAACAGCAAAAGCAGAAAAAGACTGCCGACAAGTGGTTCCATGCTAACCAACTTTAATTATATAAAGGTGACTAAACATACTTTCCCTAACCCCATAAGGCAGAATAGTACTTTCAGATAATTAACCCTTTTTTGCTTCTTTCAGATATTGGCAAGATGGCTATCTTGCATGCTCTTCTCTTGCTGGTGGGATTTCTACCTCTAACCATTCTTGCTGTCCCATTTCCACAGAATCCAAAGGATCAATTGGACCAATTGCTTGGCATCTCTCCCATGGGTGTTAAAATTAATATTCCTAACAAAACCGTTAAAGTTACTCAAGGAAATGATGCTTTATCATGTGCTGTTGTTATTACCCCAGACAAATCTTCACTCTCCATACAATGGGAAACTGATGCTATGGGCTACAAAATCCCTGTAACTCATTTAGCCAAGGGTACATTCCAAGGCTGGCCTAACACTGATATATCTCAAAATGGTACTCTCTCCATTAGAAAAGCTTTCTCAAGACACACTGGTCAGTATAATCTTACTACTCTTATAGACTCTGTCTTTTGTGAACAACTCCCTTCACATGGTGGCACATGGTTTTTGCTCCCAAAACTGTGCTGCTTCTTCATCTGTCTACCTGTCTGTCAACCCACCCAGTCAGGAAACACTTCTTGCCTGCCCTAGTTTAGACGAGGGACCTCCTAGTGGTCTGACTGCCACATCACTCCCAGAAGCCCTTATTAACAATGTACAATTTATGCATGTCCCAGTTATTTTCAATTTATCACACTGGAATATGGCTGAACTTGGTTTATGTCAAGATACTAGTACTTCTAAATTTCACAGGCTGATGCTTCCTGACATTGTTGCTGCTTATCAAACACGTACACATGATCCTATTGGTGGGCCCCACACCACAGATCATGCAGGTGTTTTTAGACCTACCCGTAAATACTATAAACCTAGATCAAAACACATCAAGTGGGATGCAGCCTCAGACGCCGCTGGTGCTGCTGGTACTGTCTCTGGTATCAACGGAGCTGCCGGCACTGTTGCTGGCCTTTTTGGCTCAGGCGTGTCTATTTGGAATAGAGCTGATATTGCTTCCATTAAAGCACAAACACTTAAAAAGTTTCAGCAAACACTTGGCAATGATGTTATGCCCCCTATCTTGCAAGGTGTTAATAATCTAGGAGAGGAAGAGAGATATACTATATATAATATGAAAGAGACTGCTCAAGGGTTCAATGAAACAAGAAACAGACTTAATGATCTTATTTTTCATAACAACCGTGAGGCAGACAAGCACTATATTGGTCATGAAATTTTATGTTCTGCTTATGGCTCTTAAAATATTTCTACACTTAACAGTCTCTTCAGGGACTTGGAATCAGGCAAAATTCCAGATCTTATTCATGATCTCAGATTGGGTAAATGGTATTGCCCACAATGTAAAGGTACAGGTTGTATTTCTATGTGTTTAAAAGATACTGTTAACATATCCATGTCTACTGTTCATAATCTTCATTATGTTTCCAGGTTTCCCAACCAAGCCCCTTGCTACAAAACCCAGACATGTTCTATCAGGGAGAACATGTTCATCACTTTCAGTGTCCCTTCCACATTTTGATCCCACTACATCTGTTTTTGACAAGCTTGCAAATATACATTCCCTTGGACATTTTGAAAATTTAATTTTTTGTGAATGAACTGAACTTCCAGCTATATTGGTGTTTCATCCCGTGCTCCAAGCTTGGACTTCTCCTCACACGAACTGCTGTGCCAAGAAAAGATATTACTTCTTGTGCCATTGTGATGTCTTCGACATCGTGAGACCAGTCTGTGGCTACTCTGGAACATCTTGATTGGGCCTTGACCTTGG
Organism: Neoceratodus forsteri; assembly: GCA_016271365.2. Taxonomy (NCBI): domain Eukaryota; kingdom Metazoa; phylum Chordata; order Ceratodontiformes; family Ceratodontidae; genus Neoceratodus; species Neoceratodus forsteri. The sequence continues at coordinate 793,016,802 of CM057449.1, forward strand.
GTGACAATCTGCCGAGTAACCTTACTGATGTTGATCCAGATGACGACATCCCTCCTGCTTCAGCTGCAGAGTTCGACACTGAAACAGCACCATCTTGAAGCTATCTTGAAGAGATATATCACTTCACTACCCAGCTCACCAATTCCGCATTTTCATGCTCAGTCCGCCTGCACCATTGTAGAGTTTCCAATCTTAGAGTCACATATCCTGCCGAAGGGCAGTACTGTATTGTTACCAATTACAAAACTTATTCTTATGGTTTACACACCTGTAACATTGATAAAAATAATTTCTGTCTCACTCCACAGCAGAAGACGGTCATTGGACATATGATAATCATGTCTGTTCCTCTCCCTGAACTAGACATTATAGATACTGATCCCCAATATTGGCTTGCACTGTCTCAATATTTACCTATTTTTAACATGCACATTGATCCCGTGATAATCACATTGAGGTCTCTTTTAGATAGAAAAGATGATCACTTGATTTATATTAGTAATAATATATCTATAGCAAATGATATTCTTAATGATCTAGTCCATGATGGTGATTTGAGTCTTGCCATAGGCAATTATTGGGTTAAATTATCATTTAAAGTTTTTGTGATTATACAAGCTTTTCTTATTGTTTTCCTAATTTTTCATCTTTGCTGCCTGCGACGTACCCTAAAAGAACATCGAGAACAACTCCAGTTCCTTTACAAGGCTTGTGCATTGGGCTTGTAAATGATTTTTTGGCTCCATCCCTACATATCTATTTGGGATTGTTGTCCCTTCTTAGGCAACAAGAGGGGAATGTTATCCATGGACCAGCACCCTGATTGGCCCCTCCTATCTCACAGACAGTAACACTTAGGACACAGGCACTTATCGTATAAGCATAAGTGCTAGGATCTGAGTTCTACTGTACTATTGCATTGTTGCCAGTAATCATATATTATTACCAAATAATTATATATCTATTACTGCACTTTTACTAATATCACAATGCTTCATATAAGTATTACAATGCCTTATAATGCAATACAAGTATAATGCTTTAATTACTGATATTTCTACAAGTTATGTTATATTTGCTTATTTTGCTATGAATCATTTAGTGCTATTTCTAATGTAACACTGGGGAGCATTTTGGACTATTGTATAATCATTAGTTAGGCAATGCTGCCATCTTATGGCCTATTACAGAATAGCATTTATTTCTGTAATAATTATATAATTATTTCTCTAACGGCTCGAATACAGGTCCATTGTTCCCTTATCTAGTCTTTTGCTAGCTCAGCGTATGTTCCCAGGCTAGTAAGACATCAGGCTATGTGCCATTAGCCAATAATGTGCCTTTTATAGATCTTTGTAGTAGTTGTCATAGTAATTACCAGAGGTATAACACCTGTTGCATTATGCATCTTTCTCGGAGAAAAGACCAAATTGCTGCTTTTGCTAGGTAAGCTCAGAAAGACTTTAGATATACTCCCCATTGGATTTTCACTGTGTTTTGGTTATAAGCCTGCTTTGTTACCAGTAATAAATCCTTTTATGCAGTAGACACCACTGTGTGTCATTTCTTCACCTTTGTATAGATCCCAACAAGAACCTGAGATAGGGTGATTTATTACCCAAATTACAGCAAACAGAGAGGTTAGCTCAGGTGGCCATCTTGTTTTCTGGCACCACATGCTTGGGAAATTGTTATTACACTGTGATGGTTCATGGATGGGGTTTAGTTTTGTACTTTTTTATTTTGTTGACCGGCAAAGGAGGGCTTGGCAATTCTGCTTATTTTTATCCTCATCCTCCTGGGGGGGGTTAGAAATATAAATGCAAACAGACATATTGAATCAGGCAAGCTGTTGGTGGTAGTTTTAGTGACTGGGGGACATTTGGCTGGGACAGTGGAGAAATTCACCTACTCTTTTTGAGAAGTGCCATGAGAATTTTAACGTCTCCCTGAACACCCACCAGAACAGTCAGTTGGGACCTCAGTTTAACATCTCATCTGAAAAATGGCAAAAAAGGAGTGCAGCACCCTCTTTATGCAGCACAACAGTGTCAGTATTAGGATTTATCCTATGTTCCTAGTGTAGGGCTAGAACCCACAACCTTCTGATCTTCCAGACTCAGAGACAAGTGTATAACCTCCTGAACCTCCGACACTGATGCTGTGGAGAAGTGGTGAGGTACTGAATCCCAGGGGGGCTGTCCTATACTGATGTCAGGCCCACTTAAACCTTTCTATGGGTGCAGGCAGCACATAATTAATTTAAATCTTGGATAGTGATCCTCCCAGTCAGGAATTTATCTTCCTGGGCACCTCAGCCTTGTCTGAGCCCCTAGGGCAGGGATAGTAGCCGATAACATCCACGGTGAACAAGTTACAACTTTGGAGGCATTATTGAGATCTCTCTCCTCTTCACAATTCCAGCACCCATGTATAACTCCAATGTGGTTGAGGAACAGTTTTGTACCCCCTCTCAGAAATATTTTTTTTTTTAAATATTGAATTGTAATTCTTACAAAATGAGAACTGGCATTGTACTGGGAAGCTGGATGCCAAGAGATTGTCAGCCACAATTGTAATCACCATGTGGGCAGGACCGAGTTTCTCCTTGGAGCCTTTGAGACTGAGGATGAAGGAGTGTGGGAAACACTACTGTCTAGCAAAAAGCAAGAGGGAGAGGTGCTCTTAGCATTTTTGAATTTTGATGCAGGTGTGCTTCTGGGTACAGAGGGTGTACCAAGAAGGAACACTGTCTGCACTGGACATCGACAGGGTCCAGGTGGAGCAGGCAAAGCAAGGTGTAGTGTACTCTGACCAGATATTGACCTGTTTGTATATGTGGGACTGTATGAGGCATTTACCATTCTATAGAGAGCTTGTACGGGAGGTACAGGAGCTTGAGCCTACCAAGTCCCAGAAACCTGAAATAAAGCAATAGTTCAGTCAAGTAGGATCACAACAAAGGCCGGCCCAGTGGTGCACCACTAGCACTACTGTTTGACACACTGGCAGCCCAGGATCAGGTGTGATGTCAGGTTGCTGAGGGCCAGCCAGTGGGGGAAGGGAATGAGCATCCGATGGATGCTGTCTTCTCCTGGAGGAGATGCTGGCTGCATCGGCAGAATGACTGCCCCAGGTGGAGATCTGGTGGTAGTGTGGATCTGACGAGTGGCAAGAAGGATGGAGCTGTGGGTTACACAGTGTGCTGCCCCAGTGTAGGGTGCAGGAGAAAAACTGGTGGAAAATGGTAGATGAAGCAGGAGTGTAGGATCCCCTGTGTGCTGTCTCCAACCCGCTCCACCTGGGGGGGGGCCCCCCTCCTCCTCCTCCTGATCCTGTCATGAAGGACAGTCCATGCAGGTTACCTGAGCTGGACAGGTAAGCCTAGGGAAGTGTGAGATGGTGGGGGTTGGCAGGGACAGGGCTGAGGGGAGCCCTACCTGCCTCAGCCAGCAGGATAAAATGTATATGAAAAAAAAGTAGGGTCATAACACATGCAAAAACAAACTGGGCCAGTAAATGTAGACAGAACCATAGGTCCAGGGTTGTGGGGAATGGAGGCACACCTGGTACATGACAGTACCATAGCCCAAGACAGAATATCCCCACACTAAACCAGTTAGTTCATATTAAAGATCCATCACTCCCGTGATACGTCTGCTGCTCAGTAGCCAGGTATGGGCTCCGGTGGAAGTGTGTTCAATATAGTCAGCATCAGACCAGGGCATATTACGGCATCTTCAGACCCTGAAGACATGCTCTGTGGGAGGGGGTCCCTTCTGCTGTCCCAGGCTTCTGTACCTCCAGAACTATTCCCTTATTCTTTTCTTCTTCTGGAACTCAGACCAGTTCAAGCAGCAGGGGCCACATGCTTGACACCCACTTAAAGGCTTCAACCCCCACTGTGAGTGATATCTAGCATATGATGGTGGTACCAACTGGCCGTCTCCCACACTAGTCAGCTGGACAATGCAGGTTTATCTTCTTGTCAGGGTAGGCATCTCACTCAGGCTCTCTGGTGCCCACAGGCTAGAGGCTGTGGCACAAGGATACCTCCTTTGCTGAAGGCAGGTCACAGTCTCTCAGATCAGCAGAAATCTGATAATTCAGGTGAACAGGCTCACTGTTCAGGCTATATATAAGCTGTTGAAGCCTCCCAAAGTCTCACTCGGCTGGTGGCTGTGTAAGCCCAGGCGATCTTTGCTAGTAGGGTCTCTTCCTGGCACTAACCCTCCTCTTTCATCGGGGGTTAACTGCAGACTGACCCTTCAGTCTCTTCCCTTCAACACCTTCTCGGGGCCAAGACAGCTTCTGATTGGTGCAGGAGGTTGCCAGTCCACTTTATTAGTATGCAGCAGGTTCATCTGACACCCTACTGGCTGCTTCAAAAAGCACCAAGCACACAGCACAGTCCTTCTCCCAAAAGTCCTTAGGTGTCAACTGCTGAGATCCCTGACCTCTGATTTGCTAACAGTGAGGTCAGAGGTTGACAAGATGGTGGCTGTGTTTCGAGAAGAAGCACTTTAATGTTTGTCTTCAAGGGCAACCATATGCTTTTTATTTTCAAATGTTCCCCCGTTTGATAGGCACATCAGTGCCCAGTTATACAGTGGTTGTGTTGTGGGGGTATTGGCTTCATGCACCCCAACGGGAGCTGTTTTCTGATGCCCCTTCCCCTTTCAGGCACAGTCCTGTTGTGGCTGTTAGCTATTAATTTTTAAAAGCACAGCACGGCAGTCACAAAGTCTGTTTTTTTTTTTTTTTTTTCGTTCCCCTCCTAGTACCTCCAAGCCCCTTGATGCCTACTGGTGTCCCTGGTGCCAGAGCACTCTAGCGGAGGTGCTGTGGTGGCCGCCGATGTGGCTTGAAGTCCTCTGCTGGTGGCACTCCAAGCACCACAGAAACATCCATGCTGGAGCCACTCACACGTCTGAGCAGGCAGCTGCTCGAAAGTGTGTACATTGACTGTGTGGCTTTGCAGTGGCTGTTGTGCGGCAGTCCTCTGGCGACTCCTCCAGTCCCCTTGCAGTGGCAGTCCCAGGGCTGGAGGCAGCAAGCAAGGCAGACAGAAGGGTCCTGGGGCAGATGGCCATTCATGTAACCCCCCCACAATCACTATCTAAGAGGAACTGTTACTCATTCCATATCTTTCATGTTTTGGCATATTGATACCCAGTAGTTAAGGGTGGGGGCTTCTGATGTAGGCCATTTTGGGGTAATTGCCTTTCAGGCAGGAGTGACTGTATGTTATATAAATATGTAACATTACAACCCAAGGCTCCTCTAGGCATGACCCTCTACTTTAACTGTGAGAACGGCCTATGGAGAGGTATCCCTAGGAGTTCTCTGGTGGTGGTGCCTACCTGCTCCCAATATTCCCTCAGGCTTAGGCAGCTCCAGAATATGTGCAGATGAGTACTCTGTTCCCCACAATTTCTGTAGCATAAACCTGAGTGGTGTGCTCCAAAATGCTTGGTTATGACTGAAGTGCAGAAGAATTTTGTTAGTACTTCCATCGATATTCCCTCCAGTTTGGTGAAGCAGTAGTTTTGTCGGCCTGCTGTCACAGTGCAGTCCAGTCCTTGGCTCTTAGTTTGAAGTGAGCCTCACTGTCCCATCTTTCCTATATTTGTGTACCAGCTGTCCCCCCTCCAAATTTCTAATGCACAGATAGATATTGGAAATTACTTTGGTGAGGTTGCTTTGGCCAGTGTAGGGGCCATTTGAGCTTGTTAAGTTCATCAGCTGGTGTCTGAAGAGCAGTCTTGCATGGATTTGTAGTTAGGTAATGACATGGCTGAATATATCTTAATAAATCTGCTTTTGTAACCCAAATTCAGCTTGCTGTTGTAAGAAGGATTTTACAATGCCTCTGCATAAATTGGCCTATTCTGTGCAAGCCTGCCTTCCTCCATTTCCCAAAGATGGCATCCAGCTGAGCTGAAGAGAAATCTGCACATTCCTGGAGTGGAATAAAAGTAATAGATATCCCACTAGAGAGTGTGCAGTCGTGCTCTGATATGCACACGCCTTGGTGTGCATTGTGACGTCTGAGTGTGTTCAACCACCCAAGGCATGTGTATATCAGAGCAGACCACATGCTCTGTAGTGGATTATCTATCTTATAAAATGGCCACAAATATTGGGGGGAATAACAAAATGTCATCCCTGTTTGGCACAAAAGAAGTGTTTCATTTGCAGTAGGTGATACGGTTGATCCTTTCATAATTGTGATAAGTTAAAGTTATACTGATAGGTGATAGTTATCTGGTTGATCCTGCCACAATGTTTAAAGAAAAAAGTCATTTAAAAAATTATCTCATTGATTCTGCCATTTTCACTATTTTAAAAGAATTATCTGGTTGACCCTGCCATAACTGTGATAAACAGAAATTACAGATGATAGTTATCTGATTGATACTGCCATGATTTTAAACAAAAAAATCATTTAAAATAATTATCTGGTTGATCTTGTCATTTTCACTGTTTTAGGCTATTATAGTTTAGTTTGGTTTATTAATTTGTTAGAGCACTCTATCTCATTGTGACTATGTGCTTTACAGATATAATATGGACGGAATTTAAACTAAGACAAACATAAAATATAGACCAACCATGGTAAGGTAATAAGAGGGCAATGCTTTACTAAATAAAAAGGTCTTCAGATCCCTCTTGAAGGCATTAACACTAACCGTGGATGCCTCTCTAAGTGACCGTGGCAGTGAATTCCACAGGGTAGGCAATGCAGCTGAAAAAGCCCGTGCGCAGGATGATTTTAAATAAATCTTGGCAATCACTAGGAGGCCCTTCTCAGATGACCAGAGGGGATGAGAAGGGTGGTAGGACTGTAGGAGGTCTTGCAGGGAACTGGGCCCCAGACCATGTAGGGCTTTATAGGTCAGTAACACGACCTTGGAGGTGATCCACCACCTAATAGGGAGCCAGTGCAGAGAGAGCAGCACAGGCATAATATGACATGACCTCAATAGGCTAGACAACAGTAACTGGCTGCTGCATTCTGCAACGGCTGTAGGCGGTGAAGACCAGCCCTGTTAGCCCTAGGTAAAGAACATTGCTGTAATTGAGCCATGATGTCATGAAGACATGGACTAGTGATGGCAGATCACTCGAGGGGATCAAGTGTCTAATCCTGGCAATGTTTCTAAGGTGGTAAAAACCACTCTGGACCACTGAGATTCAAGTGTTAGGCCACTATACGGCACAACGCCAAGATTTTACATTTTAGAAGAGGTGAACAGCTGGGAATCTCCAAGCCAAAGCCTAGTGACTTGACCACCCTGCACACTAACCCTCAGGTGACTAGGTTCCATCACCAGAACTTCAGTCTTATCTGGGTTTAACCTCAGCCCGTTGGCACTCATCCGGTCTTGGACCTCAGCAAGGCCCCGATTGAAAACTGAGATCATACTCTGTTGTTCAGGTGCAGGAGACAAGTACAGCTGGGTATCATCAGCAGAGCAATGAAAACCCAGTCTGTACCATCTCATCCTTGGTGACCTTAATGTCAACTGGCTTAGGCTTAGCTCCACCACCACGCATATAAAGGACATCTTCACCGCAGTTGACCTCTCTCAATTAGTCACACTTCCGACCAGACTCAGTCAGTCAAGTGGCACCAATTCCCTCAATATAATTCTCTCCAACTGCCCCAACAAAATAAAGGATGTTAATATCCTAGCTAACTCACTCAGCTACCTCTCCCCCATCCTCTGTCACTGGTCTTCATCCACACAAAAATCCGTGCCCCAAGTCACCTCCCACCACCATTTTTGCCCAGGGGGCCTTAGCAAATTAAAGCAGCACTTATCCCAAATAGACTGGACCCCAATCTCTCTCTCAACCGATATAGACACCACGCTAGCCTACCTCACCAGTGCCTTCTGCAAGGCCTGTGACCTCCTTGCCCCGTTTACCAGCACCCTCCCCAGATGACAAAATGCCCCATGGATCTCCCCCACTCTCATTAAACAACTGAGACAGAGAGACAACCTATGGCATATCGCGGTGGAGTTGGGGCAGGCCTGCGGACAGACAGGCCTATAACGCTGCTCGTAACAAATGCACCTGGGCCATACGTCAAGCAAAAGCCAAACACTACCAAACCACCCTGGCCTCCTCCTGGGGCTCCGCACATGCATTCTGGGACAATATTAAGGAGCTCAATGGAAAAATCTGCTCCCCCCCATCCCAGATAGCGGTCAATGGCAGTATCACCGCTGACCCCCTACATATTGCTGAATGCCTCAACACGACTTTCTCTGATCTCAGCTCCATCCTACCTACCCACTTCTTTGACCAGATTATTCCTTCAATCCCTCCCGGCCTGGAGAGCCCCCTATTTCTCTTCCGCACCATATCCACCCATATAGCCAAACCTCTCCTACTAAAAGCCCTCTCCAGCCACAATCCCAAATGCAACCCAATCGACTCCAGGATTCTCCGGCTAACCCTGGATGTCATGATAGCCCCTCTTACTGACCTGCTAAACTGGTCCCTTTGGCTTGGTTAGTTTCCAAGTGCCTGGAAATCAGCTGAAATCACCCCAATTCATAAGAATGGAGATCGCACAATACCAAATAACTACAGGCCAATCTCCATCCTCCCCCCTCTCTCTAAAGCCCTTGAAAAAATAGTCTTCACCCAACTCATGGAATACCTCACCAAATACAACATACTGTATCCAGAGCAGCATGGCTTCCACCCTGGACACAACACTACGTCGGCCCTACTGGAGTTCTCACAACACATACACTCTGCACTTGACTCGGGTGACGTTACCAGGGCAGTGTTCATAGACCTGTCTAAGGCCTTTGACACTGTGTGTCATCCCCTCCTGCTTGACTCCCTCCAAAATTTTGGGTTCTCATCAGGCCCCCTTACCTGGTTCTCTAGTTACCTCTGTGACAGGTCCCAACGGGTCAAGATAAACGGTACCCTATCAACCGCACTACCTGTTCGCTCCAGTGTCCCCCAGGGGTCCATCCTGGGCCCTACTCTGTTCAGTCTCTTTCTCAACACTCTTCCCAGTACCTGCTCAGGCAAAATGCTCTTAAATGCCGATGACGCGGTCCTTGTCGCCTCCCACCCTGACCCTACCACCATCCAGGACTCCCTTCAGATCATTTTCAGTCAAGCTGAAAAATAGTTCCATGACCACTGCCTGGTCCTGAACCTCAAAAAAACTAAATCCATGCTCTTTGCCCACCATCAGAGCACCACCAGTAATGCCCCCCTCCACATCCTTCCCAGCACCAAACACCTCATTGAGCAAGTTACAGCATACAAATACCTGGGCATCACCTTTGACTCGGCACTCACCTTCCACGCCCACCTCAAAACCCTGTCCACCACAGTAAACACCCGGATTGGTCTCCTATACCACCACAGAGACTGTCTCCCTCAGGCTGCCCTCTGGCTGGCTATCACCTCCTCTATCCTGTCCTTGGTTGACTACGGGCTTCCTATCTATGCTACGGCTGACAACACCACCCTCTCTAATGTCCAGACCTCAATAAACAAGGTCTGTAGGCTCCTGACAGGTGCCCATCGCAGAACTCACACATGCGAACTCTCCTTCGAGGAGCACCTGTGCTACCACATACTGTATACTGGCCAAAAAAACACTTCTTGGGCTCTCCCCCCCGGGGTTACCGTGTCCCTAAAACCAGCCTCCTAGATGGTTGCCACCCGAAGCGCAGCCAAGGCCACCTTCCAGGTTCCGAGAGCTAGGACCTCGCTCGCCCAAAGGTCCTTCTATTACAGAGCACCCTCCTGGTTTAACTCTCTCGCGCCTCATATCACCAGCATCCCCAAAATAGGCCCCTTTAAAATTGCCCTCCGGAAACACCTCATGGACACTTGGGTCTGTAGGTGCCCCGACTGTCCTAGAGACTGCACTCTTTCCGGCTCTCTGTATCTGACAATGTCCTCTCGGACTGCCTCCCCCCCCGAGGTCATTGCCCTTCCCCTCCCCAGGTACCTGCTCCATAGACACACTAGAGCAGGCCTATTATACTGTCTTGAGAATGTCTTAGTCGAATCTGTAATTAATTGCAAACCTATTTTCTTCTATGTAATTATGGAATTGCTGTGTATATTACCTCTGCTGTACCACACTTGTATCGTCCTCTTTGTCTTCCACTGCCATGTGTTGTCTACCCTCCCTGCCACGAAGTGCCTTTGTAAATGAGTCTCTGACCCAAAGGTTGTAAATCCAATTTATAAATAAATAAATAAAAAATAAATAAAATAATGTCCCCTAGTGGTAGCATATACACCGCGAACAACATGGGTGACAAAATGGAACACTGTGGGACCCCACACGGCAGGGCAATGGTCGAGAGGAAAAAGCCCCAAGACCACCCTCTGCATCCCACCAGTGAGGAAAGAATGGAACCAGTTGTGTACCATGATAGAAAATCCACAGTGAACCTGCAGACGATCCAAAAGCACCCCATGGTCCACGGTGCCAAAAGCAACTGAGAAATTGAGGAGAACAAGAATGTACCACTGTCCTCTATCCCTCACTACCAGGAGATCATTAAGCACCTGAACCAGGGCAGTCTCAGTACTGTGCCTTTTCCTAAAACTCAACTGGAGAGGGTCGTAGATGTTGTGAGTTAAAAAATTGGCCTCCAGCTCTAATGTCACCACCTTTTCAATAATCTTCCCTAGGAAGGGAAGGTTAGAGATGGATCTGTAGTTTGCCAGGCAGTCCGGGTCTAGCAATGTTTTTTTCAAGGGGGCCTAACTACTGCCTCCTTACGGGGCTCAGGAAAGAGCCCCCCTCGTTAGTGAACACTGGACTGTCCTAGCAAAGACTGGGCAGTTGGACTCGACGCACCCTACAAGAAGGTGCATCGGACCTGGGTCCTAACTACAGTAGGTGGGTCTCAGCTCATGGATGACCCTAACAGCATTCTCGACTGCCACCTAGCCAAAGTCAGAGCAGATAGACGGAATGTCCATGACAAACACTGGCTTTCCACTGCAAGTCCCCATGGAGGGTGTCGACAAGATCCCAGATCTGATAGAGGAAATCTTATCAGCAAAAAAAAGAGCAAACTCATCACATTTAGACTGTAAAAAAGTTCTAACCGACTGATGACAGGCTGGGTTACACAGCCTGTAGACAGTCCAGAAGAGCTGGGCTGTTCTGTTAATTGCTGCAGCAATTTCCCTGGACAGGAACTTTGCCTTCTTATGGGAAATTGCTGTTTGATACTCTCCATAATGAGACATCAAAACAAGCTTGTCTCCATCAGACTGGGATTTCTGCTAGTGACACTTCAACCTTCAGCCCCTCACCTTCAACTCCCTGAGAGTTCCATCAAACCATGGAGATCCCCGGCATGAGGTGAGGGGTCGAACACGGACTGGTGCGATGGAGTCAAGAGCACTGGTGACGGTCTTGTTATAGGTTGATACCAATTCCCCCAGCTCCTTGGAAGCTCTCATCATACCTGATAGATCCATCACTGCCATAAGACCCTCTGTGGTCAAATCCCTCAAAGGGCAGTACTGAACCATCTCCATAGGGGAGGGTCTATCGGGGGGGCTTCAAATGAGAACTTCACGGTATAGTTGTCCAACCAAACGATCAATTCCACTATGAGGTCAGTAACCTCTAGTCCCAGTGAGAAGACATGGTCCAGAGAGTGACCATGTGAGTGGGTTGCAGAGGTGACCACCTGTGTCAGGACCAATGATTGCATTAATGTCTTGTCCAAATGACGAAAGTTCATCGTTGATCCAAACGTTGAAGTCACTCAGAATTATCCATCTGGGAGACTCCAACACTAGTCCGACCATGAAGTCTGCGAATTCCTGCAGGAATTTCCTCTCATGCCCTGGAGGGCGATAAACAAGAAGGATCCTGCAACCCCTTGAACAGCCACACATTTAAAAGACCTTGTTCCCACAGGGAGAGCCATGAAGTTCAGGTCTGTTTTAAAAACAAATAGCCACACCCCACCCCTATGATCCTTTCTCGGGCAGTAAATCACTGAAAACCCAGCAGTAACCACTGATTCCAATATTGGGCTGGCATTTTCATCCAACCAGGTCTGGGTGATGCAAGCCAGGTCAACTTTCACTTTTGTCCTGTCACTTTCACTTTTCGTCCTGTGATGTCACGTGACTCAGCAGTGTTAATTGCGGTAAAGGCTGTGCAGGCAGAAGTTCAAAATAAGCCATTCTGACTTCAAAAGTATGTAAACTGTGTTGTGGATATTTAAGTTTATGCTGCTTTGTGCAAAAGAAGCTGCTGACTCTAGACAGAGGACAGCGAGCGGAGTGCGTGCAAGTCGGCGGCTTCAGAAAACTGGAAGCAAGCCTGAGCGACCATTGCTATAGCAACATTCACTCACGCTTGCATCTACTTCTCTAAGGCCACTGACTCGCTCACACTCCACTCGCATCCTCTGTCTACAATCGGTGGCTTCTTTTACACAAAGCACCATAAACTTAATATCCAAAACAGAGTTGACAAAGCCTCACCTTGGCTGCTAAAACTGCATTTCTGCAGACTGGGAGTGCCCCTTCTGAACTGTAACATGATTATTAAACACTGTACCGCATTTACTTAGTACTGCATTAATATGTTTCGTCGCAAGTGTGGTCCTGTTTCTCCTCACTTGTTGTACTTGCTTAATGTTGTAACTGCACACTAATACCACTTGTTAATTGATGTTTTTCTGTTCTGCAATCTTTCATCACCAGTAAATGTCTTGTATTCCTTGTTGACTTGGAGCCTTTGTAAACGAGCCCCCAGCTCAAAGGTATTAATCTGAATTTGAAACAAATAAATAAAAGAGTTTACATACTTTTTGAAGTCAGAATGCTTTATTTTGAACTTCTACCTGCATGTCCTTTACCGCAGTTAACACCCCTCAGTCATGATTCATTAGAGGATGAAAAGTGAAAGTGATTGTAGTGTAAGACAGTGAAAACGACAGGATCAACCAGATACTTTTTATTTTTTAGATGAGCTCTTTGTTTAAACATTATGGCAGGATCAACCACAAAATTGTATAGAGTGTGTGACTTATACAGAGATTTACTTATGGCTGTGGGTGGTAGCCTGTATGTGCCAGCTGTCTGTGTGTGTGGCAGTTTGTCTGCGGCAGGTGTTCTGCCAGGTGTGGAATGATCTAAGTGGTGGTGAGATGGTTCAGAGGGCTGGAAAGTAGTTCAGGCGTGCAGTTGTACTCGGAGGCATGCTGTCTTTGTGAAGTAATGCACAGTCATGTGTCATGTTTCATTCAATCAGGACACTGGCTTTTCACTGATTTTTCTTACCCATTTTATAATACTCAATATTAGACTGTAGTTTGCCACTTTTTAAGTAGTTGTCACCATGTAGGGACCAAGGACTTTGCTGACATATTTATCACACCTGTAACTGTGGCACAGTCGCAAGGGATAAATGGTCAGTATTTTAAGCAAAGAGTTCTTCGTTGTGACAATATTTTTATTAAGGGAAGAACAACACATACAGATAAGGAGTCTGCCTGGACAAGGAGAATGATGCATCGAAATGCACTGAACTGGGAGCCTGAATTGCTTCTTCCGTCACCCCAAAGAGAGAGCTGCACAAACTTGGTTGAGGGCTGAGGGACGTCTACATTAATTTTCCTCTAGTTTTGACTGTGGATTCAAGGAGTGGAGGGTTTTTAACTGCTTTTTTAAACTGTTCTGCTGCTGAGTTACAGGGGGCTGCAATACTAAATTCCTCTGTGCTAGTTTGCTGGGGAAGAAAGTGAGATGACTGATTTCCTTGGGCTAGTCTGCTGGAGTAGGGTCTGAATTTACTGATTTTGATTTGCTTTTTTGAATTCATAGGGGGCTGAAATACTGCTTATTTATTTGTTAGATTGCTAGTTAATTTTCTGAATTGCCTTTGTTTTTTGGTGACATTTTGCATCAGACATTTTTGGTATAACTAAGAATTGGAAGGCTCTGCCTGTGGTTATATTGAGGAAGAGCTCCTCCCCCCCCCCATAACCTATTTAAGCAGCAGAGCCCTGCTGCTCTGCTTAGAGCAAGACGCACTCGCTGTCATGCTGTTGCTGGTCCATGGCTGCTCTCTTTTTTTTGTTGTCGTCCGTCCCCCCCCCCATTTGTCCTGGCTTTCGTTTTGATGTTTCCCCCTCGCCTCCCTTCTTGTCCCATTCCCAGTGTTTCCATCCGTTTGTTTTCTTATTTTTTTTTTGGAGGGAGGGGTTCTGTAGCTCGTTACTTGAGTGCTGCGCTCTTCCTGTCCCTATTGCTCACTTCTCCTGAGCACTTGCCTTGTGTTTTCTCTGCTTTCCCACTCGAGCAACCTGGCTCCATGCCCCTTCACTGCCCCTCCGCTTTCCTTCTCCTGCTTACGGCTTGAGGCTTCTTCTGGTCCCTGCCGCCTGCAGAGTTCCTGATATCCCACTGCTGCCACAACTACCGGCATTGCCTTGGCGCCAGCACACCTGCCATTTCTTCCAACAGCTGGACTACCCTACCGAAGAACCACGCAGCGTATATTTATTCTATTTCACCTAAATACTGTGCAGCTGCCTCGTTTCACTTGCTGCTCTGCTCGACCTTGCTTGCCATGCGCTTTGCTCAGCAGCATACCTGCTCATTCTGGGCGGCGCAGCTACAGAACTGCATGTGAATCCCAATCTGGTTTCTCCTTTAGGAGAACGGGACACATGGTATTTATTTAGGCAACAGGCAATTCTAGCTCTAAGCAGTTGCACCTAGACTGGATTCCTAATGGTTCCCTTACTCTAGCTTCGCTATGACGACTGATTGCACTTATATGCCTGATTACCTTTCTATCATGTACTGCTCTTATATTACTTCTGATGCAAGCAAACCTGAGCTACCTAAGATTCAAAAGACTATTAGTGCTTGCACTGCATTTCCTCCATGTTTCCACTGTAAGGGGAATTTCTTACTTGCCCTTTCAGCCCTACGTGTAGGTTTGCAGTTTTGCTAGCCTACGCGGGCCTAGTTTGCCACTCTCTCTGCATTCCTCAGCTGACCTACATGGTCTAGCTGCTTATCCCCCATGCTTAGGCCTAGCTGATTGCCTTCTCTGGACACTTACCATGCTCTCTAGCCATGCCCTCTATTAGGGCTCCAGCTCCCTGCTGCAGTGCTTTGAGATGACCTTCCTCCAAGCTTCTCTACTGCATCCAGTGTCCCTCCATGCGTTACTCAGCCTTGACTTTCCGTGGTTCTACATACCTGACTCCGTCTGTCAGATGCCTTCATTCCATGACACTTCTCTTCTCCAGCAATCCATCAGGATTGGACCATGCAAGGACGTCTTGCCTTTATTCATACTACTTGAGTCAGGATGCTGCAGCCCACTCATTGCTTGCTCACACTTACTCCATTTGTCCAAGTTATCATTCTTTGTTCCACCGTGGACTTCCATCTGGTCTACATCTCAGGATACATGCAATCAATTCCCTTGGACGCTTCATGCCAACCAGACGTACATACCGCCCTATCCAAGGATACTGTGCTCAGCGAACTGAAGATGCTAAGTCCCTGCTATTTGCATTCCTCACCAGGTCTCCACCATGTACCATGCAATTTATTCAGTGCTACTCCTTTGCTACTTCATCTTCATCTCATGCAAGTCCAATGACTACCACTAGTACTACTACCGACCTACATGCAGGTCCCCTTGCTTACAACTCGTTACGTTGCTCGCACTATTTCTCGCATTCCTGCCTCCTGCTCTTCCCTAGCTGCCTGGACTTCTGCCAACTATATCTATTCAACCTTGCAAGGTCCTAACACTCGAACACTCCTTCAGATCAGCTCATCAGTGCTCATTCAGCTGCTTTCAAGCTTGCTCTCTTATTCCACCTGCCTCGCCGTTTTGCGGCTTGGAGGTTCGACTATTCATACACTATGCCTGCCTCACCCAGCATCTGGCCTGGAGGTTCACAATTTCTATCTGCCTGCCTCGCCCAGTCTGGGCTGGAGGTTCACATACTTCTGTCTGGTACCTGCTTCACCTTCAGGGCCTGGAGGTTCGACTATTTGTACACTATGCCTGCTTTGCCCAGCATCGGGCCTGCAGGTTCATATACTTCTACCTCGTACTTGTTCCACCCCCTCAGGACCTGGAGGTTCATCGAGAGCATTGCATGTTTTCCATCATTTCCATAATTTCCATCAGCCTGCCATGCCCAGTCTGGGCCTGTAAGCTCATATACTTCTACCTTGTACTTGCTCTGCCATCAGGACCTGGAGGTCTTCGAGCTCTACATCTACTCATATATCGAGTTCCATTGCAAATCTACTCCTATCTGCTTTGCCCCAATCAGAACCGGAGGTTCCTTTCGCTGTGCCCCAGCCTCATAGCCTACATCTAGCTTCCTTGCTTCACCAAATAACTTTTCCTACCATAACTTGGCATCGAATCCAGGACCATAATTCTCCTACTGGATCAAGTCATTCGTTCAAGCTCCGCTCCTCCTCAGAAAGAATTCCTCATCTGCTAGAATTGCTTAACAGGTGAAGCTCGACTTATGCGGATTGTATATGCTCGCCAGTGGATTTTACCATTTCTCACAGAAGTCTTGCCCTGGATATACTGTATACCCCTCAGAATTCATCCGATGCTAATTCCAGCTGACTTACATGGGTTCCGCTGTGCCTGCTAGCCCTTATGGGCTTGACTGCCGTTCTTGACTGCCTATTATTTGCTCATCAGCTGACCTATGTGGGGACCAACTGCACATACTAGCCTACGAGGGCTAGCTGCCACTCTACTTACTTACCAGTAGACCTACAAGGGTCTGGCTGCACTTACAAGCTTACCTGGAGCTAGCCACCACTCTACTTGCCTCACCAGCTGACATACAAGGGTCCAGCTGCTCATCTTAGCCATGGGACTAGCTGCGATGTTCTACTACTTATCAACTGACCAACCTGGTCCATATTACTTGCGACTTACTACCTCATCTCCTAACCTACACGGTCCAGCCATACATCCTTACCTATTTGGGCTCGCCCTGTTATACTCCCATGGATGCTTCCTAACCTCACACTGTATTGCTTCAGTTGTACTACTCTCAAATCCTGCCAGGATTTTAGCTTACCTCTACTGCCGTATGCTTTCTATATTATGATTTAAGCATAAATTCTACTCTCTTCGTGATAATAACTTATCTTGGTTTGTCAGTCATCAGTTTCATTTCAAGCCTTCTACCATTCCATGAAATTCATAAGCCCTCTATCAACAGAAGCCTGGAGGTTGGACTACTTCTACATCATCCTGCCTCGCCAGCATCAAAGCCTGGATATATATTTACTCTATATTCACCTGTCTATCATTTGCTAGCCTTAGGAGCTCCTCACTTTCCAGCCCTATTCTGAACCTATTAGACATGTTCCAACAATGCTCACCTCAGTGCACATCTACCTGGATGCTTCATGTGTTCATACAGCTACCTGCTTCACTCACGCAAGAATTGGAAGCCTGTTCCTGACCTTTCATCTCTTACTACGAAACTGTTCTGCTGGATCATCTGTAATCTGCAACTTGGACTAACCAATAATTTAATCAATTTAGGATTATGCTCCTTTAGTATGCCCAGAAAGATGGGCAGGTTGGTAGACATGAGTTCTCAGAGGTTTCCTGCTAAGGGGGGGGTTTTCCTCTCCTGTGTGCTGCCGGCCATACTCTCTGGAGTTGGAGGAGATAATCGTGAGATATCATATTTTTTGGGGGGGTGTCACACCCTAATCAACTAACCATCCTTCCTATGGTGGGATACTGAGCAAAGCTAAACCATCAACTCATAACGAATAACTCATCTGTTCCAGTATTTAGCACTATCTTACTTCAGCTCATCATATGCTATAATCACTGACTTACTCATGTCCATGCCTAAGTACCTAAGCACTATTCATCCATACAACTACACCTTGGAAGCATCATTTTACTCACTGGCCTGGCCTCTGTATCCAAACTTAAACCTACATTAGAAACACAGAAACATAGATTTTGACGGCAGATAAGGACCACTTGGCCCATCTAGTCTGCCCATTTCCCTACCTACAGGATAGGCTGCAGATCCTAGTTAACCAACAGCCTATTTCTTCCTATCCCCCACAAGAATTGCCTTATGTCTGTCCCATGCATTCTTGAATTCTCCCACAGTTTTAGACTCCACAACCTCCTCAGGAAGGCTGTTCCGTCCATCCACTACCTCTCTCTGAAATAATACTTCCTCCATTGCCCTGGACCTTCTCTATCTTAAATTGTGTCCCTTGTTCTTGCCGTCTCTTTTTCTGAAGATGCTCACCCTCTTGGACTTTGTTGATTCACAGGGGTGCTTAAAGTTTCTATCATGTCCCCCCTCTCCCTTCTTTCCTCAAGGGTATACATATTAAGCTCCTTTAGTCTCTCCTCATACGGCTTCTCTTGCAGACCCTGCACCATTTTAGTTGCCCTCCTCTGGACTGCCTCTATCCTGTCTATGTCTTGCAGAGATGGGGTCTCCAGAACTGGATGCAGTACTCCAGATGGGGTCTCACCAACTGTCTGTACAGAGGGATAACAACTTCCTGTTTTCTGTTTCTGATGCCTCTCCCTATGCATCCCAGTATACCCCCAGCCCTCCCTACTGCCTTCTCACATTGCTTGCTAACCTTAAGGTCATCTGATATGATTACCCCAAGGTCCCTTTCCCTTTTTGTTGTTGTTACTACCTTCCCCCATTGTGTATTCTTCCCCTGGGTTCTTGTTTCCCAGATGCATTATTTTCACTTCTTTGCATTGAATCCTAGCTGCCATTCTTCTGACCATTCCTCCAACCTTGCCAAGTCCTTCTCATCCTTTCCACGCCTCCTTGTGTATCAACCCTGTTGCAGATCTTTGTGTCATCTGCAAAGGAGGCATATTTTTCCTTCCAGTCCCTCTGCAATGTCACTTATGAAGACATTAAAAAGATTGGACCCAATACTGAACCTCTGCGGTACCCACTAAGTAACCCCTCTTTCTTCAGGGTGGACTCCATTTACAATTACCTTCTGTGTCCTGTTGTCCAGCCAATGTTTTACCCAGGCTACCACCCTGGGACCCACTCCCAGGCTGGTTAATTTGACTATTAATCTTTTGTGTGGGACTGTGTCAGATGCCTTGCTAAAGTCTAGGTAGGCCATGTCCACAGCCCCTCCCTGGTCTACTACTTTGGTCACCCAGTCAAATAAATCAATTAGATTCGTCTGACATGACCTTCCCGCTGTGAACCCATGCTGCCTTGGGTCCTGTGCCCCACTGGCCTCTAGGTACTCAACAATTATTTCCTTCAGAAGTGACTATATCACTTTCCCTACCACAGAGGTCAAACTGACAGGTCTGTGGTTTCCTGCCTCTGTCTTGGTCCCACTTTTGTGAAGGGGAATCACATCCGCCTTCCTCCAGTCCTCAGGTACCACACCATCCTCCCATGATTTATTAAAAAGTGTAGCAAGTGATTTCACTAGTTCCCCCTTAATTCTTTTAGAATTCTGGGGTGAATTCCATCAGGCCTATTGCTTTGTCCACCTTCAGTTTTAGGAGTTCTTGCAGAACCCTTTCTTCTATGAAAGGACTGGGATCGACCCCCTGTCAAGAGTGCTTCTGTTAATTGGATTAGGTACTTCCCCCTCCTCTTTTGTGAATACTGAGCAGAAATATTCGTTCAGTATCCCTGCTTTTCACCGTCCCCTCTGCCCACCCACTGCTCATTCTATTCAGCCTCACTATCCCCCCCTTTGTCTTTATACGCTCGCTGATGTACCTATAAAAGGTTTTATCCCCCTTCTTAATCGAGTTGGCTATCTTTTCCTCAGTTTGGGCCTTTGCTATTCTGACTTCCCTCCCTGCTTCCTTCTGCCTTAACTGGTACAGCTCTCTGTCCTGCTCCTTCTGTGTTTCCTTATACTTCCGGAATGCTATCTTTTTCTTCCTGACTTTCACAGCCACCTCTTTTGAGATGCAGTAGATGCAGTATGTAACACAAGCACTGAGCTCTGACCGCACATAACTTGGTATTAGCTGAGTTGCTAGTTTTTTTAGTTATGCTTCAGACTTGCTGTTCACTGGGGTGTGTTGTGTATTGGGCCCAGACAGTGGGACTAGCTGCTTAGGGCTGTTGTGTACTTACTGGTTCTGCAACACGGGACTTGCTGGGTTATCCCACCTTCCCTCCCTGTCCCACCCCACCAGCTCAATGATCTTTATAGGTATTAAACCAGAAGCTGTGGCAACTTCCTGCTCAGAAACAGGACAGGGCAGGGAGAACAACAGTAGGCAGCCAGGCAGCGCTGCACAGTCTGGGTGGATATCTTCATGAGATTGCTACTGTATCAAAGTAAAAAAATATATTTTTGCATGGTACATTGGTGGTCCTGGTAAACAGTCACTTGGAAAAGGGTTATGGTACTAAGCAGAAGTGAGGTTCCCTAACAACAATCAGGGCAGACCAGACAGATGCAGAGCACAAAGGGATCAAGTTGGGAGTGGTTCTGTGCAATGGATGTAGAGCAGCAGTCTTCAGAAGGACTTTCTGGGAACTGCGGTGCTGCCCCATCTGCAGGCACCTCTCTAGATTGAGGGTGGAAATTGCCAGCCTCCAGGCCAAGCTGGCTAGGTTTCAGGGAATCTCCTTCCCCACCAAGTCTACACCCACTACTTCAAAGGTGGACTAGCAAATGGAGTGGATGGACTACAGTGGGCTCAGGGAGGGTAAGGCGGGTAGATCAAAAATGCATCCCCCACCCTGTGCAACTGAAGAACTCCCATGCAGTACAACAAAGCAATTTAAGGGAAAGCACTCACCATTACTAGGAAAGAATTACTGTCCATGCTGATATAGTGTTAAATCGAACAGTATGGTTCACAATAAACACAGCAGTAGAGTCAAGCCATACAAAGGCAAAGGTCCTGGACTTTAGGAGGGCTGACTTTGCCAAAATGGGTGAGTGCCTAAGGAATGCACTAGCAAATGGGCAGGAAGGAGGGGTGGAAGAACAATGGGGAATAATAAAAACTGCCATCACTAAGGCAACAAGCCTTTGTGTGAAGCAAATAAACAAAACAAAATGATGTAAGAAACCACTATGGTTCTCAAAGGAAGTGGCAGTGAAGGTTCAAGAGAAAAAGAAAGCATCCAGGAAGTACGAGGAATCACAGAAGGAGCAGGACAGAGAACTGTATCAGTTAAAGCAGAAGGAAGCAGGGAAGGCAGACAAAACAGCAAAGGCCCAAACCGAGGCAAGGATAGCCAACTCAGTTAGGAAGGGGGATAAGACCTTTTATAGGTGCATCAGGGAGCGAAGGAAGACCAAGGGAGGGATAGTGAGGATTAATATAGGGAAGGGTGGGTGGGCAGATGGTGACTGAAAAGGCAGAGATACTAAACAAATATTTTTGCTCAGTATTCACAAGTGAAGAAGGGGAGGTACCTAAACCAAACAACATAAACATTCTGGGTAGGGGGGTTGATACCAGCCCATTCACAGAAGAAAGAGTTCTGAAAGAACTCTTAAAACTGAAAGTGGACAAAGCAATGGGGCCTGATGAGATTCATCCCAGAATTCTAAAAGAACTAAGGCTAGAACTAGTGACACCACTGCCTACTCTCTTTAATAAATCATGGGAGGATGGGGTGGTATCTGAAGACTGGAGGAGGAGATGGGCAGATGTGATTCCGCTTCACAAAAGTGGAAGCAGGGCAGAGGCAGGAAACTACAGACCTGTTAGTTTGACCTCAGTGATAGGGAAAATGATGGAATCACTTCTGAAGGAGAGAATTATTGAGTACCTAGAGGTCAAAGGGGCACAGGACCCAAGGCAGCATGGATTCACAGCAGGTAGGTCATGTCAGACGAATCTAATAGATTTCTTTGACTGGGTGACCAAAGTAGTAGATCGGGGAAGGGCTGTGGACATGGCCTACCTAGACTTTAGCAAGGTATTTGACACAGGCCCACACAAAAGATTAATATACAAGTTAGCCCACCTGGGAATGGGTCCCAAGATGGTAGCCTGGGTAAAAAAATGGCTGGAGAACAGGACACAGAGGGTAATAGTAAATGGAGTCCACTCTGAAGAAAGGGGGGTTACTAGTGGGGTACCGCAGGGTTCGGTTCTAGGACCGGTCCTCTTCAATGTCTTTATAAGTGATATTGCAGAGGGACTGGAAGGAAAAGTATGTTTCTTTGCAGATGACACAAAGATCTACAACTGGGTTGATTCACAAGGTGGTGTGGAAAGGATGAGAAGGGACTTGGCAAGGTTGGAGGAATGGTCAAATGTATGACAGCTTAGATTCAGTGCTAAGAAGTGCAGAGTAATGCACCTGGGACACAAAAACCCAGGGGACGAGTACGTTATAGGTGGTGAGATACTAATGACAATAACAATGGAAAAGGACCTGGGGGTAGTCATATCAGATGACCTAAAGGTGGGCAAGCAATGTGAGAGGGCAGTAAGAAGGGCTGGGGGGATACTGAGATGTATAGGAAGAGGCATCACCAGTAGAAAACAGGAAGTTGCTATCCCTCTGTACAGACAGCTGGAGAGACTGTATCTGGGGTACAGCGTGCAGTTCTGGAGACCCAATCTCTGCAAGGACATAGACAGGATGGAGGCAGTCCAGAGGAGGGCAACTAAAATGGTGCAGGGTCTGCACCAGAAGACATATGAAGAGGACTTAAGGAGCTTAATATGTATACCCTCGAAGGAAGGAGGGAGGGACAGAGGGGACATGATATAAACTTTCAAGTACCTCAAGGGAATCAACAAAGTCCAAGAGGGTAGCATCTTTCAGAAAAAGAGATGTGCAAGAACAAGGGGGCACAATTTGAAGATAGAAGGGGGATGGTTCAGAGGTAATGTGCAGAAGTATTTTTTCATGGAGAGGATAGTGGATGCATGGAACGGCCTTCCTGAGGAGGTTGTGGAGTCAAAAACAGTGGGGGAATTCAAGAATGCATGGGACAGAAATAAGGCACTACTAGGGGTTGGGGTAGTAGGCTGTTGGTTAACTAGGATCTGTAGCTTATCCATTAGGTAGGGAAATGGGCAGACTGGGTGGGCCAAGCGGTCCTTATCTGCCATCAAATTCTATGTTTCTATGTAAATCATACAATGCCTCCTTTATTGTCCATTTTCACAGCAAGCAGTCATCCTACTTCAGGAGAGACAGCGCCTATGCGCTGTCGGTTTATGTTTCGCCCAAACAAATGGGCTTCATCAGAGAATACTGTTATATTTGAGCTGCTTGATTTTAAACATACTGTATACCAATTTATCATTTAAATCATTTAAACCATCACCTGTGTAATCAGCAAACAGTGGCAAGTTCACAACGCAATTTAACATCACTGCAGTTACCACAACACTTTTTGGATCCTTCTAGATATTGCCCCATGATCTGTTTACAGTCACAGAGGTCCATAGATTTGTACTGCAGGGTAAAACAATCCTGTGTTTTCCTATGTGTTCAGAAATATCTAAATGCTCGTTTTAAATATTACACCTTTAGGATCACCTACATTGAAAAAGGACATCAGTAAGTGAGTATAGAAACAGGATGTGTACAAAGGCCTGGATATTCAAAGGGGTTGAGCATGGCGCAATGGATTTGCGCCGGCGCAATCCCGCACTGTGCTCGGTGGAATATTCAAAGGCTGCCAGGTGCAGCCTTAAATCAACCGGGGCACAATGGTAATGTATGCAGCGCCAAATCCAGGCGTGTCCATGCATATGTGGAACATCCCGCTATTCAGCCCGGGATGTGCAGCGCATATGCTAGCACAACCCTGCATTGCGCCCCATGGGGGGGCTCAAATCTGAGCCCGTGAAAAGGACGAACAAATCCTGGCCACCCACAGGTAGACTGCTGTATTGCAGGGCACAACACCGCAGCCGCCTGCTGTGGGTGGCCACCCACCCTCCCAGCACATTGTCCACAAGCACCCATATCGTCCCTGGTGGTCTAGTGGTACCCCCTCCCTCCAGTTGCCATGATTGCCGTGAAATAGGAATTTCTACATTCCCGGTAGTCTAGTAGTGCCCCGATCGCTGGTAAAATGCTATAAATACATTCCCTGGTGATCCAGTGGCACCCCACCCTCCCACCCACAGGACCCTTGCCCACCCGTTCCCCCATCTTGACTAGCGGCTGCAACCTGCCCGTACACGGATCGGCTGCCTGCCGAATGACAGCTTACAGTATGGGCTGTAAGCCCATTGGTCCACACTGTATAGCGCAGTGATTTAAGGCTCTGAGCTGCAGACCTGGAGATCTGGGTTTGAATCCCACAGCTCCCACTTGCATACTGTGTGACCCTGAGCAAGTCACTTAACTTCCTTGTGCTCCCAGGGTGCACCTGCAAACAAGCTTTCAGCTTAGTGTGTCTCTCCTGGCAAAAAAAATAAATAAAAAAACTGTGGACCAATGGGCTTGCAGGGCATACTGTACTAGACAGTCACAAATATGTGAATGACTTCATTCACATATTTGTGACTATCTAGGACAGTATGCCCTGCAAGCCCATACTGTAAGCTGTCATTCTGTAGGCAGCCGGGCAGAATGTGGGCGGTGCAGCTGCTAGCCAATGGCGGGGGCGGGGGCATAGGGTTCTGTGTGGATGGAAGGGGTAGGGGTGCCTCTAGATCACCAGGGAAGTATTTGTGGCATTTTACCAGCAATCGGGCTAGGGGCGGGGGTACCACTAGACTACCAGGGAATGTAGTAATTCCTATTTTACGGCCATCGCTGCAATGGGAGGTGGGGGGTACCACTAGACTACCAGGGCTTGTGTGTTACAAAACGGATGCCCGCGATTGCGACTATGGGGTGGAGGATGCCCCGAGACCCCCTCAGTCCACACGGCATGCTGTGCAAGGTGCCAAGCGTAATTCGTTGGGCTGCCCTGTGTAAGGCATGCAAATGGGGCCATAATGACATGCTAATGGCCCTGGCTGCACCATGCATATATTATGGCCTCATTTGCATGCCCTCCTCTGAATATCTCAGGTGCTGCACCCAGCGCAACTGCATTTGTGCTGGTGCTTCCCATGCTCCCGATCTGTGACTTGCGCCACCACACAGCCACTGCGCTGTGTGCAGTCCATGTCATATTCAATGGTGCTGCGCCATGGCGCATCACTGTTGAATATCACTTGGTCCTGGCCCCGGCACATCCTGGCTGCGCTGCGCCCCCACTTGCGCCATTGTCAGGCGCAGTCTGAATATCCGAGCCAAACTGTTTAAATACATACCCAAGATATAGAGATTCAAGGCACTTGATCAGATAAGAGACACCAGCCAGATATTATCCATTTTCAAGGATATACAAACAGAAACACAATGGTGGCTGTTCACCCTGGACGTGGACTCATTATACACAAACATACCATAAGAAGGGGGACTAAGGGCAATCAAACACTTTCTACCAAAGTATACTGATTTCACACAACCCAAACATTAATATGATTTTGGAACTTACAGGGCTGGTACTAGAAAATAATATATTTATGTTTGAAGAAAAAGTATACAAACAGGTAAAAGGTACTGTCATGGGTGCCACTTTGGCACCGAGCCAAGCTAATCTATACTTGGGCATGTGGAAGGAGGAATTTGTGTATGATGATGCAGTTGTAACCCCTAGGCAGCGCTATCCCTAAGGTTACTACCCCTGCCTGTAATCCTAAACACAGGTTGAAGGGCCTGGATTCTGTATTAAGTTGCCTCCACCCAGAGTGACAGTATTGGGGGTGTCTGTCCAGCCTCTTACAGCCCTCTGAGAAGCTACAACCACCCACTAACCCTTCTAGTGGCTAGGACCCTGTAACCTCAGTAGTTACCACACAGTCAGTAAGTAGCAGTAATAATATGCACACACCCTTCACACTTACCACCAGGGTTGGACCTTCAGCAATCTCCCTGGAGACCCCCTGTAAAATAAGGCTAGCAAGACAACTGTACACTTTCAATAACGTAATTGAACTAATAATATGCACAATAGCCAGGTTAAATGTGAAATAAGAAAATCCAATTTATTTAGGAGATGTGAAACATAGAAACATAGAAGTTGACGGCAGATAAGGACCGTAAGGCCCATCCAGTCTGCCCATTTCTTTTTCTACCTTATAAATGTGCCATCGGCCTTTGCTCTGTCAGTGGCATATCTATTCATAGTCATTTGTATTGCTCCCTTATGCCTATCCCATGCCTGTTTGAAGCCCTGCACTGTATTCATAGCCACCACTTCTTGTGGTAAGCCATTCCATGCATCCACCACCCTTTCTGTGAAAAAGAATTTCCTCACATTCCCCCTTAATCGGCCTCCCTCTAATCTCATGCTGTGTCCTCTTGTCCTGCTATTTTTCTTATATTTAAACATGTTAGACTCTTTCACCTTGTTTATGCCTTTAAGGTGTTTGAATGCCTCGATCATATCACCTCTCTCCCTCCTTTGCTCAAGGGTATACATATTGAGCTCCGTTAATCTGTCCTCATATGTCTTCTGATGCAGTCCCTGCACCATCTTGGTTGCCCTTCTCTGGACTGCCTCAATTTGGTTAATGTCCTTGTGAAGGTGTGGCCTCCAATACTGCACTCAGTACTCCAGATGGGGCCTAACCAGTGTCTTGTACAGAGGGATTATTACCTCCCTATTACGACTTGTGATACCCCTACTAATACACCCTAACACCCCCCTAGCCTTACCTACTGCTTTAGAGGTCTGCTTGGATGATTTTAGGTCATCAGTGATGATGATGCCCAAGTCTATTTCTTCCTTTGTGACTGCTAGCAACTCCTCCCAGCCTATAGGTGGCTTCAGGGTTCTCTTCCTATGTGCATGATTTTGCACTTCTTTGCATTAAATCCCAGTTGCCACTCTTCTGACCATTCTGCTAGTTTATCCAGATCTCTTCTCATTCTGCCCACCCCATCTGGATCATCTACTCTGTTGCAGATCTTGGTGTCATCTGCAAACAGACAAGCCTTACCCTCTAGTCCATCTGCAAGGTCACTAATGAAGATGTTGAAGAGGACTGGCCCCAGGACTGATCCTGAGGTACCCCACTTGTGACTTGCATCTCTTCTGACTGTATACCATTTACCACCACTCTCTGTTTTCTGCCCGTCAACCAGTTTGCCACCCAGTTGACCAATTCTCGACCCACCCTGAGCCTACCCAGCTTATTTATCAATCTTCTATGTGGAACAGTGTCAAAAGCTTTGCTGAAGTCAAGGTAGGCGACATCAACTGCTCCCTTGGTCCACCACTCTGGTTACCCAGTCAAAGAAATCTATGAGATTAGTTTGACAGGACCTTCCTTTGTAAACCCATGCTGTCTTGGATCCTGTGCCCCTATGGATTCCAGGTGTTGCACTATCCTTTCCTTAAGGAGTGCCTCCATAATCTTGCCCACTACTGAGGTAAGACTGACCGTCTGTAGTTCCCTGCCTCCTCCTGCTACCACTCTTGTGCAGCGGGATCACATGAGCCTTCTCCAGTCTTCTGGGACCTCTCCTGTGCTCAGAGACTCACTAAACAATTCTGCTAATGGCTCTGCTAGTTCCTCCTTTAGCTCCTTAAGTACTCTGGGATGTATGCCATCAGATCCCGTTGCCTTATCCACTCTGAGCTTAGCAAGCTCTTGTAGGACCCTTTTTTTTGTGAAGGGAGTAGTGCTCACCTCCCTCCCCCCTGTGTCCATGATGCTGAGCTGTGGGCCCTGCCCTACCTTCTCTTCAGTAAATACTGAGCAAAAGTATCTATTTAGGATAGATGCCTTTACAAGGTCCTCCTCCTCACATGCTCCCTTTTCTCCATTAAGCTTAGCAATACCCCCTCTGGACTTTCTCCTTTCACTAATGTATCTATAGAAAGTCTTGTCACCTTCTTTTACTGTTCGTGCTAGTGTTTCCTCAGTTTGGGACTTTGCCTGCCTTACTGCCTTACCTGCTTCCCTTAGGGCAGTTTGGTATGCCTCCCTATCTTCATCCCGCTGTGTTCCCTTATATTTCCTGAAGGCCAGCCTTTTGGCTCTGACCTTTTCTGCTACTGTATTTGAGAACCAAAGTGGTTTCCTTCTTCTTTGCACCTTTCTGTCTAACACAATGGGATGTTGCTTCAAGTATTGCATCCTTAATGCTTGCCCACTTTGCCTGTACCCCTCACCTGTGTTTCTTTTTGCCAGGGCTAGCTTAACTCTGTTGGCCATCTTATCAAAGTCAGCTCCTCTGAAGTCCCATATTTTTGCCTTGGAATGGGATGATTTAGATGTAGTAGCCAAATTGAACCATACCATGATGGTCACTGGCCCCAGGTGACCTTCTACCTGGAGATCTGTGATCCTTCTTTGTTAGTCAGTACTAGATCTAGGATAGCCCTGTCTCTTGTGGGTTGCTGTACCAGTTGTTTGAGGCCCTCCCCCTGCAGGGAATCCACTATGAGTCTAGTTCTGGCAGATGTTCCTGCCGGTATTGACCAATCTGTATCCGGCATGTTGAAGTCTCCCATTATCAGAACCTCCCCTTTAGCTGTCATGTTTTGTATATCTTCTAACAGTAATGTGTCTATGTCCTCCCTCTGGTCTGGGGGCCTGTAGACAACCCCAGTTCTTATGGCTGTCCCATTTCCTGTTTCCAGGGTGACCCACAGTTCTTCTGGCTCCTTATGTGTATTCTGAATTTCTGTAGCTTTGATATTTTCATTGACATACAGGGCCACTCCTCCCCTTTTTGCACCTCGGGTCTCTTTGAACAATACATAGCCAGGTACTGAAGTCTCCCAAGTGTGGTTACTGGTAAACCATGTCTCACTAATTGCTACTATGTCCAGTTTAGCCTCTGACATTATTGCCTGCAGGTCTGGGATCTTATTTCCAGGCTGTGAGCATTTGTGTACATGATTTTCCATTGGCCAGATTTTGGTGTGTTAGTTGTTGGGTGAAGTTTGGCATTACCCTGTGTCGTATGGGAGACAAACCTTTTTCTTACCTGGTGATGCAAATGAACGGCAAACATGCTGAATTCCTGTTTGACCACTAGCTGAGGGGAGGGTGTTCTTCCCATTCAATGTATGGGGTGCTGCACCCTCTCCCCATTTGCTAGTTTAAATATTCTGCAAAGACGTCAAACTCTGCCTCAATGCACTGACTCCTCTTTAGTCAGATGCAGTCCATCAAATTTAAAGAATCTTCGCCCCAGAACTGTTGCCAGTTCCTACAAATCTGTGTCCTTTTCCTGGCACCAGTCCTTGAGCCACGTGTTTAGCTCCCCTATCTCCCTTCTCTGACCTTCTGTCCATCTGCTCCCTCTCCCAGACTGGCAGGATCTCAGAGAAGGAGATGCCGGACGAAATAGATGATAGTTTGTCACCCAGCCTAGTCAGGTGTTCCTGGTCTCCACAACTGACCGGCTGGGCAGATCATTAGTCCCTATGTGTACTAGGACATCAATGTTTTCTCCTGCTTTGTGAACAATTTAGCAATGCGTCAGTGTCTCTCCATGCTGATGTACCTGGAGACATCTGACCATCACCCCTGGCTGAGAGTGGGTATCAACTCCCGAATCATGGAGTCTCCTATGATCAGAAGTTTTTGATTTCTTTGTGCTTGTTTTGTTTTGGTTCCTGATTTGGGTGAGTTTTGTTGTGCTAGCTCCTGTGCCACAGTGTCCTGCTCTGCAGTGTCTTCTGCCTCTTTATTTGATTTCAGAGATAGAGGCAGATACCTGTTTGTAGTGTTTACATTGTTTTTGGAGGTAATGTGTTGGAGAGCAGAGAGTAATGGGGCACCTGATTTGATCCTCCTAACCACCTGCCAACCTCCTGGACCAACTACCCTCTGCGGTCGAGGTTTTTCTGTTGGATGCTGGGGAAATGGCGGGTGGTTCTTATAATGTATTTCCTCTTCAATATGAAATTTGAGGCGTGCAATCTCTGCCCGTGCTGCCGGAGCTGAGCCCTCTAAGATCTCCAAAGGCCCAGCATGTAGACAGTGTCCTAAATCCTGTAAGACTGTCCTTCTGAAAATTGTTCCACAGTACCTGCAGTTAATGAAATCCATTCCAAATAAGTTGCTGGGTTTGTAACCTAGTCAGAGTAATTAGAAGGGAAAAAAAATGCAAGTAATGGTTTAATTGTGCTTTGTTTAACTTGTTATAACAAGTTAAATTACTAGTGCCCCTGTAAATGAGATCACCTTGTGGAGGCCCCACTGATCCACCCCTTCCTGCTCTGCCACAGGAAATGTCACAACTGTGGTACCCTATAAAAGGAGTGTAGCGTGGGGTGGTTGGGGATGGGGTGGTGGTTGGGGCCCTTCCCTGCCTAAAAAGAAGAATCACGACCAAAGAACAAGGAGGTAAGAGCAGAAACAATCAGTCAACAACAAATGCAGTAACCCTGAAAGCTTATCCTAATGTTAGATAAAACTGTAAAACCTGTAAAGCACCACCTGTAATAATTTCAGAGAAGATATACGCTGTAAGAAACACTTTGCTCCAGAGAAAAATAAAGCAGTAACAGAAGATATACCTTGCAAAAGACAATTTGAATCAGAAGATTACAGTAGTAATCTGTTAGCACACACCTGTAGGCACACCTTGTAATAATGCAGAAGAAGGTATACCAGCAACAACAATCTGAATCAGAGAAAAAAATAAAGCAATGAAATGTTAGCAACAAACAGTAGCAATCCCTGTGAGTAAAAAATAAAAACACCACCACACAGTAAATCTGCTTAGCCAAACTAAGTCTTAATCCTTTTCCCTTGCTCTGGTGAGTTTCTCTACTCTGCCTTTCAAGCAGTCTTAGAAGGAAAGAGCTCAGGTGAAGCTAGGTGCCTTGGCCAGCAAACCAAGTCTTCTACCTAGGAAGGGGTATGAATTTAGTTAAATGATTTGTATTCTGATTCGAATCAGGGTTTTGGGCATACACTTCTCATTCCCAATAGTACAGTTCTACAACACTGGGTACCCAAGATGGAAAACTGGCTAGCCAGAGGTGTTACCCGGTAGTGGCCGGCATTGCAGCTGATGTTGAGGCCCTTGATGGAAAGAAAAAGGCAGTTAGCATGTACAACAGCAAGATGATTATTTGTAATCTGGGAAGGTTGGCTCAATCTCATGAAGCCCAAGAATTTGAAAAGGAATCAGATGGTACTACAAACAATTAAATGAATCATTGCAAGGAGCTACCCTGACTGCATTCACACTACCAGTTGGCTACAGTATTGCAGGTGATATGGAGACCTCGGGGTGTTCACCGATGAGCACGTGGAAGCAGGACCGACACGACATACCTCCTCTTCATGGCCTTTCCCTCCAGGTGGCCACAACCTGCAAGCTGTTTCTGCACAGGGGCTGGATACCCAAAGCCGGTCTCTCACCAAAGGCAGTCTCTGGTGCAAGGCAGTTGGTCTGGTCTGGGATGGCAGAGGCCCAGGCATGATGAGCACATTGGCAAAGTTCAGTTTGGTTTGGCTGGTGAAGCCTCCAGCTGGTGTGGCAATTAGGTCGCAAACAGACAGGTCTCAACCCACAGGAAACATTCAGCACATTTAATTCAAACAACTTCAACCGTCTACAGTTCGGATACAGTCTGGTTGCTATTGCAGTAGATTCACTGAGCAAATCTCTCAATCCAAAATCTGTCTCGCACACTACCTGGGCCGATCACTTCACAGGAATAACTCTTCGGTCCAAATTTACAAGCAGTGCTTTTAAACGCTTCAATACTTTCTGCCACAGTTCCAGTCCTAAATCGGAACAAGTACAACTTCTGTAGTCAGGCAGTCCAATGCAGGAGAAGCAGTGGCAGGGAGGCAAGTTAGGCTTCTTCCCACCGATTCCCCTAAACTCCATTCAGGGAGCCGCTGCTCAAAATCTCCAGCTGCTCACGCTTCAAGCTCCAGCTCTAACTGATCCACTGTCTCTTATGTTACTGGGTATTTACCTTGGATTCCAGGATTCAGGTTGCCAGGGGAAGCTGTCAGTCACAGTTGGGACTCCCCCTTCAGGTCAGTTTAAAAACTACAAAAACTACAGTTTTTCCTTCCCATGAGACACTGGGGCTAAGGACGCTTTGAGATACCTGGAGTCTGATTGGTCCAATTACTGGCAGTCCCAGACCTAACATGGTGGCTTCCATTTAGCAAGGCAAACTGCAAGAAAAGCAGGTTAAACAAACTTCTCTATTTCAAATATAACACTACACCAGAAGTAAATAAGTACAGTTCCCATACAGGCTCCCTCTGCACGATAATCGACTGCAGAGTGGAAGAAATCAGAGTGGTGTCTGGCCAGTTGAAAGCCTTAAATCACTTGGACCCAGCTCAGACCATTCACTATACACATATTAGCTAGACTCTTAAAGGGACAGGCACAGCATGGTACTCTCACACAAATGAACAAAAGCAAGCAGGTACCCAAGGATCTATTACCTCTACAGGATGTCAGCCTGGCAGTGGGCATTAAAGGAGCCCAGGAAGACATTAAGGTAAACCCCAAATTGGTGGGGCGATTACAGTGTGAACCCTTTTTTGATAATATCAATGTTTACAAGTGCTTTATTGACAATATTTTTCTAGTGTGGAAAGTTACAAGAAAAGGCCTCACAAATTTTGTGAAGTATTTAGAAAGTAACAATGAAAATCTAACATTTAAAGTAACAGCAGACCAGACTGTTATTAACTTTCTGGATCTAACGATCAATAAACAAAGTGATGGTATGTACCATAGTCACTGATCTGTACAAGAAGCCCCCTGACAGAAACAGTCTTCTTCTTCTGGCCAGCAGTTGCCACCCCTTACATGTGGTAAAAAAATTACCTAAAGGCTAATTTATGCGCATTAAGAGGAACTGTGGTACTGAGGAACTGTACAGAAAAAGAGCATCAGAATTATCTGACAGACTTAGGGAAAGGGAATATAAAGAAATTGATATTGAGGGAGCTTATTCACAGACAGAAACCATACCCAGAGAGAGGCTACTGATTGAAAAAGGAAAAAAAGATGAGAATGAACAGTCATTTACTTTCATCCCTACCTATGGAGGGGGTTCTAAAGAAATTGTTGGTATTGTGAATGAGAATCTGAAAAAACAGTATTCAAAGGTATGCCCCAGATGAAGCCCTTGTTTGACTAATCACTCTGGATATCGTACAGAAGGGCTACAAATTTGCACCAGAAGCTGGTACATAGTTACTAGCCCAAGCTCACTGCCACAAAAAGAAAGTCTAAGTGGGGCTCAAAACCATGTGGGGTTTGTTGCACTTGCCACTTTATGGATAAGAAGGAACAGTTTGTGAATCCCAGAACAAATGCAAGGCCAAATAAACTGCAATACTGAAGCAGAAGTGTATTTGTTAACATGTTCATGTGGGCCATTTTATGTATGGCGTACAAAGAGAAAATTCAGATTGACTGAATGAGCATCTACTGGGAATTAGGCATGAAACACCAAGAATAAGTAATGGCCCTGCATATTAAAAATTCTGTTGTAAAAAAATGATCACAAAGTGAAAGCAATTGGGATAGAAAGGACTCCCAAGAGGTGGTGACTTAGAGTCCCTCCTTAACCAGAGGGAACTGGAATGGATATACAGATTGGGAGCTTTAAAACAGCCAGGTCTGAATGATAAGATCAAACTCAGACCATTTTTAATAAATAGAAAATAAGATAGCTCCATCCCAGCCCAAAGTCTAGATAAATTCTGAGCTCAAGTGCCTTGAATCTCCACATCTTGGGTCTGTATTTAAACAGTTTGTACATATCCTGTTTTCATATTCACTTACTGATGTCCTTTTTCAATGCAGGTGATTCTAAAGGGTGGAATATTTGAAACAGCATTTAGATTTTTCTGAACATTTAAGAAAACACAGGATTATTTTACCCTGCAGTACAAATCTATGGACCTCTGTGACTATAAACAGATGATGGGGTAATATCTAGAAGGATCCAACAAGCATTGCTGCAACTGCAGTGATGTTAAATTGCTTTAAGTGAACTTTCCACTGTTTTCTGATTACACAGGTAATGGTTTAATTGATTAATTGGTGTATGTATAAAAATCAAACAGCTCGAATGTAACATGTTATCCATGGACCAGCACCCATGATTGTACTCCCACCTCGTGGACAGCAACATGTATAGGTATATGTACTAACCTTAGGGCACAGGCACTTATTGTATAAGCATAAGTGTCAGGATCTGAGTTCTACTGTACTTCTGTGATGCATATTATTGCTTTGTAATAACTGGGGCACATTTTTTCTCATAAGACAACCTGGTTATAATTCGCCATTATAACCCATGATTCTCTCAATAGCGAAACCGCAGCATAGTTTTCAGCCCTGCTCGCTCAATAACTTGCACAGCTCTCTTAAATTCTGTTATTCAGTACTTCCTCTGACTAAAGAAAACATACACAGAATAAAAAAAAATCGGCAAAACATCTAGTAGTCACCCTCACCTAGCATTTTCCAGCAGTTACATGGCATTTTCGCTCTTGCTCTCGCTCGCTGCCGTCTCCATATAAACAGAAGCTGTGAGCTCTGACCTTTGACTTAATTTAAATATCACCATGACAACGATGACCCGGACCTTATAGAAATGATTTTGAACATCAGCTACAAACATCTTAAAGCTTCACTTTAATTATTGTACCACATGCTGTAATAAAGAAAAAAGCAAACACAAGACTTTTTGAAAAACAGTCTTTTTATTTGCCGAAATCTGGTTGGAGAAAAAAACGTGCCCCAGCAATTAGACATAACAATGCATGGGGGTGAGTGCATAAATGAGACATTATGTGCACCCTCGGTGTGGGATGCTCATATAAATCCCTCGAGCTTCGCCCTCAGGGTTTGTGTAGCATCCCACACCTCAGGTGCACATCATTTCTCATTATGCACTCACCCCCATGCATTATTGTATATACTATATTCTCACAATATATATTGTACCATTGGGAGATGTTCTCCATTATATATCATTGTATAATTATAAGTTAGGCAATAATGCCATCTTTAGTGCTTATGCATAACTGTAACTGCAAGTGACCTTGTAAGCATCACAAGACCTTATTGTTCATTTATCTTCTGCTAGCTAAGCAACTTCTCATGTTAGTCAGGATAGTTACTCTGGCCACCTGTTTTGGCCAATTATATGTATTTTATGTATCTTCTTTAGCTGTTACCATAGTAATTATCAGGATATAAGACCCTTTGCAGCACGTATTTTCTCTGCGAAGAGACTAGACTGCACCCTACATAGGTAAGGAAACTGGATGCATTCTCCCAGTGATTACACTGTTAGTTGTAAGCCTACATTATTCTTATTTGCCGATAATGAATTATATTTATTATCTGGACACCACTTGTCTGTTGTCTCTTCCTTTGTGCAGTTCCAACAAGAACCTGAGAAAGGTAATTTTTTTGCCCAGTTACATTTAGTGACTGTGTGCAGGTTGGAATGTACAAAGTGAGGATTCCATTCAATTAACTTTGAGTGTTGAGTAGTGTAGTGAATTTGTCGTCTACTTGGACCTACTCATGCTTGCAGTGATTGTTCTGTGATGGACACACTCCGTCTTGATCTCAGGTGTGGCACCTCCACACCGGACCTTGATACACTCCCTTTGTGAGTGGCAGCATACCACCTTGGTCCCATCGTTTGCCCACGGAGGACAGGAAAGCCATTGGGTGACAGCATCAAGAATTTATATCCAGTTTTCCGACCGCTTCTTTGTTTGTTTGTCTACCCCTTGTTTGTCATGCCTGAACTTTGCACTGAAAAGAGACTGGACATCTCAAACTACCTCACCTCCCATCTGCAACAGGTTGATACACAAGGTGAGGTGGAAAGGATGAAAAGGGACTTGGCAAGGTTGGAGGAATGATCAAATGTATGGCAGCTTAGATTCAACATATAGAAGTGCAAAGTAATGCACCTGGGAAACAAAAACCCAGGGGAAAAGTACACAATGGGGGGTGAGATACTGACAAAAATAAAAATGGAAAGGGACCTGGGAGTAGTCATATAAGATGACCTAAAGGTGGACCAGCAATGTGAGAAGGCAGTAAAGAGGGCTGGGGGATACTGGGATGCATATGGAGAGGCATCACCAGTAGAAAACAGGAAATTGTTGACCTTCTGTACAGACAGTTGGTAAGACCACATCTGGAATACTGTGTACAGTTCTGGAGACCCCATCTCTGCAAACACATAGACAGGGTGGAGGCTGTCCAGAGGAGGGCAACCAAAATGGTGCAGGATCTGCATCAGAAGACATATGAAGAAAGACTAAAAGAGCTTAAGATGTATAGGCTCGAGGAAAGGAGGAAGAGGGGGGACATGATAGAAACTTTCAAATACCTCAAGGGAATCAACAAAGTCCAAGAGGGTAGCATCTTTCAGAAAAAGAGATGTGCAAGAACAAGGGGTACAATTTGAAGATAGAGGGGGGACAGCTCAGAGGTAATATGAGGAAGTATTTCTTCACAGAGAGGGTTGTAGATGCATCGAACAGCCTTCCTGAGGAGGTCGTAGAGTCAAAAACAGTGGGGAAATTCAAGAATGCATGTGACAGACATAAGGCAATTCTAGTGGTGGGTAGGAGAAAGTAGGCTGTTGGTTAACTAGGATCTGCAGCTTATCCGTTAGGTAGAGAAATGGGCAGACTAGGTGGGCCAAGCGGTCCTTATCTGCCATCAAATTCTATGTTTCTATTCTATGTTTCATTTACAAAAGTTCCACTTCAGTGGAAGGGTTACACACATACAAAGGGGGAATTTAACAAGTTTAATTTCTAAACAAACAGTACGGGGATTCAAAAGTGCATGGGATAAGCATAAAGGCACCCTGCTGTACAGCAGAGCAGAGCAGAGGAAAGGCAGTCCACATAAGAGTAGGGATTGTCAGACCAAGTAGGGAAATGGGCAGACTAGGTGAGCTGTATGGTTCTTATCTGCCGACAGATTCTATGTTTCTATGTTTCTAAGATGTGTTCAAATTCCTGGACAATGGAATTGAACAACCACCACCTGTGGGTAGTCCATGCAAGAGACACTGACAACATACATCTGTCTAGTGATCAGAAGCTCATCTGGTATCGAAAAGAGGATACAGGTGACAAACTGTGGGTTTCACCACAATCTTTGCGAACCAAATTCATCCATATGGTTCATGATACCCCCACTGGTGGACACCAGGGGCCAGAAAATGTCCTCCAGAGACTCAAAACAGTCGTCTGGTGGCCTGGCATGGCCAAGATGTGGAGCACTATGTGGACAACTGCATAGTGTGTGCCAAGAACAATCCAATTTTGGTGAAAAGAAACACCAGACTGTTGCCCCAAAGACAAACTGGACCATGGAATGCGATACAAATTGATTTCATTGGCCCCCTTACCAACTCCTGCAAGAACAACAAGTATGCACTTGTCACTGATTTGTTCTCTAAGTGGGTAGCAGCATTTCCCACTAAGAGTAACACAGCAAAAACAACTGCCAAGATCCTAGTAAATCAATTGTGCTCCAGATGGGGCTTACACTTAAAGGTAGACTCAGACCAGGGAACCAGTTTTACAGCTGAGCTGTTGAAGCAGACACTCCAACTACTTGGAGTAGATCAGAAATTCCACATTCTTTACCATCCTCAATCCTCAGGCCAGGTAGAAAGAGCCAATAGAAGAATCAAACAGATGTTATGCAACTTCATCAATGACAATCCCAAGGATTGGGATTCCCTCTTGTCACTACTGCTAATGGCAATTAGGGGCACTCCTGCAGCCACTACTCAATGTACACCTTATGAGGTTATGACTGGTAGAGCCATGAGATTGCCTGAGCACCTGTTGCGTGACCTCCACACCCCCACTGCAGATCAAGTATCTGTAGACAAGTATGTTGAAAAGCTTCATGATGACATCATGAAGACACACCTATTCGTTGCCTTCCTCCAGTCCTCTGGTACCACACCATCCTCCCATGATTTATTAAAAAGAGTAGTCAGTGGTTTCACTAGTTCCCCTCTTAATTCTTTTAGAATTCTGGGGTGAATTCCATCAGGCCCCATTGCTTTGTCCACCTTCAGTTTTAGGAGTTCTTGCAGAACCCTTTCTTCTGTGAAAGGCTGGGATCAACCCCTATCAAGAGTGCTTCTGTTAATTGGATTAGGCACTTCCTCCTCTTTGTGAATACTGAGCAGAAATATTCATTCAGTATCCCTGCTTTTCACTGTCCCTCTGCCCACCCACCATTCATTCTATTCAGCCTCACTATCCCTCCCTTTGTCTTTCTACGCTCTCTGATGTACCTATAAAAGGTTTTATCCCCCTTCTTAACCAAGTTGGCTATCTTTTCCTCAGTTTGGGCTTTTGCTATTCTGACTTCCCCTCCCTGCTTCCTTCTGCCTTAACTGGTACAGCTCTCTGTCCTGCTCCTTCTGTGTTTCCTTATACTTCCTGAATACTATCTTTTTCTCCCTGACTTTCTCAGCCACCTCTTTTGAGAACCATATTGGCTTTTTCTTTCATTTTGATTTGTTTATTTGCTTCACACAAAGGCTTGTTGCCTCTGTGATGGCAGTTTTGATGATTCCCCATTGTTGCTCCACCCCTTCTTCTAGCTGTTTGCTAGTGCTTTTCTGAGGCACTCTCCCATCTTGCCAAAGTCAGCCCTCCTGAAGTCCAGTGCCCTCACTTATGTATGGCTTGACTCTGTAGCTGAGTTTAACGTGAACCACACCGTTTGATGGTCACTTTTTCCCAGATGGCAGCGCACTTCTACATCTGAGATCCTCTCACTGCCCCCATTTGAGAGTATGAGGTCTAAGATTGCTCCCTCATGAGTGGGTTCCAAAACTAGCTGTCTGAGGCCTGCCACCTGTAGGACATAAAGAATGGCCCTGCTCTTGGATGTGGCTGCAGCACACATGTGCTCCAGTTAACATCTGGCATATTCAGGTCTCCAATCAACAGTATCTCCCCTTTCTCTGCCATCCTAAGAATGCCTTCTATCATATTCTTGTCCATTCCCTCCCCTGACATGGGGGTCTGTACACAACTCCTGTGCGGATTGCGGTGCCCTTTCCAGTCTCCAAGGTGACCCACAGTGCCTCCTCTCCTCCCTGTTTACTCTTTTGTTCAGTTGCTTTTATTCCTTCCTTTACATGAGAGCTACTCCTCCCTCTTCTCCCTGCCTGTCTCTCCTGTAGGTTATGTACCCTGGTATGTTAACATCCCAGTCATGGTTCTCTGTGTACCATGTTTCTGTGACTGCTATGATATCCAGGCATCCCACTTCCATCAAGGCCACCAGCTCAGGGAGCTTGTTGCCCAGACTACAGGCATTGGTACTCATTACCCTCCATTTACTGATGGCCTTACTCCTTTTTGCCCCATCCCTGTCCTTCTTGCCTTTGTCACTTTCCCCATTTACCTCTGCCCTTCTCCCTATCTCCACCTCTATGTTAGTGTTTACCGCACCCTAGCCTTTCTACGCCATAGATGGGCAGCACCTCCGAGAAGGTTACCGTGCATGCTACTTGCCTAAGGCCCCTTCCCAATTCCACAAACTCTTCCTGCACTGCTCTAATCCCTTTCTTAGCCAGGTCATTTGTCCCTAGGTGGACAATGACATCCAGCACCCTCCCCTGTGCAGCTGCTCCGGCAATCCTGAAGATTCGCGCCCTGCCCTCCAAGCCATGGCACCAGGCAGGCACCTTACCTCCCTCTCCCTTTCCTCCACCAGTTCTACCTTCCTAACAATGGAGTCCCCCACCAGGAGTTGTTTCCTTCCCCTGTGGGGTCCCATGCCACCCTCCTGTGGGTCTCCTTTGAGGAGGTTCCCAGCATCCTCCTTGGTCTCCACTGCAGATGCCTCCATAGAGGAACCACACTTTGCCAGAATGGCATAGGAATTGTGGAGAGGTACAACTGGAGGGATGTGCCTCTGTTCCACCACCCTCACCGTCCCTGAGCCCACTGTGGTCCAACCGCTCCTCTTCCTTGGCAACCTCTGAGGCAACAGCAGTGGCACTGGTGGTCCCCGGATGGAAAAGAAGGTTCCACAAATCCTGGCCAACTCAGCCTCAAGATGAGCAACCTCCTCCCTCAGCCCAGAGAGGTGCCTGCAGATGGGACAACACCGCATCCTCCAGAACATCTCCCGGAAGACTGCTGCTCCACAGCCACTGCACTGCACCACTCCCATCATGTCTTATTTCTGGCCCCTTAACTGTTGTTTGGAATCCTTATTCTTTCTTGTTTTTTTTTTCTTTCTCCTCTCTCTCTCTGCTTATTTTCTGCCTCTGTGCCCTTTAAACTCCTGATTGTCCTGTGCTGAGACAAGAATATCAGAAGTGGACTGACAGTCACTATCATTCTGGGCCTGCTGCAGAGGAAACCTTAAATCTGTGACCACTGGGGTAGGTTGACTCTGTCTCTTTCTTGCAGCAGCATGAGTCACCGGCCCAGGGTGCTCAATCACTGGGGGTTCAGCCTCAATCATGACTTGGCCTATAGGTAGCAAGTGGTTATGGTGCAAGGTCTTGACAGCTTTGGAGTTGTTCTCTGTGAGCAAATAGTTACATCTTTCAACAGAGCTCCCTCTCAGATAACTTATGACTGCAATCCAGGCAGCTCTTAAAGAGACAGTACACAGAGGCTATACAGGCACTCTCTGGTGATCACATTTAAACTGCTAAAATGCAGGACACCAGCCTGGCAGTGAGCACTTAGACAAGCTCAAGGAAGACTTTTCAGGAACCCCCATTTTTAGAGGGGTTACACCCTTCCCTGCCTGGAGAAAACGTGGCGTCCGCATCAAGTCTGTACCATCATGCATCAGTTAACATAAACTTATTACTTTACTATACATATTCACCACATTTCCCAATATTTTGTCCATTCTGACAATACATTAGGCATATTTCACACAAGTCGGTTGAACATTACTATACTAAATCAGGTAATAACTTTTTGTACCTTGAACAATGCAAGAGGGGGCCCTTCCCTATCAGCTAACTTGGGGCTGGATGGGGCAGGGGCACCATGGTGAGAGGGCAGAACAAGTAACCTGGAATGGACCATCAAGCTCAATTTGGGCAGTGAGCTTGGTGAAACATAAACTCCTCTGTGAACCACATGGAGAGGCAAGTCCACAGGCCTCCCTGGAGAATCATAGCTGAAACGCAATACTGGCTTGACAGCTCAGCCAGTCTTTCTGGGGGGAACAACCACAGTCTCTGTACTTTCAGAAACAGTCTTGGGGCTTTCATCACTTGTGAGGGGTGCCTCTGCCTGGATGGGAATGTCCAAACTTGGGGCACTGTCGTCTCCTTGCTCTGCAGGCTCGGTTTCTATAACACTTGAGACATTTTGCAAAGGCTCAGGCACAATCAAACTCTGAGGCACTGAAGGTGGGTTGTCAGCACTCTCATAGTGTTCTTCAAGTTCTGGTATGTCACCAGAAAGACTCAAACCATCAGCCCCTTCCTCAGGCAAATTATACAATTCCACAATACACAAAGACTCAGCATCTTCAGACGTGATACTTTGCACTCCACTTTCAGGGAGCACTGGCTCCAAGGACAAAGCCAGGGGGTTAGGCAGTCCAGAAGGCCCAGCTTCATCCCCACAATTAATCAGGGGGTTACCTCAAAACAGCTGACTCAGTTCATAAGAGGGGTAATAGGCATAGTCGCACTCACTTTCATTAGAAGTGAACTGGCAGTCACTATCATTCTGGGCCTGCTGCGGAGGAAACCTTAAATCTGTGACCACTGGGGTAGGTTGACTCTGTCTCTTTCTTGCAGCAGCACGAGTCACCGGCCCAGGGTGCTCAGTCTCTGGGGGTTCAGCCTCAATCATGACTTGGCCGATAGGTAGCAAGTGGTTACGGTGCATGGTCTTGACAGCTTTGGAGTTGTTCTCTGTGCGCACTTTGTACACAGGTAAATCATCCAACTTTCCAACTACTACTTGGGGAAGATGGTGCCACCGATCAGCAATTTTGTGTTTATCATGCAGTCCCAAATTGTGTAAAAACACATGGTCTCCAGGTAGAAAGCTCTTGAACCTTTACTTTTTTATCATACCTCTCTTTGTTGGCTAGATTTCGCTTGTCGGCCATTGTCTGGGCCAGTTGATAGGCATGGTTCAATTGAGCTTTCAGTTTTTGTACATATTGCAAGTAGTTTTCGGCTCGGACCCCATCTGGAGAGACCCCAAAACAGACAACAACTGGCAGCCGGTCCTCTCTCCCGAACATAAGGCAGTAGGGGGAGAACCCAGTAAGAAAAAGAACAATGGCACTGCAGGTATTTCAGAAGTATCCAATTTAATATGTGCAGAAAAAATATAGCACAGCCACCCAGCAGTACAGGCTCCAAAAACCTCAACTAGTTTCGCACTATCTGTGCGTCATCAGGAGGATGGTCTACCTCAAATCCACACCTCTAAAATAGCACACAGTTAAAGTGACAACACTTAAAAAAATATATACAAAGTGAATGGAAATACATCAAATACATCCAAATACAATTAGATTCAGTACACAAGATCATACGAGCCCAATACCAAAATAATCAATTAGACCTAATAATACTAAATTTTTCATATCAATAGCACAAATACTCAGGCAAAAATGTCATAATCATCTCACCTAAAAGGTATGTTTAGATCTATACTGTTATTGTCCTAATAAGGCTATTCAAAATAGAACTATCCAACAAGTATGTATTGCTAGTATCAGTACCAATGCCTGGTCCATTAATCATGAACATCAAATTTTTCATTTAGTCCTGGCAACTGTAGACCCCCAAGGGTGTAAATCCAATATGCCTCTCTATTTAATAACAAATCATTAATGTTGCCCCCCCCCAAGGTCCCAGTTTAACCGTTTCAATTCCACAGAACTTGAATTCATGTTTTGTACTGTCAGTTCTGTGTTTAGAACAATGAACAGCAAGTGCACTTCTGTCATCACCTTTTGCCATACTACGCATATGCTCTCCAATTCTAACTTTAAGTTGGCGTGTAGTTTTACCAACGTAGAATGCACCACATATGCATGTTGCCAAATATACTAAATTCTCAGTAATGAAAAATTTGATGTTATGCCCCATATTAACATGAGAAAGAAAAAATGATTCATACCTTTGGGGGCTTACAGTTGTCTGGATCAAATGAATATGCTTAATGTTATACCCCTGCTAACGTGTAAGAAAATAAGGAAAAATATGAGGTCTCATATATGTTCACATAGTCAATTGTGCTAATGGATGTAAATATTTTCATTATGAGTGTTCAATAACCTTTTTTTCTCCCTTTTACCCCTAGATGGTGCTGATCATACATAAATTCTTGTCTATGAATATTTTCTAAGCTATACAATGCAACATATTGGACTCTGGCTAGTAAGTTTATAAATTGACCTGGTCACAATGGCTAACGGTAAGGTTAATGATTAATGAACCAGGCATTGGTACTGATACTTGCAATACCTACTTGTTGGATAATTCTATTTTGAATAGCCTTATTAGTACAATAACAGCATATATCTAAACATACCTTTTAGGTGAGATGATTATGACATTTTTGCCTGAGTATTTATGCTATTGATATGAAAAATTTAGTA
Source organism: Neoceratodus forsteri (assembly GCA_016271365.2). Classification (NCBI taxonomy): domain Eukaryota; kingdom Metazoa; phylum Chordata; order Ceratodontiformes; family Ceratodontidae; genus Neoceratodus; species Neoceratodus forsteri. The sequence continues at coordinate 793,060,487 of CM057449.1, forward strand.
TTATTAGGTCTAATTGATTATTTTGGTATTGGGCTGGTATGTTCTTGTGTACTGAATCTAATTATATTTTGATGTATTTGATGTATTTCCCATTCACTTTGTATATATTTTTTTAAGTGTTGTCACTTTAACTGTGTGCTATTTTAGAGGTGTGGATTTGAGGTAGACCATCCTCCTGATGACGCACAGATAGTGCGAAACTAGTTGAGGTTTTTGGAGCCTGTACTGCTGGGTGGCTGTGCTATATTTTTTCTGCATGTATTAAATTGGATACTTTTGAATTACCTGCGGTGCCATTGTTCTTTTTCTTTCTGACTATAAACACTATTCGGCATGTGTGAGTGGAGCTGAGGATTTGTTTCTTTGGAGAACCCAGTAGCATAATTTTTCATGCAATTGTATGCATGTACCAAGGTGCTAATCAGCTGGCTCCATTTATACTTGTCTTTTGGGTGGGAGGGTGCCCAGCATGTCTAGAAGGGTGCGGTTAAAATGTTCTGGTTGAGGGTCTCCCTGCGGGTGATAGGTGGTGGTTCTTGACTTTCGCACCCCCAGAGAGAGAGAGCATTTCTTTGATTAGTCAACTCCCAAAGTCTCTGCCCTGGTCAGAGTGGATCCACTCGGGGGCATCATAGAGGATGAAGAAATTTTCCACTAGCACCTCGGCCACGGTAGATGCCTTTTGATCTTTGGTGGGAAAAGCTTGTGCATATCATGCGAAATGATCCGTAACCACTAACACATTGTCAATGTTCTGCTCATTGGGTTCTAAACACAAGAAGTCTATGCAGACTAGTTCCATGGGGGTGCTGATAGTAATATTAACAAGGGGGAAGCCCTCTGAGGCAGGGCTTTTCTTTGTAGGCAGCGACTACAAGTCTTTACATGGTGTTCAATGTCAGCCCCCATTTTGGGCCAGTAGAAGCGAGATCATACTGGGTCAAGGGTTCTGTCAATACCAAGGTGCCCCATGTGATTCTGGAGGGACCTCAGTACCAAATCTTTAAAGGCCATGGGCAGGACCAATTGTTGCTTGTCTACTTTGCCACTACAATCTACTGTCTCTCTATACAACAACTGATTGAGCAACTTCAATCTGGGGCCTTCTTTAAACAATAAAGCAGTTCGCAAGTCAGTGGAACATAAATTAGACACATCTTTCCCAGCACACAGGGCATCAAGTGCTGGCTGAATCATAGGATCTTGGGTTTGAGCCCACTGAATGCTTTTATTGTCAAGTTGAGGTAGTGCACTAATATCTAGAGCAGAGAAGTGGCAATAAGCAGCTGGTATGCAGGTGTCAGAAGGGCCCAAGCACTCTACTAAACAGTCCACTGTGTCCGCAGACATCTGTTCATCTCTATCAAACTTTTGGCACAATGCTCAAATGTCAGGTTCAGACAGCCTGACCCAATCACTCTTGGAAGTGGGCCTTCGTGATAGGGCGTCAGCATCAATATGGTTCAAGCCCGGTCTGTATTCGACAGCATAATCATAGGTTGATAATGCAGACAGCCACCGGTGCCCAGTGGCATCTAACTTAGCTGAAGTCTGTACATAGGTTAAGGGGTTATTGTCGGTCTTCATAAATATCTTTGCCCCATAGAGGTATATATGAAACTGGTCAACAATGGCCCATTTTAGGGCAAGGAACTCCAACTTATGCACAGGGTAGTTTAGTTCAGACGGAGTCAAGCTCCTACTGGTGAAAGCTACTGGTCTCAGGCCATCCTCATGGGCTTGATACAGCACCACTCCTAGACCCTGCAGACTAGCATCCGTATGCAGCAGATAGGGTTTAGTGGGGTCAGCATAGGCGAGGATGGGGGGTGTGGGTGAGCTGATATATGATCTCATGGAAGGCTGCTTCACAGTCAGGTGTCCAGCAGGGCCCGAAAGTTCACCTGGGCAGAAGTATACTTTTTCTGGTTCTTTAACGGATCCTTTTTTGTATTTACGATTGGTGGGAGGGTAACCCTGGGTAAGGTTCAAGAGTGGGCAAATCACCTTGGAATAGTCTTTTATGTACCTGCGGTAGTAGCCACAGAACCCCAGAAAATGTTGTAGTTCTTTCAGATTATGGGGCTGGGGCCAAGTAGTCAGTGCTTCAACCTTACTGGGATCAGTCTCTATCCCTTTTGTAGATACTATGTGCCCCAGATACTTCGCGGAGGTTTGAAAAAACTGGCACTTGTCAATGGACAGCTTAAGGCCAAGTCTTCCAGTCGGTCTAGGACTTTAAACAGTTGGTTCTCATGCTCCTCCAAAGTGCTCCCAAACACAATGACATCATCCAAGTACACCGGGCATTCCAGCAAATTCATATCTCCCACTGCACGTTCCATCAGTCGCTGAAAGGTGGCCTGGGCACGCGATATCCCCTGTGGCATCCTCAGAAACTTGTAAAACCCCAATGGACAGATGAAGGCTGTTTTCTCACGGTCTTCTGGGGCCATCGGGATCTGGTAGTATCCACTGCAAAGATCCAACACCGAGAACCATTTGCTCCCATTCAAGCAGTCCAGGGCATCTTGTATACGAGGCATAGTGTATTGGTCTGGGATGGTCCGCCGGTTCAGGGTTCAATAATCAACACACATCCTCACACACCCATTCTTCTTACGCACAACCACAATGGGAGAGGTGTATGGGCTCCTGGATTCTTGTATCACACCAGCAGTGAGCATTTCCTGCAGGTGTCTTCTCACATCATCTATGTCTGCTGGGGCTAGGCATCGGGATCTCTCTCGAAATGGCCATTCATCGTGCAGCCATATGTGATGCTCCGCACCCTGGACACATCCCACATCCCATTTCTTCAACAAAAACACTTGGTCTTTCTAATTCTATCCTTCCACTCAGCTGGCAATGGGGAATCACCAAAGTCAAACAAGTCTGGGGTCACTCTCTCCTTCTCACAAGGGTGCTTGTTGCTGCGCAATACTGCAGTGTCTGCACAATGTACCATAGCTAGGGTGCACCCTCTGTTCACCTGGATCTCCCGATCACACACATTGTGAATCTGGACCATCACTCATCATGCATAGGCATGGGCACAAGCAGGCAAGATGCTGGGCTTGACCAATAATCCTGGCAATTTTCCATCGCCTGGTGCATCCAACATCAGTATTTTGTTCTTGACATCTTTCCGGAGGCGGACCTCCCCTTGAAAGGTACACTGGGCATTAGGGGCTAGTACCATTGACTCGGGATCCTTCTTCCACACAATCCCCACCAGTTCATCCTGGTCTACTTCCTCAGGTTTCTGTTGCAAATCATAGGCCCTCTTGATCAGAGCCGGAATTCTCAGGGCACTCCCAGTCCATCGCCCTTGTTTCTCGTGACAGAGTTTCACCAGTCTCCCAAACATACTGTATGTGTGTTTGTCCCAATTAACAGGGGGACCCCATCATACAGTCCGGTGGGGGGGGTCACACTACAGCCAATGTCTCTACTCGCTGCTCTACACCAGTTACAGTTGCAGGAAAAGACAACCAGAGGCGGACATACCCTAGGTAGGGATAAGACTTGTCGTTCAGGCCCCACATATGTAGGCCTTCCAGGGATTGCAAAGGCACATCAGATAAGTGTTTATCATACAAGTCCTGGAATACAATGGTCACTTGCGACCCACTGTCAAGCACAGCCCAAGTATGAATACCATTCACAGTCATCGTAGTCTCCATTGAAGGGCCCACTATTTTGGACTAGTCTGGAGAGGCAGTAGCAGAGGCCTGGACAGATGATTTAGCCACAAAGAAATTTGAGTTAGGGTTTCTCGAAACCTCACTGCGGTCATTTCGGGCACCCCCTTGGCCATTGATTTGCTTTTTTGGAGTTCCCCTTGGAGTCTGTTTACTATTCTTTCTAAGTCCTTCTGAGACTGGCATTCTCTTTTCAAATGGCCATCCTTTCCACAGTTGTGACAAATGATAGACTCCTGGGTCATCCTGGGAGAGAACATCGTATGAGAAACTGAAACAGTACTAAGAGATTGGGGTCTAGTATCTGCTTGCAGCAGTGAGAGTGGTGCAGCGTGTCTTAACAGTTCCTTTAGAGTGGCAGTCAATCCAGTGATCTCAGTCTTGGAGCCACCCTCGGTAGTGGATGCCTGAGGGTGCACCCCCACCCCCACAGTAGTCACGTCCTAAAAGGGACCAGAATCTTGTTCCATGGGGGAAACCCTTGCAGAGGCACCCATCTTCAATTCTCAGACTTCCTTTAGTAGCTCGTCTTTCCAATGCTGGGCCCAGGGCGGGAAGTTCTTTGCATTCTCAGAGTGCTCATTAAGTGCCAACTTTTGCCCCTGAGCCTCACTTGACTGATCACTCTCGGTCACTTGGGCAGCAGCAGCAGCAGATATGGGTGCAATTCCCTCAGGGAGTCACCTTTGCTCAACCCCCCAAATTTCTTTCATTATCTCGTCATAGGAAGGGGACGATTCCAGTCAGGAGGCAAGGCGCAACTGAAGCAGTAACAATTCTGAAAATGGAGCAGACTTAAGGATCCAGTCCAGCCTAGTTCAATCTAATTCATTTGACAGCAAACTACCCTTTCTGAGGCACTCTTGTAGCAGTTTTTCAAGCCGAGGTACATACACAGACAGTGGCTCCCTTGGGTACTGCTGAGCCTTTCTTAGTCTCCACCACAGATCATCATCTGAATCCGGGCTTTCATACACATTCTCCAATGCATGAAGATAGTCCTGTGCAGTTGCTTCGGGGTTATTGGCCCACTTGGCATGGATGGTAGCCAGAACAGGACCTCAGAGGCTCTCACTCAACCTCTTTCATTTCTCTGCTTCTGAGCATTGCCATTCAAGTACTAGAGGGGCAACATAGTCCATCCAGGTCTCCCAGTCATCCTCCCCCTGGGGGTGGGGAGGGTGCCTGAGAAGATTCTCAGCCTTCGGTAGGAGTTGTGACTAATGGCAGGTACAGATATAGGGGCCACCATTGGCACAGGCACAGAAGGCAGGGCAGTAACAGGTTCTGGAGTGGGAGAGAGTGTTGGGGAAGAAACACCCCCAGGTGGCAGGAATAGTTTCTTAAAGTCCTCTACGGCTTTCCCGTCCTCCAGCAACAACTTAGCAAATTTCTCCTCAAAAGTCTGAGATAATGGTGGGAGCTCATCCTCCCCGGGGTCTTTACTGTCTTTTGTTATCACTATCCAGGCAGCTGGAACCCCTTCTGGGGCAATAGTCTGTGGCATTTAAGAGCTGTCCACGAGGTCACTACACTCTACCAAGGCTATGAAAGTTTGGGAGATCAAATCAGCCTGTCGACCCACCACCACAGGGTTTTTTAAACATTCAACTTTGGAGAGTGCTCACTGTACAGTGTCTTTACTGGTACCCAGGGGAATATCCAGTATAAGTAGAGCATTTTGGGGGTCGATCTCCTGCCCAGTACACCACCCCACCAACTGGGGTACAGCCATTTCTACTGGGGTAGCCATTAATCTTTCACAATAATTCATAATTTTTGGCCACTAGAAGGCACAAAATCCCAGCAGTGAGCCTCCAATATGTAACCCCTAGGTGGCGCTATCTCAAGGGCTACTACCCCTGCCTGCTTGGCTAGTAGCAGGTTAAGGGGCCTGAGTTCTGAAACAGGTGCCTCCACCCGGAGGTCAAGGTTGGTAGTTGTCAAGCTAACCTGGGCACAGCCCTCCGGGACACTGTAACCCCCATCTTTCCTTACTAGTGGCCAGAACAATACACAATAATCACTTTCACAATACCCCGATACACCACACAAGTACCCACACTGTGGGCCCCCCTGTAAAACAAGGTTATACACAGCAAATAACAGCAGTACAGTACTCTTGCACAAACTGGAACCACAGTCAGGGTAAGTGCAAAAAAGAGTTAGATCTGATTAATTTAAGGGACTTGAACAAGTTAGGGGCGTAATCAGGTTAATTTGCTTAAAGGCTGTATCAATCAAACAGTTATGCATGAACTTCAGGGTCCGTTAACAGTCACACACTTTGGGTACCCAGATGGAGAATGGTGGGCTAGCCAGGAACGTTGCAGCTGGCTGGGGCCCTGTGATGGAAGAAAACAACATGCACAACACACACTATTTGTAATCCAAAGCTGGAGGGCTCAGTTCATGAAAAGAAAACAACAAGACAATCAGATGACACACTTTTAGATTAGGCTGTTGTTGCAGGGAGCTACCCTGATGATTACTCATGATACCCAAGACTGGACACAGTCTGGACAAAAATCGAGACAGCAGGTAGATAATCTGGAGTGCCAGGAGAAGCAGGGCCCACACGAATCACAGAGGTGTCATTCCTGTTCAAGCGTGGAGCAGGGAGCTGATCCCCAGGCAGGTCTCTCAGCGATGGCTTTCTCTGTGCAGCAGGTAGTCTGGATGGGCCAGTGTGGCAAGGCCGAGGCCAAATGGAGACAAATTCGGATACAGTCTGTTTTGGGCTGGATACAGCTTCCAACAAGCAAAACACAGTTCACACAGTGGGGAACCAAATCATGACCCACTTTCAATACACAGCACATTTACATGTAAAGGATTCTACAGTACCAGCAAGCAGAACACAGTTCACACAGTGGGAAACCAAATCACGACCCACTTTTAATACACAGCACATTTACATGTAAGGAAATTCTACCGCACCAGGCAAACCGCTCTCCAGTCACAATCGCAAAGTCTCTGCACAAACCGGGGATTCAAAAGCAGCTGGAAATCCTGACAGGCCGATCGCATTCAGCAAAATCTTCAGTCTTCTTCAGGTATGAGCCCGGTAAAAAATCAGTGGCTTACTTCGTTTTCACAAAGTTGGATTTAGTCCAAAATAATTCTCTTCTCTCCCTCTCAGGGGCAGCAGGCAGACATGCAGGCCACAACTCAGGCCTTTCCACAGTTCTCCTGCGCAAAACTACTCAGACGGCTGCTTGACTGTCTCATGCTCTTGCTTCTTCATCTCCCAACTGAGATCTGACTCAAACTGCAGCAAGCCTGGGAATTTCCCCAAGATCCAAAAGGTTCAGTTAGCTGATTCATCTGTCAGTCACAACAGGAGTTCCCCCTTCAGGTGCAAAAAGGCGTCAAAAGCCCAAAACTACAATTCCTACAGATTTTGACTCCAGACAGCTGCTGTAGACCGGCCCCATTTTAGGTCCTACCAGTACTGATTAGTCCAGTTCAGCAGTCCAGAACCAAGACAGTGGAGATAAACAAAACAGTCCTTGCTGCAAAGAAGGCAGGTTAGACAAACTACATTATCATTATCACTCTAAATGATTTTCAGCAAATAGTTACATCTTTCAACAGCGCTCCCTCTCAGATTACTTATGACTGCAATCCAGGCAGTTCTTAAAGAGACAGTACCCAGAGGCTATACAGGCACTCTCTGGCAATCACATTTAAACTGCTAAAATGCAGAACACCAGCCTGGCAGTGAGCATTTAGGCAAGCTCAAGGAAGACTTTTCAGGAACCCCCATTTGTAGGAGGGTTACACCTATAACCCCCTTTTGGGGCTTACCTTTATTGCCCCATGTTCTCCTCCGGTTGTCCTGTTTCATTCCATATCATGCAGGTTTTCCTGTTGCCCTCCAGGTCCTCTGGTGCCCATGGGCTCTCTGTGAATGGCTCTGCCCTTGATTTCAGCCCAATTTGGGCTTGGTAATGCTGGATTGTGATCATCGCTACTGCCAATGCTCCTTGGAACTTGCGGTGATCGCTTATGCACATGTACTGCTTGATCTTGCCAACCGCCGGTTTTACGGTCAGACGGAAAGTGTAGCAGTAGTCCTGGTGCTCCTCCTGAATCAGATTGGGACCGATGGCCTCAACAATGATGCCGAGAAGACGCCGCGGAAGAAAGTTAAAAAGTTTAGACATGGGGCTTAGATGGGGGCTCATTAATATGTATGAGCCCTGCTTTGATATTCATGAGGAGTTTGCTGCTGCCTGGGGGGACAATGTTTTGGGGGCAGTGACAGGGGGAATATCAAGTGCACATATATGAGAGTGGGCTTGTTTTGCAGGAGACAGTTGGGGCTACAATACGGTTGGGCTATAATCAGATGAGGGTATTTGCCTTGGCTGCACCAGACGTTGGGAAGTGAAGAACTGGGTTGGACTGCATAGAACTGAATGGGAGCTGATATGTTTTTGATGCTTTGACCCCAAGCAGCAGCCAGTCAGCTCTTTAGGCCCCCAAAGACTATGCCAAAGGACTCCTGGGAGAAGGAGGGGACTAATTCAGACACCTAAACCATGCCCCAATAAACCCTCAGTGAATATTGATCTCTATGATAATGGACAATTGATAGGCTCAATCAGCCATTCAGAGCCTTGGATTCTCGAGTGAAACTCAGTGGACTTACTGGGATCTCTTCAGTTTGTTTCTGGGCTCAATATGAATCAGAAGACTCCTGTTGGAGTGGATCTGGACTAGGGAGGCCTTTCCCAGGCCTCCAGAGAAGATTGCTGTGTTCAGGAAAGGTTCAGCAGGGGAAAGACAGCAAGAGACTGAACTGATACCTTGATTCCCCAGGTACTGTGAGCTGTTTGATTATATTGGAGAAGCTAAGTGCTGCAGAAACCCTGCACTGGTGGACTGAATTGAGCTAAGAGGACTGAGTTGTTCTATTTGAGTGCCACAGTTGCTGCCGAGAGTTCGTTTTACCTGTGTGGGACGGCAATTGTGATTCTGAAAAGGTAAAGCACCTCTGGATGTCGGGGTGCTAGCCAGGTGCTGTACACTTCCTGAGTGAACTGGTTGAAGTGGCTGAGAGCTGTGTCCCAACTGCAGCTGAAGAAAAGGTTATGGACATTTTCCAACTGGAAAGTGTGGACTGGTGTGCAGGGGCTTGTTGTGTTCTGATCCACCTTTTGATTGCACCTGTGCTTCATTAATCTAGGGCTAGCACCCACTGCTAACTGGCACTGTACTTTGCTTGAGCAACTGCCTGTGATTTCTGCTAGTTTTGAACTCAGTGCAGGGACTGCAGGAGGATCCCCACCATTTGGGAGTTCTCACCCAGAGCCAGGGAGGGGAATCAGCTAACCTCTTTCAGGGACTTGCTGTCTCAGGAGGTCACCGGCGCTTGCTGGGGTGCTAGGGCACCTACGATCTATCGTGTGGAGCTGGGCTGTGGAGCCACTCATGGGTCTGGACCTTCTCAGGCTGGTGTTGTCCTGCCACAGAGCTCTGCAATGGGTCAGAAGCGGCTGAAGGTGACAAGTGGCCAGATCTCCAATCAAGGAGACAAGCTGCGAGATCCTCGAGCAAGATTCTATCTGCCCATTGCAGCACGGAGCTCCACATTCCTGGAAATCTGGAGGCAATCAACCCAAGTGTAGCTGAGTTCTGCAAAACCATGAATACCCAAGACCTAGCTCCCGGGAAATCAAGCAAGGGAGTGTAAAAGGGATTTAATTGCTTTCCCAAATAATTGTTCTACTTCATCAGGGTCCCAACAGCCGACCAATCTGTGGCACTGAACAGGCCTGCACCTTGTGGGTACCCCTAAGGACTATCAGGGTAGACACTAGTACCAGTGGGGGTGGGCTTGGCCTACAGGCCCATATTGTTATTGTTACTTGTTCTCTCTAACCGTCTTTTTATTCACAGCCATCCTTTGTCCCGGTAACCCTTCCCTAGCCCCTACCCCCAATAAAGCTGTGATTTATCATTTGAAACTGTGTGTGCAGGAATTCTCTGAGTCTGTCAGATCATTACTGTTCACGGTTTATGGTGTTATTGAACGACTGGGTATTCAGAGTGTGGGGTGATTGATAGGGGAGGTGGGTAGGTGCAGCATTCCAGGGGGCTGTGCCAGCCAGTCACCTGACCCACTTCTACTTTTCTCTGGGTGGAGGCACTGCACTATTTTTATTATCTTTGAGATAGAACCCCCGAACACCACCATAACAGGACCCAGGCCCCTTAACCAATTAGAGAGCCAACAGGCAGGGGTAGCAGCCTACTGGCACACGGTGCCTGGGCTACATACTGTAAGACCACTCTAAAACTGATTGGTAGTCTACAAAATACATTATAATGTATAACAGAAAAATTATCCCCACCCCCCACTGAAATCCAAGTTAACTAAAAAGTGTTAAGAAAACCTGGCAACTATATCGGTTGTAACATTCTCAATGGAGCTGTTCATAAACTGCCAACTGGGATCTGTTTCTGTAGCTAAGATATGCTACTGGGAGAAATCAAGACATAGTTAGGGACAACATCAGAATGACTCATGCCCTGCTATGAACGGTATTGTACCTTGTTTGTACCCCCTACTGTGGCCTAGGAAAGAGGTTGAGGGGCAGGGAGACTGCACTCTAACATGTAATTATGGAATTCTGAAGGTGACTGTCCCTCTGTAGCTCCATACCCAAACTTGCTACCACTCCGTTCCCTTATCCAGTTGTTCTAAGTTGCTCTGCAGCACCCATGTACTTCAGCCAAGGGATCCAACCCACTTCAAATTTGTGTAGCATGTCCTTTGCCTTAAACAGTACTCTTACAAATGATGCCTGTCTGTAGACCCTGCTTCACATTCCTTGATTGTTGGAGCGTCTTTCTGCCTCCACCTCATAAGAACTACCTTTTTGCCTCCATTGCTAAGTCATAGAACAAAGGCTTAAACTTGGAAAGTGCTCCCACTAGAGGGTTGAGGTCTGTTAGGATCTAAAACAAAGGAGATTGAGAGATGGGGCTCCCTTAAATGGTTTCTGTCCTCTTTTGGACCCTTGTCCAAAGCAGAATGAGACTGGGGCATGACTAGATAATATGCCTTATATCCACAGCATCTGCCTGACGCCTACAGCAATTGTTCAGGATTTGTACACCCACCTTTCTGAGCTTCTCCAGTGCTTTGTGCCACCTCCTCTGAAGCTTCTTCTGTATTAATTGGTATCTTGGATCCACTGCCCCTGGTGTGCCATTCTCTAGCACCTCTACCACGTGTCTCTTAAGATCTGAATTTGTAGGTGTTCTCACCTCTGCATGTGAGGGTCCCAATCTGGTAGATTTAACTGCTGCATTGCTTTGTAAATAAGACCCCCCACTCCTCGGGATTTGTTTGATCAACATGTCCACCATCAGGTCCATATTAGTTTTTATTATATTTAATTTATTTTCAAATTTTAGTCTTTGGTAACTAAGTAAGGCACACTAGGTACAAGTGCCTGTTTTCAGGAATGATCTGGGGGCACGGGGAAAGTTAAGTGACTTGCTCAGAGTCACACAGTATGTAAGTGGAGGTTGTGGGAATTGACTCCAGGTTTGCTGGATGTACCAAGCTCACTCACAGCTTATTACTCTAACCTCTAGGCTACACTGCCAATACCCTCTGGAGAGCGGGAAACATTAGAGGGCTTATGTGTCTCCTAGCCATGCTTTCAGTGCATGTCTGAGCTGTAGGTATCTCCAGTGATCTGCTACTGACAGGTCATACTCTTGCTGCAGCTGTCTAAAGGTTTTTAAGGGTTATAACTGAGGACATATTAGGTATCCTAGGGACTTGATCCCGTGTTGTTTCCATTGGCTCCAACAGACCCTGCTCCCCCAAACTTCAGCCTGGAATTCTGCCATATACTCTCACATAGTCCCAGGGCAGTGGGTTTCTAGCCCACTGCCCGCCTAAGAGACCTGAAGGACTCTATGGTATACCTGAAAAGGGGTGGTGTGGCCTTTCCTCTGGCCTTGTCCTCCAGGAAATATACATAGAGGGTCTTATTTTTTGTCAATGCTTTCTTCATCTGAAGTCACAAGGGCTCTGATTAATCAGAGGTGGCCAGCCACTGTATGGCCCTTTTGACCCCATTTGCCATGTGGTAGGCCCAAGACCAAGGTGCATTCCAACCCCCCCTGCCTGACTAGAGCTCTCAGAATGTTCCTCCTAAACCTTGGCTTTTGTTGTGCCCACAGAAAAGTGGAGAATAAATGGTCCACCCTTTGCCACCATCATCATAGTGGAGAGGGAGGCTGAAGTGCAATAATTCAGAGCACCATCATTTTCAGGGTCACACTCTTAACCGGTAAGGATAAATTTAATTTCTGCCACCTCTCTGTTTCTTCCAAAAGTGATGTCCGAAGGGGTTGAAGATTAGCTGTAACCCACTTCTCTGGCTTAGCCATCACGAGTAGCCCTAGGTACCTTAAGCCTGCCAGCGCCCATTTTAGTCTGTGCTCCTGTATGTTTACCACCTACAGAGAGTATGTACCCAGTATAAGGACCTCTGCTTTTGCAAATTTACATGGAGGTCTTGGAGAACAACTTCAGGGCTGCAGTCAGTGAGGGACCCACATCCAAGATTGTCAAGAGTAAGTCATCTGCGTAAAACATAGCTTTGCTGTGGATTCCTCCTACATCTATGCCCTTGACATCGGAGTGATTTCTGAGGCTGGCCTCCAGAGGCTGCATGGCTATTACAAACAATAGTGGAGACAGACGATAGCCCTGCTTGGTGCCTTGGTGGAGTGGGAAGCTAGAGGACAGGATACCATTAGTTAATACTGCTGCCATAGGAAAGTTGTATAGAGCTCTGACACATGCCTGATGAAATTAAACCCCGCACCAAAGTGTCTCATGACTTCAAAGAGCAAGTCCCAACCCCACCAAGTCAAGGCTTTCTGCATTAATTGATTCTATTGCTGCTCATACCTTCTACTCTTGTGCACTATGAAGTACATAAGGTTGCACCCTCAGGTTGTCTGTCCCATCTGCACTTCATGAACCCCATTTGTGCAGGGGAGGATAACAAAGGGTAAGGCCTTCTCCAGTCTGCTAGCCATAAGCTTAGCGAGGACTTTGGTGTCCACATTCAGCAAGGAAATGGGTCTGTATCTCGCACACAGGGAGTCATCCTTCTGGGGCTTAGGCAGGACTGTAATAGTTGTCTCTCTCATTGTAGGGGGTAAGGTGCTTCCAGTTCCCACCTGCTCACAGACCTTCACCAGTTGTGGGGCTAGTGCTGTGCAAAGGTTTGGTACAACCCTGTGCTGAGTTCATCCTGCCCCAGTGCCTTCCCTTTTTGCCATGGATTGGATTGCTTCCAGTATCTCCTCAGCTGGCAATGGTGCCTTTAGTTCTCTAACTAAGGGGTCAGGAAGCTTTGGCAGGCCTTGCTCCTCCAAGAATTGATGTATGGATTGTGGTTGCGGCTGGGAATGGAGTACATATAAGTCCTCATAAAATTTATTGAACATGTGATTGATTTGTAGTGGGTCTACCACCATAGTTCCTTTGGAGTCTTTGAAGCGAGGGATGTGGGCCTTGCTAGCTTTTTTCTTTAAGTTGTATGCAGCAATTATAAGGCACGTTCCCCACTCTTCTGGTAGTGTTGATTAGTGTAGAAGAGCTCTCTCAGCTCACCTTGCTAGTGCAAGATGTTGTTCAGTTGGTATTTTACTTGATGTATTTCCCTCTCAGGCTAGGAGTGGGATGCAGGGTGTTATAGTGATGCTTTTCAGTTGCTTGTAACTGTTCTTGGAGCTGTTCCATTTCTGGCCTCTGACACATATTTTTGTGGGAGGAGTAGCTAATGATGCGGCCTCTGATGTAGGCTTTAAAAACATTCCATGTTGTCTGTTCAGGCATTTCATGGGTGTCTGTTCAACTCAAAATACACTTTAATCTCTTGGGTTGACCAGATCACAAACTGAGAGGACTGCATCAGGAAAGGGTTGATGCGCCATCTTGGTGACCTGGCTACCATCTTTTAAAACACCACCATAGCTGATAGCATTGCATGATTCAACACTGTAATGGGGTGTATTCTAATATCCACAACTTCAGAGACTACACCTGAGCTGACCAAAAAATAATAAAAAATAAACCAGATGGCCCTGCGTGCCAAATCTCGGGGATCAAAAAGTGTAGTCCCTGACTGTGAGATAGAGAAGCCTTCAGGCATCCTGGAGGGCTAGTTCTGTGCACATCTGAAGCACTGCCTGCCTGGCATTTTCTGTGCTGGCTTTCCCTGCTCCATAGGGACCTATCCATAATCATATTAAAATCCTCCCCACTATGATAGCACATAGTGGGGTTGGCAGGTCTGAAATATATTGTGGGCTATGGTGTGGAAAAAAGCATCATCATCCATGTTTGGTGCATAGATATTAATCAGGAGAGCCTCGCTTGACTGCACCTTATCCCTGACCCATCTTCACTCCTTGTCTATGTCCTTGGTCATAACCTATAGTGGACTACCCCTTCTAAGCAGAATTGAGACCCTTCATTTTGTAGCAGAAAAACTGCCCATAATCTCCTTTCTCACCCACTTTCTCCTTAATTTAGCTGCTTCATTTTGAGGAGGTGGATCTCCTGCAGGAGTGCCACAATACATTTAATGGTTTTGAGGGTAGATAACATTTTATTCCTCTTTATCGGGTGATTAACCCCCCTGTATGTTCCAAGAATTAAATTTCAAATCAGTCATAGAAACATAGAATTTGACGGCAGATAAGGACCACTTGGCCGACCTAGTCTGCCCATTTCCCTACCAAATGGATAATCTGCAGATCCTAGTTAACCAACAGCCTACTTCCTCCTACCCCCCACTAGAATTGCTTTATGTCTGTCCCATGCATTCTTGAATTCCCCCACTGTTTTTGACTCTACGATCTCCTCAGGAAGGCAGTTCCATGTATCCACAACTCTCTCTGTGGAGAAATACTTCCTCACATTACCTCTGAGCCGTCCCCCCTCAATCTTCAAATTGTGCCCCCTTGTTTTTCCACATCTCTTTTTCTGAAAGATGCTACCATCTTAGGCTTTGTTGATTCCCTTGAGGTATTTGAAAGTTTCTATCATGCCCTCCCCCCTCCCTTCTTTCCTCGAGCCTATACATCTTTAGTTCCTTTAGTCTTTCTTCATATGCCTTCTGATGCAGACCCTGAATCATTTGGTTGCCCTCCTCTGGACAGCCTCCACCCTGTCTATGTCTTTGCAGAGATGGGGTCTCCAGGATTGTACACAGTACTCCAGATGTGGTCTTACCAACTGTCTATACAGAGGGCCAACAACTTCCTGTTTTCTACTGGTGATGCCTCTCTCTATGCATCCCAGTATACCCCCAGCCCTCCTTACTGCCCTCTCATGTTGCTAGCCCACCTTTAGGTCATCTGATATGACTACCCCCAGGTCTCTTTCGTTTTTTGTTGTTGTCAGTATCTCACCCCCCATTGTGTACTCTTCCCCTGGGTTTTTGTTTCCCAGGTGCATTACTTTGCACTTCTTTGTATTGAATCTAAGCTGTCATACATTTGACAATTCCTCCAACCTTGCCAAGTCCCTTTTCATCCTTTCCACCCCACCTTGTGTATCAACCCTGTTGCAGATCTTTGCGTCATCTCCAAAGAGACATACTTTCCCTTCCAGTCCCTCTGCAATGTCACTTATAAAGACATTAAAAAGGACTGGCCCAGGTACTGAACCCTGCGGTAGCCCACTAGTAACCCTCCTTTCTTCACTGTGGAGTCCATTTACTATTACCCGCAGTGTCCTGTTGTCCAACCAGTGTTTTACCCAGGCTACCACCCTGGGACCCACTCCCAGGCTTGCTAATTTGTTTATTAATTTTTTGTGCAGGACTGTGTCAATTGCCTTGCTAAAGTCTAGGTAGGCCATGTCCACAGCCCCTCCCTGGTCTACTGCTTTGGTCACCCAGTCACAGAAATCAATTAGATTTGTCTGACATGACCTTCCTGCGGTGAATCCATGCTGCCTTGGGTCCTGTGCCCCACTGGCCTCTAGGTACTCAACAATTCTTTCCTTCAGAAGTGATTCCATCGTTTTCCCTACCACTGAGGTCAAACTGACAGGTCTGTAGTTTCCTGCCTCTGTCTTGCTCCCACTTTTGTGAAGGAGAATCACATCCACCCTCCTCCAGTCCTCAGGTACCACACCATCCTTCCATAATTTATTAAAAAGGGTAGCCAGTGATGTTACTAGTTCTTCCCTTAGTTCTTTTAGAATTCTGGGGTGAATCCCATCAGGCCCCATTGCTTTATCCACCTTCAGTTTTAAGAGTTCTTTCAGAACCCTTTCTTCTGTGAAAGGACTAATATCAACCCCCCTATCCAGAGTACTTCTATTGACCGGATTAGGTATTTCCCCCTGCTTTTCCATTGTGAATACTGAGCAGAAGTATTCGTTCAGTATCCCTGCTTTTTCACTGTCTCTCTCTGCCCAACCACCTTCCTCTTTGTTCAGCCTCAGTATCACTGCCTTAGTCTTTCTTTGCTCCCTAATGTACCTATAAAAGGTTTTATCCCCCTTCTTAACTGAGTTGGCTATCCTTTCCTCAGTTTGGGCCTTTGCTATTCTGACTGCCTTACCCGCTTCCTTCTGTTTTAACTGGTACAGTTCTCTGTCTTGCTCCTTCTGTGTTTCCTTATACTTCCTGAATGCTATCTTTTTCTCCTTTACCTTCCCCGCCACTTCTTTTGAGAACCATAGTGTTTTTTTCCTTCGTTTTGATTTGTTTATTTGCTTCACACAAAGGCTTGTTGTCTCTCTGATGGCGGTTTTGATGTTTCCCCATTGTTGCTCCACCCCACCTTCTTGCCTGTTTGCTAGTGCTTTTCTGAGACACTCTCCCATTTTGACAAAATCAGCCCTCCTGAAGTCCAGTACCTTCACTTTTGTGTGGCTTGACTCTACAGCTAAGTTTATCGTGAACCACACTGTTTGGTGGTCGCTTGTTCCCAGATGGCTACCCACTTCAAGATCGGAGATCCTCATGAGTCCCTGTAATTTCTTATATGTATCGTTTACAGAAGGAAACACCCTGGATACTCTTACCTGATAGCCAATGTATGGGTCCTTACATCCCACTGACTGTGTCTCATGAGGAGGGGGTAGAGAAGGTAGAAAGAGGACACATAGAAAAGCACACAGGCAGAGTGAGGAGAAATTCTGTGAACAGGATAAAAACACATAAGTCATCCATCTTAGCAGCATAGCTTTAACTTTCCAGACCCAGCTTGCAAGGAATAACCTGTGTATTTCTGACCCCAGTAAAAGAACAGATTTATCCTTCCCAATAATGTCACTGGCGAAAACTAATGACCCAGAGAAGACCCCTTGGTCTGTACTGAGGGTGTCATTCCATGGAGGGTCACCTACCCCTCCAAGTCTTGTATCTAATGCAACACCGTTCAGATATCCCTGGACAGTTTGTGCCAAGAATATCTGTTCTCCCCAAATCCCAGCCCATTTGAATATCTATATCACCCAGTCCTACCCAGTAGAGCAATGAGATTCCCTTCCTTTCCCACTAGTTTTCCTGACATTCCCCCATCCTATGTCATCCATGATGTGATTTCCATCTGTGCCCTGCTCAAAGGAACCCAGATTTGGAGGGTGAGGGGCAAAGGGGGGGACTCACTATATCCTCTCTATGCCATGTGCCTGTCAGAGGCATCTTCTGCTCTCATTTCTGTCCTTTCCTCACTACATCTCCAGATTCCACATTTCCAGCTGCTTCTTGGGGTGAGAGGAAGAAGCTCAGCCAACAAACTATGACCCTGGATTGCATCATAGGCAGGCAATATAGCATTGGCCTCTTTTGAGCTCGGGAAATTAGCTCAAATGATAGAGTGCTTGCTTAGCATGTGAGAGGTAGCAGGATTGATGTATGCATTCTCCAGTTATGTTTATCTGGGCACAAACAAAGAACCATGCAGTCTGACTGCCATTAAAGGTGCAACCACTAATCTAAGAGGCTATAAAAACTCAGTATGGTAAAATAGTACACACATCATTGCTGAAACAAAAATTAAAGTTTATTTCCCTGAGGAAGCCTGAGAAGGTGCTACGTAGTGGGGTATGTTTGCAATGGTTTGCTGTTTAAATAAACTTTCAGTTTTGTTCCCACAATGGTGTGTGCACCCCTTTATCATACTGACTTTTATCTGGGCAGACCGGGAGGATCAAATGTTCCTTTTCTGCTGACAAATTCTATGTCTCTGCATTTCCTTGAAAGCTGGAAGGTGGTGGCTTTGCCAGCCTCAGTGTCCATGGTATCTCCCATGGTATATCCATAGTGGTAAGAAAATTGATTTGTGGTCTTGTACCATAGAAGAAGAGAGAGGAAGGGCATGTGTTAGGGGAAATATCCAGAATGGCAGGCCTTACCATAGCCCCTGTTGCAGTTGCCCGTGTAAGCGTTCACAAGGGAGCCGCTGCAACTATTTCTGTCTCCCTTGTGGCTCAGTGCCTGTGCATGCAGCTCCTTGTCAATGCCATGCAGTGGTGGGAAAAAACACCTCAGCCGAGTCAGTCTAGCATTTGATGGTCACTGACTAGTCTCAGACTGTAGAGTGTGAGGAAATCAGATTCAGTCAAATGGGACTTTACCACACACCATACTTATGAATAGAGCATGGTGCTACCAATAACAAGGTGTTATAAAGGTTTACTAACTGTTAAAGATACTGGGTGTTAGAACATTTATTTTTTTGGGGGGGGGGGCAAAAGAGAGGCTATTGTTCAGGTCCCTGCCTGACATTGTGACTAAAAGAAAATAAAGCTGAGATTCCTGATTAGCCTTAGTTTCCCCCTTACTTAAAGAAATGCCCTCCTTCACCCAGGACTTCCAAGAGTCAACAAGTTTTCCATGCCACTTACCTTTCAGTGGTTTCCTGAAGTGGAAGGCAGTCATGAGTGTGCCAATTACTATGAGAGAGACATGGGTAGGCTAATCTCTGATTATGTCACTGTTTCAGGGACCTAACTGGTGTGAAGAACGTGCTTACGAAAAAATGTCCCTAGATTGTGCACAGTCTGCAGGACCCTTTAGTGTTCAACCCCTAAGTTCTTTAGGGAGAAATGTGATTTTCTGACTGGAAAGTCTGCAGAGTTGACCTTTGCTTCTACAATAGCTGCCCAACTTGGTCCGAGGGAAATGGTGTCCTCCTGTGGTGTGGGAAATGCGATGTTCATTTCAGCTGAGTCATTCCCCTCAGGATCTTCCCCTACGGTCTGTCCAATGTTGTCATTAGAGTATGTCAGCCTTGAGGAATACAAGGTAAAGAACAAGACATGTTACTACAGGAGACTGGAGCTGGAGCCTTATGGTTACATCAGCTCAAGTAATACAATTACTTCACTACCAACAACCCCCCCCCCAAAGAGTATATTCAAGAGATCTTAATAAAGGCATCAGACTGACTCAGGATTGTACGCTATATTAACTAACAGGTTCCTTAGTAGTCCCATCTGGTGGCTCAGTGAAATCTTCAGTACAGTGCTCCCTCTGGTGGATATTGTGGCTTACTACATCTAAAGCAACCCCTCTAGGGAGATGATTACTATTTATTTTATTTATTTATTTCTAGGAAGTACCTTTGAGCCAAAGAAACATAGAAACATAGACTTTGACGGCAGATAAGGACCACTTGGCCCACCCAGTCTGCCCATTTCCCTACCTACTGGATAAGCTGCAGATTCTAGTTAACCAACAGCCTACTTCCAGCAACCCCCCACTATAATTGCCTTGTGTCTGTCCCATGCATGTTTGAATTCCCCCACTGTTTTAGACCCAACAACCTCCTCAGGAAGGCTGTTCCATGTATCCACCACTCTCTCCGTGAAAAAACATTTCCTCACATTACCCCTGAGCCGTCCACCCTCTATCTTTAAATTGTGCCCCCTTGTTATTACACATCTCTTTTTCTGAAAGATACTACCGTCCTGGACTTTGTTGATTCCCTTGAGGTACTTGAATGTTTCTATCATGTCCCCCCTGTCCCTCCTTTCATCAAGAGTATACATATTAAGCTCTCTCAGTCTCTCTTCATATGGTTTCTACCGCAGACCCTGCACCATTTTAGTTGCCCTCCACTGGACTGCTTCCATCCTGTCTATGTCCTTGCGTAGATGAGGTCTCCAAAACTGCACACAGTACTCCAGATGGGGTCTCATCAACTGTCTGTATAGAGGGATAACCACTTCCCTTTTTCTACTTGTGATGCCCCTTCCTATGCATCCCAGTATCCCCCTGGCTCTCCTTACCGACTTTTCACATTGCTTACCCACCTTTAGGTCACCTGATATGACTACCCCCAGGTCCCTTTCCATTTTTGTTGTTGTTAGTACCTCCCCTGCTATTGTGTACTCTTCTCCTGGGTTTTTGTTTCCCAGGTGCATTACTTTGCACTTCTTTGCATTGAATCTAAGTTGCCATATGTCTGACCATTCCTCCAACCTTGCCAAGTCCCTTCTCATCTTTTCTACCCCTCTTGTGTATCAACTCTGTTACAGATCTTTGTGTCATCTGCAAAGAGGCATACTTTTCCCTCCAGACCCTCTGCAATGTCACCTATAAAGATGTTAAAGAGGACTGGACCCAGTACTGAGCCCTGAGGTACTCCACTAGTAACCCCCCTTTCTTCGGAATGTGTTCCATTCACTATTACTTTCTGTGTCCTGTTGTGCAGCCAGTTTGCTACCCAGGCTACCACCCTGGGACCCACTCCCAGGCTGGCTAACTTGATTATTAATATTTTGTGTGGGACCGTGTCAAATGCCTTGCTAAAGTCTAGGTAGGCCATATCCACAGACCCTCCTTGGTCTATTACTTTGGTCACCCAAAGAAATCAATTAGATTCATCTGACATGACCTTCCTGCTGTAAATCCATGCTGCTTTGGGTCCTGTGCCCCGATGGCCTCTAGGTACTCAACAATTCTTTCTTTCAGAAGTGATTCCATCATTTTCCCTTCCACTGAGGTCAAACTTACAGGTCTGTAGTTTCCTGCTTCTGCCTTGCTCCCACTTTTGTGAAGGGGAATCACATCTGCCCTCCTCCAGTCCTCAGGTACCACCCCATCCTGCCACGATTTGTTAAAAAACATGGTCAATGGTGTCACTAGGTCCTCCCTTAGTTCTTTTAGGATTCTGGGGCGAATCCTGTCAGGTCCCATTGCTTTGTCCACCTTGTCTTTTAGGAGTTCTTTCAGGACTCTTTCTTCTGTGAATGGACTGGTGTCAACCCCCCTACCCAGAGTGCTTCTATTGTCTGGTTTTGGTAACTCCTCCTCATCTTCTTTTGTGAATACTGAGCAAAAGTATTCATTCAGTATCTCTGCCTTTTCACTGTCTCCCTCTGCCCACCTCCCCTCTCCTTTATTAATCTTCTCTATCCCTCCCTTAACCTTTCTATGCTCCCTAATGTACCTATAAAAGGTTTTATCCCCCTACTTAACTGAGTTGGCTATTTTTTCCTCGGTTTGGGCCCTTGCTATTCTGACTGCCTTCCCCACTTCTTTCTGCTTTAACTGATACAGTTCCCTGTTGTGCTCCTTCTGTGATTCCTTATACTTTTTGAATGCAGCCTTTTTCTCCTTAACCTTCCCTGCCACCTCTTTTGAAATCCATAGTGGTTTTTTACTCCACTTTGTTTTCTTTATTTGTTTCATACAAAGGCTTGTTGCCTCTATGATGGCAGTTTTGATTTTTCTCCATTGTTCTTTCACCCCTCCTTTTTGGCCATTTGCTAGTGCATTCTTCAGGTATTCACCCATTTTGCCAAAGTCAGCCCTTCTAAAGTCCAGTATCCTTGTTTTTGTATGGCTTATCTACATGGTTGTGCTCATTGTGAAGCACACTGTGCAGTGGTCGCTTGTTTCCAGATGTCTACTGACTTCTAAATTTGTGATCCTCTCTCCATTTGAGAGTACCAGGTCTAGTATTGCTCCCTCGAGTGGGTTCCAACACTAGCTGTCTAAGGCCTGCCCTGCAGAGGCATCGAGAATGACCCTGCTCTTGGATGTGGCTGCAGTACATGTCATCCAGTTAACATCTGGCATATTCAGGTCCCCATCAACAGTATCTCCCCTTTTTCAGCCATTTTGAGAATGTCCTCTATCATTTTCTTGTCCATTTCCTCCCCTTGAGACGGAGGTCTGTATACAACCCCTGTGCAGATTGTGATGCCATTCCCTGTCTCCAAGGTGACCCAGAGTGCCTCTTGTCCTCCCCCTTTACTTTTTAGTTCTGTAGCTTTGATCTCTTCCCTTATATATAGAGCTACTCCACCTCCTCTTTTACCTTCCCTGTCCCTTCTGTAGATTGTGTACCCTGGGATATTGACATCCCAGTCATGGTTCTCAGTGTACCATGTTTCCTTGACTGCCACAATATCCAATTGTTCATCTTCCATCAGGGCTACTAGCTCAGGAAGCTTGTTTCCCAGACTACAGCCATTGGTACTCATTGCCTTCCATTTAATGTTGGCTTTATCCTTTTTTCCCCCATCCCTGCTCTTATTGCCCTTGTCTGTTTTTCCATTGACCCCTCTCCTGCCCTGTGTTGAGCTCTATACCTCAGTGTTTACCTTACTGCCTGCCATGTTTTGTGGGGGGAGGCTTGAAATTTCCTGCCTTTTATCAGCGCCTCCCCCCTTGGCTAGTTTAAAAGCTTGCCA
Organism: Neoceratodus forsteri; assembly: GCA_016271365.2. Classification (NCBI taxonomy): domain Eukaryota; kingdom Metazoa; phylum Chordata; order Ceratodontiformes; family Ceratodontidae; genus Neoceratodus; species Neoceratodus forsteri. The sequence continues at coordinate 793,082,906 of CM057449.1, forward strand.
AGGAAGCATTTAAACCTGTCACCTAGGAGCTTGGTTCCCTTCTTGGAAAGGTTCCACGTCATAGTAATACATGGGCATAACATCATTTACAATGGTTACAACTACATAAGCAGATACAACGATGTTCCATGCCTAGAAAGACATGAGTACATCAGGTTACAGAGTTTACATAATTACAATAACAGGGAGTTCGTAAGTAAAAATATACAGACACATAATTTAAAGCATGCTAGGCTGACAGGTTGTTAAGTGAACAACTTGAGAATCTACAGGATATAGAGTGAATCAGGTAGGGAACAGAGGATGATATAGTCTGTAACGCTTACACTTTAGTAATGGAGTATAACGTATATAACCTACCCCATTTTTTGTCAAAAGCAGAAGGGGTATGCCTAAGGGATGCTAACATTTTTTCCACTCACAGATTAAATAAAAACACGTTCAACCATTCTGAATACGGCACTATTGTGGAATCCTTTCAGTGTTTTAATAACAGTTTTTTGACTGAGTGTGAAATAAGGGACATGCTATATTTCCTTTCATTGATTGATATTTGAGAGTAGTCTCCCAGTATACAGATTTCAGATGTAAAAAGTTAATCTAGTCCTAGTAGGGGGTCTGCCTTGTTCTTTATCTCCAGCCACAATGGCTTAATTATAGGGCAGTCCCATAGGACATGTAGTATAGTACCCTCACCGTTACCACATCTGCTACAGTTTGCATCATGCGCTATCCCCATTTTGTACAGTTTAGATGGGGTGTAATATATATTATGCAGTATATAAAATTGCATAAGTTGGAGTTTTTTTGTCCCAACTGAGTTCCCTACCGGGAAATTGCTCTGCCCAGTATTCTGATTTTCCCAGCATCTCCAGGCAAATGTCAGGGTACAAGACTGATGTTATCTGGGACACTGCATGGGGCTGCCATACCAGATTGTGAAGTGTAGTAATAAGGGCAGATTGGTCAATGTTCCAGACTCCCACACAAAATTTGGTAATCAGCAAATGTCGGATCTGGTACCCTTTGAATATCTGCCTTACCAGAATACCCAAAAATCAATCAATCAGTCTTTATTTATCCAGGTGAAACACCATTGAGACAATTAATTTATAAGGTGGAAGGAGAGCCAGAGAGGGTTTAAGCTAACCATTGTCTAAGAGGTCTGATATTATAATCTCCTGGGGGGGGGACTTTCCTTTAGTCTCAAGCATTGCCCCTCCAGCCTAAAGTTAGGGTTCGAGTACAAAGGCTGCGAAATGTCCTTGCAGTTTTCATATTTGAGTACTCTGCAAAGCTGAGCGTGTACGTTTACTGGCATCATAACCATTTCATTGCTGAGGACAGAAGAACATGTGTTAGCATCGGTATAAAGGAGGCTGAGCGGGGAGATGCCACTTTGGTTGATTAGGTGGCGCTCAAGTTGAAGCCACACCAGGATAAAGGGGGAGCCATTTTGCTGGGAGATGGGGTTGTCCAGCACATATATTTAGCTATATGGCTGGCTAGTAATAGTTATAGAAGTTGGGTAGTCTAAGACCTCCATGTTGTTTAGCTGCCTCTAGCTTAACGTAAGATCTTCTCAGGGGCTTTTTATTCCAGAGAAAATGGAAGATAATACTATGTAGTTTCTGAAACCAGGATTGTGGGAGATAGAAATTAAGCATATTTAAGGGATAAAATATCCTGGGGAGGATATTCATCTTAATTACATTAATTCTTCCTTGCAAGGAAAGATATAGAGGGGTCCATCTTTCTAGAGCTTGGTGTATGGTCTCAACCAGAGAGTATAGGTTAAGTTTCTTAATTTCAGACATATCCTGGGATAGGGTTAGGCCTAGATATTTAAGCTGAAGTGCCCAGTCTAGCTGTAAACCTTTGATTTGGGATCGACATGTATGGATGTTTAAGGGCATTACTGTTGATTTCTCTCTGTTTAATTTATAGAGAGGGCTCCATAGGAATCTACCACCTCTAAAACTGCAGGTAATGTCATTTCTGGATCTGATATATGCAACATAATGTCATCTTCATACACTGACAAACTTAAATTCAGGGCGCCTACTTGAATGCCTTTTATGAGAGGAGAATTCTGCAGGTAATAGAGTAGGGGCTCAAGATATAGATTAAAAAGCATCAGGGAGAGCGGGCATCCTTGCCTAGTTTCCGAACATAATGGGAATGAGCTAGAATAGACCCCAAGACTATATATTCTGGCTGTGGGACTAGTGCACAGAACTTTAATCTATTTGATAAAATTACTTGGGAGTCCAAACTTACCCAGCACCTCAAATAGGAAGGCCCAGCTCACTCTGTCGAATGCGTTCTCTGCATCCAGGGACACCAAGGCCATGGAGCATGGAGCTACCCGGGACATGGAGAAAATGTGAAACAGTTTCCTCAGATGGTAAGTTGAGGAACGACCTGCCACGAATCCCACCTGCTAGGTACTAAGCAAGGGTGTGCACACATTTGCCAACCTTGGCGTCAAAATTTTGTCAAAAAGCTTAATATCATAGTTCATTAATGATATGGGACGATAGTTACAAACTTTGTTTCTGGGCTTGTTTGGCTCAGGAAGAACAATAATGAGAGCTTTTAATAAAGATGGGTCTGAAATTCCTGAGTCACAAAGATAGTTAAACATCTGAAAAAGCAAGGGAAAGATTTGTTCCTCGAAAATTTTATAAAATCGTGGCAGGAGGCCATCAGGAACAGGGGCTTTATCCTCAGGAAGGGAGTGGATAGCTTCTGATAATTCTAGCTGGCTTATTTTATGCAAAAGATAGTCCCTCTGTATTGGTGTTAGTCCCGGGAGGGGTATAGGAGATAGATAATTTTGTATTTCTGAGATTTGAGGTGCATTATCAGGAAGGGAGTATAGGGTTTTATAATATTCCTCAAACTCTTGTACTATCTCCTTCAGAGTGGTAAGAAGCGAATTATCCTTGAGGGAATTCAGGGATGTTACAATTCCAGATTCTTCTTGTTTTTTCAGTCTGAGGGTCAACAAATGACTAGCTTTTTCTCCCTGCTCTATGTAGCGAGTCTAGGTCTTAAACAGGGCATGTTGAGCCTTCTCCCGTAGGGTTTCCTGGTACTGATTCTGCAGCTGTGTTAAGTGAATTAAAGTGTCCTCGCCAGGGTTAGAAGACAGTTGCTCTTCCAGGGCTTGAATCTGGGCTAAAAGGGATGAGGAGGAGGCCTCTCTTTTTTTTCTCCTGATTGTGGCTAGCCGAATACATTCACCTCTAATCATACATTTGAGTGCGCTCCAGATTTTATCTATGTGCTGTATAGAATTGTGATTATGATGAAGGTACTGTTCAGTGACATCCTTGAGGGCCTGAACTATGTTCTTGTCCTGAAGCGTTTGGATATTAAATAGCCAGTGGCTTTCCTTGTAGGAGGAAAGTGGAAGGGTTCCCTCTAACCATACTGGGGCATGATCCGAGATGATCCTAGGAATCATACGGCAACCTGTCAGTCCCGATAACACTAAGTTATTTACCAAAAAATAATCTATATGGGAAAGGGAACCATGAGCAGGTGAATAAAAGGAATATTACCTGGTATTTGGGTTTAGTAATCTCCAAGGATCACCAAGACCATGGTCATCCATTAGTTCCCTAGGGGATTTTTGTGCCGAGGAAAGAGCCATTCCTCTACGAGGATGGGATTTGTCAAGTTCTGAGGAAAGAACTAGGTTCCAGTCACCCACCAGTATAATGGGGATTGTGGGATAGGAGCTTAGATGAAGTGATAAGGAGGCAAAGAACTCAGGAGAATCTGTGTTGGGTCCATATATCGAGCCCAACAACATCTCTGCATGGTTGAGGAGCCCCTTTAGGAAAATATATCTCCCCTGGGGATCTGAGTGACAGAGTTGCATCTGAAATGATGTACCTCTAGTTAAAAATATTGATACCCCCCTTTGTGCCGTGGCATTTCCTGCTGCTTAGACTTGGCCGACTTGACGCCTGTGAAATAGAATTATTTCCCTTTCTAATATTGTTCTGAGATGGCAAACAAGGGGCCTTCAGCTGATTTTGCATCCAGTGCAAAATCAGTCCACCCTCCATGGGAGGTGAGGACTTTTGAGACATCCAGTCTCAGTTCTGTGCACAGTTCAGACATCAGACATAAAGGAGTTAACACACAATGCTGAATCTCAGTAGTCAGTTTTTTGTAATTACACTGAAAGAGTTTAGACAAATCCAAAGAGACCCACATGCTCAGATATCTGAAGTTCTTAAGGGCCCAATTTAACTGGCAGCAATATTTAGCGGTGCTTGTCATGCTGCCCCCACCCCCCCACTTAGCATGACTTCCAGCTTATCTTTATTAATTCTGAAGCAGGATGTCAGGGAAAACTCATGCGCCATTTGTAATACTTTTGGTATATATGACTTGATTGTCCATGAACAATAGAATTACGTCTGTGTACAATTACACCCATGAATCCTGTCGCACAATAGTCCAGTGATGCCTGGTGTGCACTGGATCATTTCAGTGAAAGCCTACAGACTAATCACAAGAAACAATGGAGACAAAGCGCACCCCTGTCGGGGCTCCTCTACATGTCAAAGAAAGTGCCCCAATAACTTTAACCCTAGCCTCTAGATCAGTGTATATTGTTTTAATGCAATCTTGTAATTTGATTCCAAAGGTAAGGTTAGCCATAATAGTATTGAGAAAAGCCCAATTAAGGTGATCAAATGTTTTTCGACATTGATCGTTATTATGGCTTTGTGCACTGTCTAGGTGGAATGCTTAGAAGCAGAGATGATGTTATGGATCCTCCGCACATTGTCTTGAATGTGTTGCCTGTTATAAATCCTGTTTGGACATGGTATATTAAGAATGGTATTAGCTTTTGTAGTCTGTTAGCTATTGTCTTGGCAATAATAATAATAATAATAATAATAATAATAAAATTTATTTGATTAAGGGCCTTTCAAATATTCCAAGGCACTGTACAAAGCATCATAACATTCAACATAACCATACATATACTAACGATACTACCGATAAAATATTTAAAATAAACAATTAAAATACAGCAGGAAATGCCTGATTCTTTGCATCTTGGTCCAGGAAGGAGCGATCTGGGGGTACACCCCTCATTGAGATGTATCCTTTCAGATTTTGGAAGAACTTTTTTGATTGCTGTGACCCTTGGCCAGCTGGTTTTGATTGTTGTATGATATTTGTAATATAAAAATATAGTATGTGATTGTCTCACATAAGACATCCTGTGCTTCCATGAGTGCCCCCCCCCCAGGTTTCAGTGAAGCTACAGGATATATTACACTGACCAGGATATCTCTGTAATGTAATTAACTTCCTTGAGACATTGCATTTTATCGCCTTTTTTTATGACCTGTTGCTGCTTTGAAGTTGGGAAGCTAAACATACATTTTATTCATGACAGGACATAATTTAACTGATTCCTGTTGGCTATATCACACTTAGGTGATGGGTGCAGGGTTGTAAACCTCAAAAGGAACTGGGGGAACAAAGACTCATAATTTGGTAAATGAGTTTTTGCTGATGTCACCTTATCTAATATAGCTCCTGACAGGACATCATGTTTGTGTTTTTTTATATTCTAAAAGGAGGAGCTAGACAACTCACCAAGGGGCTGGGGAGATGGGGTTGAAATGTATCCTTGTAACTGGGGAATTTGACATATATTTTTGGGACTCAAAGACACAGCTCTCTTAAGCACTTACAAAGGTAATACTTTAGATAGAAAAAGTCTCAGGGCCAGATATTCAGAACTGTGCTCTGGGGCTAAAGTAGCACTGCCCAGCAGGCAAACTTAGCCTGGAGCAAAAAGCAAGCTATATTCAAAAGGAATAGCTCGGAGCAAAACCAGCTAAATATAGCAAGCAAAGGAACCCGGGCAAACAGGGCCAGGAGTGCAGGGCAAAGATAACCCAGGAATAAGACAGCATTGAATATAGCAACAAGGAAGTGCACACTGCCACTGCAGCCCATTAGACCCTGGAGAAAGCCAGTGTTGCAGGCAGAGAGTATTTTGTGTGATTGCACAGAAATGTCTCACATCTACTGCAAACAACAATGTAAGCCACATGCTGCAGAACTGTGCTGTGCTGAAGTGAGGTTTGCCCATGCTAACCTGATAACACAGTGCTAACACATTAGCCCGGTGCAAGCTGGTTAGCCCAGGGCAAATGGGAGCTATATTCAAAGCTCCCATGCAACTGAGCCTACTTAGGTAATCTGTGGGCAAACAGGTACATTTGCATCTCATTAACTGCTGCTTACCATACATTACCACGTAGTTTGCCCGGTGCTACTGCATGGAGCACACAGCACCACCTATTGGTTGGAATGGTCGTACAGGCTGGATGCAGCAGGCCAAAGCATGCCCACAGCATCCCCTGTTGGTCGACAGGGAAGTACAGGCTGGAAGCAGCAGGAACTGTGTGCTGGCAGGCACAAACAGAGCAGACATCCTGCCCATGCAGCACTGCAAGCTATACCACACAAGGTACATATATACTGTATATATATATATATATATATATAGAGAGAGAGAGAGAGGGACACATGGAGAGAGTAATAACTATGTGACACATAGATATACAAATGATACACACACACACACACACACACACACATATATATATATATATATATACATATACATATACATATATAGAGAGAGAGAGAGATACAGAGAGAGAGAGACAGTCACACATATGTCCACTGGCCATATGTGCCCTTGTAGATGTCCCCCCCCCAACAACATAGGCACCCCATGGCAGGTGTTGGTGGAACACAGTGAGGGGACCCTTCTACCCATTTCTTCTTCTACCTTATAAATGTGCCATCGGCCTTTGCTCTGTCAATGGCCTATCTATTCACACTCATCTGTATTGCTCCTTTATGCCTATCCCATGCCTGTTTGAAGCCCTGCACTGTATTCATATCCACCACTTCCTGAGGTAGGCCGTTCCATGCATTCACCACCCTTTCTGTGACAAAGAACTTCCTCACATTACCCCTTCATATCCATTCATTAGGCACCTGGGCAGGCTGGCTGGGCCAGGCAGACCGCTCTGCCATCATGGTTCCTGTTGCCATGTGTGCCTGTTACACACCTTGGTAGGCTAGTGGTCCCCCCAACCACCCCAGCACATTTCCTGATCCCCATTTCATGTCACATATCTTAGTTATCCTGGTAGTTTAGTGGTTCCCCCCAACCCCTGGCACATTACCTGACTCTGTTCCCTGTAATATATCATATTTCCCTGAGCTGTACTGCATTCATTACAGTACAGCTCAGTCATTCCTCAGTCAGCGGCTGGCCACGGTGGTGTGAGGAGGGCTGAGCCAGTCTCCATCTCGATTCGTGGCAGATGGGAGGTATGTGCGGGGGTGATGCTGCCGGGTGGGGGGTACCACTGAACTACCAGGGACATGGGTGGTGTCTAAGGGGAACAGGGTCGGGAACCATGCTGGGGGGTTGGGGAACCACTAGACTACCAGGGATATTGTATGGGGAATGGGGGTCAGGATATGTGCTGGGAGGGGGAACCACAAGTCTACCAGGGAACTGAGGATTTCCTACAGGGGTCGGGATACATGCTGGGGGAAGGGGAGAACCACTAGACTACCAGGGATATTGAGATATACGACAGGGAACAGGGTCGGGATACATGCTGCGGGGTGGGGGGAACCACTAGGCTACCAGGGAGATGATTTTATTCTACGGGAAACAAGGGTCGGGGATCATGCTGGGCGGTGAGGGGGGCCACTAGAACACCAGGGATTGGTTTTACTGTTACTGGACACAGGGGTTGGGATTCATGATGGGAGTTTGGGGCACCGCCACTATTAGCACTGCATTAAAAGCAGCTTTTTCTTGGTGGTACCTAGCACCGCGCTACAGGTCGCACTAATGCCTGTAGTGCGGCGCTGTGCTTTTGAATATGCCAGTGCGACGGCATTCATGGCCCCCTCCCCTCTGTCCCTCCCCTGCATACATTATGGTTAGCATTGGCACTAACACCTAGTGCCGGTGCTAACTATACCTTTCAATATGCAGTTGGGCACAAGGTCAGCGCTAGTCCAGTGCAACGGCTTTGCACCCATCGCTGAGCTCTGAATATCTGGCCCTCAATGTATCGTGATAGGAGTTTTTGTTTTGTACTTTGTCCTTGTTCTTTTAAGTGATTGTATGCTCTTTGATATATTGCTCTGTGTTTACATTTTACATATTTTTATCATCTTTTAATGAAATCTTTTTTTTTCAAGATACTGCCTGGGTGTGTCTTCCAAGTTCTTTTTGCATGTGATGTATACGTGATTAAGTTTGACAGCTGTTCTGAAGGGCTTGATGGTGTTGCTAAACTGGGAAAATGTAAGAATATACCTAAGGTCTCTTATAGATGTAACCCCCTTGCAAATGGGGGTTCCTAGAAAAGCCAGTCTGGGTTTACCTTAGCCCGTTTTGTTCTGTCCTTCTCCCGCTGTCTCTCGGGTTTCTCCTGACTTGGCCTCTAATTTTTCTGGCTTCTCAGGTCCTGTTTGCCCTCGTGTGTGCCCCAGCTTGCAGTCAAATGAAAATCCAGCCCCTCGGGGCTTAAACTGCTGACCGCGAGCTCCAGCTGCAAAAGTGCTGCCTCCAGGGCAGCGGGAGTCGCATTGGTGTGCAAAACGCCTTTGATGTGGAGCTGCTTGTTTTGCAGTCACCTCGGGGACTGTGCCGAGGGTCCCAGGATCCCTTCCACCTATTTGGGATCCGGTGACCACGGACAGCCTGCTGGGGGACCGCTCAGATGGGAATTAAAGGAGTTCTGACTGGGGCTCATTTGAGTATGCCTGTGCAGGGCCCCAGTCATCTGAATAATGCATAACAGTGTATCTGGCTGCCTCCAGGGTAGCTATGTTCAGCTCCAGCTGAAAAGTAAAGAATTAAAATGTTTTACATAATGGAACTGTTGCTGCTTGTTGGGAATATACTGTGCATGTGGGGAAAAGTGTTTAAAGTTAAAATGAGTACTGTTTCCCTGGCAATTCCAGTATCTGGGACTCTGTGTGTCAGCCTGTCAGCTGCTGCAAGGGGAGCTTGCATAAGTGCAGTAGCGACAGGAAAAGTAAAAGAGCCATGTTTTTCATCTGTGCAGCGACTGCAAGTACAGCCTTTAAGCTATAGAACTGTGGAGCATTTGAGACAAATAATTACTTCTTTCTGGCTGCACCAGGACATTATTCAGGACTGTATCTAATATGCTATAAGGGACAGTGGGTTAAGCAGCCATTGCCAGCAGTACAGCCAGTTGGAACTATAAAAATAGAAAGCCAGGACTTGTAGGACATTCACTGCATCTTATGGATAAGCACCCAAGTGCTTATGGGGGCTTACAGGGATATTATTTTAGGTGTAAATTCCACTACCCAATTGTGCCTTGAGTGTTCTGATTGACAGGTCCTTCAGCAACTTGGAGACATGTCACCCCATCCCTGCTACCAATCGCGAGTCGAGCTAGGAGCTCTATAAAGAGACAATGTTGCCAGTTTGTCTGGAGATTCAGAGGGAAATTCAGAGATGCAGAGCTGAGTGAGAGAGCAGAAGAGCAGGCTCCAGCCTGCTGAGAGCCCCCCATGGGGGAGGGGCTCAGGCTCCAGCCATGCCATCAGGCCTGGGTCACTTAATTCAAGCCCTTTCAGTCTTCAAAGGGCATTTGTTATTTTCTTCGGTTAACAGTTAACTAGTTACAATAATTGGGCTTTCTGCAACAGCTAGTCTGGAGGTTGCCAGTACTGTTCTCCAGAGGCTAGCCTTCCCTCCCACGTCGGGGAAAGATGTGGACTGAAGAATCAAATGTCCAGCAGCGGTGAGAGCGCCGACCAGACCAGATGACATCATGCAGTGGTGAGAGTGCTGACCAAGTACCTCAGCAGTGAGAGAGCTGAAGAAGTCTTCAGGATGCCTTCGATTGCGGATGAGACCCATGGAGGACCTGAGTGAGAACCCTCATACCCCCCGGTGCGAGGGAGAAGCTAAGCAAGTAATCTTGGGGGCTGCATGCCCCATTAAGAAATGTGTGCTGTTAAATGTGAAGTATTGAAGTCATCAGTCTGGGCTACTAGCCCATAAGAGACTGCCTAGTTCAAGTAATGGATGCATCTTGTCTGTGGCCCAAATGGCTAAGTTGCAGGTGCAGCAAGATGCTGGGCTTAGTGAATCATATAAATGTGTAGCTATGGGTTAGAGTTCTGCCATCGTGGAGCTGTCTGCCAAGACGCCCTTGCCACTTCATGAGACAGGAGGCCCTAGAGCATATTAATGTCTAAGATACCTTAAAGAGAATGTACCTGTGTCTGCACAGAATTTCATCTAAGAGCGCTTGATAGAAGTGTTAAATGGCTAGATGTGCTGGATAGGACTCCGCTTGTGGATAATGTTCTTGGTATATAGAATGTACTGGATGTGACTGCCTGTGACAAAAGTACGGGATGCTTGATAAATTGTAGTTGTCAACTTACTCTGGATGGATGCCTCTTAGTATATAAAGTACTGGATGTGACCATATTTGAATTGCATATAGGATGCTTGACAAAAGTATCACCCTTATTGCTTTGGATAGAACTTGCAAATATTGTGCTGAATGTTCTGGATGTAAGATCCACGTAGTTTGTTCTGGAATGTTCAGAAGTCTGCGAGTGCAGGACAATCCCTGCTGTGGTTGTAAACAGTAATTTGCTGCTTTGCAAAAATCTGGTTCCACGTTGCCCCCACCCTCAAATTAATAGCCAGCCACCTAGACCAGCTGCAACTCCATCAGGCTTGTAACATCTTGGACTGTGGTATCTGTTTAACCAGTATGGTATGAGATTGCAGGGTTTCTGCTGTATCTGGGACTGGTACCAGTGTGGGTATTATTAATAATTATGTTTAACATCTGATTTATCAGCAGCTAGATAGTCAGGGAGCTGGATGTCTTAAGTCGAATGGTAAAATGTGATTTACATCTGCCTGTTAATATGTAGCCACCCAGCTGTAGGGTTTACCAGCAAAAATCTAAATAACATCTGTACATGTGTAAATATGGTAAGATAACCTCTACTCCTCCTGTTTCCCTTTCCTAGCTCCCTTATTTCCCCCTGAAATAAATATCTTGTTGTTGTTGTTTGAAATCATTGTGAACATATTATTAGAGATAGCCTTTAATTCAAAATGTTGAAATGTGGGGAGCTGTGTCTTGGGGCATGTCTGGGGAAGGTAACTGGTCACCGTGCGTGGTGTAGTAGCTCAGGGGGCTACACCCAGTACCATCTCACCCACGTAAAGCACCCTGAGTGGAGGCACTGCGCTAAGGTTTTACATATCTGAGCCTGTCATTGGGTATGCTAGCATAAGGTTCACAGTTTGAATCCCTCCAGAACTTGAGGTGATTCGGACCCAAAAGCAGATAGGAGGGTTACCCTGTCTGTTACCTGTTCACACTATTGCACTCCAAGGTTGGCACTGTGGGAGCAGAGGGCCTGACAAGCTGAGTGCATTTGTGACGGATTTGGTTAGCAGCGGTGCGAAAAAATTGGTAACACAAGCTTTAACTGTTCAGTGTGTCAGCTTAATACTGTACAAAATAAGGCAGTGATTTATTTTTAAAAAGGAAACAGAACTATATCATTTTGCTTACAATCAAGTTCCTACCAGTTTTATTTTTTATTTTTTAAGTGCAAGTTAGAGTAGCCATAGTTAGGGAAGAAGATGGCTTCCAACTACAGTGGGCACACTGCAGACTACTTGAGGCAGTTGTGCCAGGACAGAGGAGTCCTGCATGAGGGAAGAGCCACCAAGCAGAACCTTGTGGTTGTCCTAATGGCTGCAGATGCCCAGAGCATCGAGTCACAGACTGTGACTGTAAAGGACCAAACCTTGGGCATGGAGGCGCCCGCGAACAGTGCAGTGTCCAGGTCCGGTGAGGAGTGCAGCAGGGCCAGTGCAAGTGAAGGACCACAACTGCAGGGGAAGGTCACCAGCATTCTGGAGCCAGAAGTAATCAGGCTGCAGATTCAGTTGTGCAGCATGGAGTTGGAGTTCCAGAGAGAAGAGAAGCGATAACAGTGAGCCGCAGAGGAGTAGAGAAAGTGAGAACAGCGGGCCACAGAGAAGAAGAGGGAGTGAGAATGGCAAGAAGCAGACCATGAACAGCGAGAGGTGAACCGTGAAAAGCATGAGCGCCAGAGGCGGCATGAACTGGAGACTCCAACCACCAACACCAGAGCAGGTAAGTGGCTTGGGTTTAACTAGAACTACAGGACTGGGTTACAAATTGAATTCCAAATTGATAGCTGAATTTAAAGAGGGGGAGGATATGGATGCTTTTTTAAATTCCTTTGAAAAAGTTTGTATTCAGGCAAAAATTCCTACAGGGTCCTGGAGCTTCCAGTTATCCCCGCTACTTACTGAGAAAGCTCAGGATGCATTGGGTCAAATGGACAATGAGAACAGTAATGATTACAGCAAACTTAAAGCTGCACTATTAAAAAAGTTTGATTTAACTGCAGAAACATACAGAGTTAAATTCTGTAAGCTCAGGAGAAACCCTGATATGAGCTACGAGGAGCTAGCCATGAAACAACGTCAGTGTTTAAAACGTTGGGGGGAAGGAATTGCAGCAAACTCTGTAGATAAAATTGAAAATGCTATATTGTTAGAGCAGTTTTCTGGGGCATGGCTAGCAGCAGTGTTGAGTAAGTTACTTTTTCTATTACTTTCTATTTCTTTTAGAAACTTGATCCAGGATGGAGAAGTACTAGAAAAAGTAATACACCTGACAGTTACAGTTACTTATTTCTTTTTATACAAAAGGAATACAAAAATATTAAAAAACTGTAACAGATGACATTTATTTGAAAGTAATAGGTTAGTTACTAGTTACTTTCAAATAAATGTAATCAGTTACAATTACATATTACTTTTGTATAAAAAGACATAAGCAATTGTAACTGTAAGGTGTATTACTTTTTCCAGTACTTATCCATCCTTGCTAGTGACTGCACAGAGCTTTCTGGAACAAGTTTCCAAAAGTAATAAAAAAAGTAACTTACCCCAAACTGCCCAGCAGAGCTGAAAACCTGGCTGGAGGACCGAGATCCCAAAAACAGTGCAAGAGGCTGCTGAACTCTCAGACCACTATGCCAAGAGCAGACCTGCTCTGAGAGCAAATGGGGTGGGCGTGGCTGTGCAGAAAGGGAAACGCGCACCTTCAGGGCAGCTAAAACCCTCACTGCCGCCACTGAAACCAGTTAGCCCAAAGTTTCAAAGAAAAGATTTTTCTGAGAAAAGAAACGAATGTTGGGTTTGCAAAGAAACTGGGCATATTGCCAGACAGTCTCCCAAAGGGACGAGCAATACGCAAAATGGGGCTAGGAAAGAAGTGGGTTGTTTGTGTGCCCCTGGAAGCATGCCTGTGAAGATGAGGGAACACATGCACCCAGTCGCTGTGAATGGTGTATAGACATAAGGGTTAAGAGACACAGGGGCATCCCTGACTTTGGTAAAAGGGGATCTGGTAGAGCCTGGTCAGCTTATACCCAATAAATTTGTAACTGTACAAGACTTCACTGGGGAGTAGAAAACATTGCCACTCGCTAGTGTTCTCCTAGACTGGGGTGAAACTGGGGGAACTGTGCAACAGGTGGCTGTTGCTAAATTTTTAGCAGTTGACGTCATCCTTGGCAACAATCTGAAACAGGGGATGGTGTGTGCAGTTACCCATAGCCAAGTAGCAAGGGAAAATTGTAGTTCCCTGAACCCCACAGAAGCCATTGTGGAAACTACTGGGAGACTGGTTCCCTAGCCTGTGTCTCCTGATACGGACACTAATGAAAAGGGGATCGAAATTTCCCCAGTAGCAGTTAACCACACAGCTCTGGATGGTTACTCTGAAGAAGGAGGGGTGACCCATTGTCAGAGGGTTAGGGATGACAGTGATCCTGAGTACCCTGACACTAATGTAAGGACCCTAGTTTAGATACTGACGGGGACCTGTCCCATGCCTTGGGAATGTGTAAGGAGTTTGCAGCTGCTCAGGAAAGTGACCCTAGTCTAGAGAAGCTGAGGGCTTGGGCAGACTCTGATGGAGCACAGGGAGGTGATAGCAAACATAAAGTTTATTGGGAAAATGGATATATGTATACTCAGGCTGTGAAGACAGAGGGAGGGGTGATAGGTAGGCAGCTTGTTGTTCTGCAGGGGTATTGTGAACAGTTGCTGAAGACTGCACACAATATTCCCTGGTCTGGCCATCTGGGAATCATGTGCACTATGCAGCAGTTGGCCCAGAATTTCTATTAGCCCAACTTCACCAGGTAGGTGAAGGAGTATTGCAGGTCTTCTCACCAGTGCCAAGAAATGGGGAAGGCAGGTAAGAAAACCCAAGCCGCCCTAATTCCATTGCTCATAGTGGAGGAGCCATTCCAGAGGGTGGGAATGGATATTGTGGGGCCTTTGAATACCCCCAGCTCCTCTGGGAAGAGGTTCATCCTGACTGTGGTGGATTATGTCACCCGGTATCTAGAGGTAGTCATCCTATCCTCACTGAGGACAGACGAAGAGGCAGATGCCTTACTTAGGATTTTCTCCCGTGCTGGGTTTCCGCAGGAGGTTATCACGGATTGAGGGGGTTCCTTCATGTCATGCCTGATGAAATGTTTGTGGGAGAAGTGCAGGGTGGTGTAGAGACACACAACACCTTATCACCCACAAGCCAATGGGCTTGTGGAAAGATTTAACAGTACCCTGAAGTCAATGCTCCAAGCATTTGTTGAACAGCATGGGAGGGACTGGGAGAAATACCTTCCCCACCTGTTGTTTACATACAGGGCGGTACCCTTAGAGTCAACAGGATTTTCCCCCTTCGAGCTCTTATATGGACGCTGGGTACATGGGCCCCTAGACTTGATCTGGGAGGACTGGGAAGGCAAGCATGCCACCCAGGGCACTCCCATACTGGATTACGTCTTTAGGTTTAGGGAACAGCTGAAGGAGCTTATGGGGACAGCCCAGAGCAACCTGGCAGCTGCCCAACTGAAACAAAAAGTGTGGTATGACTGCAGAGCCAGAGCTGGCTCGTACACGGTGGGTCAGGAAGTCATGGTCCTTATCCCGGTCTAGAAAGAAAAGCTGCAGGCTGAGTGGGCAGGACAATACAAAGTAGTTAGAAAGGCAAATGATGTGAATTATATCATAGAATTACCTGACAGAAGACATACAGAAAGAATGTACCATGTCAACATGATGAAGCCATATGCTAATAGGGCTGACATGGTGTTTGCAGTGTGTTGTCCTGGGGAGGGGATGGACAAAGGAGACCCCCTTCTGTACTTGCTGGAAGAAAGCAAGTGGGAGTCCTCTGTGGAGACAGTTAAATTGTCTCCCCAGCTGGCCACGTACAAGATCCAGGAAGTAAGGGAGGTATTAGCAGACTTTCCCCTCTGTTTTGCACCAAGCCTGGACTAATCCCCTTAACAAAGCACAATGTAGAGACAGGGACACTGACGCCCATACAGCAGACAACATATCAGGTGTCAGAGGCTGTCCAAAAGGACATTAGGAGAGAGATGGAGAAAATGCTGGATTTAGGGGTAATCCAGAGATCCCACAGCCCCTGGGCCTCACCTGTAGTCCTTGTGCCAAAGCCAGATGGCTCTACTCATTTCTGTATGGACTGTCATGGACTGAATGCAGTCACGAAGTCAGACGCCCACCCAATGCCTCGGACGGATGAACTCCTGGACAAGTTGGGAGGGGCGACATACCATACTACTATTGACCTGACAAATGGATATTGGTAGGTAGAGTTAACTGACAGATCTAGGGAGAGGTTGGCCTTCATCACTCCGATAGGCTTATTTGAATTTAAAATAATGCCTTTTGGAATGAAGAACGTCCTGGCCACTTTCCAAAGGTTGGTGAACCAGGTGTTAAATGGTGCTGAGGAGTATGCCGTGGCATACCTGGATGATACTGCCATCTTTAGTGCCAGCTAGGAGGAACACCTGTCCCACCTTAGGGAAGTGCTAGACAGGATACAGAGGGCCAGGCTCACTGTCAAAGCTGAGAAATGCCAGGTGGCCATGGCTGAAGTGGCATACCTCGGGCATGTTGTAGGCCGGGGACAGCTCTGTCCCAACCAAGTAAAAATAGAGGTGATCAAGGCATGGCCCAGACCAGAAACGCAGAAGCAGGTCAGGAGTTTTCTAGGGCTAGCAGGGTACTATAGGAAATTTGTACCCACTTACAGTGCCCTGGCTGCTCCCCTATCTGACCTGGTAAAGAAAAAGATGCCTAAGAAAATTGCCTGGGAACCAGCCTGTGAAAAAGCCTTTACCAGACTGAAGGAGGCACTGTGCAGTGCTCCTGTATTGACAAGTCCTGACTATAGCAGACCCTTTATAGTCCAGACTGACACCTCCAACATGGGTATTGGGGCAGTACTGAGTCAGACATCCAACCAAGGGAAAGATCACCCTGTTGTGTACCTGAGTAAAAAGTTATTTCCCAGGGAGCAGGCTTACTCTACTGTGGAAAAAGAGTGTCTTGCCATAGTGTGGGCCCTAAAGAAGTTAGAGTCACACTTATATGGGCAGGACTTTGAGGTACAAACTGACCACAACCCCCTGGTATGGCTGACACAAATGGGAAAAACTAATGGTAGACTATTAAGATGGAGTCGTGCCTTGCAAGGGTATGACATGACAATCTTACAAAAGGCTAGAGCGACCAATCAGAATGCAGATGGCTTATCGGGTCTATATGAGGAGTGAACTGACTTGGGAAGCTCATCCCATGCAGGGGATAAAGCCCCCAAATTCAGTCTAAGTGGGGAGGATTGTGACGCATGGCCAGCTGGTTATGAATGTTGTATGATATTTGTAATATAAAAATATAGTATGTGATTGTCTCACATAAAACATCCTGTGCTTTCACCCCCAGGTTTCAGTGAAGCTACAGGATATATTACACTGACCTGGAGATCTCTGTAATATAATTAACTTCCTTGAGACATTGAGTTTTATGGCCTTTTTTATGACCCGTTGCTGCTTTGAAGTTGGGACGCTAAATATACATTATATTACAGGACAGGATATAATTTAGCTGATTCCTGTTGGCTATATCGCACTTAGGTGATGGGTGCAGGGTTGTAAACCTCAAAAGGAACTGGTGGATCAAAGACTCATAATTTGGGAAATGAGTTTTGCTGCAGTCACCTTATTTAATATACCTTCTGATAGGACAGCATTTTTTGGTTTTTATATTCTAAAAGGAGGAGCTAGATGACTCACCAAGGGGTGGGGAGATGGGGTTGAAATGTATCAGTGTAACTGGGGAATTTGCCATATTATTTTGGGACTCAAAGACACGGCTCTCTGATTTAACTTAGGCACTTACAAAGGTAACACTTTAGATAGAAAAAGTCTAAATGTATTGTGGTAGGAGTTTTTGTTTTGTACTTTTCCCTTGTTCTTTTAAGTGATTGTATGCTCTTTGATATATTGTTCTGTGTTTACATTTTTCATATTTTTATCATCTTTTAGTAAAATCTTTTTTTTTTCCACAATACTGCCTGGGTGTGTCTTCCAAGTTCTTTTTGCATGTGATGTATACATGATTAAGTTTGACAGCTGTTCTGAAGGGTTTGATGGTGTTACAAAACTGGGAAAAGTTTGGAATATACCTAAGGTCTCTTATAGAGTTTTAAGGGTTCATTTTGAAAGCCTGGCTTGGTGCCCATGGTGAAAGACTGTACCACAATCCCCGAAGAGGGTGTGTATCTGAGCCTGTCATTGGGTATGCTAGCATAAGGTTCACAGTTTGAATCCCCCCAGAACTTGAGACTAAAGGTGATTTGGACCCAAAAGCAGACAGGAGGGTTACCCTGTCTGTTACCTGTTCACACTATTGCGCTCTGAGGTTGGCACTGTGGGAGCAGAGGACCTGACCTGCTGAGTGCGTTTGTGACAATTGCATCCTGCCATGTGTTAGGCATTTCCCTCTCCGTATGAGTTAGCTTGCATACAATTGTTAGTGTGGGCAGTAGGTCTTCTGCAAGTTTAAAAAAACTCAGTCATAAAACCATCTGACCCTGGGACCTTGTCTGCAAGACCTTTGATCACCTCTGCCAAGTCCATCATTAAAAAGGGATCAGCTATGGGAGTGCCCGTCCATGGAAGGATTTAACCAGGCTTTTATGGAACCAAGCCTACCCTGTATGATTCTGTATGTTTTGCCCTGTCTTATCTGATCTTATAATGTTTTTAATGCGTGTTTGTATTTATTTTTAAGTGTTGTTTTAATCCGTTGTTATGCGCCTTGGTTGTTGAAAGGCGTACTACAAATAAAATTATTATTATTATCTTTCAGAACATCCCATTACTCCTTGTTGAGGGCCAGGATAGAGTTTGAATCCAAACACTTCTTAATAGCTTCCTGGGCCCCAGTTCACTCCCCTACCCCATAAAGAGTAGCATAAAAATTCTGGAAGGCTTCTGCTATCTGTTTTGATTTAGTGACCTTGCCTGTCCCCCTGGTTTCAGGCAAGGGATAAATCAGCGTCCTGTTTCCAGAGACTAAATGGTAGCCAACTAGCCCTATTGCCATTGTCATAGTACTTTTGATTTGTGAATTTTAGACTATTCTCAACTTTTCTTAACAAGATCTCTTGCAGTTTGGAAGTAGTGACCTTAAATTTGTTCTAGAGTTTCCAGATTTCTGTTCTGTTTATGCTATATTTCTAATGTGTTTAATTTTTCATCCCCTCTTTTTGAATACTCCAAAACTGCCTTTTTAGGGCTGTGGGCAGGGTCTACAGCCATTTTGCGAGAGCTCTGTAGCTCTGAAAATGGCCGATCTTAGAATCCCTTCATTGGACTTTTGGAAGTATCTTTCCAAAAGCCCAATGGAGTTGAAACCCCTCTTCCATGATCAGCATATGGGATAACAGCCGCACTATTTTGGCTGTTCCTTCCACATTCCAATGCGTGCACTGCACATGCACGAGTCATGCACATACGAAGTGCTGCGGTGGCAGCATGTTGCGAATGGCACAATGCCATTCACTATTTTGAGCCGCCTCTCCCCAAATCATCCCCAATATGTTATATCGTAATACTGGAAGCCCACCCCAGAGTGCAAAATGTGTTTTTCTCTGTCAATCTGAAAATGGTCCCTCATCGCATTTCTTTTTTCCTGGTGTCCCCTGCCCATGCCATGCCCGACATCAGGGTGTCCAATCCCCATGTCAGCATTCATGTGGCACACTGGAGGCCCATCCAAGTGTGCCTAAATGTTTGTTTTGCTGTAAATTAGAAAAAGGTCCTTCATTACTGGTTTGTTTTCCCTGTAAAACTCAAAACAGTCTCTCGTCATCAGTGTGGTCCCCCTCCTCCCTCAGCACCCACCTCCCCCTTACTCCATACTCACCTCAGGAGGTTGACACTGTCGTCTTCTCTGGACTGGGACACGTCTGCACTCTTCAAAGCCCAACAGCGAACTGAAGAATTAAAGGTAAGCATGCTATACAGCCAGTCAATGGGATTTTCAACTTATGCTCATATCTCAGCTGTTTTTTGTAATTTTTGCCTAAAATTTTCAACATGGGTTTGTTGGGACCCCACCTCATGAAAATTGTCACTGTCATTTTGTTACTCATCCCGGAAGAGATTTCGCAGTCACCGCATGGAATCACCTTTCAGGACTGATAACAGTGTCACTGTTCATGAGGTGGGGTCCAAAAAAGGCCATGTTGTAAATTTGGTGAAAAAATTCCAAAAGATGACTGCGTTACGAGTCTGCATTGTGCAGTTTCTACACACGCTCCTAACGTCACTAATTTTCTTATATTTTCACTCCACATTTTTAACATTGCCATTTTTGCACGCCTCCTTCACAACAGTACAGCTGTCAACTTCCACAACCTGCCCAAAAAGTGTTTTCACACCGGTGGCACAGACTAGCATGTTTGCTCTGCGCAATCACCTTTCAGCATAATTTTATTTTATTTTATTTTAGTCTTTGGTAACCAGGTAAAGCCCACTAGGCACAAGTGCCTGTTTTCGGGGACAACCTGGGAGCACTGGGTAGTTAAGTGACTTGCTCAGAGTCACACAGTATACAAGTGGAGCTTGTGAGAATCAAACCCAGATCTTGTCTGCTGGATGTACCAAGCACATTCACAGCTCATTACCCTAACCTCTAGGCTATACTGCCACTTCTTTCACAAGAGTACAGCTGCCATTTTTCACAACCTGCCCAAAATGTGTTTTCGCAAATGTGGCGCAGAATAGCATGTTTGGTCAGCGCAATCACCTTTCAGGACAATTGAACAAAATGACACTGGCACTGTTCTTGAGGAGGAGGAGGAGGAGTCCAAAAAAGGCCATGTTGAAAATTTAGTGCAACACCTCCAACATATGGTCAAGTTGCACCTGGGCGTTGAATAATTTCTACACACATGTGTAACTTTCGTCACTTGGTGGTGCTTCACAGCCCTATCAGCTCTGGCCAGAGTTTGTTTATGTGTGGCATCAGCTATCAGGTGCCCCCCAAGAACCACATTTAGGCCATCTCAGATAAATTTAATGTCAATGTCCCTCTCCCTATGTTCTGTGATATTGCTCAAAATAACTTCTTTAGTTTTACTAATGAAAATTTCATTATTAAGGTGCCCAGCATTTACCCACCAAAGCCCTTTACACTCTGAAGGTCTGAGCTCCACTTGCATGCCAATTAAGGCATGATTAGATAAGGAACTTGGCAAGATCATAAGGTCTGAGAAGGAGAAATCCCAGTGTTTCAGAGTTTAAAATCTATATAACCATTCATAACTATCATTCACGTGTAAATGGCAAGTGTAATTATATTCTTTGGGATTCTCAGTTTGCCATGGATTCCTCCTCCCTCAACCACTGCTTTCAGCATTCATACTCCAGCTCCTGTCCACATGGGGGGCCCCTAAAGACCTATCTTATTGGGGTTGCTCCATCAAGCACTGTCAGTCAGGTTGCTCTATGCATTTCTGGTCTCCACCCATTATTATCTGCCCATCTAGTAGTTGTGAAATAGTACCAAACAGAATGCGAAAGAACTCTGCGAGGAGGGAGTAAGGCCATATACATTTACAGGGAATAAGGATCGATTGCCCATATCTCTTAAAACTGTTGCCCACATTCCTGATTCATCTAAGTCCGTGGTGGTCACCTTATGGGAGAGGTCCCTGTAAATAAGAATGGCAACTATGCCTTTTGCAGCCCAAGGGTGGGTGACTGCTGCAACTGTACCCCCCACCTTCTGCAGAATTTTAAATGTTCTGACTTGGACAGGTGCATTCCTGGAATCAACCACACATCACAGTGGTGCCTCCCCAGCTTCCTTAGAATTCTAGCCCTTTTGACCACAGTGTTGATGTCTTTGACATTCAAGGATAATACATTAAGAGGGAAGAACCCAGATATTCTGCATTATCTTAAACACATTATATAACAGTAAATGAGAAGTCTTTCTGTACCTTCATTTTCTGCCTTGTATTCTGCAACAGGTAATAAACAGCAAACAACAATAACTGTGAACTAAACTGGTGTCTCATTTGGAGACTAGCACTCTTTGGCACACTAGGAGAGTAATCGCAGGCTGTTGTTGGCATGCTTGCCAAGAGAAAATATTACTTCCCTCCTGAGGACTGCTATAAGAGCTCACACTTGGGGCTTTGAATTGCTTCCTTACCTCTTTACCTGATGTGCAACCACTTGGCTTCTTAGTTGCAGTGCCTCCCCCCCATGCTCACCATCTTCCCCAATTTCAGTTGAGTGCCTACTCAAGAATTGTCCCTGACAGACAATATGTATCTTACAAGTGTACCGTTGGGAATCCTCGAGTAGATGTGCAAGATCCCACCCCCCCCCACACACACACACTCTTCTCTCATTCAACCTGCTTGACTTTAGAGTAGGAACAAAAATAAACATGATGTGACCAGAGTCAATAGGGCTGCAGGTGAGGAATTTAGGCCAGATTGGTTACAGAGGAGGATGGTGGTCCCTTGTGAAGCACCGTAACAAGCAAGTTGCCAAACCTGAGTGACAGGAAAGATAATAAAGCCAGAGATCAAGTAGGGTCTGTGGTTTCTGCAGCAGGTAGAGAAAATGGGCAGACTGGGTGGACCTAGCAGTCCTTATCTACTGTAAATTTCTGTTTAAAGTATGGCTACTGTGTTATGCAAAATGCAAGGATCCTGATAAAAAGGTGAGATGTAATCAAATGGTTAAGTCTGCTTGTGTGACTATAATTGAAAGCAAACTTAATGCATAAAAACCTGATTGAACAGTAGTATTCAAGAGCCTCCTTTGTAAAGCAAAGCAATATAATAAATGACTTATTCTCAGAATGCGCCTTTACTCACAACATTGGAGCTATGTTTTTAAGGGAGCCTCTTTTGTGCAATCCTTAGGATGAATGGATTATTTGCAGCCTAAACTCCCTTCCACAAGGGAAGTGTGAGGTGGGAATGCAGCAGTTGGCGTTCGTCATCTTCAAATATTTTCTATGGCAAGCACAGTGCCAAGTATCTCTTATACTAAACAGGAGGTGGCACCTGAACTCATGGCTGGACAATTTTAAGTCTCAATTAGGTTGCTATATTAGGAGGAATTGCTAATAATGGAGACTGAAGCTTTCCATAACTAATGGGAAAACCTTTCGATACCTCCATAATGATGTCACTAGAAATACTGCGTAGCAGAAATTGTCCAAAAGCAGTGCATATAATAAGGGGGTGGGTCCTAGGGGTATGGAATAATGACATGATATATTTATGAATACTGCATTAGAATTTGCTAACTGATTTTAAAACAAAATGTTCTTTGACTTTTGCAGTAAGTTCCATGGGATCTTTAACTTCTACCTGGATAACCAGAAAAGATGGATAGACAGGACCTTGCTTTAACATCTCATACAAAGGCCAGCACCTCTACATCAGTGTAGTCTGTCCCATTCATTCCAGAGCAAGAAACAAATTCAAGTTGCAAAAGAGTAGTTTCATTGTTACTCCATACTTTATTTTTTGGCAAGAGTGCTTTTTCTCTGTGCATTCATTGTTACTCCATTAAGGGTCTGGATCACAGCCATGAAAGAAGATAGAGGAGTGGAGGCACAGAGGGTTGGCATTGGGTTTTAGAGCTATGATTTGAATCTGCCTCAAATTAGTGTCTAAAATGTGTATTTTCTTGATTTTTATTATGAACATAATGTCTATGAAAGATATCAGATTGACTGCACCAAAGCATTGAATGGTCACGGAGTATGAATGATACCCTCAACCACTAGAAGTGGTATTTCCCACAAAAGATTAAATGCTGGCACTAGACTCTGGGCTGCTGGAGTTATCTGGATGGCAGCTGGTATTGGCTACAGGCTGGTGGGTGGTGGCTGCTTACTGCAAGCTTCTTGTACAGTACACGGATCTTCAATCCTCCTTCACCCCAAGTAACCTGAGTCCATCCCTGACCCCGGGTCACAGGTGTGGCAGGAGGATGGTGCCCAGTGCCTCAGCCCTCCATGCCACTGGGCTAGCATGCTAGGTGCACCTTGAGGACCATCGACCTTAGGCTCGATTGAGAGTTGGGCCACAAGTAATCCAGGATGCTAGCCACAAGGCAAGAGAGGTGGTTGAGCTCCCTGCCCTGGCACCAAATGGAAAAAATGCTCCCATTTGAAGGCATAGGACTGACAAGTTGACTTCTTTTTAGAAGACTCTACAACATGGAAGACCTTGTCAAAGAGACCAAAAGGCTGGAACTCTAGCCACTCAGGAACCAGTACAAATGGCAAAAATGGCAGCCTGCAGGTAATTGCAAAAAATTCTAATCATGTGATATACTCCTATCAGCACCGTTGTTAGTGTGGGCAGGTCTTCTGCAAGTTTAAAAAAAACTCAGTGATAAAACCATCTGACCCTGGGACCTTGTCTGCAAGACTTTTGATCACCTCTGCCTAGTCCATCATTAAAAAGGGATCAGCTACAGGAGTGCATGACCTTGGAAGGATTTAACTGGGCTTTTAAAACATATTTATGGAACCAATCCTACCCTGTATGATTCTGTATGCTTTTGCCCGGTCCTATCTGATCTTATAATGTTTTTAATATCTGTTTGTATTTATTGCTTTAAGTGTTGTTTTAATCCATTGTTATGCACCTTGGTTGTTGTAAGGCGCACTACAAATAAAATTATTATTATTATCTTTCAGAACATCCCATTACTCCTTGTTGAGGGCCCCGATAGAGCTCGAACCCAAACACTTGTTAATAGCTTTCTGGGCCCCAGTTCACTTCCCTGCCCTGTAAAGGTTAGCATAAAAATTCTGGAAGGCTTCTGCTATCTGTTTTGGTCTAGTGACCCAAATCATGGCCTGCCCCCCTGGTTTCAGGCAAGGGATAAATCAGCTTCCTGTTTCCAGAGACTAAATGGTAGCCAACTAGCCCTATTGCCATTTTCATAGTATTCTTTGAATTTTAGACTATTCTCAACTTTTCTTAACAAGATCTCTTGCAGTTTGGAAGTAGAGACCTTAAATTTGTTCTAGAGTTTCCAGATTTCTGTTCTGTTTATGCTCCATTTCCAATGTGTTTAATTTTTCATCCCCTCTTTTTGAATACTCCAAAACTGCTTTTTTAGGGCTGTGGGTGGGGTCCTCAGCCGTTTTGCGAGAGCTCTGTAGCTCTGAAAACGGCTGATATTAGAACCCCTTCATTGGACTTTTGGAAGCATCTTTCCAAAAGCCCAATGGAGCTGAAACCCCTCTTCCATGATCGACATACGGACTAACAGCTGCACTATTTTGGCTGTTGCTTCCGCATTCCGATGCGTGCACTATGCATGCACACGGGTCATGCGCATGCACAGTGCTGCTGTGTGCATGTTGTGAATGGCACAATGCCATTCACTATTTTATGCCCCGCTCCCCAAATCATCCCCGATATGTTATATCGCAACACTGGGAGGCCACCCCAGTGTGCGAAATTTGTTTTTCTCTGTAAATCAGAAAATGGTCCCTCATCGCGTTTCTTTTTTCCTTGTGTCCCCTGCCCATGCCATGCCCGACATCAGGGTGCTCAATCCCCATGTCAGCATTCATGTGGCATGCTGGGAGCCCATCCAAGTGCGCCTAAATGTTTGTTTTGCTATAATTTAGAAAACGGTCCCTTGTTACTGATTTTTCCCTGCAAAACTGAAAACGGTCTCTCATCGTCGCTGCCGTCCCCTTCCCCACTCCCCATCGAGTACCCACCTCCCCCTTACTCCATACTCACCTCCGGAGGTCGGCACTGTCATCTTCTCTGGACCGGGACATGTCTGCACTCTTCAAACCCCAACCGCAAACTGAAAAATTAAAGGTAAGCTTGCTATGCAGCCAGTCAATGGGATTTTCAACTTATGCTCATATTTCGGCTGTTTTTTGGAATTTTTGCCTAAAATTTTCAACATGGGGTTCTTGGGACCCCACCTTGTGCAAACTGTCACTTTCATTTTATAACTCATCCCAAAAGAGATTCCACAGCCACTGCATGGAATCACCTTTCAGGACTGATGACAGTGTCACTGTTCATGAGGTGGGGTCCAAAAAGCCCATGTTGCAAATTTGGTGAAAAAATTCCAAAAAATGAATGTGTTACGAGTGTGCATTGCGCAGTTTCTACACACGCTCCTAACGTCGCTAATTTTTTATATTTTCACTCCACATTTTTAACATTGCCATTTTTGCACACCTCATTCACAACAGTACAGCTGTCATCTTCCGCAACCTGCCCAAAAAGTGTTTTCACACCTGCTGCATAGAATTGCATGTTTGCTCTGCGCAATAACCTTTCAGCATAATCTTTTTTTTTTTTTAGTCTTTGGTAACCAGGTAAAGCTCACTAGGCACAAGTGCCTGTTTTCGGGGGCAACCTGGGAGCACTGGGCAGTAAAGTGACTTGCTCAGAGTCACACAGTATGTAAGTGGAGCTTGTGAGAATCAAACCCAGATCTTGTCTGCTGGATGTGCCAAGCACATTCACAGCTCATTACCCTAACCTCTAGGCTATACTGCCACTTCTTTCACAAGAGTACAGCTGCCATTTTTCACAACCTGCCCAAAATGTGTTTTCGCAAATGTGGCGCAGAATAGCATGTTTGGTCAGCGCAATCACCTTTCAGGACAATTGAACAAAATGACACTGGCACTGTTCTTAAGGAGGAGGAGGAGGAGTCCAAAAGGCCATGTTGAAAATTTAGTGCAACACCTCCAACATATGGTCAAGTTGCACCTGGGCGTTGAATAATTTCTACACACATGTGTAACTTTCGTCACTTGATAGCGCTTCACAGCCCTATCAGCTCTGGCCAGAGTTTGTTTATGTGTGGCATCAGCTATCAGGTGCCCCCCTAAGAACCACGTTTAGGCCATCCCAGATAAATTTAATTTCAATGTCCCTCTCCCTATTTTCTGTGATACAGCTCAGAATAACTTCTTTAATCAACGTTTCTATCCTTTTTTTCTGCAATAATGCTCAAAATAACTTCTTTAGTTTTTCTAATGAAAATGCCATTATTAAGGTGCCCAGCATTTTCCCACCAAAGCCCTTTACACTCTGAAGGTCTGAGCTCCATTTGCATGCCAATTAAGGCATGATTAGATAGGGAACTTGGCAAGATCATAAGGTCTGAGAAGGAGAAATCCCATTGTTTCGGAGTTTAAAATCTACAGTATATAACCATTCGTAACTATCATTCGTGTGTGAGTGGCAAGTGTAATTATATTCTTTGGGATTGTCAGTTTGCCATGGATCCCCCTTCCTCAACCACTGCTTTCAGCATTCATACTCCAGCTCCTGTCCACATGGGAGGCCCCTAAAGACTTGTCTTATTGGGGTTGCTCCATCAAGTACTGTCAGTCAGGTTGCTCTATGCAGTTCTATTCTCCACCCACTATTATCTGCCCATCCAGTAGTTGTGAAATAGTACCAAACAGAATGTGAAAGAACTCTGCATGGAGGGGGTAAGGCCATATACATTTACAGGGAGGAGGGATCGATTGCCCATATCCTTTAAAACTGTTGCCCACATTCCTGATTCATCTAAGTCCATGGTGGTCACCTTCTGGGACAGGTCTCTGTAAATAGGAATGGCAACTCTGCCTTTTGCAGCCCAAGGATGGGCGAATGCTGCAACTGTAGTCCCCGCCTTCTGCAGAATTTTAAATGTTCTGACTTGGACAGGTGCATTCCTGGAATCAACCACACATCACAGTGGTGCCTCCCCCAACTTCCTTAGCATTCTAGCCCTTTTGACCACAGTGTTAATGTATCTCACATTCAAGGATAATGCTTTAAGTGGGAAGAACCCATATATATTCTCCATTATCTTAAACACATTATATAACAGTAAATGAGAAATCTTTCTGTACCTTCATTTTCTGCCTTGTACTCTGCAACAGGTAATAAACAGCAAACAACAATAACTGTGAACTAAACTGGTGTCTCATTTGGAGACTAGCACTCTTTGGCACACTAGGAGAGTAATCGCAGGCTGTTGTTGGCATGCTTGCCAAGAGAAAATATTACTTCCCTCCTGAGGACTGCTATAGGAACTCACACTTGGGGCTTTGAGTTGCTTCCTTATCTCTTTACCTGATGTGCAACCACTTGGTTTCTGAGTTTCAGTGCCCCCCCCCCCCGTTCACCATCTTCTCCAATTTCAGTTGAGTGCCCACTCAAGAATTGTCCCTGCCAGGCAATATGTATCTTACAAGTGTACCGTTGGGAATCCTCAAGTAGATGTGCAAGATCCCCCCACCCCCCACACACACACACACATACACACTTCTCTCATTCAACCTGCTTGACTTCAGAGTAAGAACAAGAATAAACACATTCTGGCCAGAGCTGATAGGGCTGCAGGTGAGGAATTTAGGCCAGATTGGTTACAGAGGAGGATGGTGGTCCCTTGTGAAGCACCACAACAAGCAAGTTGCCAAACCTGAACTACAGGAAAGAGAACAACGCCAGAGATCAAACAGGGTCTGTGGTTTCTGCAGCAGGTAGAGAAAATGGGCAGACTGGGTGGACCTAGCAGTCCTTATCTGCTGTAAATTTCTGTTTAAAGTGTGGCTCTTGTGTTATGCAAAATGCAAGGATCCTGATAAAAAGGTGAGATGTAATCATATGGTTAAGTCTGCTTGTGTGACTATAATTGAAAGCAAACTTAAAGCATAAAAACCTGATTGAACAGTAGTATTCAAGAGCCTCCTTCGTAAAGCAAAGCAATATAATAAATGACTTATTCTCAGAATGCGCCTTTACTCACAACATTGGAGCTATGTTTTTAAGGGAGCCTCTTTTGTGCAATCCTTAGGATGAATGGATTGTTTGCAGCCTAAACTCCCTTCCACAAGGGAAGTGTGAGGTGGGAATGCAGCAGCTGGCGTTCATCATCTTCAAATATTTTCTATGGCAAGCACAGTGCCAAGTATCTCTGATACTAAACAGGAGGTGGCACCTGAACTCATGGTTGGACAATTTTAAGTCTCAATTAGGTTGCTATATTAGGAGTAATTGCTAATAATGGAGACTGAAGCCTTCCATAACTAGTGGGAAAACTTTTCGATACCTCCATAATGATGTCACTAGAAATACTGTGTAGCAGAAATTGTGTAAAAGCAGTGCATATAATAAGGGGGTGGGTCCTAGGGGTATGGAATAATGACATGATATATTTATGAATACTGCATTAGAATTTGCTACTGATTTTAAAATAAAATGTTCTTTGACTTTTGCAGTAAGTTCCATGGGATCTTTAACTTCTACCTGGATAACCAGAAAAGATGGACAGACAGGACCTTGCTTTAACATCTCATACAAAGGCCAGCACCTCTACATCAGTGTAGTCTGTCCCATTCATTCCAGAGCAAGAAACAAATTCAAGTTGCATAACAGCAGTTTCATTGTTACTCCATTTTTTGGCAAGAGTGCTTTTTCTCTGTGCATTCATTGTTACTCCATTAAGGATCTTGATCACGGCCATGAAAGAAGATGGAGGAGTGGAGGCACAGAGGTTTGGCATTGGGTTTTAGAGCTATGATTTGAATCTGCCTCAAATTAGTAAGTGTCTATAATGTGTATTTTCTTGATTTTTATTATGAACGTAATGTCTATAAAAGATATCAGATTGACAGCACCAAAGCATTGAATGGTCACAGAGTATGAATGACACCCTCAACCACTAGAAGTGGTATTTCCCACAAAAGATTAAATGCTGGCACTAGACTCTGGGCTGCTGGAGTTATCTGGATGGCAGCTGGTGGTGGCTACAGGCTGGTGGGTGATGACTACTTACTGCAAGCTTCTTGTACATGGATCTTCGATCCTCCTTCACCCTGCCAGCCCGCAAGTAACCTGAGTCCATCCCTGACCCCGGGTCACAGGTGTGGTAGCAGGATGGTGCCCAGTGCCTCAGCCCTCCATGCCACTGGGCTAGCATGCTAGGTGCACCTTGAGGACCATCGACCTTAGGCTCGATTGAGAGTTGGGCCACAAGTAATCCAGGATGCTAGCCACAAGGCAAGAGAGGTGGTTGAGCTCCCTGCCCTGGCACCAAATGGAAAAAGTGCTCCCATTTGAAGGCATAGCACTGACAAATTGACTCCTTTTTAGAAGCCTCAACAACATGGAAGACCTTGTCAGAGAGCTCCAAAGGCTGGAACTCTAGCCACTCAGGAACCAATACAAATGGCAAAAATGGCAGACTGCAGGCAATTGCAAAAAATTCAAATCATGTGATGTACTCCTATCATCACCATTGTGTTCCTTTGTTGTCAATAACAAGAAAAACTAATGATATTTGGTGTGTATGTTCCCTTTAACTAAATTAGCTCTGTTTTAAAGTAGCACTGCAATGAAAATGGGTTAAAATTTGACCCCACCTTGTTTTCTTCTTAACTGATGCCAAATGCCTTCCAGCTTATTGTGATGGTGAAATTCAGTTTCTGTTATTATTTAAAAATATTATGAAAGTTTTGAAATAATTATTTCTTAAGAAAAAAAGATGGCCACTTCAGTTTTGCACATAAATAATATTGAGGACCTGAGGAGGGTAAGAATCCAGACAAAAATGTAAATGTACCATGTACAGCATAGGATGCATCCAGAAAACCCAAATCAATAGTTCTGGCAATATTTGTTTAAAACCACAGCAGAAAATGCACTTTATAGAATAACTTCTTTTTATTGCACTGCTGCTTTAATGTGACTGTAATTTGCAAGCTGTAGTAAATCATAGCACTCACTATCAGAACAAAAGGGGTTACAAACGTGTACATCTCCTGTTATTGCCTGCTTGGTGTTTTTCTCTGTGCTAGCTCTTCCTCCACCCATGTGCATTTAATAGAAATTGGGGCCGGGGTAGGAGGGTGGGACAAACAATCTGCTCTCCACCAACTCTGGTGGCTTGTTCCATGGCCGCCACTCTGGGCAGTCTGTCTCTCCCCGATGCTCCCCTGCTCCCGAAGTGATCACAGTTACAGCTGCCAGTCTTTCTCCCCGATGCTTCCCTTCAGTTCTTTACTAAGAGTGGTGGCCAGCGGTCCTTATAAAGCTGGCTGTACTCTCAAATCTGGCATGTCTCCTTTGGATTGGCTCCCCCAGAAGCCACATAATCACAGCTCCTTCAATGGATTGGTGCTGGGTCCCACTCCCTGATTGGCTCCTCCAGGACCCAGCTCAGGCTGTTTTGCTTCACACAGCTCGCTCTCCACCAACTCTGGTGGCCTCTTCCATGGCCACCACTCTGGGTGGTCTCTCTCCCCGATGCTCCCCTGCTCCTGATCCGATCACGGCTGTGGCCACCAATCTCTCTCCCTGATGCTCCCCTGCAGTTCTTTAATGTGATATGTCACTTGACTATATTAATGTCAAATCAAATGGTTTTATTCTAGTTACACTAGTGATAGTTGGTGTGTAGTTTCCCTTCAACTGAATTAGCTAGTTTAATTTGGCACTGTAATTTGCAAGCTGTAGTAAAGCGTAGCAATCACCATCAGAACAAAAGGGGTTATAAACACTTTTTACATCTTCTGTTACTACAAATCCTAGAATCTCCTGTAGCTGGCCTTAGAACAGTATGCAAGAGTGAGAGGTTCAGTAGCCTGCATTGTATGTTACAGTTTTTATAAATTCTGAG
Source organism: Neoceratodus forsteri (assembly GCA_016271365.2). Taxonomy (NCBI): domain Eukaryota; kingdom Metazoa; phylum Chordata; order Ceratodontiformes; family Ceratodontidae; genus Neoceratodus; species Neoceratodus forsteri. The sequence continues at coordinate 793,114,163 of CM057449.1, forward strand.
CTTTTGTTTGCTGATCCTGTCATCCTCCCTGGGCCATGTACAGTCACACAGGGCTGATCTAACTAGTGACTAAACAAAAGCTCTATCATGCACTATGGGCTGTTGAATCTCCCACTGCTGCCTACTGTTCTGATGTCAGCTGCAGGGGATTCTGGAATACATGTTGTAATTTTTATTTTAAAAAGAGACCTAGTTAAACAGTGTATCACTAAAAACATATAAAATATGCTTATTTATTTTTTACATTTTTTTGCCCAGCATAGCCCAGCTGAGAAGCAGCATCTCATTTCTGGTGGGGCTGCTTTTATCCATTTCCACAGCAGGGCTGATGAAGCAGTGTGGGGTTTAGAATACTTTTAAATCTTTTGTTTGTATGAAGATTTAACTGTTTCTCTTTGATTTCATCTGTTGGCTGTATTGTTGCCCATGGCTATTGTGAAATGAAAGCTGCTTTCTGAAAAGTTCAGTATTTCAATGTGATGGAACCAACTTTTCTGAATATCAGCTGTGGCAGTCCCACAATGCAAGATACAGTAACATGCCATCTTGCAAAGTGGGTCTAAAAATGCTAGTTTTTTTCTTTCTACCCCTTTTATGTAAATTGATACCCCACTCCTCTAGACCACTAAGTTTGTACATTGGAGAAAATGTACAACAACCACAAGAAAATATACAACAACCACATTGTCTGATGTGGAATCTTTGTGAAAGAACCTTTGGTTCAAAGGTATTTGTAGTCCTAGATCTCAGTAAATAAATAAATAAATACATAAATGAATAAATAAATAAACCACTAAATATCTACGATGGAGAAAATGTACAACTGCCCATTGGATTTTTCCCTGCCTATTCTATAACAGTGGAATTATACTTTCTAGAGGTAGCTAACTTTGGGGATAAACACTGATTCATTATTTTGATTGTCTGCATTTTTAAACTTTATAAATCAGATATCAGGCACAGATCTTGACCTCTAACTTCTATTTTTTATATTAAAAGGAGGCACAGTTAAATGGTGTATCATTAAGAACAGATAAAACATTCTTCTTTTTTTTGTTACATTTCTTTTACCCAGTATAGCCCATCTGAGAAACAGCATCTCGTTCTCGGGCCTTCTTTCATCCTTTTCAACAGCTGGGTTGATGGAGCACTGTGGGCTTTAGAATGTTTTTGAAAACATTATTATGGGACTCAATACATTAGTGTTCTATTCTGCAATGTCTGTTTTAATAATGTGATAAGTCTCTTGACTATATTAAGGTCAGATCAACTGTTTTATAGTAGTTATATTAGTGACATTTGGTGTGTATGTTCCCTTTAACTAAATTAGCTCTATTTAATGTGTCTCTGTAATTTGCAAGCTGTAGTGAATCATAGTACGCACCATCAGAACAAAAGGGGTTACATATCCTTACATTGTCTGTTACTGCAAATCCTAGAATCTCCTGCAGCTGGCATTATAACAGTATGCAGCAGTGAGCGGTTCAGTAGCCTGCATTGTTTGTTACAGTTTTTATAAATTCTGATCATTTGTTTGCTGGTCCTGTCATCCTCCCTGGGCCATGCACATTCACACAGGGCTCATCTAACTGGAGATTAAACAAAAGGGGGTGGGATGTCTTGTTTTTATCCATTTCCACCACTGGGTTGATGGAGCACTGTGGGATTTAGAATGCTTTTAAAAACATTATTATGGGACTCAATCCATTACTGTTACTCTTCTGCGGTGTTTGTTAATAATGTGATATGTCTCTTGATTATATTAATGTCAAATCAAATGGCTTTATTCTAGTTTTACTAGGGATAATTTGTGTGTATGTTCCCTTTAACTGAATTAGCTCTATTTTAATGTGGCTCTGTAATTTGCAAGCTGTAGTAAATCATATTTCATTATGATGTAACCAGCTTTCCTAAATATCAGCTGTGGTATTCCCCACAATGCAAGATACAGTGTCCTGACATCTTGCAAAGTGAGTCTAAAAATACTAGTTTTTTTCTCTCTACACCTTTTATGTAAATTGATACCCCACCCCTCTAGACCAGTAAATCTCTACATTGGAAAAATATACAACAGACCACAGGATTTTTCCCTGCCTATTCATTAACTGTGGAATTTTACTTTGTAGTGATAGCTACGTTTGGGCATAAACACTGATTCAATAATTTGATTGGCAGTCTGCATCTTTAAACAACTTTATAACTCAGACAGCAGGTACAGATCTTGAACTCTAACATGACTTCTTCCTGCTTGGCTTGAAATGTTTCTTTCCCATTCGTTCAGTGGGAAAGTGAAGTAAAAGTCCAAAAAGGTGATTTTTTTTATCATTCATAACATTTTTGGTTTTTAACATGTTTACTTCATTTTTTCTGTTGAGTGTTCCCCACCTTCACAAACTGTGTGTATGTGTTTCAGCTTTCAAATCACTCCAAAATGTGTGTCCACAGCACATATATGGCAAACTAGATTGTAGACAGAGTAGATGGAAGATGGATGCCATACTGGGCCAACCGTCGAAATAGCACCTTACTGAGTTTGGTTTTTAGCATGTTTTTAACATGTTAAGTTGTTTTATGTACTTTATTTAAATTATTTTTTGCTTTTGCATTTTGTATCCTTTTCTTATATTTATTTTATTACATTTGCTCATTTTAATTTGTTTTCAGCGGCAGTAGTGCAGTGGTGCAGTAGCACCAATTACGTCTTATTTTTCTGCAGCTGAAGTGTTCCATTTCTTTTTAGCTTCTAGGATTTTAAACTGGACTTCAAATTAGCTTAATTTTTAGTTAGTATTATGGTGAGATTGAGTTTCCGCATTACCTGTGGTGCTTTCGTATGGGAATCCTGTTGTGGGAACTGTTGCTGCAGTCCTTGCTGGTTGATGAATGAGGAGGAGGTGGATGAGCACCGACTTGTGGTGAACTGTTGGTCCTGACTCCAAGACTGTGCTGACAGATGGAGGAGGAGGTTGGGGAGCACTGGCTAGTGGTAAATTGTGGACCTGACCCAAGGACTGCATTTTTGCCAAACAGAGTTGAGCTGGGCCTACTTGTGGGTCATGTTCAGTGATGGACTAGAGCCAGTGGTTGGGAACTTGAATCTGCCTTGGGAAGGGGGAGGTTCAGCATCTTCTGATAGGAGCTGTTTGCTGGGAAGGACTAGCCATGTGAGCGTCAGTCTGCAGGGGTCAGAAAGGTTGCCTGGTGTGGGGCACTTGGTCGGAGGGTTTACCCTGGGGTTCAGACTGCACTGACTGGAGGATTGGTGCATTTTGAGCTGCCCTTGGGCCTCTGGAGTTACTGGATGGAGGTCAGGATACTAGTGGCTCTGAGTAGGGGAGAGCCCCAAAGTGAAGTACCCTGCACTGGGGGAAGCCTGACTGTCTCTGTAGTCCGTGACAGTGGCAGTAAGAGTGCTGCTGCAAGAAGTTCATTTTCCCAGGGAGTGCTATCTGTGGATCCCAAAACAGAAGACTGAGGAGGACTGGTAAAATCTTGCACATTATTACAGCGAGGACTAGTAAACTGGAACATCATAACCTTGAATGTCTGGTAACTATACTTATTTTATTTATTTATTTATTGAAATCTTGGAATTACAAACCTTTGAGTCAGGGACTCTTTTACAAAGGCTCCTCATTAAAAACAGTGCAGGTAAGAACAAACAGTGCAACAACAAAATACAATAAGGAGACAGGACAAGCTACAATCATTGTGGTAAAAATACAACAGTGCATCAGCACAAATTAAGATACAAGCAAACAATATGATGAAACACAAGTAATGAAGGAAAATAAATAAGGAAATGCAGAAGTAACAATATAAAACATAACAGAGAGATTGTGGAAGGGTGTAAGATATAAAGATAAGACTGAGGCAGAAGGCAGAGCTGGAAGAGATTGAGAATAAAGATAGGGCATGAGGGGGCTGAGACACAGGTCCGGGGAATGGCTCTGTTGCAGCAGTGTGTGGGTAGAGTAGGTAGTACAATAGGACATTGTCAGAGAGCCTGAGTGAGGGGGGGAAATGCAAGAGGAGGAGGGAAAAAGTCCAAAGGGGGAAAGGGCAGAAGAAGGAAGGGAGGAATGTAGGGGGGGTATGAAGGTAGATGGACAGGAGGGAGGTGGGAAGGGGGAGGAGGAGAGCCAGGTCAAAGGTAGAGAGGAGAGGTAAACAGCAAGAAGTGTATCTGGAGGGCCCAGAATTGGTAAAGGTGAAAGGTGGCACTAAGAGCAGTCACAACAGTTTTCAGAGAGGAGATGCTCTTACTGTACAAAATTGACTGGGAGGGGCAGTGAGAGGGCCTCTTTATATTTTTTAAAAAATGCACCTGCATTAAGTGTAATAAACTGTGGCAGTGGTAGTGAGGGCCACTGAAGCTGGACAAATTTGATATTTGTGGAAGCAGGGGTGGTGAGAGCCCCCTCTCTACCACTTGAACATTATTTGGACAGTTTTTCAAAGCTGTGGCTAGTAGTTGTAATTTGGTGTTATTGCTGCTCTGTATTAATGACTGCTAATGTGGGGTGTGCTTTTGGGGTGTTTTTTCCTTTTCTTTTGGGGTGGGTTTGTGTGTAGTTTATTTAAATGGTGAGAAAGGGAGTGCCTGAGAGAGAGAGAGAGAGAGAGAGAGAGAGCGCCTGTGTGAGTGAGAGATTGGGTGTGTAGGATTTTATATAAACTTGGTGGCTGCTGGGTCTGGACAGCAGTATGTGCTGGCAGAAGGCTTCAGCAGTCAGGTACTACTCTCTCACTGAGCTCTGGGCCCTCTGCCCTTTTGATTGCCCCACCGCTACCAGTGGAAGTATATAGGTGCTGCCGTTCCTTGGGTATAGCAAGGGTGCAACGGGGGGGTGCAAGCTTGGTGGGGGGAGGAATGGGGTGGTCAGATTGGGGTGATGGTATCAAGGAGGTACCCTGGGGTGAAATGGAGCTAGGAGAGGGGTTCACACTGCCTAGTATCCATACCCAAGGGCTCCACTGTTGATGGGCAAATAGCAAGTTCAACCTTGACTGCCTATCCAACTTGGGCAGTATTATGCAATGCCAGGTTGATTAAAAACAAGACAGCATTGTTTGCTGATCTTGTTGGAACATCTGACCTGGCATGCATCACCGAGACCTGGTTGGATGAAAATGCAGGTCCTATATTGGAGACAGCGGTTCCAGTCGAGTACTCAGTGATATACTGCCCGAGAATAGATCGTAGGGGTGGAGGAGTAGCCATTTGTTTTAAAACCGACTGGGCCTTATAGATGTGCCAGTCGAGTCTACTAGATCTTTTGAGTGTATCGTAGGCACAGGTATGGGTTGCAGAATACTATTCATCTTCCATCCACTAGGGGGTGAGAAGGATTTCCTGCAGGAAGTCACAGACTTCATCGTCGAGATGGTGTTGGAGTCTCCCAGATGGTTGTTTCAAGGGGACTTCAATGCCTGGGTCAATGGTGAACTCTCGCATTTTAGTCAGGACCTCCTTCAGCTGATAATTTTGCTGGGCTTCACACAGGTGATTACCGCTGCAACCCACATACAAGGTCACTCATTGGATCTGATATTCCGTCTGTGGATGGAGATCTCCGATGTGGTGGTGGAACCCATTGGACCAACTATCGCACTATAGGATTCAGTTTCGAGGCCCCCCTTAATAGACTTGCCCCCACAGAGATGGTCTGGTACCACCCTTTATGGGGTTTGACCCCTGATGGTTTTATGGTGGTGCTGGACCTATCGAGCAAATCGAGTGTAAGCTGGGATCCAGGGGACCTGCTACTAACCTATAATAAGGCTGTGACAGCTGCCCTGGATTCTATAGCTCCTGTCCACATTCACGCCCTCACTCTCCACCTTCAGTCCCCCTGGTTTGATAGGCAATTGAGGGAGTTGATACGAGTGGACCGAAGGTTGGAATGCTGCTGGAGTTAATCTGGCCTGATGGAGGACAAGCTGAGTTTGATGGCTCATTATAGGAGCTATCAATCGGCTGTCTCTTGTAAGAAGGCAGAGTTCCTGTCCAGGGAGATCACCGCTGTGTGAAATCGACTGCCTCAGCTGTTCTGTACTGTGGAGAGACTGTGCAAGCCGATCTGTCTCCAGCATCAGGAAGTCTTTTCACAAGATAAGTGTGATGAGTTTGCTCACTTTTTCTCAGATAAGATTGCCACCATCAGGTCAGGGATCTGTACAGCTCATTCAAATGGACAGCATGATGATCAGTGTGGGGCTGCAGATGCCCAGTTTGTCTGGTCCAGCTTTGACTTGTTGGCAGTAATGGATGTCATGAAGATTGTCCATGGCTTGCGTCCGACTTACTGTAGTTTGGACCTGGATCCAATGCACATCCTGGTAGGGTGCGTGGAGGTTATCAGACCAGTGCTGGCTGAGATTGTTGGGTGTTCATTGGTGGTTGGGGTGTTTCCAGACACCATGAAGGAGGCAGTTGTCTGCTCCTTCTGAAAATATCTTCTCTCTGCCCTGACTGTCTCGCAAACTACAGGCCTGTTTCTAACCTGCACTTCATGGGCAAGGTTATTGAGAAGACAGTCATGCTGCAGCTCGAAGACCATCTTACCACCTATCATATCTATGATCCTCTCCAGTCCAGTTTCAGAAAGAGGCATAGCACAGAGACAGCACTGGTTTGGGTACTTAATGATCTCCAAATAGGAAGAGATTGGAGGACCCGTTCAATCTTGGTCCTCCTTGATCTCTCTGTGGTGTTTGATACCGTAGACCATGGTGGGATGCTGGAGCAACTGAGACTGTTCTGTGGTCTGTCTGGGACAGTCCTTAGATGGTTACATTCTTTCCTCACAGGCAGAATACAGAGAGTGGAGTTGTTGTTTTTTTCCTAGGTCCCTTTCCCACTGTCCTGTGGGGTACCACAGGGCTCTGTACTTTCACCCATGTTGTTTGTTGTGTATATGCTGCCATTAGGGGACATTATAAGGTGGTACAGGCTGAGTTTTCACTGCTATGCAGATGATACTCAGCAGTACATGTCCTTTGTGCCTGAGCAGGTGACACTGTCTCAGTGTTTAATAACTGCCTATCTGAGATTCAGGATTGGATAAGTGCAAACTGGCTGAGGTTGAACCCAGATAAGACTGAAGTACTGGTTATGGACTCAGGTCATCGGGTAGGGGGGTCATCTACTGGGCAGCCATCCAGGCTTTGGCTGGGGGCAGCCAGTTAGTGACCTCTGATCGGGTGTGAAATCTGGGCATTATTTTTGATGATGTGCTGACGCTTAAGTCTCAGGTGTCTGCCGTCATCAAGACCTCATTTTTCCATATGAGGAGTATCACCCGGATTAAGCGCCTGGTCCTGCCTAATGATCAAGACCACTGTATTACCATGATTCCGCGATTACGGCCGGAATCATGGAAATCTGACTGGCTACCGGAAATTTAAACATCCCGCGGTAGAGTTTATTTATTTTTTTTTGTTGACTGGGTAAGTGCACTAGACAAATCCTGCCTATTTTCAGGCACGACACGGGGAAGGAGATACAGATGAATGCCAACTGACCTTGAACCAGATTAAGCTGTTGGTGGTATTTTTAGTGAATGAGGCAAATTTGGCCAGGACATCGGGGAAATTCCCCTACTCTTTTCAATAAGTGCCATGGGATCTTTAACATCCACCTGAACTGCCACCAATTCAGGCAGATGGGACCTCGGTTTAACATCTCATCCAAAAGACGGCACCTCAGAAGTGCAGCACCCCTCTCATGCTGCACTACAGTGTCAGTACTGGGATATTAACCCAAGTGCCAGATGTGGAAACTGAACCCACAGCCCTCTGATCTCCCAGCCTCAGAGGTGAGTGTGCTACCTACTGAGCCACTGACACTGCTACTGAGTTACGGAACTCACACTGCTTGCGTGAGCATTTGGGAACTGGGCTGCATAAAAAGTAGCCTTTTGCCAGTCAACCACCCCCCAATTGATCCAGGAGTGCAGGAGAGTAGGAAGTACGACCCCAGAGACAAGACCACGTGGACGCCAAGCATGCCGAGAACGCCGTTTCGGAAAGCCGGCAATTGTTTTTTTTTAATGTGCTCTAATTCCACCACTTTTGATGTGCTTTACCCTCTGTTAAGCACTTGCTATAGTCTGAATAACAAAAAACAACAACACTGCATGTTCCTCTCGGTCGACTACCCAGGAATTAGCCTGCAAGCCTGCCTTGTCTGCCACCACTTCCCCAGACACATCAGGTACCTGCTTTTAATGAACAAACTGCTAATGTGTGTTTCTGTGTGTGGGGGGGGGGGGTTGTCCAAGGTGCTTGCAGAGCATTCACTTTTTATTTTAAAATTGTGTGCTGTTTACAGGGCAAAGAGAAAAGCGCTAACTGTGCTCGGAATTTTCTCTAATTCTGCTGCTTTTGATGTGCTTTACCCTCTGCTAAGCACTCGCTATAGTCCGAATAACAAAAAAAAAAAAACAACACTGCATGTTGCTCTCATGGACGACTACCCAGGAATCAGCCTGCAAGCCTGCCTTGTGTGCCAGCACTTCCCCGGACACATCAGGCACTCACTTTTAATGAACAAATTGCTAATATGTGTTTCTGTGTGGGGGGGGGGGTCGTCCGAGGTATTTGCAGAGCATTCACTTTTTATTTTAAAATTGTGTGCAATTTAGAGGGCAAAGAGGAATGTGCTAACCGTGCTTGGAATTTTCTCTAATTCCACTGCTTTTGATGCATTCTACCCTCTGCTAAGCACTTGCTATAGTCCGAATAACAAAAAAAAATAACACTGCATGTTCCTCTCACAGACAACTACCCAGAAATCAGCCTGCAAGCCTGCCTTGTCTGTCACCACTTCCCCGGACACATCAGGCACTTACTTTTAATGAACAAACTGCTAATGTGTGTCTGTGTGTGTGTGGGGGGGGAGTCGTCCGAGGTGCTTGCAGAGCATTCACTTTTTATTTTAAAATTGTGTGCTGTTTACAGGGCAAAGAGAAATGCGCTAACTGTGCTCAGAATTTTCTCTAATTCTGCTGCTTTTGATGCATTCTACCCTCTGCTAAATGCTCACTAAAGTCCGAATAAAAAAAAAAAAAAAAAAAACAAACAGCACTGTGTGTTCCTCTCACAGACGACTACCCAGGAAACTGTAAATTAATATTGGGGTTGAATGAGGCAGGTAAAGAGTGTTGGGAAGGGATGTTTCAAGGGATGCAATAACCTGCTAATGTGTGTTTGTGTGCGGGGTGGTGGGGGTCGTCCAAGGTGCTCGCAGATCATTCATTTATTTTAAAATTGTGTGCTGTAGGGCAACAAACTGTGTGTGTGTGTGTGTGTGTGTGTGTGTGTGTGCGTGCGTGTGTGTGTGGTCATCTGAGGTGCTCGCAGATTATTTTGTGCTCATCCGAAGTGCAGATCACTTTTAAAATCATGCTGTAGGACAACAAACTGGTAGTGTGTGCGTGTGTGTGTGTGGTGATCTGAGGTGCTCGCAGATTATTTTGTGCTCGTCCGAGGTGCAGATCACTTTTAAAATCATGCTGAAGGGCAACAAACTGCTAATGTGTGTTTGTGTGTGTGGGGGGGTCTTGCGAGGTGCTTGCAGATCATTTATCTTAAAATTGTGTGCTTTAGGATAACAAACTGCTAGTGTGTCTGTGTGTCCGTGTAGCAAGGAACAAAAATCAAAGGGAGTGTATGAGTAGGGTAGTGGGGTCTGAGTACTCCTCAGAACTTTTTTGCCATTGTGTGCCCCTCTGTAGCACAGTGTGGGTGTGGGGGGAGATCTGAGGTGCCCGGGAGCAGCGTGGTTATCCTAACAGGAAGAACCTCTGTATCAATGCTTGTGGGGGTAGGGGGAGTGGGGTCCAAGGTGCCCCTAGAGCAGTGCAGGTGATCTAGCATGAAGAACGTGTGTGTGTGTGTGTGTGTGTGTATGTGTGTGTGTGTGTGTCCTGGAGCAAAAATCAAAGGGGGTGTATGAGTAGGGTGGTGGGGTCTGAGTATTTCTCGGAACCTTTTTGCCATTGTGTGCCCCTCTGTAGCACAGTGTGGGTGTGGGGAGATCTGAGGTGCCTGAGAGCAGTGCGGTTATCCTAACAGGAAGAACCCCTGTATCAGTGTGTGTGGGGGTAGGGGGAGTGGGGTCCAAGGTGCTCCTAGGGCAGTGCAGGTGATCTAGCATGAAGAACGTACGCGTGTGTGTGTGTGTGTGTGTGTGGCCTGGAACAAAAATCAAAGGGGGTGTATGAGTAGGGTGGTGGGGTCTGAGTATTTCTCGGAACCTTTTTGCCATTGTGTGCCCCTCTGTAGCACAGTGTGGGTATGGGGGGAGATCTGAGGTGCCCAAGAGCAGTGCGGTTATCCTAACAGGAAGAACCCCTGTATCAGTGCGTGTGGGGGTAGGGGGAGTGGGGTCCAAGGTGCCCCAGAGCAGTGCAGGTGATCTAGCATGAATAACGTATGTACGTATGTGTGTGTGTGTGTGTATGTGTGGCCTGGAACAAAAATCAGGATGGTCCTTAAATACTGAGTCAAGGAGCAAAACCAAGACCAAGGATGTGTGTAGCATCTATTTTCAGACCAGTTTGCTGTGTTTTGTACAAGTCATGTTACCGTAAGGTATATTCTGAATGGCTGTGCAAATAACTATGTGGCACCAGGTAAGTCTGGATGTTGCTTGTGTAGTTAACCATTCAGGAGAGGGTTACTTGCCATGTGGTTATGGGCAAGTAGGAGGGTGTTTATTTGCTGTTGCCACTGCACCCAGAGCATGCTGGCTATTGGCTGCCCTACTGCAATCCTCTACCTGTAAGATGCGAGTCATATGCTGCTGCTGTTGCTGTTATACCAGGAGGATGGGAGTCGTAGGCTGCTGCTGCCATCTCACCTATTGAATGGTGGTTGTAGAATGCTGCTGCATCATACCTGGATGATGGGAGTCATAGAATGCTGCTGCTGTCTTACTCGGAGGATGCAAGTCGTATGCTGCTTCTGCTGTCATACCAGGAGGATGCGAGTCGTAGGCTGCTGCTGCCATTGTACCTAGAGGATGGGAGTCATAGATTGCTGCTGCCATTGTACCTGGAGGATGGAAGTCATAGACTACTGCTGCCATTGTACCTGGAGGATGGCAGTTGTAGACCGCTGCTGCCATCTCACCTAGTGAATAGTGGTCAGTGGCTGCTACTGCCATCTTATCAGGAGGATGGGCATTGTAGGCTGCTGCTGCAGTCACACCTGGAGGATGGGAGTCGTAGGCTGCTGCTGTTGTGCCGGGAGTATGGGAGTTGCAGGCGGTGGCTGCTGTCATACACTGGAGGATGGGAGCTATAGATGATGACTGCTGTTGTACCAGGAGGATGGGGCCTGTAGGTGGTGACTGCTGCCATCATAGCCAGAGGATAAAAGTCATGGACTGCCCTATCTAGGGAATCTGAGTCTCCCATTTTATTAATTGAATTATCTCATCAAGCAGATTGGTGGAATACACTACTAATATTTTTTTGGTTGTGATTTCAGTATTCATACTTTCGGCCTGTATGATGTCTGGTGCACCACTGAATAAGAAAGCCAAGATCTGTTACACCTCATCTAAGGAGCGAGCCCTTCAGTTTAAATCTGAAGGCCTCTATGAGGAGGGAGGAAAACTTTTCTGTCCATGCTTCAACCATGTCCTGGACCATACCAGAAAAGATACAGTAAAAGATCATCTGCTCAGCAAGAAACATGCGAGGAATAAGGAGCGAGCTGCTAGTGAAGGAAGACCAGCAAGGCAGGTGACCCTGACCAGCAGTTTCAGAGCTGCAGCAGAATCATCCATCGTAATAAATGAGATGGTCATGGACGCAGTTAAGGCATGGGGGGCTGCAAATATTCCGTTAGAGAAGCTGGATCATCCACAGCTGAGGGAATGGATGTGCAAGTATGTGAAGGGGAGTGGAGCGGTGCCAAAAGCAGACACCCTGAGGCAACTCTATCTACCCAAGGTAAGAGAGCAAATTAATGAAGACCTTAAAGCAGCTGTGACTGGGAAATCATTGTCTGTGATATGTGACGGGAGCAAGGATGCACAGTCACGGTGCATTCTTAATGTCTTCTTTGTGTTGGAAGGGGGCAAGACATATCTTGGCAACAGCACAGAACTAAACTCCGACAACCATTCCACAGTGGCTCAAGCTGTCTTGAAGACTCTTCAGAGTTGTGACATTGACTTTATGAATGTAGTTTCCTTTGTCAGCGACAGTGCTCATTATATGATTAAATGTTTTAATGATGTACTTCATGGGGTTCCTGGTGACCATGTTGTGCATGTGTGTTGCTGGGCACATGTCTTGTCCCTGGTTGGGGATACATGGCTGCACCATTTCAAAAAAGCTAATGAACTGGTTTTGTTGTTAAAATATGCTTTTCAGCAATCACCAAAGCACAAATGAGAATTCATCACATTTTTGCAGGATCTGGAAGCTCCAGGAGAATTGATTGCTTTGCCACCAGTTCCTGTTTTAACTAGATGGAACACATGGTTTGCAGCTGTGGCATACCACTCAACACACCTGCAATACCTTAGGGACTTTTTTCAGGGTGGATTCGAGTGACGCCACCTCAATAAACAATCTACGGTCATTACTGGACAAATGGTATGATGAGCTTCAAGCACAACTGGCATTCATTACAGATAATCCAGGTGACATTGTTGCTGCGATAGAACTTTTGCAGTCAAAGGAGAAACCTCTTGCGACATCTACATATGACACGCTAATGTCAATTAGGAGCCGCTTTGAGGCTGGCACAACTAGAAATGAAGGCTCTGGTGAGAAGGCAGAGCTGTACCTCTCTAAACTGAGGAATAAAGTAAGGGATGAGAACATCAAACTGTTCAAAAATGCTTTTCAAGGTCAGTTTGGAGAAACTGACAAAACACCTGCAGTCAAACCCATCTGGACAGTTTCTCATGGCCTGTCGAATTCTAAACCCACTCAACCTACCCAAACTCGATAAGGACTTCCAACTGTACTTGCCCTATATCCCAGTGTTCATGTTACACAATAATAATGCACTGTTAAGGGACTGGGAGATCTACATACGGCAGGATGTGCGGGAACTACCAGAGATCGAATCATTTGATCTTCACCAGTACTGGATCTCTATGTCCTCACAGGTACCAACTCTGGCAAAGGTAGCCCTTCAGGCCATCTGTGTCCCTGTTTCTAGTGCAGATGTGGAGTGGTCATTTTCTGCAAATGGACAAATCCTGACCGACCAATGGAGAAACCTGACTGTGGACAATTTAAAATTATTTTCAATTCTGCTATTCAATAAGTAGCCCCAGAATCTCCCACCTTCATTTGTGTAAATGCAGTTCTGATGCACTATTGCAGAAAAATGGTGCTCCCCTGTGCAATAAAGTTGTAGACATGCAGTTCTAGTGCAATATTGTAGAAAACAAAGTGGTGCTCCACTGTGCAATGACTAAGAAGTGCAGTTCTGGTGCAGTATTGTAGGGAACAAATGGTGCTCCACTGCGTAATAAAGTGTAGACGTGCAATATGTAGTATCTCTGCATTATATGTAGCTATGGGTTAGATTCTACTGTCCTTCACATAGTATACTTTAGTTGATGTAGTCTGAGTAGAGTATTTGTCTGGGTAGCGTATTTGTCTGGGTTGCGTATTTGTCTGGGTAGTGTTTGTCAACCCATATTCAGTAGTCAATACTTGAATTGTGTTTTTTGCACGTTTATCTTTGTAAATCTTTTTAAAATAAAACACATGACTTGCATTTTAGCTTTGAGAAGTTTTTATTATACATGTCACAGAACACATTGTCAACATTAAAACAAAGACTAGATTTTGGTGTCTATTTAGTATCGAACAGACTTCAGAATTGGTTCCTCCCTGTGAGAAAAATGTTATTGTTACGCGAGACCATTTATTTTCACTGACTGCACTGATCTGAGAAGGGAATATTTTAATAATTATGACAGCTTGGCCAAAGTAGCTCCAGAGTCATTACCAGTCATAGTCTTGATAGCTAGTAGATGTAAAACTTGGGTAGCTAGTATGACATGAAATATGAGATTAAATGTTTTTGTTTTCTGCTGATGTCACTTAAATCTGCATAAAAACATGATAAAACACTGATAGACAAATTTATTACTTAAAATTAGTGAATAATATTCAGTTTTGGATCACCAGAAAAATCCCGGAAATTGGATTCCCAAACACCGGTAAAATCCCAGAATCCAGGATGGTCAAAACGGAATTTGCTTTTTCCAAGCACTGAAAAACAGTGGCCTTGCTAATGATCTTCCAACACTGGTCCACACCATGCCTTGATTATTGCAATGCCCTATACCTAGGGTTGCCAGGGGGTCGACCTCCACCACATCCAGCTAGTGCAGAATGTGGCTGCCAGGTGGTTAACTGGCTTATCAGGGCTATATAGATCTATATATCTATATATCTATCTATCTGTCTGTCTGTCTATCTATCTATCTCTCTATCTATATATTACAGCTGCATGGTAGTGCAGCTATAGCTAGGGCTGACAGGCCACTTCTATGTTAAACCCCAAAGTTTGCACTTTAATAACTTTGCAACCATTTGTCTGATTATCCTGAATGTTTGATCGTGCAGTGTCCAGCCATTGATCTCTGGATCTGGAAAGTTCTGTTTTGGTCGGGTGTATGGTTGAGGAACTGCAGGGTGTCACAAATGTGAAAAATCCTCAACTTTTGTGCATTTTTTCATCAGGCTTAACAGACTGAAAGATGCATCTACTGTATTTGGATTCAAATGTGCATGTGTATATGTGGCCTGGGGTCAAAGTGGTGCCTTTTGAAGATATGGTGAAAAAATATTAATCCATTCAAAAGTTACGGAAGTTTTCATGTCCCATTTTAGACTATGGGAGAATTTATATGTGTACTGCGAAAACTTTCACGAAAACTTTCACAAAAACATTTTTTTCTGCATGAAAAGATTTCATTATAAGGTACAGGGGTGTCATGAAAATATTTTTGTTTTCATGAAAACAATGCTCAAAAACATTGTCCCATGTGCTGTTTTCTTTGTCACTTCATTGTTCCAAGGTGGATTGTGCTTTTTGGCTGAAATTCACAGAGTGGCAAGCCCTGTTCCAACAGATGTGCCTTTTGGTGGTTTGGTTCCAAAACATTCAATGGGCCCATAGTTACAGCATTCCAAATTTGAGAAATTTCTCAGAAGTTAACACTGCAGCACCAGCGGTGCCTTTCAGTGCCCATATTTCGAAAAAGATTCGATATACAGATGTTTCACTACCCACAGCTTAGTCCACCTTTGGCTAAGCACACGTAGAGGTTCTGAAGTCATGATAACAACTGCAATAGAATTTTTTCCATAGTTGCTACGGTTACTGAGATATTGCCAAATTAGTGCTATGAGGGTTTCTTTTCAGTACTATATGGCTGCTGTATGGCTCCGTACTTATGAGTAAGTGGAAGCGAAGGGACCAGAGGGCCCACGCTCCCACAGACACATACCATTATGCAGAAAGTGGGCAACATGAAGGGAGAGCAGGGCCAAGAGGACCCGTGCACCCACAGACACATGCCAGTTACCTGTTATATTACACTTTCTCAAAAAGAATGGAAATTAATTGCAAAAAACTTCATTAATGCATAGGGTTGATAACACAGTGGCTGCCCAACATGGGATGATGGGGGGGGAGGGTTGATGGTAATGAGTGGGTGGGACAATTTAGGGGGTTTAGGACTGAAGAGTGCAAATAAGGTCCACTCTTTTCTAGCTATAAGTCAGATTATTTTCAATGTGAGATTATTAAGGCAGGTCCATACTAGCCAGCCTGCTTTTCTGCCATTGTCTCTTACTAACATTTCTACTACTGGCACCAGATGCTGCTTGATCTGACCATCAGAGTGAGACAAACAAAAACCAGTAAAGCAAAAAAAAAAAAAAAAAAAACATCAGAATAGAAATGATCCCAAGCTACTGTGCCTTGATTAGGTGCAGGGATCTAGGATGCATTATCAGTATACAGTGTGTCTTATTTTGGAAGAGATTTGGAAGAAACTAATTGAGGACTATAAATCATTTCAGGACAGAGGTCAGATCAGGCTGATGTTATTCCCTTTAATTCTTCCATCTACAACTTTAATGGCCCAAACTGAGCTGCTGCTGATAATGCAACCCCCCTTCCCCAACACACAAACACACATCACAAAGGCATTCACAGCAGTTGTTTTATGATCAGTATACTTGTTGGAGGAGCTACTTCAAAGAAATAGAGCTTGAGTCAATCTTTTGCCCCCTTTCTACTTATTCAGTGCTAATTGAAATGAATGGAAAAGAGTCACATTTCAAGCAAGGCAGTCAGGCACAGTGGGTGGAACAGTGGATGGAAACTTAGTCAATATTTGCAGACCTTTACACATTTCAAGAAAGGCAGACAGGCATAGTGGGTGTTAAATTAAGAAATATATGCAGGCCTTTACTCATCCTAAAAGGTATGCAGGGCTATGCCCACTGCAGCCCAAAACAAGCTGTGGTTAGAGCCATTATGGCTGTGGAGAGCTTTTAGGAGCAGAAAGAGTGGTGAAAAGAATATGTGGTGCTCTCACTGCACCAGGGTCAGCCGTAATACTGCAGCAATTACAGTACTGCACATGCGTGATACTCACACATGTGCAGTTTGCCCCAGAGTCAGCCTTGCACATCATAGCAGTGCTGACATAACTACGTGTAACAACCAAGTCCCCTCAGTTTATTAGCCTTAGACAGGTAGGAAAGGGCAGCTGGGAGGGAGCTCATTAGGGAGCTTTCTACATAATGACATCATTGTTTACTCAGCTAGCCTGAGAAAAGGATGATTAGAACTCTTACAGCAGCATAACCATTTTAGAGTCAGCTGCTCTCTGGGAACTTAGAATGTTCATCAATAAGTTCAAGTGTGGCAGTCAGAGTGGCAGTTTGCCTGCAGGACTCTTTAGTTTCACTCCAGGGAGTGTGAGAGGGAATACAATTATTGTGGATCCAAGGGGCAATCCTCTGAAGTTTTTGAAGTTCGCAGCTGCCTTAAGGAAGAATAATGAGTAGAATCTACAGCTACCAGAGAAAGAAAGGTGCCTTTTGTTCTTTCCTTGACTGGGAGGAAGGAACAACTAATCTGTGAGTGCAGAATTTGAGATTGTACTCTTGGGGAGTTGTCTGAGGTGTGTGTGTGCCCTAGATAAGGCTCAATCACACTGGTCAGAATCCCTTTCACCACAATTGTGCTGAATTTAAAGTTGAAGTTGGGAAGTCTTTAGCAGTTCATTGGGGATTGGAGACTCATTTGGTGTAAGCCTGAAGGAGTGGCAGAGACTGTTTGGGGTAAACGGTGGAAGGAATGCCATCTGGAGCTTCAGGCAGGGCTAAGTGGTTCATGGATGGGCACCACTGTTCCCTGAGCAAAGATCATGCACCAGGAGGATTTTAAAGTTTGTGGCACATCCCACAGATATACACTTTGGAAGAGAGATGGAGATGTTTTTGTTGAAAACAGTACTGCCTATGAAAGTGTCCTGCAAAAGAGAGTGTACCTATATTGCAATGACAAATCTTTGGGGGACCACCTTTGCTTTAAAGGGGCACTGTCAGCTTTTCCCCTTTGTTTTTTGGTAAAAATGAGCAGTATGCCTCTTGGCCACATACCACTTAGGGAGATGCTTGGAATGCCCATAGGGATATAAAATAAATGAATGTTTACCTGGCTTCTTAATTTTTCTATAAATAGGTAGTCAATCGGCCCGCCCGTAATTCCGTACATTCCGGAAGTATTTCTAGGTACGATTATTTTCACATGTATGAAGAACAATCATGTCGCGCTTATTCCTTGTGTATTTCTCAACTCTTACATCTCTCTGGCACCACAAACTGAGTGCTGGAAATGTAATATTTTCATTTTTAAGCTGCGGTTGAAATCCCACGCATGCGTACCAGATGCAGGACCAAAAGATCCCGCGCATTCGCAAGAGTGTGCCAGTGGTGCACATGCACAGGATTTTGGCCGCAGCTTAAAAATGAAAATATTATATTTCCAGCACTCGGTTTGTGGTGCCAGATAGATGTAAGAGTTGAAAAATACGCAAGGAATAAACGCAACATGATTGTTCTTCATCCATGTGAAAATAATCGTACATTGTGACAGACGCACGGTCCTGACCTAGAAATACTTCCGGAATGTATGTGATTATGGGCAGGCCGGTTGAATACCTATTTATGGAAAAATTAAGAAGCCAGGTAAACATTCATTTATTTTATATCCCTATGGGCATTCCAAGCATCTCCCTAAATGGTATGTGGCCAAGAGGCATACTGCTCCTTTTTACCAAAAAACAAAGGGGAAAAGCTGACAGTGCATCTTTAAGTAACATCTGTAAATAAAGCCATACTGCAAAATTCTAGTAACTGCTTTGGACATTCAGCTTGTTGCTTCTAGTGTGAACGTTATTGGGGCCCTTCAGCAGTTAGGTCTAGCATATGTCTAGCATCCTCTCCCCTGGACCTGGTTGTAAATAAAAAAAGTTAATTTTAGTATGTACCCCCACCCCCCAATCTTCTAGATAATGAGCTTGGTATACATTCCAGTGCTAGAGGTGGTACCACGAGTGTAGTTCTTCCAAAAGAAAATTGTATGCCATATAGTTTGCAGTAGTTCTTTTAAGGGGGTGCCAGCTATCCAAAGGAGGTGTGGAGGTCACATACATATGCACAATACTCGTGCTTGCACACTTTAAGTCAGCACCACCATGTTGCACATGGCAGCCTTTACTTCCACAGTTGTGGAAAGGAAAAGTAGTGTGCCAGGAAGTGGAAATGTTTATGCGGCCTGCAGAGAGGAAGAGCTACATAAACAAACACTGGAAACTATGCTGGAGCACTGTGGCAGAACATCAGACAGTGGTCCAGTTACGAGCTTCCACAATGCTCTTATACAAATCTAATGATGACATAACATCTGTGGAGCTTGGCCCACACAACTGTAAAAATCAGACTCAGGAGGAGACTATTAACACGCTAGAGATCTGGTCTGGGATTTGCTCATCATCGCAGTCACGTTCTCATTCTTTTCTAAGCAGTAATGTCTGGTAAATGTGCCTTCACCATATCAATTTCAGTGCTGGTAGACTACTTTTGGTTTTCCCCATATTGTATTAGGTGGGGGTAGTGGCAGTCTTGAAGTGGTAGCTGCCGGTGGTGGCATGCTCTGAAAAAAGTGGTCCCCATGCTTGTCTGAACATTTTAGAAATGACACCTTTTCTTGTTTTTGCTGTAAAAAGAACTGACCTCTTTAACACAAAAGCAAGGAGTCAATTATGGCCTCCACCCCTACCCCTTTTTACTTCAAGTGAGGAACGTGATTATGGGTTTGCATCAGATGTATAGTGGCAGTCATAGATGCATAATATTGTTAAACAGTAATCAACTGTATGTAAAAGTTTGTTTTTTTTTGGAATGTGTGCTTTCTTAATGTTGTCAATACCATTCCACCCATTTTGTACTCTGCCCCCAGATTTCTGTGCCCCAAGTACATTATTTTACATTTTTGTGTTCAGGACAAAAATGCCTTTCAAATGAGGGCAGTCACTAATTTAAATTCTTTATAGTTGTTTTTTAATTGCCATCAGAAATGTGAATTTTGTAAAAACAAAACTGGAAATACAGATAATAAAATGACCATACTTTACAAAATATAAGGAATTCAGATTAGTGACTACTCTCATTTGAAAGGTCTTTTTGCCCTGAACAACTTTCAGACTAGTTGGTTTTGTGCACCTGGAATAGCCTTAAAGATACTAAGATTTGTTTGAAATGTGTGCACATTTGCTAAGAATCTTGCACATTGCCTTAGGAAGATTCTTAACGAAAAGCAGTTTGAAATGATACCAAGCTACTGTGCCTTGATTAAGTGCAGGGATCTAGGATGCATTATCAGCATACAGTGTGTCTTATTTTAGAAGGGATTTGGAAGAAACTAATTGAGGACTATAAATCATTTCAGGACAGAGGTCAGATCAGGCTGATGTTATTCCCTTTAATTCTTCCATCTACAACTTTAATGGCCCAGACCAAGCTGCTGCTGATAATGCAACCCCCCCCACACACACACACACATCACAAAGGCATTCACAGCAGTTGTTTTATGATCAGTATACTTGTTGGAGGAGTTACTTCAAAGAAACAAGACTTGAGTCTGTGTTTTTCCCCCTTTCTACTTATTCTGTGCTAATTGAAATGAATGGAAGCAAGTCACATTTCAAGCAAGGCAGTCAGGCATAGTGGGTGGAACAGTGGATGGAAACTTAGGAAATATATGCAGACCTTTACACATTTCAAGCAAGGTAGACAGGTATAGTGGGTGGAAAAACTGGGATTTGCTCGTTATCACAGTCACTTTCTCATTCTTTTCTAAGCAGTAATTTCTGGTAAATGTGCCTTAACCATATTGATCTCAGTGCTGGTAGACTACTTTTGGTTTTCCCCAGATTGTATTAGGTGGGGGTAGTGGCAGTTTTGAAGTGGTAGCTGCTGGTGGTGGCATGCTCTGAAAAAAGTGGTCTCCATGCTTGTCTGCACATTTTAGAAATTATGCCTTTTCTTGTTTTTGCTGTAAAAAGAACTGACCCCTTTAACACCAAAACAAGGAGTCTGTTATGTCCTCCAGCCCGACAGCCCCTTTTCACTTCAAGTGAGGAACATGATTATGGGTTTGCATCAGATGTATAGTAGCAGCCATAGATGCATAATATTGTTAAATAGTAATAAGCTATATGTAAAAGTAGATCTTCTGCCTGAGAACAGGCAGAGAACACCAGGATGAAGGAGCTGCTGGTATAACTTAACTTCTCTACTGGGACTAAGAAGCAGAACTCTACTACTGGGACCTTCAATTTGGGATAAAAAAAAGTTTGTCAGAATTAGTTGAAGTGAATTGTTATCTGTGCAGTTATCTAGGTGCTTGTTTCAGGTGGCTGAAGAGAATTGTTATCTGTGCCATTAACTAAGTGTAGAAAGATTTGCAAAGTAGGAGGAGTGGCTTAGCTAGAAGGAAGCCAGGTTAAAGCCAGATTTAAACACTGCCCTAGATAGCTTCTGCCAGAGAACAGGCAGAGAACACCAGGAGGAAGGAGCTGCTGGTATAACTAAACTTCTCTACTGGGACTATATTGCCCTCCTTCCCGCCCCTCCACCCTAAACCAGTTCTACTTTTATAGGCACAGGATTTGACTGACAACAGGAACTTCCTGTTTGGGAGCAGGAAGTGAGTGGTCACAGAGCCACCAAAGACTCACCATCCTAGAAGGATAAGAGCAGCTCTCTGTCCCCCAACCCCCAGCTGCTGGAGATCTGACTCTGAGCAAGTAAGGAGACTACTAAGAAATATAGGAACTTCTTGTCTCAGAACAGGAAGATCAGGAGCTTAAAGGGCAGAGAGGCAGTAAGTAAGAAGGGAGAAAAAAATAAACAAACAGAGGAACAAGCAAGTATTCCAAACAACAATTAGGGAGCCAGAAATAAGACATGATGGGAGTAGTGCAGTGCAGTGGCTGCGGAGCAGCAATCTTCCAGGGGACGTTCTGGAGGATGCAGTGTTTTTCCATCTGCAGGCACCTCTCTTGGCTGAGGGAGGAGGTTGCTCATCTCCAGATTGAATTGACCAGGATTTGTGGAACCACCAGGACCACTGCCATTGCCCCAGAGGTTGCCGAGAGAGGAGTGGTTGGACCACAGTGGGCTCAGGGAGGGTGAGGGCGGTGGAATAGAGGCACATCCCTCCAGTTGTACCTCTCCACAATTCATATGCCATTCTGGCAAAGTGTGATTCCTATATGGAGGCACCCACAGTGGAGACCAAGGAAGATGCTGGGAACCTCCACAAAGTAGACCCACAGGAGGGTGGAATGGGACCCCACCAGGGAAGGAAACAACTCCTGGTGGGAGACTCCATTGTTATGAAGGTAGAACTGGGGGAGGAAGGGGAGAGGGAGGTAAGGTACCTGCCTGGCACCACGGTTTGGAGGGACAGGGAGTGAATCCTCAGGATTGCCAGAGCAGCTGCACAGGGGAGGGATCTAGATGTCATTGTCCACCTAGAGACAAATTACCTGGCTAAAAAAGGGATCAGAGCAGTTCAGTAAGTGTTTGTGGAGTAGGGGAGGGGACTTAGGCAAGTAGCATGCACGGTAACCTTCTTGGAGGTGCTGCCTGTCTATGGCACAAGTGAGGCTAGGGTGCTCCACACCATGGAATTAAATCAGTGGTTGAAAAACTGTTGCAGAGCTCATGGATTTGGCTTCATTGGGGACTGGGGGTCCACCTGGAGGGATGCAGTCCTATACTGGCATGATGGTCTGCATCTGTCCAGGAGGGGAACCAGGATCCTAGGTGATAGGTATAAATGCTTCATTGGCAAGCATTTAAACTAGCCAAGGGGGGAGGAACTGGAGAGGAGCAGGGAAATCCTAGCCTCCCCCCAAAAAAATCAGGGTACTGAGTGAGGTAAACACCAAGACAGAGATGTCGATAGGGAGAAGGGCAGGGGTAATTGGAGAAAATGACAAATGCAGTAAGTACAGAGATGGGGCAAAAAGGGGTAAGGCCATCAAGAAATGGAAAGTAATGAGTACCAATGCCCATAGTCTGGACAACAAGCTCCCTGAGCTAGTGGCCTTGATGGAAGTGGGATGCCTGGATATAGTAGCAGTTACAAAAACATGATATACAGAGAACCATGACTTGGATGTTGACATACCAGGGTACACAATCTACAGGAGAGACAGGGAAGGGAGAAGAGGGGTGGAGTAGCTCTCTATGTAAGGGAAGGGATAAAAGCAACTGAACAAAAGAGTAAACAGGGAGCAAAGAAGGTACTGTGGGTCACCTCAGAGACTGGAAATGGCACCACAATCTGCACAGGGGTTGTATATAGTCCCCCATGTCGGGGGAAGGAATGGACAAGGATATGACAGAAGGCATCCTTAGAATAGCAGAGAAAGGGGAGATACTGTTGATGGGGGACCTTAATATGCCAGATGTTAACTGGAGCACCTTTGCTGCAGCCACATCCAAAAGCAGGGCCCTTCTTGATGCCCTTCCGGTGGCATGCCTCAGACAGCTAGTTTTGGAACCCACTCATGGAGGAGCAATCTTAGAACTCATACTCTCAAATAGGGACAGTGAGACGATCTCAGATCTAGAAGTGGGTAGCCATCTGGGAACAACTGACCACCAAACAGTGTGGTTCATTACAAACTCAGCTACAGAGTCAAGCCATACAAAAGTGAGGGTACTGGACTTCAGGAGGGCTGATTTTGGCAAGATGGGAGAGTGCCTTAGAAAAGCACTAGCAAACAGGCTAGAAGGAGGGGTGGAGCAACAATGGGGAAACATCAAAACTGCCATCACAGAGGCAACAAGCCTTTGTGTGAAGCAAATAAATAAATAAAAATGAAAGAAATAGTCACTATGGTTCTCAAAAGAGGTGGTGGTGAAGGTTAGGGAGAAAAAGATAGCATTTAGGAAGTATAAGGAAACACAGAAGGAGTAGGACAGAGAACTGTACCAGTTAAGGCAGAAGGAAGCAGGGAGGGTAGTTAGAATAGCAAAGGCCTAAACTGGGGAAAAGATAGCCAGCTCGGTTAAGAAGGGGGATAAAACCTTTTATAGGTATATCAGGGAGTATAGAAAGATGAAGGGAGGGATGGTGAGGCTGAATAGAATGGATGGTGGGTGGGCAGAGAGGGACAGTGGAAAAGCAGGGATACTGAACAAATACTTCTGCTCAGTATTCACAAAAGAGGAGGAGGAGAGGTGTCTAATACAATTAAGAGAAACACTCTGGTTAGGGAGGTTGATCCCAGTCCTTTCACAGAAGAAAGGGTTCTGAAAGAACTCCTAAAACTGAAGGTGGACAAAGCAATGGGGCCTGATGGAATTCACCCCAGAATTCTAAAAGAATTAAGGAGAGAACTAGTGACACCACTGCCTACCTTTTTTAATAAATCATGGGAGGATGGTGTGGTAACTGAGGACTGGAGGAAGGCAGATGTGTTTCCCCTTCACAAAAGTGGGAGCAAGACAGAGGCAGGAAACTACAGACCTGTCAGTTTGACCTCTGTGGTAGGGAAAGTGATGGATTCACTTCTGAAGGAAATAATTGTTGAGTATCTAGAGGCCAGTGGGGCACAGGACCCAAGGCAGCATGGTTTCATAGTGGGAAGGTCATGTCAGATGAATCTAATTGAGTTCTTTGACTGGGTGACCAAAGTAGTAGACCAGGGCGGGGCTGTGGACATGGCCTACCTAGACTTCAGCAAGGCATTTGACACAGTCTCACACAAAAGATTAAAAGTCAAATTAACCAGCCTGGGAGTGGGTCCCAGGGTGGTAGCCTGGGTAAAACATTGGCTGGACAACAAAACACAGAAGGCAATTGTAAATGGAGTCCACTCTGAAGAAAGAGGGGTTACTAGTGGGGTACCACAGGGTTCAGTACTGGTCCAGTCCTTTGTAATGTCTGTATAAGTGACATTGCAGAGGGACTGGAAGGAAAAGTATGCCTCTTTGCAGATGACACAAAGATCTGCAACAGGGTTGATACACAAGGAGGCATGGAAAGAATGAAAAGGGACTTGGCAAGGTTGAAGGAATGGTCAGAAGTATGGCAGCTTTGATTCAATGCAAAGAAGTGCAAAATAATGCACCTGGGAAACAAAAACCCTGGGGAAGATTACACAATGGGGGGGGAGCGGTAGTAACAAGAACAAAAATGGAAAGGAACCTTTGGGTAATCATATCAGATGAACTTAAGGTTAGCAAGCAATGTGAGAAGGCAGTAGGGAGGGCTGGGAGGATACTGGGATGTATAGGGAGAGGCATCACCAGCAGAAAACAGGAAGTTGCTATCCTTCTGTACAGACAGTTGATGATACCCCATCTGGAGTACTGCATCCAGTTCTGGAGACCTCATCTCCACAAGGACATAGGCAGAATGGAGGCAGTCCAGAGGACGGCAACTAAAATGGTGCAGGGTCTGCAAGAGAAGCCATACAAGGAGAGACTGAAGGAGTTTAATATGCATACCCTTTGAGGAAAGGAGGTAGAGGGGGGACATGATAGAAACTTTTAGGTATCTCAGTGGAATCAACAAAGTCCAAGAGGGTAGCATCTTTCAGAAAAAGAGATGGGCAAGAACAAAGGGACACTATTTGAAGATAGAGGGGGATGGCTCAGGGGCAATGTGAGGAAGTATTTTTTCACAGAGAGGGTGGTGGACGCATGGAACAGCCTTCCTGAGGAGGCTGTGGGGTCTAAAACTGTGAGAGAATTCAAGAATGCATGGGACAGGCATAAGGCAATTTTTGTGGCGGGGTAGGAAGAAATAGGCTGCTGGTTAAATAGGATCTGCAGCTAATCCTGTAGGTAGGGAAATCAACAGACTAGGTGGGCCAAGTTGTCCTTATCTGCCGTCAAAGTCTATGTTTCTATGTCTATGTTTTTTTAAATCATGTGCTTTCCTAATGTTGTCAATACCACTCCAACAATTTTGTACTCTACCCCCAGATTTCTGTGCCCCAAGTACATTCTTTTACATTTTTGTGTTCAGGACAAAAAGGCCTTTCAAATGAGGGCAGTCACTAATTTAAATTCTTTGTAGTTTTTTTAACTGTCATCAGAAATGTGAATTTTGTAAAAACAAAAATGGAAATACAGATAATAAGATTACCATATTTTACAAAATATGAGGAATTCAGATTAGTGACTACCCTCATTTGAAAGGTATTTTTGTCCTGAACAACTTTCAGGCTAGTTGGTTTTGTGCACCTGGAATAGTTTTAAAGATATTTAGATTTTTTTGGAATGTGTGCACATTGTCTTAGGAAGATTCTTAATGAAAAGCAGTTTGAAGTTCTGTCTCCAACATTCTAAACACACAATGGGTCTAAAGTTAAAGGGGACATGAATTGATTACTTATGTGCAGGTGTTTGAAATGTCTCTATTTTCATAAATTATATTCATATCTCTAAAGGATCCCTATTTAACTGTGCCTGAATAAAAGCTGAACCTGTCAGTTGTGTTTTGTTTTGGTTTTAGATTTACAGAACTGTTATTTAATACAACAGCGGATTAGGTACATATGGGCACATGTTGATACATGGACATATTAGAATAACAGTATCTCAATTACAAGGGGGTCTGTGTTAGGTTTGGGTTTTGAATATACACATACACTAGTCACTTGTTACAGAATTGCAGATATATCATGTTTAAGACAGTATAAGTTTGACTATTCATGAGTAGTATGGACTTACTGTACACAGAGTTTAAAAAACATGTATCTGAACATTACATTGTGTAAAATTTGACACAACTGTGTGAAACAGCTGGAGAATGCTTAATTTACATTAGGGAAGGTTGTCTTCTAACCTATTTTTCACTTAACACATATATATTTTCATATTTATAAGACGTTTAACATTATTTACTATGTATTGCTGAAAGAGCGACTGATGCGTAAAAGAAAACTTTGAAAAACATAAAAAGTAGGAAAATTCTGTTTGTACTCTATATATATTCTAGATTTCTCCTTCCCTTTATTTATTACTGAGGATGTGTGCATAGATACATGATTTTTATCCCTTACAGTTACTTTAAAGTTAATCTGCCCCTATAGCTTACCCCCTACTTCAAGTCATAGTGCTCTGTTGTGACATCACAATCTGTTGCCATGATAATAGCTGTGATGTCACACGCAGTGCATTATGACCTCAGGTGGGGAGACAACAACAGAAATAGAAGTACTCTTCAGGAGCAAAAATCCTGTTTTCATGCAAATGACCTCAGCAATAAATAATGGGGAGGAGGAAAAAAGAACTAATGTGAAATACAAGCTAAACGTAATCAAAATATTGAGCTCTATGCACTATGGTGTGGAGTGGCTACGTGCCGTGTACCCATCCCGCGTAATCACTCTGCACCCATTGTGCTCCCGAGCAGCTGGCTGTGATATTCATCTATGGGGCATGCAGCCTCCTCCGCCAGACTGTGCGGAGGGCAACGTGGTCAGGACAGGCAGGGGGCAAGCCGGGGGGCATGCATTCTGTGACATTCACAGAGTCATGGAGCAATGGTCACAGGGGTCACACAGCACACAGGGGGAACCCCTGCCATAAGGTCTGCATGCCTCCCAGGATGTCACACCCCTGGTTGCCAAACGTCAGGTAGGGCATGCCTTCCCCACACCATACTGCCACAGACCATGGACAATAACTGGTTGTCAGGGGATGGCTGACTGGGCACCAACCCATTTCTTCATTTCCGCATGTGGCGCAGCAGCAGCCATTTCTCCACATCTGTGGGTGCAACAAATCCACCAGCAGACCAGGTCGGGCATCCCATTGGATGCCCACTCAGTCTCTATATCTGTCTTCCACGCTCCCACGCACCAGAAGGTGGGGCCACAGACAGGTGTGCATCAGTGGTGCATACCCCTGGGTGTGCTTCTGTCCACAAGTGTAGCCTTTCATGGCAGGATACGTGATTCTGGTGTGTACTTCCTGCCCCTATGTACATAGGGCCCATTATGTTTTGTTAAAGTTCTCCTGAAGTTGTCAGCTCCTCTTTAAGCTTATTTTTCTTTGTGGTTTTTAATCATTGTCATGTACTAATACTAGCACAGGCACATGCAGAGGGTTCTAAAATGCAGCTTCAGTTGGTTTATAGCTTTTCTCAGAGAGCGAACTTTCAAGTCAGTGTCATTTGACCTTTGGATAGTTTTCCTTTGATGAAATGTTTGCTGTCTTTATGTGGGTATGTTGTGTTTTTGAATGCAGTTTTACCCAATGGAGTCCTTAACAACTTTTCATCTATTTTTTTTGTATGATCTGGGTTTTGAGAAAGTAAGTTCTTCTAAAACAACTGCCAGTGTTTTCTGATGAAGGAGTCTGTGTAATCCAAAAGCTAAAAGCACCTGTGTTCTTTTGTAACAACTCTGTTGGTCCAATAAAAAGTATCAAATCATCTGTTTCTGTGGATCTTGTGTTACAAGGACCAATACAGTAACAAGTTTTTCTGTGGCTTCATGGTTTCAGAAATGTTAGCAGGAATTTATCAGTACAGTGCCCACAGTTCTGAAACAATGAAATGACTTCGTCAAAACTCCAAATTATTGGTTTCATGAAAGGAACTGCACAGAATGTTGTCCATACAAAGAAAACAATTACTGCAGTGCAGTGTTCATGAGGGAGGAGGCATGGGTGGGAGGCAACACCAGGTCAGTTGATATTGAGGGGGCAGGGGTGGATGTGAGTCCCTTCCAGGAAGAGGAGATTAAGAGAGAACTCAAGGGCCTGAAGGTGGACAAGGCCATGGAGCTGGATGGGGTTCACCCAAGAGTGTTGAGGGAGCTAAGGGAGGTGTTAGCGGCCCCCTTGACCACCCTGTTCAACAAGTCCTTACACTCGGGGGAAATCCCAAAGGACTGGAAGTGTGCAGATGTACTGCCCCTGCACAAGGGTGGGGGGAGGCAAGACATGAGCAATTACAGGCCAATAAGTCTGATTTCTGTGGTCAGCAAGCTCATGGAAAAACTGCTCAAGGACAGAATCACCAGCTACCTGGAGGCACACGGCCTCCTTGACCCTAGGCAGCACAGCTTTTCCAAGGGCAGATCTTGTCAAACAAATTTGGTTGTTTTTTTTGACTGGGTCACCAGGGTAGTGGATCTGGGTGGGTCAGTGGACATAACTTACCTGGATTTCAGGAAGGCTTTTGATACACTACCCGCACAGAAGGCTACTGTACAAAATAGAGCATCTGGGGCTGGGGTGGGGGTGGTGATTATAAGGTGGGTGTGAAACTGGTTAGAGGGACGACTGCAGAGGTTGTTAGTCAATGGCATCCCCTCGGGAGTGTCAGGAGTCACTAGCGGTATTCCCCAGGGCTTAGTGCTGGGGCCCCTGCTGTTCAACATCTTTACAAGAGACATAGTGGCGGGGGTGGAGGGTAGCGTGAGGCTATTTGTTGATGATGTAAAGATCTGCAAAAGAGTGGATATGCAGGATGGAGCCGAGAGGATGCAGAGGGACCTAGGAAAATTGGAGGAATGGGCCAGGAAGTGGAAGCTATCGCTTAACATGGCAAAATGCATAATCATGCACCAGGGCAGGAAAAAATGGGAGCGCAGAATACAGATTGGGGGGACAAGCCATTGACAGTGACCAAGTGAGAAAGGGACCTGGGCATCATCATTTCACAGGACTTGAAGGTGGCTGGGCAGTGCGGGAGGGCAGTGGCTAAAGCCAGCAGTGTGTTGGGTTGTATTGGAAGGGGGATCACCAGCAGGGGGAAGGAGGTCCTGATATCCTTGTACACCCAGCTGGTCAGGCCGTATATCAAATATGGGGTCCAGTTCTAGAGGTCTTACCAAAAAAGGATGTGGAGAGGGTGGAGCAGATACAAAGGAGGGCTACCAAGATGGTGAAGGGTCTTGATTACTTGCCATATGAGAGACTGGGAGCCCTTGACATGTACTCCCTGGAACAGAGGAGGGAGAGGGGGACATGATAGAGACTTTTAAGTACCTAAAAGGGATCAAGAAAGTACCTACTTAGAACCTATTCAAACTGAAGGGTTGTCCCAAAAAAAGGGGTCATGTTCTCCAACTTGAGGGGGATAAGATTAGAGGTAACATCAGGAACTACTTCTTTACCCATAGGGTGGTGGACACCTGGAATGAGCTGCGTAATGAAGTGGTGGGTGAGAATACAGTGTGGGAGGTTCAAGAAGGCTTGGGACAGACCTAGAGGGCTGTTGAAGGGACGGGGAGGGCAATCAGAGCAAGCCTAGAGGATGCTAGGCAAATGGGCAGACTAGGTGGGCCTAGTGGTCCTTTTCTGCCATCACTTTCGTATGTTCCTATGTTCCTAATACAAAATATGACTGACAGCTTCAACTTTTATTCAGGCACAGTTGGCACAGTTAAATAGGGATCCTCTAGAGGTATAAATGTAATTTATGAAAATAGAGACATTTCAAACAGCTGCACATAAGGGATGGTGCAGGCCACAACACTGGTGAAAGAGCTGTTGCAGGAGATGTATTAGCAGCAAATTTGGAGCCAGGAATGGCCACATCAGTGGCTAGGAGGAGTTCAGTGATCTGAGTTCTAGCTCCCAATAAAAAGCCAGGGCACCATTTTTGGGACTCGTGGCTGGGCCTTTTAAGGGACAAGCCCAGCCACTCTTTGGACATTAGTTTGCCAACCATCCACCCCAGCCCGATCTCTATTAAATGCTTGGAGGAGGAGGGGTCAGGTGGAAGTAGGTCACTGATTGGTTGGGTGGCTATACTGGGGTTTTTTCCAGTCGTGACTCCGACTATTCTTGGAACTGTTAGGGGATGTAACTCTGTTCATGCTCTTTTATGCTGCTTAGTAGCTTGGTCCAAAAGCTGTGTTTTTAATTTCACAGACTACATCCCTTGCATATGGCTGCCTATAGAGGGTTGTGGGTAGGTCTACCTGGGGGTGGGGACCTGGTCAAGGGTGAACATCTAAGAATGTTTGGAGAGGGCCTCTGGGAGTGGCCCCCCTGCCACCAGGGCAGGCATCTTTGGCAGGATTGTAGGGTACACTGGCTGAGGGGCAGCTACGGTCCTAAACTGGGCCTGGAGGGAGGGAGGTTGCCCAGTTTGTAGGCAGTTATTGTAGATCGGGTGGAGCTTGACTGGGTAGAGAGGAAACTGGAGTTGTTGGGGGGAATAAACATGTCTGGGAGGGCCTGTGGGGAGCAGGAGAGCAGTGATAGAGTGCGACCTAGATCCATTTCATCAGGCAGGAGTGGAGAACCTATGGGGCGTGGGCTAGTAGCAAAGGGGGTAGCTATCTGAGAGGTAACTGGTAGAGGAAACAGGCTAAATCATATGAGACGGGGGGAACAGGTGGGTTTGGACTGACAGGAGGCCTACTGGAGGAGTGGATAGTGGGAAATCAGGACAAAAAAAGAAAGTTGGTTTTGAGTGCTATAATAAATTTGAGCCATTGAGTAAGTTGGTTGGAGAGGATGTGGTGAGAGAGGGTAGAGGAAAAAAGGTGGGTGGAGGAGTGAGGGGATATGGTGACTCAGATGAGGGTGGGCATCAGTAATTCAAATAAATATGCTAGCAGGGGAAGGGGCAAATTAAGTGTCAAAGAAGGGGAGGGAAAACCAGCAGAGGGAAGGTGTGGAGGCTGCAAGTCAACTTGGTGTGAAAGGAGGAGAGACTGAGATGAGGGAGAGGCGTCCTTTGAGAGAGAGGATCATACCAGAAGGCCCAAAGGTAAGGGGACCTGCAGGTGGGCATGGAAGGAAAAGAAGAAAGGGGGAGGAGGTAGGAGGGGTGATGGTGATGGGAATGCCGTGTTGGGGACTGGAGAGGTGGGAGCTGGAAGGGGGGAGGAGGTCAGACAAAAAGGCTCGACTGGGGTAGAGAGTGGAGTGGAGGCTAAACTGGGGGGAGCTGTGGAACTCAGTTATAAAAGGTACAACAAGAGGGGTAGGGCGGCTGGCGGTTCTCTTGTACAGGGTCCAGAGAGAAGCCAAGGGGAAGTGGTTTCGAGGAGGGAGAAGGTGAGGGGGGCTGGCGGGGAGTACAAAAAGGAGGTGCACAAAAGGGCAAGGGGGACACTTAGGTTCTTCTGCTGGGGGGCTCCATGATCAGGGCCATTCATTGAGTGGGGCAGGGTGAGGGAAAATCCAGTCCTGTTAAGGTAGTAGGTATTTCTGGTCTGACTGTGCATAGGGCGAAATTCAGGGTGTATGAGCTGGCGAGGGACTGTGGAGGATCACCAGACTTCCTGGTGCATCTGGGAACAAATGATATTGTCAGGAAGAGTGTGCTGGAAATTCAGGCAAGGTTCAAAGAAATGGCCAAGGTCTGTCACGACAATGGATGCACAGTCTCCTTCTCAGAAATCCTGCCAGTGCCGAGGGCCACTGTGGAGAACAAACAGAAGATCAGGGAGATTAATGACTGGCTTAGGCAGTGGGGTGAAGCACAGGGGATTGGGGTGTCAGGAGACTGGGGGGAGTTTGGGAAGACAAGGAACTGTATGCTTTGAATTGGCTTAACCTAAATCCGGTAGGGAAGGAAGTTCTTAAACGGTGGCTGACAGATTTAATTCTGGCTAGATGGGGTTTAAACTTGTGAGGGGGGAGGGGGGCACTGCCAGGCTTATACGGCCATCCACACCGCCAGTAGGACTGACCTGCAACTCCATGGGGGGGGGACAGACAGTCCCCTAGAGGAAAGGTGTGGATGGATGGATGTATGAAAGATCTGGGGAGGATATGGTAGAGGAGTAGGGACAAGGGTTGGAGGGTGGCTTTAATAAATGCCAGGAAGTTCAAATAAATCCAACAGGTGAACAGCGCAACACTTCAAGCTGCTGCAGGCGTCGGAGTGCAAACCTCAAATTTATATATATATATATATATATATATATATATACAGAACCAAAAGAAATGAGCACTCAGGAACGCAGGAAAAAATACAATACAGTGTTTTTAATCCATGTGTGGCAAATCAGGACACCCTGCGTGACTAAACACCTTCAAAGGGTATAGCTAATCTTACAAACAAAACATATATATATATGCTCTTAGTGATGACATCATAATTAAGAGACAGTTAATTCATTCTATACCCCATTCTACCTAATCATTTATTCTTCCAATATATAACCACTTATTTTAACAAATTTTTAGAAAATATACTTCTACAAAAAATATACAAAGAGTTTTTGTTTGTAAATACAGACACAAAAGAATAAAAATGCCCAAATTACTATACAAGGCTATTGACAGTCTTTATACTTTCTTAACACTTTCTATGTATGTTCACAAATATTTCTGTGTTAGTTTAAACTATCATATCTAGAAATATCTGGACTGAAAGACTTTGTATAAACATCATCTCCTAGTTTAATCTGTAAATATATTTAATACGGTATAATTTACACTGCAGGTAAAAGGAACCTATGAATAAATACAAATTCAAGGTTAAAATAATGAGGTAGAGTATGCAATACCAGATGATGTCACTAGATGGCAAACAAATGGCTTATGAGATGTAATGTCAAGACACAGAATGAAGTGATGAAGGTGTTTTGAACAAACACACTAGTGGTGACACTCAAAACGCACTGATGTCAAAATTGTGATCACCCTACGTCCACTTCAGGCCAACAATGGGAGAAGGGAGATCATTCTGATGGGGATCTACTCAGATAACATCTTACACCAACTTCTGAAATGAGAAAGACAAAACAAGACAAAAATGAATATTACAGAGAAAACACAAAATATCACACAAAAATATGTCTTGCTCCTGTCCCCACTATTTTCGACCATCTTTCAGAAAGGGTTTCAAATTCCACTGGTCATTAAGACCATCAGGTTTAACAGTCTTAAGTCTGTATATCCACCTGCTCTCTTTCTTAAGCAGTTCATGTATTCTGTCCCCCTCCAAATTTCATAGGTGCTTGCCATTCTAATCCCATCAACTTCATACCTTTAGGGTCAGAGTTATGTACTTTCAAAAAATGTTCTCCCACAGGGGTGTCCATCCTTGCACTGACTATATTTTTCACATGTTCCTGTACTCTAACCTTCAGATTTCTTGTGGTGCATCCTATGTATATATGGTTGCATTCACACCACAATATATAGACCACAAAAGTGGTATCACAATTAATAAATTCCTTAATTTCATACTTGTTACCTGTAAGGGGATGTACAAATTCTGTTTCTACCATATGGTAACTACTTATGTTGCATCTCTGACACCTAAAATTGCCTACTGGTTTGATACCCAGCCATGTACTTCTGTCTGGCACTACCAATCTGCTATGAACAAGTTTATCTTTCAGATTCTTCCCCCTGGAGAATGTAATTCTTTGGTTTTCCCCAACTACCTCTCTCAGTTTAGGGTCAGAGTGTAACAAATACCAATTTTTGTGTATCATGTTACCCAATTATCCTGCCCAATTATTGAATTCAGTAACACAACTCACAGGGAATGTGTTATCAGAGGTGAGGAATGTAGTATTTGTCTGTTTAAGTTGATCTTTTCTATTTTGTTTTAATACTTTCCCCATTGCTGATAACAACAGTCCTTCCTGGTATCCCCTATCCCTAAAATGTTGTCTTAGTTCTTCTGCCTGTATAAGTAAATCTCTCTCTTCTGAGCAATTTCTTCTCAGCTGAAGAAACTGTCCATATGGGATGGACTCTTTCCATTTCTCTGGATGGGCACTGCCTGCTCTAAGTACACTGTTAGTGGCTGAAGGTTTTCTATAGCATCTGGTTACAACATCCCCTGGTATATGCTGAGGTCTCAAAATTTCCAGATCCAGAAATTCAATTTTATCTGGATCAGATTTATGAGTGAAATTCATATTGATATCATTCATATTTAACCATTTAACAAACTGTTGTATTTCTGAGACCTCGCCAACCCAAACACATAGTATGTCATCAATAAAGCAAGCCCAAAATGCAGTTTTATCTAGAAAGGGATTTGTGCTCTGAAAAACTGTAAGTTCTTCCCATTTTCCCAAAAAGAGGTTAGCATAAGCTGGCGCCATCACAGCCCCCATCACTGTACCACACATCTGAAGGTAGTTTTCACCTAAGAACTCAAAGTGATTGTGTCAGAATGAATTTGATGGCCTCCAAGATAAAATCTATTGGTGTATTATCTTTGTCTACCACTTTTTCTAAGAAGTAATGGCAGGCACTAATTCCTTGTATATGCTGAATACGTGTGTAAAGAGATTCAGCATATACTGTTACCCAAACCACCGTATCCTTCCATTTTAATCTGGACAATTTCCAGATGACATGTGTAGTGTCTTTAGTGTAAGTCTCCAATTTCGTAACCTCGTGCTGAAGAAAAAATCAACAAACTGTCCTAATTTCTCAGTGATTGACCCTATAGAGGAAATAATCGGTCTCCCAGGGGGATCCCTCATATTTTTGTGTACTTTTGGCAAGATATAAAAGCAGGGTACTATCGGATTTTCACACCATATGAATTTCCGTTCTTTTTCACTAATATCTCCCCTATGCACCGCTTCTTGCAATAAATGGTTCAGTTCTGTCTAAACTTGTACATAGGGTTACTGTTAAGTTTATTGTAACTAGTGCAGTCACTAAGCATCTTTAAGACAATTGTCACATAATGTT
This sequence comes from Neoceratodus forsteri, assembly GCA_016271365.2. Taxonomy (NCBI): domain Eukaryota; kingdom Metazoa; phylum Chordata; order Ceratodontiformes; family Ceratodontidae; genus Neoceratodus; species Neoceratodus forsteri. The sequence continues at coordinate 793,149,409 of CM057449.1, forward strand.
CTCTGTCTAATATGACAATGTTCCCTCCCTTGTCTGCTGGTTTCAGTACAATAGTAGTGTCAGATTCTAGCACTTTCAAAGCTGTTAATTCATTTTGTGTAAGGTTACCACTTTTGGGTCTACCTGCTTTCTGTAAACCTCATTAACTTCCTTTAGTACTATATTTTCAAAAACTGAAATGGCAGAGTTAAGTACATGTGGACAAAATTCAGATACAGGGCAAAACAGTTTCTTTCTCTGATTTACAATGTTGAGTTACTTACACCAGGGGTCTAGAACCAGAAGACCTCAGATAATCATGCTCAATTTCATTTAGAATAAAATCAATATCCTCAACTGGTTCACAGACTGCACTCTGTGTATCTGAGATTCCACTATCTGTTGTAGTTCCTCTATGTTAGTAGAAAAACCCATTGTTCCTTGTTGTTGTTCTTCAAATCTTTTACTAAAAATGCTTTTAGTCTAATTTTACAAAAAGTTTAGCAAATCCACTGGGACCTGAAATCATTAAGTTGTGGTGTGGGTACAAAGAAGTTGTTGTTTGTAAGATTGGCTATACCCCCTTTGAAGGCGTTTAGCTGAAGCGCAGGGGTCCTGGATTTGCCACAAGGATTAAACTAAATGCCAGGAGCCTGGGGAATAAAATGCCTGAGTTCCAGGCCATGCTGTTTGAAGGTGGGGTGGCTGCAGCAGCAGTCACTGAAACTTGGGCCACCACTGGCCATGACTAGGACCTTAATCTGAGTGGGTACCTTGTGCTAAGGAAGGACAGAAAGGTGGGCAGAGGGGGAGGAGTAGTAATGTTCATTAGGGATAACATCAAGATTATGAGAGTGGAGGAAGCAGAGGGCAACATGGAGGCCCTATGGGTCACCTTGTGTACCCCAGTAGGAGTGAAGATCAAGTTGGGGTTGGTATATAGGCTCCCAGGACTAGCGAAGGACCTGGGGAATTGCCTGTTGGCTAAAATTAAGGGGCAGTGTGGACTGGAAGGGGAAGGAATGGTGTTGATGGGAGACCTTAACATGTCAGCTACTGATTGGGGTTCTATGACGTCCACTGTAACCAGGGAGCAGAAGCTGCTGGATGGCTTCTTGAACATGTTCCTCAATCAGCAAGTGATGGACCAACGAGGGAGGGAGGGACATACCCTGGATGTGGTTTTAGTGGATGGGGATCTTGTATGAGGTCTGGTTGTGGAAGAACCCCGAGCTGGGAGCGACCACAACACAGTTTGGTTTCGGCTTAAACTGGGGGAGGGGATCACTCAAGGACAATGATAGTTGATTTTAGGGGTGGACTTTCAGAACGTGGGGAAACTCTCAAGGCGTTTGTGGGAGATAAAAACAGGCTTGAGCGTGGAAGATGGGTGGAGATCATAAAGTGAGGGCTATTGGAGGCCATCAGGACCTGTGCAAGTGTGAAGTGCAAGGGAAGTAGGTCTTGTAAACCATGCTGATGGACCAAGAAGGTCCAGGAGGCAGTAAGGGAGAAAAAGGCTGCCTACAGTAGGTACAAAAAAATGAGAGGAGAGAGGGATAGAGAGAACTGTCACCTTGCAACCTGGAAAGTCAATAGAGTGGTGAGGGGGGCAAAGGCCTGGAAAGAGTAGAGGCTAGTGCAGGGGATACAGGGTGGAGAAAAGGGGTTCTTTAGGTATGTTAGTGAGTGGAGGAAGGTCAAGGACCAGCTCAGAAGGTTGAGGACAGCTGGGGGTGGTGGAAGGGGCTGGAGAGCAGGCGGGTACTGAATGATTACTTTGTCTGAGTGTTCACTAGGGAGGAGGCTGGGGAACTTCCAAAAAAGGGATTGAAGGACACAGAAGGCGCAGCAGATCTGACTATTGGGGTACCTGTTGAAGAACTAGCTGCTGGGGGAGGTAGGCCAGGGGTGAGATATCAGGCTGGTTCTGCTGAATGGGGCGGGGGACACAGATGCTGATATTCTTATCGGTCGAGTGTGGGAAGCCCTCCAGTCCCTAAAAAAGGATAAATCTCTGGGGTCTGATGCTACTTATCCCAGAGTACTGAGGGAGTTGGCAGATGTTTTGGCTGTGCCATTGGAAGATCTCTTTAACTTGTCGCTCCAGACAGGGAGGATGCCATGGAATTGGAAGCAGGCACATGTTGTGCCCATCCATAAAGGGAATCGAGAAAAGAGCCAGGAAACTATAGACCTGTCAGTTTGGCGTCAGTGGTGGGAAGAGTAATGGAGAGCATACTGTACTTAAGTCAGTTGCTTCAGAATCTGGGCTGGTTCACAGCAGCTGTAACCCATCCTCCCTCCTCTGTCTAGGGGCCGATGTAACATAGAAACATAGAAGTTAACGGCAGATAAGGACCATAAAGGCCATCCAGTCTGCCCATTTCTTTTTCTACCTTATGAATGTGCCATTGGCCTTTGCTCTGTCAATGGCCTATCTATTCATACTCATCTGTATTGCTCCCTTATGCCTATCCCATGCCTGTTTGAAGCCCTGCACTGTATTCATATCCACCACTTCCTGAGGTAGGCTGTTCCATGCATCCACCACCTTTTCTGTAAAATAGAACTTCCTCACATTATCCCTTAATCAACCTCCCTCTAATCTCATGCTGTGTCCTCTTGTCCTGCTATTTTTCTTATATTGAAACATGTTAGACTCTTTCACCTTGTTAATGCCCTTAAAGTGTTTGAATGTTTTGATCATACTACCACTCTCCCTCCTTTGCTCAACGGTATACATATTGAGTTCTGTTAATCTGTCCTCATATGTTTTCTGATGCAGTCCCTGCACCATTTTGGTTGCCCTTCTCTGGACTGCCTCAATTTGGTTAATATCCTTGTGAAGGTGTGGCCTCCAATACTGCACACAGTACTCCAGATGAAGCCTAACCAGTGTCTTGTAAAGAGAGATTATTACCTCCCTCTTACAACTTGTGATACCCCTACTAATACACCCCTATATCCCCCTAGCCTTACCTACTGCTTTAGTGGTCTGCTTGGATGATTTCAAGTCATCTGTGAAGATGATGCACAAGTCTCTTTCTTCCCTTTTGATGCCAGCAACTCCCCTCCCAACCTATAGGTGGCTTCAGGGTTTCTCTTCCCTATGTGCATGATCTTGCACTTCTTTACGTTAAACCCTAGTTGCAACTCTTCTGACCATTTTACCAGTTTATCCAGATCTCTTCTCATTCTGCCCACACCATCTGGATCATCTACTCGGTTGCAGATCTTGGTGTCATCTGCAAACAGACAAGCCTTAGCCTCTAGTCCATCTGCAATGTCACAGATGAAGATACTGAAGAGGACTGGCCACAGGACTGATCCCTTAGGTACCCCGCTTGTGACTTTCATCTCTTCTGACTGTATACCATTTACCACCACTATCTGTTTTCTGCCCATCAAACAGTTTGCCACCCAGCTGACCAACGTCTGACTCACACAGAGCCTACCCAGCTTATTAATCAATCTTCTATGTGGAACAGTATCAAAAGCTTTGCTGAAGTCAAGGTAGACGACATCAACTGCTCCCCCTTGGTCCACCACTCTGGTTACCCAGTCAAAGAAATGTATGAGATTAGTTTGACAGGATCTTCCTGTTGTAAACCCATGCTGTCTTGGATCCTGTGCTCCTATGGATTCCAGGTGTTGCACTATCCTTTCCTTACAGAGTAGCTCCATAATCTTGCCCACTACTGAGGTAAGACTGACTGGTCTGTTGTTTCCTGCCTCCTCCCTGCTACCACTCTTGTGGAGTAGGATCACATGAGCCCTTCTCCAGTCTTCTGGGACCTCTCCTGTGCTATGAGACCCACTAAACAGTTCTGATAATGGCTTTGCTAAATCCACCCTTAGCTCCTTTAGTACCCTGGGATGTATGCCATCAGGTCCCATTGCCTTGTCCGCCCTGAGCTTATCGAGCTTGTGTAGGACCCTTTCTTTTGTGAAGGGACTAGTGCACACCTCCCTTCCCGCTGTGTCCATGGTGCTGAGCTGTGGGCCCTGCCCTCCCTTCTCCTCAGTAAATACTGAGCAGAAGTATCTATTTAGGATAGATGCTTTTACATGACCCTCCTCCTCACACATCCCTTTATCCCCTTTGATCTTAGCAATACCCCCTCTGGACTTTCTCCTTTTACTAATGTATCTATTTAAAGTCTTGTCACCTTCTTTTGCTCTTTGTGCTAGTGTTTCCTTGGTTTGGGTCTTTGCCTGCCTTATTGTCTTTCCTGCTTCCCTTAGGGAAGTTTAGTATGCCTCCCTATCTTCATCCCACTACATTCCCTTATATTGCCTGAAGGTCAGCCTTTTGGCTCTGACCTTTTCTGCTACTGTTTTTGAGAACCAACATGGTTTATTTCTACTTTTGCACTTCCTTTTCTCTCTAACACAATGGGATGTTGCTTCAAGTATTGCATCCTTAATGCTTTCCCACTTTGCCTGTTTTCTCTCACCTGTATTTCTTCTTGCCAGGGCTAGCTTAATTCTGTTGGCCATCTTATGAAAGTCAACTCCTCTGAAGTCCCATATTTTTGCCTTGGAATGGGATGATTTAGTTCTAGTGGCCAAATTGAACCATACCATGTGATGGTCACTGGCCCCCAGGTGACCTTCCACCTGGAGATCTGTGATCCTTTCCCTGTTAGTCAGTACTAGATCTAGAATAGTCCTGTCTCTTGTGGGTTGTTGTACCAGCTGTGTGAGGCCATCCCCCTGCAAGGAATCCACTACGTGTCTAGTTCTGGCAGATGTTCCTGCTGGTATTGACCAATCTGTATCTGGCATGTTGAAGTCTCCCATTATCAGAACCTCCCCTTTAGCTGTCATGTTTTCTCTATATTCTAACAGTAATGTGTCTATGTCCTCCCCCAGTCTGGAGGCCTGTACACAACCCCCGTTTGTATGGCTGTCCCATTTCCTGTTTCCAGGGTGACCCATAGTTCTCCTGGCTCCTTATGTGTATTCTGAATTTCTGTAGCATTGATATTTTCATTGACATAAATGGCCAATCCACACACACCCCTTTTTGCACCTCGGTCTCTTTTGAACAGTACATAGCCAGGTACTAAAGTCTCCCAAGTGTGGTTACTGGTGAACCATGTCTTGCTAATGGCTGCTAGATCCAGTTTAGCCTCTGTCATTAGTGCCTGCAGGTCTGGGATCTTGTTTCCCAGACTGTGAGCATTTGTGTACATGATTTTCCATTGGCCAGATTTTGGTGCGTTAGTCATTGGGCGAGGTCTGGCGTTTCCCCTGTGCCTCGCATGGGGAGCCGGATCTTTTACCTTACCTGTTGTTGCAAATGAACTACAAACATGCTGAACTCCTGTTTGATCACAAGCCGAGGGGGGAGGGGTGTTCATCTTGTTTGACCTATTGGGTGCTGCACTCCTCTCCCCACTTGTTAGTTTAAATATTCTGCAAAGATGTCAAACTTCTGCCCCAATGCACTGACTCCCTCATTAGTCAAATGCAGCCCATCGAATTTAAAGAACTTTCGCTCCCAAAACTGTTGCCAGTTGCCTATGAATCTGTGTCCTTTTTCCTGGCGCATCAGCCACATGTTTAGCTCCCTATCTCCCCTTTTCTGACCTTCCGTCCATCTGCCCCCTCTCCCAGACTGACAGGATCTCAGAAGGAGATGCGGATGAAATGGATGATAGTGTGTCACCCAGCCTGGTCAGGTGTTCCTTGGTCTCCACACAACTGACTGGCGAGATCGTTAGTCCATTATGTGTACCAGGACGTTGATGTTTTCTCCTGCTTCCTGTACAATTTTGCAATGCGGTCAGTGTCTCTCCACACTGATGTACCTGGGAGACATCTGACCATTACCCCTGTCTGGAGATAGGTATCAACTCCCTGAATCATGGAGTCTCTCATGATCAGAAGTGTTTTGGATTTCATTTTTGCTTTTTTTGTTTTGGTTCCTGTTTTGGGTGAGTTTTGTTGTGCTTGCTCCTGTGCTGCAGTGTCCTGCTCTGCAGTGTCCTCTGCTCCTTTGTTTGATTTCGGAGATAGAGGCAGATACCTGTTTGTGGTTTTATATGGTTTGTGGAGGTGATATGCTGGAAGCACGAGTGATGGGGCACCAGATTTGCCCTCCTTACCACCTCGCAGACCTCCTGGACCAACTACCCTCTGCAGTCGAGGTGCTTCTGTTGGATGTTGGGGAAATGGCAGACGGTTCTTGTATTTCCTCTTGACTATAGCAATCTGAGGTGTGCAATCTCTGCCCATGCTGCCTGGAGCTCAACCCTTAAATCTCCAATGGCCCAGCATGTAGGACAGTGTCCTAAATCCTGTATAACTGCCCTTTTTGAAAAGTGTCCTGCAGTACCTGCAGTTAATAATATCCATTCTAGATAAGTTGCTGGGTTTATAACCTGGTCAGAGTATTTAGAAGGAGAAAAAATGGAAAGTTTGATTTTATGTTTTGTTTGTTTGTTTTGTATAACTTGTTAAAAGCAAGTTAAATTACTTGTGCCCTGTAAATAAGGTCACTGTGTGGATACACCTCAATCCACCCCTTCATGCTTTGCTACAGGAAATGTCACAACTGTGTTACCCTATAAAAGGAGTATAGCATGGGGTGACTGGGAATGGGGGTGGGTGGCTGGGCCCTTCCCCTGCCAAAAAAGAAGAACCACAGAAAAAAGAAACAAGGAAGTAAGAGCAGAAACAATCAGCCAGCCACAAATGCAGTAGCCCTGAAATCTTGTCCTAATGATAGATAAAACTGTAAAACCTGTAATAATTTCACAGAATATATACCCTGTAAAAACACTTTGCTACAGAAAAAATAAAGCAGTAGCAGAAGATATACCTTGCAAAGACAATTTGAATCAGAAGACTATAGCAGTAATCTGAAAGCACACCTGTAGGCACATCCTGTAATAATGTAGCAGAAGGTATACCCAGAACAATAATTTGAATCAGAAAAATAAAAGCAATAAAATGTTAGCAACAAACAGTAACAATCCCTGTAGTACAAAAGAAAATAATAATACACAGTAAATCTGCCTAGCAAAAAAGCCTTAATCCTTTTCCTTGCTCTGGTAGGTTCTTTGCTCTGTCCTTACAAAGCAACCTAGAAGAAAGCAAGAGCTCAGGTGAAGCTAGCTGCCTTTGCCAGCACACCGTGAAGAAGGTAGCTTCTCTATAAAGTACTATTAAAACTTACTCTCAAACATTTCATTGAAATAAATAAATTTGATCTTACCTAGTAGTTGCAGGCCCTCTGCCCCCCAATACTGTACAGAAGGAGAGTCCCAAATTCATCTTATAAATGGAACCCATTTTCTCCTCTGCCCCCCCCCAAAGGATCAGCTGGATAATATGCCCCAAGAATCTCTAAAAGCTCCTGGAGTCTGCTAAAACTAAGGATTCATTTCATTAAATGTTAAAAGACACTGAAATAAGAGACAAACTGCTTTCATAAAACAAACAAATTTATTCACCTAGTCCCTCAATAATTTTGTGAGAGGCCAGGGGTCCTGTTTGCTTAAAACTTCCTCAAAACTCAGTTCCATGGGCTAACATTTTTTTTCTATGTACAAAGCTGAGAAGGAGGCACCTTAAGGGCAGATTTTAGTCAGGCAGATGTAATATGAACTACAACAGGCAGCTACTGATCATTTTTTTCAAAGACCAAAAAACTTTTTCCAGAATCATGAAGCTCCTAAGATTACTTTGATACGGGTAAGTACAGTACCACCCCTAAGCACTTCACTCTACTTTACCAGGACCCTCAACCCTCTTCTTAGTTGGAGTGCTCCTTTTTTCCTTTAAAAGCCACTCCCTTCACCGGAGAAGCGAACAGCTTCTCCCCCCACCATTCCCTGGCTGTCTACACTAGCCCAACAGACACAGATGGTGCAGCCTGCTAGTGCCTCAGCTGCTACCATTTCCTCTCGAGCACAAACACTGCTGCCATTTGAATTCTGGCCTCTAAACCTGGTCCACATGGCCCTGCTATCATGTAGCCCTCCTACTGCCTGCCTTGCTTTCCTTTCATTTAGATCTTACCCATTAAAGCAGTGGCCTAAACTGCTAGCCACTAGCGGTCTCCCTCTCATTTGTCTTTCTGTGGCAGAGCTGAGCAAACCAGCACAGGAAAACCCAAAGGGCCTTTTATGACCTACCCAGGCAAATTCATCTGGCTACCCTGAGGCCTGTTGCTCCAAACAGATCCCATGTGGGTAAGAGCTTCTCCCAGCCCCATCACATAGCTCCCTGAGCTGCCCTGCCACCAGGGAATGAGAGTAGCCACTGCCACCAGCCCCACTTCTGCAGGAACCCTTCCACAGCCCCTGCAGCCCTGGCAACTCAGGGCTCTAACAACTTCAAGGAGTCCCTTAAACATCCCTGAGGCCTAACCTTCCTCTCTGCTCTCTGTCCCCCCAGGGATCCAGGAACCCTATTTGACTGCATAATTTTGGCTACCTTCTACCACTCATGGAAAGCCCAGACCAGGACCTTGCCCTCCACCACTGCTTAGCAGTTCTGTCTAAGGAGAGGGGGTCTCCTTCCTTTGCATTGCCCTACCAGTGCCCAGTCTGCCCTCACTACCTACTACTCCCCCTTCTCTTCGATCTACTCGTCTCCCCTCTTATATACCTTACCCTCTGCTGCCCCCCAAGTGGTGACCTGCAGAAATGACTTTCCCAGGACACTGACACAACTACCTAAACCTGGGAGAGTCAGGTGGAAAACCTGGAGAAAACCACAAGATTAAGGCCCTAAGGTAAGCATAAGACCCCCTCAATTGAAAGGGGCTTACACAGCTATTTCCATTGTTCTGGGAGCTGCTAAGTATTGCTAAGTGGGAGGTGGATGAAACCTCACTCAGTGGTTGTTTTCTAGTGGTGGCCATTATGTCAGTGTGTTTTGTAAACTTAAGCAAGTTGCTTCAGAATCTGAGCTGGTTCATATAGCAGCTATTTCAGTTGTTCTGGGAGCTGGTAAGTATTGCTAAGTGGGAGAGTGGCGAAACCTTACTTAGTGGTTGTTGTTTGGCAAGTGACCTTTAAATTTCAGTGTGTTTTTGTGAACTTAAGCCAGCTGCTTCAAAATCTGAGCTGGTTCATATAGCAACCTATTTCTGTTGTTCTGGGATCTGGTAAGTATTGTTGAAGTGGGAGGGTGGCGAAACCTCACTAGTGGTAGTTTTCTGTTGAGTGACCTTTAAATTTCAGTGTGTTTTCTGTGAACATAAACCAGTTGCTTCAGAATCTGGGCTGGTTAACATAGCAGCTATTTATGTTGTTCTGGGAGCTGCTAAATATTCCTAAGTAGAGGAATGACTGAAACCTCACTTGGTGGTTGTTTTCGGTGAGTGACCTTAGAATTTCAGCATGTTTTTGTGAACTTAAGACAGTTGCTTCATATTCTGGGCTGGTTTACATAGCAGCTATTTCTTAGCAGTTGCAAGGAGGAATGACGGTGCACACTTACCTGGATCAACAGTCAGTACCCAGTTGCTCTGCCTCTTGTCGGGATGCTGGATCTCTCCCTCTGGCAGGGATCTGAGCAGTTCAGGTAATCGAAAACCTCTGGTCTAGTAGGGCAGTACACAAAGCAGTTGCTTTTTCCTCTTGAGGGTGACTGATTTCTGGTGGGAAGTGAGTTCTTCAGATTCAGTGGCCTGCACCTCACAAAGGAAGGGACAAGAGCACTAAGCCAAAGTTTGATGTCACGTCAGTCAGTTAAACTAGTGAATGGGAGGAGGCAAGAACATCACCAGCACAGCAGGGGTTGCCAGTTGTCTCTTCCCCAACATCAAGCAGTTCATGTCCAGCATATGCACTTTTTACTAAATCCAACAGAAACACAGACTAGGAAAGTCCACTGGAAAATGTCAACAAATGCAAAAGGCACCACAAGCACATGGATAGTACAAAACACACTCAGCATAACCATACAGCAGGCCAGAGAAACCGGGCATAGAAGGCCTTGTGTGTCAATGCTCGGAGCATCCCAAACAAGATCCGTGAATTCACAGCCATGATAGCAGAATCACAATTAGATTAAGTAGCGATTACAGAAATGTGGTTCACCGCGAACCACACATGGGATATTACAGTACCTGGCTACACGCTCTTTAGAAGGGATCAGGAAAGGAAAAGAGGTGGGGTGGCTGTATACATAGGGAGGTATCAGTGCAACAGAACTCCAAGACAGACACTGTAAGGTTGAGGCCCTATGGATTACCCTGAAGCTGAAGAAAAAACTCTGTCCAGATAGGGTTTGTCTAGACCCCCATCCCAAGAGACGACACTGGCAGGGAGCTCCTGGAAGCCATCCTGATGATGGCCAATAGAGTGAACTACTTCTAGCTGGGGACTTCAAGCTGCCTGATGTGGATTGGTTCACTCCTTACGCACATCCTCACAGAAGAGCAAGGAATTCCCCTTGCACTGCGAGGTGGGATTAACTCAGCTAGTGGACTCACCTACCAGAGACATCAATCCTAGACCTGGTACTCTCCAACAGTTCCAGGATCTCAGGTATTCACATAGGAAACCACTTAGGATCCATGACCACAGATCGGTATGACTAACAGCAGAACAGAAGTCAGATGCCACAAGAAAATCAAGGTAGTCGACTTTAGGAGCGCAAACTTCCCTGAAATGAAATCCCAGATCAAATTCTTACTAAAAACCAGTACCAAGGTACCAAAGAAGATGCAGAAGAATGCTGGAAAACCTTGAAACATGCTTCACAGTAACAGAGGATTACACAAAACAGATCAGCAAATCCAAGAAGAGGAGGAACCCACTCTGGTTTACTAGGAAGGTAGGAGCTAAGATTAAGGAAAAGAAAAGAGCATTCATGCAATACAAGGAAACAAAGATGGACAGTGACATGGGAGAAATACAGAAATAAACTCAAAGAGGCAGGGAAGGCAATTCAGATTGCCAAAGCATGGACAGAGGAGAGAATAGCACAGGAGATGAAGAAGGGTGATAAGACTTTCTATCAATAGATAAGAGAGAAGAGGAAGAATAAGAGGGGAATTGTCCATCCAGCATCAAAGGATAGTCAGTTGGTGGGGAGGGATAAAGATAAGGCAGCGGTACTAAATGACTTCTGCACAGTCTTCACTCTAGATGACAGCAGCAAAGGACCTATGTTCAGTGGCACTGGGCAAAATGATAATGTGTCCAACATGAGCCCCTCTACAAAAGAAAGAGTCCTAGAAGAGCTGGATAAGGCAATGGGTCCAGATTGCCACACCACTGGCTGAACTGTTCAATAAGTCACTAGAAAGCGTTATTGTACCAGATGACTAGAAAAGGGCAACAGTGGTGCCCTTGCACAAGAATGGAAGCAGGGAAGAACCAGGGAACTACCACCCTGTCAGCCTAACCTTAGTGGTGGGTAAAATTATGGAAGCATTGCTTAAGGAGAGAACAGTAGACTACCTAAGGGAAAACTGAAGACTCGACCCAAAGCAGCATGGGTTCACAGCTGGGTGCTTGTGTCTAATGAATATGGTGGACTTCTTCAAGTGGGTAACCAGAACAGTGGGCCAAGGTGACACAGTGGCCGTGATTTACTTAGATTTTAGATTTTAGCAAAGCTTTTGACGCTATTGCCCACTGGAGATTAGCCAACAAACTACAGCATACAGGCACAGACCATGAAACAGTCAGCTAGATTAAGAACTGGCTTCAGGATGTGTCCAGAGCATCCTAGTCAACTGAACATTATCAGAGGAGGGCAGAGTAACCAGCGGAATTCCACAGGGGTCAGCACTTGGTCCAGTCCTCTTCAACATATTCATCAACGACATTGCTAATGGACTTGATGGGAAGGTATGCTTGTTCGCAGTTGATACAAAACTCTGCAACAGGGTAGACACAGATAAGCTGCCTCTGGGATGGAAGCCGGTCTCAAGGAATTAGAAGAGTGGTCAACATTATGGCAGTTAAAGTTGAACGCCAAGAAGTGTAAGGTGATGCACATAGCTAAACATAATCCAAGAAAGACATACACACTGAATGGGCATCAATTAGAAGAATCAAAGATGGAATGGGACCTCGGGTAAATGTTACTGATGTTCTAAAGGGTGGAAACAATGTGAAAAGCAGCACAGAAGGCCAGCGGCATCTCGGCTGCATAGGTAAGGGATTATGAGCAGGAAGCGAAGGTAATCAACCTGCTGTACAGGTTCTTGGTTGAGCTGCTAATCAGAAATAAGCTGTGCTCTGCAGCAATGGGAAATGGTGCTGGGTCTTAGGGTGTGCAACCCTAAAGTCAGATGAACAAAAGACCAGAAAAGACCCACACTCACACTGTAGAAAGGCAACAACAAGTGAAATTGAAAAAATGTAAAGTTCCAAATGAAGTGTACTTTATTTGCTGCCAAATCAAATTCAAAGTTGAACAGTGGGAACTGCCACAGTTCCAGACCTTAGCGCCTCGCTTAGTGGAGCTTCAAGGGGTCAGGCCACACCTGGAATACTTCAGGCAGTTCGGAGGCCCCACCTAAAAAGGACATTGACCACTTAAAAAGGATTTAGAGAAGGGCCACTAAGATGGTACAGGGTCTTCAGTAAGAACAGCATGAATGAGACTCACTGAATTAAACTTATACTTTCTAGAGCAAAAAGAAATGGGGGGGAACATGATAGAAACATTCAAATACATAAAGGGAATCAACACAGCCCAGACAGGAGACCTATTAGAGGAAAACAAAACAACGTGTATAACGGGGCACAGTTTGTGCCTAGTAGGAGGAAGATTTAGAACCAATATAAGGAAATATTGTTTCACAGAGAGGGTGATAGAACCATGGAACAGCCTGCCCTCAGAGGTGGTAGCATCGAAGACAGTACAGGAATTCAGACTAGCATGGGACAGGCAATGCAGGCACCTGAAGGGGTAATAAAATGAGGGGGGTCAAAATTTTGGGCAGACAAGATGGATCATGCAGTCCCCATCTGCCGGATACTTCTCATGTTCTTACATAGGGTTGGTGATGCACGGCGTTTGACACTACTGAGTGCTTCTGGTTTTATTAAGATATTTCATGTTATTGGAGATCACCAGCATACACCAAATGTGATGTGAAGCTAACTCATAAACTGTGTGGTGCATTACCACCATTGTACTGCTGGTGATATGCATAGTATGCAGTCTGGAGTACATCTGGGTCATGTACAACTGAGTTGAATCTGTGATTTTCATTAATGCAGTCCACAATTACATCTTTTCTCCTCCAATCCATTCTTTCAATCTCCTTGCAACACAAACATTCTGATTTGCCATCCATGATTGGGCAATGTCCAAAAAGGCACCTAAAGAGAGGGATAAAAGCTGACAAAGTCACATATGCAAATGCTACCAGGTCAATATGTCGTGAACAAAACCACGCAAGGATAACTGCACGATCTAAAGCGCGTTATGCAATACAGCGACAGCAGTAGAACAGCGGTAGAAGAATCAGCATTTATATAGTGCTTTTCATACACAGTGTATCCAAAGTGCTTTACAAGCTATGCTAGACTGGTAGTGAAGTCACTGAATATGTAGTGGCGTACATATCACACAACACCCCACAGCCTGGACCATCGCATAAACTGGTTTTATGGGAAGGAGAATATTGGCCAGGACACTGGGAATGTCCCTACTCTTTGCAAAGAATGTCCAGGTTCCTTTTACTTCCACCTGGACACCCACCAGGACAGCACCAGGACAGCACCAGGAGTGGGTAGAAGGGACCTCAGTTTAACATCTCATCCGAAGGACGCACAGCCCAGCAGTACAGCACCTCCAATACTGCACTCAGATGCCAGTGTTTTAAGTGCAAGTCCTATCCTGGTGTGGGATGAGAACCCCATGACCTTCTGGTCCAGAGGGGATGTGCTACCAACTGAGTCATGCTGACAGTACCACTACCCCTGGCTCACTATGAACTGGAGGAATGGCTGAAGATGCCAACAGGTGCTGTGCCTGGTTGAGCAGCTCTTGTGGTGGAGTGGCTAGACACAAGCACCTGGTGCAATGGAAGCCCAGGGATCAGGGTTTGATTCTCCGTCTGTTTGTTTTTCTTTTTTTGCAAAGAAACCTAAGTTCCCCCTCTCTGGAGTTTCCCTTTTCCCTTGGTCCACACCCCTTCAGAGTTAGTTAATTAAGTTGGGGTGTGGGAGACCAAACTCGAGGAGAGAGGTGACATGGAGCACAGTGTGCTGCGTGGCTGGCTGTCCCGCACCAAGATTCACCCACTGACACAAACCCACATGAAGATGCAGTGTCACCCACAGTGCTGCTGTACTAGGTGCAGACAGAGAGATGAAAGCGAGAGAGACCAGGAGCGAGCAGGAGAGAAGAAGATAGAAACACACTCATAGCGAGCAGCTCACAGCACTGTGCAAAGAGACAGCAAGACAGAAAGAGTGAGAGGAAGAGACAACTTTTACTGAATATTTCCATATCCCAGATGTAGGCGCTAGACACTGTACCTTTTTCTGACTGAAACCAGAAAAAACATCTTTGTGGGGTTTTGTTTGGTTGTGTTGTAAAACTATCCCATGTGATAAGCGCAACAACCCACCTTAGTATATGGGGTTATAGAGATTTAACATGACCCACATCCTCTGAGGGCACTCTGCCTGCAGCCTCATTCCTCAGAACACATCCGGGTGTGGATTAACTTCTTATAATCCATACCCTGTCGTGGGTAATTGCTTACTTGAGTGGTGGTTGTGGCATGCATTGCTTTCCATAAGGCCTTTAACAGCATTCCACATGGGTACTCTGAAATAAGCATGGCATCTGAGGGTGGGTCTGAGCGGGAAAGAAACCAGCACTAAATTGGTTGGTGGGTAGGAGAATGAGGGTGGTGGTGAATGTAGTTCACTGTAAGGAAGGGTGGATGACCAGGGTGTGTGCCACAATGATCACTACTGTCACCAGTCCTTATTAGTGACACAACCAAGGGAGTAGAAGGGAAAGTATGCCTATCTACAGATGACCTCAAATCAGAAATATTGTAAAGACCTGGGGTGGGAGGAAATGAAGAGGGATCATGGATAGCTGGAGGACTGGTCAATAATGTGGGAACCGAAGTGCAATGTGCAGAAGTGCAATACCGAGCATGCGTGGTGGGCCGAATTTGGGGAGTGGTACTGGTAACCTCCAAACAGGAAAGAGTCCGGTGGGGAATCATATCTGAAGACCTACAATACCCAATATGTGTGCCAGTGCAGTGGGGAAAGCCAGTTTGTTGCTAGAGTGCACATGGAGGGTTAGTGAAAGCAGAAAGAGGGCGGTGGTGATACCGCAGTATAAATAAGTGGTGCCCTCATTGACAGTACTGTGTGTCAGTTTGGGAGACCACATCACAGGAAGGACATAGACAGAGTGGAGACGTACACAGGAAAGCAACTAAAATGGAACACTGCCAGCAACCAAAGCCCTGTGATGAGAGACTGCAGATCCTCACTATGTACAGACAAGAGAAAAGGAGAAAGATGGGATAGGATAGAGACCATCAACTAAATCACATGTATGAATAAGGTTCAAGAAGGAAGCCTTTTTTTCAAAAAATGATGCTCAAGAACAGGGGCCATCTGATGAAGAAGGAGGGTGATACCCTGAGAGGAGATATAAGGAAGTACTCCTTTGGTGACACAGAGGTGTATGCCTGGGACAGCACCCAACCAGAGGTGTTAGAAGCAAAACTGTAAATTAATAGCAAAGGCATAGGATAGGCATTGGAGGATCACAGTGGTACAGAAAGGGGTGGTAACAGTGGCGTTCAAGCAGGGTCTCGTGTGTCACAGTATTCAGGCAAATAGTGCAAATTAAGTGGTCTAAGCAGTCATTGTATGAGTCAAACTCCATGTGTGTCTGTCTGTGTCTATGTTTCTATACTACAGCAGCACAAACAACAACAGTATAACTGTCATCGCACAACTGGGGCAGTGTACTTGTTCAGGAGCACACGTGCAAGTGAAATGGTGGGGTTGGTGGATTATGGTGTGTGCCATTAAAGGTAATCAAATGCCACACAGGTGTTGACAGCTGTTGATGCCACTGGTGAGGGGCACAATGTCCCAACAAAGCAAGGCTCAGATATGAATAAACACAGTATTATTCAAAAGGAAAGGAAATGGAAGCAAACACAGTGGTACCTACTACCATAGTTGTTAATGGCAGGATAACTGAGTTGAACAGCATGCTCACATCAAGTAATTGCAAGGCAGTACCAGAATTAAACAGAGAATCCACACATAAGTGGGGATCCAATACTCAAAATCATACAGTACTGCATACACAAGTGCAATCTGAGCAGTAATACTGAGATGAACCTGTGCTTAGATATGTATATGTGAACACACGACAATGCCAACAGATTTAGACACATAAGATCTATCTCATCTGCTTGAATGCAGCTCACAGTTAGACACTACTGCTGCCCCTCCCTTTTCCCTCCCCTCCCACCATAGGTTACCTCCTGAGCACTCCTCCTTCCTTCCCTACTTGTACCTTGCCCAGTAATCTACCCCTTCCTTTCTTAAAACTCACCACTGATTCCAGTGAGATCAACTCTTCAGGAGTGTGTTCCAGAGCACCACAACCTTTCCATGAAGTAGTGCTTCCTAAGTTCTCTCCTGTCTCCCCTCTCCCACTAGTTTCAGCTATGTCCCTTATGGTCCCTTCCCCTTCAATCTAAACAAACCCTCAGTGTTAACTTTGTTGATACCCTTCACATGCTTAAAAGTCTCAGTCATATCCCATCTGTCCTCCAGGAGAACACGTTGAGCTCCCTCAGTCTCTCCTCATAAGGCTTCTCCCATTCATGGATCATCTTAGATACCCTCCTCTGGACTCTCTCAGAGGCATGACATCTCTCTTTAAGTATGGTCACCAGAACTGCAAACAATACACCAAGTGAGGCCTCATCAAGGATTTGTACAGTGGCTAGATAACCTCCTCCCTCCTCAACGTGATTCCCCTAGCAATGCAATCCCAGCATTCTGTTTGCTTTTGCCGCTGTTTTCCTACATTGTTCTGGTGGTTCATTTTACCGTGATCACCTCTCCCAGATGTTTTCCTCCTCAGAGGTGGATGCTGCTCCCCAAATAGTAGCTTTATCCTGGATTCCTAACCCCTAAATGCAGTACACTACACTTCCCAGCATTGAACCCCAACTGCCATGTTTTTGACCAAAGTTCCAGGTGTTACCAGATACATAGCAACAAACATAGAAAGTGATGGCAGAAGGGACCACAAGGTCCATCTAGTCTGCCCAAGAATCGGCTTCATGCTATTGCCCTCACCTCCTTTGCCTTTCCATAAGCTACCTTTATGTCTATCCCATGCGTTCTTGAACTTACTACCATGTTGGCCTCACTACCTACTTGGGTAGGCTAAATCATGGGTCCTCCACCTCTCTGTAAAGAAGAATTTCCTTGCATTACTCCTGAACCTCCCCCTTCAGCCTCATGTCATGTTCTCTTGTTCTCCGCTCTTTTCAATTGGAAAGCCCTGAACTTTAACCTTATTTACACTCATATATTCTGAGTATATTTGGAGTATCTTCCTCCCTCTTCACTGTCCACCACTGCTCCTAGTTTGGAGTCTTCAGTGAACAGGCTCATTTGACTTGCAACTCCCTCCATAACGTCCGCTATGAAACCATTGAATAGCAGTGGATCCAGAACAGATCCCGTGGGATGCCACTAGTGACCCTCCTAGGTGTTGACAGCTCCTCCCTACCACCGCCTCTGCTTCCTGCTACTCAGCCAGTTCCCAATCCACTTAACCATGTTAATCCCCACCTCCAAGTTCCTCAGCTTGCCCAGCAGTCTCCCATGCAGCACCGAGTCAAATGCTTTGCTGAAGTTGAGGTACAGGACATAACTAGCCGACCTCCATCTGAGAGATCTTTCACTCAGTCAAAGAATTTGACCAGATTAGTTGACAAGATCTCCCTTGATTAATCCATGTTGCTGGGGTCCTGAATGCAACACTGTACAGACTAGTATACAGCTATAGGGGAACTCACAACTAGTGGCACAGGGAAATTCTCACATCAGTAGGGTTTTTTGATATGCAAACTATACTTCACAAGTCAGTCAAAAGATGTCAAAAATTGCATATTATTAAATGGCTGATTAATAGCAGACTGCTCTGTGGGGGGATAATCACGGTGCTGCTCTGTTTTTCTTTTTAAGAAATCATTGCTATTTTATTGCATTACTGCTACATACGACTGAAACTGTACAAGAAATAATAAAATCACCAGTCATTCAAAGGATGACTCACAGGAAAACATAACGTAATTGCCCGAAATAGCATAATATTAGAAAGGTTCTTCATTGTAGACTGCACGAGCGGAGATATTCTCAGTGCAGCAGTATGTTACTTATGAAATCTAAAAATCGCTATTAACCCAAAAGAATAAATAAACATGGAAAGGGTAACTAATTTTATTAAAATGCATATTATTATTACAGGCTGCACACTGCTCTGTAGTGTGGATATTTTGGTGCAGCACTGATTTCATTGAGTCACCTAAAGCGATTATCTAAACAGAAGCGCGGTGCTCAAACTGAATATTACTAAAAGGCTGCAGACTGCTCTTTAGGTAATTCTATCACTTCAGGAGTTTTGTTATTACACAGTATATACAGCAAGAGTATGCAAAAAAATCAAGTAAACGTGAACAACAAAAAATCACCTAATATTCGGTCTAGGACGTGGTGATGGTTGTGATGCCTATGCCATTGTACGTGTGGTATCTGATGTGTTATTGACTAGGCCTGTTGGCTGCTACTGTCTTCCCAATTGACGAGGACCTTCTGTAAATGAGCTTTTTAGCTCAAAGGTTTTTGTAATTCCGATTTTCAAATAAATAAATAGCATTCTATTTGATAACAGGTTTCGTTACAGCGACTTTCACGATTGCAAGGGCACACTGTACACAATGCCTCTGAGGCTACATACTCACAATATATACAATTTTGGGCCATTGGGACATCACAAAAATGAGTGAAACTTTGTGGGTTGCAAATGACAAGCTGAGAGGGGTTTCCAAGGTTCTGTGCATGGCACTTCCTGAGCAGCACGCACCAAGCTTGGGGGCATCAGGCCAGCATTCCATAATACCACAAGTAACGTACATTGCATGCTCTGTTAGTGAGATAGGGATACCGAGCAGCACACTGGGATGTAAGTAACAGGACTGGAATACGCAAAGGCTATAGCTCGCACTTTGTTCGGTGCCTTCTGACCCCCCCCCCCACCACCACATAGACACCAAAACTCTATATTACTGAAAACCAAGGAGGAGCTGTAAAATAAGGTGCAAAAGAGGGTACCACTGTGTAACTTTAGCTTGACAAGAGGAATATAGCCCCTTTATTCATAATTGGAACTTGTATCCAAAATTAAGTTTTCACAATGCCACATTCAGAACTAGCTAGCGCTTTCTTTGTGTTGACCAAAATGAAATAACTGCTGACTGTCCAGCCCTCCCACTACATCGCTACTAAGTGCCATAACATTCAGAACTCTATGGATATTTTTTAAAGTGGGTGATTTTGTTGCAATGCAGCTGTCAGTGTGCATTGTGATAGGGACGTGGGGGTGCCTTTTCCTCAATGTGGCTGCACACGCTTAGTTTGGGCATGGCACATTCTTTGCACTTGAATTTGGTTCACCAACTTGGGGTTTTGTATTCCCAGCTTAGACACTAAAGCTCTGTCCACACTGAACATGGTTCAGTCATAACATTTTTTAAAACGTTTTGAAATGTACCGTGTTTGTGTGTCCTTACTTGTCTTACCATGTTTTAGCACAGTTACCAATTGTGTCCACACTTCAAAGACAAACCCAGTTTCCAATCCGATCCATGTTGACTTCAGGGGGCAGTGAACCATGGCTCTTTGCAGGACTACATTGGCAGCAGAAACTGCCAATGGTATCAACTCCCATCACTGCTGATGTAAGTGTGTTTGTTTTCAAACCGTGTTGGAAATCATGCTAAAACCCTAAGGCCCTGTCCACACTACACCACTCCAGCCGGGTAACGGATGCAATCTATTACG
This sequence comes from Neoceratodus forsteri, assembly GCA_016271365.2. Lineage (NCBI taxonomy): Eukaryota > Metazoa > Chordata > Ceratodontiformes > Ceratodontidae > Neoceratodus > Neoceratodus forsteri. The sequence continues at coordinate 793,169,457 of CM057449.1, forward strand.
GCCGTGAGCAGTGCAGTGCGCCCACACCACGGCGGTAAACCATATGGGACTGCACTGCCAGTCCACACTTCGGATATGGGCTGCACTATTACGCGGCGCTGATCCCACAATTGCAGCTCAGACTGCGCTTTGGGCCCTATAGGGGAACCATTACCGCTCATCCACACTACCGACGGTAACGTTACCAAGGCAGGACCAGTTTCATAACCGTTGTTGAAACCACCTCATACATGGTTTCAGCAATGGTTACGAAAACGCCTTCTGTAACATTACAGGTGTAAACGCAAACCGTTGCGCTAACGGTTTGGGCACTTTGCAACATTACAGAGGCGTAGTGTAGACAGGGCCAGATATGATCAGGGTTTAAACACGGTTGTCAAACATGGCTTGAAAACATTACAGGTGTGGACGCGAACCATGTTTCAAAGCACCTGCAACGTTTTACCATGCCAGTAATGTTACAGGCGCCCTAGTGTGGACAGAGTCTAAGAGTACTTTATTGAAATGTGCTGATCTTGTCTGCAAACCGGTGCATGCATGTTTGGGGTATGGCGCTCTAGAGATCGTGTGCCGCCACACAGGGTAGACTGGATAGACTGTAAGGCCTTCTTCATCTGAAAAGTTCTGTTTCTGTGGCTAATTTGGGTTAAACACTTTGTGAGGTTTTAAATGATTCACAATTAGAACAAGACTCCTTACCACAAATATGCATGTACCAGTTTGTGGAGACACAAAATCATCAACTTTAAAAAATATCCATAGCGTCTAGAATGTTATGGCACTTAGCAGAGATGTAGCGGGAGGGTGGACAGCAGGCAATTAGTTATATAATTACTGCTTTGCAGCTGCTTTGAAGTTTTCAGAAATATAGTGTGTTTGTATGTGTGTGGGGGGGGTTGTAAGTATCCCCATTAGCCCTGATGTTTGACTCCCTTACAAACTTTCAAACTTGTAAATCTTGTTAACCAGCTATAAACATGTACTTACTTGGCTCAATGCCAACATGAAATGGGATGTACACATAAAAAAAATGATTGGCAGAAGAGAGCCCAGATTGTGCTACAGTACCTGTCAAGAGATGCCTCCCTCTAGAGATGAGAAAACAGTGACTGCTACCACCCTGCCTCTTACTGACTATGGTGACTTTCTCTAAGGGACAGCAGCAAACACCCACATTTCTAAATTGGACACAGTGTATAACACAAATGCTAGATTTATTCTGTCTGCACCTAGAGACACACCACTGCCAGCTATACAGTACACTGTGATGGGCCATATAAAAAGACTGCACACGGAAGTCAGCTTCGCTTGTCACAACTGATGCTTAAGTGCCTGAACCACACAGTCAAGGTTACATCAATGGCCTTATTAAAATCTAGAGAAGGGTGGCATCCAAATAGCTGCATGCAGACATGAACACACCAAGTGGCTGCTTTTGTGGACTTGGATGGGTCACTTACAGTACACGGAGTGCCAACAGAGGAACTGCAGCTGTACATATGTAATGCCAGAAAAATACCATAACACTGCACATCAGAGTTATGAAATCAACACCAGTAATAGTACCATTCATTGTAGCTGGCTTTGTTGTCACTGCCATATTTCAATAGCTCAGGATTGCTGCTGCCACTGACAGAGCTGCTCTCTGCATCGTTGGCATCACTCTCATGGGGATCGTCCCTATAGGGGGTCTATTTCCCCTACACAATCACATAATAGCACTATATCAGTATCAGAATACCTATTCTCAGAGGAGGACAGACTAATACTGTCCTCGTCATCTGTTGCATTATTATGGAATTCAGCTGGAGGGAGGAAGTCTGCCATTGCTAAAGGGAACTTCGGAGATCTGGCATGTGGAACACAATGAAAGCAGCTACTTAGTGCAGATCTCCCTGTCCTGACGGCGCACTGGTAATGAGTGCCAAAGGTCACCAAGTACCACTACAGGTATACAAGTCATCACTTCTGGGTTCGCATCTGGAAAAACATTTGTTGTTTCAAATAAAGGGGTTTCTGGAGACAAAAAGCATTGCAATTTTCATTAGGATACTGCACGCTTGTAAAAGCTGCTGGTGAATAGTAAAACTTGGCAAATTGCTTTAAGGAGAGCAGTTGAACACTGCAGTTCTGAGGGCCTCCGAGACTGAGGAGGTTCAAACTGTGTGCTCTGTAAGAAAGTCTGAGGTCTGTCTGGTCTACAGCCACATAGCCCAGTGTAATCTGCTTGCACTCCAATACCTGCAGCAGTTGCTGAAGCTCTCAAATGCAGTGAGCTTTTCTGTTCAGGTCAGTTTCGATGTTTTGCCTGAACTGCATCAGAGACTGCTTGACCAGCCAGACCGAGTGAGTGAATTGCTGAATCCGAGTCAAGCTGTCAGAGGTGACGGTTGGTTACCCAGCCTGCTACAAGTGGTTCCCAAGCAGAGAACTGATTTTCAGAGCTACCAGATAGCTAGTTGGATAATTAATGAAGGCTTCCAGAACCACAGCCCAGGGTATGTACAGTTCGGATGATTCTCAAGGGGTTTGGGGATGTTTGAAGTCACAGTAACTTTCTGGTATTAGGAGCAGTTCTTAGAGCACAAACTCACTGGTTGAAGCTATGACAAAGGCCAGTCTTCACCTGCAAGTCTTTCCAATCTTCACTCATTGGGGCCTTTGTAGGTAGTCTTCACCAGGCAGGCCTTCAAACTCAATCTTTCCAGAACTTTCTTTGTCTTGGTACATTTTCTCTCATGTTTTATCATTCCAGAATTTTCATTGCCTGGGTGTGCATTTCTCTTACTCTCATTCAGGTATAAATTTCTCTCTATCCAGGTACAATTTCTCAGTCTCTATCAAATTGAAGTACCTTGAACTCACATTTTCAAAGTCGGCAAAGCAATGTAATTTGTTAGGTATCTACCTATACAGTCTCTGAAGCCAAACTTTTCAGTGCACTTTCTGCACTGCTGAACAGTCCCATCTCTTCTGGAACAGTCTCACAAGTCTCTCTTCTCAAACAGTAGAGCTTCTCCCCAGTCACAGATTCAAATCTCACCTACTCCCCTCTCTGGAGCAACACCTTTCTCTGTCCCCTTTCTGGAGCAAAACCAAAGTTCTCTTCATGCAGCAGCAATCAGGCAGAGATTCCATTTCAATCTCTCTCTCACTAAAAGCAAGCTTCCTTCTCTTCCAGCGAAGGTTAAGCGCTTCTCAAGTCTCTGGTCCCTCTCTGGCAAACCAAGTTTTCTTCATGCATCCGCAATCAGGCAGAGATTCCACTTGAGCAGCGACGCACCAGACAACTTTACCACAACTTCACAAAGACTCAGTGCAGCTTGTTCTTTTCTGAGGCCTGCAAGACCAAGGAGCAAACACACAGCCCTTAAAATCCTCAGACTTTTTTCTTCATACAAAACCTTAGCCCTTTAAAGTCACAGTCCCCACAGCGCTGCCACCACTGTGGTCTCAGTCGCTTACAGACCTCTCACAGCTGGATGGAAGTGGGTTCCGTAGCTCCCCTCACAGCCAAGTTGCTTCTAAACTCCATGGGCCTTGGGGGACAGAAACTGGCAACCCCCAGGAAGGCCCTTTTCAGTCCTGGAAACAACATCTTTCTCACTGGTACTGGAGAGTGTCCCGATGAACTGACCCAGAACTCAAAGTCGCCAAGTTCTGGGAGGTCTCCACAGCTCCTTACTGGTCCATCCACTTGTCCTTCCAGAAAATTAATATTCATCAGTCTCCTTGACACTCCATTGGCTCTCTAAATGGGTGCCTGTTTTTACTCCCAAAGTCTCTTCAGTCCCATAAATCCTTTTACAGAATCCTGGCTCTCTTACTGACTATCCTCAGGGTAAATGTGACTATCATGGATGCTGTAACACAGTCTCTAACAAAGTTCCCAAATTCAAAGTCCTGCTGCAGCCTCATTTAACATTGTTTATTTATTTCTATCTGTAAGCCCAGCCTTGCCAGAGGGGCTTATGCTCCCATTTTAGGAACCCCTTTCCCCCTTCTACCCCTCTCTCCCAGAGCTAGGGAATTCATTAGTGCTCTGAGGGTAAATACCTGCTGGACACCTCAAGGTGGCAGCAGATGGCAGGTTAGGGAAGGTATAGGAGACTGGAAACGGGAAGTGTTGGGGCCTTTTCCAGACAGGGCGTTAAGCCTGTGGCTGGAGGGGGCAGCTGGAGGAGCAGAGTAGGCAGGCAGGAAGGGAGGGAGCTCAGTGGTCTGGGTGGGCCTGTAGAGGACCCCCCCCCCATTAGTGGCAGATAGGGACAGCCTCTGCAGCAACATGGCATCAAGGATTGGGGGAGAAACCTCCATGGGGAGGAAGGTCAACCAAGTGCCTCCGTTGTTGAGAGAAGGGAGGTGCAGGTGGTAGTAGGATGGCCAGGATGGGCGAAACCTGGAGATCCTGTGAAGCAGTGACTCAGGCCACTGGGGTTTGGAGACAGTGGCAGGGTCTCCACAGGGGAGACTGGTGGCAGTGGTTCTGTCCTGTACCCACAGTGACAGAGTGGCCTGAGAGTAGAGCCAGGGGCCTTCACTCATATCAGAGGACCTGCATGGGGACAGGTCCTGGGCGTCTGCATTTAAAAGCCAGATGGTCGCGGGTCTTAGGACAAGCCATGGGGAGTGCCTCTGGCAGGAACTTACCGAAGCCCAGAATGAGTTAGCAGGACTGTGGGACAGTTGTGGGATAACAGATGAACCAGACAGCGAACTTCAGTTTCAACACACAATCTCTGTGTGATGTTAATTCAAAATCCAGAGGATTACCTTCAGCAACGCCATATCCATTCTTCGATACATCAGTTTGCAGCAACAGATTATGCAAGTCTTTCCTCTGCATTTAGCCAGCACCTACTAGCTCACTGATCTCTGATCTAACTATTTAATTGAGATTGGACCTTCCCTATGCAGGCCCTGTTTGCTTGGGTGGTAGGAACTGAAACAGAAAAAAAACAAGCATTTGTCAATGCCGAATGTTGTCGCACTGGCATTGGCAGTGGGAGCAGCGTAGCTAGAGATGCATAGTGCTTTGATTTTGTGAATGTGTCTCAAAAGGTGATTTTGCACAGCGAGCACGCCATTGTGCGCCACAGCTGCGGAAACATGTTTTGGGCAGGCTGTGAAAAATGGCAGCTGGACTGTTGATATGGAGATGTGCACAAATGCCAGTGGTGAAAATGTGCATGAAAATATTGGTAGATTGACGAGGTTACAAGGGTGCGTGGAAACTGCGCAATGCACGCTTGCAACACAGTCATTGTATGGAGTTTCAGCACCAAATTTTCAACATAGGCATTTTAGGACCTCTGCTCATGAATAGTATCACCATCATTTCCTCAAACTGTCCCAAAAACTGATTTCGCACAGCGGCCATGCAATTCTGTGCCTGACATGCGAAAACACATTTCAGGCAGCTGTAGTGTTCATAAGGAGGTATGGAAAAATGCCAGTGATGAACAGCTGGAGTGAAAGTATTACAAATTATTAAAGTCATGAGTGCGCTTGCAAACTGTGCACACACGCCATAAAACACTCATTTTATTGACTTTCGTTCCCAAATTTTCAACATATGCATTTTAGGGCATCTGCTAATGAACAGTGTCACTATCATTTTCATCATGTGTCTCGAACATGGACTTTCCACAGCGACCACGCTATTCTGCGCCTGAACTGCAAAAACAGATTTTGGTCAGGATGTGAAAAATGACAGCTGTACTGTTCATTAGGAAGTGCAGAACAATGGCACTGTAGAAAATCTGGAGTGAGAATATTAGAAGTTTGTGAACGTACGAGCGTGCATGCAAACTGCGCAATGCACGCTCGTAACACAGTCATTTTATGGAGCATTGTCACCAAATTTTCAACACAGGCATTTTAGGACCTCTGCTCACGAACAGTGTCACTGTCATTTTCGTAATGTGTCCTGAACACTGATTTCGCACAGTGAATGTACTATTCTGCTCCGAAAGTGTGAAAACACATTTCAGCATGGATATGAAAAATGACAGCTGTATAGTTCACAAGAAGATGTAGTAAAATGCCAAATTTGAGAATCTGGCGTGAAAATATTGCGAATGCACTAACTTATTAGCATGCGTTGCGCAGTTGCTACACATGCTCGTAAAACAGTCATTTTATGGAGTATTGTCACCAAATTTTCAACACAGGCATTTTAGGACCTCTGCTCATGAACAGTATCACTGTCATTTTGTAATGTGTCCCAAACACTGATTTCGCACATCGACCACGCTATTCTGCGCCAGAAGTGTGAAAACACATTTTGGCAAGCATGTAAAAAATGACAGCTGGACGGTTCACAAGAAGGTGTGGTAAAATGCCAATGTTGAGAAAGTGGCATGAAAATGTTATAAATGCGCTAACTTATGAGCGTGTGTTACGCAGTTGCTACACATGCTCGTAAAACAGTCATTTTACGGAGTATTGTCACCAAATTTTCAACACAGGCATTTTAGGACCTCTGCTCATGACCAGTGTCACTGTCAATTTCATAATGTGTCCTGAACACTGATTTCATACAGTGACCGTGCTATTCTGTGCCAGAAGTGCGAAAACACATTTAGGGCAGGATGTAAAAAATGACAGCTGTACTGTTCCCAAGAAGGTATGGTAAAATGCCAATGTTGAGGAAACTGGCATGAAAATAGATGTGAATGCACTAACTACGGCGATGCATTAACGCGGTTACTACGCCTTCGTAACACAGTCATTTTTCTGATTTTTCCACCAAACTTGCAGCATGGGCTTTTTGAGAGCCCCTCTCATGAACAGTAGCACTGTCATTTCATTACTCGGTCCCAAAAGGAGATTCCGCGCAGTGACTGCAAAATCACTTTTTGGGACCGAATAATGCCATGACAGTGCAAGAATTCATGAGAAGAGGTCCCAAAAACCCCATGTTGAAAATTTGGGGCCAAAATTCACAAAAATGCCCGAGATATGCATTAAAGTTGAAAAACTCCTATTCATTCCATTATACAGCTTACTGGCATTTCTTCAGTTCGCGGTCGGCTTTGAAGAGTGCAGGCGTGTTCCCGGTCCACAGAAGATCGTCGCACGGACTCCGCGGTAAGTATGGGGTGAGGGGGTGAGGGAGGCAGGGTGCGCAGTGGGTGGGTGTGGGTGGTGGGAGGGGCATCGAGTCTACGAGGGACCGTTTCGTTTACAGGTTATAAAAAGAAAAAACATTGCTGGACAGTTTTTGTTTTGCAGGGCATTTGGCACACTGGGGTGGGCTCCCAGCGTGCCACCTGTTTGAGGGTGTCTGTAGCTGATGAGGGGATTGGGCACCCTCATCGGCAAACAACATGGGGGGGATTTATGCAAATGGGAATTGGGCACCCCTGTCGGCACACAAAGAAGGGTAGGGGGGTGCAGAGCCAAGGGGGATTGTGCACCCCCTCGCCATTAAACAATTTGGGGGGTGTTTTATGCCTACGGGGAGTGGGCTCCCCCATCGGCACATTCACAGGGGGCAGGGGCAGCCGACAGGGGGATTGGGCACCCCCGAAGTCAGCAGTTCTATGGCCAGTGCCCCGCCATGTACATAATAGCATTGAGCACGGCAAGAAAAGGACCGCTGCATCTGACGAGCTTTGTTCGGATTGCAGCGGACCTTTTCTTAGATGTGCTTACCACATTATGTATGCATGGTGTGGCACCAGCATGCAGGCTGATTGGGGAATGTGGGATGCACCTATTGGTGCGTGCCCTGCATTCGCCCAACAGCGACCGCGCCTCTGAAGCTGCACTGTCCCACAATGTTGGCTGCGCAAGCGCGCCAACATAAAAACAAGCTAAAAACAAAGAATCTCAGTGCAGAAGCACTGACACAAGGGTACCCCAAAGAGCATTGGCAATAAGCCAAGTTTCAAAGAAGCACAGCATCACACATACTTCCATAATGCAAAGCATCATGGGATATATGCAAATCACCAAGAAATTTCAGATTGGCTTAGTTAACAGCAGGAATGCATGGTATCAATTTGCATGCATTTAACAACACAATCAATTTAATTTCTATAATACAATCACCTAGTATTTTTTACCTTTATCAAAAACACCTAGTGCCATGGTATTTTCAACATTTACAGGTTTCATAAACATAAGGTATATACATCAATGTATTTTATGACGTAGTGCCATTGCATACTAAATCCAACAATGATAAACACAGCATGTCGCTTTACATACACTCAGAGGTCACCATAATGACCTCCCTGTACGAAGACCTGAGAGGGAAAAGTGAAATTTAAAGAGGACACTATAGCATAGTCAAACAAGCATTTGTCAATGCTGAATGTTGATTGCGTTGGTGTGTTGAGCTCGCTCACTGCCCCCTGTCACTGGCTCAGTCTGTCTCTCCCCGTGCTGCAGGCTGCTGTTTTGTACTGGGCTCCTGCCTGCATTGGCACCTTGTTCTGCCCACTAAGAAATCCGCAGCTGTCCCAACAGAGCTCCATTGAGGTGGCTCACTCTCCCTCTCTCACGCACTCATTCTGGTTCTCCTGGCATTGCAGACTGCCCTTTTGTGCTGGGTTCCTGCCTCTGTTGGTGGCTTTTTCTGCCCACAAAGAAATCTGCAGCAGTCCCGACACAGGTCTGTTGGGCCTGCTGACTGCCCTTCTCTCCCTCGCTCATTCTGTTTCTGCCGGCGCTGCAGGCTGCCCTTTTCTATTGGGCTCCTGCCTGCATTGCCGCCTTCATCTGCTCACAAAGAAATTTGCAGCAGTTACAATAGAGCTCCGTTGAGCTCGCTCTCTCCCCCTCTCTCACTCGCTCATTCTGGTTTTCCCGCCACTGCAGGCTGTCCTTTTGTACTGGGCCCCTGCATGCATTGCTGTCTTTTTCTGCCCACAAACAAATCTGCAGCAGTCCCAACAGAGCTCCGTTGAGCTCACTCACTCCCCCTCCCTCACTCACTCATTCTGTGTCTCCTGCCGCTGCAGGCTGCCCTTTTGCACTGGGCTTCTGCCTGCATTGACAGCTTGGTCTGGCCAGAAAGAAATCTGAAGCAGTCCCGACACAGCTCCATTGAGCTCAATCACCCCCCACAACCACTCATTCCGTTTCTGCCAGTGCTGCAAGCTGGCCTTTTGTACTGGGCTCCTGCCTGCGTTGCCGCATTTTCTGCCCACAAAGAAATCCACAGCAGTCACAATACAGCTCTGTTCAGCTCACTTACTACTGCACTGTCACTCACTCATTCTGTTTCTCTTGAGCTGCAGGTTGTGCTTGTGTACGGGGCTCCTGGCTGAGTTGGCACCATTGTCTGTCCACAAAGAAATTTGCAGCAGTCCTGACAGAGCTCCGTTGAGGTTGCTCAGTCTCCCTCTGTCATGCACTCATTCTGTTTGTCCTGGCACTGCAAGCAGCCTCTTTGTATGGGGCTTCTGCTTGAATTGGCACCTTTTTCTGCCCACAAAGAAATCTGCAGTAGTCCTGCTAGAGCTCTGTTGAGCTCATTCAGTCCCCCTGTCTCACTCACTCGTACTGTTTCTCCCACCGCCGTAGGCTGCCCTTTTCTACTGGGCTCCTGCCTGCTTTGACACCTTTTTCTGCCCACAAAGAAATCCGCAGCAGTCCTGACAGCGCTCCGGTGAGTTTGCTCACTCCCGCTCACTCACTCACTCTCTCGTTCTGTTTCTCCCAGTGCTGCAGGCTGCCCTTTTGTACTGGGCTCTTGTGCTGGGGCCATTTTCTGCCCACAAACAAATCTGCAGCAGTCCCGACAGAGCTCAGTTGAGCTCAGCACTCCCCCCCCCCCCGTTCGATCTTAATCTGTCCCAAACACTGATTTTCCACAGCAACCGTGCTATTCTCTGGTAGGAGTGCAAAAACATATTTTAGTCAGGATGTGGAAAATGACAGCTGTACTGTTCATAAGGAGGTGTGAAAAAGTGCCACTGTTGAAAATGTGGTGTGAAAATATTACAAAAGTGCGAAGGTATATGGGTGCATGGAAACAGTTCAACGCACGTTTGTAACACAGTCATGTTATGCAGTTTCGTCACCAAATTATCAACATAGGGCTTTTAGGACCTCTACTCATGAGCAGTGCCGCTGTCATTTTCTTAATCTGTCCCAAACACCGATTTCCCACAGAGACCGCATTATTCTGTGCCGCAACTGTGAAACCACATTTCAGTCAGGATGTAAAAAATGACAGCTGTACTGCTCATAAGGAGGTGTGTAAAAAATGGCACTGTTGAAAATCTGGCATGACAATATTACAAATCTGCGAAGTTACAAAATTAATGGAAAATGTAGCGACACTTAACACAATCATGTGATTGGACTTTCATCACCAAATTTTCAAAATAGGCATTTAGGACCTCTGCTCATGAACAGTATCACTGTCATTTTCGTAATCTGTCCCGGACAGTGATTTCTCACAGTAACCGCTCTATTCTGCGTCGGAAGTGCGAAAACACATTTCAGCCAGGATGGGAAAAATGACAGCTACACTGTTCATAAGTAGGTGTGGGAAAATGGTAATGTTGAAAATTTGGAGTGAAAATATTATAAATTCGCAAAGTTACGAGCCTGCGTGCAAACTGCGCAATGCATGCTCGTAACAGTCATTTTATGGAGTATCGTTAGCAAATTTTCAACACAGCCATTTCAGAACCTCTACTCATGAAGAGTGTCACTGTCATTTTCTTAATCTGTCCCGAACACTGATTTCCCACTGCAACCGCGCTATTCTGTGCCGAAAGTGAGAAAACACATTTCTGCCAGGATGTGAACAATGACAGCTGTACTGTTCACAAGGAGGTATGAAAAAAATGCCAATGTTGAAAATCTGGTGAAAAATATTGCAAATTCACGAAGTTACGAGCATGCGTAGCAACTGCATCATGACGTTCATAAAACAGTCATTTTTGGATTTTCCCAATTTGCAACATAGTCTTTTAGAGCCTACCTCATGAACACTGGCACTTCGACATCAGCCCCAAAAGATGATTCCGGGAGTGACCGAAAAATCATCTTTGGCCGATTATCGCCATGCCAGCTCAAGAATTCATGAAGAGGAATCCCAAAAACCCCATGTTGAAAATTTGGTGAAAAAGTCCCAAAATACCTGAGATATGTACTAAAGTTGAAAAAACCTATTTATTCGTTATACAGCTTACGGCATTTCCTCAGTTCGCGGTCGGCTTTGAAGAGTGCAGGCGTGTTCCTGGTCCACCGAAGATCGTCGCTGAGCTCGGTGTTAAGTATGGGGTGAGGGTGTGGGAGGCAGGAGCACAGTGGGTGAGTGCGGTTGCGGGTGGGGGCCAGAGACACTATGAGGGACCGTTCTTTTTGCAGGTCAAAAAAAAAGACTTTGCAGGACCGTGTTTCCCTTTACAGGGGCAAGTGACATGCTGGGTGGGCTCCCAGTGTGCCACCAACGACTTTCTTTTGGGGGCAGCAGTAGCCGATGGGGATTGAGCACCCCCGCCGCACACAAGGGGATTATATTATGCGCGGGGATTGGGCACCCCGTCGGCAGGAATAAAAGCGGGGGGGTATTACAGAATGCCGATGGGGAGTGGGCTCCCCAGTTGGCACCAGAAACAATGGGGCACAGAGGCCGACGGGGTTTGGGGCCCCCGTCGGCACATAAACACGGTGGAGGGGTTATCCGCCACCATGTTCACAAACAATATCAGGGTTTTTACATCCGGCCTGCAATGACAGGTCGCTTCCTTCATTACAGCGGGATGGCTGACGCTGCAATGACAAGGTGGCTCCTGATTGCAGCGTAGAAATTGTCAGTAGTTTGCGAACGCTCCAAACTACTGTCACCCGCAGCCTGCAACGGCATTGGGGAAGCGGAGTTTTGCAGGCTGTGGGGCATTGGCCACACAGTGCCATGCCTCCACAGCCTGTTACTAAGAAAGCTGTTTGGCCAGGTTGTTTGGCGCTGGTGCACAATCAACATAAAAGGTGAGGGGGTGCCCATAGTGGCCAAACCTTATGGGCTAGGAATTGTAAAGGATAGATTAGGCTAAGAAATAGAAGAACTGTTGCAACAGATTTAAGAAAAGGTCAGTCCTCAAGAGTGGCAGGAGCTCCCTGTCACATATACTGACAACAGCAACAAGCATTTGTCAATGCCAAATGTTGATGGCGTTGGTCCATTGAGCTCGCTCACTGGCCCTCTGTCACTCGCTCATTCTGTTTCTCTCGGTGCTGCAGGCTGCTGTTTTGTACTGGACTGCTGCTTGCATTGGCACCCTCTTCTGTCCACAAAGAAATCTGCAGCTGTTCCGACATTGCTCCGTTGAGGTCGCTCACTCTCCCTCTCTCACTCGCTCATTCTGTTTCTCCTGGTGCTGCAGACTGCCCTTTTGTACTGGGCTCCTGCCTCTGTTGGTGGCTTTTTCTGCCCACAAAGAAATCTGCAGTAGTCCCGACACAGGTCCGTTGAGCTTGCTCTCTCCCCCTCTGTCACTCACTAATTCAGTTTCTGCCAGTGCAGCAGGCTGGCCTTTTGTACTGGGCTCCTGCCTGAGTTGCCGCCTTTTTCTGCCCACAAAGAAATCTGCAGCAGTCACGATAGAGCTCCATTGAGCTCACTCACTCCCCTTCTCTCACACTCTCGTTCTGTTTCTCCCACCGCTGCAGGCTGCCGTTTTGTACTGGGCCCCTAAGTGTATTGCTGCCTTTTTCTGACCACAAAGAAATCTGCAGCAGTCCCAACAGAGCTCTGTTGAGCTCACTCACTCCCCCTCCCTCACTCACTCGTCCTGTGTCTCCCACTGCTGCTGGCTGCCCTTTTGTACTGGGCTCCAGCCTGCATTGGCAGCTTTTTCTGCCCGCAAAGAAATAAGCAGCAGTCTCGACAGCTCCACTGAGCTCGCTCACACCCCCTGTCTCACTCGCTCATTCTGTTTCTCCTGGTGCTGCAGACTGCCCTTTTGTACTGGGCTCCTGCCTGCGTTGCCACCTTCTTCTACCCACAAAGAAATCCGCAGCAGTCCCAGCAGAGATCCAGTGAGCTCACTCACTCCCCCCTTGTTTGCTTGTTCTGTGTCTCCCACTGCTGCAGGCTGCCATTTTGTACTGGGCTTCTGCCTGGGTTGGTGGCTTTTTCTGCCCACAAAGAAATCCACAGCAGTCACAATAGAGCTCCGCGAAGCTCACTCACTCCCCCTCTCTCACACTCTCATTCTGTTTCTCCTGCTGCTGCAGGTTGCCCTTTTGTACTGGGTCCCTAGTTGTATTGCTGCCTTTTTCTGGCCACAAAGAAATCTGCAGCAGTCCTGACACAGATCCGTTGAGCTTGCTCCTCCCCTCTCTCTCACTCGCTCGTTCCGTTTCTGCCGGCACTGCAGGCTGGCCTTTTGTACTGGGCTCCTGCCTGTGCTGCTGCCTTTTTCTGCCCACAAAGAAATCCGCAGCAGTCACAAGAGAGCTCAGTTGAGCTTGCTCACTTCCCCTCTCACTCACTCACTCACTGTGTTTCTCATGGTGTTGCAGGCTGCTCTTTTTTACTGGGCTCCTGCCTGCATTGGCACCTTTTTCTGCCCACAAAGAAATCTGCAGCTGTCCCAACAGGCTCCATTGAGCTCAGCTCACTCCCCTCTCTCACTCGCTTGTTTCCATTTCTGCCAGTGTGCAGGCTGCCCTTTTGTACTGGGCTCCTGCCTGTGTTGCCGCCTTCTTCTGCCCACAAAGAAATCTGCAGCAGTCACGACAGAGCTCAGTTGAGCTTGCTCACTCCCCCTCTCTCACTCGCTCTGTTTCTCCCACCACTGCAGGCTGCCATTTTGTAATGGGCCCCTGTGTGAATTGCTGCCTTTTTCTGCCCACAAAAAAATCCGCAGCAGTCCCAACAGAGCTCTGTTGAGCTCACTCACTCCCACGTGCCCACTCGTTTGTTCTGCGTCTCCCGCTGCTGCAGACTGGCCTTTTGTACTGGGCTTCTGCCTGCGTTGGCAGCTTCTCTGCTCACAAAGAAATCTACAGCAGTCCTGACACAGCTCCATTGAACTCACTCACTCCCCCTCTCTCACTCGCCTGTTCCATTTCTGCTGGCGTTGCAGGCTGGCCTTTTGTTCTGGGCTCCCGCCTGCATTGCCGCCTTTTTTCTGCCCACAAAGAAATCTGCAGCAGTCTTGATAGAGCTCCGTTGAGGTTGCTCACTCCTCCTGTCTCATTCTCCCATTCTGTTTCTCCTGGCGCTGCAGGCTGCCCTTTTGTACTGGGCTCCTGCCTCTGTTGGCACCTTTTTCTGCCCACAAAGAAATCCACAGCAGTTCCGACAGAGCTCCGCTGAGCTCGCTCACTCCCCCTCTCTCACTCGCTCGTTCCATTTCTGCCACTGCTTCAGGCTGCCCTTTTGTACTGGGCTCCTACCTGTGTTGCCGCCTTCTTCTGCCCACAAGGAAATCTGCAGCAGTCACAATAGAGCTAGATTGAGGTCGCTCACTTCCCTTCTCTCACTTGGTCATTCTGTTTCTCCCGCTGCTGCAGGCTGCCCTTTTGTACTGGACCCCTGCGTGCATTGCTGTCTTCTTCTGCCCACAAAGAAATCTGCAGCAGTCACGATAGAGCTAGACTGAGCTCACTCACTCCTCTTCTCTCACTCGGTCATTCTGTTTCTCCCGCTGCTGCAGGCTGCCCTTTTGTACTGGACTTCTGCGTGCATTGCTGCCTTTTTCTGCCCACAAAGAAATCTGCAGCAGTCCCAACATCTCCGTTGAACTCGCTCACTCCCTCTCTCTCACTCGCTGATTCCGTTTCTGCCAGCGCTGCAGGCTGACCTCTTGTACTGGATTCTGCCTGCGTTGCCACCTTTTCCTGCCCACAAAGAAATCCACAGCAGTCCCAACACAGCTCCATTAAGTTTGCTCACTCTCCCACTCTCACTTGCTCACTGTGTTTCTCCCAGTGCTGCAGGCTGCCCTTTTGTACAGGGATCCTGCCTCTGTTGGCACCTTTTTCTGCCCACAAAGAAATCTGCAGCAGTCCTGACAGAGCTCCATTGAGCTCGCTCACTCCCCCTCTCTCATTTACTCATTCTGTTTCTCCCCTGCAGCAGGCTGCCCTTTTGTACTGGGCCCCTGCGTTCATTGCTGCCTTTTTCTGCCCACAAAGAAATCCATAGCAGTTCCAACAGAGCTTCGTTGAGCTCACTCACTCCCCCTTCCTCACTTGCTCGTTCTGTGTCTCCCGCTGCTGCAGGCTGCCTTTTTGTACTGGGCTCCTGCTTAAGTTGGCAACTTTTTCTGCCCACAAAGAAATCTGAAGCAGTTCCGTCACAGGTCCGTTGTGCTTGCTCACTCCCCCTCTCTCACTTTCTCGTTCCGTTTCTGCCGGTGCTGCAGGCTGGCCTTTTGTACTGGGATCCTGCCTGCATTGCCGCCCTTTTCTGCCCACAAAGAAATCCACAGCAGTCAAGATAGACCTTCGCTGAGCTCGCTCACTCCCCCCTCTCACTAGCTCTTTCCATTTCTGCCGGTGCTGCAGGCTGCCCTTTTGTACTGGGCTCCTGCCTGAGTTGCTGCCTTCTTCTGTCCACAAAGAAATCTGCAACAGTTATGATAGAGTTCCGTTGAGCTCGCTCACTCCCCCTCTCTCACTTGCTTGTTCTGTTTCTCCCACCGCTGCTGGCTGCCGTTTTGTACTGGGCCCCTGTGTGCATTGCTGCCTTTTTCTGCCCACAAAGAAATCCACAGCAGTCCCAATAGAGCTCTGTTGAGCTCACTCGCTCATTCTGTGTCTCCCACTGTTGCAGACTGCCCTTTGGTACTGAGCTGCTGCCTGTGTTGGCAGCTTTTTCTGCCTGCAAAGAAATCTACAGCAGTCCCGATATAGCTCCGTTGAGCTCGCTCACTCCCCCTTCTCACTCTCTTATTCTGTTTCCGCCAGTGCTGCAGGCTGGCCTTTTGTACTGGGCTCCTGCCTGCACTGCCACCTTTTTTCTGCCCACAAAGAAATCTGCAGCAGTCACAATAGAGCTCCATTGAGGTTGCTCACTCCCCCTGTCTCACTCGCTCATTCTGTTTCTCCTGCCACTGCAGGCTGCCCTCTTGTACTGGGCTCCTGCCTCTGTTGGCACCTTTTTCTGCCCACAAAGAAATCTGCAGCAGTCCTGACAGAGCTCCGCTGAGATTGCTCACTCCCCTCTCCACTCACTCATTCCGCTTCTGCCACTACCCAATCTGCCCTTTGTACTGCGCTCCTGCCTGTGTTGCCACCTCTTCTGCCCACAAAGAAACCTGCAGCAGGCATGATAGAACTCCGTTAAGCTCGCTCACTCCCCCCTCTCATTCGCTTGTACTGTTTCTCCCACCGCTGCGGCCGCCATTTTGTACCGGGCCCCTGTGTGCATTGCTGCCTTTTTCTGCCCACCAAAAAATCTGCAGCAGCCCCAACAGAGCTCCATTGAGCTCAATCACTCCCCCTCACTCACTCACTCATTCTGTGTCTCCCGCTGCTGCAGACTGATCTTTTGTACTGAGCTTCTGCCTGCGTTGGCCGCTTTTTCTGCCCGCAAAGAAATCTACAGCAGTCCCGACACAGCTCCGTTGAGCTAGCTCACTCCCCCTCTCTCACTCGCTCATTCCATTTCCACCAGCGCTGCAGGCTGGCCTTTTGTACTGGGTTCCTGCCTGCATTGCCACCTTTTCCTGCCCACAAAGAAATCCGCAGCAGTCATCATAGAGCTCCATTGAGCTCGCTCACTCTCTCTTTCTCACTCACTCATTGTGTTTCTCTCGGCGCTGCAGGCTGCCCTTTTGTACTGGGCTCCTGCCTGCACTGGCACCTTTTTCTGCCCACAAAGAAATTCGCAGCTGTCCCGACAGAGCTTCATTGAGGTCGCTCACTCCCCCTGTCTCACGCGCTCACTCTGTTTCTCCTGACACTGCAGGCAGACCTTTTGTACTGGGTTCCTGCCTCTGTTGGCACCTTTTCTGCCCACAAAGAAATCTGCAGCAATCACGATAGAGGTCCTTTGAGCTCGTTCCCTCCCCCTCTCTCAGTCGCTCGTTCTGTTTTCTGTTTCTCCCACCACTGCAGGCTGCCCTTTTGTACTGGGCCTCTGCATGCATTGCTCCCTTTTTCTGCCCACGAAGAAATCCGCAGCTGTCCCAACAGAGCTCAGTTGAGCTCGGTTACTCCCCCCCCCCCACTCGCTCGAACACTGATTTCCGACAGCGACTGTGGTATTCTGCACCGGAAACGTGAAAACACATTTTGGCTAAGATCTGAAAAATGACAGCTGTACTGTTCATAAGGAGGTAAGGAAAAATGCCAGTGCTGAAATGTGGCGTGAAAATATTACTAATTTGCGAAGTTACAAGGGTGCGTGGAAATTGCACAACGCACGCTCATAACACAGTCATTTTATGGAGTTTCATCACAAAATTTTCAACATAGGCATTTTAGGACCTCTGCTCGTGAACAGCATCAGTGTGATTTTCTTAATGTATCCCAAACACAGATTTCCCACAGCGACCGCACTATTGTGTGCCAAAGAGTGAAAACACATTCCGGCCAGGATGTGAAAAATGACAACTGCACTGTTCATAAGGAGGTGTGGAAAAATGACAATGTTGAAAATCTAGAGTGAAAATATTGCAAAGTTGCGAAGATACCAGTGTGCATGGAAACTGCATAACACACGATCGTAGCACACTCATTTTATGGACTTTCATCACCAAATTTTCAACATAGGCATTTTAGGATCTCTGCTAATGAACAGTGTCACTGTCATTTTCATAATGTGTCCAAAACATGGATTTCCCACAGCAACCGCGCTATTCTGCACCGGAACTGCGAAAACATATTTCTGCTAGGATGTGAAAAGTGACAGCTGTACTGTTCATAAGGAGGTGCAGAACAATGGCAATGTTGGAAATCTGGAGTGAAAATATTATAAATTCGCAAACTTATGAGCCTGCATGCAAACTGTGCAATGCACGCTCGTAAAACAGTCATTTTGGGATTTTTTCCACTAAATTTGCAATATAAACTTTCTGGGAGCCCACCTCATGAACACTGGCACTGTCGTTTCGTTAATCGGTCCCGAAAGGTGATTCCGCACAGTGACCACCATGACAGTACCAGAATTCATTAGGAGGGGTCCCAAAAACCCTATGTTGAAAATTTGGTGCCAAAATTCCAAAAAATGCCTGAAATATGCATCAAAGTTGAAAAAAAAACAATTTATTCCATTATACAGCTTACCAGCATTTTCTCAGTTCGTGATCAGCTTTGAAGAGTGCAGACGTGTTCCCGGTCCACAGAAGAACATCACTCCAGACTCCGGAGGTAAGTATGGGGTGAAGGGGGTGGGAGGCAGGAAAGAGCTGGGTGGGCACGGGTTGTGGGAAGGGGCAGGAGACCTGAGGGACTATTTTCTTGACAGGGGTGAAAAAAAACATCAGGACCATTTTTGTTTTTAAACAGGGGCATGTAGCACACTAGGGTGGGCTCCCAGCATGCCAATGGACTCTTTTGTGGGGGACAGCTGTAGCCAGTGGGGATTGGGCACCCCCGTCAGCACACAACAAAAGGAGGAGTTACATTATCCTGACAGGGATTGGGCACCCCCGTCAGCACACAACAAAAGCGGGGAGTGTTACATAATGCCGATGGGGAGTGGGCTCCTCCGTCGGCAACATCACTCGAGTACTGAAGCCAACGGGGATTTGGGGCCTCTGTCAGCAAACAAACACAGTGGGGGAGGCACATGCTGCCGAGGGGAATTGGACACCCCCCCTTGGCGGGGGGGGTGCTTAATATTGTTTGTGAACACGGCGGCAATATCACTGTTACAAGGTTCGGCCCAGCAATGACGGGTCCCTCCCTCATTGCAGCGGAATGGCAGCCCCTGATTGCAGCAGCTGAAACTTTACAAGGTTGTGGCACACTGGCTGAACTAGTGTCAGCGGCAGTGTGCTACAGCATTGGGGAAAGCAGGCCAAGCCTTTAAAGGCTGTGGAGGCATTGGCCACAACAGTGCCTTGCCTCCACAACCTGCTTCTGGCAACCTCCTGCAATATGTTTCTTGCGCATGCACACAATCAACATAAAAATGGAAAGGGACCTGGGGGTAATTATATCAGATGACCTAAAGGTGGGCAAGCAATGTGAGAAGGCAGTAAGGAAGGCTGGGGGGATACTGGGATGCATAGGGAGAGGCATCAACAGTAGAAAACAGGAAGTTGTTCTCCCTCTGTACAGACAGTTGGTGAGACCCTATCTGGAGTACTGTATGCAGTTTTGGAGACCCCATCTCTGCAAAGACATAGACAGAGTGGAGGCTGTCCAGAGGAGGGCAACCCAAATGGTGCAGGGTCTGCACCAAAAGACATACAAAGAGAGACTAAAGGATCTTATTATGTATACCCTTGAGGAAAGAAGGGAGAGGAGGGACATGATAGAAACTTTCAAATACCTCAAGAGAATCAACAAAGTCCAAGAGGGTAGTATCTTTCAGAAAAAGAGATTTGCAAGAACAAGGGGCACAATTTCAAGATAGAGGGCGGCTCAGAGGTAATGTGAGAAGTATTTTTCACGGAGAGGTTGTGGATGCATGGAACAACCTTCCTGAGGAGGTCATGGAGTCAAGAACAGTGGGGAACCAATCTGCTATGAACAAGTTTATCTTTCAGATTCTTCCCCTGGAGAATGTAATTCTTTGTTTTCCCCAACTACCCTTCTCAGTTTAAGGGTCAGAGTGTAACAAATACCAATTTTGTGTATCATGTTACCCAATTATCCTGCCCAATTATGAATTCAGTAACACAACTCACAGGGAATGTGTTATCAGAGGTGAGAATGTAGTATTTGTCTGTTTAAGTTGATCTTTTCTATTTTGTTTAATACTTTCCCCATTGCTGATAACAACAGTCCTTCCTGGTATCCCCTATCCCTAAAATGTTGTCTTTAGTTCTTCTGCCTGTAAAGTAAATCTCTCTCTTCTGAGCAATTTCTTCTCAGCTGGAAGAAACTGTCCATATGGGATGGACTCTTTCCATTTCTCTGGATGGGCACTGCCTGCTCTAAGTACACTGTTAGTGGCTGAAGGTTTTCTATAGCATCTGGTTACAACATCCCTGGTATATGCTGAGGTCTCAAAATTTCCAGATCCAGAAATTCAATTTTATCTGGATCAGATTTATAGTGTAAATTCATATTGATATCATTCATATTTAACCATTTAACAAACTGTTGTATTTCTGAGACCTCGCCAACCCAAACACATAGTATGTCATCAATAAAAGCAAGCCCAAAATGCAGTTTTATCTAGAAAGGATTTGTGCTCTGAAAACTGTAAGTTCTTCCATTTTCCCAAAAGAGGTTAGCATAAGCTGGGCGCCATCACAGCCCCCATCACTGTACCACACATCGAAGGTAGTTTTCACCTAAGAACTCAAAGTGATTGTGTCAGAATGAATTTGATAGCCTCAAGATAAAATCTATTGGTGTATTATCTTTGTCTACCACTTTTTCTAAGAAGTAATGGCAGGCACTAATTCCTTGTATATGCTGAATACGTGTGTAAAGAGATTCAGCATATACTGTTACCCAAACCACCGTATCCTTCCATTTTAATCTGGACAATTTCCAGATGACATGTGTAGTGTCTTTAGTGTAAGTCTCCAATTTCGTAACCTCGTGCTGAAGAAAAAATCAACAAACTGTCCTAATTTCTCAGTGATTGACCCTATAGAGGAAATAATCGGTCTCCCAGGGGGATCCCTCATATTTTTGTGTACTTTTGGCAGAATATAAAGCAGGGTACTATGGATTTTCACACCATATGAATTTCCGTTCTTTTCACTAATATCTCCCTATGCACGCTTCTTGCAATAAATGGTTCAGTTCTGTCTAAACTTGTACATAGGGTTACTGTTAAGTTTATTGTAACTAGTGCAGTCACTAAGCATCTTTAAGACAATTGTCACATAATGTTCTCTGTCTAATATGACAATGTTCCCTCCCTTGTCTGCTGGTTTCAGTACAATAGTAGTGTCAGATTCTAGCACTTTCAAAGCTGTTAATTCATTTTGTGTAAGGTTACCACTTTTGGGTCTACCTGCTTTCTGTAAAACCTCATTAACTTCCTTTAGTACTATATTTTCAAAAACTGAAATGGCAGAGTTAAGTACATGTGGACAAAATTCAGATACAGGGCAAAACAGTTTCTTTCTCTGATTTACAATGTTGACGTTACTTACACCAGGGGGTCTAGAACCAGAAGACCTCAGATAATCATGCTCAATTTCATTTAGAATAAAATCAATATCCTCAACTGGTTCACAGACTGCACTCTGTGTATCTGAGGATTCCACTATCTGTTGTAGTTCCTCTATGTTAGTAGAAAAACCCATTGTTCCTTGTTGTTGTTCTTCAAATCTTTTACTAAAAAATGCTTTTAGTCTAATTTTACGAAAAAGTTTATGCAAATCCACTGGGACCTGGAAATCATTAAGTTGTGGTGTGGGTACAAAGAAGTTGTTGTTTGTAAGATTGGCTATACCCCCTTTGAAGGCGTTTAGCTGAAGCGCAGGGGTCCTGGATTTGCCACAAGGATTAAACTAAATGCCAGGAGCCTGGGGAATAAAATGCCTGAGTTCCAGGCCATGCTGTTTGAAGGTGGGGTGGCTGCAGCAGCAGTCACTGAAACTTGGGCCACCACTGGCCATGACTAGGACCTTAATCTGAGTGGGTACCTTGTGCTAAGGAAGGACAGAAAGGTGGGCAGAGGGGGAGGAGTAGTAATGTTCATTAGGGATAACATCAAGATTATGAGAGTGGAGGAAGCAGAGGGCAACATGGAGGCCCTATGGGTCACCTTGTGTACCCCAGTAGGAGTGAAGATCAAGTTGGGGTTGGTATATAGGCTCCCAGGACTAGCGAAGGACCTGGGGAATTGCCTGTTGGCTAAAATTAAGGGGCAGTGTGGACTGGAAGGGGAAGGAATGGTGTTGATGGGAGACCTTAACATGTCAGCTACTGATTGGGGTTCTATGACGTCCACTGTAACCAGGAGCAGAAGCTGCTGGATGGCTTCTTGAACATGTTCCTCAATCAGCAAGTGATGGACCAACGAGGGAGGGAGGACATACCCTGGATGTGGTTTTAGTGGATGGGGATCTTGTATGAGGTCTGGTTGTGGAAGAACCCCAGGCTGGGGCGACCACAACACAGTTTGGTTCGGCTTAAACTGGGGGAGGGGATCACTCAAGGACAATGATAGTTGATTTTAGGGGGGGTGGACTTTCAGAACGTGGGGGAAACTCTCAAGGGGCGTTTGTGGGAGATAAAAACAGGCTTGAACGTGGAAGATAGGTGGGAGATCATAAAGTGAGGGCTATTGGAGGCCATCAGGACCTGTGCAAGTGTGAAGTGCAAGGGAAGTAGGTCTTGTAAACCATGCTGATGGACCAAGAAGGTCCAGGAGGCAGTAAGGGAGAAAAAGGCTGCCTACAGTAGGTACAAAAAAATGAGAGGAGAGAGGGATAGAGAGAACTGTCCCTTGCAACCTGGAAAGTCAATAGAGTGGTGAGGGGGGCAAAGGCCTGGAAAGAGTAGAGGCTAGTGCAGGGGATACAGGGTGGAGAAAAGGGGTTCTTTAGGTATGTTAGTGAGTGGAGGAAGGTCAAGGACCAGCTCAGAAGGTTGAGGACAGCTGGGGGGTGGTGGAAGGGGCTGGAGAGCAGGCGGAGGTACTGAATGATTACTTTGTCTGAGTGTTCACTAGGGAGGAGGCTGGGGAACTTCCAAAAAAGGGATTGAAGGACACAGAAGGCACAGCAGATCTGACTATTGGGGTACCTGTTGAAGAACTAGCTGCTGGGGGAGGTAGGCCAGGGGTGAGATATCAGGCTGGTTCTGCTGAATGGGGCGGGGGACACAGATGCTGATATTCTTATCGGTCGAGTGTGGGAAGCCCTCCAGTCCCTAAAAAAGGATAAATCTCTGGGGTCTGATGCTACTTATCCCAGAGTACTGAGGGAGTTGGCAGATGTTTTGGCTGTGCCATTGGAAGATCTCTTTAACTTGTCGCTCCAGACAGGGAGGATGCCATGGAATTGGAAGCAGGCACATGTTGTGCCCATCCATAAAGGGGAATCGAGAAAAGAGCCAGGAAACTATAGACCTGTCAGTTTGACGTCAGTGGTGGGAAGAGTAATGGAGAGCATACTGTACTTAAGTCAGTTGCTTCAGAATCTGGGCTGGTTCACATAGCAGCTGTAACCCATCCTCCCTCCTCTGTCTAGGGGCCGATGTAACATAGAAACATAGAAGTTAACGGCAGATAAGGACCGCAAGGCCCATCCAGTCTGCCCATTTCTTTTTCTACCTTATGAATGTGCCATTGGCCTTTGCTCTGTCAATGGCCTATCTATTCATACTCATCTGTATTGCTCCCTTATGCCTATCCCATGCCTGTTTGAAGCCCTGCACTGTATTCATATCCACCACTTCCTGAGGTAGGCTGTTCCATGCATCCACCACCTTTTCTGTAAAATAGAACTTCCTCACATTATCCCTTAATCAACCTCCCTCTAATCTCATGCTGTGTCCTCTTGTCCTGCTATTTTTCTTATATTGAAACATGTTAGACTCTTTCACCTTGTTAATGCCCTTAAAGTGTTTGAATGTTTTGATCATACTACCACTCTCCCTCCTTTGCTCAACGGTATACATATTGAGTTCTGTTAATCTGTCCTCATATGTTTTCTGATGCAGTCCCTGCACCATTTTGGTTGCCCTTCTCTGGACTGCCTCAATTTGGTTAATATCCTTGTGAAGGTGTGGCCTCCAATACTGCACACAGTACTCCAGATGAAGCCTAACCAGTGTCTTGTAAAGAGAGATTATTACCTCCCTCTTACAACTTGTGATACCCCTACTAATACACCTATATCCCCTAGCCTTACCTACTGCTACAGTGGTCTGCTTGGATGATTTCAAGTCATCTGTGAAGATGATGCACAAGTCTCTTTCTTCCTTTTGATGCAGCACTCCCTCCCAACCTATAGGTGGCTCAGGGTTTCTCTTCCTATGTGCATGATCTTGCACTTCTTTACGTTAAACCCTAGTTGCAACTCTTCTGACCATTTTACCAGTTTATCCAGATCTCTTCTCATTCTCCCACACCATCTGGATCATCTACTAGGTTGCAGATCTTGGTGTCATCTGCAAACAGACAACCTTAGCCTCTAGTCCATCTGCAATGTCACAGATGAAGATACTGAAGAGGACTGGCCACAGGACTGATCCTAAGTACCCGCTTGTGACTTTCATCTCTTCGACTGTATACCATTTACCACCCGCTATCTGTTTTCTGCCCATCAAACAGTTTGCCACCCAGCTGACCAGCGTCTGACTCACAAGGCCTACCAGCTTATTAATCAATCTTCTATGTGGAACAGTATCAAAGCTTTGCTGAAGTCAAGTAGACGACATCAACTGCTCCCCCTTGGTCCACCACTCTGGTTACCCAGTCAAAGAAATGTATGAGATTAGTTTGACGGATCTTCCTGTTGTAAACCCATGCTGTCTTGGATCCTGTGCTCCTATGGATTCAGGTGTTACACTATCCTTTCCTTACAAGTAGCTCCATAATCTTGCCCACTACTGAGGTAAGACTGACTGGTCTGTTGTTTCCTGCCTCCTCCTGCTACCACTCTTGTGAGTAGGATCATGAGCCCTTCTCCAGTCTTCTGGGACCTCTCCTGTGCTATGAGACCCACTAAACAGTTCTGATAATGGCTTTCTAAATCCACCCTTAGCTCCTTTGGTACCCTGGGATGTATGCCATCAGGTCCCATTGCCTTGTCCGCCCTGGGCTTATCGAGGCTTGTGTAGGACCCTTTCTTTTAATGAAGGGACTGGTGCACACCTCCCTTCCGCTGTGTGTGTCCATGGTGCTGAGCTGTGGGCCCTGCCCTCCCTTCTCCTCAGTAAATACTGAGCAGAAGTATCTATTTAGGATAGATGCTTTTACATGACCCTCCTCCTCACACATCCCTTTATCCCCTTTGATCTTAGCAATACCCCCTCTGGACTTTCTCCTTTTACTAATGTATCTATTTAAAGTCTTGTCACCTTCTTTTGCTCTTTGTGCTAGTGTTTCCTTGGTTTGGGTCTTTGCCTGCCTTATTGTCTTTCCTGCTTCCCTTAGGGAAGTTTAGTACACCTCCCTATCTTCATCCCACTACATTCCCTTATATTGCCTGAAGGTCAGCCTTTTGGCTCTGACCTTTCTGCTACTGTTTTGAGAACCAACATGGTTTATTTCTACTTTTGCACTTCCTTTTCTCTCTAACACAATGGGATGTTGCTTCAAGTATTGCATCTTAATGCTTTCCCACTTCCTGTTTTCTCTCACCTGTATTTCTTCTTGCCAGGGCTAGCTTAATTCTGTTGGCCATCTTATGAAAGTCAACTCCTCTGAAGTCCCATATTTTGCCTTGGAATGGGATGATTTGTAGTTCTAGTGGCCAGGATTGAGCCATACCATGTGATGGTCACTGGCCCTCAGGTGACCTTCCACCTGGAGATCTGTGATCCTTTCCTGTTAGTCAGTACTAGATCTAGAATAGTCCTGTCTCTTGTGGGTTGTTGCACCAGCTGTGTGAGGCCATCCCCTGCAAGGAATCCACTCGTGTCTAGTTCTGGCAGATGTTCCTGCTGTATTGTAATCTATTATCTAGCATGTTGAACTCCCACATTATCAGAACCTCCCTTCCAGCTGTCATGTTTCTCTATATTCTAACAGTAATGTGTCTATGTCCTCCCCCAGTCTGGAGGCCTGTACACAACCCCCGTTTGTATGGCTGTCCCATTTCCTGTTTCCAGGGTGACCCATAGTTCTCCTGGCTCCTTATGTGTATTCTGAATTTCTGTAGCATTGATATTTTCATTGACATAAATGGCCAATCCACACACACCCCTTTTTGCACCTCGGTCTCTTTTGAACAGTACATAGCCAGGTACTAAAGTCTCCCAAGTGTGGTTACTGGTGAACCATGTCTTGCTAATGGCTGCTAGATCCAGTTTAGCCTCTGTCATTGTGCCTGCAGGTCTGGGATCTTGTTTCCCAGACTGTGAGCATTTGTGTACATGATTTTCCATTGGCCAGATTTTGGTGCGTTAGTCATTGGGCGAGGTCTGGCGTTTCCCCTGTGCCTCGCATGGGGGGCCGGATCTTTTACCTTACCTGTTGTTGCAAATGAACTACAAACATGCTGAACTCCTGTTTGATCACAAGCCGAGGGGGGAGGGGTGTTCATCTTGTTTGACCTATTGGGTGCTGCACTCCTCTCCCCACTTGTTAGTTTAAATATTCTGCAAAGATGTCAAACTTCTGCCCCAATGCACTGACTCCCTCATTAGTCAAATGCAGCCCATCGAATTTAAAGAACTTTCGCTCCCAAAACTGTTGCCAGTTGCCTATGAATCTGTGTCCTTTTTCCTGGCACCAGCCCTTAAGCCACATGTTTAGCTCCCCTATCTCCCCTTTTCTGACCTTCCGTCCATCTGCCCCCTCTCCCAGACTGACAGGATCTCAGAGAAGGAGATGCCGGATGAAATGGATGATAGTGTGTCACCCAGCCTGGTCAGGTGTTCCTTGGTCTCCACAACTGACTGACTGGCGAGATCGTTAGTCCGTATGTGTACCAGGACGTTGATGTTTTCTCCTGCTTCCTGTACAATTTTGCTAATGCGGTCAGTGTCTCTCACACTGATGTACCTGGGAGACATCTGACCATTACCCTGTCTGGAGATGAGGTATCAACTCCCTGAATCATGGAGTCTCTCATGATCAGAAGTGTTTTGGATTTCATTTTTGCTTTTTTTGTTTTGGTTCCTGTTTTGGGTGAGTTTTGTTGTGCTTGCTCCTGTGCTGCAGTGTCCTGCTCTGCAGTGTCCTCTGCTCCTTTGTTTGATTTCGGAGATAGAGGCAGATACCTGTTTGTGGTTTTTATATGGTTTGTGGAGGTGATATACTGGAGAGCACCGAGTGATGGGGCACCCGATTTGCCCCTCCTTACCACCTGCGAACCTCCTGGACCAACTACCCTCTGCAGTCGAGGTGCTTCTGTTGGATGTTGGGGAAATGGCAGACGGTTCTTGTATTTCCTCTTGACTATGCAATCTGAGGTGTGCAATCTCTGCCCATGCTGCCTGGAGCTCAACCCTTAAATCTCCAATGGCCCAGCATGTAGGACAGTGTCCTAAATCCTGTATAACTGCCCTTTTGAAAAGTGTCCTGCAGTACCTGCAGTTAATAATATCCATTCTAGATAAGTTGCTGGGTTTATAACCTGGTCAGAGTATTTAGAAGGAGAAAAATGAAAGCGAAAGTTTGATTTTATGTTTTGTTTGTTTGTTTTTGTATAACTTGTTAAAGCAAGTTAAATTACTTGTGCCCCTGTAAATAAGGTCACTGTGTGGATACACCTCCAATCCACCCCTTCATGCTTTGCTACAGGAAATGTCACAACTGTGTTACCCTATAAAAGGAGTATAGCATGGGGTGACTGGGAATGGGGGTGGGTGGCTGGGCCCTTCCCCTGCCAAAAAAGAAGAACCACAGAAAAAAGAAACAAGGAAGTAAGAGCAGAAACAATCAGCCAGCCACAAATGCAGTAGCCCTGAAATCTTGTCCTAATGATAGATAAAACTGTAAAACCTGTAATAATTTCACAGAATATATACCCTGTAAGAAACACTTTGCTACAGAAAAAAATAAAGCAGTAGCAGAAGATATACCTTGCAAAAGACAATTTGAATCAGAAGACTATAGCAGTAATCTGAAAGCACACACCTGTAGGCACATCCTGTAATAATGTAGCAGAAGGTATACCCAGCAACAATAATTTGAATCAGAGAAAAATAAAGCAATAAAATGTTAGCAACAAACAGTAACAATCCCTGTGAGTACAAAAGAAAATAATAATACACAGTAAATCTGCCTAGCCAAAAGAAGCCTTAATCCTTTTCCTTGCTCTGGTAAGGTTCTTTGCTCTGTCCTTACAAGCAACCTAGAAGAAACGAGCTCAGGTGAAGCTAGCTGCCTTTGCCAGCACGTGAAGAAGGTGGCTTCTCTATAGAAATTTTCTTCAAAACTTACTCTCAAACATTTCATTGAAATAAATAAATTTGATCTTACCTAGTAGTTGCAGGCCCTCTGCCCCCCCCCAATACTGTACAGAAGGAGAGTCCCAAATTCATCTTATAAATGGAACCCATTTTCTCCTCTGCCCCCCCCCAAAGGATCAGCTGGATAATATGCCCCAAGAATCTCTAAAAGCTCCTGGAGTCTGCTAAAACTAAGGATTCATTTCATTAAATGTTAAAAGACACTGAAATAAGAGACAAACTGCTTTCATAAAACAAACAAATTTATTCACCTAGTCCTCAATAATTTTGTGGAGGCCAGGGGTCCTGTTTGCTTAAAACTTCCTCAAAACTCAGTTCCATGGGCTAACATTTTTTTCTATGTACAAAGCTGGAAGGAGGCACCTTAAGGGCAGATTTTAGTCAGGCAGATGTAATATGAACTACAACAGGCAGCTACTGATCATTTTTCAAAGACCAAAAACTTTTTCAGAATCATGAAGCTCCTAAGATTACTTTGATTCAGGTAAGTACAGTACCACCCTAAGCACTTCACTCTACTTTACCAGGACCCTCAACCTCTTCTTAGTTGGAGTGCTCCTTTTTTCCTTTAAAAGCCACTCCTTCACGGAGAGCTGACAGCTTCTCCCCACCATTCCTGGCTGTCTACACTAGCCCAACAGACACAGATGGTGCAGCCTGCTAGTGCCTCAGCTGCCACCATTTCCTCTCGGCACAAACACTGCTGCCATTTGAATTCTGGCCTCTAAACCTGGTCCACATATGGCCTGCTATCATGTAGCCCTCCTACTGCCTGCCTTTGCTTTCCTTTCATTTAGATCTTACCCATTAAAGCAGTGGCCTAAACTGCTAGCCACTAGCGGTCTCCCCTCTCATTTGTCTTTCTGTGGCAGAGCTGAGCAAACCAGCACAGGAAACCCAAAGGGCCTTTTATGACCTACCCAGGCAAATTCATCTAATACCCTGAGGCCTGTCATTGCTCCAAACAGATCCCATGTGGGTAGAGCTTCTCCCAGCCCCATCACATAGCTCCCTGAGCTGCCCCTGCCACCAGGGGAATGAGGTAGCCACTGCCACCAGCCCCACTTCTGCAGAGACCCTTCCACAGCCCCTGCAGCCCTGGCAACTCAGGGCTCTAACAACTTCAGGAGTCCTTAAACATCCCTGAGGCCCTAACCTTCCTCTCTGCTCTCTGTCCCCCCAGGGATCCAGGAACCCTATTTGACTGCATAATTTGGCTACCTTCTCCACTCATGAAAGCCCAGACCAGGACCTTGCCCTCCACCACTGCTTAGCAGTTCTGTCTAAGGAGAGGGGTCTCTCCTTTCATTGCCTACCAGTGCCCAGTCTGCCTCACTACCTACTACTCCCCCTTCTCTTCGATCTACTCGTCTCCCCTCTTATATACCTTACCCCTGCTGCCCCAAGTGGTGACCTGCAGAAATGACTTTCCCAGGACACTGACACAACTACCTAAACCTGGGAGAGTCAGGTGGAAAACCTGGAGAAAACCACAAGATTAAGGCCCTAAGGTAAGCATAAGACCCCCTCAATTGAAAGGGGGCTTACACAGCTATTTCCATTGTTCTGGGAGCTGCTAAGTATTGCTAAGTGGGAGGAGTGGATGAAACCTCACTCAGTGGTTGTTTTCTAGTGAGTGGCCATTATGTCAGTGTGTTTTTTGTAAACTTAAGCAAGTTGCTTCAGAATCTGAGCTGGTTCATATAGCAGCTATTTCAGTTGTTCTGGGAGCTGGTAAGTATTGCTAAGTGGGAGGAGTGGCCGAAACCTTACTTAGTGGTTGTTGTTTGGCAAGTGACCTTTAAATTTCAGTGTGTTTTTTGTGAACTTAAGCCAGCTGCTTCAAAATCTGAGCTGGTTCATATAGCAGCTATTTCTGTTGTTCTGGGATCTGGTAAGTATTGTTAAGTGGGAGGAGTGGCCGAAACCTCACTTAGTGGTAGTTTTCTGTTGAGTGACCTTTAAATTTCAGTGTGTTTTTCTGTGAACATAAACCAGTTGCTTCAGAATCTGGGCTGGTTAACATAGCAGCTATTTATGTTGTTCTGGGAGCTGCTAAATATTCCTAAGTAAGAGGAATGACTGAAACCTCACTTGGTGGTTGTTTTCCGGTGAGTGACCTTTAAATTTCAGCATGTTTTTTGTGAACTTAAGACAGTTGCTTCATATTCTGGGCTGGTTTACATAGCAGCTATTTCATAGCAGTTGCAAGAGGAGGAATGCACGGTGCACACTTACCTGGATCCAACAGTCAGTACCCAGTTGCTCTGCCTCTTGTCGGGATGCTGGATCTCTCCCTCTGGCAGGGATCTGAGCAGTTCAGGTAATCGAAAACCTCTGGTCTAGTAGGGCAGTACACAAAAGCAGTTGCTTTTCCTCTTGAGGGTGACTGATTTCTGGTGGGAGAGTGAGTTCTTCAGATTCAGTGGCCTGCACCTCACAAAGGAAGGGACAAGAGCACTAAGCCAAAAGTTTGATGTCCACGTCAGTCAGTTAAACTAGTGAATGGGGAGGAGGCAAGAACATCACCAGCACAGCAGGGGTTGCCAGTTGTCTCTTCCCCAACATCAAGCAGTTCATGTCCAGCATATGCACTTTTTACTAAATCCAACAGAAACACAGACTAGGAAAGTCCACTGGAAAATGTCAACAAATGCAAAAGGCACCACAAGCACATGGATAGTACAAAACACACTCAGCATAACCATACAGCAGGCCAGAGAAACCGGGCATAGAAGGCCTTGTGTGTCAATGCTCGGAGCATCCCAAACAAGATCCGTGAATTCACAGCCATGATAGCAGAATCACAATTAGATTAAGTAGCGATTACAGAAACGTGGTTCACCGCGAACCACACATGGGATGTTACAGTACCTGGCTACACGCTCTTTAGAAGGGATCAGGAAAGGAAAAAAGGAGTGGGGGGTGGCTGTATACATAAGGGAGGGTATCAGTGCAACAGAACTCCAAGACAGACACTGTAAGGTTGAGGCCCTATGGATTACCCTAGAAGCTGAAGAAAAAAACTCTGTCCAGATAGGGTTTGTCTATAGACCCCCATCCCAAGAGACTGACACTGGCAGGGAGCTCCTGGAAGCCATCCTGATGATGGCCAATAAGAGTGAACTACTTCTAGCTGGGGACTTCAAGCTGCCTGATGTGGATTGGTTCTCATACACGGCATCCTCACAGAAGAGCAAGGAATTCCCCCTTGCACTGCGAGAGGTGGGATTAACTCAGCTAGTGGACTCACCTACCAGAGAGACATCAATCCTAGACCTGGTACTCTCCAACAGTTCCAGGATCTCAGGTGTTCACATAGGAAGCCACTTAGGATCCATGACCACAGATCGGTATGACTAACAGCAGAACAGAAGTCAGATGCCACAAGAAAATCAAGGTAGTCGACTTTAGGGACGCAAACTTCCCTGAAATGAAATCCCAGATCAAATTCTTACTAAAAACCAGTACCAAGGTACCAAAGAAGATGCAGAAGAATGCTGGAAAACCTTGAAACATGCTTCACAGTAACAGAGGATTACACAAAACAGATCAGCAAATCCAAGAAGAGAGGAACCCACTCTGGTTTACTAGGAAGGTAGGAGCTAAGATTAAGGAAAAGAAAAGAGCATTCATGCAATACAAGGAAACAAAGATGGACAGTGACATGAGAATACAGAAATAAACTCAAAGAGGCAGGGAAGGCAATTCAGATTGCCAAAGCATGGACAGAGGAGAGAATAGCACAGGAGATGAAGAAGGGTGATAAGACTTTCTATCAATAGATAAGAGAGAAGAGGAAGAATAAGAGGGGAATTGTCCATCCAGCATCAAAGGATAGTCAGTTGGTGGGGAGGGATAAAGATAAGGCAGCGGTACTAAATGACTTCTGCACAGTCTTCACTCTAGATGACAGCAGCAAAGGACCTATGTTCAGTGGCACTGGGCAAAATGATAATGTGTCCAACATAGAGCCCCTCTACAAAGAAAAGAGTCTAGAAGAGCTGGATAAGGCAATGGGTCCAGATTGCCACACCACTGGCTGAACTGTTCAATAAGTCGCTAGAAAGCGTTATTGTACCAGATGACTAGAAAAGGGCAACAGTGGTGCCCTTGCACAAGAATGGAAGCAGGGAAGAACCAGGGAACTACCACCCTGTCAGCCTAACCTTAGTGGTGGGTAAAATTATGGAAGCATTGCTTAAGGAGAGAACAGTAGACTACCTAAGGGAAAACTGAAGACTCGACCCAAAGCAGCATGGGTTCACAGCTGGGTGCTTGTGTCTAATGAATATGGTGGACTTCTTCAAGTGGGTAACCAGAACAGTGGGCCAAGGTGGCACAGTGGACATGATTTACTTAGATTTTAGATTTTAGCAACATTTGACTCTGTTGCCTACAGGAGATAAGACAACAAACTAGAGCATACAGGCATAGACCATAAATTAGTCAGCTAGATTAAGAACTGGCTTCAGGATAGATCACAGAAAGTCCTGGTCAACTGGACACTATCAGAGGAGGGCAGAGTAACCAGCGGAGTTCCACAGCGGTCAGCACTTGGCCCAGTCCTCTTCAACATATTCATCAACGACATTGCTAATGGACTTGATGGGAAGGTATCCTTGTTGCGAGTTGATACAAAACTCTGCAACAGGGTAGACACAGATAAGCTGCCTCTGGGATGGAAGCCGGTCTCAAGGAATTAGAAGAGTGGTCAACATTATGGCAGTTAAAGTTGAACGCCAAGAAGTGTAAGGTGATGCACATAGCTAAACATAATCCAAGAAAGACATACACACTGAATGGGCATCAATTAGAAGAATCAAAGATGGAATGGGACCTCGGAGTAAATGTTACTGATGCTCTAAAAGTGGGGAAACAATGTGAAAAAGCAGCACAGAAGGCCAGCGACATCCTCGGCTGCATAGGTAGAGGGATTATGAGCAGGAAGCGCAAGGTAATCAACCTACTGTACAGGTTCTTGGTTAGGCTGCTAATCAGAAATAAGCTGTGCCCTGCAGCAATGGGAAATAGTGCTGGGTCTTAGGGTGTGCAACCCTAAAGTCAGATGAATAAAAGACCAGAAAAGACCCACATTCACACTGTAGAAAGGCAACAAGTGAAATTGAAAAAATGTAAAGTTCCAAATGAAGTGTACTTCATTTGCTGTCAAATCAAATTCAGAGTTGAACAGCGGGAACTGCCACAGTTCCAGACCCTAGTGCCTCACTCATTGAAGCTTCAAGAGGTCAGGCCGCACCTGGAATACTGCGTACAGTTCTGGAGGCCACACCTAAAAAGGGACATTGACCACTTAAAAAGGATTTAGAGAAGGGCCACTAAGATGGTACAGGGTCTTCAGCAAGAACAGCATGAAATGAGACTCACTGAATTAAACTTATACTTTCTAGAGCAAAAAGAAATGGGGGAACATGATAGAAACATTCAAATACATAAAGGGAATCAACACAGCCCAGACAGGAAACCTATTACAGGAAAACATAACAATGCATTCAAGGGAGCACAGTTTGTGCCTAGTGGGAGGCATATTTAGAACCAATATAGGGAAATACTTTTTCACAGGAAAGGTGATAGAACCATGGAACAGCCTGCCTCAGAGGTGGTAGCATTGAAGACAGTACGGGAATTCAAACTAGCATGGGACAGGCAATGCACATGCCTGAAGGGGTAATAAAATGAGGGGGTCAGAATTTGGGCAGACAAGATGGATCATGCAGTCCCCATCCGTCGGATACTTCCTCATGTTCTTACATAGGTGGTGATGCACGCGCTTGACACTACTGAGTGCTTCTGGTTTTATTATGATATTTCATGTTATTGGAGCTCACCAGCATACACCAAATGTGATGTGAAGCTAACTCATAAACTGTGTGGTGCATTACCACCATTGTACTGCTGGTGATATGCATAGTATGCAGTCTGGAGTACATCTGGGTCATGTACAACTGAGTTGAATCTGTGATTTTCATTAATGCAGTCCACAATTACATCTTCTCTCCTCTAATCCATTCTTTCAATCTCCTTGCAACACAAGAATTCTGATTTGCCATCCATGATTGGGCAATGTCCACAAAGGCACCTACAGAGAGGATAAAAGCTGACAAAGTCGCATGTCCAAATGGTACCAGATCAATATGTCGGGGACAAAACCACGCAAGGATAACTGCATGATCTAAAGTGCGTAATGCAATACAGTGACAGCAGTAGAACAGTGGTAGAAGAATCAGCATTTATATAGTGCTTTTCATACACAGTGTATCCAAAAGTGCTTTACAAGCTATGCTAGACTGGTAGTGAAGTCACTCAATATGTAGTGGCGGCCATATCGCACAACACCCCCATACAGCTTGGACCAATGCATAAACTGGTTTATGGGAAGGGGAATGTTGGCCGGGATACTGGGAATGTCCCCTACTCTTTGCAAAGAATGTCCAGGTTCCTTTTACTTCCACCTGGACACCCACCAGGACAGCACCAGGACAGCACCAGGATGGGTAGAAGGGACCTCAGTTTAACATCTCATCCGAAGGACGGCA
Organism: Neoceratodus forsteri; assembly: GCA_016271365.2. NCBI lineage: Eukaryota > Metazoa > Chordata > Ceratodontiformes > Ceratodontidae > Neoceratodus > Neoceratodus forsteri. Next base: position 793,204,163 of record CM057449.1, read on the forward strand.
CAGCCCAGCAGTACAGCACCCCTCCAATACTGCACTCAGATGCCAGTGTTTTAAGTGCAAGTCCTATCCTGGTGTGGGATGAGAACCCATGACCTTCTGGTCCAGAGGGGGATGTGCTACCAACTGAGTCATGCTGACAGTACCACTACCCCTGTCGCTCCCTGTGAACTGGAGGAATGGCTGAAGACGCCACAGGTGCTGTGCCTGGTTGAGCCGCTCTTGTGGTGGAGTGGCTAAGACACAAGCACCTGGTGCAATGGAGGCCCAGGGATCAGGGTTTGATTCTCCGTCTGTTTGTTTTTTTATCTTTTTTTGCAAAGAAACCTAAGTTCCCCCTCTCTGAGTTTCCCCTTTTCCCCTTGGTCCACACCCCCTTCAGAGTTAGTTAATTAAGTTGGGGTGTGGGAGACAAAGCCCCCCGAGAGAGAGAGTGACATCGAGCACAGTGTGCTGCGTAGCTGGCTGTCCCGCACCAAGATTCACCCACTGACACAAACCCACATGAAGATGCAGTGTCACCCACAGTGCTGCTGTACTAGGTGCAGACAGAGAGAGATAGAGAAAGCGAGAGAGACCAGGAGCGAGCAGGAGAGAAGAAGATAGAAACACACTCATAGCGAGCAGCTCACAGCACTGTGCAAAGAGACAGCAAGACAGAAAGAGTGAGAGGAAGAGACAACTTTTACTGAATATTTCCATATCCCAGATGTAGGCGCTAGACACTGTACCTTTTTCTGACTGAAACCAGAAAAAACATCTTTGTGGGGTTTTGTTTGGTTGTGTTGTAAAACTATCCCATGTGATAAGCGCAACAACCCACCTTAGTATATGGGGTTATAGAGATTTAATACATGACCCACATCCTCTGAGGGCACTCTGCCTGCAGCCTCATTCCTCAGAACACATCCGGGGTGTGGATTAACTTCTTATAATCACATACCCTGTCGTGGGTAATTGCTTACTTGAGTGGTGGTTGTGGCATGCATTGCTTTCCATAAGGCCTTTAACAGCATTCCACATCGGGTACTCTGAAATAAGCATGGCATCTGAGGGGTGGGTCTGAACGGGAAAGAAACCAGCACTAAATTGGTTGGTGGGTAGGAGAATGAGGGTGGTGGTGAATGTAGTTCACTGTAAGGAAGGGTGGATGACCAGGGTGTGTGCCACAATGATCACTACTGTCACCAGTCCTTATTAGTGACACAACAAGGGAGTAGAAGGAAAGTATGCCTATCTACAGATGACCTCAAATCAGAAATATTGTAAAGACCTGGGGTGGGAGAAATGAAGAGGGATCATGGATAGCTGGAGGACTGGTCAATAATGTGGGAACCGAAGTGCAATGTGCAGAAGTGCAATACACGAGCATGCGTGGTGGGCGGTGGGGAGTGGTACTGGTAACCCTCCAAACAGGAAAGAGTCCGGGGGGGAATCATATCTGAAGACCTACAATACCCAATATGTGTGCCAGTGCAGTGGGGAAAGCCAGTTTGTTGCTAGAGTGCACATGGAGGGTTAGTGAAAGCAGAAAGAGGGCGGTGGTGATACCGCAGTATAAATAAGTGGTGCGCCCTCATTGACAGTACTGTGTACAGTTTGGGAGACCACATCACAGGAAGGACATAGACAGAGTGGAGACGGTACACAGGAAAGCAACTAAAATGGAACACTGCCAGCAACCAAAGCCCTGTGATGAGAGACTGCAGATCCTCACTATGTACAGACAAGAGAAAAGGAGAGAAAGATGGGATAGGATAGAGACCATCAACTAAATCACAGGTATGAATAAGGTTCAAGAAGGAAGCCTTTTTTTCAAAAAATGATGCTCAAGAACAGGGGGCCATCTGATGAAGAAGGAGGGTGATACCCTGAGAGGAGATATAAGGAAGTACTCCTTTGGTGACACAGAGGTGTATGCCTGGGACAGCACCCCAGCAGAGGTGTTAGAAGCAAAAACTGTAAATTAATAGCAAAAGGCATAGGATAGGCATTGGAGGATCACAGTGGTACAGAAAGGGGTGGTAACAGTGGCGTTCAAGCAGGGTCTGCGGTGTCACAGTATTCAGGCAAATAGTGCAAATTAAGTGGTCTAAGCAGTCATTGTATGAGTCAAACTCCATGTGTGTCTGTCTGTGTCTATGTTTCTATACTACAGCAGCACAAACAACAACAGTATAACTGTCATCGCACAACTGGGGCAGTGTACTTGTTCAGGAGCACACGTGCAAGTGAAATGGTGGGGTTGGTGGATTATGGTGTGTGCCATTAAAGGTAATCAAATGCCACACAGGTGTTGACAGCTGTTGATGCCACTGGTGAGGGGCACAATGTCCCAACAAAGCAAGGCTCAGATATGAATAAACACAGTATTATTCAAAAGGAAAGGAAATGGAAGCAAACACAGTGGTACCTACTACCATAGTTGTTAATGGCAGGATAACTGAGTTGAACAGCATGCTCACATCAAGTAATTGCAAGGCAGTACCAGAATTAAACAGAGAATCCACACATAAGTGGGATCCAATACTCAAAATCATACAGTACTGCATACACAAGTGCAATCTGAGCAGTAATACTGGAGATGAACCTGTGCTTAGATATGTATATGTGAACACACGACAATGCCAACAGATTTAGACCATAAGATCTATCTCATCTGCTTGAATGCAGCTCACAGTTAAGACACTACTGCTGCCCCTCCCTTTCCCTCCCTCCCTCCCACCATAGGTTACCTCCCTGAGCACCTCCCCTCCGGTTCACTTCCCTCCATATTTGTACCTTGTCCATGAACCTATCCCATCCTTTCTTAAAGCTCTGCACTGATTCCAGTGAGATCACCTCTTCAAGGAGTGTGTTCCACAGCACCACCACCTTTTCCATGAAGTAGTGCTTCCTAAGTTCTCTCCTGTACTCCCCCCTCTCCCACTAGTTTCAAGCTATGTCCCCTCATGGTCCCTTCCCCCTTCAATCTAAACAAACCCTCAGTGTTAACTCTGTTGATGCCCTTCACATGCTTAGAGGTCTCAATCATATCCCTTCTGTCCCACCTGTCCTCCAGAGAGAACATGCTGAGCTCCCTCAGTCTCTCCTCATAAGGCTTCTCCCCATTCCATGGATCATCTTAGATGCCCTCCTCTGGACTCTCTCCGAGGCATGACATCTCTCTTTAAGTATGGTCACCAGAACTGCACACAATACTCCAAGTGAGGCCTCATCAAGGATTGGTACAGTGGTACGATAACCTCCTCCCTCCTCAACGTGATCCCCCCTAGCAATGCAATCCCAGCATTCTGCTTGCTTTTGCTGCTGTTTTCCTACATTGTTCTGAGTGGTTCATTTTACCTGTGATCACCTCTCCCAGATGTTTTTCCTCCTCAGAGGTGGATAGCTGCTCCCCCCAAATAGTAGCTTTATCCTGGATTCCTAACCCCTAAATGCAGTACACTACACTTCCTAGCATTGAACCCCAACTGCCATGTTTTTGACCAAAGTTCCAGGTGTTACCAGATACATAGCAACAAACATAGAAAGTGATGGCAGAAGGGGACCACAAGGTCCATCTAGTCTGCCCAAGAATCGGCTTCATGCTATTGCCCCTCACCTCCTTTGCCTTTCCATAAGCTACCTTTATGTCTATCCCATGCGTTCTTGAACTTACTTACCATGTTGGCCCCCACTACCTACTTGGGTAGGCTAAATCATGGGTCCTCCACCCTCTCTGTAAAGAAGAATTTCCTTGCATTACTCCTGAACCTCCCGCCCTTCAGCCTCATGTCATGTTCTCTTGTTCTCCCGCTCTTTTTCAATTGGAAAAGCTCCTGAACTTTAACCTTATTTACACTCCTCATATATTCTGAGTATATTTGGAGTATCTTCTTCCCCTCTTCACTGTCCACCACTGCTCCTAGTTTGGAGTCTTCAGTGAACAGGCTCATTTTACTTGCAACTCCCTCCGCAACGTCCGCTATGAAACCATTGAATAGCAGTGGATCCAGAACAGATCCCCGTGGGATGCCACTAGTGACCCTCCTAGGTGTTGACAGCTCCCTCCCTACCACCGCCCTCTGCTTCCTGCTACTCAGCCAGTTCCCAATCCACTTAACCATGTTAATCCCCACCTCCAAGTTCCTCAGCTTGCCCAGCAGTCTCCCATGCAGCACCGAGTCAAATGCTTTGCTGAAGTTGAGGTACAGGACATTAACTGGCCGACCTCCATCTAGAGATCTTTTCACTCAGTCAAAGAATTTGACCAGATTAGTTTGACAAGATCTCCCCTTGATTAATCCATGTTGCTGGGGGTCCTGAATGCAACACTGTACAGACTAGTATACAGCTATAGGGGAACTCACAACTAGTGGCACAGGGAAATTCTCACATCAGTAGGGTTTTTTGATATGCAAACTATACTTCACAAGTCAGTCAAAAGATGTCAAAAATTGCATATTATTAAATGGCTGATTAATAGCAGACTGCTCTGTGGGGGGATAATCACGGTGCTGCTCTGTTTTCCTTTTTAAGAAATCATTGCTATTTTATTGCATTACTGCTACATACGACTGAAACTGTACAAGAAATAATAAAATCACCAGTCATTCAAAGGATGACTCACAGGAAAACATAACGTAATTGCCCGAAATAGCATAATATTAGAAAGGTTCTTCATTGTAGACTGCACGAGCGGAGATATTCTCAGTGCAGCAGTATGTTACTTATGAAATCTAAAAATCGCTATTAACCCAAAAGAATAAATAAACATGGAAAGGGTAACTAATTTTATTAAAATGCATATTATTATTACAGAGCTGCACACTGCTCTGTAGTGTGGATATTTTTGGTGCAGCACTGATTTCATTGAGTCACCTAAAACGATTATCTAAACAGAAACGCAGTGCTCAAACTGAATATTACTAAAAGGCTGCAGACTGCTCTTTAGGTAATTCTATCACTTCAGGAGTTTTGTTATTACACAGTATATACAGCAAGAGTATGCAAAAAAATCAAGTAAACGTGAACAACAAAAAATCACCTAATATTCGGTCTAGGACGTGGTGATGGTTGTGATGCCTATGCCATTGTACGTGTGGTATCTGATGTGTTATTGACTAGGCCTGTTGGCTGCTACTGTCTTCCCAATTGACGAGGACCTTCTGTAAATGAGCTTTTTAGCTCAAAGGTTTTTGTAATTCGATTTTCAAATAAATAAATAGCATTCTATTTGATAACAGGTTTCAATCACAGCGACTTTCGATTGCAAGGGCACACTGTACACAATGCCTCTGAGGCTACATACTCACAATATATACAATTTGGGCCATTGGGACATCACAAAATGAGTGAAACTTTGTGGGTTGCAAATGACAAGCTGAGAGGGGTTTCCAGGTTCTGTGCGATGGCACTTCACTGAGCAACCGCACCAAGCTTGGGGCATCAGCCAGCATTCCATACAAGTAACATTACATTGCATGCTCTGTTGGTGAGATAGGGATACGAGCAGCACACTGGGATGTAGTAACAGGACTGGAATACGCCAAGGCTATAGCTCTTTTTGTTCGGTGCCTTGACTTCCACCACCACATAGACACCAAAACTCTATATTACTGAAAACCAAGGAGGAGCTGTAAAATAAGGTAAAAGAGGGTACCACTGTGTAACTTTAGCTTGACAAGAGGAATATAGCCCTTTATTCATAATTGGAACTTGTATCCAAAATTAAGTTTTCACAATGCCACATTCAGAACTATAGCGCTTTCTTTGTGTTGACAAAATGAAATAACTGCTGACTGTCCAGCCCCCACTACATCGCTACTAAGTGCCATAACATTCAGAACTCTATGGATATTTTTTAAAGTGGGTGATTTTGTTGCAATGCAGCTGTCAGTGTGCATTGTGATAGGGACGTGGGGGTGCCTTTTCCTCAATGTGGCTGCACACGCTTAGTTTGGGCATGGCACATTCTTTGCACTGTGAATTTGGTTCACCAACTTGGGGTTTTGTATTCCCCGGCTTAGACACTAAAGCTCTGTCCACACTGAACATGGTTCAGTCATAACATTTTTTAAAACGTTTTGAAATGTACCGTGTTTGTGTGTCCTTACTTGTCTTACCATGTTTTAGCACAGTTACCAATTGTGTCCACACTTCAAAGACAAACCCAGTTTCCAATCCGATCCATGTTGACTTCAGGGGGCAGTGAACCATGGCTCTTTGCAGGACTACATTGGCAGAAACTGCCAATGGTATCAACTCCCATCACTGCTGATGTAAGTGTGTTTGTTTTCAAACCGTGTTGGAAATCATGCTAAAACCCTAAGGCCCTGTCCACACTACACCACTCCAGCCGGGTAACGGATGCAATCTATTACGGCCGGTGAGCAGTGCAGTGCGTCCACACCACGGCGGTGTCCATTATGGGACCGGCACTGCCAGTCCACACTTCGGGATATGGGCGACCATTACGGCGGCGCTCGATCCCACAATGCAGCTCGCACTGCGCTTTGGGCCCTATAGGGGAACCATTACCGCCCATCCACACTACCGACGGTAACGTACATAAGGTAGGACTCAGTTTCATAACCGCTGTTGAAACCACACTCCACATGGTCTCTAGCAATGAGTTATTGAAACGCCTTCGTAACATTACAGGTGTAAACGCAAACCGCTGGCGCTTAACGGTTTGGGCACTTTGCAACATTACAGAGGCGAGTGTAGACAGGGCTAGATATGATCAGGGTTTAAACACGGTTGTCAAACATGGCTTGAAAACATTACAGGTGTGGACGCGAACCATGTTTCAAAGCACCTGCAACGTTTTACCATGCCAGTAATGTTACAGGCGCCCTAGTGTGGACAGAGTCTAAGAGTACTTTATTGAAATGTGCTGATCTTGTCTGCAAACCGGTGCATGCATGTTTGGGGTATGGCGCTCTAGAGATCGTGTGCCGCCACACAGGGTAGACTGGATAGACTGTAAGGCCTTCTTCATCTGAAAAAGTTCTGTTTCTGTGGCTAATTTGGGTTAAACACTTTGTGAGGTTTTTAAATGATTCACAATTAGAACAAGAGCTCCTTACCACAAATATGCATGTACCAGTTTGTGGAGACACAAAATCATCAACTTTAAAAATATCCATAGCGTCTAGAATGTTATGGCACTTAGCAGAGATGTAGCGGGAGGGGTGGACAGCAGGCAATTAGTTATATAATTACTGCTTTGCAGCTGCTTTGAAGTTTTCAGAAATATAGTGTGTTTGTATGTGTGTGGGGGGGGTTGTAAGTATCCCCATTAGCCCTGATGTTTGACTCCCTTACAAACTTTCAAACTTGTAAATCTTGTTAACCAGCTATAAACATGTACTTACTTGGCTCAATGCCAACATGAAATGGGATGTACACATAAAAAAAATGATTGGCAGAAGAGAGCCCAGATTGTGCTACAGTACCTGTCAAGAGATGCCTCCCTCTAGAGATGAGAAAACAGTGACTGCTACCACCCTGCCTCTTACTGACTATGGTGACTTTCTCTAAGGGACAGCAGCAAACACCCACATTTCTAAATTGGACACAGTGTATAACACAAATGCTAGATTTATTCTGTCTGCACCTAGAGACACACCACTGCCAGCTATACAGTACACTGTGATGGGCCATATAAAAAGACTGCACACGGAAGTCAGCTTCGCTTGTCACAACTGATGCTTAAGTGCCTGAACCACACAGTCGAAGGTTACATCAATGGCCTTATTAAAATCTAGAGAAGGGTGGCATCCAAATAGCTGCATGCAGACATGAACACACCAAGTGGCTGCTTTTGTGGACTTGGATGGGTCACTTACAGTACACGGAGTGCCAACAGAGGAACTGCAGCTGTACATATGTAATGCCCAGAAAAATACCATAACACTGCACATCAGAGTTATGAAATCAACACCAGTAATAGTACCATTCATTGTAGCTGGCTTTGTTGTCACTGCCATATTTCAATAGCTCAGGATTGCTGCTGCCACTGACAGAGCTGCTCTCTGCATCGTTGGCATCACTCTCATGGGGATCGTCCCTATAGGGGGTCTATTTCCCCTACACAATCACATAATAGCACTATATCAGTATCAGAATACCTATTCTCAGAGGAGGACAGACTAATACTGTCCTCGTCATCTGTTGCATTATTATGGAATTCAGCTGGAGGGAGGAAGTCTGCCATTGCTAAAGGGAACTTCGGAGATCTGGCATGTGGAACACAATGAAAGCAGCTACTTAGTGCAGATCTCCCTGTCCTGACAGCACTGGTAATGAGTGCCAAAGGTCACCAAGTACCACTACAGGTATACAAGTCATCACTTCTGGGTTCGCATCTGGAAAAACATTTGTTGTTTCAAATAAAGGGGTTTCTGGAGACAAAAAGCATTGCAATTTTCATTAGGATACTGCACGCTTGTAAAAGCTGCTGGTGAATAGTAAAACTTGGCAAATTGCTTTAAGGAGAGACGGTTGAACACTGCAGTTCTGAGGGAGCCTCCAGAGACTGAGGAGGTTCAAACTGTGTGCTCTGTAAGAAAGTCTGGAGGTCTGTCTGGGTTTCCACAGCCACATAGCCCAGTGTAATCTGCTTGCACTCCAATACCTGCAGCAGTTGCTGAAGCTCTCAAATGCGAGAGTGAGCTTTTCTGTTCAGGTCAGTTTCGATGTTTTGCCTGAACTGCATCAGAGACTGCTTGACCAGCCAGACCGAAGTGAGTGAATTGCTGAATCCCGAGTCAAGCTGTCAGAGGTGACGGTTGGTTACCCAGCCTGCTACAAGTGGTTCCCCAAGCAGAGAACTGATTTTCAGAGCTACCAGATAGCTAGTTGGATAATTAATGAAGGCTTCCCCGAAACCACAGCCCAGGGTATGTACAGTTCGGATGATTCTCAAGGGGGTTTGGGGGATGTTTGAAGTCACAGTAACTTTCTGGTATTAGGAGCAGTTCTTAGAGCACAAACTCACTGGTTGAAGCTATGACAAAGGCCAGTCTTCACCTGCCAAGTCTTTCCAATCTTCACTCATTGGGGGCCTTTGTAGGTAGTCTTCACCAGGCAGGCCTCTCAAACTCAATCTTTCCAGAACTTTCTCTTTGTCTTGGTACATTTTCTCTCATGTTTTATCATTCCAGAATTTTCTCATTGCCTGGGTGTGCATTTCTCTTACTCTCATTCAGGTATAAATTCTCTCTCTATCCAGGTACAATTTCTCAGTCTCTATCAAATTGAAGTACCTTGAACTCACATTTTCAAAGTCGGCAAAGCAATGTAATTTGTTAGGTATCTACCTATACAGTCTCTGAAAGCCAAACTTTTCAGTGCACTTTCTGCACTGCTGAACAGTCCCATCTCTTCTGGAACAGTCTCACAAGTCTCTCTTCTCAAACAGTAGAGCTTCTTTCCCCAGTCACAGATTCAAATCTCACCTACTCCCTCTCTGGAGCAACACCTTTCTCTGTCCCCCTTTCTGGAGCAAAACCAAAGTTCTCTTCATGCAGCAGCAATCAGGCAGAGATTCCATTTTCAATCTCTCTCTCACTAAAGCAAGCTTCCTTCTCTTCCAGCCGAAGGTTAAGCGCTTCTCAAGTCTCTGGTCCCCTCTCTGGCGCAAAACCGAAGTTTTCTTCATGCATCCGCAATCAGGCAGAGATTCCACTTGAGCAGCGACGCACCAGACAACTTTACCACAACTTCACAAAGACTCAGTGCAGCTTGTTCTTTTCTGAGGCCTGCAAGACCAAGGAGCAAACACACAGCCCTTAAAATCCTCAGACTTTTTTCTTCATACAAAACCTTAGCCCTTTAAAGTCACAGTCCCCACAGCGCTGCCACCACTGTGGTCTCAGTCGCTTACAGACCTCTCACAGCTGGATGGAAGTGGGTTCCGCAGCTCCCTCACAGCTTAAGGTTTCACAAACTTCCATGGGCCTTGGGGGACAGAAAACTGGCAACCCCAAGGAAGGCCCTTTTCAGTCCTGGAAACAACATCTTTCTCACTGGTACTGGAGAGTGTCCCGATGAACTGACCCAGAACTCAAAGTCGCTCAAGTTCTGGGAGGTCTCCACAGCTCCTTACTGGTCCATCCACTTGTCCTTCCAGAAAATTAATATTCATCAGTCTCCTTCGACACTCCATTGGCTCTCTAAATGGGTGCCTGTTTTTACTCCCAAAAGTCTCTCTTCAGTCCCATAAATCCTTTTACAGAATCCTGGCTCTCTTACTGACTATCTCAGGGGTAAATGTGACTATCATGGATGCTGTAACACAGTCTCTAACAAAGTTCCCAAATTCAAAGTCCTGCTGCAGCCTCATTTAACATTGTTTATTTATTTCCCTATCTGTAAGCCCAGCCTTGCCAGAGGGGCTTATGCTCCCATTTTAGGAACCCCTTTCCCCTTCCTACCCCTCTCTCCCAGAGCTAGGGAATTCATTAGTGCTCTGAGGGTAAATACCTGCTGGACACCTCAAGGTGGCAGCAGATGGCAGGTTAGGGAAGGTATAGGAGACTGGAAGCAGGGAGTGTTGGGGCCTTTTCCAGACAGGCGTTAAGCCTGTGGCTGGAGGGGCAGCTGGAGGGCAGAGTAGGCAGGCAGGAGGGAGGGGCTCAGTGGTCTGGGTGGGCCTGTAGAGGACCCCCCCCCATTAGTGGCAGATAGGGACAGCCTCTGCAGCAACATGGCATCAAGGATTGGGGGAGAAACCTCCATGGGGAGGAAGGTCAACCAAGTGCCTCCGTTGTTGAGAGAAGGGAGGTGCAGGTGGTAGTAGGATGGCCAGGATAGGCAGAAACCTGAGAGATCCTGTGAAGCAGTGACTCAGGCCACTGGGGGTTTGGAGACAGTGGCAGGGTCTCCACAGGGGGGAGACTGGTGGCAGTGGTTCTGTCCTGTACCCACAGTGACAGAGTGGCCTGAGAGTAGAGGGAGCCAGGGAGCCCTTCACTCATATCAGAGGACCTGCATGGGGGGACAGGTCCTGGGGCGTCTGCATTTAAAAAGCCAGATGGGTCGCAGGTCTTAGGACAAGCCATGGGGGAGTGCCTCTGGCAGGAACTTACCGCAAGCCCAGAATGAGTTAGCAGGACTGTGGGACAGTTGTGGGATAACAGATGAACCAGACAGCGAACTTCAGTTTCAACACACAATCTCTGTGTGATGTTAATTCAAAATCCAGAGGATTACCTTCAGCAACGCCATATCCATTCTTCGATACATCAGTTTGCAGCAACAGATTATGCAAGTCTTTCCTCTGCATTTAGCCAGCACCTACTAGCTCACTGATCTCTGATCTAACTATTTAATTGAGATTGGACCTTCCCTATGCAGGCCCTGTTTGCTTGGGTGGTAGGAACTGAAACAGAAAAAAAACAAGCATTTGTCAATGCCGAATGTTGTCGCACTGGCATTGGCAGTGGGAGCGGCGTAGCTAGAGATGCATAGTGCTTTGATTTTGTGAATGTGTCTCAAAAGGTGATTTTGCTCAGCGAGCACGCCATTATGCGCCACAGCTGCGGAAACATGTTTTGGGCAGGCTGTGAAAAATGGCAGCTGGACTGTTGATATGGAGATGTGCACAAATGCCAGTGGTGAAAATGTGGCATGAAAATATTGCAGATTGACGAAAAGTTACAAGGGTGCGTGGAAACTGCGCAATGCACGCTTGCAACACAGTCATTGTATGGAGTTTCGGCACCAAATTTTCAACATAGGCATTTTAGGACCTCTGCTCATGAATAGTGTCACCGTCATTTCCTCAAACTGTCCCAAAAACTGATTTCATACAGCAGCCATGTAATTCTGTGCCTGACATGCGAAAACACATTTCAGGCAGCTGCAGTGTTCATAAGGAGGTATGGAAAAATGCCAGTGATGAACAGCTGGAGTGAAAGTATTACAAATTCACAAAGTCATGAGCGTGCTTGCAAACTGTGCAACACACGCTCATAAAACACTCATTTTATTGACTTTCGTTCCCAAATTTTCAACATATGCATTTTAGGGCATCTGCTAATGAACAGTGTCACTATCATTTTCATCATGTGTCTCGAACATGGACTTTCCACAGCGACCACGCTATTCTGCGCCTGAACTGCAAAAACAGATTTTGGTCAGGATGTGAAAAATGACAGCTGTACTGTTCATTAGGAAGTGCAGAACAATGGCACTGTAGAAATCTGGGTGAGAATGTTAAGTTTGTGAGCGTCACGGCGTGCATGCAAACTCGCAATGCCTTTCGTAACACAGTCTTTATGGGAGCATTGTCACCAAATTTTCAACACAGGCATTTTGGGACCTCTGCTCACGAACAGTGTCACTGTCATTTCGTAATGTGTCCTGAACACTGATTTCGCTTTGATGAATGTACATTCTGCTCGAAGTGTGAAAACACATTTCAGCATGGATATGAAAAATGACAGCTGTATAGTTCACAAGAAGATGTAGTAAAATGCCAAATTTGAGAATCTGGCGTGAAAATATTGCGAATGCACTAACTTATTAGCATGCGTTGCGCAGTTGCTACACATGCTCGTAAAACAGTCATTTTATGGAGTATTGTCACCAAATTTTCAACACAGGCATTTTAGGACCTCTGCTCATGAACAGTATCACTGTCATTTTTGTAATGTGTCCCAAACACTGATTTCGCACAGCGACCACGCTATTCTGCGCCAGAAGTGTGAAAACACATTTTGGCAAGCATGTAAAAAATGACAGCTGGACGGTTCACAAGAAGGTGTGGTAAAATGCCAATGTTGAGAAAGTGGCATGAAAATGTTATAAATGCGCTAACTTATGAGCGTGTGTTACGCAGTTGCTACACATGCTCGTAAAACAGTCATTTTACGGAGTATTGTCACCAAATTTTCAACACAGGCATTTTAGGACCTCTGCTCATGACCAGTGTCACTGTCAATTTCATAATGTGTCCTGAACACTGATTTCATACAGTGACCGTGCTATTCTGTGCCAGAAGTGCGAAAACACATTTAGGGCAGGATGTAAAAAATGACAGCTGTACTGTTCCCAAGAAGGTATGGTAAAATGCCAATGTTGAGAAACTGGCATGAAAATAGTGTGAATGCACTAACTTACGAGCGTGCATTGCGCAGTTGCTACGCATGCTCGTAACACAGTCATTTTTCTGATTTTTCCCACCAAACTTGCAACATGGGCTTTTTGAGAGCCCCTCTCATGAACAGTAGCACTGTCATTTCATTACTCGGTCCCAAAAGGAGATTCCGCGCAGTGACTGCAAAATCACTTTTTGGGACCGACTAATGCCATGACAGTGCAAGAATTCATGAGAAGAGGTCCCAAAAACCCCATGTTGAAAATTTGGAGCCAAAATTCACAAAAATGCCCGAGATATGCATTAAAGTTGAAAAACTCCTATTCATTCCATTATACAGCTTACTGGCATTTCTTCAGTTCGCGGTCGGCTTTGAAGAGTGCAGACGTGTTCCCGGTCCACAGAAGATCGTCGCACGGACTCCGCAGGTAAGTATGGGGTGAGGGGGGTGAGGGGAGGCAGGGTGCGCAGGTGGGTGGGTGGTGGGAGGGGGCATCGAGTCTACTGAGGGACCGTTTCGTTTACAGGTTATAAAAAAGAAAAAACATTGCTGGACAGTTTTTGTTTTGCAGGGCATTTGGCACACTGGGGTGGGCTCCCAGCGTGCCACCTGTTTGAGGGGGTGTCTGTAGCTGATGGGGGATTGGGCACCCTCATCGGCAAACAACATGGGGGATTTATGCAAATGGGAATTGGGGCACTCTGTCGGCACACAAAGAAGGGTAGGGGGTGCAGAGCCTATAGGGATTGTGCACCCCCTCGCCATTAAACAATTTGGGTGTTTTATGCCTACGGGGAGTGGGCTCCCCATCGGCACATTCACAGGGGCAGGGGAGCCGACAGGGGATTGGGCACTCAAGTCAGTGTTCTATGGCCAGTGCCCCGCCATGTACATAATAGCATTGAGCACGGCAAGAAGGGACCGCTGCATCTGACGAGCTTTGTTCGGATTGCAGCGGACCTTTCTTAGATGTGCTTACCACATTATGTATGCATGGTGTGGCACCAGCATGCAGGCTGATTGGGGAATGGGATGCACCTATTGGTGCGTGCTCCTGCATTCGCCCAACAGCGACCGCGCCTGAAGCTGCACTGTCCCACACGTTGCCGCGCAAGCGCCACCAACATAAAAAAAACGTTTTAAAACAAAGAATCTCAGTGCAGAAGCACTGACACAAGGGTACCCCAAAGAGCATTGGCAATAAGCCAAGTTTCAAAGAAGCACAGCATCACACATACTTCCATAATGCAAAGCATCATGGGATATATGCAAATCACCAAGAAATTTCAGATTGGCTTAGTTAACAGCAGGAATGCATGGTATCAATTTGCATGCATTTAACAACACAATCAATTTAATTTCTATAATACAATCACCTAGTATTTTTTACCTTTATCAAAAACACCTAGTGCCATGGTATTTTCAACATTTACAGGTTTCATAAACATAAGGTATATACATCAATGTATTTTATGACGTAGTGCCATTGCATACTAAATCCAACAATGATAAACACAGCATGTCGCTTTACATACACTCAGAGGTCACCATAATGACCTCCCTGTACGAAGACCTGAGAGGGAAAAGTGAAATTTAAAGAGGACACTATAGCATAGTCAAACAAGCATTTGTCAATGCTGAATGTTGATTGCGTTGGTGTGTTGAGCTCGCTCACTGCCCCCTGTCACTGGCTCAGTCTGTCTCTCCCCGTGCTGCAGGCTGCTGTTTTGTACTGGGCTCCTGCCTGCATTGGCACCTTGTTCTGCCCACTAAGAAATCCGCAGCTGTCCCAACAGAGCTCCATTGAGGTGGCTCACTCTCCTCTCTCACGCACTCATTCTGGTTCTCCTGGCATTGCAGACTGCCCCTTTGTGCTGGGTTCCTGCCTCTGTTGGTGGCTTTTTCTGCCCACAAAGAAATCTGCAGCAGTCCCGACACAGGTCTGTTGGGCCTGCTGACTGCCCTTCTCCTCGCTCATTCTGTTTCTGCCGGCGCTGCAGGCTGCCCTTTTCTATTGGGCTCCTGCCTGCATTGCCGCCTTCATCTGCTCACAAAGAAATTTGCAGCAGTTACAATAGAGCTCCGCTGAGCTCGCTTACTCCCCCTCTCTCACTCGCTCATTCTGGTTTTCCCGCCACTGCAGGCTGTCCTTTTGTACTGGGCCCCTGCATGCATTGCTGTCTTTTTCTGCCCACAAACAAATCTGCAGCAGTCCCAACAGAGCTCCGTTGAGCTCACTCACTCCCCCTCCCTCACTCACTCATTCTGTGTCTCTGCCGCTGCAGGCTGCTCCTTTGCACTGGGCTTCACTTGCATTGACAGCTTGGTCTGGCCAGAAAGAAATCTGAAGCAGTCCCGACACAGCTCCATTGAGCTCAATCACCCCCACAACCACTCATTCTGCTTTCTGCCAGTGCTGCAAGCTGGCCTTTGTACTGGGCTCCTGCTCATGCTTCGCCGCATTTTCTGCCCACAAAGAAATCCAACAGCAGTCACAATACAGCTCTGTTCAGCTCACTTACTACTGCACTGTCACTCACTCATTCTGTTTCTCTTGAGCTGCAGGTTGTGCTTGTGAATGGGCTCCTGGCTGAGTTGGCACCATTGTCTGTCCACAAAGAAATTTGTAGCAGTCCTGACAGAGTCTGCTGAGGTTGCTCAGTCTCCTCTGTCATGCACTCATTCTGTTTGTCCTGGCACTGCAAGCAGCCTCTTTGTATGGGGCTTCTGCTTGAATTGGCACCTTTTCTGCCCACAAAGAAATCTGCAGTAGTCCTGCTAGAGCTCTGTTGAGCTCATTCAGTCCCCTGTCTCACACTCGCTCATTGTTTCCTCCACCGCCGTGGCTGCCCTTTTCTACTGGGCTCCTGCCTGCTTTGACACCTTTCTGCCCACAAAGAAATCCGCAGCAGTCCTGGGACAGCGCCGTGAGTTTGCTCACCCCGCCACTCACTCACTCTCTCGCTCTGTTTCTCCCAGTGCTGCAGGCTGCCCTTTGTACTGGGCTCTTGTGCTGGGGCCATTTTCTGCCCACAAACAAATCTGCAGTAGTCCCGACAGAGCTCAGTTGAGCCCAGCACTCCCCGCTCGATCTTAATCTGTCCCAAACACTGATTTTCCACAGCAACCGTGCTATTCTCTGGTAGGAGTGCAAAACATATTTTAGTCAGGATGTGGAAAATGACAGCTGTACTGTTCATAAGGAGGTGTGAAAAGTGCCACTGTTGAAAATGTGGTGAAAATATTACAAAGTGCGAAGGTATATGGGTGCATGGAAACAGTTCAACGCACGCTTGTAACACAGTCATGTTATGCAGTTTCGCCACCAAATTATCAACATAGGGCTTTTAGGACCTCTACTCATGAGCAGTGCCGCTGTCATTTTCTTAATCTGTCCCAAACACCGATTTCCCACAGAGACCGCATTATTCTGTGCCGCAACTGTGAAACCACATTTCAGTCAGGATGTAAAAATGACAGCTGTACTGCTCATAAGGAGGTGTGTAAAAATGGCACTGTTGAAAATCTGGCATGACAATATTACAAATCTGCGAAGTTACAATAGTGTGTGGAAAATGTGCAACGCACACTTGTAACACAGTCATTTGATGGACTTTCATCACCAAATTTTCAAAATAGGCATTTTAGGACCTCTGCTCATGAACAGTATCACTGTCATTTTCGTAATCTGTCCCGGACAGTGATTTCTCACAGCAACCGCTCTATTCTGCGTCGGAAGTGCGAAAACACATTTCAGCCAGGATGGGAAAAATGACAGCTACACTGTTCATAAGTAGGTGTGGGAAAATGGTAATGTTGAAAATTTGGAGTGAAAATATTATAAATTCGCAAAGTTACGAGCCTGCGTGCAAACTGCGCAATGCATGCTCGTAACAGTCATTTTATGGAGTATCGTTAGCAAATTTTCAACACAGCCATTTCAGAACCTCTACTCATGAAGAGTGTCACTGTCATTTTCTTAATCTGTCCCGAACACTGATTTCCCACTGCAACCGCGCTATTCTGTGCCGAAAGTGAGAAAACACATTTCTGCCAGGATGTGAACAATGACAGCTGTACTGTTCACAAGGAGGTATGAAAAAAATGCCAATGTTGAAAATCTGGTGAGAAAATATTGCAAATTCACGAAGTTACGAGCATGCGTAGCAACTGCGCATCGCACGTTCATAAAACAGTCATTTTTTGGATTCTCCACAATTGCAACATAGTCTTTTTGAGAGCCTACCTCATGAACACTGGCACTGTCATTTCATTAATCAGCCCCAAAAGATGATTCCGCGCAGTGACCGCAAAATCATCTTTCGTGGCCGATTATCGCCATGCCAGCTCAAGAATTCATGAAGAGGAATCCCAAAAACCCCATGTTGAAAATTTGGTGAAAAAAGTCCCAAAAATGCCTGAGATATGTACTAAAGTTGAAAAAAACCTATTTATTGCGTTATACAGCTTACCGGCATTTCCTCAGTTCGCGGTCGGCTTTGAAGAGTGCAGACGTGTTCCTGGTCCACCGAAGATCGTCGCGCTGAGCTCCGGTGTTAAGTATGGGGTGAGGGGGGTGTGGGGAGGCAGGGAGCACAGTGGGTGAGTGCGGTTGCGGTGGGGGCCAGAGACACTATGAGGGACCGCTTCTTTTTGCAGGTCAAAAAAAAAAGACTTTTGCAGGACCGTGTTTCCTTTACAGGGGCAAGTGACATGCTGGGTGGGCTCCCAGTGTGCCACCAACGACTTTCTTTTGGGTGGGCAGTAGCCGATGGGGATTGAGCACCCCCGCCGCACAAGGGGTCATTATGCCGACGGGATTGGGGCACCCCGTCGCAGGAATAAAAGCGGGGTATTACAGAATGCCGATGGGGAGGGCTCCCCAGTTGGCACCAGAAACAATGGGGCACAGAGGCCGACGGGGTTTGGGGCCCCCGTCGGCACATAAACACGGTGGAGGGGTTATCCGCCACCATGTTCACAAACAATATCAGGGTTTTTACATCCGGGCCTGCAATGACAGGTCGCTCCTTCATTGCAGCGGATGGCTGACGCTGCAATGACAAGGTGGCTCCTGATTGCAGCGGTGAAATTGTCAGTAGTTGGTGCGAACGTTCCAAACTACTGTCACCCGCAGCCTGCAACGGCATTGGGGGAAGCGGGACAAGTCTTTGCAGGCTGTGGGGGCATTGGCCACAACAGTGCCATGCCTCCACAGCCTGCTACTAAGAAAGCTGCCGCAATAGGTTGTTTGCGCTGTGCACAATCAACATAAAAAGGTGAGGGGGTGCCCATAGGTGGCCAACCTTATGGGCTAGGAATTGTAAAGGATAGATTAGGCTAAGAAATAGAAGAACTGTTGCAACAGATTTAAGAAAAGGTCAGTCCTCAAGAGTGGCAGGAGCTCCCTTGTCACATATACTGACAATAGCAACAAGCATTTGTCAATGCCAAATGTTGATGGCGTTGGTCCATTGAGCTCGCTCACTGGCCCTCTGTCACCGCTCATTCTGTTTCTCTCGGTGCTGCAGGCTGCTGTTTTGTACTGGACTGCTGCTTGCATTGGCACCTCTTCTGTCCACAAAGAAATCTGCAGCTGTTCGACATTGCTCTGAGGTCGCCACTCTCCCTCTCTCACTCGCTCATTCTGTTTCTCCTGGTGCTGCAGACTGCCCTTGTACTGGGCTCCTGCCTCTGTTGGTGGCTTTTTCTGCCCACAAAGAAATCTGCAGTAGTCCCGACACAGGTCCGTTGAGCTTGCTCTCTCCCCTCTGTCACTCACTAATTCAGTTTCTGCCAGTGCAGCAGGCTGGCCTTTTGTACTGGGCTCCTGCCTGAGTTGCCTCTTTTCTGCCCACAAAGAAATCTGCAGCAGTCACGATGAGAGCTCCATTGAGCTCACTCACTCCCCTTCTCTCACACTCCTCGCTCTGTTTCTCCCACCGCTGCAGGCTGCGCTTTGTACTGGGCCCCTATGTATTGCTGCCTTTTCTGACCACAAAGAAATCTGCAGCAGTCCCAACAGAGCTCTGTTGAGCTCACTCACCCCCCTCCCCACCACTGTCCTGTGTCTCCCACTGCTGCTGGCTGCCCTTTGTACTGGGCTCCAGCCCGCATTGGCAGCTTTTTCTGCCCAAGAAGAGTAAGCAGCAGTCTCGACAGTTCACTGAGCTCGCCACACCTCTGTCTCACTCGCCCATTCTGTTTCTCCTGGTGCTGCAGACTGCCCTTTTGTACTGGGCTCCTGCTCTGCACACCTTCTTCTACCCACAAAGAAATCCAGCAGTCCCAGCAGAGATCCAGTGAGCTCACTCACTCCCTTTGTTTGCTTGTTCTGTGTCTCCCACTGCTGCAGGCTGCCATTTTGTACTGGGCTTCTGCCTGGGTTGGTGGCTTTTCTGCCCACAAAGAAATCCACAGCAGTCACAATAGAGCTCCGCGGAGCTCACTCACTCCCCCTCTCTCACACTCTCATTCTGTTTCTCCTGCTGCTGCAGGTTGCCCTTTTGTACTGGGTCCCTAGTTGTATTGCTGCCTTTTTCTGGCCACAAAGAAATCTGCAGCAGTCCTGACACAGGTCCGTTGAGCTTGCTCACTCCCCCCTCTCTCACTCGCTCGTTCCGTTTCTGCCGGCACTGCAGGCTGGCCTTTTGTACTGGGCTCCTGCCTGTGCTGCTGCCTTTTTCTGCCCACAAAGAAATCCGCAGCAGTCACAAGAGAGCTCAGTTGAGCTTGCTCACTTCCCCTCTCACTCACTCACTCACTGTGTTTCTCATGGTGTTGCAGGCTGCTCTTTTTTACTGGGCTCCTGCCTGCATTGGCACCTTTTTCTGCCCACAAAGAAATCTGCAGCTGTCCCAACAGAGCTCCATTGAGCTCGCTCACTCCCCCTCTCTCACTCGCTTGTTCCATTTCTGCCAGTGTGCAGGCTGCCCTTTTGTACTGGGCTCCTGCCTGTGTTGCCGCCTTCTTCTGCCCACAAAGAAATCTGCAGCAGTCACGACAGAGCTCAGTTGAGCTTGCTCACTCCCCCTCTCTCACTCGCTCTGTTTCTCCCACCACTGCAGGCTGCCATTTTGTAATGGGCCCCTGTGTGAATTGCTGCCTTTTTCTGCCCACAAAAATCCGCGCAGAACCAACAGAGCTCTGTTGAGCTCACTCACTCCCACGTGCCCACTCGCTTGTTCTGGCGCCTCCGCTGCTGCAGACTGGCCTTTGTACTGGGCTTCTGCCTGCGCTACAGCTTCTCTGCTCACAAAGAAATCTACAGCAGTCCTGACACAGCTCCATTGAACTCACTCACTCCCCTCTCTCACCGCCTGTTCCATTTCTGCTGGCGTTGCAGGCTGGCCTTTTGTTCTGGCCTCCGCCTGCATTGCCGCCTTTTTCTGCCCACAAAGAAATCTGCAGCAGTCTTGATAGAGCTCCTTGAGGTTGCTCACCCTCCTGTCTCATTCTCCCATTCTGTTTCTCCTGGCGCTGCAGGCTGCCCTTTGTACTGGGCTCCTGCCTCTGTTGGCACCTTTTTCTGCCCACAAAGAAATCACAGCAGTTCCGACAGAGCTCCGCTGAGCTCTCCCACCTCTCTCACTCGCTCGCTCCATTTCTGCCACTGCTTCAGGCTGCCCTTTGTACTGGGCCCACCTGTGTTGCCGCCTCTTCTGCCCACAAGGAAATCTGCAGTCACAATAGAGCTAGATTGAGGTCGCTCACTTCCTTCTCTCACTTGGTCATTCTGTTTCTCCCGCTGCTGCAGGCTGCCCTTTGTACTGGACCCCGTGCATTGCTGTCTTCTTCTGCCCACAAAGAAATCTGCAGCAGTCACGAGAGAGCTAGACTGAGCTCACCACCTCTTCTCTCACTCGGTCATTCTGTTTCTCCCGCTGCTGCAGGCTGCCCTTTTGTACTGGACTTCTGCGTGCATTGCTGCCTTTTTCTGCCCACAAAGAAATCTGCAGCAGTCCCAACATCTCCGTTGAACTCGCTCACTCCCTCTCTCTCACTCGCTGATTCCGTTTCTGCCAGCGCTGCAGGCTGACCTCTTGTACTGGATTCTGCCTGCGTTGCCACCTTTTCCTGCCCACAAAGAAATCCACAGCAGTCCCAACACAGCTCCATTAAGTTTGCTCACTCTCCCACTCTCACTTGCTCACTGTGTTTCTCCCAGTGCTGCAGGCTGCCCTTTTGTACAGGGATCCTGCCTCTGTTGGCACCTTTTTCTGCCCACAAAGAAATCTGCAGCAGTCCTGACAGAGCTCCATTGAGCTCGCTCACTCCCCCTCTCTCATTTACTCATTCTGTTTCTCCCCTGCAGCAGGCTGCCCTTTTGTACTGGGCCCCTGCGTTCATTGCTGCCTTTTTCTGCCCACAAAGAAATCCATAGCAGTTCCAACAGAGCTTCGTTGAGCTCACTCACTCCCCCTCCCTCACTTGCTCGTTCTGTGTCTCCCGCTGCTGCAGGCTGCCTTTTTGTACTGGGCTCCTGCTTAAGTTGGCAACTTTTTCTGCCCACAAAGAAATCTGAAGCAGTTCCTCCACAGGTCCGCTTGTGCTGCTCACTCCCCTCTCACTTTCTCGTTCCGCTTTGCCGTGCTGCAGGCTGGCTTTTGTACTGGGATCCTGCCTGCATTGCCGCCTTTCTGCCCACAAAGAAATCCACAGCAGTCAAGATAGACTCCGCTGAGCTCGCTCACTCCCTCTCACTAGCTCTTTCCATTTCTGCCGTGCTGCAGGCTGCCCTTTGTACTGGCCCCGCCTGAGTTGCTGCCTTCTTCTGTCCACAAAGAAATCTGCAACAGTTATGATAGAGTTCCGTTGAGCTCGCCTCACTCCCCTCTCTCACTTGCTTGTTCTGTTTCTCCCACCGCTGCTGGCTGCCGTTTTGTACTGGGCCCCTGTGTGCATTGCTGCCTTTTTCTGCCCACAAAGAAATCCACAGCAGTCCCAATAGAGCTCTGTTGAGCTCACTCGCTCATTCTGTGTCTCCCACTGTTGCAGACTGCCCTTTGGTACTGAGCTGCTGCCTGTGTTGGCAGCTTTTTCTGCCTGCAAAGAAATCTACAGCAGTCCGATATAGTCCTGCTGAGCCTCGCCACTCCCCTTCTCACTCTCTTATTCTGTTTCCGCCAGTGCTGCAGGCTGGCCTTTGTACTGGGCCCTGCCTGCACTGCCACCTTTTTTCTGCCCACAAAGAAATCTGCAGCAGTCACAATAGAGCTCCATTGAGGTTGCTCAATCCCCCTGTCTCACTCGCTCATTCTGTTTCTCCTGCCACTGCAGGCTGCCCTCTTGTACTGGGCTCCTGCCTCTGTTGGCACCTTTTTCTGCCCACAAAGAAATCTGCAGCAGTCCTGACAGAGCTCCGCTGAGATTGCTCACTCCCCCTCTCTCACTCACTCATTCCGTTTCTGCCGCCGCTCCAATCTGCCCTTTTGTACTGCGCTCCTGCCTGTGTTGCCACCTCTTCTGCCCACAAAGAAACCTGCAGCAGGCATGATAGAACTCCGTTAAGCTCGCTCACTCCCCCCTCTCATTCGCTTGTACTGTTTCTCCCACCGCTGCGGCCGCCATTTTGTACCGGGCCCCTGTGTGCATTGCTGCCTTTTTCTGCCCACCAAAAAATCTGCAGCAGCCCCAACAGAGCTCCATTGAGCTCAATCACTCCCCCTCACTCACTCACTCATTCTGTGTCTCCCGCTGCTGCAGACTGATCTTTTGTACTGAGCTTCTGCCTGCGTTGGCCGCTTTTTCTGCCCGCAAAGAAATCTACAGCAGTCCCGACACAGCTCCGTTGAGCTAGCTCACTCCCCCTCTCTCACTCGCTCATTCCATTTCCACCAGCGCTGCAGGCTGGCCTTTTGTACTGGGTTCCTGCCTGCATTGCCACCTTTTCCTGCCCACAAAGAAATCCGCAGCAGTCATCATAGAGCTCCATTGAGCTCGCTCACTCTCTCTTTCTCACTCACTCATTGTGTTTTCCGGCGCTGCAGGCTGCCCTTTTGTACTGGGCTCCTGCCTGCACTGGCACCTTTTTCTGCCCACAAAGAAATTCGCAGCTGTCCCGACAGAGCTTCATTGAGGTCGCCACTCCCCTGTCTCACGCCGCCACTCTGTTTCTCCTGACACTGCAGGCAGACCTTTGTACTGGGTTCCTGCCTCTGTTGGCACCTTTTCTGCCCACAAAGAAATCTGCAGCAATCACGATAGAGGTCCTTGAGCTCGTCCTACCCCTCTCTCAGTCGCTCGCTCTGTTTTCTGTTTCTCCCACCACTGCAGGCTGCCCTTTGTACTGGGCCTCTGCATGCATTGCTCCTTTTTCTGCCCACGAAGAAACCGCAGCTGTCCCAACAGAGCTCAGTTGAGCTCGGTTACTCCCCACTCGCCGAACACTGATTTCCGACAGCGACTGTGGTATTCTGCACCGGAAACGGAAAACACATTTTGGCTAAGATCTGAAAATGACAGCTGTACTGTTCATAAGGAGGTAAGGAAAAATGCCAGTGCTGAAATGTATGCGAAAATATTACTAATTTTGGTTACAAGGGTGCGTGGAAATTGCACAACGACGCCATAACACAGTCATTTTATGGAGTTTCATCACAAAATTTTCAACATAGGCATTTTAGGACCCTCTGCTCGTGAACAGCATCAGTGTGATTTTCTTAATGTATCCCAAACACAGATTTCCCACAGCGACCGCACTATTGTGTGCCAAAGAGGAAAACACATTCGGCCAGGATGTGAAAATGACAACTGCACTGTTCATAAGGAGGTGTGGAAAATGACAATGTTGAAAATCTAGAGTGAAAATATTGCAAAGTTGCGAAGATACCAGTGTGCATGGAAACTGCATAACACACGATCGTAGCACACTCATTTTATGGACTTTCATCACCAAATTTTCAACATAGGCATTTTAGGATCTCTGCTAATGAACAGTGTCACTGTCATTTTCATAATGTGTCCAAAACATGGATTTCCCACAGCAACCGCGCTATTCTGCACCGGAACTGCGAAAACATATTTCTGCTAGGATGTGAAAAGTGACAGCTGTACTGTTCATAAGGAGGTGCAGAACAATGGCAATGTTGGAAATCTGGAGTGAAAATATTATAAATTCGCAAACTTATGAGCCTGCATGCAAACTGTGCAATGCACGCCAGAACAGTCATTTTGGGATTTTTCCACTAAATTTGCAATATAAACTTTCTGGGAGCCCACACTATGAACACTGGCACTGTCGCTTCGTTAATCGGTCCCGAAGGTGATTCCGCACAGTGACCACCATGACAGTACCAGAATTCATTAGGAGGGGTCCCAAAACCCTATGTTGAAAATTGGTGCCAAAATTCCAAAAATGCCTGAAATATGCATCAAAGTTGAAAAAACAATTTATTCCATTATACAGCTCACAGCATTTCTCAGTTCGTGATCAGCTTTGAAGAGTGCAGACGTGTTCCCGGTCCACAGAAGAACATCACCCAGACTCGGAGGTAAGTATGGGGTGAAGGGTGGGGAGGCAGGGAAGAGCGGGTGGGCACGGGTTGTGGGAAGGGGCAGGAGACCTGAGGGATCATTTTCTTTTGACAGGGGTGAAAAAAAACATCAGGACCATTTTTGTTTTTAAACAGGGGCATGTAGCACACTAGGGTGGGCTCCCAGCATGCCAATGGACTCTTTTGTGGGGGACAGCTGTAGCCAGTGGGATTGGGCACCTCACAGCACACAACAAAAGGAGGAGTTACATTATCCTGACAGGGATTGGGCACCCCTCAGCACACAACAAAAGCGGGGAGTGTTACATAATGCCGATGGGGGAGTGGTCCTCGACGGGCAACATCACTCAGTACTGAAGCCAACGGGATTTGGGGCCTCTGTCAGCAAACAAACACAGTGGGGGAGGCACATGCTGCCGAGGGATTGACACTTCTTGGCGGGGGGGGTGCTTAATATTGTTTGTGAACACGGCGGCAATATCACTGTTACAAGGTTCGCCCAGCAATGACGGGTCCCTCCCTCATTGCAGCGGAATGGCAGCCCCTGATTGCAGCAGCTGAAACTTTACAAGGTTGTGGCACACTGGCTGAACTAGTGTCAGCGGCAGTGTGCTACAGCATTGGGGAAAGCAGGCCAAGCCTTTAAAGGCTGTGGAGGCATTGGCCACAACAGTGCCTCTTGCCTCCACAACCTGCTTCTGGCAACCTCCTGCAATATGTTTCTTGCGCATGCACACAATCAACATAAAATGGAAAGGGACCTGGGGTAATTATATCAGATGACCTAAAGGTGGGCAAGCAATGTGAGAAGGCAGTAAGGAAGGCTGGGGGGATACTGGGATGCATAGGGAGAGGCA
Source organism: Neoceratodus forsteri (assembly GCA_016271365.2). NCBI lineage: Eukaryota > Metazoa > Chordata > Ceratodontiformes > Ceratodontidae > Neoceratodus > Neoceratodus forsteri. Next base: position 793,229,603 of record CM057449.1, read on the forward strand.
TCAACAGTAGAAAACAGGAAGTTGTTCTCCCTCTGTACAGACAGTTGGTGAGACCCTATCTGGAGTACTGTATGCAGTTTTGGAGACCCCATCTCTGCAAAGACATAGACAGAGTGGAGGCTGTCCAGAGGAGGGCACCCAAAATGGTGCAGGGTCTGCACCAAAAGACATACAAAGAGAGACTAAAGGATCTTATTATGTATACCCTTGAGGAAAGAAGGGAGAGGAGGGACATGATAGAAACTTTCAAATACCTCAAGAGAATCAACAAAGTCCAAGAGGGTAGTATCTTTCAGAAAAAGAGATTTGCAAGAACAAGGGGGCACAATTTCAAGATAGAGGGGGGACGGCTCAGAGGTAATGTGAGGAAGTATTTTTTCACGGAGAGGGTTGTGGATGCATGGAACAACCTTCCTGAGGAGGTCATGGAGTCAAGAACAGTGGGGGAATTCAAGAATGCAAGGGACAGACAAGGCAGTCTTAGTGGGGGGTAGGAGGAAGTAGACTGTTGGTTAACTAGGATCTGCAGTGGTGGATCACCTTTAAAGTGGGTATTTTGACCTATAAAGCCCTACACAGTTTGGGTCACGATTACTTGAAAGAGCTCCTGGTGCCTTATACCCCTCTGCGACAGCTCCGCTCGGCTGACGAGGGGTTGCTGGAGATTCTGAGGGTAAATTTGAAGTCATCTGGTACTCGTGCCTTTGGATTTGCTGCACCTACCCTCTGGAATTCTCTGCCCCATCAGCTCTGGGAATGCAGGACAGTGGGGAGTTTTAAGCAGGCACTAAAGACTTTTTTATGAGAAAAGGTGTTTCCTATTTTATTCTGATTTTATATTGAATGTATTTGAATTGTGTTTATGTTTGTATTTGCTGTACAGCGCCTTGAATTTTGAAAGGTACTTAATTAAATAAATCTTATTATTATATATTATTATTATCCGTTAGGTAGGAAAATGGGCAGACTAGGTGGGCCAAGCGATCCTTATCTGCCATCAAATTCTGTTTCTATCCCCCATGTTAAGAGGGAAGCAGTTATTTCAGACTACTTAGCACCTTCCTGTCCCAGGAAGAGATGGAGCTACCACCCATCCATCTTCAGAAGGCTTGTCTCAGGGTCCCTATTAACAACAAACATTCCATCATAAACACACGTGGATATCATCATTCTTTACCCTGAGGCGTTAACACATTTCTCATCTGAGACTAATGATATCTTCCCATCTCCTTTTAGGGAAAATCCATCATATTCCATTAACCTCAATTTCTACACCATATCTAGACATGATGTAACCCTAGGCTGGCCACAACTACCAGGTAGGAGTCTCCAGGGGTCGGGTTGGTGGTATTTTTTGTGTTATTAGTGCTGTGCGGTGCCTCTATTATGTAATTCCTTACCTGGGACCTGGGCTCGGGGAGAAAATTGTCACTCAGCATGTTGGCTAGGTTTGGCTACTCTGCACAGGGGCACCCAAGTATTCCAGACACAGGAAGCAATAACTGAATGTCTGTACAAGGAGTTGGGATTCTAAAGTGTGGCTTTTATTCACAACAAAAAGGAACAAATAAACCATAGACGGACCCCCATGGGGCTACACTCCTGGTAATGCAGATTTCTCCTCCACAGACACACAGCTTCTTAAATCTTAAACCCTCGGGTTTAGCAACACACAGGGCACTCTGCCTGAACTTGACTCTTTCCTGGTTTCCCTGGCTCGGCTCCCTTGCCAGCCCTTTGGCTAATTTCCATTTATCATGGAGATTTTTTTGTGGCTCCCTATACCACCCATGAGCACTTCTGGCTCCATCAGGGAATCTTATTCAATAATCCCACGTCTTGGTACTTTTCTCAGGCACTAGTCAAGTACCTGAGAGAAAGCAACAGGTGTCCCAAAGTGAACCTGTAGAGGTGACTCTGGTCACGCCAGATGGGGGTCTCCCACCTCTTGCTCCCATAAATCATACCCGGCCATTCCTGTGGACTTTAACACCTCATCTCTGAAAACACTTTACTTTGTAGATTCTCTTTAAATGTATGTTACATTTAATCTACTGTTTCTTCCATCCCACATGTGCGGAACTTGAAACATACTTAATGAGTGGTTGTGTCCATTTCTCTAGACCCCCATAGAGTTAAGCAGACCAATTCCCACAACTTTTAAAACTGTACTTGGCTATCTTTTCCTGACCCCACAGTAGCAGTCACTTAAATTCATCTTGTTCTAGGTGAAAACATATTGGCCCTTTAGCACAGCAAACTCAACCCTTGGTTGTAGGTGCCCCACAGGCTTTTTCTCTTCCGAAACATAACGAAACTTCCAGGTGCCTGAGCACAAATCCTCACAGGCAGCTTCTTTTTCCACTAGCTGGGCCAGGAGAATTGCTCCTGGAAGCAGGCTGATTCCTTTCCCACCATCCCCATAGGGATGGGTCCTGAAACTTTGGAAAGCGGTCTCCACCACTTCAAATATGCACTATTGTGTTCCTCTTGAGGTGAGAACACACACCTAAACTAAAAAATATAGCTCTCTGGAAGAGCTAAGGGCTCTGAGGGCCTGCAGCTGCAGCATACCTCTTCTCTCTGCTGAGCCCACATACAGACTACTACTGACTCACTTTAAAAACTCCCAACATTCTATCCTAACTTCCCTAGCTGCAACATTCCAAAGTGGCTTATGCAGCTGTGACAGTTCTAAAATGATGTCATCCCTCAGTCTCAGCTGAGACTGAGAATAAAGAGTGAGACAGTGTGAAATCCATTTAACTGGAATTTCACAAGCTGCCTTTCCTGCCTGCCACTAGGTCTAACTGGGATTCTTGTAACCCCGGGTAACAGGGGGGTTACAATGAAATCAGCATTTACATGTTGTCCATCATGTTTCATAACCAACAATTTAGACGACTGTAAAGTCTAGTACTACAGAAAGATTTTTTCTGGGGTGAGTAATTACCTGCTCTAACCCCACCAGACATGTCAGTTTTAAGCAGGGACCCAGTCCTAGGTTCAACCCCTATACATAAACCCACTATGTGTTGATTCATTCATTTCAATTGCTACTGATACAGACACTTGAGGGTAGACACTCTAGGTGTTACCCCAACACAGGTTCCAATCCCTTTTAAATAGTTGTGCTTATTTCAACTGTTACCATCTAGTATCTTGTGACCTGTGTGAGAGTTTTCCCTTTTTCAAATGGTGCCATTTTTTTTCTGAAATGACCTCTACCCTTTGGGACACTCTTTCCACAGTCTGGGTACTAGTTCCTCTGCTGTCCCTAGCAGGTACCTCTCTCTGGTTGCGCAGTGGACAGGTCTCAATATAGGCCACCTCCTATCTGTACATACCAGGCCAGTAAGAAAAAGTTAACTGAGCCAAGACACTTCTATAGCTCAGATGCCCACAGGGACTGGAGTGAGCAGCCTCCATCATCTGTTGTTTATAGGCATCAGGCACCACTACCTGGGCATCCACACTTTCTGTATGGGGGTTGGGCCTCATATGGTACAGAACTGCCTTCTTCAGTTCATACCAGCAACATTGTTTTGCCCCCACACCACCATTAATACTATCCTTGATCTTAGCATACTGTAATAGTTTGGCAACATTAGCTTCTTTAGCCTGCAGCATACCCCAGCCAATACTGTTAATAGATTTAGCTGCATCAATACAAGAAAAAGTCCCTTCAGCCTCATAGGCTTCTTCTTGTTTGCTTGGAGTCTTCAACTCCAGCACAGTATCACTAGGCACAGGCTTACCTGGGGTGTCACATTCAAGTTCCATACTTGCATCTCTGATCTCCAACAGGTAACGTCCTGGGAACACAAGCAACAAAGGAATATCCTGCTCAGTCGGGGGTCCTCCTCCAGCTGAGTCCACAAAAAATCTTCCACCAATTCTTTATCCAAACTCTCTGGCAGGGACCTCTCGAGTATCTGGCACAGGTGTTCCGCCTCTCTGCATAGTTGGTCTGCTTTGACCCCACAGTATTTCCTCATTCCTTTGCATCTCTTTGTCATCTTCAGGCTTGGCCTTCCTCTGAGCTTCCAGGTCCATTCCAGGCAGCAGCTTATCTCCATCTGACAGCCATGGTTCTGGTCAGAACCCCACGGACTTTCTTCTCCGGGTTCTCCTCTGGCAACTCCTGGTGCATCGGTCCACCTGGGAGGTCTGGGAGATATCCACTGGAAAATATCCCTCTTAGACCAGTCCAGAGACTTCCAGTAAGTTATCCTACTTCTGACACCAAGTCTGTCAAGGGGTTGTGGAATAGGGGTTGTGGAATAACAGATGTACCAAACAGCGAACTTCAGTTTCAGCACGCAATGTCTATGTGATGTTCACTCAAAATACAGAGGATAACCTTCAACAGTGACAAATCCCTTTTTCAATACATCAGTTTGCAGCAACAGGATATGCATGTATTTCCTTTGCACTTAGCCAGCAACTACAGACTCTGTGATCTAACTTTTCTGTTGAGATTCAACCTCCCCTATGCAGGCCCTGTTTGCTTGGGTAGTAGGGACCGAAAAAGAAAAAAACAAAAACAAGCTAAAGACAAAGAACCTCAGTGCAGAAGCACTGAAAAAAGGGTTACCCCAAAGGGCATTGGCAGTAAGGCAAATTTCAAAGAAGCACATCACCACACATTCTTCCATAATGCAAAGTATCATAGGATATATGCAAATCACTATGAAATTTCAGATTGGCTTAGTTTACAGCAGGAATGCATGGCATTAATTTACTTGCATTTAACAACCCAATCAACTTAATTTCTATAATTCAGTCACCTAGTACTTTTTACCTTTATCAAAAATATCTAGTGCCATGGTATTTTCAACATTTGCAGGTTTCATAAACATAAGATATATGCATCAATGTATTTTATGACATAGTGCCATTGCATACCAAATCCAACAGTGATAAACACAACCTGTTTTACATAAGTTCGGAGGTCACCACAATAACCTCCTTGTACGAGGACCCGAGATGGAAAAGGAAAATTTAATGAGGACACTATAGCATAGTCAAGAAAGGGGAGGGGGTGCCCATAGGTGGCCAACCTTATGGACTAGACATTGTAAAGGATAGATTAGGCTAAGAAATAGAAGAACTGTTGCAACAGATTTAAGAAAAGGTCGGTCCTCAAGAGTGGCAGGAGCTCCTTGTCACATGGACCATGGGCTGTGTACCATTCAAATGGTCATCTGGGAGCACAGAAAGGAGTTTGGGCACCATCTTTGGAGAAGTAGGCTGCTTGGGGGAATGGGCAGTGGCAGGCTCAGGACCCTCCCGTGGCAGGGTATCCCAATTACGGTAGCTCAGGCACTGGAGCAGGGCTGTGTTTGAGGGCCACTGCACCAGTAGAGAGTAGAGAGAGAGAGAGAGAGAGAGAGAGAGAGAGAGAGATGAGCCATAGGTGTGGTGACTTGTGCTCTGAGTTTGGGAGCACGAGTAGGTTTAGATTCCATGTAAAGCGAGAGAGATTGGGTTACAGGCCCTGGGTCGGAGAGGAAAAATCCTGGTACTGCTCGAGATTTGGGCCAAGGTCCAGGGGCCAGGTGGGGGAAGTCACATGCTTTGCCACGTCTGACATAGGGCAGCCAACCAGTGCCAGACCAGAGAGAGATTGAGGAGAATGGGTAACCCAGAATAGGAAAAGAGAGAGAGATTTAGCTGACCAGTGCCAGTGAGCTAGGAACCTGTGGGTCTTTTCCAAGTAGGGAGGTTCCTTGGGTAAATCATCCAAGATGTCAGAGTGAAGAAGCCCTGCTTGTACTGCTTGTAAACCATTTATGCTGCTCAAAATATCCAGCCTGGATAAATTGCAAAAAGTTCAGATAGCCAAATGGAGTTGCTTTATTTATCCGGTGAAAGATGGGACCACTGCATTCCTGGAATCATCTGTAGTGCAGGAGCTAAAATAAAGAAGCTATTTGGGAAGAAACTTGGCAGTGATTCTTTTTTTATTTAACTTGGAAGGGGGGCAAATTAATTGAAAGAACCTCCCCCTTGTGTCTAATTTATTTCATAAACTGTACTCCAGAAAGTGTCCATCATGCTGCTTAGGATCGAGTGGCTTTGGGGCTCAGAAAAGACAGGAGGTTGCAGTTTGGAGACCCTGTGCCAGTGGTCGGCGTTCAGGGTGAATCCAGGTTTGGAGGTGAGATCAAGAGTGCACATGGGCATGAAGACTTCGAGAGGTAGGACAGCCGTTTTTCCTATCTTATTTGGTGGTGCACTGGCTCGGGTGTTGCGCTTGTTGTAGTCCTCTCCCATGCCCCTAGACGAGAAGGATGGGGGGTTGCATATCGATATGAAGTAGCCCCCCCAGACCTTTTATACTAATTTAGAATTAAACAGTAAACGGATTTCTTCCGCCTGTCACTGCTGCCGAAACTCTATTCCCCCAGGCAGCAGGCAGGCTCATAAATATTGATATGCCCCTAATTAATATTCATCACACACACACACACACACCTGTTCTTAGCGCTACTGCTCTCTTGAACTAAAACAAATTGGGGCTTCTCTAGTAGCTTCCTCCAGATGTCCAAACCCCATATTGATGATTAATGGGGTCAGAAACACCAGAGGGCAACCCCAATAACCGCCACAGCGGCAAGCAAACCCAATGCGCAACCGCACATGTGTGGACTGCCAACCAGCCTGAAAGTGGGAGATCCATTCGGCGGCACTGTGGAGGGAAACGGGGCCACTTCAGTAATCCCAAAAAAGTTGGGGGCTTACATTAGTTATGGTCAAGAATTGTACTGATGTATGCAAGGTAAAGTATAGTATGCTAATCCATGTGTGGGACCACTGGTTGGGGCAGTGGGTAGGTACAGCATCCCAGAGGCTTGTACTAGTTTCTCATCAGACCCACTTACTTTTTACTCTGGGTGGAGACACTGTGCTGATGAACTTTTCATTGGTAATGAAACTCATTTACCATCTGAAACAGAGTCCAGGCCTCTCAACCTCTATTGTGGTCATCAGGCAGGGGTAATAGCCCACTGGTATACAGTACTCAAGTTATAAATACAATAACAATTTTTTGGGGGGGAGCAGGAATGGTTCCTAAAGGGGACAGTGAAAGATCGGCCATCAGAGTAGCAGAATATAAACCCTGGCTGGCTTCTTCTGTGCCCAGCCTATATACATGGAGCTGCTCTTCTGTTCCATTTCTAGGTGGAACCAATTATTGATAACCTAGGTGCTGTGTTCAAGTGCCCTTCCAGGCTCAGCCCTCTAGAACTGCCTGCCCCCACACCATACTGTTGCTGTTGCCCACCTGTACTGGGGGCTCTACGCTCACCCCACTGGTACCATATCCCTTTAAATCTATGAGGGAGCTCCCAGTGCTTCACTGGGTAACCTGCCAAAGAAATGGTGTAGACCCAATTATGTTGCAAGGGGTTAGACAGCAATGGTGCACGTAAATGAAGCAATGCCTGCAAGTTAAAACTCAAATGCTGTTTAACCCAAATTAGATATTCATAAATCCTGCCCTAATGGCCAAGTCCAGTAAATGCTTTCACATACTTTTGAGACAAATTTTATCATCTCAATCATTGTTTCAGCTACATGACCAGGTTACAAACAAGTTCTGTTGTCAATATAGCCTTTTGTCTGTGAAAGCAGTCAACCTGGGGGTGTAAAATATAGCTATTAACACCATTAGCACTTACGTAACCTAATCTTTTCCACTGTATCTTAAAGTGGCATAGCAGCAAAGCTGCCCCCACCTTCTGTAACAGCAGCACTACCAGTTGTCTTCCACTTTCATTTGCTGGTAAACATTTTCATCTCTAACAGAATTTAGGCGTTTTAAATTATTTTTTTCCTCATATGGTCACTTCTTTGGCTTTAAAATAGTACTGTGGATAAGAAAGGGAAATACAGCCAGAAAAATATATATAGTATGCATTATAGGAAACAATTTATTATGTATTATGCTATACCATGTGTACTGTTGTATGCTATTTACAGTGTTTCCCTTGTCTCCCCAGATCATATCTGAAAATGAGATTTATTTTATCTGGTAAAAACAATGTCAATAAATAAATACACACTGTACACAAGTAAATAACTAGGAAGAGCCTGGGAAAGTAATTTTAACAGGTACAGTACAGTATCTTAACATTTTTGTTGAACTGCTGCTTTAGTGTTGTGTTTTATTGATATAATAAATGGCTTTCTAGGAGGAGGAGTGCATGATGAGTCTTAAAAGGGGCAGAGCTTGGGATCCTTTTTTTTTTTTTTTTTTTGCCTCATCCAAAGATGGCAACCCAAGTATATCAAATCTACTAACCCTGAAACCCTTGCCATGAACACTCAGGTCCTCACATCTCCTGACGCTGGGTCTGCCCAAGACTAGCCTAGCTGTTGGAAGAAGATCCTTCTTCGCAGCACCACAAAGTGGAATGACCTCCAACACTCACTACTCTCATGTGAGACCATTACTCTCTTCAAAAGACAACACAGGGAAATATTTTACAAGCCTCCTGTCTGTAATGGGAACTGTAATAATCTTCTCTAAACTTCTCCACCTGCTTGCCTATATTCTCCTGGTGTGTATGATCAGTGTCTAGGGCTATGAGTCTGTACACAGCCAATCGTCTATACTCTGCACTTATGTACTAATTGACTCTACTACAATTATATTGTATGTTCATATCAGCCTTACTGTTTGTTCCCCTATATTGCAATTGACATGTGTAATTTGTACTGTCTCCAGTGAATGGGACGGGTAGTTGGGTCCATGAATGTATGTAACTGTCCAATGATATCTGTACATAATTATCTGTATCTGTACTGTTTTCTTATGCTTGGAAGATTTGGTTCCCCGAGTTGCCCATGAAAATGGGACTTGACTGTCTCAAAGGGCCCACCCGGTCATCAAAATTTAAATAAATAAATAAAAGAGACTGTTAATTAAGCAATAAGGCATGACAGGGTGTGGTATATCATGGGATATCGTCACGCCTTGGGTGGTTGGGCATGAGGCCGCAGGCCGAGTGCGTCCAACCATCCGAGAAGTGACGATATCCCATGATATACTACACCCTGGAGTGACTTATTGCTATTATGAACTGGATTGAATTAATTTTTTTCAAGAAAAAAATACTTTTAAAACCTTGTGAAATTGCTTCTTTTAGCATGTTGGAAGAGTATGTTTTGACAAAATAGTCCTGAAGGGCTTGGCCAGCAGGTGGCGCTGTTATAACTAACACTTTGCCACTTTGGTAATACTGGTCCTCTCAAGTATGCTCTCCGTGGGTTTCACATGGTCGTGCTGCCTAGTCTGAGACAGAGTGAATGCGTGTTTAATTTGCAGTTTCTTTCCGGCAGTTAGGTAGAGCTTGTTGGCGCCACGATTGAGATTTTCTTTTTTTTTTTATTTTGTAACATGACAGTCAAGCACTAGTGATGCTGTGGAAATGACGCTACTCACTCTGTCAACATCATATTCCTCAGGAGTTTGGCTGAGGTAAGAAAATGTATGGCAGGCTTTGTAAAGTACTGGCAGTAGCAGCTGTTGTAGGAGGGATGGCGTTTATTTCGATTTTTGGAGCATGTTTCCGTCAATGGTTGTGCCTTTCTACAGTTTGGTGTGAGGTGGAAATACTAGCGGAGCGGAGCGATGTGTCGTGCTGTAGGTGAGGAGGTTGGTCGTTGGAGGTTTTCTGAAGCCGTGATGATGTAGCTCAATATCATCACGGCTTCAAAAACGTCTCGGCCAATCAGCGACATCCATTTACGATCCCCAGTTCATAATTTCAATTATATAATGGCAAGGAAATTTCCTGCCCTCTGGTTGGTAGGTGCTTGGGACAGTGATGCTATTTCGCAGTTACATCGCTGTATGAAGTTCAGGCACACAGATGACTGCATAAGAGAGTCAGAAATCATGGCACGGCTTTAGAAGTACCCACTTAAATGGCTTCAGCTCCAGTAACCCCCAGGACTTCACCACCCCCAAAACATCTGCTACTACCAAAAGTCAGCTAGCCACACAAAATCTGATACTGAAGCAGACAAACTAAATTCACTTTTCATCCTCGCTGTTTTCCCCTGAACCAAGTGGCTTCACTGAACCACGCAGACCATGACTGTTGGTCTCGAGCATCAGTGACACTGCTCAATTTAGCGGAAAAAAGGTGACATGAAAATGAAATCTATTTTCTATACTGAAATAATCCAGTGGCTCACATGCTCCATTCCAGGCCTTCACCTCCTGTACGCAACCATACCTCTCAACTGTCCCTGATTTTCAGGGATGTCCCTGATTTTGCCTCAAAATTTTACTCTGTCCCTCCTAAAAATTGTGTTTCTGTGACCAAACAGTGGGGGTTGTAAGCACAAAATAACGTTAAACATTAAAGTTACAGACTTGTTCTTACTTAGAAAATGCATTTTACACTAAGCCCCTTATTCTACCAGCTTCCTGAGCTGCTATCTCCAATTTTGAAAATGTGTCCCTGATTTTGGTCCTTTGTCCCTGATTATTTTAAGCCTTGTCCCTGATTTATGAGGAAGGAGGTTGAGAGGTATGTACGCAACAGCACATTAAGACATGGAAGCCATCACAATTAAATCATTCCCACCTCCTCAGCTCCCAAATCCCACATCCTGCATTTTCTCTGATCAGCTTGGAGACCACATAAAAAACAGTAATAATGTTTGTTAAAAGAAATAAAGAACACAAACCTAAAATACAGCTCATTTCAACAATCCAGGGAATGGCTGGGTGGGGGGGTTGCTATAAAACATCACTGCAGCAACGTGTGTGAAACAATGAAAAAGGTTACAGGCCTGTGGAAGCAGCATCATGTACAGAGCAGCTCCACCTACTGGTGAAAAAATATAGTGGACTTTTCTTAAAAAAACATATACCTCCACACACATAAAATGAAAAAAAAAAAGCCAAAAACCTTTTTTTGTTTTGTTTTTTAAAACTTTGACTGTCCCCCTTTGCCTGCAGAGGTATATAGATGTTGCCGGGCAGTGGGGATAGGCTGAAGGGGAAGGAATTGGGGAAGAACTGGGCCTGGAGGAGTAGTGGAGCAGGGTGGGCGGATTGGAGTGGTGGGGACAAGAAGATGCCCTGGAGTGAAATGGGTCCAGGAGAGGGGACTTCCCTGCCACTTTAAGTGGGCAAGTTGCTCAGTCTACCGCATCCACCTATCCTACTCGGACGGTGTTGTGCAATGCCAGTTCACTCAAAAACAAGACAGCTATTATTGCTGATCTTGTTGCTACAACTGCCCTGGCTTGCATCACTGAGACCTGGCTGGATGAAAATGCTGGCCCAGTGTTGGCATCAACAATTCCAGCCAGGTACCCGAGAGAGGATTGTGGGTGTAGGGGAGTAGCCATTTGTTTTAAGTCAGATCTGGACCTTGTAGACACCCCAGTGGGGGTGACCAGATCCTTTGAATGTATCACGGGAGCAGGTGTAGGCTGCAGGATACTTCTCATCTACCGTCCACCCGGTTGTGAGAAGGAATTCCTGCAGGAAATCGCGGACTTCATCAACATGGTGTTGGAGTCCCTCAGATGGGTAATTCTGGGGATTTCAACACCTGGGTCAACGATGAACTCTCAAAATTTGGACAGGACTTCCTCCAACCGATGAGTGGGTTGGGCCTGACACAGGTAGTTACCTCTGCTAGCCACAGTCATGGTCATTCATTGGACCTGGTCTTCCTACTGGGGATGGAGATCACTGATCTGGTGGTGGAACTGGTTGGTTGGTCGGACCATCATACTATAAGGTTCAGTTTCGAGGCACCCCCCAAAAGACCTGCTCCTACAGAGATGGTCAGGTACCACCCTTTGAGGGACTTGACTCCTGATAGTCTTATGGTGGTACTGGACCTATCAGGTGTGCTTCGTGTATGCAGGGAGCCAGGGGTGCTGGAACTTGCCTATAATAAGGCAGTGACAGGGGTCCTCGATTCCCTAGCTCCTGTCCATGTTTGCCCCCTCACTCTTCACCCGAAGTCCCCCTGGTTTGATGGGACTTTGAAGGAGATGAGGTGAAGGGGTCAAAGGTTGGAGCGGAGTTGGCAGAAATCTGGCCTCGAGGTTGATAAACTTAGATTGATAGCCCATTATAAAGACTATCAAACAGCAAGCTCCTACAAGAAGGCAGAATTCCTGTCCAAGAAGATTGCTGAGGTGAAGAATTGACCAGCTCAACTCTTCCAGACTGTCAACAGGTTGTGCAATCCAACCTGTCTTCAGCCACGGGAAGCATTTTCACAGGTTAAGCATGATGAGTTTGCTCAGTTCTTCATCGATAAGATTGCCACCATCAGGTCAGAGATCCATTCAGTGCCCTCAAATGGGTATTGCAGAGATCAGCAGACGGTTGCAAGCACCCAGTCTATCTGGTCCGACTTTGGCCAGTTGGTAATTGTAGACATTGTGCGGGTCGTCCAGGGTATGCGCTCAACTTACCGTAATTTGGATATGGGTCCAGCATCAGCCCAGTCCTTGCTGAGATAGTCTGGTGCTCATTTGAGACAGGGGTGTTTCTGGTCCCCCTGAAGGAGGCGGCAGTGGTACCCCTCCTGAAGAAATCTTCTCTCGACCCAGACTGCTTAGCAAATTATAGACCTGTCCCTAACCTGCCCTTTGTGGGCAAGGTTATTGAGAAGATAGTTGCGGTGCAGCTGGATGACTATCAAACATCTCATGATGTCTATGATCCTCTCCAATCCAGATTTAGGAAGAGGCACAGTACCAAGTATGCTCTTGTTCAGGTACTGAATGATTTCCTGATAGCGAGAGATCGGGGGAACCATTCCATCTTGGTTCTCCTCAATCTCTCTGCAGCGTTTGGCACTGTAGACTATAGGGTGTTGCTGGAGCACCTGCGGATTCTCTGTGTACTGTCTTGTACAGTTCTCAGGTGGTTTCAATCATTCCTCAATGGCAGAACTCAGAGAGTTGTGTCTGGGATTTATTCCTCGGCCCCTCTCCCCATCATATGGGGTTCTGCAGGGCTTTGTACTGTCCCCCATGTTGTTTTCAGTGTACATGCTGCCATTGATAGACTTTATAAGGTGGTATGGGCTGAGATTTCACTGCTATGCAGATGATACTTAGCTCTACATGTCCTTTGTGCCCAAGCAGAGTGGAGCAGTCTCAGTTTTTAACAGCTGTCTCTCCAAAATCCAGGATTGGATGAGTGCCAATTGGCTGAAGTTGAACTTGGGCAAGACCAAGGTGTTGGTGGTGAAGCCAGATCACCATGGTATGAGGTTGTTGCAGGTCAACCATCTGGGCTTTGGCTCATGGGAGACCAGCTGCTTAACTCTGATTGGGCGCAGAATCTGGGCGTTGTGTTCGACAGAGGCCTGACATTAAAATCTCAGGTGTCTGCTGTCATTAAGACCTCTTTTTACCATCTGAGGTACATCACCTGGATTAAGCACCTGGTCGCACCTGTGGATTGGGGCTCTTCCAACACTGGTCCATGCCTTTGTAACCTCATGCACTGATTACTGAAATGCCCTATACCTAGGGCTTCCGGGGGTTGACATCTGCAGATTGCAGCTAGTGCAGAATGTGGTGGACAGATTGTTGACTGGTTTATCGAGATTTTGCCATGTCACTCCTGTGCTCCGCAGCCTGCACTGGCTGTCTGTACATTGGTGGAGCACCTTCAAGGTTGGGTTACTGACCTATAAAGCCCTACACGGACAGGGACCGTGCTACTTGCAAGACCTTCTCTGCCCCTGCCACCCCTTCCACTCATTCCATTCCAACAATGAGGAAGTGCTAGCGGTTCCAAGGGTTCGATTAAAGACCTATGGGGCCCGTTCTTTTGCTTTTGTGGCCCCTACCCTGTGGAACTCTACCTCATTGGTGCCTGACTGTCGAGAGCTTTAAAACTGCTCTGAAAATGTATTTATTTCACTTAGCAATCCCAGACTCAAGTGATACTTAGTGTACCTTCATCCGTTATTTTCCTGATTAAAATTTTAGGTTTTAAGTTTTTTATTGCTACAGTAATGGTTTCTAATGTTTGTTGTACAGCACTTTCATCTACTTGGAATTGCGCTCACAAATAAAGTTTAAAATGATATATAATTAATTAAAAAATTAGCCATTGTATAATAGCAATAAGGCATGCCAGAGTGTGTGTTATTGTTATTGTGCAATTACATCACTTTTCGAGTGTTGAACACACCTGGCCTGTGGCATCGTACATCAACCACCCAAGTTGTGATATTATTACACAATACCTGGAATCCATAGGAGCACAGGGTCCAAGACAGCATGGGTTTAAACAGCAAGGTTCTGTCAAACTAATCTCATAGATTTTTTTGACTGGGTAACCAGAGTGGTGGACCAAGGGGGTGCAGTTGATGTTGTCTACTTTGACTTCAGCAAAGCTTTCGATACTGTTCCACATGGAAGATTAGTTAATAAGCTGGGTAGGCTCGGGGTTAGTTAGACATTGGTCAACTGGGTGGCAAACTGATTGACGGGCAGAAAACAGAGAGTAGTGGTAAACAGTATACAGTCAGAAGAGATGCAAGTCACAAGTGGGTTACCTCAAGGATCAGTCCTGGGGCCAGTCCTCTTCAATATCTTCATCAGTGACATTGCAGATGGACTGGAGGGTAAGGTTTGTCTGTTTGCAGATGACACCAAGATCTGCAACAGAGTAGATTATACAAATGGGGTGGGCAGAATGAGAAGAGATCTGGATAAACTATCAAAATGGTCAGAAGAGTGGCAACTGGGGTTTAACGCAAAGTAGTGCAAGATCATGCACATAGGGAAGAGAAACCCTGAAGCCACCTATAGGCTGGGAGGGGAGTTGCTGGCAGTCACAAGGGAAGAAAGAGACTTGGGCGTCATCATCACCGATGACCTGAAATCAACCAAGCGGACCTCTACAGCAGTAGGTAAGGCTAGAGGGATGTTGGGGTGTATTAGTAGGGGTATCACAAGTCGGAAGAGGGAGGTAATAATCCCTCTTTACAATACACTGGTTAGGCCCCATCTGGAGTATTGCGTGCAGTACTGGAGGCCACACCTTCACAAGGACATTAACCAAATTGATGCAGTCCAGAGAAGGGCAACCAAAATGGTACAGGGACTGCATCAGAAAATATATGAGGACAGATTAACTGAACTCAATATGTATACCCTAGAGCAAAGGAGGGAGAGAGGTGATATGATTGAAACATTTCAACAACTTAAGGGCATTAACAAGGTAGAAGAGTCTAACATGTCTCAATATAAGAAAAATAGCAAGACAAGAGGACGCAGCATGAGATTAGAGGGAGGCCAATTAAGGGGTAATGTGAGGAAGTTCTTTTTCACAGAAAGGGTGGTGGATGCATGGAACGGCCTACCTCAGGAAGTGGTGGATATGAATATAGTGCAGGGCTTCAAAGTGGCATGGGATAGGCATAAGGGAGCAATACAGATGAGTATGAATAAATAGGCTATTGACAGAGCAAAGGCCTATCGCACATTCATAAAGTAGAAAAATAAATGGGCAGACTGGATGAGCCTTGCAGTCCTTATCTACTGTCAACTTCTATGTTTCTATGTAATAACACACAATCTGTGATGCATTTGTAACCCCTAGGTAGTGCTATCCTGTGGGCTACTACCCCTACCTGTGTGACTAGCACAGTTTGAGGGGCCTGAGTTCGGTGAATGGGTGTCTCCACCAAGAAGTATGGTCTTAGGATAGCGTAACTGCTGTTGATATAATCCTCCAGGATGCTATAACCCCCCCACCAACCCCTCTAGTAGCCTAAACAGTATAGCAACAAAACATTCACATGGTCCATATGGTAGTAAAAACTTGTTCACACCCCTTGCACTTACCACCAGGGCTGGATCCTCTGCAGCTACCCTGGAGGCCCCCTGTAAAATAAGGCCAATGATGCAACAATACAATGTCAGTACTGTATCCCCTTCAAGAAGGTACACACTAGCCAGATTTAACGTAAAAACAACAATCCGATTTATTCAGTGGGGTGTGAACAGGGGTAGGGCATGAATCTAGCAAATGATTAGCAGATCTGAATAATTCAGGCTGAATAGGCACATACAGTGAGTCCCTTTGATGCAGTCACACAACCCTGGGTACCCAGTATGGAATAACAAGTCAGCCTGAAGCGTTGCCTGGGGTAGGCCAGCATTGCAGCTGTTGCTGGAGCCCTTAGGAAAGAAAGCAATTAGCATGCACAATGACCCAGAATTTGTGATCCGGAGCAGGATAGCTCAGTTCGCTGTAATAAACCCAAACAAGTAAATTAGATGATCCACACAAGTGATTGTAGCTTTGTTGAAGGGAGCTACCCTGTTTGTACTCACACTACCCAGACCAAATGATGATCTGACAAAATGAGACCTGATGCAGATGACTTGGTGAAGCAGGAGGAGAATTCCCTCATGGTCCTCATCGAAATGCTGGTCTTCGGGATGCAGGAGCAGTTCAACACTGGCAAAAACATGCAAACCGAACATCTCAAACTAACCAGCCGTGCAAACACTTTAACAAACTAAGCACATTTATGTGTAAAGCTCAGTCTTCCTCTGGTCCTTCCAGCCAGCTGGCAGGCTGATCCTGATTTCTCAACCTGGATGCTGCTCGAATCCCATGCTGCTGTGACCCCAAAACGTGAGCCAACTATACACTTTGGACCCGCAGACTAACGACTGGAAAGTCTAGGCCTGGCAGGCCTAAGCCCTGAGAGCTGGCAAGCTCTACAGAGGCTCACACACTAAACTCCTAGATGAATCTCTCAAATCTGAACAAACTGAGCTGTTACCCCCTTTTATATAGGGGTGAGTTCCAAAGTTCCCATTGGCTGCCAAAGCCATCTTAAACAGTCCCCAGATGTTAATTGGCTTCTGTTTTGGTGCCTAGAAATTGTCCCAGTAAATTCCCCATACGTCTCTGGCATTGTCTCAAGAGCCCCTTTGTTTAATCCTGGCTCCCAATTAGTGGAAAGGCACAAAATGCTGGCTGCATGCTCAGGATTAGGCAGTCTGTTTCATTTAACTTTTATTTCATAATGTCCCCACATTTAGTAAGCCCCAACAGTTTTCTTTCAAATAAGTCCACTCTTAAATAAGGCACACCCTTAAGGAGTCGCTGCTCCAATAACACACTGCCCCAGGAACACTGGCAAAGCTCATAAATATTCATTAGGGCTTTTTCTGCTGTAACCTTTGCCCCTTACCTTTGTCCTTAACTGTCTGGTGCCCCAGATGCAGTTCTTCAGGCATCTGCCTATTTATTTAAAAACATTTTCCCCTGCTTTGCGAGTGTCCCCGGTACCTTTTTAAACTTAAACTCGGTGCTGGGAACCACTGGAGACACATTCTCGGGCTTTTGACTGCAACGGCAGTTAGATGCGCAGGGTGCCTTCTCGGCAATGTAAGCAGAAGCTCTAAGACATGCCAACATCTTGCAATTAGATTTGAGAGCCCCACAGGGCTCACCAACTTAGAGGGACACTTGAGGACATGAGAAACAGCTGGAAGTGCCGTGGAGAATGGGCGAACACTGGGAGACAGCGAAAGAACACCCAGAGGTGCTTTTAAGGTAAGCCCCAAAATGGGGAGAGAGATTACACTCTCCTCTGCCTAGAAAAGCTTGGCATCCGCACCAAGTCCATAATAGATTGGCAACCATTAACACATTACTAAATATACTCTTACTAATACTCTAGTACAACAGATATATCTGAACAACCTAGCTAGGCATATAACTATGTACAAGGTAGCATACTATCAATTTGGTCTTACTTAGCATTGTCATGACATTTTAATTTCACTTGGAATACCTTAGCAGTATAGAATCCACATTTCTTACATTTAACAGTATCACATAGTTAGTACCGTTGTCATCTACCACATTTTACCATAGCATTTGACCTTTTTCCCATCTTAGTATACCCCTTGTTACAGTGGGTGGGCACCTTAACTTGGATAGAGGCTTGGTCTGGGTGGAGGCCTTGAACACTATTTTGGGCAAGGAACTGGGCATGACATAGACTCCTTTGTGCTCAACATTCATGAGCAAGTTAACAAACTCTCCTTGGGTGTCAAATGTGAGCTTTAAGATTGGTTTCACTGCTCTTTCTGAGTGACATGGCAACATTGGCATTGGCACTTCTTCTTGTTGGGGTTCGCTATCATTTGTCAGAGGTACAGTACTTCCGCAAAGTCGGAATCATCCAGGACACATCTTTTCGGTTCTTGAACAGCACTTTCGTTAACATGAAACAGTTCACTTAGCCCACTTAGTTTATTAACACTTGCATGGTCACTTGGTAGATTCACTACTTGCTTCATTGTGTTCAGGTTCACTAATTGTCATCAATTCCACCATGCAAAGGGATTCCACCTCTTCAAGATCCACGCTGTGAGCTTCACTTTCTGGAGGCTGAGGCACAATGGATGAATTGGGATCTGTTAAGACAGCTGGAGGTTCAGAGTTATCACCATAGTTAATGGAAGGAATTCCCTGGAACACTCTCACAAGTTCAAAAGATAGGTAGTAGGGAGTACAGAATTCACTTTCATCATCACTTTCAGAGTCAGAATTTTCAGTATCTGCAATGTTAGCAGGATTGGAGACATTATTAGGTGCAACAGGCTAGGAAGCAAGAGTTTGCTGATTTTGTTGCTTGGCCCTAGTAGCAGACCTAGTTACAGGGCACCGAGGAGCTTCAGTCTCTTTAACATTATTGATTACTGTTTGGCTGATAGGTAACAGGTTGTTCCTGTGAATGGTTTTAACAGCACGAGGCTCCCCTTCTGGACACACTTTATACACAGGTAGATCATGTAGCTTGCTGACTACTATGTATGAAATGTGACTCCAGCGGTCAGCTATTTTGTGTTTACCTGAAAGTCCAAAGTTTCTCATTAATACTGTCACCTGGTTGGTGCTCTTGCACTTTAACACGCTTGTCATGATGGGTTTTATTGGTCAGGTTTCTCTTTGCTGCCATGGTATTTGCCCACTGATATGCGTTATCCAACTGAGCTTTTAAATTCTTAACATACTGCAGGTATTTTTCTGACTGGGAGATGAGCTTCTCTGCCAAACATAAGATGGTACAGTGAAAAACCAATAACATTGCTCTTTGTGCAATTATAGGCATGTACTAGTGCGCTTATCTGTTGGCTCCAGTTTGGCTTATCTTTAGGTTGCAAGATACCCAACATATTAAGTAGGGTTCTGTTAAACCTTTCTGATTGCATACCTCCTTGGGGATTATAAGGGGTTGTTCTGGATTTTCTTACACCCCATAGTGACAACAGTTCTTTGATGAGCCTGCTCTCGAAATCCCGGCCTTGATCCGAATGAATACACTGGGGGGGCACCGTAATGTACGAAAAACTTTTCAACAAGAACTTTGGCTATAGTTGAGGCCTTTTGGTCTTTGGTCAGGTAGGCCTTTGCACATCTCGGGAAATGATCCATGACTACCAGTACATTTGCAATGCCTTTTGAATCTGGCTCCAGACTAAGAAAATTGATAAAGACGAGTTCCAATGGTGCACTTGTGATAATATTGACAAGAGGGGCTGCTCTTTGTGGTGGAGCTTTGCGTTGAACACATCTCCTGCAGGTTTTAACATGTTGTTCGATGTCTAGGCCCATTTCAGGCCAGTAGAAACGTGAACAGGCTAGATCGATGGTTCTTTCACTACCCAGATGTTCCATTTGGTCATGTAAGGCTCTTAAAACAACATTCTTGAACTTAACTGGCAATACTAGCTGTTTCCTCACAATTTCACCTTGGCTGTCAGTAAGTTCTCTGTACAATAGCTGTTCTCGGAGCTTGAGTTTGGGCCCCTCTCAAAGAAGTAAAGCAATTTTGGAGTTATGGGACCGCATCTTAGAGACATCTTCCCCTTTTCTTAAAGCATCAACTACTGGTCTGATCATTGGATCATAGTACTGTTCTTTGCGAATGTCAGTTGGAGTTAGCTGTGGTAAGGGACTCAAGTCTAAAGCTGCGAAGTTACAGTAGGCAACTGGTATACAAGTCTCTGGAGGTCCCAAGCAATCTGCCAGACAGTTTACAGCTTCTGAGGACAAACTTTCTTCCTGGTCTAACTTGTGGCATAGTGTTTTTACAGATTGCTCAGGAATATGGACCCACTGTTGGTCAGAAGCAGATCTTCATGAAAGAACATCAGCATCTGTATGGTTTAGACCTGGCCAGTACTCCACCGCATAATCATATGTTGCTAGAGCAGAAAGCCATCTGTGTCCAGTAGCATCTAGTTTAGCTGTGGTTTGCATATATGTTAATGGATTGTTATCAGTTTTGACCAAGATTTTAGAACCATACAGATATTCGTAAAATCAGTCAACTATGGCCCACCTGAGCACGAGAAATTCTAATTTGTGTACTGGATAGTTTCTCTCTGAAGATGTCAGACTTCTGCTAGCAAAGGCTACAGGACGCTTTCCCTCCAGGTATTCTTGGCAGAGTACTGCTCCAAGGTCACTCAAGCTGACATCTGTATGCAATACATAGGGCTTTGATGGATCAGCATAAGCGAGTATGGGAGCATGAGTCAGTCTGTATATTATTTCTTTGAAGGCAGTGTCACAATCGAGAGTCCATCTCTGTCCAAACAGCTCATTGGGCCTGAAATAGTTTTTTTCAGAGTCTCTGTCAGAACCATTTTTAAACTTTTTGTGAGTAGGTGGATACCCTTGAGTTAAGTTTAGTAGGGGGCAGATCATCTTGGTATAGTCGTTGACAACTCGGTGGTAATAGCCGCAGAATCCAAGAAACCTTTGCAGTTCTTTTAAGTTGTTGGGCTTTGGCCAGCTGGTTAATGCTTCCACCTTACTGGAGTCTCTGTACATGCCTTCTGACAACACAATGTGACCCACGTATTTGACAGTGCTCTGGAAAAACTGGCATTTGTCAATGGAAAATTTAAGACCAAATTCCTCCAGTCTGTCCAGCACTTTGAATAAGCAAGCTTTGTGCTTCTCAAGAGTTTTTCCAAAGACTATGGCATCATCAAGGTATACATGACATTCCAAGAGATTCATATCTCCCTCTGCAAGTTCCATTAAACATTGAAATGTTGCAAGTGCACCTGATATGTCTTGGGGCATGCGAAGGAACTCATAGAAGCCTAAGATACAAATGAATGCAGTTTTTCCCCTGTCCTCAGGAGTCATTGGTATCTGATAGTATCCTCTTCGGAGGTCGAGGATGGAAAACCATTTACTTCCATTTAGACAGTCCAGGGCATCCTGTATGTGTGGCATTGTATACCGATCAGGCACAGTTCTTTTGTTAAGGATCCTGTAATCAACACACATATGGACAGAGCCATTCTTTTTTCATACCACAACAATCGGGGAGGCATACAGGCTGTGCGACTCTTGTATGATGACAGCTGCTAACATCTCTTGTAGGTGACATCTGAGGGACACTTGACATGGGGAAGGGCTGGAAGTGCCATGGAGAATGGGTGGGCACCAGGAGACAACAGGAGAACACTCAGAGGTGCTTTTAAGGTAAGTCCCCAAATGGGGGGGGGGCATTACATATTATTGCTTAAGTAACAAAAGTACACTTTTTGGGTACCTAAACCCTAGGGATTTGCCTGCTGGAACTCTTGGTATGTAATGGCAAGATCTAAACAAGTATGGCAATCTCCATACTTAAGAATGCCTTTAACCTAGGACTGTGTGCACTGCTGGGATGTTGGGGCAGGGGATCAAAGGCATTGGAATGTAGCTCTGATATGCACACTGCTTAGCTGCAACCTGGGGAGTGGAATCTTTGCATGGTTTGCCCAAAAACTTCCCACCAATCAAGGAGTGCAGATTCTCTGTAAAAGGTCTAAAGTGACATCAATCTGGGCCCTGCACCACAAGCCCCGGAAAGTGACGCCTTTGGGGAGTGATCAGTAGAGTCTAGACTCTCAGTGGATTAGGTAGAATAGTAAGATGCACATTACTGTTGTTTGATATTGGAGAAGGAGAGTTTTGCCATCAGGATACTCCAATCAAAAGAAAGGCATCTCAATGACAATCCAAGTCACAATGCCAAGCCTGTTCCCTGTTGGGAGCCAACTGACCTGCAGAACATTGTCTAAAAGGATGCTTCCTAAGTTGGGTTTGAGGATAAGCCAAGGAGAAGGAGGAACAGATGGAGAGTGAACCTGAGTGCAACTCACTCCAAAACTGAACAGCAGCATGATGGTACTGACCAACAATTAAGCCAGATGTAAGGGTCAAATCTAGCCTAAGTTCCATAAATAATGGTGGTAGATGGGCTAGAGGCCCTAAGGAGTGCTTCTTCGGAGGTAATATGAAAACAGCAGTCAGCCGAGTGAAGACAACTGTAAGTATGACACAGGTCTTTCTATATAGGTAGAGGGACGTGGGATTTCAAAAGACCTAGACCGGACATTGTCTGGCTACATCAAGGCCAAGGAAGAAGACTGATCTGAATGGCTCCATGCCCAGCACCCAACTATAACAATAGTGATCATTTGTGTGTTTGCATTTATTTGTGCTCCAACAACCTGTAAAGTGCACCAGTGTATCTATTGGTTCAAACCCATGACTTCGGTAAGGTACCCACTAATAAAGGCCTTTGGGATTAAAGCTGGGTGCACCAGCTGTTGGGCTTGGACAGGCAGACAGGGGCGGTATGCGTGGGGAGAATTGTGTTTAACCAGCATAGAATAGGCTCCCCTTGACATTCACTTTTCCCTTAGGCTCTCTTGTTCTTTCCAACCCATCCCTTTTATTTATTAATAAAGCTTTTGTGTTACTTATTATATTCTTTTGGGGTAATTTCCCATGTGTGCGCGCGTGTGTGTGTGTGTGTGTGTGTGTGTGTGTGTGAAGCATACAATTATCTGACAGAGTTGCAACTGCTGGTGGGGTCGATTTTATTGTTTCCTGGGGGACAGCAGCCCAGAGAGGGAGACTGCCACCTAGTACTACCCCAGGTGAAGTACTACATTATTATCAAGCTTCTCATCTGTAAGTTAAGTAAGTTCACAGCCCAGAAACCAGGCCGGGCCCCTGGTAGCACCTACACAAATCCTCCCCCCTACCCCCACCCTGTAGAAACTGTAGAGCACAATACAATGTTGAGGAGTTTGGCTCTGCTCTGGTTATTTGCACTCAATTTGCAACCTGCAATAAACCCCATTGGGACATCATAGTGATGTGCCCATAGTGTGTGTGTGTGTGTGTGTGTGTGTGTGTGTGTGTGTGTGTGTGTGCGCCACACCAGTTCTTTTCCATGCATTACTAAGCTATGGATGTGCAGACATGATTCCTGAAAATGTTTAAAAGATTACCCCCCCAAACGGTTGATTTCAGTGCAGAGGATTTAAATAATAATGCTGATACCAGTTGCACAATTAGAATACCACAATGGCAATAGACTCATTTACTGCCAGAAGTCAGCAAATTATGCCTTGGTTTTCGATACTTGTAGCGGCACGTTAAAAGTTTGTTGCACTTCATATCACCTCAGATAAGTAAGCAAGTTTTAGTGCAATCTGTAGACAGTTTCCAGAGAGTTCAGACCCAGGTTGTTTAACCATCCCATTTACCTGATGAAACAAATTTCCAAGAACTTTCCATAAAATATGTTCTCCCAGAACTCATGATGGTAACTTGTCAATCCTGTTTTAAAAATAAATAATTAGGAGATTTTAATCCCCACAAAACACTAAATTGTGTCATTCTGTTTTTAGAAAAGTTATTCCTTAATAAATGTTTAAGAAAGCTCCTTACTTGGGAGTCTTGAGTAAATTAGTACCTTTACTGAATGTTTTTAGCAGTACCCAGCATAGAAACATAGAATTTGACAGCAGATAAGGACCGCTTGGCCCACCTAGTCTGTCCATTTCCCTACCTAACGGATAAGCTGCAGATCCTAGTTAACCAACAGCCTACTTCCTCCTACCCCCCCACTAGAATAGCCTAATGTCTGTCCCATGTATTATTGAATTCCCCCACTGTTTTTGACTCTACAACCTCCTAGAGGTTGTACTGGAAATTGTTAGTGGGATGGGCTATGAGGTAAGAAGAAAAATCAGCTGAAAGTGGAGACAGACTAATGCAGTTTAACATAGAAGGGAGTCACAGCAGAAGCTCCAATACAGATGTTTAAAAGGAAGCAGAACTGAGCTTCTGTGAGTTCCTGCCCAGTGTAATCACTGATACAGTGTGTAACCAATTCCAGCCCACAGAGCTGTGTATTGTTTTGAAGAGTGTTAGTTCTGGCACAATGTCACTTTCACTGCAGCAGCCAGATAAACACTGGTGTAAATATGCTGTTTGACATATTTTGTGTGTAAGGTGGCATATGGCTTTGTCACAGGACCACCAGTTTACATAAGGTAACAGCCTCACCTTAAGTAAACATTTTCTTCTATGCTTTTGTTTAAGTAATCTGAGCTAGTAATTTTATCCAATGTGAGCTACTATAATAACCTTTCATTCAGAACTCTAGATTTCACGTGTGTCCATGCTGGATCCACCAGCGGGGTCCATACAGTACCTCTCAATCTCCTCCCTCATAAATCTAGCATAAAGCTTAAAACATCAGGAATAAATGACCAAAATCAGAAAGATGTATTAATAATACTTAAATCTTGCCATCACAACATATGGCTTACAGGAGCAATAATCACATTTGTAGCTACTGACCAGCAGGGTTAGTAACTGGGGAAGTCCACTGGCCCCACAAACAAAGATGGTACTCTCTGTCTCTCTCTCTATCTGCTACAAGCCATTAGGGCTAGTTAAAGGAATATTTTAGTGGCCCAATACAAAATCTATCATCATTTGGCCAGTGGGCCAGTTTCAGTTGCATCCCCTCGGCTTTGTACGAAAAGCATTTTCTAAAAAGTACTAAATATTAACACTTATGTGTGGTACGATTCTATGATTCAAATCCCTACATTTCTGAGGTGGAAATGCCAAATTTAAGATAGGCTGGGGACATTTTTGAAACAAAATCAGGGGCATACTAAAAATCAGACAGATGAGAGGTACAGTAGGGCCTGCGTTGCCTTCTGGCAAGGAAGGTCATGTGCTAACCCAAAGACGTGAGGACTGGACCAACAGTAGGGGGACTGAGTATTTCTCAGGTGCTCACCTCCTCTGTGGACGGACAACTTCTGACCCCAAAGCTTGACTACCTGTTGGTGGCACATGATCTTAAGGTCAGAGGGAGTGAGGCATCCAGATAGCAGAAATACTATCATTGGACACATCCAGTTGATGACACTGGGAAAGGAGGAAAAAGAAAATGAAGGCAATCACAGGCAGATGTACACCCAAACCCCTTCCCCACACACACATTCAGTTATGGTCGTAAGTCCACCCAGCCCTGACCTCGCCCCATCCTCTCTCTAGTTGGATACGTGTGCCTGAGAGCATGATCAATCTGTTGGACCCCACCATGTGTTAAGGGGTTAGAACTGTGGAGCTAAGGAAGCGACAGATAGGTTCACTAGCAGTTTACAGTGAAGCAAGGTGGATTCCTTGGTCTGGAGATGGGGATAGTGGAGGGCTTGAAGGAGGTTCCATGGTGACAGACTTCAAAACTTTTAAATAAAAAAAATTACTACTGGGCCCCACTACTGAGATTATTTACTTAAAAAAAAAATCACAGTTCTCTGTAAAACAAATAGATGTCTACTATATTTATTTAGTTTTTGTTAACCGGGTAAGGTGCATTAGGCAAACATTGCCTATTTTCAGGCACGACCTAGGAGAGTTACACAGGCAGGTTCAGTACAGAAAGATATTACATAGAGGATAATGCCTGGGACTCGGGTGATGACCGCGCTGTAATCAGAGTGCAGCTCAACAGGTTTACTGTTGCTCTGGAAACCACGATAGGTGACTTCAGCTGGATCACCTGAATTCCCAGACATTATATTTTATAGTGTATGGGCAAATCATCTACTGAGCAACAGAAGAAACTCCTTACTTTTGTTTTCATTTAGCACCGCTCTCCCTTAGTGCCAGCTCTCACCAAGGTGGCCATTCGTTGTGGCCCGTTAATTCAAAATGTGTGCATACACAGATTGGTTCCAGTTGTAATCCCATCGCTATGATGTACTCAAGAGGGGTTTACAACCCCTGACAACATAGCAATGGGATTACAAAGAAATAATCCTGCTGCTTTTAAGCAGTAATCAGGCACTCCCATACATTTTATAAATATACATTATATAACAGTCTGCCTTTGCCTCTCTCTCTCTTCCACAGGGTGCTGGCATACCATGTACTACGCCTTAGCACAATTTGTGTAACTGTTTGTCATTGCAACCCATGTACTGTTGAATTTTTATGTACTCTGTGGCCCCAATATTTAGAACTGCACCTGTCAATGGCGCATGTGGTGGGGCAGTGCAACTGAATTGCGCTGGTGCAATGCAGGGATATATTCAAAGGAGATGCGTCATGGCGCATCTCCTCTGAATATATCTGGTAATGCACACTGTGCAACTAGGATGCACTGGCACATCCCACCAGACATGGCTGAATACCAGGAATGGGAACTGCACCAGTGCAACAGAGTTACGCTGTGCGCAAATTCCTGATATTGAGCCGGCAGTATGCAAATAGGCCATAATGTATGCAAGGCCAAATGGGGCCATTTGCATGTCATTATGGCCCCATTTGCATTAATTGTGCAGGTCTGGCCAGCAAAATGTGCATGGCGCCCTGCACAGCATGTGGTGCTGCCAGAGGGGGTCTAGTGGTACCCCCCCTCCCCATAGCTGCGATCGTCCATGAATAACATTGTAAATTATCCCTGGTAGTCTAGTAGTACCCCCCTCCTTCCCCATAGCTACGCTCGCTATGTAGAAATGTAGAAAACAAATCTAGTAGTCTAGCAGTATCCCCCACCCCTCCTGTAACCCCAATTCCAAGAAACGTATTGTCCAAATATCTCTGGTAGCCTAGTGGTACCCCCACCCCTCCCGTAATCCTGATCACAAGAAAAGTATTGTCCAAATATCCCTGGTGGACCAGTGGCACCCCCTGTCCCCCACCCACACTGGACCCCTCGCCCATCCAGCCCCCCCCATCATCGGTGGGCAGCTACAAACCCACCCACTTACTGCCAGCTGCCCGCCAAATGACAGCTTACAGTAACAGCTGTAAGCCCATTGGTCCACACTGTGGACCATGGGCTTGCAGTGCATACTGTAAGAATCATTCGCAAATATGTGAATGAATGACTACATTCACATATTTGTGACTCACAATTACAGTATGCACTGGAAGCTCATTTGGTCCACAGTGTGGACCAATGGGCTTACAGCTGATGATATAAGCTGTCATTTAGCAGGCAACTGGGCAGTATGTGAGTGGGTTTGTAGCTGCCAGCGATGATGGGGGGTGGGTGGGCAGGGGGTCCTGTGTAGAGGTGAGGGGGCCACTAATGGTCCACCAGGATATTTGGACAATACTTATTTTGTAATCAGGATTATGGGAGGAATTGGTATAACTAGACTACCAGGGATATTTGACATGCATTTGTCTTGCAGTCAGGGTTACGGGAGGGGTGAGGGGTACCACTATACCACCAGGGAGTTCTGTGGGTGCTTGCAGATGGTATTTTGGGGGGGAGCCACCCACAGCTGGCAGCCACTGTGTTGCGCCCTGCACCACAGCGGCCCGCCTGTGAGTGGCTGTCATTTGAGCCTTCTTTTTCAGGCTCAGCTGTGTGCTCCAGTATGTGGTGAATCTCAGCATTGTGCCAGCATATGTGCTGCACATCCCGGGCTAAACATTGGGATGTGCCGCATATGCATGGGCATGCCCCCTGGAGTTGCACCACATACATTATCTTTGCACCCTGGCACATCGGGACTTGCACTGCGCAAGTCCCTCTTTCCAATATTGCACCAGGGCGCATGTCTAGGGTTGTGCCAGGCACAACCCCTTTGAATATCTTGGCCAGTATGTATAATTGCTGTAACTTTATTGCGTCTTTTTGTGTTAATGTATCTGAAGTAGAACCTCTCAACGAGCATCCATGCACAGGTGTCGTCCAAGATTTCAATAAATAAAATAAACAAACAATATCAAGCAGTTGTACCAACATGAAACATTATCGAAAAGAAGGATCTTAGAGCATTTACACTACACACATTAATAAACATGAACATGATAAGTACATTGATTCTACATTTCTGTCCATCAATGTACTATGAAAAGCTCAAATTAGTATGTCATGTAACTGTGACACTGCCCTTTTCAGACAGGGTGCTAAGGAACACTTCCTGAAGATAAGCTGTTACTAAGTCAACCGTGTGCTGGTTCAAGGTGTAAGGCTGCAGGACTGAAATCTGCTCCATGTGTGATGGAAATGGACTTGAAAACATCAGACTCTAGAGACATTGCTATGTTAGGTTACAGTGAGAAACAGGCTATCCTTCATACAAAGAAATTCAATCAAGGTGAGCTGCTGTTTAACCAGCTATCTTTATGCACTCTCGTTTCTTGTTTATAGCAGGCATTGCTTGTGCTGTTGCTGTATCCTGATTATTAGATGGATGTCTGTTTCTTGCTGTTTTAAACAAACTGAGATGAGGCAATAGGTTGAGGAAGCTCAACATGGTAGTTCGGTAAGTGCCTGTTGCTGAAGCAACAAATCTAGAAATTTTTTTTTTCTGATTGTTGGATTTTAGAGCTTTTGAAAGATAAGGATCTGAAGTGAAGCCCTCTCTTTCAGTCAAAGAACAGCTGCTGCCATGCAGGCAGGGGCGGAGTTACCAGGTTTGTGAAGTGAGGTAGCACCATAGGAAATGTTCCCTTTTAAAACTCAGATTAGGATAAACATGGATCATTTGCTGGCCTGAGAGTGTAGTGGATGCCACATAGCCATGCACTATAGCCAGATCTGCTAAAGAATACAGCATTTCTAATGCCTACAGGGCAGCTCATTATCATTACAGACCCAGCAGTGTGGTTCTCATGCAGTCAATGTGGCTGTGTAAAGTGTGTGTGTGTGTGGGGGGGTTGTGCACTCCACATTCATTTTGTTTTGATTGGGCTCCCCTTCCTTTTGAAATCTTGATTCACATTAGATGTGGCACATCTAGAAAACTGGGGGAAATAAAATGTTAAAGTTATGTTACACAACAAGAATGTAACTGGTCATTGTAGCGAAGGGAATGTTAACAAGAGGAAAGTAGTGTTAAAAAGTCAAAGAAGTTTACCATTTTTTACAATTACCTGGCTGTGCTAAAAGTAGTGCAGATAAAGACTGTGTAATCCCCCCACCGCACTCACACAGCCTGCCGAGCTGAAATGATGATAATGAATTTCTCATGATGCATAATAATTGATATTCAATAATTATATTAAAAAACAAAACAACAAAGGCCGCTGCATCGAGATGCCCGGTGCCACCGGTAACTTCTGTAATAGCCAGAACAGAAAACCACGCACATAGACAAAGCCTCAGCACACACTGATGGAAACTGACAATTTTATTCAAAGTGCCATCATAGGTGAGAAAACACTTGATAGGGTCCATATCAGCCACGGCTCTGAAAACAGCGGCACCTTGTAGTCCCCCCCCCCCCCACTCTCCACCCCACTGGATAACATGGCTTGAATAGCCACAAATGCCCAGCTTACCTTTTTGGGGACCATCCCCATATATTCTGAGTTTATCGCAGGGCCATCGTGCCCATGTGATCTAAGGGCAAATGCCCCCTCCTCCTCCCCCAAATTCTCATCTGAGTAGTGCTTTTTGGAATGAGGAAGGCTGTAAGAGTCTAATTTGGGGTTTTGCCTACACCAACTTTTATTTGTGTGCCTCCAAGAAATTCTCTTGACATAACATCTTGGCAATCTCTCCTACCTTTACCAGGCATGTAGCTTCAGATCTGACTCCTTTCCAGGACCTTGGATGGCTGACTGTGTAGTTACCAGTGTCACTCCCTCATAGTCCATGTTACCCAATCTATCTTTAGGGGAATCCTCATTAGGTCCGAAAGTCACTGGGTGGCACTCCTTGAGTGGGTACCCCCAGGATTCCCCTTCTCCTTCTCCCTGGGATTCCTTGCACTGACCCAAATTCACAGGGCTACCGGTGTTCAAATCCATCCTCAGATCCTTGGTCACAGAATGTCTAGAGCACCCAGGGTCTTTCTTGGCCCATGCCAGGCCTACAGATGTACTGTATGACTCCCTCTCCAAGTAAGGTGTCTGGCTTTGTGCCCATAGGTGCTGGAACCAGTGGGCATGTGCCCCCCCCCACACACACACACTTCTGTCCATGAGAAATTAAAGTGACCCTTTAATGTATGAAAGGTCATGAAGGAAGAAATCATGGTCTTCTTTGTATTTGTGTGTGTGTGTGTCCCATTTTAAACTGAAATGGAAACATAGCATTTAAACACAGAGTTTGTCAGATTCCCTGTTCTTTCTAACACATCCCCAGCAATCTTTGCCAGAACTGCTCCATGAGTTGGAGGACTATGGCGAGATTTCAGGAAATAAGATTAACTTTGATAAATTGGAAACCCTTAAATTGAATGGCACAGTCCCACCTCAGCTTAAGGAAGAAGTCCCCTTCCACTGGGTGGTAAATGGTGTTGTACGTTACTTAGGTATATGGATCTCAGCTAGACTGAGCTCTCTGTTCAGTCTTAACTATGGGAAGCTGGAGGGTGAGATCCGTGCGGATAATGCATGATGGAATCTTCTCCCGTTGGGGTTAGTGGGCAGAGTGGCCACAGTTAAAATGAACGTACTGCCTAGATATGTATTCCTATTCCAGGCCTTACTAATAAAAATTCCAGAGATGTTCTGGAAAAAGTTGCAAAAAAACATTCTTTCTTTCATGTTGATGGGTCACCAACACCGGGCCAAGAGGCAAATGCTGACTCTTCCTAGGGACAGTGGTGGGCTGGCACTCCCAGATTTACACCTCTGTTATTTAGCTGCACAGCTTTCTCCAGTGGTGACATGGGTGAAACAAAGTCATAGCTCAGGCTGGCTGGACCTGGAAGAGGAGGATGATCTCCCGGTGCCTTTGTTCACATTACCACACATCTGGATAACCCTATGCCTACTGGTGGTTATCGGGAATCCATTCACACAACACACACTCCGCATACTTCTGGGGGTGAGGCTGATTACAGGGATGCCTAACGAGATCGACCCACAGACAGCAATAATAGGGGACCTGGATTTCATGCCCCCAGTTGGAGATGCAGGATTTAGACTCTGAAACCATGGTTCTCTGATAAGGTTTAAGCACCTTCCAAATGGATCCTGCCTTTCCTTCATGGAACTACAGCAGCAATTCAACCTGCTAAAATAGGACTTCTTTTGGTTCCTGTAGGTCCAGCATTATGTGCCAACACAGGGGAGAATAAATTTAATTAATAGAGTCCTAGCCAGACTGGAACAATTCCTGTATTGGGCAGTCAAGTTGGTGGGAAGGCAAGGCAATATAGAAAATACAAAATCACACATGCCCCCACAATGCAAAGCATCATGGGCTGCATATGCAAATCACCACAGAATGTTATGCTGGTCCAACTTTAAGCAGAATTGCATGGTGCCGAAAGGCCTCTCACACAGTTTGCAAAGGGTGCTAACAGAAGACATAGACACGTGTTTCATCCTACCAGGACTCATCAGTATGCCTCATCTGTTTGACATCCCAGTGGAATGGACCAGCTACCCTTAAGGCAGTGTGCCTTGGATATATTGTGGTGAACCCATTAAAATAAAAAACTATTTAAAAGACAAAGAACCTCAGCATACAAGATGTTGCAGGGCATGGACCACCCACCTCAGCTACAACTTCTTTTGCTAATGAAGTAGGGGTTGTTTCCTCATGCACTGCCTCCTCTGTGTCCTTGGGAACTGGTTCCCTCATCTTGCTACAGGTGGTGTCGCATTCAATATTGGCCCTACTACTGACGTCATTACACAGGATTACATCCACAGGCAGGTCTGGTACAGCAACCACCTCCTGTGTGCCCTGGCCACCTTCCCAGCTTGTGAAGATCCAGGTAAAAACAGAATACCAGTGCACTAAGAGGATCCCCTTTTTTCCGTTTCTCTGGTGAAGCAGGGTTTGATTCAAAAGGAATGCATCTTGCCTGGCCAGTTTTCAAGGATTAAAAGAGTGACTGGTCCTGCAGTCTCAGTGCCACTGGCCTGGATCTTTATAAAAACAACTGTAACCCCCCTGCAAATGGGGGTTCATAAAAGACTTCCAGGAGCTTGCTTGAATGCTCCAAGCCTGAATGGTGTTTGGCATTTAAGCCATTTATCAGTGAGTGTTTTTAGAACCTCTGGTACTGTCTCTTTAAGAGCTGTCTGCTTGCAGACATAATTAGTTTGTATGGGGGGACTGTGCTTTGAGTACCACTCGAGCTGCTGCCAATTCACTTAATTTTGCAGTCACTAGGAGTGCAAAGGAACCTATCTGAAAGATGTAACTGTTTACCAGAAATTATTTAGAGTAATAATGAAATTACAGTTTGTCTAACCTGCTTTTTTGCAGTCAGAACTGTGTCTGCTAGTTCCCATTCTAGTTTTGAACTGCTGAACTGGACCAATCAGTGTGGGGTAAGCTAGCTCTAAAATGGTGCCTTGGACGAATCAGAACTTGACTCATAATCTGAGCCAGCCACAAGAGGATTGTATGGCAGTGACTTGGGAGATGTAGTTTAGACTTCAGTGCCTTTTGGACCAACAGCAGCAGTCTATTGTGAGTGACAGCCAATCCAGTCAAGAACTGGGAGGAACTCAAAGGAAGTGCCGGTTTTTGTCGGTTGGAGTTTCAGTTGAGCTTTGGCAGTGAAGAAGGAAGGAGCCCTGTGTTTTTCAGTGTGCAGTTTTAGTCAAAAACGTGTGTAAGGCCCAGAGTTCGGTCTGCAGCTTGTGTAACAGCTTGTTAGGACTGAATCAGTCCTGTGAAAAGAATCAAAGGATCTCTGAAGAGTAGAAACCAGGCTCACCCTGTAGAAGACTGGAGAATTGCTGAAAATTGCACTCAGTCTGTCAGGAACTGAATCTGCTGTGTGTTCTCCCGGTATTGCAGTAATTGCGATCGGGATACAGATGCAGCCTGCCTGGTATAGTGCTTTCTTTTATATGGATGTGTGAAGAGGTTTGTGTACCTCAAGTGAGCCCTGCTGACATTGAAGGACCCTATCTTATTTGGAGGTCGTGAGTACTAATTCAGGGTCGCTCCTGTTGAATTGCCACATTAAATCCAAATGGAATTACTGTACTGCTGACTGTTTAATTCTCCTTTCTCTGTGTGAAAGGGCCCCTACAGCTGCCACGGTTTGGACTAGCCACTAGGGCTTGGGTACCCAGGGACAGTAACTGATAGGGATAGGCCTGTGCACAGAGCCATAGGTAGATTATTAGAGTGATAAGCTAATAACCTGATTTCCCTGTCCTTGTTATATCCCTAAATAAATCAGAGCTGCTTGTTTCAGCAAAGTTATACCATTGAGGTATTTGTTCATGTTAAAGTACTATACTGTGATTGTTGCACTGTATCTCATTTCACAGGAGGTCCCAGTGCCGAACCAGACCTGGGGGTAAGTGTATACTGTGAAGGTAATTCTGATATATTGTGTGGGCCACTAGTGGGAAGAAAGGGGGGTTGCAGTGTCCCAGAGGACTGTGACCAAGTTAGTTTAACTATTGCAAACCCTGACCTCTGGGTGGAGGCACCCGCCATTGGATCCAGGCCCCTCAACCTGTTAGTGGCAAATCAGGCAGGGGTAGTAGCCCCTGGGATAGTGCCATCTAGGGGTTACACAACCAAATAGC
Organism: Neoceratodus forsteri; assembly: GCA_016271365.2. Taxonomy (NCBI): domain Eukaryota; kingdom Metazoa; phylum Chordata; order Ceratodontiformes; family Ceratodontidae; genus Neoceratodus; species Neoceratodus forsteri. The sequence continues at coordinate 793,263,459 of CM057449.1, forward strand.
ACGCTCAAAACCTTTGCATTGCTCAAAATGCAATTCACATTTCTGGAGAAGGGTGCTGCTGGTGTGTGGTATCGAGTGCCCCCAAAGAAACATGGCATATATTCAACATTCAAACATTTTAACTGCCTAAAGGTTTTTCTTACTTTAAACTCCATATAAAAAAAACTGATAGAATATACAGTCCCCCTTTTTGTTTGTTTAGCAAAACTAGAAATATAGAAGACATTACAAGAAAAATTATCTTACCACCCTACATTTTGAATCGGGCAGATATGAACCGTTTGCTTGCAGTTTGTCCATAGTCCCAAACCTGACTGATTCTGTGGGGCTCGGTCAGATCTAAAACCCTCTAGTTGCTCCCTCCATGACACATCATCCAGTATATCACTCACAGATTCAAAAATCTCTCTGCTGGATAATTACTTGAGCCCCTCCAAGAATGTTTTTTTGTTAGCTAGGGGGGCATGCTGACATCAAAGACACTCTTAGTGTTCGACCATATTTCAGAGGTCCAAACTAGGCATTCTTGAAGTGATACAATTTACAACCAGGCCCCTGGTGGTCAGTCCTCCTTTTAGAGACCATGGTGAGAAAAAGCTTCCAGTTTCCACTAACTTTAAACTGTTATCCAGGCAGGGAAATACACTACTGGTACCTACATTAATTTTCACCTAGCACATGGTTACATTACATTACACATAGATTCACCATCATCCTGTAATAAAATAGCTGGGATGGAGGCCTGGCTCCCTGCCACATCAGAAACCTCTCCTCATCCTCATCCTCCTCCACCTGGGTCAGTCATCTTGGCTGGATGCCAAAACAGACTGCAGCTCCTCCTACTGAAGAGTAGGAGAAGCTTTTATTAAAAGGAAAATAAAACAATCGTAATAACAGATACAGCAAAACAAGTGACAAAATAAATACAATGAATGTTATACATATGGAATAACACCAGTTGCTCTACAGGTGGAAATTAAAGATCCCATGGCACATATCAAAGAAGAGCAGGAGAACTTGTCATTTAAAAAATCAAACAAAACTCAAAAAAATATATAACATTAAGAACAATAAAAAGAACAAACACGTACAGTTAAAGTAAATGAAACATGACAGTTTAAGAAATATATTTTCACCTATCCTGGGATCTAAGAGGTATCTACTTATCAGACTTGCTTCATCCCTCTACTATACAGAACCAAATTCTGATGTATGAATCAAAAAAAAAAGAAATCCCTATGCCTACCATATACGTCATTCTAATTTGTAATTTCCACTGAAACAGAAAGGTAGAGCCAAGTAATAACTTTCCAGTAATTCATAAATTGTGAGTCTTGTTCCAGTGTCCTTATATCTTTCAAAGCAGTGACAACCATATTAACAACTGAAATATGCAAAGGCGGGCTGGCCCGGTGGCGATGAGGGTTGAGGCGCTGGACGCCACACCACACACCACGCTGGCAACCCGGGTTCGGGACTGGACTCGGGTCGTCGGTCGGTCAGCCAGGGGAGACAGGCTGAAGTGTCCAATGATAGCTCGCCTTCTCCGGGGAGGGATCAGGCCGATGCCTGCCAATTGCATGACCCCGAGCGGAGGCTCGGGGAACTACAAGCCCCATTAGGGGATGAGATGTGGTCATTGAGCAGCTTGGACTTTGACACTCGTGTCATGACATCGGGGGAGGTCACTTGCTGCTCAGGGAGGGAGAAAATGAAAAAAAAAGCCTGCCTCAGCTGGGAAGATGGGAGGGCCGAGGCCGTGCCCACAATTTGCCTGTGCCCGCCCAGCAGACCTCAAGACCGATGAAATGTAAGTTACGGGGTGTCTGACCCCTCTCCTCATCCCCTCCCGGGGGGTAATCCACGGCTCCATGGAGGCTAGAGGTCTGCTTGGGTAGGGTTCCAGGCAGTGGGATGTCCACTTGTCCCCCTGAAGAGTCAGAGATGGCAGGCTAGGGCAAGAAGATACATTATGGGGGAAAAAAAAAAGAAATATGCAAAGGCTGAATCTGTTGCAGAACATATTGACATCTTGTCTGTGTCAGGTAGAATTTTAGGCAAGCAAAAATGACATGTAACATGCTATTATAGTGTTTCCACTAGAGGGGTAGTCTAAAACCAAGTTATTATATGAGTCTTTGTATCCATGATACATCCCATCTCCCTGCTAAGAAAGACCAAAACTGGGTCACAAACTTATATTCTTTTTTTATACTTTGGCCTGGATATTCAAAGGGATTGTGCATGGTGCAACAGGGATATACCATACTCAACCCATCAATGTGCCCCAGCACGATATTCAAAGGGCAGAGTTAGACATGCGAACCCAAGCTAGTGTATTGAAATGTATATGCACAAATGCAGGGGCATGCCCATGCATATGTGACACATCCCAATATTCAGCCCAGGATGTACGGTGCATATGCTGGCAGAACCCTGCATTGCACTGCACAGGGGAGCTCAGAGTTGTACCTGAAAAAACAAGGCACAAGTCCAGGCCACCCACAGTCGGTCTGCTGTATTGCATGGAGCAACACAGCAACCGCCTACCATGGGTGGCAACTCCCCTCCCCCTAACACTATGCACAAACACCCTGTATGCCTTGGTAGTCTAGTGGAACCCCTACTCCCTCCCTGTTAGCCCAAAAGTGGGCAAATGTAACTGTACTATCCCTTGTGGGCTAGTGGTATTCCCCTCCGTGCCCGTATCCCCGATAGCCATACGGTGGTATGATTTAAACACCCTGGTGGTCCAGTGGTTAACTCCTCCCTGCCCATAACTGCGATCACTAGTCAATGAACTGAATAAAGCCCTGGGGGGCTAGTGGCATCCCCTTCCCTCCCGTTTCACCCGATCATGGGCACCTATCAAAGCATAATCCCGGTGTGCATGTGGACCCCCTCCTCCCCTCCACCCACTGAGGATCCTGCCACCCAGCTCCCCCATCATCAGCGGGCAGCTGCACCACCGCCCGCATACCACCGGGCTGCCCACCAAATGACAGCTTACAGTATGATCTGTAAGCCCATAGGTCCACAGTGTGGACAAATGGGCTTGCATGCCACACTGTACTACACAGGCACAGATCTGTGAATGAACCCATTCACAGATCCATGACTGTGCAGTACAGTATGATGTTAAGCCCATTTTTCCACACTGGGGACGTATGAACTTACAAATCATACTGTCAAGCTGTCATGCAGTTGGGCAGTATGCAGGCATGGCAGCTGCCCACCGATGATGGGGGGGCTGGGTGGCAGGGGCCTCAGCAGGTGGAGGGGAGGGGGGATTCTGCTGGCACACCGGGATTAGGTGTTTTGATGGGTGCCCATGATCAGGTGGAACGGGAGGAGGGAGGGGATGCCACTAGCCCACTAGGGCTTTATTCAGTTCATTGACTGGTGATTGTGGTTACTGGCGTGGAGCGGGGGAACCACTGGGCCACCAGAGTGTTTAAATCATACCGCCGTATGGCTATCGGGGATACGGGCAGGGAGGGGAATACCACTATCCCACCAGGGATAATACAGATACCTTTGCCCACCTTCAAGCTAACAGGAAGGGGGGTTCCACTAGACTACCAGGGCAGGGGATTTATACGATTTGCCACACTTGCAGTTGCGGGTTGGGGGATGCTCCAGGTCCCCCTTGGTCCACACTGCGGTCTGTGCAGGGCGCCAGGCACATTTTGCCAGGCTGCCCCGTGCAACGCATGCAAATGGGGCTGTTATTGCATGATATTGGCCCCATTTGTGCCTTGCATGCATTACGGTCCCATTTGCATGGTCCAAGCTGAATATCGTGGTTGATGCATCTAGCGCAACTGCACTTGCAGTGGTGCATCCCCTGCTCCCGTTCTGCCTCTGCACCGTGTGCAGTGCATGTGCCCTCAGTGCCTTATTCAACAGTAACATAGAAACATAGAAACATAGAATTTGACGGCAGATAAGGACCGCTTGGCCCAAGTCTGCCCATTTTCCTACCTACTGGATAAGCTGCAGATCCTAGTTAACCAGCAGCCTACTTCTTCTTACCCCCACCCCCCAGAATTGCCTTATGGCTGTCCCATGCATGCTTGAATTCCACCACTGATTTTGACTCCACAACCTCCTCTGGAAGGCCGTTCCCTGTCCCTCCTGTAGACAGTGTATCCTGGTATGTTTATGTCCCAGTCATGGTTTTGTGTGTATCATGTTTCTGTGACTGCCACGATATCCAGATGTTCGTCCTCCATCAAGACCACTAATTCAGGAAGCTTGTTACCCAGACTACGGGCATTGGTACTCATTGCTCTCCATTTTTTGATGGCTTTACCTTCTGTTGCAGCATCCCCCACTGACCGTTCTACCTCGGTCTTTTTCTCATTCATTACCCTGTTTTGTAGGGAGAGGCTGGGATTTTCCTGCTGCTTGTCAGTGCCTCCCCCTTTGACTAGTTTAAAAACTTGCAAATGAAGCAATTAAACCGATTGCTCAAAAGACTTGTTCCCTTCCTGGACAGATGCAGACCATCCTACCAGTATAGACTAGTGTCCCTCCAGGTGGAACCCCAGTCCCAATGAAGCCAAACCCTGTGCTCCACACCATTTTTCAACCATTCATTAAACTGCATGGTGCCACTCACCTCGCCTCCCCATGCCTTTGACAGGCAGCACCTCTGAGAAGGATACTGTGTGTGCTACTTGTCTTAGGTCCCTCCCCAACTCTGCAGTGTCCTTCTGCACTGCTCTAATCTCATGATGAGCCAAGTCATTTGTCCCTAGGTGGACAATTACGTCCAGCTCAGAATCTCTTGCAGCTGTTCTCATGATCCTGAGGATGCGCTTCCTGTCCCTCCAAGCCATGGCACCAGGCAGGCACCTTACTTCAGTTTTCACAGCTCCCCCCAGTTCTATACCCCTAATAACTGAGTCCCCCACCAGGAGCTGCTTCCTTTCCCTGCAGTGTCCTCTGTCTCCTTCCTGTGGGCCTCCCTTGTGACAGTTGTCATCAGTCTTCTCTGCGGGTGCATCCATAGGGGAGCTATGCTCCCCCAGAATGGTGTATGGATTGTGGAGTGGAACAATTGACTTGGTGTGCCTCTGTTCCACCCTCCTCACCCTCCCTGAGCCCACTGTGGTCCAACTGCTGTGCTTTCTTCGCAACCTCTGAGGTAGTGGTGGTGGCGCTAGTGCTCCCTGGATGGGGGAGGTTCCCTTCCTACTGTCCAGTGTGGCCTGGGGGAAGGTTTCCTTACTACTGTCCAGTGCGGCCTGAAGATGGGCAACTTCCTCCCTCAGGGCAGATAGTTTCTTGCAAATAGAGCAGCATCTCAGCCTCCAGAAAGACTCTCGGAAGACTGCTGCCCCACAGCCATTACATTGCACTACTCCCCACATGTTAATCTAGTTTTTGGGGTTTTTTTGTATTTGTGTGTGTGTGTGTGTCATGCGTGTGTGATTTGTTATATAGAAATATATATATTATACAATGTGTATGCTTATATTGTCAGTGCAGTGTGCTAGAGAGGATATGACAGTGAAATGCACCTTGCACTCGAGGAAATGATGTCAGAACCTCAGGTATAAAGGAACTATTTCCAGGGGTGGGTGGGGTGAGGGGTTGGAAGGGGTTGGGCCTAAACTGTGCCCTCACAAAGCAATCAACTAAAAGCTCTCACCCACCACTGCGATTAGTGCCTTCCTGTCAGCAAGATACCCTACACAACAATTTGACAGAGAAAGTACCCTGCTAATCAAACAGAGAAAAATCCAGACATCCAAGTCAGACACAGGTAAACCTCTCCATCCCCAAAACAGCCTGGTGGTTTGTTAGCCACAAAGGAAAATCAAATATGCAGTTATTTCAGCCCTTCTGAGGATGCTAAGCCATGGCGCAGCACAGTTGAATATCGCCTGGTCCATGCCCTGGCACAGCCCAGTTGCACTGCGCCTAGGATTGCGCCACTGCCCGGCGCAGTCTGAATATCCAGCCCTTTATGTTTATTGATTAGGCCACAAAAGAATAAATTCAGTGTATACATCCAAGGTTCAAAGACATAGCAAGCAAGTGTAATAACGTCTAAACAAAAGGATTAAGACTCTCATCATCCTCTGTTACGTCATGGGGGTGGGTCCCAAAATTAAAGTTCAAAGTTTAATAATTCAGTGTCCATATATATCCTGAAATGGCTGTCTGCAACAAGACCATGGACTTGAATCCAGTAAAACAGTATGCTGATAAGTCCCTGAGTTCAACACTCTTGAATCGGTCAAAGACCTCTCAAATTCCATATAATTAGTAACAATTCCCAATAACTGAAATATGACAACTTCCTCTGAAATCCAACTGTGACAGCTTAACTTTTATAAGGGGAATTTATAAAACATAAGTTAGGGTCCCACTCTTCATCAAGCTGTATACAGAATACAAGTATTGAGACTGTGCAGCATTTAAGTCTCAATGTGAGCAATGCAAACAGTAAAACCGATAATATGAACAGTAATTTTTAGAAATCTGATAACCTACCAGTGAGTAGACAGGGTACAGAAGGCTCCATGCAGGGTTTGGCAAAGGTGATATGTCACTCACCCAAACTAAGTGACCACACGATTGGTGCCATCTTGGAGTCATCAAGCTTCATTTCAAACTCCGAAATGTTTTCTCTAATTATAGGAACCATTTCCCAGAACAAAACTAAAGCACAAACCTAGCTTCAGTGGTACTCTAACACCCGTTGGCTGGTCTAAAGAACATACTGACAGCCATGCTTATCATAGACCCAACTTTGTGTTGTTAAAATAACAAACGTATAAAGCAACTGAAATAGTCACTTTGCACTGTTCAGTTATTCTTCCTCACCCTCAATGTCCTCTCTAGCACTCTGGGTAGTAAAGTCTGCTTTTATTTAAAGGAGCCTTTTCCCTGCCCAAGCAGGGTCTATAAACAGATAGATCTTACCCGCATAAGAAACAGTACTCTCAGATCAATTTGCCATTATCCCTGTATCTTTGGAGCAATTTTCTTGAGTTTTCCTGTATATGACATTGTTTCCTATGGAAGATGATTTGCTCTGTTTTCCCATATAAACAAGGCAAGTCTATGGGAACAATTTCCCTTTAGATTTCTCCATTACCCTGCAAAATACAGGAATCCCTGTAGGTCTGGGAGCCCTGAAGAAAGCCAAAATTTTGCTGGGAACAATAACACATGAGGGATCCCAAGCAGTCTCAGTTCAGATCTCACTCTATCGAAGGATTTCCTTTGTTGTCGGATTGCATATGAAAGATCGGAAAAACAAAACATGTGAGTGACATCCAAAAGCTGCAGCTGTCCATTTTCTTTCGCAGCTTGCAAAATCTACTCCTTAATCTCCAAACCTGAGGTATCGAGAAGTATCACTCTCGGCATACCTTCCTGTGCTGGTCATCATCGTGGGTTGGCCTTGTAAACTCTGATAAGTACTCCATCTCAGGAAAAACTGGGCAACGTGGAGAGCAAGTGTGAAACAAAAGCCTGAAAGAAACAAATCAGGTCCTGTCTCTCTTGTTCCTCTTGGACTCCAAGCAATCGGATGTTGGCCAAGCAAGCTCCATTTTCAAGATGTTCAAGGCAAAGCTGTAACAGTTTGTTCTCTTGAATGAGTCCTGCTGTGATGGTAATGGCCTTCTCTGCCATGGCTCATGACTGTTGGGAGTCTGTAGCCACTTTATCTACTTTTATTTCCGTATCAGTAACCCTCGAGGTAAAATTATCCATCTTTGTCTCTAGCTCTTGGCAAAAGCTTCCAGTTCTTTATCCGCTTTTAGTACTGCTGCATTAGAGGGTTCGCTGTTAGCACCTGGCATTTGGCCTTGTTGCTGCACGTGCTTGGATCATGGCTGAAGTCTCACATTCGCTAGAAGTGTACTAAACTAAGGTTCACTGGGTTAAACAAAGGTGGGGAAAATGAAACCGTAGTGTATTTTCCCTAAAATACCAAATAAAATGCAAACAAACTCGGTACATTGACAATAGCAGTCTGGAGCTCCAGAAAAAGACCTCTGCCAGCTGCTATCCACCCCACCCCCCTCCACACACACAAAATTACATTCTAATAAAAAAAAATGCTCTTGTGTTTCAACAATTTGGACATATTCTTGCCTGAGACACATCCTGTCCTCTATACTTTCATGTTTTTGGTTGCCCTTAACCCCCAACTTCCCATGACTACACAGCCACAAAATGTCCCACATACATTAAGGGATTCTAACATCTGTTAATTAAGCCCAAACCTGGGAGGTATTATTTGGAGCACATAATGGAAGAACAGAAGTCTCAGTCTGATTCAGACTTAAAGCAGTCTAATACAGCTGTTTGCTGGACAATTCAGAAATGGACCGTTTGGCCAATTGCCATTGTGCTATTTTTCTAAGAGTCCCTTTTATATACTGGGGACATTCTAAGGAAACCACCAACTTTAGTGCCACTTGTGTCCATTTTGTGAGCTATTTCTCCAAGCTTCCCTGTAACCACCTATACCATGGCAGTACACATTTGTCAAGACCCAGTTTAAAAGATGAATTATAAATATAGTATGGCAAAAAACAGCAGGTTAATCATATTAATACCACCTTTTTGTATTCAGTAGGTAGGTAATGGCCCCTTGATGGGGTTCACTCTGCTATCCCACAACACTTGAAACAATATACTAAAAAGTAGAGTGTCAAAATCCAGAGGTGGGGGAAAATAAAACTAAGGTAGGTAAACAATGGCAGTAAGATATTTTTTTTATAAGTGCTACCCTCTTTTTCTTGGAAAATGTCCATGCTTTCCAAATATTAATTTTCCTTTGTCCAATATCAAGGCTATGAGTCCAATTAAGAGAGCTTCAATAATTCTAACAACCATAATTCCCGAAGGTTCATCTGCTACAAAAAGGAAGATGCCATCTGCATATGCCATTATTTTTAATGGTTCATTGGAACCAAGGGGTGTTAACGCTTTGGCCTCTAGATGTCCATAACCAAGTGTATTAAGGGGTCTAATGAAAATACATTTAAAAGGGGGCTCAACAGGCATGCCTGTCCTACCTCTTTTCCAGTGACACAGTGGTTACCTACAGTTCTACTGATAAAATGAATTTTGTTATAGCTTCTTTATAAAATGTGTCATCCAATATAAAGGTATCAGGAATCCCATACTGTCTGAGTACCAGAAATAAATATTCATGTGAGACCCTATCAAATGCCTTTTCTTGGTCTAGTGACAAGCTATAGCCAATCACTTTTCCCTTGGTCCCTATTTCACACACATCCCTTAAGATACAAATATTTTTTTGAATTTGGAACTGAGCAAGTCTGATAGGGAGCCAGAACTGTTCCAGCTACTGTTTGCAGGTGTCTGCACAGTAATTTAGTCAGGTTTTATAATCCAAATTTAATATGCTAACAGACCTCTAGTTTTTGATATTTGCTTTGTCTTCATTTTTATGGAGAAATACCAATAATGCTTTCCCAAAATGTTGCAGGGATGTATCAGACATAAGCATAAAGTTAAATATTTGTGCTAAATAATCACTTATGGATGTGATGACAATTTTATGAAATTCATTAGGGATTCCATCTAACCCTGGGGAGGAACCACTACTCAATTATTGTATAATCTCTGCAACCTCTGAAGCCAATATTCATTCCTGTAGTGCCTTTTTTCACAGTCCGTTCTGCTAGGAATCATAGCTACTTATAAATGAGTTAAATCTTGATCTATGGATTCACTGGTGTACAGTACATGACTGTAATATAATCATCTACCACCTGTTCAAAATTCTAGTTCATTTTTTTATCCAGTTCCCATTACTGTCTGATAAAGGAACCAGTTTGAGATTATCAACTTTATTCTTTCATGCTGTGTATGGATCACAAAAAGGGGCTATCTGTGTTCCACACCTCTAAGCTGCTGCTAAAGATTTTGCCCTGTCATATTGGAACTGAAGCATTTCATGTTTTAAGCATTTATTGTGTTCATGGTGGCCACCTGAGGTTTCAGAAGCTTTAGTCATCACTTTGTATAATCCTTTTCCCTCCCCCTCCTTCCACTACCTTCCTCACTTCAACTAGTTTCCTCCTATCTCCCCCGCTCTCCCCTTCACTACTACCTCCAATCTAGTCACACTCTCTTTCATCCGCTCCCTCCTCCCCGCTCCCTACCTCATCTTTTTTCTCCTCCTTACCTATCTATCTTTCTTGTTCAGCAATTTGCCATTTACATTACTGTATATAATGTATACAGCTGTGCCTTTTATATGATTACAGCGCTTTGCTTAACTATGTATTTATTCCAACCCTCATTCCACCAGGACACATCTGGAAATGAGCTTTATGGCTCAGTATGTATTTCCTGGTAAATCTCTTTCAATAAACAAATAATAAATAACAGATGACAAAGTGATAGATATCTGAAATATTTTTTTTATCGTGAAACTCTTTAACATATTGCACAAAGTTTCTTAATATCTGATTTTGTATCTTCCCACCACAGCAGAGGAGTATCAAACACAAAACCATAGTTCTGGCCTGTAATAATTATGTAACTTTATTTCTGACTTCCAAAGTCTTAATACTGCAGAATTCATCCTCAATCTGCCTGTTGGTTTAGTGTGGGAACTTTGTTCCATAGAAAAGGTATAGTCTAGAATCCAATGGTCTGAAAATGCTGCAGGTATACTTTAGAAATGTACACAGCTAGCATCATTAGACACGTAAGCAATAACCCATGACAGGGTATGGGATTATTGGGGATTAATCAACACCCTGGGTGCATTGTGAGGCACAAGGCTGCAGGCCAAGTGTCATCACAGCACCCGGGGTGTTCATTAATCCCCAATAACCGCATACCCTGGCATGGATTATTGCACTTATAACATGAGCTGTAAAAGTAGAACACAATAATCAACAGAAACGGTTCCATTGCTCTTAAAAGTGATGACATGGGACTGTATCCTGCCACCTCACAAAGTACTGCTCAACAAATAATGCATACTACTGTTATGAAGACACAAATGCAGACATTCTGATTTACACCGTGCCATTCATATTGATAATATATCTATGCTATGGTGTGTGCTGCTGTCCCAATCACTGCCACCCTCTGTGCCTTTCTGTCTCTCTGTCTGTCTGTCTCTCTCACAAATGTAGTCATAGTCCAGAATAGCAGAAAGCCGACTGGAGACAGTGACTACCTGCATGTCGGAATGCCTTTCCACAGCACTTTGATTATGACAGTCACTGTACACTGTATACATGTTTGCTTCTTTGCATTGTACAGATAGTAAGTAAATAAGTAAGTAAAACTTTATTTGTTTAATGCCTAATCCCAGAGGCTCTGGGCATTTTATATAAAGGTACAACATTTAAAACACGTCAGAAATTACAATAATGTTAAGTCAAAGTCAATTAAAATACAACTACTTAATAAATAATAAATCAAAAACTCTAAAACCCCTGTAAAATTCTACTGGACATTAAAAGCTTGCTTAAACAGGTGTGCTTTAAGTCCTTGTTTAAAGCTCTCCACAGAGGGGGGCTTCCCTTAAGGGTTGAGGCAGCAAGTTCCACAGGAAGGGTGGGGTGACCTCAAAGGTGCGGTCTCTGGATGTTTTGAGCCACGCCCTCAAAGCCATGAGAAAGTCCTCCATGAAAGAGCAGAGTGAGTGCACCAGGCGGGCAGGTGTCAGAAGGTCTGACAGATAACCAGGACCCAATCCATAAAAGGGCCTTATAGGTGAGCAAACCCACCTTGAAGGCAGTCCTCCATCTGACTGACAGCCAGTGCAGTTTGCGAAAACCAGGATTATATGAACAGACCTAGAGAGGCCCATCAACAACCTGGTTGCAGCGTTCTGCACCAGCTGCAGTCAGCAGAAGTTATCCCCACTTACCACAAAGTAAAGAACATTATAGTAATCAAGTCTGGATGTAACAAAAAGCATGCACCAGTGAAGGCAGGTCATCCGGCAGGATTAAGGGCTTAATCTGTGTGACATTCCTTATATGGTAAAAACCATTTCAGATGACGGAAGACACCTGAGCATCAAGTGTCAATCTGTCATCAAGTATGACACCCAGATTTCACACCTTATTGGTCACCCCCAGCGAGGTGGCACCCAAGAACAACCCTGTTCCTGCTCCAGTGGTGACCATGTCTCACTGATCACCTAGCTCAAACACCAGTACCACCATCTTGTCCATGTTGAGCCTCAGCCAGTTAGAGGACATGCAGTCCTGGATCTCAGATAGGCATTTATTTAGCATGTCCACAGTGTCCAATGTTCTGGGAGCAAAGGACATATACAGCTGGATATCATCCGCATAGCAGTGAAAACCCAGACCATAATGCCTAATAATGCCACCCAGGGAGCAGCACGTACACCGCAAACAGCATGGGCAACAAGACTGAATCTTGAAGGACTCCACAGGTCAGGGGGTGCAGGCAGGAGGAGAAACTCTCCATCACTACCTGTTTTCTGCCTTTCAGAAAGGACTCAAACCAGCTGATGGCAGTCAATGAGTCCACAGAGGCCTCTAAGGCAATCAAGAAGCACCATGTGGTCTACGGTCTCAAAAGCTGAGCAGGGATCTAAGAGAATGAGAATTGACCGCTCTACTCTATCTCTTGCCCATAGGAGATCATTTTGCACCCTACCTAATGCTGTTTCAGTGCTATGCTTTCTCCCTAAATCCTGACTGGAGTGGCTTATAGATGTCAAAGGTCATCAGGTGAGCGTCGAGCTGCAAAGCCACCACATTCTCCACTACCTTCCTCCCAAAAATGGAAGATTGGAGACAGGTCGGTAATTCGCTAAGATGTCAGGGTTGAGTGATGGTTTCTTCAGCAGGGGCCTCACCAATGCCTCCTTCAAGGCATCAGGGAACAGCCCCTCTTGAGAGCTAACACCAGACAATCTCAGCAAACACTGGGCCAACAGACTTACCACATCCCACTAGAAGACACATTGGGCACAGGTCCAGTTCACAATAAGTGGGTCACAGCTTCAGGATTACCTCGATGACCTCAGACACCCCCAACTGCTGAAATGCTTCCCAAACAAACAGAGTGTCTATGTACATACCAGACTCTATACTGCTGGATTTATCATGTCCCACTGGAGAGATCCAGGTCCTAATGGAGGACACCCTGTCAGAAAAGAACCAAGCAAACTCCTTGCACTGAGTGATTGAAACTGTTCTTTTCGGGCTGCAGACAGACTGGATGTAATAGTCTGTATATAATCTGAAAGAGTCTAGCCATCTGTTCCTTCCAGCAGCAATCTCCCTAGACAGGAACGCTGCCTTCTTATGGTTGACTACCCTTTGATACTCACAGTAGTGAGTTCTCAAAGCCAGTTTGTCATCCAAGGACCCAGTCCTTCTCCAGCAATGCTCCAGCATCTGACCCTTGATCTTAATCTCCTTGAGAGCCTCATCAAACCACAGGTATCTCAAGTGAGAAGCCTTGGGTCATAGACAAATCGGTGTGATGGTGTCACGCGCCTTGGTTGACAGCATTATTATATGCTGCCACCGCCTCGTCCAACCCCTCTGCACATCCAACACTCACACCAGAAAAATCAGCTACAGCCAGCAGTCCCTCTGGGGACAATCTCCTCAAAGGGTGGTAGCAGACCATCTCAACAAGGGAGGAACTAATGGGGGGGGCTCTGAACAAGAACTCTACCATGCAGTGATCCGACCAAGAGACCGGATCAATCTTGAGAGTCATGATCTCAAGCCCCAGTGAGAATATTAAGTCCAAGGCATGGCCATGGTGGTGGGTCGCAGAAGCAACCACTTGTGTGAGGCCCATTGATGTCATTGACTGGAGGAAGTCCTTTCCAAAATGTGAGAGTTCGTCATTGACCCAGGTACTGAAGTCCCCCAGAATCGGCCATCTGGGTGACTCCAGCACCTTATCAGCGACAAAGTCCATGACTTCCTGCAGGAAATCCCCCTCATGCCCCAGGGGACAATAAACGAGGAGGATCCGGCAACCTGCACCTGCACCCCAATACACTGCCACACATTCAAATGATGAAGTAGATCCCACTGGGTGCACAGAAAAGTTCAAGTCAGATCTAAAGCAGATGTCCACACCTCCACCCTGCGTTCCCGCTTCAGTCAGTGCACTACAGAGTACCCAGGTGGGATAGATGCCTCAAGAACTGGACCTGCATCATCCCCCAACCAGGTCTCTGTAATGAAAGCAAGGTCAACCGATGAAATCAAGTCCGCCATAATAGCGATCTTGTTTCTCATCAACCTCACATTGCATAGCAGCACCCAGAGGAGACCAGTGGAGGTTGCTGGTCCCTCAGCTACCTGCCCACTCGGTCTGGTGGGAACCCTGGGAATGGGAACCAAACACATCTGGTCTCTCTCATGGTCCCATTTTGCCCCAGGGTGCCTCCTGGACCTGACCACCCCTATGCTACTCACCCGGGCCATATCACCAACAAACTGCCACTTGCCCACCCGCCCCCTTGCAATTCCTACAGCCATACAGCATCTCGCTGCTGTTACTGGCACAGAGAGGTCAGCAATGAGATGGAGATTGTGCAGCAAGGATGATGAATAAGTGATCCAGCCACTACTTATACCCCAGCACATCCTGTTTTTCTCTATTCCACTTTAAAACTACTTAAATACCCAACCCAGATAATTAATCCAGGCACACAAGCCCACCCTTCTAATAACCCACCTAACTCTCTATATTCACAATTAATCACAGTCACTCAAATTACGTATCATAATAAACCACACAGCCACTTACACACATTAACTACCTACCCACAGCCCACCTCCTAATATTACCCTCCAACACTTCAAATACCAAATTAAATTATTCAAATTATAACCAAATATGGAAAATCCAAAGCAAAGGACAACAGAGGAGAATTATACTTTATGATAACGTTTGTAAATAATGCTATATGCTTTAGAGCAAAGTCCAAGTCTTTTGGCCTTTAATACAGTGCTCTCCCCACTGTTAGATCATCACTTGCAAATGCCAGTATCCAGGGAGACTGTATGGACACAGAAAAGGTGCTCTCACCACAACTGTTCTGTAGTTAACGACTCATAGTCAAGAGTGCTTCTTAAAACCAGTAAACAGGCACCGCTATCAGTTCCCCATATAGTGTCAGCAGCTTGGTAACAATAGGGACTCTCACCCCCTAATCATCACAACCTGCAGAGTTTTTCAAGACATTGTCAGTGATTTCAGCAGTACTCATAAGCAGTTCTTTCAGATCACTTTAATTCTAAGCACTGGCAAAAAACTCCCAGCCACTCAGTTCTTGAGTTTTCCTTGGGGCCCAATCCTTCCGCCCCGTGTCCTTGGGTTTCAGCTTCCCCGGTGGCGTCGGACCACTTCTGGTCAACAGACAGCAGCTCTGTGGTGTCTGGACCACGTCCAATCCTCCAACACCTGAGAAGTCGGATCACGTCATCTGCAGTCCTGCTCACTCTCTGCCTAGTGTATATGGCTGCGGCTTTCTTTTACTTTTGGCTACAGGTAACAGGAGCCAGCAGCAGAGCTTGTGACTCCCTCCATGGAACCATGGATTAAATAGGGTATTTAATACACAGCTATGCACTGCTTGTAGACCAATTGGGTTGTGCATTGGTGACAACCCACGTTAGAAAAAAAATAATCAGTTCTGGTAGAATACTTGCTCCTATAATACTGTATGTGTTTTCTCCCTTGGGGTGGATAGACTGATATGCATCAACTAGCCCTGCAACTGATAGTATGTTTTTAAGGACCACTACATCACAATATATTTGTTTACATTCGTGCTCCTTGTCACAAGAATCCAGACCATGACTGAAGTCACCCCCCACCATATGGTGGTCCCAGCAGAATGAAGAAAAGGGCACATTTTTTTCAAACAATGAAATTCTAGCTACTTTACATAGATGTTGTCGGCAGATAAGGACCTTGTGGCCCATCCAGTCTGCCTTATCCCTTTTTCTAATGCTTAAGGTACACAAGATGCTAAGACAAGTCTCCCCCCCACCTTTGCTCTAGCTTGATAATTCCCATGTGCCTGTCCCACGCTTTCTGAATCCTTGAACTGTGGCAGCCACCATTACTTCCTGGGGGAAACTGTTCCATCTCTCCACCACCATTTCAGTGAAGTCGAATTTCTTCAAGTTCCCCCTAAGTTTCCCCCTTTTAGTCTCATGCTGTGCCCCCTTGTTCTGTTATTTCCCTTCATGTGAAAGATGTGCCCCTCTGGTACCCTGTTGATCCCCTTCAGATACTTGAAGGTCTCTTACTTGCTTTAGTCTGGAAACCATAAGTACAGTACGTTTAACTCTATAAGGTGTACCTTTGTATATCTACAAACGTTGCTCTACCAGGACAAATATCCAAGAGGTAATTTACTGTAAAGCTGGACCCCAAAACAGGATTTCCTGTCCATCTGCTTTGTCAGTTCCAAATTATTTTATTTATTTATTACATTCTTGGATTAATACCTTTGAGCTACTAGCTCTTTACATAGGTTCCACGTCATGGAAAGAACAAGACAATACATACAAATAGTGAACAGTATTTCAATAAACATAAGTACAGGGTACATTTGGTGGATAAATAAGACAAGGAATGTATGAATAAAATATAGTCAGCCATTGGGGGGGGGATAGATAATTGAGGTACCAGCTAGACCATCACAGCAGGCAAAGACAGAGGAATGCACCACAAAAGCAAACATGTACTATGTGCAGCCAGAGAGGCATTGCCAGTGGAGGATGGGGGAAGGAAGGGGGAAACAAGGGTGGGGGGAAGTGCAGAAGGGAAGGAAAAGGGAGATTGGAGCTAGTGGCAATCACCGTGGGCTCCAAGCGACAGCTGCTGTTTAAGGTTTATTTTGAAGGCTCCAAGTGTGGGGAGATTGGCAATGTTATCCCAAAGGGAGTTGATCCACAGCAGGGCTCTGAATGTGAATGACCATTGGCCTTGGGAAGTGCAGCATTTGGGGTTTAGAAAGAGTCGGTGTTCAGAATTTCTAGTGGGACGGGGGTTGGTGCAAGGAAGAAGCAATTGTTGAACCCCTGTCGGTAGTTGGCCAAGATGGATTCTTTTGGCCAGGAGGCAGGTTTGATACTTTAGACGGTCTTGAAGTAGGAGCCACTTTGTCCTACAGTAAAGGTCACAGGTATGAGTCAGTCTAGGCGCTCCCGTGATGAGCCTACAGGCATTATTAAGCGCAACTTTTATGCGCCGTAGTGCAGTGTCAGAGGTAGATCCGTAGACGGTGAGACCATAGTCGACAAGGGAGACCACAGAGCTATGAACTGCAATACTTAAGGTTTTGGGTGTCAGACTATGTTTGTGTCTGTGAATAAGACCAATGCGTGAGTTGATTGCTTTGGTAGTGTAGTCTATGTGGAGGGTGTAGTTGAGTAAACTGTCAACGATGATGCCGAGGTATTTGAAATGTTGAACTAGCTCAAGTGATGAATCAGTGCTGTTAGGTATGGAGAGGGGGTAATCTCTGCCCTTATTGTGGGGGCTTGAGAACAGCATCGTCTTAGTCTTTTTGTAGTTCATACTCAACCTGTGGTCCTGGAACCATTTCTCTATGCTTGAGAAATCACACTGGAGTTGCTGTTCAAGGACATCCGGGACCACACTGCTGGAGAAGACAACAGCATCATCAGTGTAGAGGAGGATCTGGCTCTGGCAGGCTTGGGGAACAGTATTATTTATTTATTTATTTATTAAAATTGTTTCACCAGGAAAGGCACACTGAGCAACAAGCTGCTCGTCTCCCAGTGCGACCTGGGGGGCAGGGGGAACAGGGGATGGATAACACGCTGGTCGTCAATTACAGAACATTTAACAGTAAAATACACTTTGGTTACACTTTGTGTGAGTTACAGATGAGATCATACGCAACCATGTTACAGATAGGCACATAGTACACTTAGTACACATACATGAATTTACTGTAGTAGAGATTACACAGGTTGAACAATTGCAGACATAGACTCACAAGAAGCAGCTAGCAATAACAATAACATTTAGTGTGTAAGTTCAAAAGTGCATCAGTTGGGTCAAATAGGCCAGCTTCATAGCATTTGCTAAGTGCCGCTGGTCAGGCAAGGAGGGGAGAGTGGGGCAGTCCTGACAGAGTCAGGTGCAGGAGCAATTTACCATGAAGTAATTTGCTAGGGCGGTGGAGAGAGAGTTGGCAGAGGAGGAGTGGTGAATTTTCAGAGGCAGCTCATTCCAGAGCTTAGGGAAGTGGTGAGATAAGGCTGCTTGGCCAACAGTGGTCCTCTGCTGAGGGATTACTAGTTGGTGGGAGTCGAGGGATCTAAGGGCATGTGTGGGGATGGGGGCAGATGAGAGTATGGTGGAAAGGTAAGATGGGAGGACACCTTGCCAGAACTTAACAGACAAATTTAATGCAGTGCATAATGCATCAGTTTTCGAAGGATGGAAATGCCAGGGACCGGTAGAGGTCGCAGTGATGGGTGAGGGAAGGGGCATCAAGAGCAAAGCAGCAGTATCTAGTTTCGTTAAGGTGTACTTTGGAATGGCCACTGTAGATGATGTCACAGTAGTCAAAGGAGGGAAGTATCTTCTGGACTAGTTCCCGGCACACGGTTAGAGGGAGGCTACTATGGTTTCTGTACAGGGCTCCTAGCTTGGGGCATAGTTTTTTTATGATGACATCGATGTGGGCAGCAAAGGATAGATGCTGGTCAAGCCAAACCACTAAGTAGCAGAATGATGTGACATCCTCAAATATTTGCCCATTCAGGGTGTGCAAGATGGGGAGGAAGGGGAGCCTGGACAGACATAGTTGTGTGCCGAAGGTCATGGTGACAGTTTTTTTTAGCATTGAGGGAGAGCTGGTGTGTGCTGAACCAATGTTGAATTTTGACGAAATCAGCTTGGAGATTAGAAGCTACCACTTCTGGGGAGGTGCCTGAGGAGAAAAGTACAGTGTCATCTGCATACATGTGGATAGAGGAATTAGAGCAGATGAGTGGTAAGTCATTTAGAAAAATGGAGAACAGAATGGGTCCGAGCACCGACCCCTGAAGGACGCCGGTAGTTACAGGAAGGGGGGCAGATATAGCATCGGAGATTTTTAAAGATTGTGTTCTGCCAGTGAGGTAGGAACTGAACCAGTTGGTGGCAGCAATGGAGAGCCCAGATTCTGAGAGGCATGAGAGTAGTAAGATATGTGAGACAGTGTCAAATGCTTTAGCAAGGTCGACGAAGATGGCAGAGGTGATCTGCCCTCTATCCATACCAGTGATTATAGTGTCAGTGAGCCTTGTCAGGGAGGATGCAGTGGAGTGACCCTTTCTGAACTCAGACTGGAAAGACATGAATAAGTTTGAGTTGGAGAGAAAGGAGGTAAGTTGTGTGAGCACAAGGTGCTCTTGCAGTTTTGCAAGAGCTGGGAGGAGAGACATAGGGCGGTAGTTTGACGTGGAGGTAGGGGTGCCTCCTTTAGGGAGAGGAATGACTATGACATGCTTCCATACCTGGGGGACTGCTGCAGCAGCAAAGGACTGATTTAGCAGGCTGGCAAGCGGGGCAGCTATGGCAGGGGCAGAGAGGTAGAGGAGTTTGGGGTCCAGACCATCGGGGGATTTGCCTTTTGTACAGTTCTGGAGACCCCATCTCCACAAAGACATAGACAGGGTGGAGACTGTCCAGAGGAGGGCAACCAAAATGATGCAGGGACTGCATCAGAAGACATATGAAGAAAGACTAAAGGAATTAAAGATGTATAGCCTCAAGGAAAGGAGGGAGTGGGGACATGATAAAACTTTCAAATACCTCAAGGAATCAACAAAGTCCAAGAGGGTAGCACCTTTCAGAAAAAGATGTGCAAAACAAGGGGCACAATTTGAAGATAGAGGGGGACGGCTCAGAAGTAATGTGAGGAAGTATTTCTTCACAGAGAGGGTTGTGGGTACATGGAACAGCCTTCCTGAGGAGATCATGGAGTCAAAAACAGTGGGGAAATTGAAGAATGCATGGGACAGACATAAGGCAATTCTAGTGGGGGGTAGGAGGAAGTAGGCTGTTGGTTAACTAGGATCTGCAGCTTATCCGTTAGGTAGGGAAATGGGCAGACTAGGTGGGCCAAGCGGTCCTTATCTGCCATCAGATTCTATGTTTCTATGTTTCTATGTTGATGGGTTGAGAGATAGCAAGGCATCTAGTGCATCTGCTGGCGAGATGTTATTGAAGGAGAAGGTACTAGGTACATGAGGTTTCTTTACTCCTACGGTGGGTGCGCATAGAGCAGGGGTGGGCAGGGAAGAGAGGAGCGAAGCAGCACATGTGGAGAAGTATTTGTTGAACTCAGCAGTGACTGCACTAGGTTCTGAGAGAAGGGAGTTATTAATATTTAGGAGCAGAGTGGGAGTTGTGGTTGGTGGAACGAAGAGGGAGTGAATGACCTTCCAGAATTTTGAGGAATTATTTAAGTTTGTCTGGAGGGAGGTGCTGAAATACTTGGCTTTGGCCAGACGAGTTGCTCTGGTACACTTGTTTTGAAGCATGCGGTATGTGGGCGGTGTGAGGATTTATGAGCTCTCCAGGCTTGGTCCCTGGGTGATTTGACAAGCTATGAGTTCAGAGGTGATCCAAGGCAGGTGGTTGCCCCATACCCTTGTGCGACACAGTGGGGCATGAGTGTACCAGACATTGAGGAATGTGCTTTTGAAGTGAAGGAGGGCATCATCAATGGAGAAGACAGTAGTGGATGGGGCCCAGCTTGCTAGGGCCAGGTCATCTAACAAGGGAGCAAGGTTGAGTGATTCATAGGACCGTTGGACCAGGAACTTAGGGGATGATTTGGGGTGGTGAATTTTACAGACTATGTAGGTAATATGGTGGTCACTCAGGGAGTCTGGAAGTAGACCAGACTTGATGATCCGGTGAGGGTGGGTGGTCATGGCCCAGTCTAGAAGAGAGTGGTTGCCTGATTTGAGATTTAGGCGAGTGGGTTCGGTGATGATTTGTGAGAGATTTCGCCCAGTTACATCAGTCTGGGCTTTATTGAGGGCTATTAAGAAACAAGCTGAAGAGAAGGGGACCCAGGATTGATCCTTGCGAGACACTGGAGCAGACAGGCTGACTGTCAGAAAGTACAGTGCCTATCTTCACTTGTTGGGAGTGGCTGCCTAAGTAACTATGGAACCAGCTGACAGAGTTGATAGAGAGACCAATGGAAACAAGTTGGTCACCAAGGAGGACATGGTTAACCGTATCAAAGGCCTTTGTTAGGTCAATGTAGATGGCCCAAGCAAGATGACCTTGGTCAAGGGATTTATGGATCGAGCCCGTGAATTCGAGAAGAGCCGTGGTGGTACTGTTCCCAGTCCTAAAACCATGTTGCTCAGGGCATTGGAGCTGGTATTTTTCCAGATATTCATTGAGCTGGTCTGCAGCAATCCTTTCCAGTGCTTTAGAGAGTGGCAGCAGGATGGAGACAGGCCTATAGTTCTCTGGGAGAGCATGATCATCATTCTTGTGCACAGGGGTAACAACAGCAGCTCTCCATCTCTGTGGGAATCTAGAGCATCGGAGCGATAGGTTCAGGATATACGTGAGAGGGGATAAGATTTCCTCTAATTTGAGAGCCAAAAGTTTGAGATCAAGGGTATCACTGCTGTATCTCCCTTTGCCAAGGACTTTGTTCAGATAGTTCCTGGATTCACCAATGGAGACTGTTTTGAAATAGAAAGGTGGGTGCTTGAGGGTCTGCATGGCATTGGTGGGGTTGGTAGGGGGAAAGAAGCCAGCAGGGAGGATGCCATGGAAGTCCATGAAGGTTTGATTGAAGGTGTTGGCTATAGATCTGGGGTCCAAAATGAGGGATCTGGCCGGCCCGGTGGCGTAGAGGGTTGAGGCGCTGGCGCCTTACCTCGACCCACACTGGCGACCCGGGTTCGGGAACGGACTCGGGTCTCGGGGAGTCAGCAGGGGAAGGGCAGGATCGAGCGTCCGACGGACTGCTCTCCTGTCCTGGGTGGGTTAGGGAGCATCTTCGCTCATGCAGCGGCCCCCAGTGGAGACTGGAGGCACTGCAGGTAGCGAAGCAACAAGGGGGGGAACAAGAAAAATGAGAAAATCCGCTCCGGAAGTTAACCGGATGACGGACGCCGGCCCCGGACATCCTTGAAGACTCCCTGAGAGCCACAATTGCCTCAGCAGCTCCGAGGGTCTGAGAAAGTAGTAGTGTGCTGGTTTCGCCCCAGCTGGTGCCTTTCCCCTCAGAGGAGGGGGACCCATCCGGTGCAAGGGTTACACCAGACCAGCCCAAGGAAGGCTGCAGATATGAGGTAGGTGGCTGAGGGGAGCTAGTAGGGGAATGTCGGGGTCCATGGCGGCCTGAAGGAGAGGTAACTCACAGCAAAAAAAAAAAAAAAAGAATGAGGGATCTATTGATACTGAGCATGGTGGGGGCGGTTTTGGGATCATGGCCAGTGACCTCTTTCAGGTTCATCCAGAACTTTCTGCCATCTTTCCATCGTTAAACAAGGGCATCTTTGTAGTATGAGTTTTTGGCCACACGGATGTACTTGGTACAGGTATTTCTGTCCTTTTTATAATTCTGGATGTCTGAAGATTTTCCTGTGGCTCTGGCAACATGCCAAAGGTGGTCCCTGTTTTTCATATGTTCAAAGATGTTCTGGTCAATCCAGGGGTTGAAGAGGTCTTTGATTTTGTGCTTTTTTAGAGGTGCATGCTTGTTGCACACTGGGTTGAATAGGGCAATGAAGTGTTCAAGTGCACAGTCGAAGTCAGAGGACCCATACACCGCTGACCAGTCAGCGTTAAGGAAATCAGTTTTCAGAAGGTTAGAGTGACTCCTCTTGAGGATCCTGTTGATTACTGTTCTTGGAGGAGGTTTGGAATATTTGTTTGACCAGCAGAACCAGTGTTGAAGTTGTGATGTATCACTGAGTGACGCCAATCTAGTTTCTTGCAAGTGTATAATGTTACATTTTGAAAAAGATAATGCTGCCTTTCTTTTTTTGAAAATTCTTAATATTGCAAGTATTTAAAGACATAGAAACATAGAATTTGATGGCAGATAAGGACAGCTTGGCCCACCCAGTCTGCCCATTTCCCTACCTGATGGATAAGCTGCAGATCCTAGTTAACCAGCAGCCTACTTCTTTCTACCCCCACCCCCTAGAATTGCCTTATGGCTGTCCCATGCATGCTTGAATTCAATCACTGTTTTTGACTCCACAACCTCCTCCGGAAGGCCGTTCCATGCATCCACAACCCTCTCTGTGAAAAAATACTTCCTTACATTACCTCTGAGCCACCCCCATCTTCAAATTGTGCTCCCTTGTTCTTGCACACCTCTTTTTGAAAGGTGCTACCCTCTTGGACTTTGTTGATTCCTTTGAGGTACTTGAATGTTTCTATCATGTCCCCATTCTCCTCCTTTCCTCAAGGCTATATATTAAGCTCCTTTAGTCTCTCTTCATATGTCTTCCGTGCAGACCCTGCACCATTTAGTGCCCTCCTCTGGACAGTTTCCATCTTGTCTATGTCCTTGCGGAGATTGGATCTCAGAACTGCACACAGTACTCCAGATGGGGTCTCACCAGCTATCTGTACAGAGGGATAACAACTTCCTGTTTTCTGCTGGTGATGCCTCCTGCATCCCAGTATCCCCCAGCCCTCCTTACTGCCCTCTCACATTGCTTGCCCACCTTTAAGTCATCTGATATGACTACCCCCAGGTCCCTTTCCATTTTTATTGTTGTTAGTATCTCACCCCCCATTGTGTACTCTTCCCTTGGGTTTTTGTTTCCAAGGTGCATTACCTTGCACTTCTTAGCATTAAATCTAAGCTGCCATACATTTGACCATTCCTCTAACCTTGCCAAGTCCCTTCTCATCCTTTCCACCCCACCTTGTGCATCAACTCTGTTGCAGATCTTTGTGTCATCTGCAAAGAGACATACTTTTCCTTCCAGTCCCTCTGCAATGTCGCTTACAAAGACATTGAAGAGGACCGGTCCTAATACTGAACCCTGTGGCACCCCACTAGTAACCCCCCTTTCTTCAGAGTGGACTCCATTTACTATTACCCTCTGTGTCCTATTCTCCAGCCAATTCTTTATCCAGGCTATCATCTTGGGACCCACTCCCAGGCTGGATAACTTGTATATTAATCTTTGTGTGGGACTGAGGAAATGCCTTGCTAAAGTCTAGGTAGGCTGTCCACAGCCCTCCCTGATCTACTACTTTGGTCACCCACCAAAAGAAATCTATTAGATCTGTCTGGCATGACCTTCCTGTTGTGAATCCATGCTGCCTTGGGTCCTGTGCCCCTCTGGCCGCTAGGTACTCGACAATTCTTTCCTTCAGAAGTGATTCCATCATTTTTCCTATCACTGAGGTTAAGCTAACTGGTCTGTAGTTTCCCGCTTCTGCCCTTCTCCCACTTTTGTGAAGGGGAATCACATCGGCCCTCCTCCAGTCCTCAGGCACCACCCCATCCTCCCATGATTTGTTAAAGAGGGTAGTCAGTGGTGTCACGAGTTCTACCTTTAGTTCTTTTAGAATTCTGGGATGAATTCCATCAGGCCCCATTGCTTTGTCCACCTTCAGTTTTAAGAGTTCTTTCAGGACCCTTTCTTCTGTAAATGGGCTGATATCAACTTCTGTATCCAGAGTGTTTCTGTTGTTTGTTTTAGGTACCTGCCCCTCTTCGTTTGTAAATACTGAGGAAAAATATTTGTTTAGTATCTCTGCCTTTTCACAGTCACCCTCTGCCCACCCCTTTATTAAGCCTCACTATCCCTCCCTTAGTCTTCCTTCGCTCCCTGATGTACCTAAAAAAGGTTTTATCCCCCTTCTTAACTGAGTTGGCTATCGTTTCCTCAGTTCGGGCCTTTGCTGTTCTGACTGCCTTCCCAGCTTCTTTTTGCTTTAACTCATACAATTCTCTGTCCTGCTCCTACAGTTTGGAGTTGGACCGCAGTAAAGGTTTAGGAAAGTAACTTCATGTAATCCTTTTTGTACACCCACGACTGACTTTTTCTTCTGTTTGTGTTTGGACTTCCCTTTATCTTCCTCTGTTTTGGAAGTTGGCTGTGATGATACAGAAGAGACATTTGATTCCAAGTCTGAATCTCCCTAATCCTTTTGTGGCAAAGGCTCATACTTGTGTTGTAATGTAATATGGGGTAGGGAGTTTATTAGCTGTGGACCTGGTAATCCTTTTAGGGGCTACCATCACAAATTCTTGTAGTGAGAGCATAGACTCCACATGATCTGACAAACCCTGAAAGCCATCCACTGAGCCAGAAGGGTTCAGCAGTTTGTTTTTGTTTTGTACTCTCCTCTTGTGCATGCTCTTTCTCAATCTGTTCCACACCTGGAAGAGGGGCTATAATAGGATGGCCTGCATTTTTTTTCCTGTTTGTTCAGGTAATGTACTACTACTAGGGGAAAGTTCCACAGCCTCTTGATCATCCAGTTTGGTTTCATGCAGAACTGTGTCTGACATACCTCTCAACTGTACCACATTACGAGGAATGTTCCTCATTTTACTTCACAAAAGCTCCCTGCTCCACATTGTGAGGACTTGTTCCACATTCAGTGTTAACATTTTATAGCAAAAATCTATAGTAAATGATGCAAAAAATATATTATTCAATTAATAACAGATTTTTGAAATATAAATGCAAACATTTTAACAGTGTTCTGAGCTTCTTAGGTAAAGATTTGATGAAGTGTTCCACATTTTGCTGATTTGTTCCACATTTTGAGAGACAATGTTCCACATTTGGGGTACAAAAGGTTGAGAGGTATGGTGTCTGAGTTCCCATTCTTGCTGCCAAACTGGACTTTCCCGATTAGGTGTTCCTGATCAAATCCGCCATCCCTATGTTTTGCTGCCCAAGGGCATTGTTGGTAAATATGACCAGAATCCTTACATAAGTTACACCTTAACTGGTTGTGGCAATTTGATCCTATATGTCCCACTTCTCCATATAATCCACAACGGATTTTGTCACAGGCACCACTCACGTAAACCCCACTTGTAACATGTCTTGAATTGTCCTGCACAGAAGCATACCCCTCCCCATCTCGACTTAGAAAGATACTATTAGGCAAGTGCACAATGCCATTATTAATCTGATGTAACTAACTCTGAAACGCCATCCCCAGTCCATATATTTTCGGTCACGAATGGCTGCAGGAGGACCCAAAATGTCACATTTTTTTCCACCAACAAAAAATATCACTCACATTCACCCCTTCATTTCAAAACATCACCGTTGCAGTTTTAATTCAAAGTTTGGTGAGGGGGTGGCAACAAAAAGTATCCATAAAGTTGTCTCTTTTAGTGTTTTATATTTGTTCCAAAATTTGTTTAAACCTTGAAAAATCTTAAAATTAATATGGAAAGTACCTTTCTCAGATATATGTATGAGAGCATATATCTCCAAAGCAAAAAAAAACTCATAAGACTCTTTAAATTAAATGTCTTGTAACATACAGTCTATCTGAATGTACTGACAACCCCCCCTCTGTATTTTCAACACACAACGCTGCATCTGGGAGCTGGTTCAGCTCTCTGTTTGAAGAAATTTGCATATCTGGAAACAGATTAGGGCTCTCAGTTTCATTAGAGGAAGATCCGGGCCTGTCTGTCTCCTTATCTAGCCTGCTAGATGAATAAGCTCTCTGTTCACCAACTAAAGTATTTACAATATTTAATAGAAATACTGAGCTGCTCTGAGGCTCAAGGTGTTCTCCAGAATTTGTATTAGTCCCTTCTATAGCCCCATTCGCTGTCTGCTGCTCTGTCCACTTGATATTCTTTATTTTGTAAACAGTATTATCAATCTCATGCAGTACATCCCACGAAATGTCAGTAAATGCCTGTTCAGAGGGACGTTTTTCCGAATCAAGTATAAGACTTTCTTCAGAAATAGGTAAAGTACTTTCTTCCCCATTCAATACCAATGGCAAGATTTCTTTGTGGCAGAACACCTTCCGACAAATGTAACCTCCCCAGTCTCATGCAGAGTTATACTCACAGTGACTGAGTGGTCAATTAACAGCGTGCTCTTCCCCAAGTGCAGTTCAGATTCACCAGCAGCTGAAATTTCTCTTTCACCAGCCTGCTGATGGTTTTGAGTGTGTTTGTCTTGTTCTACTGTCTGCTCAGCGTGTCTTGGTACCCCATCCAGGCTCTCAACATCAGTGCTACCAACTGCAGCATCTTCATCCCTGCCCCAGACTCCTTCTCCACTTCCCAGTCTGAGTCAGGATCCACTTGCCATTCAAGTCCTGGATCCAGCCCATGTTTCTAAGGGCTCTTTCTGGGGACCACAAAGGATATGCAATGGGAGAACTTGACCAAGGTGAATGTGGTATCAGTCTATGTTTAGCAACTAGGCCTCCCCTTTGATCCTCCCGACTCAGCTGTTTATCAAAAATGGTGGGAGAATCCATGATTCATTGCATTTAGGTCTTTGAATGGTTCACCCATACCTCAGCGCATTCAAAACCTGCGTGGTTACAACGCGCACTGCATGGAGACCCCAAAAGTGTGCAGTCAAAAACTGTGCTAAAATTAAATAAACTAACTACAAACTGTGTACGCCATTTTTGATGGCGTGGTTTTTGACCGTGCGTCCATCTCTTCGCAATCTGGACGGGATACCTGTTTGAACAGAGGTTGTGGGGTCATGACAAGCATTCCCAGGTCTTTGCTACAGGTTTAAGAGAGGCTTTTCTTTTACTGTCCCTCTCTTCATCCTCAGCTAGTATTCTGAGATTTCTCCCATTCCGGTAACTCAGCTTCCAACATTTTCTCTGCTAGAACTACATCATCCACTTCAGGGGATATATTTGCATAGACTCTTCTTCACTTTCTGCATTTTCCTCCAAAACCATAGCATTATCAGCACTGTCCTCTGGAGAAAAAAAGGGCAGGTTGGAGCCAAGGACAGATCTCCAGCCTGCTGTAACACCTCCTCCTCCTCCACACTACCAGGGTCCGCCATCTTGGAAATGGGGCCAACAGCGCCCCCCTCCAAGAGCAGGGGAGTTTACCTGGTGTCCTGGCCTAATTTCCCCCATTCACTAAAAATACCACCAACAGCTTAACCTGATTCAATATGTCAGTCTGAATTTGCATCTGCATCCCAACCCTTTGGACAAGGTTGACAATAAGGAGAATTGCCTAGCCTTCCTTTCCTGTTCAACAAAAACTAACTAAATAAATGTTAAAATTAAAAAAAAATATGCTAGCAACTTTCCAAGCAACCACTCCCAGACTCTTCAGTTTGTTAGATGATGAATATTACCATTTCCACTGCTCATCAGGAGTCAATTTATTATATTCCATTTCCCATGTCTGTTGGATACCTATTCCTTTCAATTTGAATAACTCTGACCGTCTTGCAGAGTCTGGGGATTTGGGGGCCAGATATGAAAAACTCTGTGCCGGGCGCAAACCATTTGCACTCGGTTTGCACTGGGTTTGCGCGGGTCTGCTATGTACAAAAGGCCAAATAGCGTGGGCAAACTGCATTAGTGCCAGACAAAAGTATAATGTATGCAAGGGGCAAAAAGAGGGGGCGTGTACATAAATACAGGCTCAATGCTATATTCAGTGCATTATCGTCGCGCAAAGTGTTTTTGCGTGACTTAGCGCAACACTTTGCACTGTGCAAATTACCGCCCAGAAAAAAGGTAGTCTTAACTTTGGGCAAACCAGCTTTGAGTGACTTTGTGCAGCTTTGTACGGCTTTGCGCGACATAGAACCATGGTTCATGGAACCCTAATTCATAAGTTTGCTAGGGTCTGC
This sequence comes from Neoceratodus forsteri, assembly GCA_016271365.2. Lineage (NCBI taxonomy): Eukaryota > Metazoa > Chordata > Ceratodontiformes > Ceratodontidae > Neoceratodus > Neoceratodus forsteri. The sequence goes on from CM057449.1 coordinate 793,292,312, forward strand.
CAGTGGTGGTTTATTGACCCTAACCAGTAAATATTAAACATAGAAAGAAATCAGACATGGAAGAAACATGCTGCACATGGATGGCACCTCCTATGTTGCCATCATCTGCCACTGGTCCCAGCCATGCCAGGTAGTAAGTGGTGACCCAGTGCCCAGTGGACACTATGGAAGTGTGTCCATACAGCACACACCTCAGACGTCAGTGGACACCAACAGAATCCAGCAGACACATGCAGCACTGGGAGCATGGAGGGTGTACAGGTGGCCAGTCTGCACCACATACTGAGTGCTGCCAAAAGGCTGGGACAATCCACACAGTGTAAATGGTTCAATGTAGGGAATACCCCAACACCAGTGTGCCTGTCTGATTGTATGTGCCCCCCAGCCACATACCACACATCTGTACAGTCACCACAGCACACACAGCCAGCCATGTATACGTCACTGTAAGTATCCCATGCCAGTAATGTAGTATCTGTGGTTCACACAACAGCATAACAGTAATGTCCACTGTCAGTACACACCTGCAAGATGGGCCTGTCACTGTGTAAAGTGTAGCAGTCATTGATGCCCTACACACCATAGGCATTACTGTATCCCTCACACTACTGACCCCCTTGTTACTGTAGTGTCTGCTGTGCACTGTAGCAGGAACTACAGTTTGAGAATTGCTTGCAGCACCACCACATGTGCCTGTGCTGTGTAGTTCCCTGGGGCACAATATTCTATGCAGTTCTGTACAAATGTAGCCTGCAGCTACCACCACGCACTTCCAGGCTGACCTACAGGTGGAGCTGTGTCCAGGCTCAGCCAATCCCTGTACTTCGACTGACCTACAGGTGGAGCTGTGGAACCCTGCAATAGCGCTGGGCAAACTGCATGCAAATCAGGACATAATGAGATGCTAATCTGGATGTTTGCCCACAGACTGCCTAAGTAGGCTCATTTGCATGTCACTTTTGAATACAGCAAATTTTTGCCTGGGCAAATGTGATCGTGCCGGGCAACAGCTTGGCTCCGCACAAAACCTACGCAAATATGTCTGCATCATGCAAACATTTCAGAAACATGGTACATTTCTGCAGAATTTCACATGCACTGGTGCTTGCAGCTTTAATGAATCCACTCCTTTGCTAGCACACACATGGGCCACATAGTTCACCTCTACCTTCCTTCATGTCACTGTGCACTGGGCTGCTGTTGTGGTTTGCACTTCCTGGTTGCTATATTCACAGCTGTCTTATTTCCCAGGCTAGTTTTGCACTGTACTCCCAGGCCAGTTTACCCAGCTTCCTTAGCACGCTATATTCACAAGGTTTAGCACCAGGGCTGTCCCTTTTGAATATAGCAGGCTATTGGTTCTGGGCTAATTTAGCACGCCAGGCAGTGCTAATTTAGCTCCGGGGCAAAGTTTTGAATATCTGGCCCAGAAAATCTTCTCTCAAAGACCTTTGTGATCCTGTCAAGACAGGCAGCATACAATTGTCAAAGTTGATTCCTTCTTCCACTTTCTTTTTAAGGCTAAGAAAGTGATGAAAAGACCCTTCCTGGAACTGGGTCATCCACAGCTCTTATTTCATTTGGAAGGCACTTACAGAGCCAATCATTTGTATCACCGTTTTCCCTTCACCTTGAAGTTCAAGATTAGGGTCATTAAGTTTTGCTGTCAAATCAGTTAGAAAAGCCAACTCAGTCAACCAATGCGGATCACTGGATTTTTCATTTTTGTCACCTCTCGATTCCAAAAACTGACGTATTTCTGGAAGGAGATCTTGGAATCTTTTCAACACCTTCCCTTTGCTGAGCCACCATACCTCTGCATGCAAGACTAGGCAGCTGTACTGTGCATCGAGTTCATCTAACAGCATTTTAAACAGTCTGTGCTGTAGAGGTCTGGCACGAATGGAGTTCATGATTTTCAGTACCACATTTATTACATGCTGACAATCAGTGACTTTGGTACACAAAGATTGCTGGTGAATTATACAGTAATAAGTGAGGAACTCTGGGAAGCTAGGATCTTTCCTGCAGAGTGACAGAAACCAACATTAGCACCAAACATGGTATGGGCTCCGTCTGTTAATGAAACCAGTTTATGCAGTGACAATTGTACTGATTCCAAGCATCTCTTGAACTGTGGGAAAATGTCTTCTCCATGAGTTTTCCCTTTTAGTGGAATTATTATCAGCAGTTTCTCTTTGCAAGTAAAATCTCGGAACACCATCATGTCAAATACAATTAATTGGGCAGTGTCAGTTACATCTGTAGATTCATCCGGTTTACTGTGATAATAGCACTTCCGAAAGAGCGCGAGCTATCATAGCGCTTGTTTAATGGCATGGCTAATTATAGTGCCTGTACAATACAGCAGCACCCCATAACAGTGAACTTGTTTGTAACCTGGACATGCAGCTGAAACAATGAATGATATGACAAAATTTGTTTCAAAAGTATGTGAGCACTCAAAATGGCTCAAAAATCTGACCAGCACAGAGCAAAACTAGATTACCTGATAGGGACCCTGAAAAAACTTGATCACCAGATAAAACACCTGACAGGTGGCAGCTCTAGAGCATACCCCAACCCCATCCTGTCCAGTACTCATTACCGCACACTTGCATAGAACAATTACATAGAGGTGCCAATAACAGATTACAAAAAAGCACTATATTGCCAATCGCTGTAGTATATACAGCGCTTTATTGTTATAGCTGCTAATATTACATGCACTGATAAGACCGAAGTTATAGTTGCCCTTAATCAACCTAATGTTGGGGTCTCTTCCCCATTTCTGGCCCATAGCCTTGACAATGTCCGTTGGACTGCTCCCCCCTACCACATAGGTATTTCCCCGGTATGACCAGGGTTGTATATTCTACTATTGTTATACTTTATACAATTGCTATTTACTACATGTAACTTTAATCCGTAAACCACTGTTATATTGTGTTCTTTTGTTATCGGTATTGCACCTGTATGTTACCACTGTTGTATCTCACACTGTAACCATGTCTACCCTCCCTATGACGAGGTGCCTTTGTAAATGAGTCCCTGACTCAATGGTTGTAAATCTGACTTTCAAAAATAAATACAAATAAATGAAGACCGCACTCACATTGCTCACGCTGATATTGTTGCGTGATTATCACTGGATACAAATTCATCTAGTTGAAACTGATAAACTTGCAAGCTCACAGATCCATTTTAAAGTGCCCCTCAGCATCATGTGACAATGCTTCAATCTTTCTTGCAACCATGTTTCTTGAAAGCTGGACATCTTTCAGGACATTAAAAATGTCTGATTTATTTTTTTAAATCAGCAAACAAGGAGTCTCCAGCTGCAAGTAAACAGTCCTTCACTAGTTCACCATCTTCAAATGTTTCTTCTTTTTTGCCATATTTCTGCAATCTTGAAAGATACCATTGTTGCAGCTTTAGATTTACTTGCAGGCTTTGTAAAAGTGGCTTGTTGAGCACTCCGGGCACTTTTCAGTTCCTGTAATTTGGATTTTCTTAATTTGCTATGCTGAGGATATCCCACATCAAACTTTTATGCATTGTTTCAAAATGCTGCTCCACACTGCATTTCTTGCCTACAGACAGGCTGGTGTAGCAAATTAGGCAAACACATTTACCACTCACATTTGTGAAGAAATACTGCTCCTCCCATTCACCCCTGTAGTTATATGCATGTGTTCGTAGTTTCTTTTTTGGTGGTTGACTACAAGCCATGACAGCAGCAGCAGTGGAAAATAAAGTGCACAGCTACACTAGTCTGACAATAGCTCAAATCTTGATAACAGTCAGCCACACTAGTCAGAATCACGTTCAGCAGCAACTGAGTGTTACAGTCTGAAAAATATTCATTTTAAACTGCTCCCTTAACTAAGCTCAGCAGTATTAATTGTTAATGTCAGTCTGAAAAACTCTAATTGAAAACTTTATAACAGGCAGTCACACTAGTCAGAATCATGTTCAGCAGCAATATATTGTTACAGTCTGAAAAACTGCACCCTTAAATGAGAACAGCAGCATTACTTTTGACTTTGCCAATCTGAAAAGCATTCATTTTAAACTACTTCCTTAAATGAGTACAGCAGCATTACTTTTGTGATGGGGTTGTTTTGTAGTTCTCCTCTCTCTCTCTCGCTCGCTACTTTGGGCTGCCCATGACCCAAACAAATAAGATCCCCTATAGGGTTGCTGGCTCCCGCTCCCTGGGCTGAGGTACAGATATGGCACACTGATAAGTCCAAATGAGGACAAAACACGTGTCTCTGTCTGCTGTTCTCAGCCTTTGCTGATTGTATTGTGAGGTATTTTGGCACCATGCAATTCTGCTTAAAGTTAAGCCAGTCCAAATTAATTTGTGGGCATTTGGAGATGCTTCCCATGGTGCTTTGTATTATTTGGGTATGTGCAATTTGTCTTTTCATTAAACTTTGGCTGAATGGCTAATATCCTCCGGGATAACCCATGCCCCAGTGCATTCACTCTGGGGTTCTTCTGCAGTTTTTTTGTGACAGTACTCACTTGCTGGTTTACGATCATACCTATCTGGCTTCCAATGCTTCCATGGATTAAGCAGCACAGATGATTGTGTGGCTTCATCGCTATTTTCTATAAGCAGCAGCACAGTAGATCCCTTGATACCGCCAGCCATCACATCAAATGAAGATGGACAACAGGGGAGGGGGGCAGAAACACTTCAGGTACATTTAACTTCAGCTATTCAGCAATGCAGCATCAGCACAAGAGAGTTTGTGTTTCATTTTGTTTGTAGTGAGCTAGTGTGGTGTGTCTGATGAGTAAGGCAGTAAGTTTTTCACAGACCGCGCAGATTTCACGAATCCCACGAAAACAGAAACAGATCGTGAAATTTGCAATAATGTAAAATCGTATTTTAATAAAATTAAAATAAACATAGTTTCCAGGTATTCTGTTCAATTTGTAATTCATCTTGTTGTTGTGACTGATGGAGGGTATCACATTACAAAGTTGCATTACAAGATCAATGAAACAAACTACCTGGCAACTATCACCTGCTAATCAGTCAACTACATTCTTACCACCAAGTGTTACAAATTGGCTCATTGAATGTGAGCTGCGGTAACTGCTGCTTTTCATTCTGCTTGAGACCACTTATGTGTAAGACGCTGGGCAAACTGCAATGTCAGTGCTAACAAAACCACTTTCAGCATCCAAAACCGGCAATGTGTTTCTCAGACAACGCTGCAAGCAATATGAAAATGGGGTATTTCAAGTTTCTGGTGATGTGATGTTCTGCACCTGCTGCAATGTTGCAATAGACAAACGCAAAGCAACCTGTGACAGACAGAGTCATCTACACACATAAAGAAAAAATGAAAACTCGAGGAGAAATCGACCTCAGTGGAGGAGAAGCAAGTCACAGTAAGAGAGTTGTTCACTGCGAAAGCCGCACACCAACAAAGCAGAAAGGTATCTTCATTTAATCTTGTAGAGGCTTTTATTGCAGCAAACATTCCTGTCAATGCTCTTGATAGCCCTGTCCTACACTGCTTCTTAGAGGAGAATTTAAAATCAGTCAGTGTCATACCGTCATCTCAGTGGCTAAGGACTGAATATTTGCCTAAGGTTTACACATTCCATGTGGCAGAAGTTAAAAAAAAATGTTAGATGCAGTGTCTGTCTCAATTGTGTGTTCCCTGGTTTGAGGACAATTTAACTGCAAAAGCAGAACTGAGAGTGTACATAAACAAAACACAGACAAACGCAAATGACAGAGACAGAGATGTTTTAAAGTACTGGCTAGATTGCAGGGATCGATTCCCGAACCTGTCTAATATTGCACTGTCTTGCCTCAGTGTTCCGGGACATAGTACCAGTGTGGAGAGATCATTCTCTCGCTGCAGTGCGATGCTCCAAGACAACAGATGCAGCATCAAACCGTCTAATTTGTGCATGTATTCTATGCTTCAACAAAACTGACATTTCAAACTACTTTGTTTATTTATTCAAATGGTAGTTAATGCAGTATTCGATGAACATTTTGCAGTTAGTGGTTCACCTGATTTTAAATGAAATAAAAAATGTGTTACTTCTATATCTGCGGATGTGTTTTTCATGAAATCAGCATTTTAAGCCGTGAAGAAGCCATGAAAAATGCAATTTACTATCGTGAAAAACTTACAGCCTTACTGATGAGATAGGTTTGATCTGAAGCACATGATTATAGAAGCCCTGATTAGAAACAGGTGTAACCAAAGTGAAGGGTAATTAAGGGCTGGTTGAGCTGGGTGAATGTGAGATGCTTTAATAAGCAACAAAATATATCTCCAAAGCGGGAGGGTTGACTGCAAATCGCAAAGCAACATCACAAGCGCTATTATCTGCTATTAACACATACCTGAGACAGCAGAACATCAAAAGCGCAGTCAGGGAGCGAACTAATTGAAATTAAATCACGACTAAAGACTGGGCTAAACATCAGCAGGACCACAAATCAGAGTTGAATCAGATGGCAAATTACAGACACAGACTCTTAGTGAATTTCACCAGTACCCTTGTGAGCCACATAAAAAGGCTTGGCAAGCAACATGTGACACACGAGCCATGGTTTAGCTGGCACTGCTTTACAGTCTTCAAGTTTATACTGTCAAATCAAGATAATCTGAAAAATAAAATTACCACTGTTTTCGGTTCTCATACAAATATCCATACTGTACCAACCATCACATTAACTCTTCTCCAAGGAATTAAAAAACGATCTTACATGATTTATTTTGCCATTAATTTTCTTTTGCAGATAGCCGACAGATTCATGTTTTCTAATTTAGAACAACTAACACTTTGTTTAAATATTCCCCATGTGATTTACAAACTAACACCATGAAACTGATGTAATCATCAAAGATTATCAGATTGTCATCCAGATTAAAACCTACAAAAATTATCAGTACTCATCAATTGGTGATTTAAAAGTTGCATGTTTGATGCTGAAGGGGATGATCCCGATGATGATCTCAGATTATGATCTCCCTTGATGAGTTTATGGAGACATGTTATGACTAACCTTCAGAAAACATGAATAATGATTTGCAGATTCACCTGTGTGGTGGGTGATAATGCAGCCCCCCCTTCATCCATCAGTTATAGGTTTTGAGTTCACAGGAAGGGGCACCTATATTGAATATTTATGAACATACAAAAACTGCTAGCAGAAAAAAGCCTAATGGTTCTGTCTAGTCTGCTCTAGTTTGCAGACCCCTACAATAACTACTGAGGGGATCCACCCCCCCCCCACTATCCACTTCTCCCACCACTTTGATGCCCCTCTTCCCACCCCCCCATGCAATTTTCCCCTTTACCCTGTCTCAGCATCTCTTGAGGCCATCTACAGTCTTTAAGGAGGCAACTTGCTTCAGCAACTCATTCCATTTTGCCACCACCCTATCAGTGAAAATGTTTCTCCTCACTTCCCTCTTTAAGTGTCCTACCAGCAATTTGAGGCAGTGCCTCCTAGTGGACTTGTTCTCACTAATGTAAGAGACCCTCAGAGTTCACTTTGCTGAAACCCTTAAGGCACTAAAAAGATTCTGATCATGTCACCCCTCCCCCTTCTATTCTCCAGGGAGTACATGTTCAGGTCTCGGAGTCTCTCCTCATATGGCCTGCCATGTTGTCCCTGGATCATCTTGGTCACCCTTCTCTGTACTGTCTCCAGTGAGTTGATGTCTTTCTTTAGGGAAGGGTTCCAATACTGCACACTGTACCCAAGATGCAGTTCAACCAGTGACCTGTACAATGGGAGGACGACCTCAGCTTTCCTACTGGTTATACCCCTAGCTATACATCTCAGCATCTGATTTGCATTGGCTGCTGCTCTCTTGCAGTGTGCCAAGTGCTTCAGGTCACTTGTAATGATCTCACCCAAGTCCTTCTCCTCCTCTGACTTAGTAACTTGCACACTTCCCAGCCAGTATGTGGTCTCTGGGTTCTTTGCCCCCAAGTGCATTACCTTAGACTTGTTGGTGTTGAATCCCAGCTTTCAAATACCTGACCATCTCTCTAGTTTAGCCAGGTCCTCCCTAATGTCCTGTCTCCTCTCTTATGCGTCTACTCTCCCACAGAGCTTTGTGTCATTCACAAACAGTCATATTTTGCCCTTTGCCCCCATCTACAATGTCATTGATGAAGATGTTGAATAGCACTGGGCCAAGCACCAAGCCCTGTGGGACCCCACTAGTGACTGGTGTAGCATCCAAGAAGTCTCCCCAAAAAAAGAGCCACTAATTTCTGGTTTCTATCTTGCAGCCAGTGTTTTGCCCACCTAGCCTGTTTCACCCCTATCCCGAGTCCTCCAGCTTTCTAATTAATATCCTGTGGGGAACAGAATCAAAGGCCTTGCTGAACTCTAGATACAGTATGTCCACTGCTTGGCCTTTGTCCACTGTCCCGGTTACCTAATCAAAGAAATCAGTTATGTTGGTCTGGCAGGACCACCCTGACACAAATCCATGCTATTGTCATGGAGCCCATTTTCATCCAAAAAGTTTACCAATCTTTCCTTCAGTCATTTTTCCATGACTTTCCCTACTATCAACGTCAGACTTACTAGCCTATAATTACCAGGGTTGTCCCTTGAGACACTTTTATGTAGCAGCACTACATGCTCTGTCCACCAGTCCAGAGGTAAAGGTGTTAAACTGATCCTTCAGGAGACTCTCCAGTACATCTGCCAACTCCTTTAAAACCCTCGGGTGTATACCATCTGGTTCAGGGGACTTACCCACCTTCAGGGCCTTTAATTCTTCCTCATACTATCAACTTCAGTCTCCGAGTCTGTGACCCACCCCCCTTCCTCCCCTGGGGTACTGGGCCATCCTTCTGTTTTGTGAAGACTGAACAGAAGTACTTTGTACCTCTGTCTTTTCCTTTTTTTGCAGTTAATACTTTTTTTTTATTTTTTTTTTATTGCCCCACGTGCGCCCGACCTGCCTCTCCTTCAGACTTCCAAGGTCCACAGGCATTCTGCCTACTGTCCCCCCTTCAACCACCTTACCTCACATTTGCAGCCATCCATTGAGTAGCTCCGGTGTAACCCTTCACTGAGTGGGTCCCTGCTCCTCCGAGGGGGAAGGCACCGACGGGGAGGAGGAGGCACCAGCACACTATTTTTCCTTCTGGTTCTGGCCGAGGTATTCTGTGGCTTCTTGGGGAGTCTTCAGGGATGCCTGGGGCCAGCAGCCATCATCCGACTAGACTTCTGGCACAGATTTTCTCGATTTTCTGGCTCCCCCTAGTGCACTGCCTCTGTAGTCCTCCCGGTCTCCACTGGGGGCTGCTACATGAGCGAGGTAATCCCTATCCCTCCCCAGGATAGGAGAGCAGTCCGTCGGATGCTCAATCCTATCCTCCCCTGCCAACCCCCAAGTCTGTTCCCTAACCCAGGTCGCCAGGGTAGGAAGAGGTAAGGTGCCAGCACCTCAATCCTCTATGCCACCAGGCCAGCAGTTAATACTTTTACTAAAATTTTTAAGATCAAACATATAACAGAACAACATAATACACTCCAGAGAAAAAGGGTACATAGTACAAAATAACAAGAAGTACTATAGAACAGCTGAGGGTTACAGTAAATGTGGCAGTGAAACACAGTGAGCTTGGCACATAAACATACACAGTTACTCAGCAGCTGGAGTCTGAATCAGGGCCACTGTCCAATGGAATGGGTGGGTGGGGGTCCTGCCAAGAGTATACCAAAGCCAGGAAGGGATATCACAGAGTGATGCAAGAGGAGTGATTTCCAGGCAAAATGAAACATCCCATCCAGAGATATAACCAAAGCAAGCCACTGAGAGACAGTCCTCCATTGTTGGAGGATTAGACTCCCTGCTTCAATGCACACCATAAGTAGCCATTGTAACTGATGCCTGGGGATGGGGTGCCCATGGATGGAAGCCCAAGGATAACAAGCATTCTCTCATTTCTCTCCCAAATACTGGAATTCCCTGTCTCCCCACTTAAAGTGTTCCTTATCTCACTCCTCCTTTAAGTCCACACTTTTTTGTCACCTTTATGCACTTGACACTTGTGACTGTAACGAACCCTCTGTACCATGCTGCTCATGCTTTTCTACTTGCCTGGACGTACTGCCTCTCTGGACTCCTAGTGATTCACTAGCTTTGACCTCGTCCAACTTTTCATGCCTGCATGGATGGTTGCTGCTTGTATGTATAATCTCTAAATGTCCCTGCATGGATATCTGTTGTACGATGTTAAGGATGGTTTGTTTGCTACCCATAGTTGTTTGTAAGACTGTATTGTGTACCTTTCCGGTCGTGCCTGAAAATAGGCAGGGTTATTGCCGAATGCACTTACCCGGTCATCAAAAGCTAATAAATAAATAAATAAAATATATGTGAGGAGAAAAGGAGAGAAGTAGCCTGAAAATGTCATTACACCAATGGTGTATTTGGACCCTGAAGGAGTTGAGTCCAGGACAGCACCACATAACGTGGAGAAGGTCCGCCCCCACAGACTGGCAGCACCAACAGTGATCATGGTGCATAAAACCCAATGACTTGAGCTTAACCAGGGTATGATGCTACATATGCATGAGCTTATTTGAATTAAGAGGGTCCTGGAGTCAGGGCGTACCCCGTGGAGGAGGGACCAAAGGTGAGACCTGTTGGAGTCTGAGATGTGAGTGCCTAAGGTTTAAGACCACTGGCATCTAGAACTCTCAGATGGGTCAAAGGCAGCCTGTATGATATCCCAGTAAGTTAAACCGGCCCTACCCCTGGGGACCATGAAAGCAGGGCCGTGGGGGGGTACTGGGAATGTGGTTGGGTACTTTTTTGAGGCAACCGTGAATGGTACTCTGAACTTGCAAATATCTCCAGAAATTCCTTTTGGGTAAGCTGACGCACAACATGAGGTTATCATAAGAGTCTGGATGTATGGTATTGGGCTGCCATACATCAGCGACACATATTAGGCCACACGCCTCCCACGTATCCCAGTGTAGAACTGCCCCTCCAACCATAAGTAGGGGATTATCCCATAAGGGAAGAAAGGCAAACAACATGAGAGGGGACTGACCCCAGGACTCGAGTTTCTGCCATGCACGCAAGGATTTTTTTTTTACCTGTGTTTTACCAGGAGAGACACACTAAGCTGAAAGCGTGTTTACAGGTGCAACCTGGCAGCACAAGGAAGTTAAAGGAGAAGACTCCTGTATATTTATGATTTTTATATATCTGATGTATTTATTATACATTACATCAAGTACTGTACATATGTCAGTAAGAGATCAGCCATTTCTTCTGTTGTAATACATTTCTAGAGCCTGAGGCTCTGACACAAGGTAGTAAAGTGTCAAGCAAGCCTCCATTTACATGCAAATGAGTCACTTGTAATACAGCCCCTCCCATTCCATGATGTCACTGCAGCAGCAGTGCAGAACAAAACATAAGGGTATCAATGCCGTCTAGCCTAATTTTAGTTTAAGTTTGCAATGGCTTAAGGCAGTTGTGTCATGCAACTCACTCAGGGAGTAGTACTTGTAGCCTTAATACTGTATGGGTAGAGCAAATAATACATCTAACAGTATTTCATTCACGGGAAACAAACGCTGTTTCTTTGTACTGCTCATTTCTTTCTGTGAGACAGTTGTAACATGTTGTGGAAAGCAGTAGACTGAATCAGTCAATCAACCAATCAACCAACCAATCAATCAATTGAGCAGTCAGTCAGTCAGTCACTCTGTATTGAACCAGGTGAACACCCTTGAGAAGATTCATTACAAGGTGAGCCTGGGCAGTTTGCCAAAGGATCATACAAGACTGACGTATACATATCCCCTTTCAAGGGCCTGAAAGTGGAGAGCTAGATCATTTACTTTATAAAGTATATTGTTTTACATTTCAAATGCTCCTTACATCTGAGGTTCTGACTGGAAATACCAGGACACAGAATGCATATGACATAGGAGGAGTGAGCTAAGCAAATACAGAGCATTACAAACACTGAGAATGATTAGTATCTTTACCTACAACAGCTGAGGTATAGCATCTGATGTGTGAGGGACATCCTACTTCAAATGCTGGCATTACAAAGTGAGGGGGGGCAGCCACAGCTTATCCTTAGTACCTTGAAAGTGAAGTGCTATAGCTCTCACATCACTGCTAATGATTTATAATGGGACTTGGGGCACTTTTAAAGTCATGGACCAGAGGGGCCATCACAGTTTCCAAGGAGGTTGGGGAACTTCTTAAGGGTTAGACAGTAAAGGGCACTAGTAGGATTTGAACCAGAGTTCCCCCAGTGCTTGTGCTTTAACCACTAGATTATCCTCCTTCCATATGCTGCAGCTGATGCATTTCTAGTAACCTATTCCTTGTTATAGCTGAATTCTTTATTGCCTTATTGCCTTACAGCAGCCATCCAATCACTGACTGCCTAGTTACAAAGGGAAAGGGGCCTGTTTGCAAGGTTATTTCTCACTGCTGGTGTCAATCAAAACAAAGAATGCTAACACACACACAACATAATGCAACAGCTGTATAATACCACTTAAAACTCTTGTTGTACCCAGAGTCATTTATTGGGTAAACTGTTTTTGCTAACAGAAACAGTAACACAACACATACAGGCACTTCCTTATATGAATACTGTATATACCTCAAATCAGTGCTGCATCACACTCACATGGTCCTTGTACCTATTAGACCTGCACTTCAGGATGTGCACAACACTTAAAGGGTTCCTCCTTTACTCAAGTGGGGAACCAAACATTGTGGGTTTGGTTTACTGGTGGAACTGCATTTAGTGCAGCACCATTATCTGTTGCTCTGATGACATCATCCTCAGCAACATTGATGGGAAAATGGAGGACAAACACAGTGATAACTTTCGGGGGCTGTATATTTTTATGTATGATCTAGATGTGGACAGCAATAGGACTGCTGGCAACTGGAGGAGGCACACAACAGTTACACATAAGGAGCTGGAAAAATATTGGTGCGAAACTATGGGAGACTTCCCCTTTAAGTGACTTGCTCAGGGTCACACAGTATGCAAGTGGGGGCTGTGGGATTCAAACCCGGGTCTCCAGGTTTGCAGCTCAGAGCCTTAAACCACTGCACTATACTGCCTTCTTGGCAGGATGGCAACACAGTGGGCCCCACATTGCAGAGAGCATGCAAGGTGGAGAACAAGCATGCCCTAGGGAGGCCATGAGAGTCACAGTGATGCTCAATCACAACCCAAAGCAGGTCCCTAGCCTTGGGGGAAGATGGAGAGCCAAGACCCAGTTTGTGTGCACCTGCATGCCATATAATAGGCATAAACCACGGCAGTCCCCAACCACCCTGGCGCCAATGAGTCCTCAACGTAGACCTGCTGTGGGGGGGTTGCCTACTCAAAGACACTTACCAACCAAGGTCTCCATTTTCAAAAACCAGTGGGCTGGGACCTCCACTGCCAAATGGGAGAGGCGTGTAGGAATTTAAAGACCAGGATCATCTTGACAGATGCTATTTTCCTAGCCAAGAACAGATAGAGTGGTGACCAGTGGTCATAATCATCCTGCTGCTTTCTAATCACGGGATGAGACTGTTGAACACTACTCCCAACAGGTCAAGGTGGACCTTGATACCCAGACACTTAATACCTGTGGAGGGTCACTGCAGACCACCCAGGATAGCTATATCTGAGGTACATAGGTCATTGAAAAGGCAGAAGCTCGGTCTTGGCAGAGCTGGAACGAAGACCGGAGATGGTCTGAAAGTCTTGAAGGAGGTCAAGCATTATTGGAACTCCAGTCCTAGCATTTTACAAGAGTACCAGACAGTCATCCGCATATACAGTAATTGTGTCCTGTAGTAAAAGTTCCTAGTCTGAATGCCTGGCAACTGTGTATGTGTGACTGCAGAGCAGTGGCTAGAGGCTCTACAGCCATGATAAATAACATGGGGAGCAGCGGCATTTTTGAGGGGTGCCTCTACACAGAGGGAAAGAAGGGGAAAGGACTGAGGTGGTAAGGACTTGGGTGGTAGACTTGCGTAAAGGGCTGGGATCCAACCCCCTAACTGAGGACCAAAGTCCCTCCTATCCAAGATAGCATGGCAGTACCCCTACTCCATAGATCCAAATGCCTTTTTGAAATCTATGGCAACTGCAGCTACTGGAGTGGGGGCAAAGCCAGCCAAAGACAGAGAAAAAAGTGTTCTATGGTGGTCTGAGCTCAGGTAAAAAAAACAACACTTGTGAGGGGCGAATTAGATGGGGAGGATGAACTCCAAACAGGAAGCAATGACCCTAGCCAAATTCTTCGCCTTCGTGTTTATGAGCAAAATAGGCCTGTAACTCCCCAGAAAAGTGTGGTCCTTCCCCTCCTTGGAGAAAACTGTAATGACCACTTCTTGCATTATACAGGGAAGAGCCGAAGAGGCATGTGATTGCTAAAAAAAATTACTTGCATGATGGGAGAGACCAATATAGGGCCATCACCCCCTGCAGTCTTGTGAAGAGAGAGAGGGAGGCAATAAAAGATTTAATTTCTTGAATGGTAAGAGGGGCTTCAAAAACCTCCTTCTGCTCCATCAACAAAGTGGAAATGGAAAGACTAGCCAAGAAAGCATCCAATTTGACCAAATCCAGGGGACCATGCAAAGCATAGAGGTGCTCATAAAAAGAGCACATGATGTAGCCGACCTGTTGAGGCTGGGTTTGCACCACAGCACCAGAGTCCTTCAAATGATGGATATGTCTGTGTGACTGCTGTTTACGCAGCCTGTATGACAGCAGTCATCCCACTTTTTCCCCATGATCCCAATATCTGTGCCGCAGGTACAAGATCACCAGTTCTGCCTTCCTGGAAGACAAGAAGTTCCATTGCATGCAGACAGCAAGCAATTCCCATAGCAGGGGGGCTTCAGATATGCAGGGAGGCAACTTTTAAATTCCTTTTCTTTCTCCCTCAACTGCCTTTCCAGGTCCCGTCACATTTGTTCCTGTTTGCAGTGGCGGGCCACCACAAAGGCCATAATGCACCCCCTCAGGGAGGCCTTAAAGGCTTACCACAGTGTAAATTTGGAGGTCTTGAAAGAAAGAGGACACTTCTCACATGAGAAAAGAAAGGAACTACTTATCCTAGAGCAACAGGGGGTCCAGGCACCATGAGGCAGACTTGGGAGAGATGGGCCCCCACTCAACGTTTAGCTCCACAGGGACATGATCAGACAGAAAGACAGGGGTGATATTCAAGACTTGCACCATTAAGGTGGCATTGGAGGAGACGAGCCAGCTGGAGGTGGAGTGTGTGGTAGAAAAATAGGAGAAATTCAGTGTCTGGGGATGGTGCAGCCACCAGATGTCTATCAAAGAGAACACTGACATCAAGTCTTGGAGGGCTGCAAGAGCCCTGGTATGGGGCTCAACCTGGCCAGAATTCCAGTCCATATAGGGCTTCAGGGCTAAATTAAAGTTTCCTCCCAAGAAAGGAGGGGTGCCAGTGGAAGCCAGAGTCAAAAGAGAGTGATGCAGAGCATGAAACAGCTCTGGATCATCCCTGTTCTGCCTGTACACATTAGCTAGAACTAATGGGCCCTCAGGAATATGAAGGAGAGCTGCAAACCACTTACCAGCCCTGTCCTGGGTAGAGAACATCAGTGACCACCAAATGGCCTTGTGTGTTAAAACTGAGATCCCAGCCTTAGAAGAGGGGTGCATCTATGCAGCTCCAGCCCCACCCATTCACAACAAAGCTTGGCTGCTTCACAGGGACATAATTTGGTCTCCTGCAGAAATGCTACCTAGGTCTTCATGCCCTTAAGCCACATCAGAACCCATTTCTGCTTAACCAGGGAACTTAGTCCACATACATTCCAAGAGATGAATGTCAAGGGGGCCATGGACAAACAAAGTTTGAAATAGCATGAGTCAGGAGCTAAACTGGGACAGGGATATTCCCCAGGGGACCAGAATATGTTGAACAGTTCACCCCAAACTGCAAGTACATTATACATAATGGTAAGACCATAACCTGAAAGATGTGTTCCCTGAAGTGGAATGAGGGAAAAAGTGAACTAATAACAATAACAATACAAGCAATTAACCAGTTAGTACAAGACTGAACCAAATCCTTACAGGAAGGAACATACTGAGTGGTGTCTGGACCTCTCAGGTCCCAGCGAGCTGGAGTAGCAGCAGTCTCCAAGGCCTGGTCATCAATATGGGGTCACCCTCACCAAACACAGCAGAACCCAAAAGGGTAGTAAAAGTAACTAATAAATTAATTCCAAAGACCTGAGAGAAAAGCCGCTGTTATATACTGTTTCTTATAGGGATTTCTACTATGGTAAAGCAGGGTTTACCGTGTTGCATTGCAGACTGTTATATTTCCTGTGAGCTACAATGCCCAGAATGCCCTGCACAGCTCAGTGAGATGATGTAATAGTTGAGACTGGAGACAAGATAGGGAGAATAAAAGAATGGTGGAAAGCTGCAATCCATGCTGTGTGTTTGGCATTACTTCCAGTAAATATATTACAGTTTCTGGTAATGAGGTGATGACCTTTCCTTGAAAAGCGTACTTGTCAAAAAGAGAACAGGAAAAAAGATAAATCCTATTTACAGTTTGCTCAGATTCTTACAGGACATTATGAGCCCAAACCGCTGGTAATTTCAGAGCACTTTTGATTTTATAACCAAGATCAGAAACAGAGTGAAACAATAGCTGATTATGTAACCTCCCCCCCTCGAGTGTAGCTTACCTTGTCTGCCTCCCGACCACTTGTCCCGTGAGTCCCATTCCTGCATGAGGCATCTGAATGCTTCTGCCAGCCCTGTTGTGATTCCCTATGCTGTGGTGACCAGAGGAGTGATGTAACAGTGAAACTGCCTGCTAGGCAGTTCACTGATTCGCCGCGCAGCCCGAATGTGCGATTTGGCAGATCATACATACGAAGAAGCTGGCAGAAGTCCATTTGGTCTATCCAGTCTGCTCATATTGCAGAGTACACAGCTTGAGCTACTGTCCCTGCCCTCCCCCCACACTTCCCATCCTCCCTACTCATGATCCTTACTTTTCCCCATGCCTATCCCAGCCTCTCTTAAAGCTGCCCACTGTCTTCAACGATATCACCTCTTCCGGCAGCACGTCCCAAGTGTCCACCACCGTCTCTGTGAAGAAGTGCTTCCTGACTTCCCTCCTAAACCTCCCACCCTCCAACTTAAGACTGTACCCCCATCGTGTTATGGTTGCCACTCAGCTTAAAGAAACTCTCCTTACCCACCTTATTTCTCCCTTTCAAGTACTTGAAGGTCTCAATCATGTCCCCTCGCTCTCTGCTGTCTTCCAGGGAGTACAAGTTCAGTGCCCTCAATCTCTCCTTATATGCCTTACCCTGCTAATTTGCCATCATCATTGTAGCCCTCCTATGGCAGCTGGAGACTGAGAGGCATGTAGTAGGGGTACAAATTAAAACTTTAAGACAGTGTTCTTAAGCGCTATATTATTAAAAGGGCACATGTTACTTTAAGCAATATGTAATGAAGCCTTACCTGCCACTTAGCTACAGTTAGGGGAAGCCCATTGCCAGAACCACTCTGCCACCGGACACAAGGGCAAAGGGGCTGCTACTGGGCATTGGGGGCAATAATTTTAAAACTATATGGTTTGCTTGCAAAAAGAATTGAATGTTTTGACTATGCATAGACAGTTTACAATAGCAGCCATATTTGCCAAATTTGACCTTCAAGCAGCCAATCAAAGTTGTAGAAGCCCTGGAGGACTTGGAAATGGCTCCTGGAAAGTGGATATGGACAATGCCTTGGCACCTAAACAGCCAACCAATCAGGCATTGAGGGTACCTAATGCATAATAATTCTGCAAATGAACAGCTTTGTTCAACCAATGAGAAGCTGCCATTCTCTCCTGAAACACCAGGGACAGATTAAACTCAGGGCAGTTGGCCTGAGGCTCACCACCAGGGAGGAGGGTTAATCTGTGCTGTTAAAAGCATTCTGGAAGTCAGCCCAAGGCTTCCACAGCCATAGACTGGGAGACTGGCTTAACTTTCCAGCATCTAGAAATCCCATCGCAAGAGTGACCTGATCAGTTGGGAATAATTCCCTCAGCACCCTGAGAAAGACCTCAGCATGTAAGAAGGGTTGAACAGTGATTTGCTAAAAGACTGAAGTATTTGCCTGAGGCTTGAAGCAGAATCAGAAGGAGATCATCAAGCTTCAGTTTGCCTGGGGAGGCCAGACAGTAGTTTGTGGTGTGGCACCTGGAAGCTGGAACACTAGCCGAGAGACTGTTTGTCCCTTCAGTCTGGGGATGAACCACAGTCTGCCTCCAGAGGTGCCTGTACCTGCAGTAAGTAACAGGAAAGGAACTGGGTGGTTCCTGAGCTCCAGAAGAGGAAATCACAACCAGCCAGGACAGTCTGGGGCAGCCAGGTAATGTCACCACTAGGTGCTACCCATCATCTCCCCCAGAGGCATATGGCCCCCGGTTCTCATTACTGGTCCATTACAGTGAGTTTGAGAGGCAACTCAGAAGGCGACAAGCTGCCAGAACTCTGCAAGCAAACAGAAGGTGACAAGCTACCAGACTATTCTACCCCAGCCAACAAGCCAGCTGCCAAAAGGTCTCACTGCTCAAGGCCCAAGCTCTCCGGCCTGCCTGCTGTTGCTACCCTGACCCTGCCATCTGTCTACAGAACCGTGAGTAACACAGGTCCTACCCTGACTTGGGGCATTTGTCAAATTTGTTCCAAGTTCTCGATTTAAGCAAACTGTAAAGTGCACCAACGCCACCCAACCTGCAACAACGTTCAGGTTTGTAACTCATTAGCTGGGTACCCATATGGGACATTAGGTGGGCACTGGTATCAGTGGGGAGGTGGGCTAATTGGAATGTGATGTTGCTGTTGGGGGTTGGGGGACATTGTGCATGCTATTGTTTAATACCTTTACTGACAGTTTGCTTGTTATTTGTCTTTGCATGCCATTCCCATTTTAATAACTAGTTTATTGTTGCTTGATACTGTCTGTGATCATAGTACTAGCAAATGTCATTATTTGCACGTACAGTGAAGTATTGCTGTTTATTTTTATTTTGTATTATTTCTTTTCTCCCCCTTGTGCCTTGCGACCCACCACTCCTTCGGGCTGCCTAGGTCCCATCCGCTCTGCCTGTACCTTCCTGAGCCTTCCGGTCTCAAATTGCAGCCGTCCCCTGGGGTAACCCAGATGTAACCCTTCACCAGGCGGGTCCCCCTCCTCTGAGGGGGAAGACACCAGGAGGGGTAACCAGCACACATACTTGACCCCAAGGTGCTGCTCAAGGTGGAGGGTCTCCTTCAGGGCATCAGCGGCAGCAGTGGACCGTCAGCCGCGAGGCGGATTTTCCACTTTTCTATACTGTTCCCTCCTACTTGCATCTGCAGAGCACCTGGTCTCCACCAGAGGCCACTGCAGTGCGACGTCAACCCACTACCCACCCCAGAAGAGGAGAGCAGTCCTACGGATGCTCAATCCTCTCCTTCCCCTGCCAGCCCCCAGCATCCAGAGTCCGTTCCCGAACCCGGGTTGCCGGCGTGGTTTGAGGCAAAGCGCTAGTGCCTCAACCCTCTACGCCACTGGGCCAGCCCAGTATTGCTGTTTAAGTTGGTGTAACCCCCCTACAAACTGGGGTTTACTATAATGTCTTCCTAGGCTTCCTAATGCCCACTGTCAGGCTGGTGTCCTGTCTGCAATGGTTCTATTTGTCTGCATGAGAGTGCCCTAGCAAGCCTCCATGCCTGTCTCTAAGAGATTAGCCAAGCTGTGCTAGAAATTGGACTGGGCCGGGTCAGAGTAATTAAGGCTTGAGACCAGCCAGACAGTCTGTTATTCTGCTCCATTCTGCAGTACCTATTTACGCAGAGGGAGCTCTGTTGGGAACTGTGATTATTTACTGTCTAATTGCTGTTATAGTAAAGATAGAGTTTGTCTAACCTGCTTTTACTGCAGCTCGAAGATTTGGATGGGATCCACCATGTTAGGTTCTGGACTCCCAGCATTTGGATCAATCGAACCACTGGAGACCTAAAATGGAGACTGTCCCCAGGGGTCTTGTGGGAGGGAAATTCTGTAGTTTTTGTGGTTTTAAGTGTTGCTGCCCAAATGGACCTGGAGGGGGAGCCCTTTCTGTGACTGATAGCTCCCTAGGCCAACCAAACCTTTTGGATCATGGAGGAAATAGTCAGAACTGCCTGAAGCAGTGAGTCAGGTAGAGTTGGAGGTTGAAGAGTGAACCGATCGAGCTTTTGAGCAGCTGCTCCTAGAAGGAGCGTAGAGGAATCGGCGGGAAGGCTCTGCTGGCTTGCCTGCCATGTTCTCCTGCCATTGAACTGCCCATTGCAGAAGTTGGACCTTTCCGATTGCTGGCTTAGATCTGCAGCAGAAGAAAGAAGAAATTTGTTGTTGCAACTTGAGATTTGGACTGAAGACTTGCTCCAGATGTGATCGGCCTGTCTGAAGATAAAAAGAGCCTCGGAGTGAAACGTTTGCACGGTGAAGCTGTAATTTGCAGCCGGACTGTATTGGAATTGTGGCTTACAGAAATAATTGATTTAAATGTGCTGAATGTGTTTTGTGGGTCACAATTTGGTTGCCCTTGGCAGAATCTTCTATGCCAGCTGGAGGCTTCACCAGCAGAGAATCACAAACTGTTGCAGAACTGTTCATCCTGCCTGGGCCCTGCCATCTTGGCCTAAGTTGCTACTCCCAATTCAAAGACCATCTTGGTGAAAGACCCGCTTGGGGATTTGGCACCCTGCTCAATACCATCGAACAGGTAGCGACCACAAGGAGGCGAGTCATGTTGGCCCTGCTTCCCCTGGCCTTCGAGATCATCACCACGAGGTCTCCATTTCGCCTGTCCTGCATCCAGGTTCTGGTAGCATGAGTACAAACCAGGGCAGCTCCCTGCAACAACAGCAACAATCGCTGTGTACCATCTAATTGTTTGTTTGGGTAATTGCAAGGGACTGAGCCATCTGGCTCAGGATTACAAATATTTAGGTTGTGTGCATGTTAACTGTTTTCTTTCCTAAGGGCCTCAACAACAGCTGCAATGCCAGCCACCCCGGGCAACGCTTCAGGCTAGCCTGCATGATATACTGGGTACCCAGGGTTGTGGGACTATTTGAAAGGGACTTACAGTTCGTGTCTAACCAACCTGAATGTGATAAGAGTGCTAATCATTCTTCTAGATTCATGCCCCTCCCTTGTTCACTTCCCCTAAATAAACCGGATTGTCTTTTTTCACATTTAACCTGGCTTGTGTGCATATTATTAGTTGGGTTACAGTAGTAATATTGCACTGCTGCATTGCTGATCTTATTTTCCAGGGGGTCTACAGGACAGTTGCAGCAGATCTCACCCTGGTGGTAAGAGAAAAGGGAGTTAGCATATTATTGCTGCTAGATCGTGAATGTGAATGTACCACCGTGTTACTGTTTAGGCCACTAGAAGGGTTGGTGGGTGGTTATAGTGTCTCGGTGGGCTATGCCAAAGCAGTACCTCTGAAATTATGTATACTGCTGCTTCCTGTTACTTTGTCCCAGGTTACACCCTGACTATGCCTTATTTTATATTATACCTTATCTTGTATTTCTTGACGTGGAGCCTTTGTAAATGAGTCTTTGACTCAAAGGTTTGTAATTTCAGTGGCTCAGTAGGTAACACACTCGCCTCTGAAGCCGGGAGATCAGAGAGCTGTGGGTTCAGTTCCCACATCTGGCACTTGTGTTATTATTCCCAATACTGACACTATAGTGCAGCATGAGTGTGGTGCTGTACTTCTGAGGTGCCGTCTTTCAGATGACACGTTAAACTGAGGTCCCATCTGCCTGGAGTGGTGTTAGTTCAGGTGGATGTTAAAGATCCCATGGCACTTATCGAAAAGAGTAGGGGAATTTCCCCAGTGTCCTGGCCAAATTTTCCTCATTCACTAAAAATACCATCAACAGCTTAATCTGGTTCAAGGTTCAATCTCAGTTGCTTACCATCTGTATCCCCCACCCGGTCGCCTCTGAAAAAGGGACTTCTAGGCCCAGTGGGCTTACCGGCTCAACAAAATCTAAATAAAATAAAAAATTCCGATATTTCCAATAAATAAAATAAAAGTTAAGCTACCCCAATACCATTCCTCCGGGTGGAAGCACCCGTTCACAGAACTCAGGCCCCTCAACCTGTGTATTGCCATACAGGCAGGGGTAGTAGCCCTTCAAATAGTGCCGCCTAGGGGTTACATTTGTAATCCATGTGTGGGGTGACTCTGAGGGGAGGGAGGTAGGTAGGTATAGCATCCTGATGGTTGTACCATACAAACATCTGGCCCGCTGTAAATGACTCTGGGTGGAGGCACCGCACTATTTATTTTCTAATTAGGAAAGAACCCCTATTTTCCACCAGAAACAGCCCAGGCCTCTTAGCCTTGTTGGGCTCACAAGGCAGTAGTAGCAGCCTGTTAAATGGTGCCGGGGTTACATCATGGATACATTGCTGGGATCTCCTGTTTACCAGGCATGCCCCACATTGGAGGTTTCTGCTTATAAGGACAGTGTTGTAACCCCCCAAGCCCAGAAATGTTGGTGATACCATGGCTGCCCACAGACTTATTGCCTGGTGTAAGGGTGAAAATTTGGACCCTCCAAAAGCCACCCTGCTCCTGGGAGTCCACCCTGGGATTTAGAGGGAGAAAATAGAGGAGGCCTTGTCAGTAATCAAGTGCTTGGGTGTAGTTGCTGTCCGGGGGTTACAGATTGATTCTGCCAGTCTTTAACCGTGCTAACTGAATGCAGAACTGTACTTGATGCCACTAGGGTAGCTGATGTACTGACCCCAGATGGTTCCAGTGTGGCATGGACTATAGTGACTCAGGCTAGTGTGACTCCCAAAAAAGAAGCCTCACCTAAGTCTGAGGACTGCGCGGAAAGACTCAGTAAATGGTTGCAAGCCAAAGGGAAGTCAGTTGAGGAATCTCGAAAAGCACTCCATGTCCCAGGGGGTACCCCTTCACAGGGAAAGGGGGCCAGACATAGTTACAGACCACCTCCCTCTGACTCTTTTGTTGCAGATTAAGAATGTTTTCAGGTGTAAAGCCCACCCCAGCAGGTGAGGATGATTTGTAGACATGGATGACCTATGCTGCCCCTTTAGTGCAGGATTGGCAATGCTCCAAAGCAGAGAAAAACAAGCATTTGTCAATGCCGAATGTTTGCTTGCTGGCATTGGCATTGGTAGTGTAGGAGTTAAAGAGCTGCATAATAGAATGGGTAGTGAAGTATCGAACTGAAGCCAACCCCACCAGTACCCTGCAGAGACTGACAGGCATTGGGGTGTGCCTTTAGGTCGTCAGGCATAACGGCCACGCCACTTCATCACACCCTACCCTGCAGACACCGACAAGTGTCACGGTGTGCCTTGGGATCTTTGGCCCTTATGCGCACCCCATTCCATCAGGGAATATGGTGAGATGGGTGCGGTATAGGAGAATGGGGTGAACTTTGTGGCCGAAGAGTCCAAGGCACACCTCGATGCCTCTCAGTGGCTGCAGGGTGTGGGTGGGGGTGGAATGGTATGAGCATTGCAGGCGACAATCCCAAGTCACAGCCCTGATGCCTGTCATTCTCTACAGGGTGGGGCATTATGGTTGGAAACCCTAACACCTCAGGCATTCAATGGTATTTTCACTCCAAATTTTCAACATGGATTTTTTGTGGCCCCCCCACCTCATGAACAGTGGCAACCTCAGTTTGTTAGCGGAAAGCTGCTTTTGCACAGCGACTACAGCATTTGTCACCACAGGTGCAAAAACACATTCCGAACAGGATGTAAAAACTGACAGCTGTGCTGTTCATGGAGATGTGTAAAAAATGGCAATGTTGAAAATCTGCAGTGAATATATTAAAAAAACTGGTGAAGTCATGAGCGTGCATAGAAACTGTGCAACGCACACCTGTAATGTAATTAGTTGGGAATTTTTTACAGCAGATTGTCAACACTGGCATTTTGGAACCTCCGATCATGAACAGTGTCACTGTGATTTTCTTTATCTGTCCCAAACAATGATTTCCCACAGCGACCACACGTTTCTGTGCTGAAAGTGTGAAAACACATTTTGGCCATGTTGTGAAAAATTACAGCTGTACTGTTCATAAGGAAGTGTGGAAAAATGCCACTGGTGAAAATCTGGACTGAAAATATTACAAATTCATGAAGTTATGAGGGTGCGTGGAAACTGCGCAATGCTCACTCGTAACAGTCATTTTATGGACTTTTGTCACCAAATTTTCAACATAGCCGTTTGAAGACCTCTACTCATGACCAGTGTCACTGTGATTTTCTTAATCTGTCCCAAACATTGCTTTCGCACACCGCTGCACCATTGTGCGCTACATGTGCGGAAACACATTTTGGGTGAGATGTGAAAAATGGCAGCTGTACTGCTCATAAGGAAGTGTGGTAAAATGGCAATATTGAAAACCTGGTGTGCAAATATAAAAAATTTGCAAACTTGCGAGCATGCGTAGGAACTGTGCAATGTGCACTCCTAAAACAGTAATTTATGGAAATTTTTTCACCAAATTTTCAACATAGCCATTTTAAGACCTCTGCTCATGAACAGTGTCACTATGATTTTCTTAATCTGTCCCAAACATTGATTGCGCATGCAAACTGCGCCATTGTGCGCTACATGCGCGGAAACATATTTTCTGCGAGATGTGAAAAATGACAGCTGTACTGCTCATAAAGAGGTGTGGTAAAATGGCAATGTTGAAAATCCGGAGTGCAAATATTAAAAATTTGCAAACTTACAGCGAGCATCGTGGGAACTGCATAGCACACGTCATAAAAGTCATTTTAGAAATTTTTCACCAAATTTGCAACATAGGCTTTTTGAGAGCCCACCTTATAAACACTGGCACTGTTGTTTCGTTAATCGATCCCGAAAGGTGATTTTGCGCAGTGACCACAAAATCATCCTTCGGGCCCAATTAACGCCATGGCAGTGACAGAATTCATGAGGACGGGTCCCAAAAACCCCATGTTGAAAATTTGGTGCCAAAATTCCAAAAAATGCCTGAGAAATGCAGCAAAGTTGAAAAAACCCTATTTATTACATTATACAGCTTACCGGCATGTCCTCAGTTCGCGGTCGGCTTTGAAGAGTGCAGAGGTGTTCCCAGTCCACGAAGATCATCACGCCAGACTCGCAGGTAAGTATAGGGTGAGGAGTGTGGGGAGACAAGTGCGCAGTGAGTGAGTGCGGTGGGGCAGGAGACTACGAGGGACCGTATTTTTGTTTACAGTTTTTTTTTTTTTTATTATTATTAAGACGACGCTAGACGTTTGCCACGCTGGGGTGGGCACCCAGCATGGCAGCTAGAAAGATGGTTTGGGGGCTGGAGCCAAAGGGGGATTGGGCACCTGCATCGGCCACAACAAGCTTTGCCACGCTGGGGTGGGTTCCCAGCAAGGCACCTTGAAAGCTTTTGAGGCGTGGAGCCGACGGGGATTGGGCCCGTTGGCTATAAGCGTTTTGCCAACGCTGGGTGGGCTCCCAGCGTGGCACCTCTACAACTTTCTTGGTGAGGCGTGAAGCCAATGAGGATTGGGCACCCCCATCAGCTATACAGTGTGTGCGTGAGGGGGCGATGAGCACGCAATATGCATGCAGATGCCACGCTAAGCCGCCTGTGTGGGGAGGGGGAGCGCTGCTCACTCAAGCGGTGCTCTCTCTTTCAACTGTACGGCACTGCATTTTGGATAATCACACTATGTTTCTAGCAAAGATAAAAAAAAATGACTTGGAGAAAGCCTCTGAGGCCCAGCACTGGAGATTATTTGATCTTTAAGAGCCACTGACCCAGATGCCCCAGCCCAAGAGTATGTAATGGTCCTGGAGAGTGTTTTTGGAAGCACAGAGTCCTGTAAGGATCTTCTGTGGAAGTTTAAAACTACCAGGCAATGGGAGGGAGAACCATTGTCTGCCTTCTTGGCCTATGTGGAGAGGGCCTTGCAGAAAGTATTCTGCAAAGGAGACGTGGTCTTGCAAGACTTTAACTGAGTGCAGTTAAAGCATGTGCTTAAGGCTGCTTGTCACTCCAGTTTGCTAGTCCTCAAGCTGCATCTGGCTAAGAGGAAGAATGTCCCACCCACTAACTGGGCACTAATGAGAAAAGGCAGGGAGGCTGAAGAGGAAAAGGAACGCTGGGGATCCTATCACGCCTCTCCAGCTGTGACACATGTTAATGATTGTATACAGACAAGTGAAAATCAAGAACTGAAAGCAATATTGAAAGAGTGAAAATAAGCAGCAAACCAGGCAAGAATGACTGCCAGTAATGGTTAGGCTGATTTCCAGAGTCAGCAGGCAGTGGTTGTCAACCAAAACCTCTCTGTCAAACGTGTGAGAGTGCAAGCTCAGGCACTGGCTGTGACTCCACACCTTGAAACTCATATCAGTGAACTGTGCTGCATGGTGAATGAACTGAAAAACCGCAGTATACAAACCCCTTCTGGGCAGGGGGCGAGCAAGACAGAATGAATACCTGCAGTCGTCAAAGCCCCTGCCAGGGCCTCTAACACTTATGCTGCAAAACCAAATAGGCGAGGCTGGAGACCCCCTGCTGATGTATCACCCAATACCAAGCCAAACCAAGAGGGTATTATCTGTTATAATTATTGAAAGGATGGCCATGGGAAGAAAGGGAGGCAGTATAGTGCAGCGGTTTAAGGCTCTGAGCTGCAAATCTGGTGACATCCAGCAGACGAGACCTGGGTTTGAATCCCACAGCTTCCACTTGCATACTGTGTGACCTTGAGCAAGTCACTTAACTTTCCTGTGCTTCCAGGTCGCACCTGTAAAAAAGCTTTCAGCTTAGTGTGCTACTCCGGGAGGACCTACGGAGAGTCAAACATGAACTATTCAAAGAAAAGTTATGCTTCACCTGGTATGTGAAACCCTCTTTTGCAAAGTCTTTAGTCAAAGCGCCTGAAATTGCACTGCCTGACCTTAAAAAGCCTGTCGGGCCTATCACTGAAATGACCATCACTGTTGAAGGAGTGCCTGTTCGAGCTGTGTTGGACAATGGTTCCCAAGTGACAATTCTTTTATTTTTTTTAATTTTTTTTATTTTCTTCTTTATCCTGCGGTTCCGCTGTCACTTATCAGCCCTGGTCACGGCCCCTGGGACTTCCACTGCGTGACAATTATTTTCAAAAATTGGTACAACTAGAATATGTCTCATCTTAAACTACTGCAGTTAGAAGGTTTGAATGTATGGGGATTGAGTGACAAGCCCTACCCTGTATCTGGGCTACATCAAAGTGTAGATTGCCTTCCCATCCAAAGTAGCCAGTGTGGGAGACCCGGTTGAAACATTGGCCTTAGTATGTCCAGAGTCAGGGATGTTCGATGGAGTACCTGTATTAAAAGGAACTAACACACACATGTTTGGACATCTGGAACAGCTCTATCAAGAAAGAGAAGCCAAGCAGAAGGGGAAAGGGTTATGTGTACATGCCCCAGTGCAAAAAGCCTACCAGTAACAAACACAGACAACAGCCAAAGTTCAGGATGACTGTGTAGGCATAGTATGGCGCTATGACACTGAGGAGCTTGTGCTGTCCCCTAATGCTAAATGCAGTATCAGTGGTGTGGTATGCCTGAAGAAAGATGTAAAACAAAACAGATTCTGATGCTTGATGTTCCAGAGGAACATGTTCTACCAGCGGGACTGTTAGTAAAACCCAGAGTAAGAACTCATGTTTACACCAAGCGAGTTACTGTCCAGGTAAAAAATGTGACAGATCAAGACATTGTCATCAGGAAAGGATGCACATTGGCTCGTGTGTACTGTGTGGATACAGTAGTGCAATCCACTCCCACTTGAGATGGAGCACAGGCTAATATTGACCCAGAGCTGTCTGATTTTGGTGACTCTCCCATACCAGAAGCATGGAAGACCCAAATCAGCCACAAACAAACTGAGAGAACAGAAGTGTTTTCCCTTCACGAATAGAATGTGCGATGTGTAGTCAGAGAAGAGCACCATATCAGGTTTAATGATGAATGCCCTTTCTGGGACAGGTCAAGCCCACTGGTGCCTGCAGACATCGATGACTTCAGATGACATCTACAGGACTTATCGGCGGCAGGTATCATCCAGGAATCAAGAAGTCCCTATGCTTCACCGACTGTGGTAGTGCACAAGAAAAATGGAGCAGTGCACTTGTGTGGATTACAAAACACTTAATAAATGGACAATTTCTGACCAATATACCATGCCCAGAATTCAAGATGCCCTTGATTATTTTAATGGAAGCAAGTGGTTTTCTGTACTAAACCTCAGAAGTAACTAATATTAAATACTAATGGTTTCCTGAGACAAAGAGAAAACTGTGAAGAAGAGAGGACGCAGATCCAAGTTTAAACAGCTTTACTAAACTACCAGCAACATGCAGGTACATGCACAACTTCCAGACTGTAACTGGCGGGTTCTCAGCCCACCAAGCTCTACTTATAATCAGTTCAAACTATAGTGATGTCACGCTGTGCGTGCATCATTAATATTCAAAACTTCACATCACCACATCTCCCCACCTTTAGTCAGAAAAAATAACCAATAAATTTAATACTTTACAGTCTCATGGTTTAGGTCCATGAATGCAGTCTAGACAGGCCTCTGGACAACCGGCCCCCTCACCTGACTTATTCTGATCGTGCTGAAGTCCCAGGTGTGCGGGTGCGCAGGAGCTGCGGGTGTTGCGACTGACGTCACTATTGGTGGATCTTTGCGAGAGTCTTGTTGTTTGGGTGCTGCCATGGCTGCAGCTCCCTCCTCTGGTCTGTCGTGCTCTGCTGCCACTGGGTCGATCTCTCCATTACTCAGATATTGCTCTGGCTCTAGCTCCACTGGGTCATTTTCCACCTCTTACAGCCTCTCTCTCTCTCTCTCTCTCTCTCTCTCTCTCTCCACCTCACTGGCAGCTCCCTCCCATGGACAAATGTTGGGACAATAGGTCTGCCACACTGGGGAAAGTTTGGATTGTGACTCTGGAATGCTTAAAATGTCTCTGTGATTTCTGCAGTAGTGTTTCCCTTGTGCCTCCACTATGTAGGATCGAAGCATGGCAGCTGGTGATAGCACTCTTGCAGGAGTCCATACATTGGTCACGTTTCTCATGTAGACTTGCTGTCCAGCAGTCAGATCCGGTAAGTGATGAGCAGTCCTGTTGTAATATTGCTGTTGTTTTCTTTGGTTAGCTTCCAAAGCAGAGTGGACATCTGTAGCCACTAGCTCTGGATTTAAAAGTTCTGTCTGGTCGATAATAAAGTTCTTGTTCTGTGCCCCATCAACAGCTACACCAAGGAGCCACCGCTTCAGTTGGGATATTTCTGATGTCCAAAAGTGCCAAATAGGGATCTGTGTTGTCCCGTTTAGCTTTCTTGAGCACATTCTTAACTGTCTGTACAGCCCTCTCCACCATCCCATTGCTCTGGGGGTACCTTGGTGACGTTGTCACGTTTGAACTCATAAGCCCTTGCAAAACTGGCAAATTCAACACTAGCAAACTGTGGCCCATTGTCACTTATCACTGTTTCTGGTTTCACGCGTCTGGAAAATTGAGATTTGACATGATTAATTACAGTCTCACTTGTTGTATTTTGTAATTTAGATGTCTCAATGAACTTTGAGTAATAGTCTACTAGGATCTAGTAATTCACTTTGGAAAATCCAAACAGATCAGCTCCTACTTTTTGCCAGGGCTTGTCTGGGATTTCATGTGGTTTTAAGGGCTCTTTTTTCCATGCTTTCCTTTAACTGATACAGATGCCACAGTTGGACACTAGATCTGTGATTTGACTATTCATTCTAGGCCAGAATAGCATGTCTTGAGCCCTTCTCAGATATTTAAATCCCTAAATGGGGTCCATGTAATTTGGTAAGCATTTCTTTCCTGAGTGATACTGGAACTATGAGTCTCTCCCCTTTAAGCAGAAACCCACTTTCTGTAGTGATTTCCTCCCAGAAGAGCCAATATTGCCTAATTAGTGGGTCCATCTGGGATCTTGTAGCTGGCCCATGGGTGTAGGCAGGCATACTCCATGTACTCCATGGTGTACAATTTTATTTAAGGGGGGGAAGCAAATATGTTCTGAACTGCTTCTTTTGGCCATGAAAACGGAACACAGAACCAACTGAACCTTTCTGTAATTTTATTCATAGGAGTCAAAACTATAAAAATTGGTTACTGATACTGTCTTTGTATCCCAAGGACTTTGCAGCTTTACATGCTCTGGGGTGGAATGTGGGTGTCTGAGGGAGCAACGTATTGCATCTGTATTTACCCATGCATGGGGATGCATGGGGGAAGGGGGCAGCAACCAGTGTAATGAGGTACAAAGGTTGCATTTATTATGTCAAATGGGGCAACAAACACAGACCTGGTGTACATACTTATATTGTCTGGCTACACCCCTGAGCTGGCCAACCATTTAGCACGGTCTTTTTTAACTTAGCTAATTCAGGGTCTTTCAGTGTTTCTTCTTGAGACTGTTGCAGCTTTTCGTCAGTTATCAATATTTTCACATAGTATGACCTTCTGGTCAATGTCATCTTCCATACCTGGGCTGTTATATACTGCTCTACTCAGGGTATCAGCAATATGCAGTTCCTTGCCAGGCTTGTACTTTACTTGTAAGTTATATTTCTGCAAGTTAAGCATCATTCTCTGCATTCAAGGTGGGGCAGTGTGCAGCGGTTTTTTGAACAAACTTTCAAGAGGTTTATGATCAGTCTCTACTTCTACTTGCTTTCTGCTGTGTATTGATGGAACTTGGTGCAACCGTAAACAATGACTAACATCTTTTTCTATTTGAGCATAATTCCTCTTGGGTTTAGTTAAGAATCTGGATGCATAGGCCACTGATCTAGTCTCTTGTGATAAGCAGGATCCTAGACCTTCAGACAATGCATCCACCAACAGAACTATGAGCTTGCTCAGGTCATAGTAGGGCAGCACCGGGGGGGGGGGTTGTAATAATTCACTTGAGCTGTTTGAACATATCCCCTCCAATCAGTAAACTCATTTAAATACCTGGGTGTCTGGCTTGGCAGCAGTCTCGATTTCTCTGTTCACATAGACTCCTTCTGCTCGAAGCTTAGCCCCAAACTCGGCGTCCTTAACCGGCACAAGGACTGCCTCCCTCTATCAACCCGGCGTGACCTAGTCACAAAAACTATTCTCCCTGTATCTGACTATGTTGACATTGTCTACTGCTCAGCTCTAGCAGCCTCTCTTGTCAGGCTAGACACCATGCTTAATTCTTTCTGTCACTTTGCTTCCTCCTCTCCCCCTCCCACTCACCACTGCACCCTCTACTCCTCTCTCTCTCCCTTATGCCCCTTCCCTTAAGGTGCCAGCTGCATAACCTCATTTTCATTGGTAAACTCTGGTTTGGGTCTCTCCCTCCATATCTCAGCTCATGTCTGTCTCCTGTAAGCTCCTCTGAGTATCCGCTATACTCCAGGGATGCCCGAATGTTCTCCCCTCCTTTCTCTCGTACTTGCTTAGGCCAAGCAGTTTTCTCCTACTATCTCCCTCACCTCTGGAATCAACTCCCTTGGCCCGACCCACCATGTCCCTTCCTTCTCTGCCCTCAAATCCCTGCTCCGTACCCTCCCCTCTGCTCCCTACTCTGTACCCTCCCTCTGTTCTCTGCCACTGCCTTCCTGCTCCATCTGTGCTTCCTTCCCACCCCTCCCCAACCCTCCTCCATCCTCTACTAATTGCCCTAGCCCCTGAGGACCCCACCCTGGTGGTCTTTGTCCCCCTCCCCTCTCCTCTTTTTCTGACTAGTCTCGCTAGTTCAATTTCTTGTTTCCCTTCTCTCTGCCATTGGCCTGAGTCACCATTCAGTCAGTACTTTTCTCCCTCTTCTCCTGTAGGTAGTCCTGACTACTTGTTTCCTCTGCACAGTTCATGGGTGTAGGCAGGCATACTCCAAGCACTCCATGGTGTGCAATTTTATTTAAGGGGGGTAGCAAATAGGCTCTGAACTGCTTCCTTTTTTCCATGAAAACTAAAAGAAAATATTGAAGCTTTCTGTAATTTTATTCATAGGAGTCGAAACTAGAAGGACTGGACACTAATACTCTTTTCATCTCAAGGACAATACAACTTTACAGGCTGTAGGCTGGTATGTGGGTGTCTTAGGGAATAATGCATGGCATTTGTATTTACCCATGCATGGCAACAACCACTGTCATGAGACACAAAAGTTGTATTTTTTGTGCCAAATGAGGCAACAAACACGGTCCTGTATACATTTGTATAATGTCTGGCAACACGGGGGGGGGGGTAGCTTACACTAACAAGGGGAAGGGGGTAGCAGTGAGTCCAATTGGTGTGCAGATCTGAAATCCCTGGCTACGCCCCTGGCACAGTTCATGGGTTTATCATGTACAGTATATCACTGGATCGTATTTTATTGTTTTATTAATTTATTGTTTAATTTTTAATGATCCTGCTCTTTCTATTGTGCTATTTTTAGCTAATCACTGTAATCCCTCTGTCTTGACTGTTCACTCGTGTGCATTGTACTGTAGTGTACTTTACCTTCTTGGCTTGTTCTGTATTTTGATTATGCAATTGTATGTATCCCCTTTCTGTGTTCATGCCCCGAGTCACACCTGGAAACGAGCCTTGGCTCAGTGTACCTTTCCTGGTTAACAAATTTTAAATAAAAATAAATTAATTAATGAATTAATAAATTAATAAAACACATGTTCACGTCTGGGTTCCCAGTGCCACGCTGTGTCTTTTTCTAACACTTCTCTCAGTGGCTTGTTAATTATCGCCATATTGGGTATGAACTTGGCTAAAAGGTTTATCATCCCCATAAACCTTTGTAACTCCGTAACATTTGGGCATGTCCACTACCGCTTTGATTTTTTCTGGGTCTGCCACTAGCCCTCCCGTAGTCAGTTTGTGTCCAGTATAAGGAACCTCCTTCAGGCCTATTTTGGATTTTTGCAGATTTAATGATAGGAGGCACTCTCAAGCTCTCTGCAGCATCTTCTGTATTCTCACATTATGTTCCTGCATGGTTGATCCCCAAAACAAAATGTCATCCATGTAAGTCTCTAATCCCTCTAGCCCCTCAAATGTTTGAGCTATTTGTCTCTGAAACACCTCTGGGACTGAGCATATTCTAAATGGCATTCTTTTAAACTTATACCCTCTATACGGGGTATTGAACGTAATTAATTCAGAGCTGGGCTCATCAAGCTTAATTTGCCAAAAGGTGTGCCCCGTGTCTAACACCGAAAAAGTTTTGACGCCAGCAAGCCAGGCCGCAACTTCCACTGCGGGTTTCATTGGATAGTGTTCTCACTTTATGGCCTTGTTTAAATCTCTGGGGTCAATACGTATTCTTACCTTGTTAGGCTGTTCTATAACCACCATGGAGTTCACCCAACCTGTGGGTCTTTCAACCTTCTCAATGATTCCCATTTGTTCCATCTTGTCTGATTCAGCTCTGACTTTATCCTGTAATGCAAATGGTATTTTTCTCGGTGGGTGGATCACTGGGTTCACTGTTTTGTCAAGCTTGATATGATATGCGCCATCAAGGCACCCCAGTTACTTGAATATATCAGCATATATGGACAGAATTTCCTAGGAGTCCCCCTCCGTATTCACCGAAAACATTTTTTTCACAAGCTGCATCTTTAAGCATGTAGGCAGTCACAGTACTGGAGTCACATTTGCATCCACCACCAGAAATGTGATCACATGATATCTCTTTTTAAAACTTGATGTCAAAGTGACTTTCCCTCGCACGTCAAGCTGATGGCCCAAATATGAGATCAGCTTTGCTTTAGATTTCTGAATGGGTTCTCTGGTTACTGTCTTGCACATCTTAAAGGGCATCACATTGCACTGACCCCAGTACTGATTTTAAAACCCACTTCTTTCCCTTGAATATTCAGGGTCACTTTCCAGCCGCTATCTTGTCCCTTCTCAGTCACCATTTTAAAACTATACTCATTCTCATTCTCACTCTCTGATTCTTCATGGGGTGCTGTTGCAGGTACATGGGTATAAAGATAACACTGGACACAGTAATTGGGTACAACACACCCACAGTGTATTTTATACAAAACTAGAAAAAAAAATAAACAGAAATAAAGCAGTTCAAACAGAACAAGAAAATAAGCAATAGTTCAAGGCTATTTCATTGACCTTACATCAGGTATCTCAAAACAATTCATCAGCTTTCCTGCTGTTAGAGGTAAAATTCCTGTTCAGGCTCAGGTCCTTCTGCTTACCTTCCTTCAGGTAAGAGAGACTGTGCAGCTAATCTGACTCTTGGTGTTTGAGGAGGGCTTATATTGCCTTCCCATTTATGGGAAAGTCCTTCCCATAACATCCAATTCGTTCTAGAATGGTCACTAAACAGGGAAACTTCTCCTCTATTACATAATGGGGTTTTACTTAGGGGAAGTCCCCCTATAGGAAATCCTTTTCCTGAGGTCTTGCTAATGGGTCAGCACCTTATTTTCTATATGTACAAACAGTGCAAACATGTATTTCATTCATACATGTGCAGTACTGTTATAGCATGAACACTAGCCCTTTAATTTATATATCAGGGCTCTATGCATAATGGGGCCTCTTTTAGAGACTTGCAGTGTCTCTTTATTTTTTTATTTATTTAATTTCTTTATTGTGTTTAGTTTATCTTACAGGCCTCTCCTTATTCTGAGGGCTACTTCAACTGTATAGCATTTCCACATATATAGGGATGATCCTGTCCCTTTAAATCATGTGTTTTCTATGTTGTAGCAGAGCAGCATGCTGCTAGACAATTATTGTCTAGCTGCTCTGCTTTGGGGCTCTGTATGGATTTGGTAAGCTTGGCTCTCTAGCAGCCTAGACTGGCTATGCACATGCTATGGACCCCTCCAGGGCTAGCTGGCACCATTCTACAGCATATTTTATACAAAGCCAGCAGCCGGGAGTCCTAGTAATACATGGGCATCAGTAATTATTTACATAAAGACTGAGCGGCAGCAAATGTAAAAGAAATGTTTGCTGCTTGGTTCAAACAGTTCCTGCTTCAATGCAGGATTTCTTTAGCATAACATTCTACATAATGGAGTGGCAGCAAAATAATCCAAACAGCATAAGCATAATGCTGCTTCGTTTGTATTTAACTGCTATTTTAAACATTTCTAAACATTCCTGCACCATATACATAAAATGGCATAAGCATTAACTTAATTAAGCACTGCAGCACTTTAAACTCATAATATGCCACTCTATGCACTTTATTCAACCAGCACCTTATATACTTAAAGGCACTTAATATCTTTTGGCATTAAATGCCATATATGCACCTTATTTCATTCCTGCCAGCTGGCCTTAGCCTAGTGCATTATTTTAGGGAGTTCTCAGTGAGGGATGGAACTATGGAATAAGAAATAAAATTAGTAGGAAAAAAACATTTTGTGAGAAAATAGAAAAGACCGATGTAGGTGGCCAACCTACCCGGGGGAGTAAAAGGTAAAGTATAGCATAGGGAGATTCTGTTGCACAACAGATTTCAGTAGAAAAAAGAAGATAGGAAAAGCATCCCTCCACCTGGGTTATCGGACTGGCAGAACATATTTCTGCCACAGATGCATGAACTTTCATGCCTTTTCCAATGCGGCACATTTGGGCAAAATGATTTTTCTCATAACAAATCCTGCATTTCAGTTCATACGCTGGACATTTGTAGCTCCCATGCTCCCTGCCACATTGTGCACATCGGTAACTTTTTTGGTGTCTCTTACTGGCACAGTCTCTCTTTTGGACATCTTATCTCTAGCTGCATTCTCACTCTCACGTTCTCTCCCTTTCTTGAAAGTGACCATATAAACTGCTGATTGTTCAGGCATTGTTTCATTCATAGTTCAAAGCTGCATATTACTCAACTCAGCTGCTCTGCAAATGTCTGACTCTTTGTAAAGTTAAGACAACTTCTCTTATTAAACGCATTCTGACACTATCATACAAATGCCAGAAATAATTTGATCCATAATAAGGGAATCACATAATGAAACAAACTCACAGGATTTTGCTTTCAAGCACAAGTCTGTGACATAAACATCAATCATTTCTCCTGGGTTCTGTTTCCTACTCCTTTCCACAGTGCAAGGGCATAACCTTCACCAACTCATCACAGATCCTACAAGGGTTGTGCCCTCCTCCAAATCTAGCATACTAATTGACTGGGTACTGTCTAATCATATCAACAGACTCTCTGCAGCTGGAACATTGGCTGACACCATAAGTGACCTCTCCCCTATATACTGTATTTGGCGATCTACGTCATTCCTATCCCCCCTCACAAGTACATAACCTTTTATAACTTTGCCAACCTAGATCAGGCTAATTTCCTGCATGACATCTCTTTAGTGGACTGGTCCTTTATCCACTTAGCCTGTGATGCTCAGACTGCACTCAACTATTTTACAGCCGAATTTGGTGTACTCCAGGACAGGCACACCCCCTCTTTTACACAGAGTCTGGGGCACACACACACTAGATAGCTCCACAAAGACCTCCTAGCACAACTTCGTGCCTGGGACAAAAGCTGGAGGCATTTTAAGGCTTCTGGTCTTCCTTCCGATTATAAATGTAACCCCTAGGTGGCGCTATCCCAAGGGCTACTACCCCTGCCTGCTTGGCTAGTAGCAGGTTAAGAGGCTTGAGTTCTGAAATGGGTGCCTCCACCAGGAGGTCAGGGTTGATAGTGGTCAAGCTAACCTGGACACAGCCCTCCGGGACACTGTAACCCCCTCATTCCTTACTAATGGCTAGAACAATACACAATAATCACTTTCACAATACCCCTGATACACCACACAAGTACCCACACTGTTTGCACTTACCACCAGGGCTTTCCTCTGGCCCGGCCCTGGGGACCCCCTGTAAAACAAGGTTATGCACAGCAAATAACAGCAGTACAGTACTCTTGCACAAACTGGAACCACAGTCAGGGTAAATGCAAAAAAGAGTTAGATCTGATTTATTTAAGGGGCTTGAACAAGGAAGGGGCATAATCAGGTTAATTTGCTTAAAGACTCTAACAATCAAACAGTTATGCATGCACTTCAGGGTCCATAAACAGTCACACACTCTGGGTACCCAGATGGAGAATGGTGGGTTAGCCAGGAACATTGCAGCTGGTTGGGGCCCTGTGATGGAAGAAAACAACATGCACAACACACACTATTTGTAATCCGGAGCCAGAGGGCTCAGTTTGTGAAAAGAAAACAACAAGACAATCAGATGACACACTTTTAGATTAGGCTGTTGTTGCAGAGAGCTACCCTGATGATTACTCACGATACCCAAGACTGGCAGTGGGTGGTTAATCTGGAGTGCCAGGAGAAGCAGAGCCCACACAATTTGCCGAAGCATCATTCCTGTTCAAGCGTGGAGCAGGGGGCTGATCCACAGGCAGGTCTCTCATCGGTGGCTTTCTCTGTGCAGTGGGGTAGTCTGGCAGGGCCAGTGTGGCATGGCCCAGACCGAATGGAGATGAACATGGATTCAGTCCAATTAGACTGGATAAAGCTTTCAGCAAGCAGAACACGGTTCACACAGTGGGGAACCAAATCACGACCCACTTTCAATACACAGTACATTTACATGTCAGGAAATTCTACTGTACCAGGCAAACAGCTCTCCGGTCACGACTGCAAAGTCTCTGCACAAACTGGGGATTCAAAAGCAGTTGGAAATCCTGACAGGCCGATCGCATTCAGCAAATCTTCGTTTTTCTTCAGGTTAAAGCCTGGTCACAGTCCAGTGGCTTAAATAGTCTTCACAACTAGGATTCAGTCCGAATAAACTCTATTTTCCCTCTCAGGGACAGCAGGCCGACAGGCAGGCCAAAACTCAGCCCTTTCACAGTTCTCCCATGCAAAACTACACAGAACTGCTGCTCAAAATCACTTGAGCTGTTACTTTTTCACTTCTCAGCTCAAAAATGAAACTAGCTGCAGCAGCCAGGGAAATTCCCCAAGATCCAAAAGGTTCGGTTGGCTGATCCTCCTGCCAGTCACAACAAAGGCTCCCCTTTCAGGTGCAAAAAGGGTCAAAAAGCCCAAAACTATAATTCCTACAGATTTTGATGCCAGACAACTCCTGTAGTCCGGCTCCATTCTAGGCCCCAC
The DNA here is from genome assembly GCA_016271365.2 of Neoceratodus forsteri. Taxonomy (NCBI): domain Eukaryota; kingdom Metazoa; phylum Chordata; order Ceratodontiformes; family Ceratodontidae; genus Neoceratodus; species Neoceratodus forsteri. The sequence continues at coordinate 793,330,597 of CM057449.1, forward strand.
CAGTACTGATTGGTCCAATTCTCAGTCCAGGACCAAGATAGTGTAGGTAAACAAAACAGTCCTTGCTGCAAAGAAGGCAGATTAGACAAACTATATTATCATTATCATTCTAAGTGATTTTCGGCAAATAGTTACATCTTTCAACAGAGCTCCCACTCAGATTACTTATGACTGCAATCCAGGCAGCTCTTAAAGAGACAGTACACAGAGACTACACAGGCACTCTGTGGCAATCACATTTAAACTGCTAAAACGCAGGACACCAGCCTGGCAGTGAGCATTTAGGCAAGCTCGAGGAAGACTTTTCAGGAACCCCATTTGTAGGGGGTTTACATAACGGCCATATGACATGAAGAAATGCTTGCAAAAGAAATATTTGTCTTGCTAAAAGCTCCTTCTGTAAAGGGCTTCTGATTGATGTGGCAGGAGACTCACTGAAATTCTGGGCTCACATAAAAACCTTCCTTGAGGCCAACCACTCCCAGTCAGCAAATGATACATTATTAATTGTACCCACTGTAATAATCCAATCACAATTGCTAACTCTTTTAACCTACACTTCTCGGATTTGTCAAAATACACATCTTCCTTCACTTCCATTCAGTCCACCACCTCCCACACCAAAATGGATACCGCTCCTACTCATCCACCTTTCTGCTTCAAATCCATAACTAGGACTGATATCCTTAAACTATTAAATACAATCTCTGACACTAACATTGGCTCAGACGGTCTTGAGCCCAGGCTTCTAAAACTTGCCTCTCCCTTTATTGCATACCCTAATCTTTAATATATCTCTCTGCCATAGCTCAGTCCCTAGCATTTGTAAAATTGCCAGAATCACTCCAGTTTTCAAAAAAGGGGATCCTAAGGACATCTTCAACTATCGCCCAATAGCCATACTCTGTTCTGAGCAAAATCTTAGAGAAACTGGTTGCCACACAAACAGGGCCGCAGTAATGGAAGGGAAGTGAGGAAGTTGCCCGGGGCCCCGAGCTCAGGAGGGGCCCACCTGAGGAGCTGGCATTACCCTTGGCATTAGCTGGTTTGGGAAACAGGGGCCCATTTCCAATGACTTGTCCTGGGCCCCAAAATTCATAGCTGCAGCCCTGCACACAAACCATCCCCTTCCTCCTTGATCATGACCTCCTCTCGGATAGCCAACATGGCTTCCATAAAGAACATAGTACCACCACAGCCCTTCTTAAATTTACAAATGACACCATTACTGCCATGGATAGGGTCTTTCACACAGGTGCGGTCTTCATAGATCTAACTAAAATGTTTGATCTTGTCACCACCCCCTTCTCCTTGCCAGTTTACGATCTATGGGTTTCTTGCCACAAGTAGTAGACTGATTTAATAGCTACCTGCCAAACAGGGAACAAGTCATAAAATGTAACTCTTCCATGTCCAATTTAACAATCATAAATATAGGCATCCCTCAGGGGTCCATTCTTGGCCCCTTCCTATTCTCCATTTTTATCATCAATATCTCTCTGAATACCCCTTCGTGTTCATCCCTACTGTATGCAGATTACCTGATTTTGTATTCTAGCTCCAGGAATGTATCAGATATCAATCGATCCCTCTCATCTGACTTCCTGACCATCCAGTCCTGGCTCTCCAAAAACAAGCTCATCCTAAACACCAGTAAAACTCAAGCTATGCTTTTTGGTTCTGATGCCAAGCTCAGAAACAATCTTAACCATTTAAAAATCTACTGTGAGAATGGTTCTTTGTAGATACTGCAAGCTCCTTCAAATACTCGGATGTACTTCTAGATGGATCCTTGAATTTCGACCAACACGTCTCTACCACCTGTAAATCTGTCTACTGTATGTCAAAATTGGGATCGCTTGCAAAACTAGTTATGCCCTTACCCCCTCAGCAAGACTGGCCATTGCCTGAGCCATTTTGCTAACAGCCCTCACCTACGGTGCTGTCATATATATAGTTGGATCAAAAGCTTCTCTTCTCAGGTGGAATACAATGTACAATAATATCTGCCAGTACACCTCAGCCTCTTCTCATCGTAAGCACCACTGTCAGCTTTATGCTGACCTAAAATGGCCCTCCCCAGCCACCCATTGACTCCTCTCTCTTGCCTCTCAGACGGATAGCTTTATCAGATCAGGAATCCTCACATCCCTCGCCTCCATGCTGTTCCAGAAAACCTCCTGGCATGGACTTTGGTCTACTGACCAAACTCCCCTTCGCATCCCTAGGTGTAGAACAGCCAAGGATGTCCATGCTTTCTCCCATGCAGCCTCTCATTGCTGGAACTCCCTTCCCTTAGCTGGCACCAAGTCATGACCTCTTTAAGAAGGAACACCTTGATCACCTTACTAAGTTAGCCACCTGTGCATGCTTCAGTCCACCTTAAACTCCCTCCACACACCAACTACTGCCTGTATGACTCCCCTCCTCCCATGCACTTCACCACTATCTCCATCGCTTGTCTCACCCCCCCCTTTGCATTTCTCTGATCATCCTTTACCATATCCAGGTCTAAGTCTCCTTCACTCCTCCCCTTGCTCTCCTGTTCTCTCTACTAACCTACTCTATTCCTATTCTTACCTCTCTTCTCTACAATGACCTTCATGTAAATACGAACCTCCTGCATGCATGATTGCTAGGATCAAACCAAAGTCCTGTCATTAAACTGCTGTAAATAACTGCACTTGTTCTACCTGCTTGCTATAAATGGTCTTTAGTGTGACAGCGCTTACTATTTTTTTCTATATTTTGCCTTAAACTCAAAGTACTGTCCGCCCCTGCTATGTTGAACTGAATTTGTACTGACTGTAAACCATTACTGTATTGTATTCTGCCATTTAAGTGTTGTATCACATGCTACAATCATCTTGTATCACCATATTGTAACCTTCTGGGTTGTGCCTGAAAATAGGCATCTCTATGTCTAGTGTGCCTAACCCCGTAACCGAAAACAAATAAATAAATAAATAAAATGTCTCTCAAAAGTAGTTTTTTTTTCATGGCATACAGTACCTCTTGAATTAGTCCATCACTTGTGCCAGGTTTTCTTTGTATCCACCCCCTCCCCAATGTCTAGGGGCAACATGATTCTCTGAGGGAGGGGCCCACAGCATAGCAAATGCACCAGCACCCACCAACAGTTCCAAGCATTGATAAAATTCACTTACCTGGAGATCTCTTCACTAATGGCTGGAATCCAGTTTTTTCCACTGCTGCTGGAAAGGGAGCACCCCAAACTTCCAAGGAGGACCACAACTCCAACTCCTTTCAGCTGAAAGTCCCCATGGTCCCTGGACACGAGCAGGTGCAAGGATTTTAACTAAAAGGCCCCTAAAAAATGAACTCATTGGGAAGGTTAAAATCTTAAGGATTTGCAGTTCATCTATATCCTTCGTTACAAACTGAGATGAAACTCCTGATTACATTTCTAAAACGTAATCGCTTTATTTCTCCTGAGCCCAGATGATTTAATAGGGCTGCAGGGGTCCAGAATTCTTTTAAAGATAACTCTACAGCTCCAAGAGGCTAAACTTTTATACAAGCAAAAATGGCAGTAATTAAGGCAGAGCAAGGTCTTTAACAGCTCACTATACAGCAGACCTGATTTTCTCCAGGAACACAGTGACCTCTTATCCTGGACCATGAAGTTCCAAAGATTCCAGTGGCACTGGTAAGTGCCTACAGAGCTTCCTGCTTACCAAAATGGGGCTTCTCATTTTTCCTCTTGTGGGAAATGTACAGCTTCTCCTCACCCCTTACGTCCAGCTTCCCAGGGACATGGATGGTGTGGTACCAATAAAACCCACCACACCATACCCCATTATCCTCTCACCCAAGCCAGTCTCCTGTTCTGCCTGGTCTCCCCCCAGAGCGCTATGGACTCTCTCCAGCATTCTGACTTAAGGTGTAACAGGGCCCCACATTTAACTGCTGCCAGACGTCGTACCTCTTACTCACCCAGCTGCTGCCCGAAATGTGCATCCAGCACAAGTGGATGCCTAAATGGCACTCTGTGGCCCACTCAGCAAAGTCCGGCAGCCCCAAGGTCTGTCCCTCCAAAACAGGCCTTTAACATGGGTAAAGGTTCCCCTCGGCCCCCTCACCAGTGTATCCAAGCCACCTTGCCACCCGAACTGCAGAGGCCCTGCCACAACCTGCTGCAGCCCCGATGACCCAGGCACACAATCAACGTCCTACCATGGCCTAACCTACTTGTTGCTTAAAGCGGCACCAGTTCTCTGCCAAACTGCCTGTAAGCTCTAGCAGTGTTGGTGGCAACAGGTGCTCCATCTTCTGACACAATGTAATGAAGAGAAGATGCAGATCCTAGATTAAACAGCTTATTTAACCACCAGCAACATACAGATACATGCACAACAACTTCCAAACTGTAACTGGCGGGTTCTCAGCCCACCAAGCTCTACTTGTAGTCAGTTCAAACTATAGTGATGTCATGCTATGCGTGTGTCATTAATATTCATAACTTCACATTATCACAAATACTGCCTTTATAGGCCCTGTCAGATTCTATGAATTTCTGAGAATGCCTCAGGGTATTTCAGGTGCCCCAGCCACCTCCCAACACATAATGGAAAGAGCTGTTGGAAATATGAATGTGTTAGAGTGTCCTGTATACCTTGAAGATGTCATTGTTTAGTTTAGTTAGTTTTTATTGACCGGGTAAGTGCACTAGACAAATTCTGCCTATTTTTAGACATGACCCAGGGGAGGGGGGGATACAGATAAATGCCAACTGACCTTGAACCAGGTTAAGTTGTTGGTGGTATTTTTAGTGAATGGGGGAAATTTGGCCAGGGCACTGGGGAAATTCCCCTACTCTGACAGTAGGGGGAGTGGACCGACTGTGAGCAATGGCCACTTCGAGTGGAGCTCCGGTGGCAATGGACATCGCGGAGGAAGGGGAGCAGATTCTGAACTCCAACCCATTATTGAATGAAACAATCGTGTCCCAAGATAGTAGCTTGAATTTGAAGGAACATGAGGAGAGTGAAATTTTTGTGTCGACAGAGGATTTGAGTAAATCGGGAGCAGAGCTGGGTGCTATTTCTGCTCTGAAACAAGACATGACAACAGAGGAGACTTTGCAATTTAAACTGCAAGAGGAGCTGGATATAAATGCTCATGAGAAAGAGACTATCGGAGCAGCTTAGAAACATAGAATCTGACGGCAGATAAGGACCGCTTGGCCTGCCTAGTCTGCCCATTTTCCTACCTAACAGATAAGCTGCAGATCCTAGGTAACCAACAGCTTACTTCCTCCTACCCCCCCACTAGGACTGCCTTATGTCTGTCCCATGCATTCTTGAATTCCACCACTGTTCTTGACTCCACAACCTCCTCCATTCATGCATCCACAACCCTCTCCATGAAAAAATACTTGCTCACATTACCTCTGAGCCGTCCCCCCCTCTATCTTCAAATTGTGTCCCCTTGTTCTTGCACAACTCTTTTTCTGAAAGATGCTACCGTCTTGGACTTTGTTGATTCCCTTGAGGTACTTGAAAGTTTCTATCATGTCCCCTCTCTCCCTTCTTTCCTCAAGGGTATACATATTAAGCTCTTTTAGTCTTTCTTCATATGTCTTCTGTTGCAGACCCTGCATCATTTTGGTTACCCTCCTCTGGACAGCCTCCGATCTGTCTATGTCTTTGCGGAGATGGGGTCTCCAGAACTGCACACAGTACTCCAGGTGGGGTCTCATCAACTGTCTGTACAGAAGGATAACAACTTCCTGTTTTCTACTATTGATGCCTCTCCCTATGCATCCCAGTATCCCCCCAGCCTTCCTTACTGACTTCTCACATTGCTTGCCCACCTTTAGGTTATATGATATAATTACCCCCAGGTCCCTTTCCATTTTTACTGTTGTCAGTATCTCACCCCCCATTGTGTACTCTTCCCCTGGGTTTTTGTTTCCCAGGTGCATTACCTTGCACTTCTTTGCATTGAATCTAAGCTGCCATACATTTGACCATTCCTCCAACCTTGCCAAGTCCCTTCTCATCCTTTCCGCTCCATCTTGTTTATCAACCCTGTTGCAGATCTTTGAGTCGTCTGCAAAGAGACATACTTTTCCTTCCAGTTCCTCTGCAATGTCACTTATAAAGACATTAAAAAGGACAGGTCCCAGTACTGAACCCTGCGGTACCCTACTAGTAACCCTCCTTTCTTCACTGTGGACTCCATTTACTATTACCTGCTGTGTCCTGTTGTCCAACCAGTGTTTTACCCAGGCTACCATCCTGGGACCCACTCCCAGGCTGGCTAACTTGTGTATTAATCTTTTGTGTGGGACTGTATCAAATGCCTTGCTAAAATCTAGGTAGTCCATGTCCACAGCCCCTTCTCTGGTCTACTACTTTGGTCACCCAGTCAAAGAAATCTATTAGATTCATCTGACACGACCTTTCCATCGTGAATCCATGCTGCCTTGGGTCCTGTGCCCCATTGGCTTCTAGGTACTCAACAGTTCTTTCCTTCAGAAGTGATTCCATCATTTTCCCTACCACTGAGCTCAAACTAACTGGTCTGCAGTTTCTTGTCTCTGTCCTGCTCCCACTTTTGTGAAGAGGAATCATATCTGCCCTCCTCCAGTCCTCAGGTACCACCCCATCTTCCCATGATTTGTTAGAGTAGTTAGCGGTGTCACTAGTTCTGCCCTTAGTTCTTTTAGAATTCTTGGGTGAATCCCATCAGGCCCCATTGCTTTGTCCACCTTCAATTTTATTAGCTCTTTCAGAACCCTTTCTTCTGTAAATGGACTGGTATCGACCCCCATCTTCAGAGTGTTTCTCTTGTTTGGTTTAGGTACCTTCCTCTCCTCTTCCTTTGTGAATACTGAGCAGAAATATTTGTTCAGTATCCTTGCTTTTTCACTGCCACTCTCTATTCACATTCTCTCCCCTTTATTAAGCCTCAGTATCCCTCCGTTGGTCTTTCTTCGCTCACTAATGTACCTATAAAAGGTTTTATCCTCCTTCTTAACAGAGTTGGCTATCCTTTCCTCAGTTTAGGCCTTTGCTATTCTGACTGCCTTCCCAGCCTCTTTCTGCTTTAACTGATAAAGTTCTCTGTCCTGCTCCTTCTGTGTTTCCTTATATTTCCTGAATGCTGTCCTTTTCTCCTTAACCTTCCCTGCCACCTCTTTTGAGAAGCATAGCATTTTTTTCCTTCGTTGTGTTTTGTTGATTTGCTTTACACAAAGGCTTGTTGTCTCTGTGATGGCTGTTTTGATTACTCCTCATTGTTCCTCCACCCCTCCTTCTTGCCTGCTTGCTAGTGCTTTTCTGAGGCACTCTCACATTTTCCCAAAGTCAGCCCTCCTATAGGCCAATACTCTTGCTTTTGTATGGCTTGACTGTATGGCTGTGTTTATTGTGAACGACACTGTTTGGTGATCACTTGTTCCCAGATGGCTACCCACTTCTAAATCTGAGAATCTTTCTCCGTCCCCATTTGACAGTACCAGGTCTAAGATTGCTCCCTCCTGAGTGGGTTCCAATACTAGCTGTCTGAGGCATGCCCCTTGTAGGGCATCAAGAATGACCCTGCTCTTGGATGTACCTGCAGCAAAGGTGCTCCAGTTAACATCTGGCATATTCAGGTCCCCCATCAACAATATCTCCCCTTTTTCTGCCATCCTAAGGATGCCTTCTAACATTTCCTTGTCCATTCCCTCTCCCTGAGATGGGGGTCTGTATACAACCCCCATGCGGATTGTGGTGCCATTTCCTGTCTCCAGGGTGACCCAGAATGCCTCATCTGCTCCTGTTTACTCTTTAGTTCCATTGCTTTGATCCCTTCCTTTCACGTAGGCGCTTCTCCTCCTCCTCTTTTACCCTCCCTGTCCCTCCTGTAGATTGTGTATCCTGGTATGTTGACATCCCAGTCATGGTTCTCTGTGTACCATGTTTCTGTGACTGCCCGCCAATATCCAGGCAACCCTCTTGCATCAAGGCCACTAGTTCGGGGAGCTTGTTACACAGACTACAGGCATTGGTACTCATCACCCTCCACTTTTTGATGGCCTCACCCCTTTTAGCCCCATTCCTGTCCTTACTACCTTTGCCTTTTTTTACATTTACCTCTGTCCTGCTCCCTAATGACTTCTCTACCTTGGTGTTTACCTCACTAATTACTGTGTTTTGTGGGGGAAGGCTCGGATTTCCCTGCCCCTTTTCAGTGCCTCCCCACTTGGCTAGTTTAAATGCTTGCCAGTGAAGCATTTAAACTTCTCACCTAGGATCCTGGTCCCCTTCCCCGGACAGAAGCAGACCATCACGCCAGTATAGTTCTGCATCCCTCTAGGTGGCTCCCCAGTACCCAGTGAAGCCAAAACCCTGAGCTCCACACCAGTTTTTCAACCATTCATTGAATTCCCTGGTGAAGAGTACCCTAGCATCACCCTTGCCATAGACAGGCAGCACCTCCGAGAAGGTTACCATATGCGCTACTTGTCTAAGGCCCCTCCCCAACTCTACAAACTCTTCTCACACTGCTCTGTTCCCATTCCTAGCCAGGTCATTTGTCCCTAGGTGAACAATGACATCCAGCTCCCTCTCTCATGCAGCTGCTCCCACAATCCTGAGGATATGCTTCCTGTCCCTCCAAGCCATGGCGCCAGGCAGGCACCATACCTCCCTCTCCCCTTCTTCCCCCATTTCTAACCCCCAAATGATTGAGTCCCCCACCAGGAGTTGTCTCCTTCCACTGTGGGGTCCCATGCCACCCTCCTGTGGGTCTTCTTTGTGAAGGTTCCCAGCATCCTCCTTAGTCTCCACTGCAGGTGCCTCCATAGAGGAACCACTATCCACCAGAAGAGCCTATGAATTGTGGAGAGGTACAGCTGGAGGGATGCAACTCTGTTCCACCACCTTCTCCCTCTCTGAGCCCACCCTGGTCCAGCCTCTCTTCTTTCTTGGCAACCTCTGAGGTAGTGGCATTGGCCCAAGTGGTCCCTGGGTAGGGGAGGAGGTTTCACGAATCCTAGCCAGGTCAGCTTGGAGACGGGCAACCTCCTCCCTCAGACCAGAGAGGTGCCTGCAAATACAGCAACATCGCAGCCTCCAGAATGTCTCCTGGAACACTGCCACCCCACAGCCATTGCACTGCACCACTCCTATCATGTCTTATTTTGTGTCCCCTCTTCTGTTCCTCTGTATGCTTACTCTCTCTTCTCCTTACAACTCTCACCCTTCCTATTCTGGGACAGCAACTTCCTATATTCTTCAGTAGATTCCTTCTTCCTTGTTGAATGTCAGACCACCAGCAGCTGGGGGAGAGGAGTGAGATACTTTTTCCTTTAGGGTTGACAAAACCAATGTTTCTCCATGATCCTTCCCTTCCTACTGCCAAACAGGAAGTTCCTGTTCTCAGTCAATTCCAGTGGCTATAAAAGTAGAACTGGCTTAGCGTGGGTGGGTGGGTGGGTGGGTGGAGGGTGGGATGGAGAGCAATTAGTAAGAAAAAGGCTAGCAACAGGAAGTTGTAATTTGAGTCACCTGCTTTTATACTGTCTAAGCCACAACCCCCAAATGAGCTCTCTCTCCTCCTACTGATTTAGCAAAGTAAGTTGATACAGAATCCTTCCCAGGACAGAATACACACTGACTTACTTTCTTTTCTTTTTTTTAACTCTAAATAAGATCCCTTCTACTTCTAATAAAGTATATGTCTGCTTAATCTCAACAGACACTGACTCCTATTGAGATAGAAGTGTTAAATTAATAAAAAAAATGGTAGCTTTTTTTAGTTAGCTGCTTTCTGCTCTACAAGCAAGGCTAGCAACAAGCGAGAAGTTCAGTTGTCAAAACGCCGGGCCCGCTTATCACAGGCCCTGCCAAACTGCATGACATGGCATCATCAAAGGAGATTGTGAAGTCAGGCGAGTCAGTTTCTGTTCCCCTACCAGGTTCGTTGTATCGCTCAGTTTCTAGACAGTGTCAAGCGGCTGGTAATTCAAGAGCTGAGGTAGGCTTGTGCCAAATGCCTAAGGGAGACAATGTTCATATGGAGATTCAGTTACACATAGAGGAAAGCAGGAGTAAAGAAGTTTCAAAGGAAATTAGTAGTGTGGTGGGGAGTGGAGATAAAGACAGTGCTGTGTTAGGTGGGGAGATGCCTGGTGGGCTGACTACCTCATCTAAAACTACACGGTTTGTTTTCCGTAGCACCCTGCAATAGAATTCTGAACAAGAAGGGGTCCCAGGAGCTGAGCTGATTTTCCAGAAAATTCCAGAAACACAAGAAGGAGTGACTGTGTTCTCTTTCACAAAATGTAACTCTGTGACTTGGTTAGGGGCAGTGGAAGAAAGGATAAAAGGAATGCAGTAACCTTGGCTAACAGACATTTAAGTACAAAAACGTTGCCAGTAGAAAATATGAGGTCCATTTCTGCTACTGGAGGGCCGAAGCCACCAAAATCTAATGCAGATGCATTACAGACAGTTGCTGTATTAAATAAATCAGCAATAGTGTTCCCCTGTGAGCCCTGGTCACCTCAGAAGGCACTAAGCAAGGCAGGATGCACACAGAATAACCAGGAAACATGGTTCCACACCCATGATTGGGACCCCAAGCTGAACTTTTCTCAAAATACACTGGAATGGCACCTGAATGCTTTGCAGCAACAACCAGACAATGCAGTCTTAGTACAGCAGCATACTGTAGAACTAGAAATATTCGCGCAAAGTTTGTATCGCGCTCCTGAGACCAATCAGCTGATCGCGCCAATATAACATCACGCGGCAAGGTCTTTGATACCATTGATTGTCAACGTTGAAGGATGTCTCTAGTGAAGTGGTTAAACTCACCTCGGAGACCTGCTAGTAAGCACGGTTTCTCAGCCCTACAGACCGACAATTTGGATGCCGATGTTCTATCTGTCACTGTTGGCATCTCAAATCTAGTGGTAGAGGCTGTTACCAAAGAGCTAGCTGCTGCATCTCCACCTGCCAAGAAACGTAGATCACATTATGTTGTTTATCCTCCAGAAGTCCGATTTGAAATTGGGAAATATTCCACAGAACAAGGTGTCATGACTGCAGTCAGGTACTATGAAAGCAAGTATCATCAGAAAATCAACAAAAGCACATTGCATACATTTAAGCGTGATTACAAACTAAAGTTGACAGATACACCAGACCCTGACAAACTGTGCAAGGAGCTCCCAATAAAACCCAGAGGACGTCCCCGTCTACTCATGGCAGACACTGAAGGTGAATTAAAAAGTCTTGTAAAGACTTTGCGAGCAGAAGGTGCAGTGATTAATGGCAGGTTCTTGATTGCCATTGCTACTGGCATTGTAAAGACCAAAAGCCCTGAATTACTGGTAGAGAATGGTGGTACTTTGACATTTTCTAGACAGTGGTCATGGCTGTTTCTGAACAGAATGGGCTTCAGTAAGAGGAAAGGCACCAAGGCTGCCTGGAAAACACCAACTGATTTTGATGCCCTGAAAAAGGCTTTCTTAGGCAGAATTGCCACTGCAGCTCGGCAAAAGCTAATTCCACCTGAACTAGTTTTAAATCTTGACGAAACTGGTGTTAACTTGGTGCCATGCTCAGAGTGGACTATGGAGAAGGTGGGGAAAAAGCAAATCGAAGTGGCAGGATTGGGTGATAAACGTCAGATTACTGTAGTCCTGTGCTGTACTTTGTCTGGCCACTACCTGCCCCCTCAGACCATCTACCCTGGCAAAACCGACCAGTGCCACCCTTCATACAAATTCTCCTCTGATTGGCAGGTGACTCATAGTGAAAACCACTGGGCCAACTCACAAACTACAGTGCAATACATCGAAGGTGTCATTGTTCCTTATGTGCAAGTGATAAAAAACAAAACTTCAGCTACTGACTGTGCAGAGGACACTGCTAATACTGGATTTATTCCGTGGTCACACTACACCTGATGTCATCGAGGCTTTTGACAAACACAACATTGTTTCAGTGTTTGGACCTGCATCCTGCACCGACCTTCTTCAACCACTGGATATTTCAGTAAACAAGATTCTGAAAGACGAGTTAAAACTAAGTTTTACAGACTGGTATGCGGGTGAGGTGGCGGCCAAAATGACACAATCTGAGCCAGAAACAAAATTTAACATTGACCTCCATACGACGAGTATAAAAAATAGGCATGCACAATGGTTGGTGGCAAGCATTATGAAACTCGCAGCTCGGTCTGAGGACTGCAAGAGGGGGTTTGAGCAAGCAGGAATCCTACATGCACACTCCGAATGTCTAAATGGTCAGCCTTTTACACCAAAAGCAAAACTAAGTCTTGAGTCACACTGAATTTTACTTAAAATGTACTTTCTTTTTTTTTTTCAGATCCTGCCACAGAGGACGAATAACTGAGAGAGACGAGGCGTGAGAGAAGCAGCAAGAGCCTCATACGTGGGACTGTGTCTGACTGATCGAGAATCACATTTCGGAATTTTTACTTTCTGCACACAATAGTTTACAATAAAGAGTTTGCTTCACCTTACCATTTGCTTTCTTTGTTGTATTTCCAACCAAACACGACAGACGTGCCAAACGTTTTCGCCGGTAACGCAGAAGTGAAACTGACCGAACACGTGGTTCTCGCTAACGAATCCAGTAAACGGGCACCCCTCCCTCCGTCCCTCCATTGGCAACTACTGTGCATTCAAAGTATAATACAGCAAATGGTGGCGACATCCTTCCTAGTTACATACATGCAGGACAGGTAGGCATGTTGTTGATAAGCTGGTGGCTGGTGATGTTATATGCCATTACAAAGCAATTAAACTTTGCTGTAAAAATTATTTCGCTGAAAAAGAGTCTCCAGCGAATACAGTGAACATTTTTTTACAGTGAAGATTTTGAGTTCTACAGTATTAAGGACAAGCTTGGGAACTCTAAGGAGCAGGAAGCTGATTTACCTGTTACTGGGCCAAAAGTTGGGGTATTGCCAGATTCGCCCAATGAGGGGGATACAGCACAACTTTTGGAAACTGGGGATACAACTCAAGAGTCTAAGGGACATCAAAAACCTCTATTATCACACCTGTTTACAAAAATAAAAAAAGAAGCTGCACCGCGGAGGAATGCTGTAAGGATACAGTACAACGGTGGACTGGATATGAGACCTGATAGGCACCATGTGGGCAAATTGTTATTAAAGGACTCTCTGCACATCTCCCCGATAGAAGTTTTTGCTTTTATTAACATTTCAGGGGAGGACAATTTCGAATTAAGTTTTCACTCTTCGTATGCTCTCAATTTATTTTGGGTATCTGTACAACCAAGTTAAGTTCTCCCCCACGTGGACCCCCTTTTTGGTTATTCCATTGACTAAACCTCTGATAAAATTTGTAACGATCATGTTTTGGAATGAGGGGGTCCATGTGCCAAAGTTATGCGTATTGAAGCCAAGAATCCCAGGACAGAGTATTACCTGGGTGGAGTCTGAGTATCTGCATCAGAGGAGGAGAAGGACCTGGGAGTGATGATCACTAGTGACCTGAAGCACTCCACGCAGTGCAAGAAAGCGGCAGCAAAGGCAAACGAGATGCTGGGATGCATAGCTAGGGGAATCAGTAGTAGGAGAGAGGAGGTTATACTGCCCTTGTACAGGTCACTGGTAAGGCCACATCTAGAGTATGGGGTGCAGAACTGATGCCCACACCTCAAAAAGGACATTAACCTGCTGGAGAAGGTACAGAGGAGGGCTACAAAGATGATAGCCGGTCAGCAGGGCAAGGCATACGAGGAGAGGTTGAAGGCACTGAACATGTACTCCCTGGAAGACAGGAGAGAGAGAGGGAACATGATTGGGACATTCAAGTACTTGAAATAAAGTTGATAAGGAGAGTCTCTTCAAGCTGAGTGGCAACCATATCTCAAGGGGGCACAGTCTTAAGCTGGAGGGTGGAAGGTTTAGGAGGGAGGTCAGGAAGCACTTCTTCACAGAGAGGGTGGTGGACACTTGGAATGCGCTACCAGAAGAGGTCATCTCATTGAAGACAGTGGGCAGCTTTAAGAGAGGCTGGGATAGGCATAGGGGGAAGGTAAAAATCATGGGTAGGGAGGATGGAAGGAGTGGGGAGGGAGGGAGGGAGGGAAGGAACATTAGCTCAAGCTGTGGACCCTGCAAAACGAGCAGACTTGATAGACCAAATGGCCTTCCTCTGCTGGCTTCTTTGTATGTTTGTATGTAGAGGACTTTACTTATTGGTTGTCCCAGAAATGCGAGGTATTAAGCCCACCTGAGGCAATCCTAGATGCAGAAATGTTCTGGACTAGGGGTGGTGGTATAAGGTGAAACTCAGGCAAACAGAGTCTGGAATCGACCATATTCCAAATTCATTTATGTTGGGCCGTGATAGAGGGGTGTGCTTTTATGCTGGGCAACCTCAGGCATGTTACAAATGTGAGTCTAGAATTCATTAATCTAGCTGGTGTGATAACTGTGGGGAGATTGGCCACATTGCATTCCAGTGTGCCAACCACACTAAATGCGACCTGTGTGAGGATACCGGACATGTATTTACAGAATGTGCCTGGGCAGCCAAGAACAAGACAACATGCATGAGTCCAGATCTGCTGATACAACAAGCACAGGATTCAGTTTCCCGCCCGGATACTGACCTAAGGGAGCCTAGCCTACCAACCCTGTCTTCAGCTGAAGGAAAGCCCCCCCCACCTTCTACACCTAATAGAAACCCTATTTGTATGTGTCTCCTCCTCCCCCTTTTCCAGCCCCTCCCCACCCCTCCCTCCTGAATCTGATGTGTTACAGGACCCACCAGAGGATAGTAACCATGAGTCTAATCCTGTGTCTTCAGTAATACTGCCTGTGAGAAGATCAACAAGGAATATTAAGACCGTCCTGGCTCTGGTTGATTTCGATTCTGGCAATTCCTTTGCTGTACTGGCTACACAATGGGGGGGAATTCAGAGATGGGATGTGGGGACTCGGATTCCCAGTCCATCAAGGCAGACCTGATTACCCCAACGCAGCATCACGTGGGGAGGGAGCAATCTTAGACCTGGTTCTCTCAAATGGAGATGAAGAGAGGATCATAGATGTAGAAGGGTTGGTAGCCATCTGGGAACTATCGAGCATCGAACAGTATGGTTCACAATAAACACACCAATAGAGTCAAGCCATACAAAGGCAAAAGTATTGGACTTTAGGAGGGCTGACTTTGCCAAAATGGATGAGTGCCTAAGGAATGCACTAGCAAATGGGCAGGAAGGAGAGGTGGAAGAACAATGGGGAATAATAAAAACTGCCATCACAGAGGTAACAAGCCTTTGTGTGAAACAAATAAACAAAATGAAACGATGTAAGAAACCACTATGGTTCTCAAAGAAAGTGGCAGTGAAGGTTCAAGAGAAAAAGAAAGCATTCAGGAAGTACAAGGAATCACAGAAGGAGCAGGATAGAGAACTGTATCAGTTAAAGCAAAAGGAAGCTGGGAAGGCAGTCAGAACAGCAAAGGCCCAAACCGAGGAAAAGATAGCCAACTCAGTTAAAAAGGGGGATAAAACCTTTAATAGGTACATCAGGGAGCGAAGGAAGACCAAGGGAGGGATAGTGAAGGCTAATAGAGGGAGGAGGGTGGGCAGAGGTGACTGTGAAAAGGCAGAGATACTAAACAAATATTTTGCTCAGTATTTACAAAGGAAGAGGGGAGGTACCTAAAACAAATAGTAGAAACACTCTGGATACAGAAGTTGATACCAACCCATTTACAGAAGAAAGGGTTCTGAAAGAACTCTTAAAACTGAAGGTGGACAAAGCAATGGGGCCTGAAGGATTCATCCCAGAATTCTAAAAGAACTAAGGGTAGAACTAGTGACACCACTGACTACCCTCTTTAACAAATCACGGGAGGATGGGGTGGTACCGAGGACTGGAGGAGGGCAGATGTGATTCCCCTTCACAAAGTGGGAGCAAGGCAGAAGCAGGAAACTACAGACCTGTTAGTTTAACCTCAGTGGTAGGGAAAATGATGGAATCATTTCTGAAGGAAAGAATTGTCGAGTATCTAGAGGCCAGAGGGCACAGGACCCAAGGCAGCATGGATTCACAGTAGGAAGGTCATGCCAGACAAATCTGATAGATTTCTTTGACTGGGTGACCAAAGTAGTTGATCAGGGAGGGCTGTGGACATGGTCTACCTAGACTTTAGCAAGGCATTTGACACAGTCCCAAACAAAAGATTAATATACAAGTTAGCCTGCCTGGGAGTGGGTCCCAAGATGATAGCATGGGTAAAAAATTGGCTGGAGAATAGGACACAGAGTAATAGTAAATGGAGTCCACTCTGAAGAAAGTGGGGTTACTAGTGGGGTACTGCAGGGTTCAGTATTAGGACCGGTCCTCTTCAATGTCTTTATAAGCGACATTGCAGAGGGACTGGAAGGAAAAGTATGTCTCTCTTTGCAGATGACACAAAGATCTGCAACAGAGTTGATGCACAAGGTGGGGTGGAAAGGATGAGAAGGGACTTGGCAAGGTTAGAGGCAAGGTCAAATGTATGGCAGCTTAGATTCAATGCTAAGAAGTGCAAGGTAATGCACCTGGGAAACAAAAACCCAGGGGAAGAGTACACAATAGGGGGTGAGATACTAACAACAAAAATGGAAAGGGACCTGGGGGTAGTCAGATGACCTAAAGGTGGGCAAGCAATGTGAGAGGGCAGCAAGGAGGGCTGGGGGATACTGGGATGCATGGGAGAGGCATCACCAGTAGAAAACAGAAGTTATTATCCCTCTGTACAGACAGCTGGTGAGACCCCATCTGAGTACTGCATGTAGTTCTGGAGACCCAATCTCAAGAAAGACATAGACAGGATGGAAGCTGTCTAGAGGAGGGCAACTAAAATGGTGCAGGGTCTGCACCAGAAGACATGTGAAGAGAGACTAAAGGAGCTTAATATGTATAGCCTCAAGGAAAGGAGGGAGAGGGGGGGACATGATAGAAACTTTCAAGTACCTCAAGAGAATCAACAAAGTCCAAGAGGGTAGCATCTTTCAAAAAAAGATTTGTGCAAGAACAAGGGGGCACAATTTGAAGATAGAGGGGGCTGACTCAGAGGTAATTTAAGGAAGTATTTTTCACAGAGGTTGTGGATATGGAGCAGCCTTCTGGAGGAGGTTGTGGAGTCAAAACAGTGGTGGAATTCAAGCATGCATGGGACAGTCATAAGGCAATTCTAGGGGGTGGGGGTAGGAAGAAGTAGGCTGCTGGTTAACTAGGATCTGCAGCTTATCCATCAGGTAGGGAAATGGGCAGACTGGGTGGGCCAAGCGGTCCTTATCTGCCGTCAAATTCTATGTTTCTATGTTTCTATAAGGGGAAGAAGAAAAAGAGAAGGAAAAAATATAGTTCATCACTCAATAGTTTAAGGTCCGACTTCTTTTTGTGTTGGATCTTTGAATGTACATAGCATACTGAATTCAAGGAGAAGAAATGTTTGTGATTATGTACATAGAAATCTTATAGATATCTGCTTTATACAAGAAACGTGGATGTTTACTAGCGATCAGGCAAGGTTTTTTTCAGAAAGAATGGATTTGGTGCCCTTCCTTTTGGTCCTTTGGCACAGAAACGGCTGATGGGGTGGGGTTCTTGTTTAATTCTTATGACTTCAGCCTGATTAAATTAATAGATCTAATCCCTAGCAGATTACTAGTTTTAGATGGGTAGTAGAAACAGATGGACTGTAGACTGATCAATGTCTATTGTTCACAGGTCAAAGCTGAAAGAGTGGCACTTTTTGACACTTTGCAAACTTTTTTGATTACCTCCTATAAGGTTTTCTTATGTGGGGATTTTAATTGTGAAATAAAATCAAAAGCTCGGGGGGGGGGCAGCGTGACAAGGGAAAAAGATCTACTGTGACTGTAATGCACTGCGGAGATTAGTAGAGACTGCTGATCTTTTGGAGGGAAGCAAATATCAGACAAGTGGTCCTCAGTTTACTTATAAAAGAAATAAATACACCTCAGTCATAGACCACATGTTTCTCTCAAAAAATCTTCCCCAATTTCAGTTTACAACTAGGCATCTAGAATTTTCAGATCATTTAGCACTGCACTGCATTTTTTCAAACACTCCAACAAGGCCACAACATAGGCCTAGATGGAAATTGAACTCTTCTGTTTTATCTAATCAAAAACTGACACCTAAAATTAGAGAACTGTTATTGGCCCATCTGTTAGTTTTTTGTACACCGATCTGGGAGACTGGTGGGCCGATTCTAAGGCGGACCTCAAAACTTTGCTCATCAAACAAGGGAAGTATGTGGAGAATGACAGATTCCTTAAATATCTTAGATCACGGCAACAGTTACAATACCTTTTTTCTATAGTAAATACTTCTAGACAGAATTATACAGCCGAAATTGATCAATTCAAAAAGGATATGAAGGAGTATTAATACGATAGAGCTAACACTGTGACAGCATTATTACAAAACGGAACAAAAATATCCCCTCAAGGGGATCCTTTTGAGGCATTCAAAAAATTTAAAGACTCCATTCTTTAAAGAACAAGAATGGAGGTATACTGCACTCTATGGCAGATCTTCATAGTATTATTAAAGAGTTTGTGTCATCTCATAACCCCCCAGAACCCCCTTTGGAGGCAGCGATAAAACTCTTTCTGCAAAAAATTTACATTCTTGGGGTCCCGGAAGGGGCTCAGGAGATGACAATTCCTATTAAGGTGGTGGAGATTGAAGAGGCAATTAAAACTCTGAAAAATGGTACATCTCTGGGTCCTGATGGCCTAACAAACTCTACAAAACCTTTCCCAAAGAATCTTCATTATGTTTAGAAATATTATTTAGTTATCTTCTATCAGCATATAGTATTCCGCTGTGGTTTACAGAAGGATTACTGATTTTTTTGTTTAAATCAGGGGATAAATCTTCATTGGACAATTGGAGGCCAATTACCATTCTAAATTCCCATTATAAAATATTGACATACATTTTGAACACTCGGCTTAGGTCTTATGCAAGTTTGGTCCTCTATCCCTTACAGTTCTGTGGCCCACCAGACAGGAAGACCCAGCATGCTCTCATGATAGTTAGAGACCTGATAGATTACTTAACATTACATGAGAAGTTTGGGTGCATCGTCTCAGTGGACCAATACAAGGCCTTTGATAGGGTCTATAGGGTCTATCACCCTTTTTAATTTTTTGACTCTACAGGCGTATGGTATACCAGCACAAATGATAAGGTGGGTACAATCACTATACACCACAGCAGTAGTACATCCGGTATTTAGAAACCAAGTTACAGATGGGTTTCATATAATGACAGGGGGTAAGGCAAGGTTGCCTTCTTAGTCCCTTTTTATATATATTTACAATCGATCCTTTGATTCGATCATTAACTGATTCTCCCCAGTGAATAGGGGTGTTCGGGGCTGACAAAGATATGGCAATCTATCTGCAAGCTTATGCGGATGATATCTGTTTATTTTTTTCAGACCATAAACAGTCTTTCTAGAGTTTATGAATGAATATTCGCGGGTTTCAAATTCAAAACTGAACACCCAGAAAAGTAAAGGTCTGTTTATAGGGAATGGATACCCTGGCCCAGAAGTTATTCATGGAATCCAGATCTCCTGAGATCCTTTGAAAATTTTAGGTATACAGTTTGGACTCCAAAATGTTCCCACCCTCAATTGGGAAACTACCCTAAATAACATGGACTATAAAGTCCAACGCTGGAAAAAGTGGAAATTGGCTAAACTAAAATGAATACATGTGATTAAACAGTTTATCATGCTGGCCCGGTGGCACAGAGGGCTGAGGCGCTGGTGCCTTACCTCGAACTACGCCAGCGGCCCGGGTTCGGAAACAGACTCGAGGCGCCGGGGGTTGGTAGGGGAGGAGAGGATTGAGTGTCTGCAGGACTGCTCTTTTCTTCTGGGGTGGGTAGTGGGATCACTTCGCTCTGCAGTGGTCCCCAGTGGAGACCAGGAGCACTGCACAAGCGTCACAACACTGGGAGGAACCAAAAAATGGAAAAACAGCCTGAGATTGGCTGGATGACAGCAGCCAGCCTATCAATGCCTCCAAAGGGCCTCCCATGGAAGTTTCATCTACCTCAGCAGCACCCCGGGACTGAGAGAGGAGTGTGCCGGGTGTCCCCACCAGTGCCTTCCCCCTCGGAGGAGGGGGACCCACTCAGCGAAGGGTTATGTCAGGCTACCCCGGGGGTCAGGCTGCAATGTGAGGTCAGGGGTTCTGGGGAGGATGAGTAGTAGGATGATGTGGGGACTATGGCTGCCAGAAGGAGTGGCGGATCCTGGGCACATCGGCGAAAAGAAATAATGCAAAAAAAAAAAATAAACAGCTTATCATTCTTATGATTCTGTATGTAGCTATGATTCCTCCCAGTTCACCTGGAAACTAAACTATATAGCCTTTTTTTCAGATGCTATGAGGTAATAAACTTAACCCCATAAAATGACAATATACACATTTAACAAAAGAAAATGGTGGTTTGGGTATGGTTGACCTGGTGGTCTTTTTCACACTGTCTTTTGCTCCCAGACTGTAAAATATAGCTTGATTCCCACAAACTCAGTCACTTCATTTTTGATAAAGGCAAATCTGACTAGATATTTCTCAGCATGGCATCTAACTCCTCCCAAAGTATCAGGGCACCTGCATATACAGTACTAGAGTTTTTCAAACCAGCAGCTCAAAAATTATGTAAATGGAGACTGTCTAAGTAGTGCATAAGGGACACTAATGGGCCTAAATTGTATCAAACAGTTATGGCGGCAGTATACCCGGAGGAGCCAAGTTTTAAAAATTGCCCTAGTTCTCTGATTCCGGGTGTTCTGCAACAATTGAATAACACTAGAATCCCACCCCACATGTGGGAATTTCTGTGGCTGACAGTGTATGGGAGGATCAGTGTAAGAGGTAATGTTAAGCATAAGGCTAAAGAGAAAAGGAACTGTCCATATGAGGCCTGTATAAACCAGGAAGAGTCCATGGAACATTTTTTTTTCCAGTGCTCCTATGCCAAATCCCTCTGGAAATTTCTCACCTCCAAATGGGAAATGGGGTGGTTATTGTGGTTGCAGTATGATAATTTGGTTTTAGGTCACTTTCACAACATAAGGAAAGCCTATCATAAAGATTCATTGGTAGTCTTTTGCTGTTGTTTAAAATTCTATTTATGGCAGGCTAGATGCCAATGGGCACTGTACCAGAAGTTAATGCCTCAAGAGACGGTAGGGAAGCTCATTCAGCAGGCAATGGAGAAGGTCTATATTAAGGATTCTGAGGTAAATACGACAAGGAAGGTTGCGAATTGGTGGAAAGAGTTCCCCATGTTTATTAAATATAAATGAATAGGGATGTGTTCATATCTGAATATATATCTATCAAACTAAATGGTTAGGGAGTAGTTGAAAGATTAAGACATTTGAGGGAGGTGTTGAGGGAATAGGTGTGATGTAACACTGTTTAAGTTATGTTTGGAAGTTTTGGTTTTGCTTTATTTTTTTTTTTATCCTGAGTTTGTGTGACTATAACACAGTGTCCTGGATAGTCAAAAGGGTTGAGCATGGTGCAACAGGGATGTGCAGCCCACTGATGCGCCCCGGCGCGATATTGAAAGGGGCAGGTTTCATAAGTTTCATAAGATTATCAAGCAGAATAGACTTACATCCTTTGATTGCTTGCCCTCTAAACTATTTCATTTTTGTTAACATAAAACCTATCTAGTCCTATTTTAAACAGTTCCATTGTAGTACTGGATACCACCTCAGCAGGCAAGGTGTTCCAAATGAAAGGTACCCTTTGACTGAACCAACTTTTCCTTTTCTTCAGAGTCCATTGAGATGTTACTAGCTAAAGATGGTGCCCCCTGGTATTATACTTAGATTCTTTGATAGTAAGACTGTATTCTTTCCACAAAATCTTATTATGTAATGTCCTATAGGACATACACAAATCCCCCCTCAGTCTTCTATACTACAATGTATAGATGTCGAGATATTTCAGTCTTTCCTGGTATGATAATTCTTTGTTACCTACTACTGCCTTAGTTGCTCCACGTTGGACCCTTTCCAGTTTTAGTATATCCCCCCTCTTATATGGTACCCATACTTGGACTCCATATTCCAGATAGGGCCGCACTAAGGCCTGATAAAGGGGAGTAATAACTTTCTTGCCTCTACTTTTTATGTGGCGAAGGATACAACTGAGTCTTTGGTTTGCAACTTTGGTAACGTTGTTGCAATGTGTGGTGAATTGTAAATCAGAGGATATTGTTACCCCATGATCTTTTTCCTCAACTGTAGTTTGTAGAATAGTTTCCCTGATTTTATAAACAGATTTGGGATTGAGTTTCCCCAGGTGCATAACAACACATTCGTTCACATTTAGTTTGAGTTTATTCTTAAGAGTCCAGGTTGCTATGTCTAGTAAGGCATCCTGCATGCTGTTTTGCTCCTCCCGAGTATTAACTATAGATCCCAGTCTACAGTCGTCTGCAAACTTCGTTAACCATATATTACTATATTTACAGCCTAATGGTGATATATATATATATATATATATATATATATATATATATATATATATATATATATAAAATAAACACAGACCCAAAATGGACCCTTGTGGTACCCCACTTGTCACCCTTGCCCAATCTGATAGAACTCCATTCACAGTCACCCTCTGTCTCCTTCCTCGTAGTCATGAGGCTATCCAGTTAACCAATTTTGGATCCACTCCCAATTGATGTATGGTACACACCATTTCTTTATGGGGCAGTTTGTCAAATGCTTTGGAGAAATCCAAAAAAGCCACATCTACGGCATTTCCTTCATCCAGTGCTTTCATTACATGTTCATAAAAAACTAACATGTTGGTCTGACAGGAATGGGATGTAGTGAATCCATGTTGAGTTAGATCTAATTGATTAGTTGCCTCCAGTTGAACTTGTATAATATCCTTATTTATGCCCTCCAGGATCTTACATATTGGTGATGTCAAGCTAATAGGTCGAAAGTTACCTGGGATGGAGCTTGAGTCTTTTTTCCAAATTGGGACAACGAGGGCATCCCTCCATCCTTGTACTACTATCCCTGTATCAATAGATTTTTGGAAAATATGAGTTAGTGGGGATGCTAAATGTTCTGACTGTTCCATTAGGTTTCTGGGGTGAATGTTATCTGGTCCAGGGGATTTGTTAGTTTTGAGTTTTTTTAACCTATTCATAACTTCTACCACATCGATTTTTATATTACCAGAACTAATTTGTAAACTGGTTGTGGAGGTATCAATTATGTTGTCCTGCTTATCAAATACTGAACAGAAGTAATCATTCTGGATATTTGCTGTTTCCATGTCATTGGTTTTGATTCCTTCTGAATTTAAATAAGGGTCTATTTTATGTGATGCACAACTCCCAATGTGCCGGGGTGCAACAGTAATGTATGCGGCGCAAGTGCGGGGGGCGTGCCCATGCATATGCGGCACATCCTGATATTTAGCCTGGGATGTGCAGCGCATATGCTGGCACAAACCCACCTTGCACCACTCAGGGGGGCGCAAAGATGTGTCTGGTAAAACCAGAAACAAGTCCAGGCCACCCAGAGGCAAGCTGCCATATTGCAGGGTGCACTACGGCAGCCACCAGCCGTGGGTGACCACCCGCTCCAACCCAGAACATGGACCCCAAGCCTCCTGCCCTGGGAGCGTTGTGCCCTCCTCACCCTATCGCCCAATCATGGGTGACTGTGCATGTAAAACCCTGGTGGTCCAGTGGATATCCCCCCACGGCCCGATTGCGAGCATAGGTTTTATGAAGGTCCCAGGGTGGCCTGTGGATACCCCCATCTTGCCTGATCACGGGCATAGGTTTTATGAAGGTCCCAGGTGGACCTGTGAATCCCCCCCCTTGCCCGAACGTAGACAGCAGTATTATGGAGGTCCCAGGTGGACCTGTGAAATCACCTCCGATCACAGGTGGCAATAACACAAGGGACCCTGGTGGTCCAGTGGTACCCCCTCCCCACCCGCTCACTGAGGTCCCCACCAGCCAGCACCTCCCCTATCATTGGTGGGCGGCAGCACCCTGCCCGCATGCTGCCTGGCTGCCCGCCGAAAGACAGCATACAGTACTGTCTGTATGCCTATTGGTCCACTGCATGGACCAATGGGCACGCAGACCATAGTGCACTACATAGGCCCGATATGAGAATGAGCGTGGTTCATTCACACATCGAGCCTGTGTAGTACAGTATGATCTGCGCACCCATTGGTCCATGCAGTGGACCAATAGGCGTACAGACAGTACTGTATGCTGTCATTCGGCAGGCGGCATGAGGGTGAGGGCTCTGATGATGGGGGGGTGCTGGGTGGCGGGGACCTCAGTGGGCGGGTGGGAGGGGGTATCACTGGACCACCAGGGTCTCTTGTGCTATTGCCACCTGTGATCGGGCATTGGGGGGAGGTTTCCACTGGAACTCCAGGGACTTACATTGCAGGTACGCCCACAATCGGGCAAGGGGGGGGGAGTTCACAGGTCTACCAGGGACCCTCATAATACTTTAGCCCATGTTCAGGCAACAGGGGACTTTCACAGGTCCACCTGGAACCTCCATAATACTTCTGCCCACGTTCAGGCAAGGGGGGAGGATTTCACAGGTCCACCAGGGACCTTCATAATACTCATGCCTGCGATCGGGCAAGGGGGGGATACACAGGTCCACCTAGGACTGTCTTTATACTTATGCCCATGATCAGGCAAAGGGGGGGCACCACTGGTCCACCATGGACCTGTTCAGTCCACATGCCTGCGTTCAGGTGAATGGGAGCGGGGACCACCTTGGATCTGCAGGGTGGTGGTCCCCGATGGCTGCAGCCTGGCCGGACGACAGGCACAAGTCACCAGGGACAAGCGCACCACATACAAATGGGGCTATAATGACACGCAAATGGCCCCATTTGCACCTTGCATGCATAATGCTCTCATTTGCATGCCCAGTACTGAACATTATGGTTGATGCACCCAGCACAACTGCACTTGCGCTGGTGCATCCCCCTGCTCCCTTCTGCCACTTGTACTGGTGCAGTGCCACTGCGTCGTGCACAGTGCGTGTGCCCTCAGTGCCATATTCAATGATGCTGAGCCATGGCACAGCACCATTAAATATTGCCTGGTCCCTGTCCTTGCGCAACCCAGTTACACTGTGCCCAGGTTTGTGCCCCTGCCTGGCGCAGTCTGAATATCCAGCCCAGTATGTAAATGAAATAGCTTTTATGAAATTGTTGTTTTTTGATGTTATTACAATAAAAATTTCCCTACTCATTTCAAGATGTGCCATGGGATCTTTAACATCCACCTGACCCATCAACAGAACAGGCAGATGGGACCTTGGTTTAACGTCTCATCTGAAAGATGGCACCTCAGGAGTGCAGCACCCCTGTCATGCTGCACTACTGCATCAGTATTGGTTAACCCGAGTGCCTGGTGTGGGGATAGAACCCACTGCCTTCTGATCTCCCGGCCTCGGAGGCGAGTGTGCTACCTGATGAGCCACTGACACTGCTACTGTATTTAGGAAGACCATGGAGGAGCATGTGGCCAGATTACTGAAAGTCTTAGATCAATTACAAGAATTTAGACTCAAGCTTTCTATTGACTAGTTCCAATTTTTCCAAAACTCATTCAAATATGTGGAACATATAGTATTAGTCCAAAGCATACAAACTGACTCCAGTAAAGTGATGGTGTTAACCACCTGACCCAAACAAAGAAACTTGAAAGACTTGCAACGATTTTTGGGGTTCTGTGGCTACTACAGATGATTTGTCAAAGACTACACATGAGTGGTGAGACCACTGCTGAACTTCATGCAAGGCTACCTGCCCACCAATAAAGGCAGGAGAACAAAGACATCTGATGCTACTACTGAACCTAAACAGCAGATCGTCTGTAGAAGATGATTTCACTGGGCCTTGCACAAGCTGTTGCTTCTGTGACCCACAGCCATGGCCATGCCTGGGACTTAGTGTTCTCACTGGGCTGGGAGACAGTATAGCGCCAGTGGGTTAAGGATCTGAACTGCAAATCTGGAGACCTGGGTTTAAATCCCACAGCCCACACTTGCATACTGTGTGACCTTGAGCAAGTCACTTAACCTCCCTGTGCTCCCAGGTTGCACCTGTAAACAAACTCTCAGCTTAGTGTGCCACTCCTTGTTAAACAATTTAAAAGAAAAACAAAAGGTAATGGACCTCAGGATTGAGCCGGTCATTAGTTCTGATCATTGTACGATGCAGTTCTCATTCAGGGCCTCCCCCTGTTAGTCCCTCCCTTGTTGAGATGGTCTGCTACCACCCATTGAAGGGGTTGTCCCCAGAGGGACTGATGGCAGTGCTGAACTTTTCTGGTGTGAGTGCTGCCTGTGTGGCAGGTGCATATGAGGTGGTGGCAGCCTATAATAGTGCTGTCTCCAAGGCACTAGACTCCATTGCACCAATCTGTATACAACCCAGGTCTTCTCACTTGAGCTCCCCATAGTTTGATGGGACTCTCAAGGAGATAAAGACCAAGGATCAGAACTTGGAGCATTGTTGGTGGAGGACTCAGTCCTAGGAGGACAAATTGGCTTTGAGAATTCACTACGGTGAATATCAAAGGGCAACCAACCATAAAAAGGCAATGTTCTTGTCCATGGAGATTGCTGCAGGGAGGAACAGACCAGCTCTGCTTTTTTGGACTGTAGATAGGCTACTCCATCCTATCCATCTGCAGCCAAAAGAGCAGTTTCAGTCACTCAGTGTGGGAGTTTGCTCTGTTCTTCTCAGAGAGGGTGTCCTCCATTAGGGCCAGGATCTCCCCAGTGGGGCAGAAGCAGCCTCGCAGTGTTCAGCTGCACATTTTCAGAGGCACACTTACTGTTTGGGATGAGTTTATGCCAGTGGCAGAGATCGTTGAGGTAATCTCAAAACTGTGGCCCACATACTGTGAATTGGACCCAGGCCTGACACGTCTCTTACTGGAATGTGCTGAGTCCAGTGGTCCAGTGTTTGCCAAGATCGTCCAGTGTTCACTTTTGGAAGGATTCCGCCCCCCCCGATGCTTTGAAAGAAGCACTGGTGAAGCCCCTCCTAAAGAAACCATCTTTCGACTGAGGTCTTGGCAAATTATCAACCAATCACCAACCTCCCATTCTTGGGTAACGTTGTTGAGTAAGTGGTGGCTCTGCAGCTTGAGGCACACCATGCAGCCTATGACATCTATGAGCCATTCCAGTCTGGATTTAGGTCAAGGCATAGCATTGAAACAGCGTTAGTCAGGGTGCAGAATGATTTCCTCAGGGCAAAAAATAGAGGGGACTGGTCAATTCTTATTCTCCTCAGCTTTTGATACTGTGGACCATGTAGTGCTGCTGGATCACCTTAGGGGGCTCGGTAGACTCACCGGTACTGTCATCAACTGGGCAGAGTCCTTTCTCACAGGCAGGATGCAGAGGGTAGAGAGTGGGAATTTCTTCTTCTGCCCAAAGTCCCGGCCTTATGGAGTTCCTCAGGGCTCGATCCTGTCGCTTATGTTGTTCACAATGTATATGCTTCCCCTGGGTGAGATCATTAAACAATAAAACTTGGGTTTCCACTGTTATGTAGATGATACCCAGCTGTATATGTTTTTTGCTCCTAGGACGAGTGATGCTGTGGAGGTGCTTAATAGATGTCTGGCTGGGATCCAAGATTGGATGTCCTCTAGCTGGCTGAGACTCAGCCCTGACAAGATGGAGGTATTAGTGATTGAGCCTGGTTGCCGGCATGATGTGAGCGCTACTGGGGCGGGAACAGGGTTATTCCTGGGCCCTACCCTGTTGGCAGCTTCCACTAAGGTGAAGATTCTGGGTGTCATCCTTGACAATGGGTTGACACTTGAGGCTCAGGTGTCATCTGTCATCTGTCATCCAGAGTGGTTTCTGCCACCTATAGAAAGTCACCCAGATTAAAACCTTCATTCCGCCTGGTGACCTACCCTCACTGGTGCATGCTTTTTTCATGTCGAGGCTCGATTACTGTAATGAGCTATACTTTGGGGTCAGTGGAGTATCCTCTGTCACCTGTAGCTAGTGCAGAATGCAGCGGCCAGGTTGCCGACAGGCCTTATAAGATCGTGGCATGTGACCCTGGCCCTGTGTGACCTGCACTGGCTGCTGGTGAGATGGAGAATCACCTTCAAGGTGGGCTTGCTCACCTATAAGGCCCTATACAGTTCGGGCCCTGGCTATCTGAGTGACCTCCTGATGCATGTCCACCTTGGGCACTCACTCCGCTTCTCCACTGAGGGCCTCCTAGCAGTTCTAGGGCCTGCTAAAAACCTCAAGAGATCATGCATTTGAGCTGGCCGGCCCAGCCCTTTGGAACTCGCTTCCAAGATCCTGGAGGGAGGCCCTGTTGGTGGAGGCACTCAAGTGGGGTCCGAAGGCACATTTGTTTAGAGAAACATTTGGGACCCAGTTATAAGACCATCAAAAACTGAAAGTGACATAGAAATTATCCAAAAAGATCTGGATAAAATTGTAAAATGGACAGACGAATGGGCCGGGTTGAAACTTAACCAGGACAAATGTAAAGTTATGCACTTAGGAAAAAATAACCCCAAGTACACATATCACATACATGTGCTGTCATTACAGGAATCAAGTAGTGAAAGGGATCTTGGCATTCAAATATCCGAGGACGTCAGTTCCTCAAAACAGATAATTGAAACTGTAAGAAAAGCAAATAAAATCGTCTGAGCAATTAGGAGAAACATCTCTTCAAGGGAAAAAGAAGTACTCATGCCCCTTTTTAGGATACATGTGAGCCCACATCTCGAATTTGTCTCTCAGTTATGGAACCTGTTTAAGAAAAAAGAAAGTAATGACCTAGAAAGAGTTTAGAGAAGATTTACAACGTCTATCAATGGACTAAAGGAAAAAACTATGAAGAACGTCTTTTTTCCCTAAATCTGATGTCACTTACTACTAGGTGAATAAGAGGTGACATGCTATTTATGTTTGATATAATGCAGGATTGCACTTTACTTAATGAATTGAATATCACATTCAAAGATGGAATAATGGAGACTAGGGTACACCCATTACAAATTAATGGAATTAAGTTTAGGAGTAACTCTAGGAGTATTTGTTTACTTCAAGGATTGGTGAACACGTGGAATAACTTGCTAATGGAAGTAGTGATAAGTACAACTAAGACTGAATTTAAAGAGAAACTAGATACTAGCATTTTCAATGGAGGTAGAATTATGTACTTCAGATAAGCCCTATAGGAATAATAATGGGCACACACCTTCTAGCTCCGGACAATCCACAGTGTGAACCATAGTGTAAGCCTTAGGAATTGTTCTGCTGAATTGCTATTTTATTGACACTTATTTATACTCTTGTAGTGATCTGTCATTAGCAATTGTTTATTATTGCTTACTACTTTGCACCTCTACTTATTTGTACAGCACCTAGAACATCCAGGATTGGGCGCTAAAGAAATGAAGCTTTACTTACTTGTTTCAAGCCATCTGAACCTTTTAGTTAGAGGTGGACCACAGACTATGACAAAGCTTTTGATGAAATAATCTACTGACTGACTCATGCACCAGTCCTAGCATATAAAGACCATCAAAAGCCCTATATTCTGCACACAATCACCAGCTTCAGTGGTCTCGGGGCTGTCACCTATCAGTGCTACCCAGAAGGATGCGCCTGGTTGCCTCTGCAAGCCGAAGTCTAAACATTGCTGAAAAGAAAAGTCTTCTGCACAAGACAGAATTTCTTGCTTTGAAGTGGGCTATTGTGGACCACTCCATGAGTATCTTTATGGGGTGCATATTACTAACTGACAACAACCCTTTAACGTATGTTCAAACCATTGCATAACTTGACGCAGCCGGATATAGGTGGCTGTCAGCCTTGCCCACATATAACTCCTGTGTTGAGTACTGGCCTGGCCTGAATCACATTGATACAGATGCTCTGTCCTATCGCCCAATGGCATCTTCTGCTGACAAACAAGCCTGGGTACGAAACCCAGAACAGACTGTGAAGGCATTGAGCAAGAAATTTGACACGGATGAGCAGCCAACCACAGAAATTGCCACTCACCTTGTAGACAGCCTTGGCACCCCTGCTGATTGTAACCCTGTTGCTTACTGTAATTTAGCTGCCTTAGATCTAAAATCATTGCCCCAAATGACCAACCCAGACTTACAGAGAGAGCAAATGTTGGATTCAAGCATATGTGATGTACTCAGCACCCTCTAGAAAGGAGGTGATGCTACCCAAGTAATTACCAGTGATCCAAATGCAAAACTGTTACTAAGAGCAATGCAATGGGGCCTGATGGGATTCACCCCAGAATTCTAAAAGAACTAAGGGGAAAACTAGTAACACCATTGACTATCCTTTTTAACAAATCATGGGAGGATTGTGTGGTACCTGAGGACTGGAGATGGGCAGATGTGATTCCCCTTCACAAAAGTGGGAGCTAGACAGAGGCAGGAAACTACAGACCTGTCAGTTTGACCTCAGTGGTATGGAAAATGATAGAATCACTTCTGAAGGAAAGAATTGTTGAGTACCCAGAGTCCAATGGGGCACAGGACCCAAGGCTGCATTGATTCATAGCAGGAAGGTCATGTCAGATGAATCTAATTGATTTCTTTGACTTGGTGACCAAAGTAGTAGACCAGGGAGGGGCTGTGGACATGGCCTACCTAGACTTTAGCAAGGAAGTTGTGTAATGAAGCCCTGCCTGTTGCCTAAGGGGTCAGTGCTATGGCGCTAACGACAGGTAGAGGAAGCCCATTGCAGGCCCCACTCTGCCACCGGACACAAGGGCAGAGGGGCTACTACTACACATTGGGGAACAATGAATGTTAAAACTATATGGTTTGCCTGCAAAAAGACTTGAATTTGGGACTATGCATAGACACTTTGCAGTAGCAGCCATATTTGCCACCTTTGACCTTCAAGCAGCCAATCTAAGTCGTAAGAGCCTGGAGGACTTCCGACTCCTGGGAAGTGGGTATGGACAATGCTTTGGTGTCTAAACAGCCAATCAATCAGGCATTGAGGATACCTAATGCATATTAATTCTGCAGATGGACTGCTGTGTTCAACCAATGGGAAGCTGCCATTCTCTCCTCAGACCCCAGGGACAGATTCAGCTAGGAGCAGTTGGCCTGAAGCTGTCCACCAGAGAGGAGGGTTACCGTGTGCTGTGAAAAGCATTCTGGCAGTCTGCCAAAGACTGGGAGACTGGCTTAACTTTCCAGTGTCTGGAAATCCCATAGTGAGAGTCACCTGATCAGTTGGGAATAATTCCCTCGGCACGCTGAGAAAGACTTCTGCCTGTAAGGAGGGATGAACTGTGATTTGCCAAGAGACTGAAGTACTTGCCTGAGGCCTGAAGCAGAACTGGGAGGAGCCCACAGAGCTTCCATTTGCCTGGGAAAACCCAGACAGTAGTTTGCGATGTGGCATCTGGAAGTTGGGACACTAGCGGAGAGAATGTTTGCCCCTCCAGTCTGGGGATGAAACAGAGTCTGTCTCCAGAGGTGCCTGCACCTGTAGTACGCAACAAGAAAGAAACTAGGTGATTCCTGAGCTCCAGAAGAGGAAATTACCACAGGCCAGGACAGTGTGGGGAATCAGCCAGGTAATGTCACCACTAGGCACTACCCATCGTCTCCCCCAGAGGCGTGTGGCCCTGGTCCTCAGTACTGGTGCATTACAGTGATCCTGAGAGGCAACTCAGAAGGTGACAGGTCACCAGACCATTCTGCCTCTGCTGTCAACAGGTTTCACTGCTCAAGGCCCAAGCTCTCCGGCCTGCCTGCTGTTGTCTCCCCGACCCTGCCATCTATCTATGGAACCATGAATAACAGAGGGCTTGCCCTGACCTGGAGTGTTTGTCAAAAGGCACCAACACTGCCCAACCCGTAACAATGTTCAGGCTTGCAACTCCTTAGCTGGGTACCTAGACGGAACATTAGGTGGGCACTGGTATCATTGGGGAGGTGGGGTAATTGGACTGTGGTGTTGCTGTTGGGGGGTGGGCACTGTGCATGCCATTGTTTAATAACCTTTATTGACAGTTTGCTTGTTTTTTGTCTGCATCCCATTCCTTTTTCCCTTTTAATAAATAGTTTGTTGTTGCTTGATACTGCCTGTGATCATATTAACGAGTGTCATTTGCATGTACAGTAAAGTATTACAGTTGATGTTGGCAATCCATGTGTAGAGCGACTCTGAGGGGAGGTGGTAGGTACAGCATCCCAGGGGGTTGTACCATACAAAAATCTGACTCTGGGTGGAGGCACCACACTATTTATTTTCTATTTGGGAAAGAACCCCATTTTCCACCAGAAACAAAGCCCAGGCCCCTTAACCTTGTTGGGCCCACAAGGCAGGGGCAGTAGCCCATTGTTACACGGTGCCCGGGTTATAATTATATTGTAGCCTTACAGCAACATTCAGTAAACTGCTAGTCTGGAGCTTTTCTGAGGGAAGCACTCAGGGACAGATTAATGCGTGGTTTAAAAAGTGAATCAATTTAAAAATGTCTATTGTCTGAAAAGGTCCTGACTTTTCAATCTACTTTAGAAATTGCTTTAGCCATGAAATTGGATTCAAAACTGCACAGGAGCCTGCAGGAAGATACTTTACAGGCTGATGGCGTACATAAAGTGTAGGGCAGTGAGGCTACTGCAGCTAAACAGCTCCCGAGTAGTAAATATACTGAAAAATGAGGGAAGCCCAAGTCTCTTCAGGGGGAAGGAATACAAACATGGGACATCTGCAAGCTTGCACTAGGTGGGGCAGGACACATTCACTTAACATCTGCAAATTTAAAAATGAAAAATGCCACCAGTGTCTCAAAACTGACCATACTGCATACAGCTGTAAAACCAGGAGGGCACCAGTAGCAGCACATTGTGTAGAGGACAGTTTTGAGATAAGCAGCACTGCTAAAGATGACTGTTTTGGGCTACATACAGCGTACACAGCAAGTGAAGGTGAAAAAGGGATATATATTAAAATGCACTTAGATGATACACCTGTGAATATGCAGCTGGACATTGGAGCAACTGTAACAATAGTTCTAGAGACATAGAATCATAGAAAATTATAGCAGAAAAGTACTGGCAGGCCTACCAAGTCTGCCCAGTATACCCAGCAAGCTGCTAGGACTTTTGCTAATTCCTATCATGTCCCACTCCCCCACATCTAAAAGACTGTTGTATCTATCCCATGCTCTCTTGAAGCCCCCCACAGTTTCTGTCCCTATCACCTCATCTGGGAGTCTGTTCCAGTTATCCACCACCCTCTCTGTGAAGTAGAACTTTCTAATGTTTCCTCTGAACCTTCCCCCCCAATATCTGTGTATCATGCCCCCCTTGTTCTTGTTTGCCCCTTGCGCTGGAAGAGGTTTCCTATTGGCACCTTGTTTATACCCTTGATGTATGTGAAGGTCTTAATCATGTCCCCCCTCTCCCTCCTCCGATCCAGGGAGTACATGTTTAGCTCCTTCAGTCACTCCTCGTATGCTAACTGCCCAAGGCCCTGCACCATTTTGCCGCCCTCCTCTGGACACGCTCCACTCTATCCACATCCTTCTTGAGGTATGGTCTCCAGAACTGGACCCATACTTAAAATGTGGCCTGACAAGCTGCCTGTACAAGGGTATTATGACCTCCCTCTTCATACTAGTTATTCCCCTACCAATACAACCCATCATCCTGTTGGCCCTTGCCACCGCCTTCTCACACTGCCTTGTCACCCTTAGGTCCCTTGAAATGATTATACCAAGGTCCCGTTCCAGCTCAGTAACTTCTAGGGCATGCCTCCTATTCTGTACTCGGCATCCTGCTTTTTGTTTTGGTTTTTTTGCCAAAGTGCATGATCTTGCACTTCCTTGTATTGAAGGACAATTGCCATTCCTTGGACCATCCCTTCAGTTTCTCCAGATCCCTGTGCATACTTTCAACTCCCTCCAGTGTATCCACCCTATTACAGATCTTTGTGTCATCCACGAACAGATACATTCTTCCCTCCAGCCCCTCTACTATGTTCCTATGAATATGTTAAAGAAGAGTGGCTCCAGCACCGACCCCTGGGGCACCCCACTGGTGACCATACCCTCCTTTGAAGGTACCCCGTTAACAATTACCCTCTGCCTTCTGCCCTCTAGCCAGTTCTGCACCCACCTGACCGCTACTGGCCCCAGCCCAAGACATCTCAGTTTGTGCAACAGTCTCCTGTGTGGCACAGAATCAAATGCCACCTTGAAGTCTAGGTATGCAACGTCCACAGACCCGGCCCCCGATCCAGAACCCTGGCGATCCAGTCAAAGAACTCAATCAAGTTCGTTTGACATGACCTTCCCCCAGTGAATCCATGTTGCCATCGGTCCTGTAGGTAATTGGCCTCTAGGTAGCTAGTGATTCTCCTCTTTAGCAGTGTCTCCATGAGCTTGACCATAACTGATGTCAAGCTCACCGGTCTATAATTGCCTGCCTCCTCCTGGTTCCCCCCTTCTGAAGGAGGACCACACCCGCCCCCTTCCAGTCAACTGGGACCTCCCCTGTCTCCAAGGACCTGCTGAAGAGGCTGGTCAGAGGCATTGCTAGCACCTTGCTAAGCTTCTTCAGTACCTTCGGGTGCACCCCATCCGGCCCCATTGCCTTATCCACCTTCAACTTCTCTAACTCCCTCAGGACCTCCTCCACTTGGAATGGACTGGAGTCACCCCCACACACACACACACACTCACACACACACACATTTTTCATGAGTTTGCCAACCTCCCCATCCTTCTCTACCATGAACACTGAGTAGAAATAGCTGTTGAGTACTTCTACCTTGCCCTGGTCATCTTCCACCAACCTTCCTTCTTTATTTTTCAGCCTGATTATCCCCTGCTTAGACTTTCTCTTCTCGCTCACATACCAGAAGAAGGTTTTGTCCCCTTCCCTGACTGTGTTGGCTATTTTCTCTTCGGTTCTTACCTTTGCTCTCCTGACCTCTAAACCTGCTTCCCTTTGCTTCTCCTGGTAGATAGCCCTATCCTCCTCCCTCTGTTTTGTTTTATACATCCTGAATGCCTTTCTCTTTGCCCTGACCTTCTCCGCTACCTCCCCATTGTACCAGAGTGGCCTCCTCTTCCTATTTTTATTTACCCTCCTGACGCAGAGGCTTAGGCTTCCACTACTGCCCCTCTTATTGTAGCACATATTTCTTCCACCCTGCCCCCAAGATCCTCCACCCCAGCCAACTCTTGCTGAATGCTTTCCCCAATTTTTTTAAAGTCCACCTGCCTGAAATCTAGCACCTTCACTCAGGGCCGATGAACATCAGCAGTTGTTTTAACCAAGAATCAGATGGTACTGTGGTCACTCATACCAAGGTTCTCCCCTATGGATACCCCTCCCACTCGTTCCCCATTTGTAAGGATCAAATCCAAGATCGCCCCCTCCCTGGTTGGTTCTCTTACCATCTACTTCATGAGAGCTCCCTGTAGGGAATCCACTATATCTCTGAGCTGGCGGCTGCTGCTTGGGTGCCCCACTCCACATCAGGTAAATTGAAATCTCCCATCAGCAGCACTTCCCCTCTGTTAGCCATCCTCTGGATCTCCTCCATCATTGCCTTGTCTTCCCCACCCTTCTGTGCTGGTGGCCTGTATACCACCCCATATGTATGACTTCATCCTTCCCTGTTTCCAAAGATGCCCATAAAGCCTCAGTCCCCCCACCCCACCCTGCAATTCTGTGGCCTTAATGTGTTTCTTCACATAAACTGCTACCCCTCCTCCTCTCCTTCCCACTCTGTCTGTCCTATAAAGTGCATACCCTGGTACTGCCATGTCCCAGTCCTGGCCACCATGACCAGTCTCTGTGATTCCCACTATGTCTAGGTCTGCCGCAGCCATGATTGCAGTTAGGTCTGGGATCTTTGCTCCTAGTCTCCTGGCATTGGTGTACATGGCTGTCCACTCGCTGGACCTATTTCTGTGCCCCCTGGTGCATAATACCTTCCCCTTTCTTCTATTCTGGCTTTTTCTGTCATTCGGAGGGGCTGATAGCCCCCCATTTCTCCTATCATGTGCTGTGGACTTGTCTCCAATCCCTCCAGCCGATTTAGTTTAAATTATATTTTTGTTCAAAGAATTCTCCTAACTTGCCCCTTAGCACTGCTGTACCCTCCCTATTCAGGGGCAAATAGGCTTTCATCCCCCAACATTGTACACCAGTCTCCCACTAACCCACACCCCATCTGTACACACCATCCCATCAGCCATTTATTAAATTCCTGTCTCCTTAGTTTCCTCTCTGTGCTAGCCCTTGGTACTGGGAGCACCTCAGAAAATGCCACAGACTTGAACCTCAGGGTGCTGCAGTACCTGGCAAGTGCTCCAAATCTTGCCTGCACTTCCAGCAAGCTACTCCCTGCCAGAGCATTTGTTCCTAGGTGGAACACTGGGTTTGTTTTTTTATCCTGCTGTTTCCTCCTGGAAGGGATATAGTGAATGACCCCCGCCGCTGTCATACCTGACAGGCATTCGACCCACATTGCACTACCTTTGTTCCCCCGTCCCCCCTCCAGTGAATTCCTTTTATTATTGTGTCCTCAACAGGGAGGACCCTTCTCTCTACTACCTTCTGCTTGTTTCTCTCTGTTTTCCTGGTTTCTGGCCCTCGCTTGCTGATCTTACTCCCGCTTCCCTCTATGCCCGCATGACTGTCCTGCTTGAGCCCATTTTTAGCTGTGTTCACTATGTCCTCATCCCTGAGGGTTTGCCCTTTCTGCAGTGAGTATGCCCCTGCATCCTTATTGCTTTTGCTAATCTCTTTGCCGTCCCACGATGGGGTGTTCCCATTCCCCCGAACCTACTTTCATGTTTGTTTCTCCTACTCCCTCTGTGCCCACTTCAGCTCCACTTTCCTTATTCTCATTCCCATCTTGGGGTGCTAGTGGTGTGAACCTGTTTCTGTGCTCCATGCCCACTGTCCGTATCTCTCTGACTGGGACGCCTCCCGTATCCCTTCCTGGTCTCCCTTGCTTTGGACCTCTGCACTTTATCTCTTGCCATTTTCCTTGTTCCTTCTCACATCCTGTACTGCCTCCATCCAAGCTCCCAGAAGCTCTCCTTGTGCTCCCCTACTCCTGCATTATCTCACGTGAGCCTACCAGAGGCCCCTTATGCTCTCCCTACTTCTCCTCCCTCCTCCCTGCTTGAATTCTCCCTTGTTTCCTTCCATTCTGCCTTCTGAGTACATCTGCCACTTTCTGATTTTGCTCCTATACCCCTTCCATTCCCACCATTATGCCATCCCATGCCCCATCCCATCTTGCTTCCTCAGCATATCCTCGCTGTCCCTTCCACAACCCATTGCCCCTGTCCATCCCAGTGCCCATCTCAACCACCTAACCTCTTTTCTTAGTTGTGCTAGCTGCCTGCATACCATGCAGACCCTCACCCTCCATGCCATATCCAGTATTATAACTGACCCACAACCAGTACATCCTACCACCCTTCCAAAAATTCCCCCTGCCCTTGCTGGCTGGGGACCATGTCCCAAATGAGCCCCTTTTCTGCTCCATTTACCCCTCCAACTCTGTCGCTTCTCCATTGCACCTTAGTCTATGTGTAGTTCCAGATGGTTTAGCACCTCACCAGCTTATGCAGTTTTACCCTCCCATGCCTGCTGCTTAGTACCGACAGAACACTTTGGAAGGCTATTTTTTTTTCTTTCTCTCACTCTCTCTCAATAGCGCATGCACTCTACATCCACTTGACTAGATGTTTTCCTGCTACAAGGAAAAACTAGTAATCTATTTAAGTCCAACCATGCATCAAATTATGTTCCATGAGTTGACAATCCCTTTCTGATTGTACGAGTTAGCATGAGAGCAGAAGCTGCGCTGTGTGAATAACTAGAAGCAGCACAGTATCCAGGTAGTAGTTCCTGACTTCATATTCCCTTGTTGCTTGAAGGGATCTGTAGTATCTAGTTGCACAGTTCAGGACAAGCTATTTTAAAAATCAGTGTTAAGTACTCCAAGATTTACAACCAGGTTGTTTCTTTTACAGACAGGTCCACCCCCACCAATCAGGAGGCAGATGCCTCACTATCGATTGAGAAGGTGGGGAGGAGAGAGGATGGGGAGGGTGGGTTTGGGCCAACCCCCCGGTCTCTTGCGAGACAATCAACCCCTCTCAGAGTAGGCTGCAGTTCCTCCTCTCCTGGCCCTGTTGTGCCCCACTATTGTTCCTACATGCTCACAGTTCATCCTAAACACACAACTCCAAATAAGGAAATCCCAGTCTAAAGGCCCTCTCTGGCCTAGAATAAACAAATAGAAGGCACTTCCCTGTTTCGGGTATTCCTGCCATTGTGTCCTGATTGCTCCTCCTCAGTTCTTGGAGTCCCGCGACCTCCTCCTCTCACCGGGTACCTCAGATCCTTTGACAGCAGCAACCAAAGTAGGCCAGACAGGTATAAAACAATTAAAATATATACTAAAAATATCAAAAACGACAAGAAAACCCTCTACCCGGCTCCTGGTGCCACAGTTCTGTAGCTGCACCTGCTGGCTCACAATGCTCCCACTCCCGTTCCAATTCCGACATCTACGAACAACATTTGTCCCCGACTCCTTTGAAGAGTACCTCACTACAACTAAAAACTTATTTGAGAGAGGAAATTCCTTTACTTGGAAAAGTAAAAGTCCAAGTTACACATGGAGAGCAGTCGATTGTTTTGCCACTGTTTATAGTTAAGGGAGATAAGCCAGCATTGCTGGGGCAGAACTGTCTTAAACATACCTGACTGAACCGGTCAGATACCAGTATTTTCCAGGTGGCACAGAATAGGACTTCGCAGAGTAGCACAGTAAAAGAGATTTTGATTAACCATAAAGCAGTATGTGAGGAATAGTTGGGGCCCATACAGAACTTTAAAGCAAAAATAAAGTTGCAACCTGGAGCAGAACCTTTGTTTCACAAGCCACAGCCCGTGCCTTATGCTCTTTGTGAGGTTGTGGATAGAGACCAGCAGCATAATTTTCAAGGTGAAGCAAAGTAGATGAGCAGCACCAGTAGGGGTAGAACCTAAATCAGACAAACCTTGGTCAGAGCCGATATGGCTGTGGAAAGCTTTTAGGAGTGGTAAGAATATAGAAAACAATATGCAGTGCTTTTGCTGCACCAGAGTCAGCCATAAGTAATACTGCAGGATTTACAGTACTGCACATGTGTGATACTTGCACATGTGAAGTTTGCCCTGTAGCCATCCTTGCACAACGTGGTGATGCTGATATAACTATATATGCACGATAGTCATGCATGCGCAGTTTAAGTCATGTTGCACATGGTGGCCGTCAGTACAGCAGTTGCAGAACAGAAAATTAGTGCGTTGGGAAGTGGGTATGTTCATGCAGCCTGTAGAGGGGAAGAGCTGCATAAACAGAATCACTGGAAACTATATCGGAGCACTGTGGCAGCACATCATTCATCTGCCATCTTTCTATATGTACTTCTCCTCCCGACTCAAAATCTCCCATCTTGCCGCTGCCTCGGGTGCCTCCCCAGTCCCCTGTCTCAACCCCTCCTAAAACTACCCCTCCTCACCTCTTTTGGCTGAATGAGCCCTGTAAATGCCACTGATCGGCACCCCCATTGTCCTGTTAATTTTTGTTCCTGACTTGCCTGCCTCCCACTGCTCTCTGACGCAGTTCCAGTCCACCCCGCCGAACGATTTCAACTCCCTTCTAATCTCGCTACTCTCTGCTCTCTCTATCTCTCTCTCTCTCTCTCCAGAGGAGGCCCTGAACAGAGGTGTTTCACACCACAAAGCCCTCCAGTGAACACCAGCTCCTCTAAGGACCTCCTGTGGGCAGACACTCTCGAGCCGCCCCCTGAGCTTCCAGCAGCCATTATATTTCCCACCCTCCTCCTACCCCCTGCCCTATCTGAGCAATTATACTTATAGCCATGGGAGGTCAGGTGAACTATCCCTATGTAAATTACTAAGCACCTACTTCTCCCTCTGAAGGTTATTGTCCCTATCCACTAGAGAGCCAAACATCCCTAAACCTACCACTGTAACCTCTCCATTGGCAACACTGACACAGAACAGCATTTCCCCCCTCTCCTTGCACTCCACCCATCCAACTAATCCACTTACATTATCTAACCTCTACCCCTGCCTCCTCCAAACATTATAGGTTCATAGGTAGTGCACAAACTCAGTAGGCAGTGACGCCTTTTATGAGCTCGCCACCTCTTATTGGTGGAAGGAATATCTGCGATCACCCATATATAAATCTAATCTCTTTTTAAAAATACTTAATGAATTACTTCCAACAACATCTTCAGGCAGTGAATTCCATGTAGAAATCACTCTTTGAGTGAACCACTGATTTCTCTTATTAGTCTTATTGTGTGTTCCAGCCAGTTTTTTACTATGAGATTTTGTAAGTGTTACAGATGGGTTCAAACATAGTCCTAGAGTTTCAAATATTCTCTTATTGTTAAAAGCATTATAAACTAATATCATGTCACCCCTTAGTTTCCTGTATTGCATAGAAAAAAGTCCAAGGTTCCTTAATCTATTGATATGATGCTCAATTGCCCTGCCCTCCCCAGGCCCCCGCCCTTCATCTTCCCCCTCTCCCTCTGCCTCCTCTGCCCTCCCTAAAGGTCTTAACTCATTACCTCCAATAGCTTCTTCAGAAGTCCGAACGATCCATTGTTTATCTGACACAAAATGGCCACCCAGGGTATAATGAGTTAAGGTCCTTCACCTTAACATCTGCAGCTTACACTTAAAAATTGACCTTCTTCACATTATGGCACTCAATCTAAAACCTGACATACTAATTGTTACTGAAATATGGCTAATGGCCACGATCCCTGACCTTGCAGTCTCACTTTCAGGCTATTCCATCCAAAGGCAAAACCAGGCCGGAAGGGGTGGTGGTGTGGCCACGTACATACTGAACACTCTACAATACACTCTTCCTCCAATCCAGCAACCCACGATGCTTTAACCATCCAGGTGACCCTCCCCTTCACCATTCCTATTTTAATAGCCGGTACCTACTGCAGCCCCAACATTCAACCAACCTTTACACTTCAATTAATCACCTCAGTCTCTGCCCTCTCCCACTCCGGAGAACTACACATCCTGGGAGACTTCAATTTAAACTGGCTGTCCCCCAAATCTGTCAAAACACGTAGCGGAATTGGTGCCCTTAACCTCACTCAGCTGATCTCTGAGCCCACTCAACCAAACCACAAGGCCCAAAGCCACTCCCTGACTGACTGGGTCATCACCTCACACCCACACAGAATAATCAAATCCAGTATCCTTCCCGACGCCCTCAGAGACCATAACCCAATTTTTATAGTCAGAAAAGTCCACAGACCTGAATCCCCTCATAAAACCCTCCAACTACACTCCTTCAACTCACTCGACCGAGAACCCCTTCTGAACAACCTCGCCCTCTCCGACTGGTCACCCCTGACCTCCTCGACCGCAGTAGACCAGGCTCTCACTTATTACAAAGCCACATTTCTAAATATTCGGGATGCTTTCACCCTGCTAAGAACCACAAGAGTGTGGGGACATCATCTAACCTGGATTACCCCTGAACTTCTCGCCTGCCACAGGGCTTGTGATTGTGCCTGCTGCAAGGCCCAGAGCAAGAAGGCTATGGCTAAGAAACTGAGCTGATTGAGCAAGGATGTCATGGAAAAGGTAAGGAGGAAAAGAGCTGCCTTTAGGAAGTACTAGAAAACAAGGAGCGGGGAGGACTGGGAGGAGTACTTGATGGAATCGAAGGAGGTGACAAGGACAGTAAGGGGAGCCAAGGCATCTATGGAACTCAGGCTGGTGCAAGGCATTAAGAAGGGGGAGAAGGACTTCTTTGGATACATCAGGGAGAAAAGGAGCAGTAAGGACCACATAGTAAGGATTAGGAAGGAGGGGGGTTGGGTGGAAGCAGGGTGTGATAAGGCAGAAGCACTAAATGAGTGCTTCTGCTCAGTATTTACTAAAGAGAAGAGGGTGGTGACACCAAAGGGGCAGAAATGGCAGAAACAGGGGAAGGGGGTGACAGATGGGGAAATCATGGAGGGCAGAGTTCAGGAGGGTTTGAAGGCACTGAGGGTGGATAAGGTGCCAGGCCCAGGTGGCATCCACCCCAGGGTACTGAAGAAACTGGCAGAGGTCCTTGTAGAACCTTTGGCAGACCTATTTAATGCCTCACTACATTCAGGGTGTGTACCTCAGGACTGGAGGATGGCTCATGTGGTGCCCCTCCACAAGAGTGGCCCCAAGGATGAACTGGGAAACTACGGACCAGTGAGCCTCACATCCATCGTGGGTAAGCTAGTGGAGACTATCCTGAAGGAAAGGTTGGTGGCCCTCCTAGAGGCCAAAGGACTACAGGACAGCAGACAGCATGGCTTCATACGGGGCAGATCCTGCCAATCCAATCTGGTGGAGTTCTATGACTGGGTAACTAGGCAACTGGACAGGGGCCATGCAGTGGATGTCCTGTATCTGGACTTCAGTAAGGCATTCGACTCAGTGCCGCATGCAAGTCTGGGAAGTAAGTTAGTAGGCACAAGTGCAGGTGCAGATGGGTAGGAAAATGGCTTCAGGGAAGGCAACAGAGGGTGGTGGTGGGTGGGGAGCTCTCACACCCAAAGGTAGTGACGAGCGGTGTTCCACAGGGTTCGGTGTTGGGACCAGTGAAACATAGAAACATAGAATTTGATGGCAGATAAGGACCGCTTGGCCCACCCAGTCTGCCCATTTCCCTACCTAATGGATAAGCTGCAGATTCTAGTTAACCAGCAGCCTACTTCTTCCTACCCCCACCCCCTAGAATTGCCTTATGACTGTCCCATGCATGCTTGAATTCCACCACTGTTTTTGACTCCACAACCTCCTCTGGAAGGCCGTTCCATGCATCCACAACCCTCTCTGTGAAAAATACTTCCTTAAATTACCTCTGAGCCGCCCCCATCTTCAAATTGTGCCCCTTGTTCTTGCACACCTCTTTTTTTGAAAGATGCTACCCTCTTGGACTTTGTTGATTCCCTTGAGGTACTTGAAAGTTTCTATCATGTCCCCCCTCTCCCTCCTTTCCTCGAGGCTATACATATTAGCTCCTTAAGTCTCTCTTCATATGTCTTCCAGTGCAGACCCTGCACCATTTTAGTTGCCCTCCTCTAGACAGCTTCCATCCTGTCTATGTCTTTTATGGAGATTGGGACTCAGAACTGCATGCAGTACTCCAGATGGGGTCTCACCAGATGTCTGTACAGAGGATAATAACTTCCTGTTTTCTACTGATGATGCCTCTCCCTATGTATGCCAGTATCCCCCCAGCCCTCCTTGCTGCCCTCTCACATTGCTTGCCCACCTTTAGGTCATCTGATATGACTACCCCCAGGTCCCTTTTCATTTTTGTTGTTGTTAGTATCTCACCCCCCATTGTGTACTCTTCCCCTGGGTTTTTGTTTCCCAGGTGCATTACCTTGCACTTCTTAGCATTGAATCTAAGCTGCCATACATTTGACCATGCCTCTAACCTTGCCAAGTCCCTTCTCATCCTTTCCACCCCACCTTGTGCATCAACTCTTTGCAGATCTTTGTGTCATCTGCAAAGAGACATACCTTCCTTCAGTCCCTCTGCAATGTCGCTTATAAAGACATTGAAGAGGACCAGTCCTAATACTGAACCCTGCAGTACTCCACTAGTAACCCCCCTTTCTTCAGAGTGGACTCCATTTACTATTACTCTCTGTGCCCTATTCTCCAGCCAATTATTTACCCAGGCTGTCATCTTGGGACCCACTCCCAGGCTGGCTAACTTATATATTAATCTTTTGTTTGGGACTGTGTCAAATGCCTTGCTAAAGTCTAGGTAGGCCATGTCCACAGCCCCTCCCTGATCTACTACTTTGGTCACCCAGTCAAAGAAATCTATTAGATTCGTCTGGCATGACTTTCCCGCTGTGAATCCATGCTGCCTTGGGTCCTGTGCCCTTCTGGCCTC
This sequence comes from Neoceratodus forsteri, assembly GCA_016271365.2. Lineage (NCBI taxonomy): Eukaryota > Metazoa > Chordata > Ceratodontiformes > Ceratodontidae > Neoceratodus > Neoceratodus forsteri. The sequence continues at coordinate 793,374,737 of CM057449.1, forward strand.
AAGATACTCGACAATTCTTTTCTTCAGAAGTAATTCCATCATTTTCCCTATCACTGAGGTTAAACTAACAGGTCTGTAGTTTCCTGCTTCTGCCCTGCTCCCACTTTTGTGAAGAGTAATCACATCTGCCCTCCTCCAGTCCTCAGGTACCACCCCATCCTCCCATGATTTGTTAAAGAGGGTAGTCAGTGGTGTCACTAGTTCTACCCTTAGTTCTTTTAGAATTCTGGGATGAATCCCATCAGGCCCCATTGCTTTATCTACCTTCAGTTTTAAGAGTTCTTTCAGAACCCTTTCTTCTGTAAATGGGCTGGTATCAACCAACTTCTGTATCCAGAGTGTTTCTACTGTTTGTTTTAGGTACCTCCCCCTCTTCATTTGTAAATACTGAGCAAAAATATTTGTTTAGTATCTCTGCCTTTTCACAGTCACCCTCTGTCCACCCTCCCTCCCCTTTATTAAGCCTCACTATCCTTCCCTTGGTCTTCCTTCGCTCCCTGATGTACTGTACCTATAAAAGGTTTTATTCCCCTTCTTAACTGAGTTGGCTATCTTTTCCTCGGTTTGGGCCTTTGCTGTTCTGACTGCCTTCCAGCTTCCTTTTGCTTTAACTGATACAGTTCTCTGTCCTGCTTCTTCTGTGATTCCTTGTACTTCCTGAATGCTTTCTTTTCTCTTGAACCTTCACTGCCACTTCCTTTGAGAACCATAGTGGTTTCTTACATCGTTTTGTTTTGTTTATTTGCTTCACACAAGGCTTTTACCTCTGTGATGGCAGTTTTATTTTCCCCATTGTTCTTCACCCCTCCTTCCTGCCCATTTGCTAGTGCATTCCTTGGGCACTCACCCATTTTAGCAAAGTCAGCCCTCCTAAAGTCCAGTACTTTTGCCTTTGTATGGCTTGACTCTATTGCTGTGTTTATGTGAACCATACTGTTCGATGGTCGCTAGTTCCCAGATGGCTACCCACTTCTACATCTGTGATCCTCCTTCATCTCCATTTGAGAGAACCAGGTCTAAGATTGTTCCCTCTCAGTGGGCTCCAATACTAGTTGTTCAAGGCATGCCCCTGTAGGGCATCTAGAATAACCCCACTCTTAGAAGTGGCTGCCAGCTGCACTCCAGTTAACATCTGGCATATTCAGATCACCCATCAGCAATATCTCCCTTTTCTGCCATTCTAAGTATACTTTCTATCATTTCCTTGTCCATTTCCTCCCCTGAGAAGGTGTCTGTCTAACCCTATGGATTGTGGTGCCATTGCCTGTCTCCAAATTTACTCACAGTGCTTCTTCTCCTCCCTGTTTACCCTTTTGTTCTGTTGCTTTGATTTCTTCCCTTATGTAAAGAGCTACTCCTCCTCCTCTTTTACCCTCCCTGTCTCTCCTGTAGATAGTGTATTCTGGTATGTTTACGTCCCAGTCATGGTTTTGTGTGTACCATGTTTCTGTGACTGCCACGATATCCAGATGTTCCTCCTCCATCAAGACCACTAGTGTTGTTTGGGATATTCATTGCAGACATATCATTGGACATCAAGAGCAAGATCAGTCTGTTTGCTGATGATACCAAGGTAGGAGCAGTGGTGGATGACCTAGGGGGATGGCAGGGGTTGCAGGATGATCTGGCAAAGCTTGAAACCTGGTCAGACACCTGGCAACTGGGGTTTACTGCCAAAAAGTGCAAGGTGCTGCATTTTGGGATAAAGAACCAAAGGAGGAGTTACCAGCTGGGGGGAGTGCAGCTAGCCCAGACAGAGGAGGAGAAGGATCTGGGGGTGCTCATTACAGGCTCAATGAACAACCTGGCACAATGTAGGAAGGCAGCTGCAAAGGCCAACAAAATGCTGGGTTGTATTGCAAGGGGTATATCCTCGAGGAGGGAGGAGGTGATTCTGCCACTGTATAGGTCATTAGTTAGACCTCACCTGGAGTACCGCGTGCAGTTCTGGTGCCCGTATCTGAAGAGGGACATTAAGTTACTGGAAGGGGTGTAGCACAGGGTGACAAAGATGATCAAGGGGCTGGGGGACTTATCATACGAGAGGAGGCTAAGGGAGTTGAACATGTACTCACTGGAGGAGAGGAGGGGCAGGAAGGACATGATTGAAACCTTTAAGTACATGAAAGGAATAAACAGGACAGGTACAGAGGGGCTGTTCAAAGTAAGGGAGGGGAGGGACATCAGGGGCCATGATATGAGACTGGAGGGAGGAAAGTTCAGGAGAGAGATGAGGAGACACTTTTTTTACAGAGAGGGTGGTGGCTGGGTGGAATGCATTACCTGCAGAAGTGGTATCCAGAAGAACAGTGGACTGCTTCAAAAGGGGATGGGACAGGACAAGGGGGAGGGTCAAGGAAGGGTAAGGGTGGAAGGAAGGGACAGCTGCAGAATAAGAGGTGCTAGCTGCACATTCAAGCAGACTTGATAGACCTCTAGGCCTTTATCTGCTGGCAAATTTCATATATTCATATGCCTGGAAACTCCAAAAATCAACCCATTCCCTCAGTGACCTCGTAGGGTACCGCCAGCTATGCAACACATGCAGTAAGGCTATGAGATTAGCCAAGTCCGAATACTTCAGTTCAGCCTTTTCTCACAAACATAAAAACTCCTTCTAAATTTTGGAAGGTAGTCCATGCCCTTTTCACTCTGTTATTCCACCCTCCCCCTCCGATCCTTGAGATAAACAACAGTCTCATGGCCGACCCAAGCATGGTCGCAGTGGACTTCAACTCTGACTACACCACACGTGCCGCGGTGCTACCAAAGTCCCTCCTGTCCTTATCTCCCCAGCTCCCCTTCCCCAACTACCCCTCCTCCATCCTCTCTCTCTCTCTTTCTCTCCCCATTTTCCCTCTCTACCATCACCACTGTTGATGCTCTAAATGCGCTGCTAACTAGAAACCGCTAAAAGGTTCCTGCCCTGATGACCTGGACCTAAAACTTCTTTCTCTCTCTGCTCCTGCCATTGCCTACCCCTTCTTCCTTATCCTAAACCTCTCCTTTGCTTCACGCGCAGTCCCTTCCACCTGGAAGCATGCTGTCATCCTCCCCCTTCCTAAAGGTGAGGACCTCTCTTCCCCCAGCAACTATCGCCCCATCTCCCTTCTCTCTTCCCTTGCAAAACTCTAAGAACACTTAGTCCTTACCAAACGTACCTCCTATCTGACTGACTCCTCCTTCTTCACCACGTTTCAGGAAAAACCACTCCACCACCACCTCCTCCCTGCTCAGGCTCACTGACTCCATCCTTACAGGTGGTGGACAATGGATTAATCACCTCAACTATCTTTGTCAATCTTGACAAAGCTTTAGACATAGTATCAGACTCCTTACTCCCGGACTGTCGGTCATCAATAGTCCTATCTTTCTCCGCCACTACCTGGTTCAGAGCCTACCTCACTGGTAGAACTCAATCAGTTAGGATCTCTGGTATCAACCCCCCCCCCCAAAATCACCACATAAGTCCCTCAGGGCTTGGTATTCAGTACCCTGCTATTTTCAGTCTTCCTAAATGACCTACCCTCAGTCTGTTCCCCCTCCACCTCCATCCACATGTACGCCGATTATACTGTCTTGTATACATCTGGTTCAAGCCCTGTTGAGGTTACTTCCAGCTTACAATGTGAATTTAACAAAATCCAGCACTGGTTTGCCAACCATCACCTCTTTCTTAATGCCAAGAAGACAGTCTCCATGACCTTCGGCACCAGGCAAAGACTCTCGAGGCTCCCCAACCTCTTCTCCTTCCACACCCTGGATGGGACCGCATTGGAGGACACTTCCTTCTTAGATATCAGGGGGGTTTGGCTTGACCAACACCTCAACTTCTCTGGACATATTGACGCCATTCTGAGAAAACTGCACCCCAAGCTTGGTGCCCTCTACAGAAACTGTAGTAGCATCCCTCCTGCAGCCAGGCGTGAGCATGTCCAGAAGATGATCCTTGCTATTTTTGACTACTGTGACATGATGTATTGGTGCTGCTCCCAAATCCTCCCTGACCAGATTGGACAACCTATTCCACTCTTTCTGCCACTTTGCACTGGATGCCCCTAACCGCAATCATCATTGCGATCTATACCATGCCCTGTCCTTCCCCTCTCGAACAAACAGATGCCTATCTCACTGCACAAAATTCACCTCCAAACACTGGTTGGGCGAACTCCCCTCATACCTCTTTTACCACCTCTCCCCCTCCCACCCACTCCGTTAGATCCACTGATACCCATTCCTTATTGATCCCTCAGTGATCCACCCTTAGTGGTCAAACTGGCTTCTCCTACTGCCTCCCCCAAAATCTGGAACTCCCTTCCTCCCCAAATCCACCACTCCTTCTCTATTAGCTCTATCAGTTCAGCCCTCCACAACTACCTATCTTCCAACTGCTTTTGCCATGACCTCCCATCCTATATTCTTGCACAGGACCAATGTTCCCAACACTATTATCATCCCCTGCCCATTTCCCCCTCTTTAATTCTCTTATAGCCTACCATTGCCCCCTTGCAGGGTTACCAGCATCCTGAAGGGGTCTTCTTTCTGGGCTTAGCTCTCCCTCCTGCAGCCCCCCCACCCCTTGCCTGTGGTATCATGTAACTAATTTCTACCAACTAGCCCTACCCTCCCATCTTCATCCCTTAACACCTCACAGGATTCCCAGCATCCTGGAGGGACATCTCCCCTTCCCCTTCACAGGGTTCTCAGCACCTTGAAGGCCCCCCCCCTTGTCCTTTGCAGGGTTCTAAGCATCCTGGAGAGACCGCCCTTTTTCCCTTCACACTTACATCCTTCCCCCCTTTCCTCCTCTCCCCTTACCTATCCTCTCCGCCTCTAGCAGCCCCTGAACCCTTGCAGGATTCTCTACATCCTGGAGGGACCCAAAGGCTTAACTTCCCCTCCCCACCCCCTTCATCCTATTCGATATGGCACTTGTTCCACCTGCCTCACCCCCCCTCTTGCGGTATGGACAAAGGCAAAAGCACTTACCTTGACTAAGTTCTCTACACTGTCTACATCTACCTGCTTCTCTTAGCTATTTCTCTCTGCTATATATTCATTCATGCTTCTCCCACTTACACTATATTGCCATAGGTGGCTTCGCCTCCCTGGCAAACCCCAGGAATCATCACTGTGACACCCTATCCCTACTCAACTGGCCCTCACTGGATGCCCACCTCCAGTACCCTCTGCTATGCCTAGCCAACAACTTAATCAGCCCGACTCCACCCCTAGTCTTTCCAGACTCATCACTCTAAAGTTCAATCCTCAGCTTCTCCACACAACAGGACAAACTCTCCTACAAGTCCCCAGAGTAAGAACCAAGGCAGGTGGCAAGTAATTTGCCCACACTGCTCCCACCCTGTGGAGCATACTCCCACCTGGTGTACAGGAAGCACCCTCTATCAAAAGTTTCCACACTAGGCTCAAGGCTCACATGGTGGTAGCCAGTACCTGCCACTGCATTGACCCTGAGACCACTCCTCAGAGTAAAGGTTTCCCTGGACCTATCCTGACTTTAGCGTGTTTCCTTTAGGTCCAGTACTACTTAGCAACTTTGCAGCTCACCTTATTTTACTTCTCATGTACCATGACAGTATGTTGCTTATAAAACATGTAACTTGTGCTCACTGTTTCACTATGCTGAACCATAACTGTATGTTGCCTGTAATACATGTAACTCGTGCTCACTATTTCACTATGCTGTTCCATGTAATCCCTGGTCGCCCCTGAAAAAGGGACCTCCGGGGCCCAGTGGGCTTACCTGGTCACCAAGATTTAACAAATAGTAAATAAATAAATAAATAAGTTACCCAGTGTTCTAATTCACTGTATGTAACTATTGTCCCATGTACCCTGTTTGTATCTACTGTTTATGAAAATATCTATCTACTGTAAAACACTTTATCTTCTATGTACCCTCTCACCACAGGTCGCACCGGGAGATGAGCAACCTTCCTGGTGAAACATTTCAATAAATAAATAAAAACATCAGTCAGCAGTCTGGTTATGTGCTTCCACAGAGCTGTTATATAAATCTGACGATGGCATAACATCCGTGGAGCTTGGCCCATGCAGCCGTACAAATTTGACTCAGGAGGAGTCTATTAACAAACTAGAGATCTGGTCTCAGATTTGCTCGTCATCGCAGTCATGTTCTCATTCTTTTCTAAGTACTAATTTCTGGTAAATGTGCCTTAACCATATTGATCTCAGTGCTGGTAGACTACTTCTGGTTTTCCCCAGATTGTATTAGGCGGGGGTAGTAGCAGTCTTCAAGTGGTAGCTGCCGGTGGTGGCATGCCCTGGAAAAAAGTGGTCCCCATGCTCATCTGCACATTTTATAAATGATGCCTTTCCTTTATTTTCTGTAAAGGAACTGACCCCTTTAACAGAAAAAACAAGGAGTCAGTTATGGCCTCCAACCCCCCACTTCTGCTTCAAGTGAGGAACGTCATTTTGGGTTGCATCAGATGTACAGTGGCAGCCATAAATGCAAAATATTGTTAAACAGTAATCAACTGTATTTGTAACATGGCAAAGATCAGGAATAGCAAATAAAGGGAAGTAATTGGGCAGAATGAATCACATGGCACAATTTGGAGACGGCATTAATTTAACAGTTACGCCATCCTCAAAGTGAAGTACCATAGTGATCGCTACAGTCATCGAGAATGTGCAGGATTGTAGAGCTGGAAGCAGCAGTGATGCAGACCACTATAGTGCAGCAACAAGGGAGGCACCTCCAGAGCAAACTGCACCCTCACAAGCACCACAAGCCGAAATGTTCTCTTCGTTCAATTGTCAGTCAGTCACAGTACATGGCACAGGCAATTTTACTTATTGTTGTGGGAAACCTAGGCACGACATCACAAACAGCTGCAAGTCCCAGAAGGAGGCAATGTGGAAAGCACTGGACGCATGAAGTAGCAGATGGAATGACATCGGAACGACGCTGTAGACACACAGAGAATATGCAAAATAGAATCGCTCGCAGATACTGTAACAGAGAAATGACCACATCATAGACCTCCTGTGGTGGCTATGAAAATAATAGCCGTGCAGATGTGTCAAATTTTTATACTTTGTATTTTATTCTTTTTCAGATTCAGATTGCACAAAATACAAGCTCAGCAAGCCAGAAACATCAAAAGTTCACAATCATTTTTCTTATATAGTTTGGCAGAGTCTCAGACTTTTTCCATAATAGGGGAGGTCCCTTTAATGTTCATTGTCCACAATGTAGATGCGAATGGTGCCACAGAACTGTAGCCCAAGAGCACATGGCAGAAGCTCGAGTTTAAATAGTCCAGAAATAGTATCCTGTCAAGCCCAAGCCCTGAAGGGCAAATGGTGCCATGTATACAGCTTCATGTCATTTCTGCACTCAATTTATAATAAAACAGTCAAAACTGCTATGTCAGCTCCCAAACGTAAGAGGACATTGAAATATTTAGATACAGGCACAGTCACACCTTGAATCATGCCCTTAATTGTAAAAACAAAATGGATATCATTGCCCCCTTTAATTATAAAAGGAGTAAAAACAGGAAGGGAGTGAGAAATCCACTGAAGGAATATGCAACACTTCCCCCCCAACATTTAACTTCATCAAACCTTCTCACAATCATAACAACCCAGTATTTTAGGGGTTTACTTAATGTAACTCTTTCAAAATCAGATACACATGGTTCGAAACCTTACTATTATACTGTAAACAGCAACGGGTCAGATAGAGTCAAGTGGGAGCAGACTGTCCTGGGAGGTCTTCTGCCTCCTCGGCTGTAGGATCATTGTCCTTCTTAGTTATAGCAGCTATCTTCAAGGCCCACTTCCCCGCGTCTCCCGCGTCAGTAAAAATATAGACCTTACTGTCATATACGATGCGTAACTTTGACGGGAATTGGATGGTACGAGGAATGTTGCACTCTCTCAAAACTGCACGAACCCCTTCAAACCTCCTTCAGTGAGCACAGGTTGCATAGGAGTAGTCGGAAAACATATGTACCGTCTCCCCACCAAAGGTTAGTGGTCCAAATCTCTTTGCCAGATTTAACAGGGCATCTCGAATCCCAATATTGTCCAAAATGACCATAATACCCCTTCGGAGTTCCGTCGTTGGTCTGCCTCTATGTGGGATCTAGTATACCCTTATGATGTTCAGTTCCAAGGTCAAGATATGCGATTGAAACTGTTCTGTAAGCCAGTCCTTGAGAAATAACTTGGCCGAGTCCCCCTCAGTATCTTCTGGTATGCCGATCAATCGGATATTTTGACTCCAGATTTGGTTCTCCAATATTTTGAGGTGGTTATTGATGTGCTGGCGCTCCTTAGCCTGCTGCACCATAGTGCTTTTATAGGCCTCCAAGTACCTTTTCACTTCCTCCATATCTCCATGCAATGTATCCACCCCAGTCTCAACTGTAACTAAGTGGCCCGTTAAGATGTCCAATTTCTGGTTCATGGTTATTAAGCAGGCCAGAAGTTGTTGCATTTTCAGCCCCAGAGATTATATGATTTCCTCAGAATCGGCTCCCTCTGCCATAGCATTTTGCGTAGAGCACATGTAAGGGCCCGGTACCAGACCTATCCCCATGTCTTTTCTGCCATCTCCAGATGGCTGATTTTTATGAGTTTTGCCCATTTGGTTGCAGAGAAGATGAGGTTTCTGGTAGTCCAACTGAAATTCGTCTGAAAGTTCAAAAGTAAAGTATTTTCCAAGGTTTAATAAAGCTAAATTGTGGAGCCATCATGCATAGTGACTTCTCAGGTCAGACTCCACAGCGCCCCCCCCCCAGATATGTAAAATTTTCACAAATAACTGTTCACAGATAGTTGGTTCATAGTTATGTTTCCTATAGTCTTCACTGCATAATGATATAAATCGCAGTCTCTGTAATGTTAAAAAAGTGCAGTAAACAAATGCAAAAAGTGAAAAATGTCTCAGTATTATATTATTTCCAGCAGTATAATAACAGTCCTAGTAAGCATATTGTCCTGAAACCCATGTTACAAGAGAATAAAGCCACTCCAAAGGTGTCATCTAATGTGGAATTAATGCATGGTTAGGCCACTGTAGGCACGAGGCCGATAACCCTGCCAACCATGCATTAATTCCCCATTAAATTCCACCTTCATTGTAGCTTAATGCTTACGTAAACTCTCTCTTTTTTTTTTTTGAATGTGTGCTTTCTTAATGTTGTTAATACCACTCCACCCATGTGTACTCTGCCCCTGAATTTCTGCACCCCAAGTGCATTATTTTACATTTTTGTAATCAGAACAAAAATGCCTTTCAAATGATGGTAGTCCCTAATCTAAATTTTTTATAGTTTTTTTATGTTTCCTTGCATGTATGCAAGAAACATCTTGTGGTAGAATGACATTTCAGAGGAGTGTCAGGGATGAGTCCAATGCACAGTAATCTACAGTGGGCTTGTTCCTGGTAGACCAATGAGCATGCAACCAGACTGTGACACTAGTCACAGTTTCACAGCTGGAAGCTGTTCTCTAGTTGAAAGAAATAAAGCGCTCGAATGAGAGCACTTCATTCCTTTCATTCATGCCCTTACTGATCTTACTGCTTGTCTCCCCACTCATTCTGCAGATGTCCAAGTACCCAGCCATATACTGCATCTCCTACCCTCTGTGCCATAAACAGTAAACAGTCCTAGCAGTAAAGAACAAAAATATTAGTCGTCCTTCCCCAGACAGACGTCCGTGTTGAACTTGCTTGTGTCTCTGTGTGAATGACAGTGCGTGTTCTTGTCCCTGAGCTCCTCTCTCTCTGGTGCTTCATGTGTGCCACAATGCCCAGCCTGAACATTGCACTCTGTGATGGTACCCACTGATCTACCTTGTGGATCTCCTAGTGCCCATGTTGCCTCAGCGTGCCCCCCACCCCACCACACAATACAAGGAGCAAGAGGGCTCCTGGGGCTCGCACCTTGCTGTCAGAGGAAAAGCTACAAGCCTGTCCTGGGAAGCAAACCACAATTCTGCTACTGCAAATTAGCAGACCCTAAGGCTTTCTTCCCCTGTTGAAACTGCCACCTAGGATCCTCCGAACTCCGGTTCGTTGCAGGGATCAGAAATCTACAGAAACAGCCAAAAGCCGTATACCCCCTCAGATGTGCCATGCCCTCCTGGGGCTCGCACCTTGCCGCCAGAGGAAAAGCTACAAGCCCATCCTGGGAAGCAACCCACGATTCTGCTACTGCAAATTAGCAGGCCCTGAGGCTTTCTTCCCTTGTTGAAACTGCCGTCTGGGATCCTCCAAACTCTGGTTTGTTGCAGGGCTCAGAAATCTACAGAAACAGCCAAAAGCTGTATACTCCCACGGGTGTGCCATGCCCTCCTGGGGCTCGCACCTCACCACCAGAGGAAAAGCTGCAAGCCTATCCTGGGCAGCAACCCACGATTCTGCTACTACAAATTAGCAGACCCTGAGGCTTTCTTCCCCTGTTGAAACTGCCACCCGGGATCTTCTGAACTCCGGTTCGTTGCAGGGCCCAGAAATCTACAGAAACAGCCAAAAGCCATATACCCCCTCAGATGTGCTGTGCCCTCCTGGGGCTCGCACCCCACCACCAGAGGAAAAGCTAGAAGCCTGTCCTGGGAATCAAGCCACAATTCTGCTGCTGCAAATTAGCAGACCCTGAGGCTTTCTTCCCCTGTTGAAACTGTTACCCGGGATCCCCCGAACTCCAGTTCATTGCAGGGCCCAGAAATCTACAGAAAAAGCCAAAAGCCGTATACCCCCTCAGGTACATTGGTATTTGGTGCCTTTGGACATTCTGAATTTTCAGCACCAACACTCTGATTGGAGGATCTCAGCCTCACTGACTTCTTCCTGCTGGTCTCCATTTTACCTTGCTTCATTAGAGACGTTTATCAGCACTGCTGACCCTGGGAGACTATCCTTTTTTGTAAAGTAAGAATTTAATTTGTTTTATTTTGTTTCATTTTTGAAGTGTCTACTTTTTCATTTGCAAATTATACTACATAGCCACTAGAGGGCTACAGCAACTGTCTTTTCTGTTAAAGAGGAAACACATTATATTTTCTACTTCCTCTTCTGCACTAGTGGACCTAGGATACTTCTTTTTCTGAGGTCCATCTGAGGTTTTTCTGCCTGTTTCTCTGGCTGAACCATGCTCATCCACTAAGGCTGCAAGACTTGAATGCCTGCCCCCACTTCCATTCTGTGCTGGTTGAGCAGGGCCAGAAACGAAAGCTACAGACCAATCTTACCACACCGGATTGCAGCCTTGAACCACCTCACTGGCTCAGCTGCAAAGAGTTGCTCCACAGGTACTTTCAGCGCCAAAACCGCCTCTCAGCCAACAAAAGGATTTGAACTTATGACACCTGATTGCCAATTGGTCTAAGCTTCTAGTGGCTTTTACTGCTGGCTGTTATGGCGTTCAGATCTACCATGAGAAATTACAGCTGGTTCCTCGGTGTGTCACTAGCTTTACTAGCACTCAGCTCAATTCTTCGGAACCCTCATCCCTCCCTAAAGTGGAATGACCCTTGCGCTTCTCCCTGTCCTGCATCCAACAGCTCCTTTCAGGTAGCCATTCTGGACTATTGGGCTTCTCAGCTGTCTCTGCTGGTGAGTGGGACATATCCCGAGCTTCCTCTGCAGATTACTCCCCCATCCAGACTTGAGACTTCCTACTCATGGCAAATTTCTGCCAGGACACTAGTGGCTGCAACACTAGGCCAGTATAACACCAGGAGTGGGTACAGGCCTACCCATCAACACCGTCTCCCCTATTGCCCCCCAAAATAGTGTTTACAAATTACAGTTCGCTGCCTTAAAAAGAATCCTGCTTCTTTTACTATTGTGCTCAGACAATGTCAAACTCAGCCCAGGACTATTAGACACCCTTGCTTCTCCATCAGACCTGGCAGGTATCAAAGGAATGTCTTTTATTCATCTTAATGCCTGTAGTTTGCTGAAAAAGTTCACCCTTATCCAGATTTGAGTGAGCCACACCCTACCTGATGTCCTAGTGATCACTGAGACCTGGCTTAGGCCAGCCACCCCAGACAATGAAATCAATGTCCCAGATTATTTACTCTTCCGAGCAGATAGGCAATCAAGAGGAGGTGGGGTGGCAGTTTATGTAAGGAACAAATACTCAGCCGTATGCATAGACGCATCATCCTCTCCCAAAGAATTTGAGTGCTTGACCCTAAAGATTGAACTTTCTCCTTCCAGTGCACTCTGTGTAATAGGCTGCTACAGGCTCTCTTCTGCCAGGCCGCATCTCCTGTCTCACCTCAGTTCCGAACTGGGGCACAGTTCCTTGGAAACCATTATTCTTGGCGACCTGAACTACGATTGGCCATCAAGTGCATCAGCTCCCTTGAAATCCTTTTGTGACACTCTAGAGCTGGTGCAACTCATTGGCAAGCCTACTCGCCCAAATAAAAAGAACCTTAACAACAGCTCCCTCTTAGTGGTAATTTTGGTTAGCAAGCCACACCTGTTCTCTCATGTCGGAACATTTTTTCTCAGACATTAGCGATCATTGTGTAATCACCACCATTAGATCTGTGCACAACCCACAGTTTGTGGTAAAGTTCTCTATGAAGAGGTGCAAATGCAACTTTGATTTGTTTGCTTATGTCCATGACCTGAAACATTCACCGCGATGGCAAGAATTCTTCCTAGCCAAAACGGTTAACAGGGCATATACTATTTTTTTACAATATTTTAAGTGAGGCTTTAAATAAGCATGTACCCTTGGTTAAGGTGCGGGTCAGGAGCAGGACCTGCTGTTGGTTCTCACCTGAGCTCGAAGCTTCCCTGTTAGAAAGGGATGCTTTATGTATAAAGTCCGAAGAAGCAAGAACAACTCGGATTGGTGCCTTTTTAAGAGAACATGTAACAAGTGCACCAAGTTGGTCAGAGCAGCCAAGGCCACCTACTATCATTCGGAGCTAGCCTCTGCCTCAAGAAATCCTTCAGAGTTCTGGAAAACATTAAAAGACATGTCTGGACATGCACCTGGTAATTCCATTCCAGCAAAAATTAAGTCCGATGGCAGCATTATCTCTAACCGATTGGAGATATTGGAAGCCCTCAATAACCATTTTGCAACGGCAGGGCTAGCATTTGATACTTCCCCTGCCAATGACCTCCGCACAGCTCAGGGCCCACCAACCCACGAGTCCCCCTCTACCGAGGAGGCCTTCTCTCTCCTGCCTGTCTCTCTAAAAGAGGTGGAAGACCTACTGCTGCAACTGGACACCAGGAAGGGATCAGGCTCCGACTTCATAGAGTCATACTATCTGAAATGTGCCTACCATGTGCTTGCAGTGCTAATCACCCACCTATTCAACATGTCACTCTCCCAGGGTAGCCTGCCCCCCTCAATGGAAAACAGCCCATGTCATCCCTCTATTAAAAGCAAGTGACCCCTGCGATCTAAATAATTACAGACCGATCTCCTTCCTCCCCATACTTTCTAAATTACTAGAAAAAATAGTGTGTGGCCAGCTAGGGGTATACTTAGAATCCAGAAGCCTATTAAACCCAGTTCAGTCTGGATTCAGAGCAAAGCACAACACCATAACAGCCCTAGCTAAGGTGACCAATGATTGGCTCCCAGACCTTGACAACAAGAAGCATGTCTGTGCTGTTTTCTTGGATCTTAGTAAGGCATTCGACACAGTCAATTACAGCCTGCTTCTTTCCTCCCAGAGCACCTTAGGCCTGGACCATAAATCTATGTGCTGGTTTGCAGACTACCTCGGAGAACAGAAACAGCAGGTTAAAGCTGAAGGTGATCTTTCGCCATTAAAACCTATGCTGAGGGGTGTGCCCCAGGGTTACATACATAGATACATAGACAGTGTCGGCAGATAAGGGCCTATGGCCCACCCAGTCTGCCCATTTGAGCTTGTAAGTTCAGTTTGTTTTCCTAGAAGACTGTTGCCCCTTACCCCTGACCTCCAAATTCCTTTATGTCTATCCCATGCATTCTTAAATCCCGTGATTGTTTCAGCCCCACCACTTCCTCTGGCAGGGTGTTCCATATCCACCACCCGTTCTGTGAAGAAATTCTTTCTCATGTTTCCTCTGAATCTCCTCCCTCCAACTTCATCCCATGCCTCTAGTCCTGGAACATCTTTTTCGCTTAAAATAGTGTTTTCCTGCACCCTGTTCCTCCCTGTAAGATACTTGTATGTCTCTATCATATCCCCTCTCTCCTCCTCTCCTCCAGGGAATACATGTTCAGTTCCTTCAGCCTGTCTTCATAGGACTTGTGATGCAATCCATGCACCATCTTTGTTGCCCTCCTCTGAACCTTCTCTACCCTGTCTATGTCCTTACATAGGTATGGTCTCAGAACTGTACACTGTACTCCAGGTGGGGCCTCACTAGTGTCTTGTATAGCGGAATTATGACCTCCCTTTTCCTGCTGGTGATGCCCCTGCCTATACATCCCAGCATCCTATTTGCTTTACCTGCTGCCTTGTCACACTGTTTCCTACCTTGAGGTCATCAGAGATGATAACCCCAAGATCCCTTTCCTGCTTGGTGCATGCTATATCCTCACCCCCCAACTGATATATTGTGCCAGGGTTTTTGTGCCCCATATGCATTATCTTGCACTTCTTTGCATTGAATTTCAACTGCCAAACCCCTGACCATTCTTCAAGTTTCTGCAGGTCGCTTCTCATTCTGTCTACACCCTCTGGTGTGTCTACTCTGTTACAGAGCTTTGTGTCATCAGCGAACAGTGAAATTCTGCCTTCTAGGTCCTACGCAATGTCACTGATGAAGATGTTGAATAGGACCGGTCCCAGCACTGATCCCTGTGGTACCTTACTGGTCACTCTTCCCTCTGTGGAGTGACAGCCATTTACCGCCAACCTCTGTGTCCTGCAACCCAGCCAGTTACCTACCCACCACACTACTGTCCTGCCCACACCCATATTCCCCAGTTTGTGTAATATTCTTCTATGTGGCACAGTGTCAAAGGCCTTGCTGAAATCCAGATAGGCCATGTACACTGCCCTCCCCTGATCCACCTCCCTAGTCACCCAGTCAAAAAATTCAACAAGGTTGGTCTGACATGACCTCCCCCTGGTGAAACCATGCTGCCTTGGGTCCTGTAGTCCATTGACAACCAGATGTTCCACCAATCTCTCCTTCAGTAGTGCTTCCATGATCTTCCCCACTACCGAGGTGAGGCTGACTGGTCTGTAGTTCCCTGCTTCCTCTTTGTTCCCACTTTTGTATAAGGGGACTACATCTGCTGTCCTCCAATCTTTGGGTACCTCCCCTGTTTCCAGTGATTGGCTAAACAGGATAGCCAGAGGTTCAGCCACCACCTCTCTTGGTTCTTTAAGGACAATTTAAGGACAATTAAGACAATTGCCATGCCCCCTGGGTCTGTGTGGTGGCTGTTTGTGTTTGTCTGTGTCTGTAGCTTAGTTGTTGTGGATTTACATGTTATTCTGCTTGTGGTAACTATACCATTCTTGCTCACTACATCCGTGAAAGTCTCCTGGACTGGATTTCTGCAAAAAAATCATCATCAGGTATCTTTATTTTCATTTTAAAATCAACTTTTTGGAAGCTATCCCAAGCAAAACATAAGTGAAGCAACTACATCTGACAAACTTGGTGACTCTGGGTCCTGCTGCAATCCACATTTTTGTCTGACCTGCTCCGTGATCTGTATGTGGGCTTTTCAGCAACCTGTTTGAATGACAAAGAACATACAGACAAAGGAATTCACATCCTGCATATGTGCAGGCAAAGTTAATCACCTTCAGGAATTTTAACATTTCAGTGACTCTGGACCTCAGCTATTGATCATTCTTTTGGCTTTTGACTTAACCACCAGGTACCTATCTGCAAGCGACTGGGTGCAACTGACAAGCTACAACAAGGATAAATGGGCATATCATCCTCTATTACTAACAATCTCCTTGCTCTGAGTCCCTAGATGCCTGCACTGGTCCAAGACTGCATAAGCCTCAGAAGTGTAATTCTATTGACTACAAAGTACAGCAACTGTCTCTTAAACTCCTCCTCCTCCTCCTCTTGATATCAGGAAGTGTCCACTCAAATTCTGGCCCTGTCTCCTACAGTACAACAAAGCCTGCCAAAATGGAGGGGCTCAAAATTGCTACCTTAAACATCTGCAGTCTCCTTCCAAAACTGGCCTCCCTTCAAATCTTTGCCAGCCAACACAACCCGGATATCTTTGCCATCGTCGAAACTTGGCTGACACCTAATACTCCGGATCATGCCATCTCTATACAAGGCTGCAAGATATTCAGGCTGGATAGGACCTCAAAAAGGGGTGGTGGGTGTGCAATCTACATAAAGGACTACCTCACCTGTCTCCCTGGTTCTTACCCCACCACAGAAACCTCAGTGCAACTCCTCCCTATCAAGATACTACTTGGTGCCCAAAACAAAGTCCTCACGATTGCTGCTGTCTATATCCCACCAAAAGATCCTGATTCTGGCCTACAGGCTGTCCTTGAGTTCGTAAGTACACAACCTTCTGACATCGAACTCCTTCTCCTTGAGGACTTTAATATCAATTGGCTTGCTCCTGATGCAGGGTCAAACAAAGATGCCATCCTAGCAGCAAATTTAACACAAGTGGGAAACTCCCCTACCAGGAAAAACTACAAATCAGGGACCAGCACCCTCATTGACTGGATCCTTACCAGCCACCCTACCCGTATAACCAATGTAAGTGTTCTCTCTGACTCGCTCAGTGATCACTCTCCAATAATATGTACCTGGACAAATAAGTTTCGTAAGCCGCCTCCAAAAACCATCTATAGCAGAGTCCTACCTTATGGCAACCTTACTCATCTCAAGACCTGTCTAGACAGATAGACTGGTCCTTGATTTACAAAACTCAAGATGTTGACCTAGCCCTTGATTACTTTATTACTACTTTCAACACTGCCTGTGACACCTATGCACCAGTAAAAGCGCTAAAATCAAAGCATTCACAAATCCCTAGCCCACGGCAAAGCTATTGGCACAACTCAAAAGTAGGGATCACCTCTGGGCCACTGCAAGAGTTACTGGCACTCTGTCGGACATTCAAAAGTATAAACAGGCTCACAACCAATGTACTAAACAGATCCGCTTGATGAAGAGCTCCTACTTCAAGAATGCCCTCTCCAACTCCTGGGGCAAAGGGAAATCCTTCTGGGACAACATAAAGAATATCATGGGTCAGCAGTCCAAATCCTCTCCTACAATAATGAATGTGGATGGAACCACTACATTAGACACAGAGATCATTGCAAACACCTAAATGATACTTTCCAGGACCTTAGTGGTGTCCTCTCATCAGATTTCTTCACTGATGCTGACCCTCAATTTCTACTTACTACTGCCTCTCAACCAAACCACCCTTCCATTTCAAACTAGTAAAGGCACATGAAGTCTATAAATATGTAAAGAAGGCCATTTCTAAGTCCCGAGCAAGCAGCGACACTATTGACCTTAAACTTGTCCCTCACTCTGAGGAAGTACTGCTCCCCTCACAAAAATTTTCAATCTCTCCCTCTGCACAGCCAATTCCCTAGAAATGGAAGGCTGCAGTTGTCACTCTGGTGCACAAAAGTGGTGATAAGTCACTGCCTGGTAACTATCGCCCGATATCAATACTCACCACTCTCTAAGGCCCTTGAATGCTTGGTGGCGGACCAACTTTCAGACTACCTGGAAAAGCACAACATCCTATGCACTCAGCAGCATGGATTTAGGAAAGGGCACAGCACATCGACTGCCCTACTTGAATTCTCAGGAGCAATCCACAATGCCATGGACAAAGGAAACCTAACTGGAGCAGTCTACATTGACTTACACAAGGCATTTGATTCAGTTCACCATGGCCTACTTATCAAACTTCTATCCCTAGGGCTCTCGTGAAGTCCTGGTGGCTGGGTAAAATTACCTTGCTCAGCGCTCTCAATCTGTAAAAGTAGCTAGAGTTCTCTCAGACTCAAAACCGGTTCGCTCAGGAGTTCCCAGGGATCAATCCTGGGTCCCCTCCTTTTCAGCCTTTTCCTAAACTCCTCCCAAATCCTGCCCTGAACAAATAATCCTCTATGCTGACGATGCCGTGATTCTTGCCACTCATAAAGATCCGAACCTCT
Source organism: Neoceratodus forsteri (assembly GCA_016271365.2). NCBI lineage: Eukaryota > Metazoa > Chordata > Ceratodontiformes > Ceratodontidae > Neoceratodus > Neoceratodus forsteri. The sequence continues at coordinate 793,392,899 of CM057449.1, forward strand.
TACGCCTCAACCTTCAGCATGCTTTTCCAAAGTTGAGATGTGGTTCCTTGAACATAAGCTGGTTCTAAACCACAAAAAAACTAAATCCATGCTTTCTCTAACCCATAAAACAAGAAATGGCAAGTCCCACTCACCATTAATACATACCTGGAAATACCCTTGAACAAGTGCCAATTTTCAAATATCTTGGAATCAACTTTGATCAAGGCCTAACCTTTACAACTCCACATTGATAGTACAGCAAAAACTATTAATCAGCGAATTGTGATTCTGTATCGGAACCGACAGCTTCTTACCCATTCTGCACTGAGGATTGCCATCCAATCTTCTATCATCTCAGTCGTTGACTATGGCTTAGTTATATATGGATCTGCCACTACTACAGCACTTAGTCGCATTACAACATCCCTAAATAAGGCCTGTCGGCTGCTCACTGGTGCACATCGACGTACCCACACATGTGAACTCTATGCTGACTCAGGTTGGTTGCAACTCTCAAACCGGATAAAGTACCTTACCTGCCTGATGGCGAAAAAATCCACTCTGGGCCTCACTCCACCCTGTATCCAAGACCTGTTATGCCCAAGCGCTAGCACCCGTTTTACCAGAAGATCAGAACACCAGCCTCTCCAAGTCCCCCGATGCCGGACTTCTCAGGGACAAAGATCATTTACCTATCGTGCCCCCAGCTGGCTAAATGCCCTCAGCACTCATATTACTGCCTCCACCTCTCTAGGTATTTTCAAATCAAGGCTTTTCTCTCACCTGCCACCTCCAGCTCCTGTGACTGCCCTGAATTAAACCTCCTATTTTCTCTACCCACCCTGTACCGTTATTTGACAAAGACATGTTTGGGAAACCTTTTCTCCTGCTATTGTCTGCTCCCCACACCATTCACTCTCTCTCTGTTCTGGACTTTTCCCTATTTGTTTCTCCTAATCTGGCATGACCTCTTTCTTGTAATAATAATGTGATTATTGATATCTCATGTCCTTTTGCACAAGTGATTTGATATGTATTTGTATATGTTTTCTTGCTCTTGACACAACACAAATTGTTGTGTTATCTATGTAACCTTTTGTACTGTAACTAATTGATGTGGAACCTTTGTAAAAGAGCCTCTGGCTCAAAGGTAATAATTCCTAGAACAATAAACTAAACTAAACTAAATAAACTAAAGGACCCTGGGGTGCACCCCATCTGGCCCCATTGCTTTATCAACTCTCATTACTTCCAGTTCCTTCAGGACCCTTTCTCGTGTAAAGGGACTTGTGTCCATTTCTGCACCATTCTCACCCCTTGTACTCCCTTCAGACCCATTACCCTCCTCTTCCTCAGTAAAGACTGAGCAGAAATACCTGTTCAATATGTCAGCTTTACTGTTGTCATCCTCCACGCGCCCCCATCCTCCCCTTCAGTCTCACTATCCCTCCCTTTGTCTTTCTTTTTTCACTTATGTACCTGTAAAAGGTTTTGTCCCTCTACCCACTGATTTTGCAATGTGTTCTTCTGTCTGAGCTTTGGCTTCCCTTACTGACCTCCCTGCCTCCTCTGCTTCTCCTGGTACTTCTCCCTATCCCTTCTGCCTGTGTCTTTTGTATTGCCTGAATGCAATCTTTTGGCTTTCACTTTCTTTGCTCTCTTTGGAAAACCATAATGGTCTCCTCTTCCTTTTCCTCTTGCTAACCTGCTTAATACATAATTCTGTTGTTCTTGTAATCCCCATTTTAAATACTGCCCACTGTTCCTCAACCCCTGATTCCTGTCCCATTCCCCTTAATGCCTCTTTCAAGTATCTCCCCATTTTCCCAAAGTCTGCCCCCCTAAAATCCAGGATACGTGTTTTTGTGTGGTTTGGTTCTGCTCTTTTGATTTCAAACCACAATGACTGGTGGTCACTGTTTCCCAGGTGCTCCCCCACTGTTACCCCCATCACACAGTCCCTGTTTGTGAGCACAAGGTCCAGTATTGCCTTCTGCTGAGTTGGTTCCATGACCAGTTGCTTGAGGAAGGCACCCTGAAGGGAGTCCAGGATAAATCTGCTCCTAGTTGATGCTGCTGCTGGGATGCTCCAGTCCACGTCTGGAATATTGAAGTCTCCAACCAGTACTACCTCACCCTTGTATGCCATCCTTTGGATGGCTAGCATCAGCTCCCTATCTGTTTCTTCCTCCTGGGCTGGTGGTCTATAGACCACACCTGTGCGGATGGCTGTCCCCATTTTCCTTTCCAGCTTAACCCACAGTATCTCTCCCCCATTTTGTTCCTCCTGGATCTCTGTGGCCTTATGTCATTTTTCACATAGAGTGCCACTCCTCCCTTCCTGCCTGCTCTGTCTCTTCTGAATATGTTGTAGCCAGGTATGGCCATCTCCCAGTCGTGGTTATCATTACAGGTTTCAGTGATGGCCACAATGTCCAGGTCTGACTGCACCATGACAGCCTCCAGATCTTCCATCTTGTTGCTAAGGCTCCTGGCATTTGCACACATGGCTTTCCATGATTTGACCTCCCTAGACTGTTTCACTGTTCTACTCCAGCCCCTCCTTGGTTGTCATTTATCCCTGGTTCTCCTTGCTGTCTGCCCTTCTGCTGAATTTTGCCCTTTTCTGCTTATCCACCTCTTGGGCACTAATCTCCATCTTTTGCACACTGCTTTGCAGAGATAGCCACTCCTCTGGTTCACTGGTTCCACTGCTAGCTGTGGGGGTGAGCAAGAGGTACCCTCCTTGCTGGCCTGCCACCCCTTTGCTAGTTTAAATGCTTGTCAATGTAGCATTTAAACTTATCATTGAGTGCTTGATTCTCCAGGATGGATGCAGGCCGTCAGGCTTGAACAAACCTCCATCCCTCCAGGTGGGTCCCCAGTCACCAATGAATCCAAACCCTTCCTCACAGCACCAGTTCTTCAACCATGAGTTAAAGTTCCTGGTGCATGCACTCCTATGCTCTCCTTGCCTCTCACAGGTAGTACTTCTGAGAAAGTGACAGAAGTAGCTACTTGCTTGAGACCCCTCCCCAGTTTCCTAAACTCTTCCTGAACTTCCTTTGGCTCCCCATTTGCCAGATCATTAGTACCTAGGTGGATAATGACATCCAGCTCACCCTCCCGTCTTGCCTTCCCAATATCTATCCTTGGTCCCCTCCTCTTTGCAGTCTACATTAACAACATCAATGACCCCATCAAAAAAGCCAACATCCACTTATTTGCGGATGACACTGTACTGTACTTGAGTTGTCCCATGCCAGAGCAGCCTGTGAAGACCTCCAAGCTGAATTTAACCTTCTACAACACCAGCTCATAAACAAAAAGCTTTTGCTCAATGCAAAAAAGACAAAAGCCATGCTTTTCTCCCCCTCTTTGCATGCAGCAATTCCTGCTGGGTGGGAGCTATCCCATAAATTACCACTGTTCTTGAAGAAACACTAGAGTATATAAAATTAAGTAAATTAAAATATCTAGGAGTTTGGCTCAATCATAAACTTTCCTTCGCCGACCATCTCGAAGAACCACAGAAGAAACTAAGGCAAAGATTAGGACTATTCTACAGAATTAACCACCTGCTCACAAAGGAGGCCAAGAATCAACTGTTTCAAGCTACCTTCCTATCTTTAATAGATTACGCAGACCTGCTGTACAGCCATTGCTCTTCCTCTGCACTGGCTAAGCTGGACACTGTCTACCACAGAGCTATCAGGTTCATTGCTGGCCTTCCACTTTCCACACACCACTGCTCCCTGTACTCATTGTTAGGCTGGACTTCCCTTTACTACAGAAAGAATAGAAATGCTGCCCTATGGGCCTTCAGAGCGGTGACCAAGAAGCTCCCCTCATATATCTCAGATTGTATTCCCCAGAGTGTGTTAGGCACCTACGCTCTAAGGAGCTATTCCCTAGTTGCCCTCCAAGTTCCAAGGGTCAAAACTCATTTCAGCAAAGCTGCTCTAAGCTTCTCTTTACCCACATTGTGGAACGGTTTACAAAGGAACTTGAAGCTGAGCTGCCTGGTTAGCCTGGATATCTTCAAGGTGCTCTATGATCGCTACATGAAAGCACCTTGCAAATGTTTTCCTCACCGCTAGCCCACTAATTCTACAACTCCCCCTTTCCATCCTGACGCTCGCCATGTTTCTACCCCTAGCTCTCACTCTCTCCCTATTAACTTTTCCTGCTGCACCCACCCTTCCCTGTCCACTCCAGCCCGGCTAATGTCCCACCCCATCCATAGTAGTGTCCCAATTATCTACCCCTCCTCCATCATTATCATAATAAACAAGTACACGGCAGCCATCATCACTTTCTGTGGTTTTAGCTGAATTTTTCCCCCAGTCGTCGGTAATATATCCCTCCTCTTCTTTACCTCTCTAACCTGCCACCCCATATATGGCTTGTTTCCCCTATATGTGTAGTTGCCGGCTGCCTCACTCAAAAGATCTCTGCTTATAACCCCTGGATGCCTATGGTTGATTGTACATCTGCTGACCTATTCAATTGTAAAATAATGCTTTTTTTTTATTTCAACCTTGTACTCGTACTGTATACACTGTATATACTTTTTCTTCCTTGTATATTATTGCTTTTTGTATACCTGCTTCTGTACTGTACTTTGATGTATTCATGACCAGGTCCACCTTGCAACTGAGCCTTGCTTAATGGTGCCCACCTGGATAAATAAAGATTTTGATTGATTGATTGATTGAGAAGTGAGTCAGCATTGCCTGCAGAGCTGTAGCTTAACCCTGAATGGTGGGGGGGTGGAGACATGGGCTGCAGGAACAGACACCAAGAAGGAGAGGCAGCAGCACCCCCCCCTCGAAAGAGAGCACAGGCTCAAAAGAGGTGGCGTTGAACCAGTGTCAGGGACAGAGCAGAGAGAGAGAGCTCCCAAATAGTGACAGCAACATGCCGAGACGTGGCTTGTAAGCAGAATGAGAGTGATCACCAGGTGACAGGCTGTCACTATTGCAACACCACCTCGGCAGTGTGAGATTGGGTGCAGTGCAATGTAGTGACCATAACCACAATGACCAGTGGCTCCCAGACCTGCACCTGAACAAACATTCATTTAATGGGTGGCCTGTCCCCTAGCAGAGTCTATTCCCCCCACCCCCTCACCTCCTACCCTCACCCCCTGAGAGAGACACACAGAGAGCCGCTTCCAGTGTGGCATATATGTGCAGGTCCAATCTGTTTCAGTCAGAGACGGTGTCAACAACCCCCCCCCCAAACAGAGAAGTGGAATACAGTGTGCACCAAGCTCGGTTGCCATCCATTTTATTTCTGCCCACACTTCCGGCATCTTGCTGTCGGTCTGAGACTGTTTTAGTTTTTGGTTTTTTTACCAGGAGAGACACACTAAGCTGAAGCTTGTTTACAGGTGTGACCTGTGAGCATAAGGAGGTTAAGTGACTTGCTCAGGAACACACAGTATGCAAGTGGGGACTGTGAGATGTGTTTGTCTTTCTAAAGCACAGTGGAAGCAGACAGCAGATACAGAGAGACAGAGAGTTAGAGAAAGAGGTAGCAAGAGTGCCGTGACTGGGACAGAGAGCAGTGCTGCAGAGTTTTCCTTTTCGGAAGCACCAAGTTAGGTCAACAGTAAAACTGCCAACCTCTGGCACAAGCGGCAGCACCATGCAGCACAGTTGGCCCAATCCCAGTGTTTTCTGTAGAGGCTGTGCCCACCACCCACCCGGACTTTAGGATTCTCATCTACAGGTTGCAGTTGGTCCAGGGAGGGAGCAGAACACTGGGGGAAAGCGAAACACGGAAACGGACCACTACAGCGACTGTCACTGTAGTGGTCTTTTTCCATGTTTTGCCGTTGGGGTGTCGGGCAAAAGGGGGGCCACCCTTCCTTTCACTGTGGGGGAGGGGCATTAGAGAGAGAGCTAGAGACCAAGACAGACACAGGGTAAAACAAATTAGGTGCATCTATTCCACAACTACACAAAAGTAGCACCCAGACAGAGCCAGAGACAAATATGTGGATCACATATCTGCCCCTTCATATGGACTAGCACTGTATAGGGTGGGCACTGGATGGGCAGTCTTTGGTGGTTGCTGCTCCCTACACCTCCAGCTCACATCAGCACATATGGAACAATCTGTATTAGCCACAGACTGATGTAGGTTATTCATCTTCCCTTCCACACCCATTTCACTCCACAGAGGTTGGCACAGTGACAAGGTGACCTCCTGGTGGGCAGCCCAAGGTAAATAGTGGACTGCAGCCTGGCAGAAGTTGGTGATAGGTGCCCCCTCCAAAACTGTCCCACCACTGCAGATTGGAAGCCCCAGCCAGAGACAGAAATGTGAGTTGCACATTTGCCTCTCCGCACCTGTTTCTATCTAGCCTGGTGGGTGCCAGGTGGGTGGAAATTGGGTTGCGGTCCAGATCCGCTGGGTGGTCCAAGGCCATTGACACCCAACACATCCTTCCACATTTCTGCACATGTGAAGCATTATTTCCTTCCATTCCACCTCCTGCACATTAGGAGCACTCTACTGAAGCTTAATGACAGATGTGGTTCACACATCTGTCCATCTTCACCCATCCGAGTTCCATGAATGCTGGCAGTGGCATTGGGTGGGCTCCAAGCAGGTGGCTCTGGGAGAATGATGCCCCAGCCCACCTCCACACAAGGGTAGCTCTCTGCAGCAGCCAGGGATAGAGATGTAAGCTGCACATCTGCCCCTGCATACCCATCCCTGCTCCACCAGCGCTAGCATTAAGGTTGAAGTGGGCTTTGGGTGACTGGCACTTCCTCATCATATGCCACACCTCTACACTTGCAGAACACTCTACTTCAGCCAGAGGCTCTCCCACCTAACGTGCTCTACCCATGGAGAGCACTCTGAGGTACTGAGATATAAAAATGTGGATCTTGCATCTGCTCCTCCACAACTGTTCCCACTCTGCTGGGTGGGTGGGGTGGGAGAGGTAGGATACATTGAGTGCTCTGAGTGACTAATTGCGAAAGGGTAACCACCCTCATTTTTTTTGTTCGAATCATATTATAGTACCAGAGGTATTGTTAGGAAGTTTTTCTGGAAATAACGTAAGACTGCACACTTTGTCTCTGTACAGGTGTATGTTCGTTTTCGTTTGTTGGGCTGGCCACCCATTTTTTTTTTTTTTTTATAATTGTTTTACCAGGTGAGACACACTAAGCTGAAAGCTTGTTTGCAGGTGCAACCTGGGAGCACGAGGAAGTTAAGTGACTTGCTCAGGGTCACACAGTATACAAGTGGGGGCTGTGGGATTCAAACCCAGGTCTCCAGATTTGCAGCTCAGAGCCTTAAACCACTGCGCCATACTGCCTCCTAATTTTGTAGTATTGCTTATTTGTTATCTGTTTTGTCTTCGTTTTATGTCATATCTAAAAATAATTTCCTGTTCTCTTCCTATGTTGCAGTCTGCACGTATATCTTGTTTCCATGAGCCTGACTGCGTAGCAAACCCTACAGAGATGTAGGTCTCTGGAGTTTTAGTCCACCTTAAATGCAGTTAAAATGCAATTAAAACCAATTCTGAAGCATCTTTGCTTCAGGGTTATGTGTGGTTTATGGTCTGAAAAATAAACCCGACTTGGTAGAAACAATTACTGAAATGTAGCCAAATACCAAGTAACACTGAAATGTAGATTCTCAGAGCCTCATAAGATTCATTTTACACTGGTACTTATGTGAGGTGTTCTAGGATGCAGTACGCTTGCCAGAATTAGTAGGAACACTTAAACCCTGATAGCTTTTGGACCCTGGGAATGTTTTTCCCTGTTAAAAATCCTTCCTCAGTGTTTCAACAGGAGTCCTGTCTCTGTAAATGATAGTCACCGAGTAAAGAATATGAATTCTTTCTCCTCAGCGATGTGGCGATGTGGCCGCTATTCTGAGGCCGTTTTTTTTTGCCTGTTTCCGAATGTGCGCACCTTCACGCTAGTAAGCTACCTCCACTGGTCTATTAAGACAAAATCCTGGGTGGTTAATAATACACTTGCACAAAGCTTGTTGTAGTACAATTATAAGTGTTTGGAGATACTACAACTTACCAGAACTCCCGGTCATAATTATATTCTTCTCGCTCATATTAGTGACTTGAAATCCTCCTGTTTAATAACGCAGCGCGACACCACAGCTCTACCCTTAGTGAATCTGAGGGCTGGCAAGCCGTCTCTCTTTTATATTTAAGCTACAGCCTAGGGGTCGGTGCTTAGGAAGCAAGGAATAGTAAAAATATATTAAAAGACTGTATATTTTTATGTTTTAACACTGCATATGTAAGTGTGTTCTAAAATTGTGGATATTCCTTATATTTTAAAGAAAAAAACACATATGTAGATAGTTTGTTTGGGTTTTTATTAAAACAAAGGGGAGGAGTTTTTAGTCACGTGGTAAACTTTAGGTATTTATGACTGTCTAGTCCATTCTTTAGTCAGTTAGTAGTAAGGCGTTGATGGTGAAACACCTAGTCGTGGCTAGTTTCTTCTAGCTATATGACTGAAAAGGGAATTGATGGTTTTTTTTGGGATGTACACTTCTCTTTGATTTTGTTTATTATCACAATATAGTCCGTTTTATTTTGTTCTGTTGTAAATAAATTTTGGACATACATTTTTCGCTCAAGCTACTACTTCCTTGTGGTTCATTATTTCCACCCACAGTCTCTCACACTGGTGCCCCCTCCTGCACCCCCACCTATCAACCCAATTTTAATTTATTTTATTTTAGTCTTTCGTAACCAGGTAAGACCCACTAGGCACAAGTGCCTGTTTTCAGGGACGACCTGGGAGCACTGGGCGGTGAAGTGACTTACTCAGAGTCATACAGTATGCAAGTGGAGGTTGTGAGAATCAAACTCAGGTCTGGTCTGCTGGATGTACTAAGCTCGTTCACACCTCATTCCTCTAACCTCTAACCTCTAGGCTGTACTGCCAGAGAAGAGACGTGGATTGCACATCTGCTCCATCATAAACTGTGCCCATTCCAAAAAGTTACACTCACAGGCTGGAGTGGGGTCTAGAAAGGTGACTATTAGGTAATTGCCCCCCCCATCCCACCTCCACACATGGGGGACACTCCTCCCCCTCCATTCCACATTTACATATAGAGATCACTCCTCCTCTTCTGCCACCATCCCACCTCTGCATATAGAGAGTACTCCTAACCCCATTCCACCTTTGCACATAACGGCACTCTGCAACAGCCAGAGACAAAGATATCAGTCAGTCATCTGCCTTTCCACACCTATTCCCACTCCACATGATAAGCTCCAAGTTGAGAACATCGGTGGGGTTGAGATGTAATGAGTGGGTTGCCATGGGAGATGGTTCCAATACCCCTCACCACCTCTCTAAATGAGAGAAGTCCCCCCCCAGAATCAATCTTTATTCTTTTCCCCACTCACCACTTTTCTGCTGATTAACCTCCAGTTTGCTTGCCTTACCAGTTGCTCCCCTTCCAAAACAGAACTACAGGCCACTAAGCCAGGGCAGATTTTTCCTCGACCTCTCCTGTGTTGTCTTCGGACCACATCACCAGTCCAGACAGCATCCAGCACAGTCAAGAAGACATGCTGTGTGTTACTTGCAGCTCGGCACTGGATGGGTCAGTTATTCCTCTAGTAGACCATACTTCAAGTTCTCCCACAGTTCAACTGAGACTAGAGAAGAAAAGCACACAGTCCCACTCTACCACCACGATAGTCAACAGGACACCACAATTTGCTCAGCGCTGTACAGGTGACACAGCACAGCAGCACGCTCACTAGTCTGTCTCACCAGGCTTCTCCTGCTCTCTCTGTTGATGATGTCTCCAACTCCCCTAGCCATCAATGGTCCCATGCATAAACATTGTGTTGCAGCTAGCTCCAACCACTATGGAGATTGCTGAGAAACTGAGTTTTTTAGCAGCTGAGCCTGAGTCAACCTGAAAATAAAATACAAGAATTTTTAATTTTCTTAGATAATTTCAGGGGGGGATTGAAAACCCTGAACACCCCCCTGCCTACGCCCATGCAATCCACAACAGATCAGACACATGCAATGCTCACACTTAAAGGCACTCCTCCCAGCCCAGCCAGCCCCCTGCCTACCCTGGCACACAAATGAACACCAACTGCGACCCCTCCAACTTCCTCTGCAAGCAGTAAGGATCCCTCACTCTAAAGCAGTCAGTCCTGTACAAGTAGCAGAGTTGGCAGTCCGGGGCTCCAGTTAGACCTGCTGCTGTAATGGAGCTCGAGTCTGCCTGAACACAACAGGACAGCTAAACTGAGTCCCTTTAATCCCTACAGATGGAGGGCTGCTGCACATATGATTACTACAGCCACTGAGGCACAACTGGGGATTTAAAAAAAGAGCTGGACTATGGCAGGCAGCCTGCCTCCTCCACTGACTGCTTGCAGCACTTGCGCAGCTCCTCCTCTGCTACTAGTGCCCACCAGCAGTCAGTAATGTTGGTGAGTGGCCCCCGTTGGGGTGGTCAAGCGAGCTCCTTGACTTCTTGCTAGCCCCTGCAACGGACACTTTCTTTTGACTTCCTTCTGTGTCTGGTTGCATTTGCCTGTTTTCAAACACCCAATAAACTTTTTTTTCTAGTGTCCACTTAGATACAGAATATTAAATATATCAAAATAAAATATAATTGTTTTGAAGAAGATAGAAGCCTTTATTATGGCTCGGCTTCAGTGTATGGTTGGAGAACACTGAAATCTCATTTTGCTTGCTTTACTTCCTTAGTGCTATTTTGTATTTCCAGGTTAAATCAAACATAATTAAATATAATTGTTTTTGGTTTTTTTGAGAAGACAGAAGCTTTTATTATGCCTTCTTTTGGTTTGATCCACACAGTCTGAAGCGCTGAAGCAGTGAGATCACCACGATTTTGGCAGCCTTGCACCATTTCTCTGATCCTAAAAGTATGTATTACAATGGTTGTATAACAGTGGGTCTATATTCAAATGACTTCAATTCATTATAATTACACTCTAAGAAGAATGGTCTTAATGAGCAAAGAAAGTGAAAGCCAAAAAGATTGCATTCAGGCAATACAAAAAGACACAGGCAGAAGGGGACAGGGAGAAGCACCAGGAGAAGCAAAGGGTTGGCAGGGAGGTCAGTAAGGGAAGCCAAAGCTCAGACAGAAGAGCACATTGCAAAATCAGTGGGTAGAGGGGACAAAACCTTTTACAGGTACATAAGTGAAAAAAGAAAGACAAAGGGAGGGATAGTGAGACTGAAGGGGGAGGATGGGAGCCACGTGGAGGATGATAACAATAAAGCTGACATATTGAACAGGTATTTCTGCTCAGTCTTTACTGAGGAAGAGGAGGGTAATGGGTCTGAAGGGAGTACAAGGGGTGAGAATGGTGCAGAAATGGACACAAGTCCCTTTACACGAGAAAGGGTCCTGAAGGAACTGGAAGTAATAAGAGTTGATAAAGCAATGGGGCCAGATGGGGTGCACCCCAGGGTCCTTAAAGAACTAAGAGAGGTGGTGGCTGAACCTCTGGCTATCCTGTTTAGCCGATCACTGGAAACAGGGGAGGTACCCAAAGACTGGAGCACAGCAGATGTAGTCCCCTTATACAAAAGTGGGAACAAAGAGGAAGCAGGGAACTACAGACCAGTCAGCCTCACCTCGGTAGTGGGGAAGATCATGGAAGCACTACTGAAGGAGAGATTGGTGGAACATCTGGTTGTCAATGGACTACAGGACCCAAGGCAGCATGGTTTCACCAGGGGGAAGTCATGTCAGACCAACCTTGTTGAATTTTTTGACTGGGTGACTAGGGAGGTGGATCAGGGGAGGGCAGTGTACATGGCCTATCTGGATTTCAGCAAGGCCTTTGACACTGTGCCACATAGAAGAATATTACACAAACTGGGGAATATGGGTGTGGGCAGGACAGTAGTGTGGTGGGTAGGTAACTGGCTGGGTTGCAGGACACAGAGGGTGGCGGTAAATGGCTGTCACTCCACAGAGGGAAGAGTGACCAGTAAGGTACCACAGGGATCAGTGCTGGGACCGGTCCTATTCAACATCTTCATCAGTGACATTGCGCAGGACCTAGAAGGCAGAATTTCACTGTTCGCTGATGACACAAAGCTCTGTAACAGAGTAGACACACCAGAGGTGTGAGACAGAATGAAGCGACCTGCAGAAACTTGAAGAATGGTCAGGGTTTGGCAGTTGAAATTCAATGCAAAAGTGCAAGATAATGCATATAGGGCACAAAAACCCTGGCACAATATATCAGTTGGGGGGTGAGGATATAGCATGCACCAAGCAGGAAAGGGATCTTGGGGTTATCATCTCTGATGACCTCAAGGTAGGGAAACAGTGTGACAAGGCAGCAGGTAAAGCAAATAGGATGCTGGGATGTATAGGCAAGGGCATCACCAGCAGGAAAAGGGAGGTCATAATTCTGCTATACAAGACACTAGTGAGGCCCCACCTGGAGTACAGTGTACAGTTCTGGAGACCATGCCTATGTAAGGACATAGACAGGGTAGAGAAGGTTCAGAGGAGGGCAACAAAGATGGTGCATGGATTGCATCACAAGTCCTATGAAGACAGGTTGAAGGAACTGAACATGTACTCCCTGGAGGAGAGGAGGGAGAGAGGGGATATGATAGAGACATACAAGTATCTTACAGGGAGGAACAGGGTGCAGGAAAACACTATTTTTAAGCGAAAAGATGTTCCAGGACTAGAGGGCATGGGATGAAGTTGGAGGAGGATGATTCAGAGGAAACATGAGAGAGAATTTCTTCACAGAACAGGTGGTGGACAAGTGGAACACCCTGCCAGAGGAAGTGGTGGGGGCTGAAACAATCATGGGATTTAAGAATGCGTGGGATAGACATAAAGGAATTCTGGAGGTCAGGGGTAAGGGGCAACAGTCTTCTAGGAAAACAAACTGAACTTACAAGCTCAAATGGGCAGACTGGGTGGGCCATAGGCCCTTATCTGCCAACACTGTCTATGTATCTATGTATCTATGAGTTCATTTAAGATTTCATAATTCAACCTTTTGCAATTTTAATGACCTCCCAATCCTAGAGTCTTCACATTGTTTGATCTAAACATTTCTTTGCTCAGTTCACCAACAGTCCAATAAGAATTAGAATAAAATTACTTTATGTTTTATTTATTTTATTTATTAAAGTCTAGGAATTACAACCCTTTGAGTCGGGGACTCATTTACAAAGGCTCCACATCATAACATAAAAGGTACAAAATACAATGAGTAATACAGGAACTTAGTGTAAACATATACAGTGAACATAACCAGAGTTGCACATAACAAATTCAAGTAAACATTCAATATAGATACATATTATTACAGGGAGGAGAAATCAACCATTGGGAACTCTGTCTAGAGGGCAGATGTTGAGAGCAGAGAATGGGGGAGGGCAAAAAGTGTTATGGGCAGTCACAGTTGGAGCTGGACACAATGTAGTCACGTAGCCCTTTTTTGAAAGGCCCCAATCTGGATATGGTGAGGAGATACCATGGCACTGAGTTCATCCAGAGGGGAGCCCTATATTGAAAGGACATTTGGCCAGCATTTGATTTGAAAAAGAGGATGTGAAAAACAACAGTATCAGAGTGTCTTGTGGCCTGCCTCTGCAGCCCTGGTTGAAGAAGCAAAAGATAACCAGGGACAGGGGGAGAGGCTCAGTTGAATTTTTTTTGCAAATAAGCAGATCTGGTATAGTAGTCGCCCTTGGAAATGTAGCCATGCTGATCGTTGGTAGAGGTCACAGGTGTGTGTAAGCCATTCACTGCCTGTGGCTAGCTGACAGGCCTTATTTAAGGCACATTTGATTCTGGACAGGGCAGTGTCGGAGGCGGAGCCATAAATAACTATACCGTAATCAACCGGGGATAGGATAGAGCTAGAGATAGGTAGTCGGACAGCATCGGGGGGAGGCAGGATCTGAGTCGATATAGGAGGCCAATTCTGGAATTTACTGCAGAGCAGCCAGATGCGATATGGTCACAGAAGGTGAGAGCAGAGTCAAGGGTGATGCCTAGATATTTAAAGCTAGTAACAGGTTCCAAAGTGGTTCCCTGGGAATTGTGGATAGAGAGGGCAGCTGAGTTGCGTTTATGTTGAGGGTGGGCGAATAGCATTACCTTTGTTTCTGTATAGTTGATAAGCTTATGGGTGGCAAACCAGGATTCTATTTCTGTAAAGGAGTCCTGTAATGATAGTTGAAGCTGGGTGGGGTCTGGATGCTGACTGAATAGCACTGCATCATCTGCATAGAGGAGATGTCCAGTGGAGGCAAGGAGTAGGGAGTTTAGGTACAGTGAAAAGAGGAGTGGACCAAAGATGGAACCTTGAGGGACACCTGATCGGACAGGAAGTTTTGAGGATAGGGTGTTGTTTATCTTCACTTGCTGGGTACGTCCATGAAGATAGTGGGAGAACCAGCCATAGGCCTCCTGTGATATGCCAGCAGAGAGAAGGGAGTCAATCAACATAGTGTGACTGACCGTGTCAAAGGCCCTGAACAGCTCTATGTATACAGATCAAGCCAAGGCCCCCTGGTCAAGGGCATCACGGATATAGGAGGTATACTCCAGTAGGGCAGTGGTAGTACTATGTCCCTCCCTGAAGCCATGGTGTTGTTGGCAAAGTAGTTGATGTGAGTCCAAGTATTCGGTGAGTTGGTCAGCAACAATTTTTTCTAATGCTTTAGAGAGGGGAGAGAGGATGGATACAGGTCTATAGTTACTATGGGAGGTACGATCGCCATTCTTATGCATAGGTGTAATGACTGCCCTTTTCCACTGTGATGGGAACTACCCTAGACATAAGAGACATATGAGACATATTGAGGATTTTTGTAAGGGGGGTAAGTACTGTGTCAAGAGCCAGGGTGAGCAACTTTATGTCTAGGGAGTCACCACTCTGTCTGGTTTTCCCAAGGAACTTGGTGAGGTAGGGGCAGGTGGCGCTAGGGGGAGATTGTCTTAAAGCAGAGAGGTGGTATCCCAAGGGGGGTGGTGGGAACTGACCAGTAGAGGCAGAGAAGAAATCGGGGGGAGGATAGAGAAAGCAGAGTTAAAAGCATTCACAATCTTGTCAGGGTTTGGGTGGGAGTCCCACAAACGATCAGCATGGGGGGAGGGAAGGAAGACTTACCACTAATCTCTTTAATATTCTCCCAGAAATTTCTCCCATTACCCCAGGTAGCAGTGAGTCTTGTCTGATAATAGAGCACCTTTGCTTGGCAGATTGCCCAGGTGCAGGAGTTACAGGCAGTGCGATATAGTTGACGATCCGCAGGGGGGCCGGACTCCAATGTACAGAGCCACAGATTATCTCAGGGTGTCATTTGGTCAAGCAAGGACTGATTTATCCTTGGGGAGAACTGATGTTTTATAATCCGCTTCACGAAGGGGGTAAAGATGTCACAGGCTGCTAGGAAGGAGTCAATGAAGAGGGATAGAGCGGCATTCACTGAGGTCATGTGATGAAGAGGGAACCAGTCGAGATTTAGCAGGTGATTGCAGAAGTGCTCTAGGGAACCTTTTTTCAGCTGCATGTGCCTAGAAATCCTCAGGGCAAGAGATTTCCAACTATTGTACCAGTGGCAGGTAGCAGGTGAGTGATCACTGAGTGAGTCAGATTATACCTGGACATCCTGGATACGATCAGGGTAATTAATGAAAATGAGATTAATGAGGGAACTGGTGCCCCCCCCCCCCCCCCATTATTTACCATGCAGAGGACATTACCATCTGGGATAGGTTTTGGGCAGCAGCCGCATCCCTGAGACAGGATGTTTAAGGGGAAGGCCAATTTGTGTTGAAATCCCAGAGTATAATAACTTCTGAGTTTTTGGGGAGCTGTGCTATGATGTTTAGTACGGATGTGAAAGCATCCATCTGATTTCGGGGAGGTATGTAGACTGACATCAGGTACAGTGATTTGCAAGAGTTGCAACAGCAACCTTTAGGGAGAGAGTTTGGGCACCAGCACTGGGGGGGGTGTTGTTTCGATTGATTTGATCTGGGTGGAGGGGTGGCCAAAGGGCCTGGATTGGGGTGTATATTACCAGAGAGAGTAGCAGGAGAATGATGGTGATCCTGGATAAGATATGTTTCAGGATTCTCTTATGGGCACACTGTGAGGGGTCTGCAGGGGGGTGAAGCTGTTTGTTTACAATATGGGATTGAGCGAAGCGCAATGCTTAAGGTCCACATTGGAGCTTAGGATGAAACAAGGTTTCTGGGGTGGGGTGGACGGGGGCTACTGGGAGGCAGGGGGAGTGGGACATAGTGATGAAGAGGTGGGGTGGGGGTGATAGCAGGTATGTGTAACCAGTGGCATTGTGAGATGGTGGAGCAGTGGTGCAGCATCAGCAGAGAACTTATGAGGTGGGTTTGGGCTGTGATAGTGTGGGGGTGGAGCAGTGGGGGCACAAGCAGAGAAGAAGAGATACAGTGAGAAAAAAGGCAAGGAATGCATTTTCTGGCAGAAAGACATGGGTGTTCAATAGTGTAGGAAACAGCTTAGTTTGAGTCTCCAAGTAGTAATAGGAATTTGGATGGATAGATTAGCAGCCACTAGTGGCAGGCACTGATAACCTGCCTATGGGATAGTGGGCTGACTGATTTTTAATATCACCTGACTAACCTCTACATATTTGCGAGATCACGAAGGGTGGTGGTGGGGGCGGAGAGGTAGCCAACGAGGCCTCCTAGCAAGCAGGAGAAATATATATATATCAACTGGGCTTGTGGGCTTGGCAGCTTTCCAGCTCCGGGATCTTTACCTGAACTGCTGTGGTTGGGGGGTCCATTCCAGGGAGGGTATCTGACCCTCATGACCTGCACCCATGAGGGGGCCTGAGTTGTGGGACAGAAACAGAGGAGACAGAATTTAGTAAGGTTAGAACAAAAATTGTATAAACGTTGGGTTTGATTTTGTGCAAATATTAACTTCTCTCAGAGTTGAAAATGCACAGGAGATTACAGTGTGTGTGTGTGTTTGCTGTAGCCCAATATATTTTTCCCCCCAAAAAGCACAGTAAAAAATGTTTGCTGATTGCTATATATATTTCACCTGGAGTTGAAAATGCATAGGAGATTAGTTGTACATACTTTTGTATTTCTCCACACTTTCACTGTGGAAATTTGTACAAAAAAAAAAAAAAATAATAATAATACTTCACATTTTGCACAGGTCTTGACCTCCCATAAAGTGAATGGCTTAAAACTTATTTAGGAGTCATTCAAGAGTCATCCCAAAGTCAAGATTTAGTAAACTGTATATTTAATGCGTTCTAATAATAGGAGTTGCCAAAGAGGACATCACGTAGAGAATACTGGCTGAGCAATCATGCTGAACCAGTGTGTTCAGCCACAGAGGGGTTTATGATTCCATGTGACCTCGAGAGCGAAGCTCGAGAGGTCCGATGGAATCATAAACCCTGAGGTAACTGAAAACACACTGGTTCAACGAGACTGAGAAGGTAGTATTTTTTAATAGTGAATGATAACCCTTTTGAGAACCGTACAAAAATGCCTTCGATGTCTTAGAATGAAATATTTAATCAAGGATGAAGAGAGCACAATACAATTGTTATTTTAAACTTTATGACATTTTTTAAAATGAAGAAGTACAACAACGTGACTACCACCGGAACTTGAGAAATGGCAATTCATACAGCTACAAGTTTAAAATGTGGCACTCATGAAACACTCCCCTACACTTAGCCAAGATTAACAAGCTACAATAGACTTTAAATTGTCCATTCATTTCTTTCACTTAGCCTCATGGATTACTCGTCACTGAAGTCTCAGTACAAAAACTGTCATTCGGGCTCCTGTCTGCTGATGAGCATCGCTAAGATAAACTGCTCCCTTGCGTCATTTCTTTTGGGAAAACCACCGTGGCCACGTTGCTGGTTTAAATGCTGATTTCAAATGTTGATGGTTTGTGGCGGTTCCTTGTTGCACGGCTTTCATTACCAGTTCGATCTTCTCATTCTAGATGAATGGAATGCCGTTCTGCAAGTACGGTCAGTACAGCGTTCCATTCATTGTTCTGTGTGTGGCTGAATGAAGATTTTATGAGGCTGAAAATCACGATAGTACAGCGTTCCACCATACACTATAAATGTAAACTGAACTTCACTGTGTTCATTGATATAAACAAACAGTTTCTTTATTGTTTTATAACATATTAGACTGCAGTATTTATTTCGAATGTTGTGGCCATGAGGATGGTGTGTGTGTGTGTGTGTGTGTGTGTGTGTGTGTGTGTGTGTGTTGGCTGTAGCTGAATACATTTGTTTTCCCAAAAAGCATAGTAAAAATGCCTGCTGATTGCTATATATTTCGTCTGGATACTTCACACAAGATCTGGCATATGTCTGAGACAGTTCTTATTAGACAGTGTCTTAAGAGGTTAAAAAATGTAAATCTTTTTAGGTTTGATGGGAAAGGGTGACATTTATGAGACACAAATCTTTCTTGAAAGACAATACCTGCCCAACTGAAGCTTGTATCAGGAACATGTTTACGTGCTAAGTATTTAATTGTGCAAGTTGTTGCATTTTAAAGGGGGTAAATAAATCTCCAGTTTAATAGGCAACCAATATTTAACAAGCTGTTTCAGTTTCCTAATGGCCATCTTATAAGCAGCTCGCTGTTATGTCTCCAACATTCTAAACAGAAAGAAAGGAATATTATATTTCAGTTGGCATAGTGATTTGTAGATGTGGAAGGATACATTGAAAACTCTGAAATACGTGTGTTACAAACCGACTCAGCAGGTCAGCCCTCTACTCCCAAAGTACCAACCTCCGAGCACGGTCTTGTGAACAGTTAACAGAAACAGGGTAACCCTCCTGTTTTGTGGGTTCGAATCAACCTTTGGTCTCAGTTCTGGAGGGATTCAAACTGTGAACCTCTTGCTAGCGTACCCAATGCACAGGCTCAGATAATTCTGTCTTTGGGGGGCCAGATATCTTTGCCTATGGGCACCTAACCAGGTGTACAGAAATGAACCCTTAAAAACTCTAATAAAGACCTCAGATTAATCTTACCTTTTTCCAGTTTGGTATCACCATTCAAGCTTATGCACAGTGTCTGCTTTAACCATATATATTTGACTTGTTACAGGAAGAAATTCAAAGACAGACCAAGTAGACCCTAAAATTAGAGTTTTACTAAAATAGATAAAAAAAATGTAAACATAAAATACAGAACCATATATCGCAAAACATACAAATCTTTTAAAAGAACAAGGTTTTAACAGTGCAATTCCTACAGTACTTGGATTTTTGTCTCTCTTTACCTGTATACTTGTTTAAAGTGCTCAAAGATGTTTCTTTGTCAGAGTGTAGATAAAAGTCTCTGAAGAAAAACAGAATACTTGTTTAAAAGCTGGCTTTGCCTACCTCTTTGTGTGAGGTCACCTATCTCCTCCTCTGGTTATGAAAAATCATACAGCCAGGATATTTTATCATATTAGAAGGTAAGATAATTAAGGTTACATCAGCAGAAACTCCTTTCCCCATGTGACTTCCCCAATCAAGTCTGTAAATTTCCTTTCATCTGTAAGCAGTATCCTCTCTCACACAGACATCAAAGCATTTATGACTTCGCACCAGTGTCACATAATCCTGCACTCTTCCCCTAAACACCATAAAAGTTTATGATTTCCCTCTTAGCAACTACAGCTATAATTAACTTAGATAAACAGGAGATCCTTGATCAAGGCCTGTTCTACTCTGTAATTAGCTTCTGGCCTTCCAGGTAACACCTTGTATCTAAAACCTGTGTGTGTGTCATACTCACATGCTGTTTCAGCATTTCTCATGAGAGACAGTCTATAACACATTTTTATATTACAAAAAAATGATACAGTGATCAGAACTAGCTGTCCAAGTGTCACAGTGTGTTCCACAATACTCTATTTTTCCAGCTAGAGACAGCAAGATGGCTGTAGGCTCCACCCACAGCCATAACAAGTCCCTTTGCATATGTGCTGATTATATACTTACTATAAATCAATGTATTGATGATCAGATGTTTCCACTTCCGAATGCTGAAGATTTGTTTGCCACTCTAGCAGGTAGGCTCTATTTCACAAAACTGGATTTGTCAAATGCACATCAGCAACTTGAATTGGACTCAGCTTCTGAGGAGTATCGGACTATAACCACCCATCGGGGACTGTACAGAAACCACAGATTACTGTATTGCATTTTTAGTGCTCCTGCTATTTTCCACTCAGTAATGGACCAAATTTTGCAAGGACTAGATCATGTGGTGTGCTTCCTAGATGACATTTTGATCACAGGCCGATCAAAGGTTCAGTGTTCAGTATTCACAAAAGAGGGGGTGGGTGATGGACCACAGATAAAGGACAAAGGAATTACTGGAGGGGAGGTAGGCACTAGCCCTTTTACAGAAAAGAGAATACTCAAAGAACCTGAGAGATTAAAAATGGATAAGGCAATGGGGCCAGACAGGGTGCACCCAAGGATACTGAAGGAACTGAGGGTAGAGATATCCACTCCCCTGGCAGCCCTGTTCAACTAATCACTGGCAATGGGGGTGGTGCCAAGGGACTGGAGAAGGGTGGATGTAGTACCAATTCACAAGAATGGAAATAAAGAGGAGGCAGGGAACTACAGACCAGTAAGCCTGACATCAGTGGTGGGAAAAATTAAGGAAACATTAATAAAAGAAAGGATGGTAGAGTACCTGACTGTAACTAGGTTGCAAGATCCAAAACAGCATGGGTTCACTGGAGAGAGATCCTGCCAAACAAACCTAATTGGGTTCTTCGACTGGGTGACAGGAGAAGTGGATCGGGGTGGGGTGGACGTAGCCTACTTGGATTTCAGGAAGGCCTTCGACACTGCCTCACACAGAAGATTAGTAAACAAAATGGGAGGTAGTATAGCGCAGTGGTCTAAGGCTCTGAGCTGCAAATCTGGAGACATGGGTTTGAATCCCACAGCCCCCACTTGCATACTGTGTGACCCTGAACAAGTCACTTAACTTCCCTGTGCTCCCAGGTCGCAACTGTAAACAAGCTTTCAGCTTAGTATGCCACTCCTGGTTAAACAATTGGGGGGAGAAAAAAAACTGTGTCGTCTCGGAATGGGGTCAAAAGTAGCAAAATGCGTACAAAATTGACTAAGTCACAGGAGACAGCGGGTAGTCATAAATGGGGTACATTCAGAGTCGGGAGAAGTGACTAGTGGGGTGACACAGGGGCCAGTTCTGGGGCCATTACTCTTCAATGTCTTCATTAGCAACATTGCAGAGGACTGGAAGGGAAAGTATGCCTGTTCGCAGATGTCATAAAACTCTGCAACTGAGTGGACACACCAGAAAGGGTAGACGGAATGAGGAAGGACTTTGAAAAAATTAGAGGAATGGTCAAGAGTATGGCAGCTAGGTTTTAATGCTAAAAAGTGTAAAATTATGCATATAGAACACAAGAACCTAAGGGCATCATACCAGCTGGGAGGAGAGGAAGTGACAAACAAAGCAGGAAAGGGACCTGGGGGTGAGCCTAAGGGATGACCTCAAAGTGGCAAGTCAGTGTGGAGAGGCAGTTGGAAAAGCTACTGGAGTGCTGGGGTGCATAGGGAGGGGTATAGCAAGTAGAAAGCGGGAGGCAGTATTGCCCCTGTGTAGGTCATTGGTGAGGCCCCACCTAGAGTACTGTGTCCAGTTCTGGAGGCCTCATCTCAAGAAGGACATTGATCAGGTGGAGGTGGTGCAGTAGAGAGGCCATCCCCAGGCTGACTGAGGACTCCAAGGAGGCATGATAGTATTGTTAAGAGTGTTCAGCTGCTCTAGCGGTACTCTGGTGGACCTCAGCCTTCTAACACTTACAGCCCCATCCTTTGCGCTGCAGATCCATTACCCATTATCATTCAGGTCCAGCAGGGGGGCACTGCCAGGGTCAGTACCACCAAGCAGAGAAGTGTCCATGGTGGAGGCCTGGAGCTTGCAAGTATAGGAGTCACAGGGGAAGGCAGGAAACCAATAGCTGGGCCACTGTCTAACAATGAAGCCCTCGACTGCCTCTGGGCTATCAAACTGATACGTGGCACCATTAACCTAAATTCTCATAAACAAACAAAAAAAAACTTTAAATCCTCTCCATAGCCCTGCTTCTGGAGAGCACCCTGCCCTGGAACAAGCTGAGCCATCGCCCAAGGCACTAAAGCCCCACTTCTGGGGGGCACCATGCCCTGGAACAAGCTGAGCCATCACCCAAGGCACTAAAGCCCTGCTTCTGGAGGGCACCCTGCCCTGGAGCAAGCCGAGCCGTCGCCCAAGGCACTAAAGGTAATTAGTCAGCTCCTGCTCCTGTACTGCGCTCACAAAGCTTCTCAGCCTTTGTCTTAAGTTTTGAAGTATGGCGCCCTTTTGGACTTCAACACTGGGATCCATCTACCTCTGAATCCTCTAGGGAGTTTGCTCCATTTGCTTAATTAATCTGAAGTAGCTATTGTTGTGCTCACCAGACATGGACCTAGCATTTAAAACCATTTTTTCCCCCAAATAAGCAAAGTAAAGCCGCAGCGTGAAATCGGGTGCCAATTTTAAAACTATAATTCCCCTAGCGGTACACGTTTAGCCTACTGTCCTGTAGTGTATGAGATCCTGAATCCCTGGAGACACCAGCACTAGTCTACCTGTATGCAGCCTGGTGTGCTGTCCTGGGTTAAAGGCTGTACTCTCACTTGGAAGTCCTTTACAGCAGCACCTGCTTAAAACTGCAGAGATCTCAGGCAGCCATTATCTGAGCAGTTACCGAAACTATAGCTCCACTGCATATTGGGCAGTAAACTCACCCCTTGCTCCTTCTCCAATATCTAATTTGGAGTCAGGCCGGTAACTTTCATTTGCAGCTCCAATTTTGGAATTTTTAAGCTGGTAACCTCTCCCACTAGGTCTCTCAGCTAGGTCCTTTCACTCCTGGAAGCAGACAGTGGGCTAATGTAAAACTCAAGTGTGTTTGTGATAGAAGCTATGCAGACAATTGATCGCCTGTATTGTTTTGTACCTTTCTCCTGTTTGCTTCTACTTAATTTTACTGCCTTTGATACTTGTTTGTTTCTAGCTGTGGGCAAATTCTGTTTCAAAGTACTGCCAAAATGATGTTTAAGTTACCACCAGTTTTACAGATATCTAGATTCAGTTTAAGATCCTGTTTCCCTGTAATTTTCTCTGCTTGCTTCCTCTACCATACTCCTTCTCCACCCCTTCCTTTCTAGCTCCTCCACTTACATATCTCCTGATATTTCTGAACCCCTTCTAAACTGTGTGCACACTCTCTTCTCTCTCCATAACCCTGCTTCTGGAGGGCACCCTTCCCTGGAGCAAGCCGAGCTGTTGCCCAAGGCACTAAAGGTAATTTGTCAGCTCCTGCTCCTGTACTGCGCTCACGAAACTTCTGCAGCCTTTGTCTGAAGTTTTGAATTTTGGCTCCCTTTTGGACTTCAACTCTGGGATCCAACTACCTCTGAACCCTCTAGGGAGTTTGCTCCATTTGCTTAATTAATCTGAAGTAGTTCTTGTTGCGCTCACCAGGCGTGGACCTAGCATTTAAAACCATTTTTCCCCAAGTAAGCAAAGTAAAACTGCAGCGTGAAATCGGGCGCCAATTTTAAAACTCAAATTCCCCTAGCGGTACACGTTTAGCCTACTGCCCTGCAGTGTACGAGATACTGAATCCCTGGAGACACCAGCACTAATCTACCTGTATGCAGCCTGGTGTGCTGTCCTGGGTTAAAGGCTGTACTCTCACTCGGGAGTCCTTACAGCAGCACCTGCTTAAAACTGCAGAGATCTCAGGCAGCCATTATCTGAGCAGTTACCGAAAGTATATCTCCATTGCATTTTCGGCTGTAAACTCACCCCTTGCTCCTTCTCCAGTATCTAATTCGGAGTCAGGCTGGTAACTTTCATTTGCAGCTCCGTTTTGGAATTTTTAAGCTGGTAACCTCCCCCTCTAGGTCTCTCAGCTAGGTCATGACACTCCTGGAAGCAGACGGTGGGCTAAACTCTCCATCCTCCAGCCACTATGCGGCTGCTCCCAACCCACCCTTGGGCGGCATTTGTTATATAGTCTTACATTGCCACGCCCATTGCTATGCCCAGTGCCTGAGGAATTTTAACCATCTCCTCACTTTCTCACTAGCAGCCTATATTATTTCACCATTAGAGGGCATCGGAACCTTGCTCCAATTGCTTTTGAATCTCACTTCTTGGCCTGACATTTGGTGTGTAGTTACTGTATTTTTCTACCTAAACTCCTCTAATTTAGCATTAATTTCCTCATCTAAAGAGCTTTTACGTAGTATCATACCCATCCTCAAATGGCTAACTCTTTGTCTAACTATACGGCCCCAAATCTCTGTGCAATTTTTCTGTTAGTCTCTATTCTTGCTCCTCTCATATGGATGCCTCTGGCTAGATGCCCACCCTCTTGGGATGGCCACTCCGCATACCCCAAAATTATTTTTTCCAACATGCTCACACTATCCTACTTGCCACTAGCTACCTTTCCACTTTTTGTCTCTAACAGGATCATATACCACGTTGCGTACACACTTCATAACTTCCTTCCCCTCAACCCCACCCTACCCACCACTTTCATTCATC
Organism: Neoceratodus forsteri; assembly: GCA_016271365.2. NCBI lineage: Eukaryota > Metazoa > Chordata > Ceratodontiformes > Ceratodontidae > Neoceratodus > Neoceratodus forsteri. The sequence goes on from CM057449.1 coordinate 793,417,565, forward strand.
GTAAATTGTGGTACCTGCTCCTCCTATCACCAATATTAGCAGGAGATATTGAACTTAATCCTGGACCTGTAGGTAACATCTCTCACACAGATACAGCCTGGAAGGACATAAAGGGTCTGCGCATTGTTCACTTGAATATCAGGAACCTTCCTCATAACCTAACGGAACTTGAGGCCTGGGCTACTCAAAATAACCCTGATATTGTATGCCTGTCCGAGACTTGGCTAAAACCCTCCACCCCGATCACTTGTGCATGTTACCCAACTATAAAATATTAAGGCAAGATAGGCCCTCATCTAAACGAGATGGTGATGTTGCAATCCTCTTTAAACCTCACCTATCACTATACCGTAGTGTCTCTTTCCCCCTCTCTCACTGTGAAGCTATTCATGGTACCTTACAACTCGGCTCCAAGAAGCTGCACACAGTGTGTGCCTACAACCCTCCCATTGGTAGCATCACTGGTCTCGAGGAACTCCTATCCCAGGTGGACACAGCCATCAGACATAAAGAGGTCCTCATAATGGGAGATCTAAATCTAAACTGGACTGGTAAAGCTAGTCAGTCCTTCCATACCGTGGTACAAGGCCATAACCTCCACCAACTAATCACCAATCCTACAAGGGTCATAGCCCCCCCTCAATCTAGTACTCCAATTGATTGGGCCCTTACGAACTGCCTTGATAGTATAGCTGCTGTAGGTACCCTGGTAGATGCTATAAGTGATCATTCCCCAATTTTCTGTATCTGGCGTTCCTATAGACAACCATCTCCTCCTCCAAAACTCATCACTTTCCGCAATCTGGCCAATTTTAATCAGGCACAGTTTATGAATGATCTCTCTATGATAGACTGATCACCCATATTTGCATCCTCAAATGCTCAATCAGCCCTTGACTATTTCCTTGCAAGGTCTGGATGTTCCAGGACCTCCATGTTCCCCAAGTCACATGCCATATAAGGGGTACACAAACAAACAAAGTGGCTCACCAAACATCTTTTTATTCAACTTAGGGCTAGGGACAAAAGTTGGCTACGTTTCAAGCCCTCAGGGCTACAGGCAGATTATAATGACTATAGGGCCCAGAGGAATTCCTGAAAAAGGAACATTCGCCTAGCTAAAAGCTCTTTCTGCAAGGACTTATTAATGAAATCTGCTGGTGACTCCAAGAAATTCTGGTCCATTATAAAAACTCTCCTTGGAGCCAATCAATGGTCTACTACTAATGACATGTTGCTAAATGGCATACACTGTAATAATCCAGCGACCATAGCCAACGCATTCAACTGTCACTTCTCGGATCTATCATGCTTCTCGGCCTCCTTTCCCCCTGGTCCCCCCCCCACTTCCAGCTCCGTGGACACTGAACTGGTGCTCTCTCATCCACCATTCCGGTTCGGACCATAACCAGAGCTGAAGCCCATCTGCGGGCTTCCCAAGCTGCTCCTGTGGCCTTGGCTCTCTCCAAGCAGGTCACAGCTAACAGACCACCCGACTGACCCCCGGACAGATTCAGACAGCCCATCTGTGGGCTTCCCAAGCTGCTTTTGTGGCCTTGGCTCTCTCTGAGCAGGCCACAGCTAACAGACCACCCGACTGGCCCCCGAACAGATTCAGACAGCCCATCTGCGGGCTTCCCAAGCTGCTCCTGTGGCCTTGGCTCTCTCCGAGCAGGCCACAGCTAACAGACCACCTGACTGACCCCGGACAGATTCAGACAGCCCATCTGCGGGCTTCCCAAGCTGCTCCTGTGGCTTTGGCTCTCTCCGAGCAGGCCACAGCTAACAGACCACCCGGCTGACCCCCGGACAGATTCAGACAGCCCATCTGCGGGCTTCCCAAGCTGCTCCTGTGGCCTTGGCTCTCTCTGAGCAGGCCACAGCTAACAGACCACCTGACTGAGCCCCGGACAGATTCAGACAGCCCATTTGCGGGCTTCTCAAGCTGCTCCTGTGGCCTTGGCTCTCTCCGAGCAGGCCACAGCTAACAGACCACCCGACTGACCCCCGGACAGATTCAGGTATGCACCGGACCTCCGAAACTCGTGGTTTTGAATGCCACTGTTTTGACTGGATGCCCAGTGGAGGAACCAGGCACTGATTGGCAGCTTTACTCCTTGGCTGATTTTCCAATGCCTGGCGCTTCCTGATCTCAGGGAAATCTCTTTCTGTGCTTTGTTCTGGACTGAATTTTTGTTAATGTAATCTACATATGTTATGCATCAATTGGTCTTACTTTACCTGCCAGCTTAGCTAGTCTATTACAAGCCACTAGTCTAGTCTCTCAGTGTTACTGAGTGCTGTACAAACGGTATTGTAGAGTAGTTGATGTTTGACTGTTTGACCTAGCTACTGAGCAAGACTGCTGCAGTTTTCCATTTCTGCCCTACTGACAAACTCTGCCCCTTCCCCACACTGGTCACTCTGCCAGTTATTAATTTCTCTGCCCCACTTGTAATGCTGTCTCTCTAAACACCTTACTTTCTTCTCAGCCTTGCCTACAAACCCTTTCCTTACACCCCCCTGCTGCTGCTGTCCTCCTCAGACGTCCCGGTGCCAAAGCGCAGAACCCCCCCCCATTAACTCTTCTTCTAGCTCCAAATAATTGCCCTGCATTTACCACCTCTTTACCTCATGCTTTGTCTTTCCCCATTGCCTGCCCCCTACTGAGCTTGCTATCGTACTCTAGCTGTATTTAATCCTCTGTGTTTCCCTCCTTGTTCCACAGACAGCCCATCTGCAGGCTTCCCAAGCTGCTCCTGTGGCCTTGGCTCTCTCCGAGCAGGCCACAGCTAACAGACCACCCGACTGACCCCCGGACAGATTCAGGTACGCACCGGACCTCCGAAACTCGTGGTTTTGAATGCCACTGTTTTGACTGGATGCCCAGTGGAGGAACCAGGCACTGATTGGCAGCTTTACTCCTTGGCTGATTTTCCAATGCCTGGCACTTCCTGATCTCAGGGAAATCTCTTTCTGTGCTTTGTTCTGGACTGAATTTTCGCCCACCCCCTCCTCCCTCACAGTATTAAATAGACCCTTACTCCACCCCTTCCTCAGCCTAGCAGCAGATTGGTCACTCCACTGCTGCACATTTTCATGCTATTGGCCTCCCTGTCTTCAATATCTGACTTGACACACTTTCTCACTGCCCCTTTTTAAAGCAATCCCACCCACAGGATCACACATTTGCTCTCGACCTTTTCTCCAGCCACTCCATCTAACTCCTCTCAGTTACTGCTCTACCTGCCTTATTGTTAGGGACCTCATCCTAATTCGACTATGTACCCTTCCAACTATAAACCAGCTAGCAGTTAAACAGGCCAGCAACACCAAACAAACTACCATGGGGTGAAACCACCTACTACTACTCCTCACTACCTCTTTTGGCATTGCTGGTACCATACACATCCTTTTGTTCTGCAAATTTTGGACTCCCCGCTGTTCTGTCTGACCCTTTGTATGAATGCCCTTTATTAATCCTCACTTTCCTTCTCTCCCTCAGCCGAGGAACTGCCACCAAGGCTCCCAGCTCCTAAGCCACGGGATTCCCGGCTACCGGGTGGTCGGCGCCCCTCTAGCCGACACTCGAGCCTGCAGACACGGACCCAAGGTCCTACAAGATACGGCAACTGCCGCAACCAACCGGATTGCGAGCACCCTCTCAGACCACGCTCTGATTGATCCCTGGCGGGAAGCCGGCTTCTGCTCTTTGATTTTAAACCCTAAAAATGTTTATGTTGGGACAAATGTTAAAAAGGCGAAGTGTTAACCCAGTCTGTAATTGAAAGGACTTGAATTGTGGTTTGGGAAATAAATCTAGTGTTTACAGCCCTTTCCCTGCATATGTGCACTGGCCCTAGACACTTTTGGGTGCCAAAGTAATACACGTCCTTTTGTTCTGCAAATTTTGGACTCCCCGCTGTTCTGTCTAACCCTTTATGTGAATCCCCTTTATTAACCCTCACTCTCCTTCTCTCCCTCAGCCGAGGAACTGTCACCCAGGCTCCCAGCTCCTAAGCTGCAGGATTCCCGGCTACCGGGCGGTCGGCGCCCCTCTAGCCAACGCTCGAGACCGCAGACACGGACCCAAGGCCCTACAAGGTACGGCAACTGCCGCAACTTTTTCGACCGCCCCACCTCCGCTGATTATTAAATACAGTAGCTCCTGCCAAAATATTAGTCCATGTCCCCTGGCACAGTGCCCCACCAATAGAGACTTAGCTTGTGATCCCCCTCTTCTCTGTCCAGCCTACGGGTCCAACTCTCAGGGCCTCACCTTACTAAAACACATAGGCTCTCCTTGGCTGTGCCTTCACCACTAAATATTTTTAAATGCTATCAAATTCGGGTCGACCTGGATCGGAAAGCTACTGATAAGCTGCATTAATCCAGCAACCCCACTGGCCCCTGGGCTAATTGAGTGGCTCCTTTTTTGAGGTACCATCATGTCTGGCCCTATATGGCTCCTTATACTGCCCCTTCTTCTGCTGATACCAGCTGCCCAGCATTGGACACCTGAACTACCATCATGTTTGGTCTACAACGGCACCTTGTGCTGTATACCACATGGCAACTTATCCTTTAATTGCCTCCGTGATTCCAAGTACCAATACCTCAAACCCTGCTCTTGGACCACACATACCAGCAGTACTTATAACACTCCCCCACCACAAGGCCCACCTCCCACCACGCAGACTTCTATCTCCTCCCCACCTATTGTGGTAGGGGTACTAGCTCTTGCTACAACTGATCAGCTCTTCTATGGTGGCTACTTTCCAGTCCTTAAAAACATCAGATCTACTAGACGGGAGAAAGGCAGGAATTACAAGCTTATAATTAGCGCCCTTAGAAAAATCCTACTTATCCTCCTGCTATGTTCAGGCAATGTAGAACTCAACCCTGGCCCCCAGAAGCTATTGCTTTGCCAGCAGAACTAGCAAATTTAAAAGGAATAAGCTTCTTGCATATTAACTATGTAGCCTCCTTAAAAGATAACCTTAATACAAACCTGGGTAAATCCATACCTCTCCTGACATACTTGTGATTTCAAACTCGGCTTAGACCCAGCACCACTGATAGAGAAGTAAACATACCCAACTATGCCTTGTTCAGAGCTGATAGGCATGCCAGAGGAGGAGGGGTAGCTATCTCGTTAAGACAAATTCTGCCTTCTGCTTATCCTCGGCATCTGTAGCCCCCAAATTTGAATGCCTAATTCTGAAAGTGGAAATTACACAGACTACTGCACTCTGCGTAATAGGATGCTACAGACCACCGTCTGCTGGCCTACAGCTTGTGTCATATCTAAGTGACAAGTTGAGACAGGGGCTGCCAGAAACTATTATTTTAGAAGACCTCAACTTTGACTGGCTCTCTAACACAGCTGCCCGCTTGCATCCTTCTGTGATGAACATGGGCTGACGCAACTTATTACTGAATCAACGCCCAACGTAGAAGAACCCCAGTAAAGTACACTTTTGGATGTGCTAATGGTGAGCATACCTCATCTCTTCTCCCACGCTGATGTCTTCTTCTCAGACGCCAGCGACCATTGTTTTATTGCGGGAGTAAGATCCACCAACAACCCAGCACCATCAGCAAGTTTTCTATGAAGAGATCCAGGCGCAGCTTCAATGAACATGCCTACCTAAACGAGCTTAAGTACTCCCCTCAGAGGCAAGATTTCTACCTGCCAAAACGATTACGTCAGCTTATAATATCTTCCACAACATTCTATCAAGGGCCCTTAATGAGTATGCTCCCCAGATTAAAGTTTGAACTAGGACCAAAACCTGTAAATAGTTCACCCCTCAGATCAAGTCCTTGCTTCTAGAAAGAGATAAGCTCTGGAAAAAGCACGCAGACTGAACACTGCAGAGGATTGGAACCAGTTCAGGAGACTACGAAATTTATGTACCAAAACAATCAGAGAATCGAAGGCCACCTTCTTCAAATCCGAACTCGACTCTGCCACAAAGAGCCCAATCAAGCTCTGGAACACAATCAGTGATCTGCTAGGCCACTCCCCAGGAAATTCACTCCCAACCAAGATTACCTCTGGCAACTTGACTATAACCGAAAAAGATGGATATACCAGCATTCAATAACCACTTTGCTACTGCTGGCATGGCATTTGATAACTCCCTACAAACATACTTCGGCCCCAGACTGCCAGCCAACTGCCTGAAACTTGATAGCTTCGGCCGCCTTCTCGGCTTCAACCTGCCCCACTGAAAGAGGTAGAGGACCTCTTGCTTCAGTTGGATACTAGAAAAAGTGCTGGGGCTGACACCCTTGACCCTTACTTCCTAAAAATTGCCTACCACGTACTAGCAATACCAGTCACCCACCTTTTTAACTTATCTCTGTCTCAGGGCACCTTACCACCTATATGGAAGACAGCACATGTCATACCACTGTTCAAATCCAATTTTTCTTCCATACATATAGGGGTTCCCCAGGGCTCCATACTTGGCCGGTTACTTTTCTCTATTTTCATAAATCAACTCCCATCGCTTGCACCAACCTGCACTTCCTTGCTTTACGTGGATGACCTTGTCATTTACCGCAGTGCTAGTAATATCATGGATACTAACAACTCCCTAGCTGCAGACTTCCTAAGCATTCAGTTCTGGCTAACAGAAAACAACCTTGTCCTTAATGCAAGCAAAAACGCACTCCATGCTTCTCGGCTCTTCAGCCAGACTCAAAGCAAATCGAAACTCCCTTCAAATAACATGTACCAATGGTTCCCTGGTAGTTAGCACTAACTCCTTCAAATACCTGGACATTCTGCTAGATGAATCCCTGGATTTCGACCTCCATATCACCGCCACTTGCAAATCAGTTAATGCTAAAATTGGAAGTGCCTACTGTACTAGCTATGTCCTTACCCCATCTGCCAGGCTTGCTGTGACACAAGGCCTACTGCTCCCGGCCCTGGCCTATGGCTCAGTCACCTACCTAGAGGCATCCAAGGCCTCCCTCCTTAAGTGGGACACCACCTATAACAACATCTGCCGCTACGCCTCAGCATCACCATGGTTCAAACACCACTGTCAGCTCTATGCTGACCTAAACTGGCCCAGCCCTGCTGCTCATCGACTACTGTCTAATGGCTCTCTAATCGATGGCATAAATAGAACAGTCCTCCCCAGTCCCTCGCCTCCTTATTACATTCCCAATCCCCCCCATGGTCTCCAATCTAATGATCAAGCCCCTCTATTCATCCCTAGATGGAAAACCTCTATGGGTGCACGAGCTTTCTCTTATGCTGTTAAGTATTGGAATTCTATCCCTCGAGCTATCCGCTTAGCTCCTACCCATGCTGGCTTCAAAAAAACTCCACCGTGAACATTTATTGGCTTCAAATCCTTGCACATGCTTCCATCCCCCTTAGCTCATTCACTCCTCCCATCTTCACCCTTGGCTTTCCTGCACTCTCCATCGTACCCTCCCCTGCTCGCCTTCATCCTTCTCTCCCCCCCTTTTCCCTACCACCTCCTCCCCTCCCCTCCCCCTCTTTGAACTTCTCGATGCTTGAGCCTCGTGATGGCACTTACTGTATTTCTGTGCCTTCCTGTTTGGACCAATACTGTATTATTGACACTTATTTATATTTTGACTTTTTCCTAACTGCATTGTTTGTATTTTGACTTTGTCTAACTCTATATATCTCCCAGTTGCCAAGTTGTTGTATTTTCTCACCTTCTTCCCATTGTTCACCTTTCTATGTGCTGCATCACATTGTATTGCTCATGTATTTGACTTGTATCCTCCTGGATCATGCCTGAAAATAGGCATCCCTATGCCTAGTGCACCCACCCGGTTACCAAAAGCAAATAAATAAATAAATAAACTGAGCAGGGTACCTGAGAGCAGTGGTGGCCCAGAGATCAGAGAGCTTCCACTTGACTGGCCCATAGACATGTTGATAGGATGAAAGCTCCACTGAAAATTCCTGGTAAAAGGATAGCTGGTGGCCTTCCCAAGAAAAGTGGGACCCTTTTGCGTGCAAGACGAAGTGTGTTCTCTTTCACAGGGTAATAAAGACGTTTCATTAGGATAGGGCGAGGATGGTCACTAGGCTTAGGTTGGGGTGCTAAGCAGTGATGCACTTGAGAGAATTCAGTACCCAGCTATGTACTCTTCAGAAGAGACTGAGGTGCAAAAAGGTGGGGGGAGTAGCCCTTTATGTTAATGAAAATATCAAAGCTACATAAATTCAGAATACACATAAGGAGCCAGAAGAACTGTGGGTCACCCTGGAAACAGGAAATGGGACAGCCATATGAACTGGGGTTGTCTACAGGCCTCCAGACCAGGGAAAGGACATAGACACATTACTGTTAGAAGATATACAAAACATGACAGCTAAAGGGGAGGTTCTGATAATGGGAGACTTCAACATGCCAGATACAGAGTGGTCAATACCAGCAGGAACATCCACCAGAACTAAACACATAGTGGATTCCCTGCTGCGGGAGAAACATAGAAACATAGACTTTGACGGCAGATAAGGACCACTTGGCCCACCCAGTCTGCCCATTTCCCTACCTATTGGATAAGCTGCAGATTCTAGTTAACCAACAGCCTACTTCCTGCAACCCCCCACTATAATTGCCTTATGTCTGTCCCATGCATGTTGAGGGTCTCAAACAACTGGTACAACAACCCACAAGAGACAGGGCTATCCTAGATCTAGTAATGACTAACGGGGAAAGGATCACAGAACTCCAGGTAGAAGGTCATCTAAGAGCCAGCGACCATCACATAGTATGGTTCAATTTGGCCACTAGAACTAAATCATCCCATTCCAATGCAAAAATATGGGACTTCAAAGGAGCGGACTTTGATAAAATGGCCAACAGAGTTAAGCTAGCCCTGGCAAGAAGAAATACAGGTGAGGGGGTAAAGGCAAAGTGGGCAAGCATTAAGGTTGCAATACCTGAAGCAACATCCCATTGTGTTAGGGAGAAAAGCAAGAGCAAAAGAAGAAACCACTTTGGTTCTCAAAAACAGTAGCAGAAAAGATCAGAGCCAAAAGACTGGCCTTCAGGAAATATAAGGGAACGCCAGTGGGATGAAGATAGGGAGGCATACCAAACTTTCCTAAGGGAAGCAAGGAAGGCAGTAAGGCAGGCAAAGGCCCAAACCAAGGATATACTAGCACAAACAGTAAAAGAAGGGGACATGACTTTCTATAGATACATTAGTGAAAGGAGAAAGCCCAGAGGGGGTATTGTTAAGATCAAAGGGGATAAGGGGGAGTGTGTGGAGGAGGACCAAGAAAAAGTATCTATCCTAAATAGATACTTCTGCTCAGTATTTACTGAGGAGAAGGTAGGGCAGGGCCCACAGCTCAGCACCATGGACACGGGGGAGGGAAGTGTGCACAAGTCCCTTCACAAAAGAAAGGGTCCTACAAGAGTTCGCAAGCTCAGAGTGGACAAGGCAATGGGTCCGGACTGCATACATCCCAGGGTACTAAAGGAGCTAAAAGTGGAACTAGCAGAGCCATTATCAGAACTGTTTAGTGAGTTTCCGAGTATAGGAGAGGTTCCATAAGACTGGAGAATGGCTCAAATGATCCCACTCCACAAGAGTGGTAGCAGGGAGGATGCAGAGAACTACAGATTAGTCAGTCTTACCTCAGTAGTGGGCAAGATTATGGAGGCACTCCTTAAGGAAAGGATAGTGCAACACCTGGAATCCATAGGAGCACTGGATCCAAGACAGCATGGGTTTACAACAGGAAGGTCCTGTCAAACTAATCTCATAGATTTCTTTGACTGGGTAGCCAGAGTGGTGGTCAAGGGGGTGCAGTTGATGTTATCTACCTTGACTTCAGCAAAGTTTCTAATACTGTTCCACACAGAAGATTGATTAATAAGCTGGGTAGGCTTGGGGTGGGTCAGAAGTTGGTCAACTGGGTGGCAAACTGGTTGGCGGGCAGAAAACAGAGAGTGGTGGTAAACGGTATACAGTCAGAAGAGATGCAAGTCACAAGTGGGGTACCTCAGGAATCAGTCCTGGGGCCAGTCCTCTTCAATATCTTCATCAGTGACACTGCAGATGGACTGGAGGGTAAGGTTGTCTCTTTGCACATGACAGCAAGATCTGCAACAGAGTAGATGATCCAGATGTGATGAGAAGAGATATGGATAAACTGGCAAAATGGTTGGAAGAGTGGCAACTGGGGTTTAATGCAAAGAAGTACAAGATCATGCAAATAGGGAAGAGAAACCCTAAAGCCACCAATAGGTTGGGAGGGGAGTTGCTGACAGTCAAAAGGGAAGAAAGAGACTTGGGCATCATCATCACAGATGACCTGAAATCATCCAAGCAGACCACTGAAGCAGTAGGTAAAGCTAGAGGGATGTTGGGGTGTATTAGTAGGGGTATCACAAGTTGTAAGAGGGAAGTAATAATCCCTCTTTACAAGAGACTGGTTAGGCCCCATCTGGAGTAACGCGTGCAGAACTGAAGGCCGCACCTTCACAAGGACATTAAGAAAATGAAGGCAATCCAGGGAAGGGCAACCAAAATGGTGCAGGAACTGTATCAGAAAACATATGAGGACAGGTTAATGGAGCTCAATATGTATACCCTAGAGCAAAGGAGGGAGAGAGGTGATATGATCGAAACATTCGAACACCTTAAGGACATTAACAAGGTGAAAGAGTCTAACATGTTTCAATATAAGAAAAAAAGCAGGACAAGAGGACACAGCATGAGATTAGAGGGAGGCCAACGAAGGGGTAATGTGAGGAAGTTATTTTACACAGAAAGGGTGGTGGATACATGGAACGGCTTACCTCAGAAAGTGGTGAATATGAATACAGTGCAGAGCTTCAAACAGTCATGGGATAGGCATAACAGAGCAATACAGAAGAGTATGAATAGAGACCATTGACAGGGTAAAGGCCTATGGCACATTCCTAAGGTAGAAAAAAATGGGAAGACTGGACAGGCCTTGAGGTCCTTATCTGCCGTCAGCTCCTATGTTTCACTTACTCAGTTTCCAGAGGAGAACAATTCTTGGCATTAAGAATAGTGGGAGACAGATGCTGCAGGAACAGTATAAAGTCCTTGCTTCTGTGCCCTCTGGAAGACCCACCAGCTGAAGATTGTTACGTCTGGCATGATTTTATAAATTGTCCACTTCAGAAAGCAGGAATTTAATTAGCTTGTCCTGCTCCTAGAGCTGGCTGTTGAGAAGGTCATCCTGATCCTCCAGCTGCTGGATATGTTGCTCTGTGCCCATCACTCTGAGGCCCAGGTCCTTTATATCCTAGTTAGTCTGAGCCACCACTTGCTTAATCTCCAATTTGTCCTGCAAAATGTGCTGCAGCATCAAGGGGGATGTTAGCAAAGTCCATCAGTGTATGCAGTTGCCATCTCCCTGGAATAGCTGAGCTGGTGAGGAAACTGGAGAGGTGTGAGCCGCACGAGCAGACCTTTCACTTTCGATGGCAACACAGAGGATACCTCGGGGAGAAAGTAAGTATGATTTACCAGCACTGGCGGGAGGGGGTTAAGTCAAAAGACCATGTGACAGGGTGACCCCTGTCATGAGTAGGAGCCCTGATATTCTTACAAATACTCCCCACCACCAAGAAATGATGGAGAATAGAGTGCCTTTGTGAAGGTAAAAGAAATGGCATTAAATGCCCTATGTAAGTGCCTTTGCAGACATTACTGCTGTCCTTATTAAAGTTATTTTGAAGTACCCATAAATAATAGGACTAAGTTAAAATAAGTACATGCTGCATTCAAGCTATGAAGGAATAAATAAGAGGTAGACAAGACTTTTTGTATAGGCTGGGTTACGAGCCTTAGGGGACCTTACTTAAGTTAATTATACTTTTGTAGGTAGATCACCTGACGGTGATGTCACCATGGGGGGATTTAAAAAGGCTACCACCAGGGGTGTTAAGTAAATAGAGATCCAGATAAGATAGGGATTCAGTCTAGAGTGGACTGTGCGAGATGTAGACCTCAAGATTGGAGAGTGTGTGTCTACACACTAGAAAGCCTTGTGTGTTTGCAGAACTAACGTATTTATTTTGGATTTCAGTTACATCTGGTTACATCTGCTAATCATTGTATGCCAAGAAGATAAAATGATAAATGCCAACCTGGTATTTTTTATTCACTAACCTGTGTTGTCTGCCTAAATTTGTCTCCTGAACAAGTGAGCCTTTGATAGACCGGAAGACATTGGTGCTCCACGGTAAGGGATATCAAACGCACTCAAAGACAAGGGAAAAATGCTGTAGGAAATAGGTGGATGTATGGCAGTTCTCTCCAGATTGTTCATCACTAGCAAATCAAGCCACAATCTTGCTAGTGGCTAGCCATGCCCCCACCTGCCTTTTCCACACTACCCTCTGCCTACCCCTTTTCCTTTTTTAGCCTGACTATCCTATCCTTGATAGTCCTCTTCTCCCTGATGTACTGGAAGAAGGCTTTCTCTCCTACATTCACCCCCTCTGCCAGCTGCAGTTCCTTCTTAGCGTTGGTGAATCATACTGCTTTGCTCACCTCCCTTGCTTTACTGCTGTACTCCTCCCAGTCCTCGTCCCTCTGGGTGCACTTAAGCTTTCTGAAGGCTGCCTCTTATTTACCACCTGGGCTACCTTCCAGTAAAACCAGCTGGGCTTCTTTATTTTTTTATTTTAGTCTTTGGTAACCGGGTAAGGCCCACTAGGCACAAGTCCCTGTTTTCACGGGTGACCTGGGAGCACTGGGCGGTTAAGTGACTTTTTTTTTCTTCAAGTTGTTTAACCAGGAGTGGCACACTAAGCTAAAAGCTTGTTTACAGGTGTGACCTGGGAGCACAGGGAAGTTAAGTGACTTGCTCAGGATCACACAGTATGCAAGTGGGGGCTGTGGGATTAAAACCCAGGTCTCCAGATTTGCATTTCAGAGTCTTAAAGCACTGTGCTATACTGCTGCTCAGAGTCACACAGTATGCAAGCGGAGGCTGTGAGAATCAAACTCAGGTCTGGGCTGCTGGATGTACCAAGCTCATTCACATCTCATTACTCTAACCTCTAGGCTATATTCCCAGCCTTCTTGGCTCTTGATTTTTTGCTCATCTTGGCACATTCATTAGTGGCTGCCAATAGCCCTTACTTGACGATGGCCCATTTCTGGTCTAATCCCATTTCCTTCATGATCCCAGTAAGGTACCCTTCCAGAATTCCCCCCATCATTCCATAGTCTGTCCTCCTGAAGTCCAGCACCCTGGTCTTTGTTCAGATCTTCTCATTGCCCATATCCAAGTGAAACCACACAGTATGATCGTCACCTCCTGTCAGTGGTGCATTCACCCTCACCTCCTGGACATGCACACCATTAGTCAGAACCAGGTTCTGCATAGCCCTCTCCCTGGTGGATTCTAGGATACACTGTGTCAGAAGCCTCTGGAATGCCTGCAGCAGCACCTGAGTCCTGGTACGGGTGATAGCAGGGATCTTCCTATCCACCTCAAGCAGACTGAAGTCCCCATGATCACTGTCTCTCCCCTGCCAGCCATCTTGACTATTTTGGACCCAGCTCCCTGTCAAAATCATCTTCCTGCTTCAGTGGCTTATACACCACTCCTACCCTTAGCTTTTTCCTCATTTGATGACTGCACCTGTACCTGCAGCAACACTATCCTTCCAGCTGTCTCCTCCTTAGTTTAGGCGATCCCTTCCTTCACACACAGAATCACTCCCCCCAACCTACTCCCTATCCCTCCTATACAGCTTGTACCCATGGATGGAGAGATCCCAGTCATGGTTTGGAGTGGCCCACATCTCTGTGATGGCAGCCATGTCTACCTCCACCTCCACCATCATCATTTAGCGCAGCTCATCCATTGTGTTCCCCAAGCTCCTTGCATTCAGTACACCAACTTCCACCATGATTTGAGTACCCCTCCACCCCTGGACTGCCTGCCCCCCCCATACCTGGACCCACCTTCCTGCCCTTACTATTTTGCCTCCCATCTGTCCCTTCCTCCTCTTGTCCTGATTGGGGGGTCTCATGGCCTCCTCCTTGATGTACCAAAGGGTATTATGATCTCTGCTGCCCCCTCATCAGGTTAAATTCAATTCCCTTCTATATCCTTGTTGATTCTAACCTTTATCACTCTCATGCCCGCTTTGCTAAGATGTTGCCTGTCTGGTGCATAAAGGTCTTTCTTCTCCCACGTGTTCCTCCAGTCACCAATTAGCCTGTATCCCTCATCTTTACACCACGCCTCAGAGCCAGACATTAAACTCCTCGATTGTAGCCTTTCTTGCAGTGTTGGCCCTTGGTACTGGTAACACCTCCAGGAAGGCTACTGACCTCCCCACCTTGCTGCAGATCCTTCCCACTTCTCTGAACCTGCCCTGTACCACTCCCACCTCACTGTCAGCCCGGTCGTTTTTACCTTGGTGAACGACTATGTGTGGCTGCCCCCCCCCCCACACTTCTTGACCCATGTTCTCAACTATCCCTGGCATACATTGCATTCATCTGCAATTTGTCTAAGCTCCTATGTCTCCCTGTCTCCCTCCCTTAACTATCATGTCTCCTAAGATCACAACCCTCCATTTCCCACATGCCACCTGAGTTACCTCCCCCCTTACTTGTGTGTCCTTCCTTGGCTGACCCTCCTCCCTTCCTCCTGTCTACCCTCTGTTCTGACCATTTTCACCCCTTGCACTGCCCCCCATTTTGCCCTCCTTCACTCTACCCATCCCATTCCTTCCCTATCCCCCCCACCATTCTTACCTGTGCCTTCTCTAGTCAGTGAGAGGAATCTATTCTGCACCACTGGAGATGCTTCCACCAGCCTCCCTTCCTTACCCTCCCTGTTCCTATTACTAGTGCCCATTCCTCTCCTCTAGGCCTCTTCTGTTTGGGAAGAGGTACCCATGGATCCTACCTTAGTCCCTCATCCATTCCTCCCTACCAGCCAGACCCTTCCCCCACTCTGTCTGGGTTCCATCTCTCGACTCTCCCCCCACTAGCCATCCAGCCCCTCTCCACACACACAGCCAGTTCAGATGTTCCCTTTCTACTAACGCTCTTAACTCCCATCTAAGCTGCCATAACTCTGCCTTCAGCTGATCTATGCTCCTGCAGACCGGACACACCCTATCTTCCAGAAAGTACCTAGGAAAACCACTGCCCTGCACCCCCCCTCGAAACCTTACTCCATTGACAACCCCCTCTCCATATTATGTTATTTTCTCCTCCCCTGACAGCATGTCTTTACTCTCTTTGCCACCCTTCCTGGTTTTACCCTATAATAGGGTTTTACTGCGACTCCTACGAGTCCTTCAGTTTGATCCTAGTACTTTAACCTAGGTGGGGATGGCTGAAAAGCTGCAATCTCTGCGAGATCCCTACTAGCCAACTAATCTATATTTGGATGGCTGTATAGCTGTACCCTATAGCTAGGTTGTTTGATGACCCTAGATAGGGACCAGCTGCATTCCTTGTAAGATCCCCCGTGCTATATACCCCTCCCCAAATCCCCCACCTCACTCATAGAAGAAATCGTCTCCCTTTAGGCTAATGCAGCGTCTATAGAGCTACTCATCCTGGGTGCTTTCAGCTCAAACTGGATCTCAGCCTCACTTAAGCCCCTCACTGAGCAACCTTAATCTCTAAACCTAATCCAGCTAATTCAGGAACCTACCCATCTGAACCCCATCAAACCAAACCACCCCCTCCTTGACTGAATTCTTTCCACCCACCCTCATCAGATTGTAGCTGCTGGCACCCTCTCTGACATCTTCAGCAATCACCTTATGACTTTCCGCATCCACAAACTCCATTCTCCCTGTGCACCACCTATTTACAGATGGGTCCACTCTCAAAGGTCTCTTGATCCCGAAGCTCTCCTACATGAACTACACTTAATCGACTGGTCCCTAATGTACTCAGCACCTGACATTGACTCCGCCCTATCAATCTTCACCCACCTCCTTTTAGTCGTCTGGAACCAACATGCCCTGTTAAGAAGGCACAGAGTCAGGGGTGTAGCGACAATGGTGCAGGGGGTGCAGTGGCAGCTGGGCCCATGAGGTTTGAGTGTCCCAAATCATAATTTTTATGTTTATTCAAAGCTAGGGAGGGGCCCTGTAATATCGCCTTGCACCCAGGCCCTCTGGGAATTTGCTACGCTACTGCACAGAGTTAATTACCACCAGCCCTGGATCTCTGTTGACATCATCCACCTGTGTAGATCTTGGGATCTAGTCTGGGTCCATTTCAAAGCCTCAAGTGTCCCTTCCGACCTCCAGCACTAAAGGACCCTAAGAAATACCTGCACAAAAGCTATTAGGTCTGCCAAAACTATATACTTCCGCTCTCAGCTCCACTAAAATTATAACTCCCCTGCCAATTTCTGGCATACAATCCATTCTCTCCTTGACCCACCCACCCTACAATCCACCCCATGCTAAACATTGATGGCTCATCAGTCTCTGACCCAGCCACCATAGCCTCAGAACTTAACTCCTTTTTCGCTACCTGCACACTCCCCCTCTCCCTCCCCACCTGCATCTAAACGGCAACACTTTCCCTCCAGTCTCCTGCCTCGAAGTTTACAATGCCCTCTTGACCCTTGATCCAAAAAAGTCCAGCCTTGACAATCTAGACCCTTGTTTCCTATGCTTCTCCACACCTGCCATTTGTCTCTCACTTATCCATCTACTGAACCGATAGTTCTGCCTTAGCGAGGTCCCCTTAGCTTGGACAACTGCAAATGTAATACCCCTCCACAAGGGTAGGGATGCATGCGCACCAGGTAACTATCACCCCATATCCCTTCCCCCTTCTCTGGTAAAACTACAGGAATCCCCAGTCCTCTGTTGACTTACTGACTTTTTCTCTCCCGTCCAATCAGGATTTCGTGCTAAGCACTCAAGTGTCACTTCTCTCTGTCGTGTAACTGAGTCTATCCTCCCTGGTTTCGACAAAGGCCTTCTAATGGCTGCCATTTTCATAGACCTTGCCAAGGCCTTCGACTTGGTCTCCCACTCCCTCTTGCTAGGTAAACTTAGCTTGGCTAGACTCTCCATCTCAGCAGTAAATTGGTTTTAGTCCTACCTCTCCTGTCATTCACGTGTCCAAATTGGTGGTGCCCTCCCCCCCCCATCCTAGCTGGTGTCCCCCAAGGCTCAGTCCTGGGGCCCATACTCTTTTCTATTTTTCTGAATGATCTTCTGTCAGTCTGCTCCACTTCAAACATACAAATGTAAGTGGACGATACCATTCTCTATGTCTCTGGTCCTTCTGCATCTGTTAAATCTCAGCTCCAAGCAGATTTTCACTCGGTCCTACATTGGTTCCAAGACAACCACCTCAAAGCAAATGTCAAAAAACTGTTTCAATGTCTTTTGGCTCTCCCCACAAACTAGCAAACCTCCCCTCCCAGCTCATATTCTCCACCTTTGACAAGACACAACTGGAAGATGTCCCCCACTATAAATACTTGGGAGTCTGGCTCAATCGCCACCTCGATTTCTCCAAACACATCAAGCACATCCACTCAAAGCGCCGCCCCTGACTAGGTGCTTTGTATCCCAATAAAGATTCCTTTCCCCTACTGGGTCAATATCTCATATGCTTAATAGCATACGTTAAAACCATGCAACAAGAACAGTGCAGTAGGGTAGAGAGAGAGAGAGAGGGTAGAAAACCGCAAAAGGGTGTATACACGGTAGTGCACCCTCTCACTCTTCCCAGGTAGGGGATGAGACCTGTGCTGGGAGGTGGGGCTGGTGAGCAGCTGCCGTGGCTTGACAGGATGGGCCACAGGCAGCAAGAGAGGGAGGTGGTGCATTTGGGACCAGGTTTCGATTCCCGGTCTCAGATGCAAGGAATTTTTTTATTTTTCACACTTTGTGCGAAATTAAGTGTTAACCGCTCCCCCCCCGGAGTTGGTTATTTTAGTTGAGGGGGGGTCAGAGGGTGCAGCCCCCCATAACAGGGGGTGCAGCCCCCACATAAGAAAGACATATGCCACTTGCAATATATCATGCTGTATTAGCAGCATGGTATATTGCTGCGGCATAATGTCTTGCAACATTATGACCCCGTGCCCTTCCCTTCCACAGAAAGCTCACGTCACACTCATTACTAAAATGATTTAACCCTCCTTCGACTATGCCGGCATTATCTATGGTACAGCCCCAGCCCCTGCTCGGGCTAGGCTCGACTCCCTCTTCAATACTTTCTGTCAGTTTGCTTTGAATGCTCCTCCCTGCACCCACCACTACACTCTGTACTCCTCCCTCTCCCTCTCCTCACTGCGCTGCCATGTCACTCTGCATTCTTCTCTCTTCATCTCTAAATTCTGGTTTGATTCTCTCCTCTCGCCTGTGTCTGAAATCTCCTATCCTCACCAGTCCAGGGACTCTCGCTCTTTCTCTCTACCACACCCTTGTCTTGGAGCCTAACTGCTGCCTTCACCTTTAGGCTCCACTCCCTCTCTGGAACGCTCTCCCTCTCTCCATTCATCTCTCCTCCTCCACACCAGTCCTCAAAAGAGCCCTATCAGAACACTCTCTCTTCTCGACTCCTGTTCATGTTAGGTCCTGTCCCATCCTAACATACCTCTCGCTACCTCCACATACTCCTTTCTCCTTAGCTAACACAGCCTGTCGTATTTGCACTTACTTACTACGGTATTGCCTTAATAATGATTATTATGTATTTACTTGCTTTGTAACTGTGCAATCACATTTTTCTCATTTTCTTTACTGTCATAGCTAATCCTCATGTATAATGTATTGCTCCCTCCTCTCCTTCCTGGGTGGGAGGTTTAGGAGGGATGTCAGGAAGCACTTCCTCATAGAAAGGGTGGTGGACACTTGGAATACGCTGCCGGAAGAGGTCATCTCGTTAAAGACAGTGAGCAGCTTTAAGAGAGGCTGGGATAGGCATGGGGGAAGATAAGAATCATGGGTAGGGAGGATGGGAGGAGTGGGGAGGGAGGGCAGGGACATTAGCTCAAGCTGTGAGCCCTGCAATATGAGCAGACTTTATAGACCAAATGGCCTTCTTCTGCTGGCTTGTTCGTATGTTCCCCTGGGTCGTACCTGGAAATGAGCCTCTGCTCAGTGTGCTTCTCCTGGTTACCAACTGTCCCAGGACCAGAGAGGATAAGATAGTTCAGACACGGGAGAGGACAGAGGAGAGAGAAGAGGCAGGAAGGGAGAGAATTGAACCAGAATTTAGAGATGAAGAGAGAAGAATGCAGTGTGCAATGGCAGTGAAGTGAGGAGAGGGAGGAGTACAGAGTGTAGTGGTGGAGCATTCAAAGCAAACAGACAGAAAGTATTGAAGAGGGAGTCTAGCCTAGCCAGAGCAGGGGCTGGGGCTGTACCATAGATAATATTGGCATAGTCTAAGGGGGGTAAAATCATTTTAGTAATGAGTGCGACATGAGCTTGCTGTGGAAGGGAAGGGCACGGGGTCATAATGTTGCAAGACATTATGCCGCAGCAATATACCATGCGGTCAATACAGCACGATATATTGCAAGTGGCATAATGTCGTTTTTGTGGGGGTTGCCTCCGACCCCCCAACCAAAAATAACCAACTCGGGGTGTTAACACTAACTGCATGAAGTGCTAATAATAAGAAAATTCCTTGCATCTGAGACCGGAATCAAACCAGGTCCCAAACACACCGCTCCCTTCCTTGTTGCCTGTGGCTCATCCCATCAAGCCACGGCAGTTGCTCACCGGCCCCACCTCCCAGCACAGGTCTCATCCCCTACCTGGGAAGAGTGAGAGGGTGCACTCACTTGGCTGTGGGCAGCGACTCACTCAGCTTCACCCTACAAACATGGGCGGCCATATGCCCTCCCCTAGCACTGGGGTAGTAATGGTTAGCTATACCCTAATAATTAAACCGGTGTCCAACCACCTGAATCACCTGAAGTCTCGGCATCGGAAGGTATGAGCCAAATTTAGCATAAACCTTTCTGCCAGAAAGGTCATCTTTATGCTCCTGCTCCTCTCTGGCAACATTCACTCAAACACAGGCCCACTCACTTCAATGGGCCCTGGTGTTCATAAGGTTGAAAGCCTAAAAATGACCTCACTAAACATCTGCAGTTTAACTGCAAAATTTTACCAACTACAGGTTTGGATGGCCCTCCATACCCCCAACATCCTCTGCCTAACGGAGACCTGGTTGACCATTAGGATTAAAGATAGCGAAGTTACCCTCAAAGGCTTCCAAGCATACAGGATTGATAGAATAGGCAAGAGAGGTGGTGGATGACTCATCTATGCCAGGGACTCTCTGCAGTGCTCCATCCTCCCTGGAACCAGAGTGGCTGAGGACTATGAGATAATAGTGATAAAGGCACAGGTCGGTCAGAATGGCAAAACTCTCATCCTTGCCACAATCTACCTACCTCCCAAGAAAGCCACAGCAGGCCTTCCCACAATTATGGACGTTATCAGCACCCTTCCAAAGGGGATGGAGCTCATCATTACCGGGGACTTTAACATAAACTGGGATGGAAATGAGGCTGCCCCTTTCAGGGATCTGATAGCCACCTCCAACCTGACAACTTGTCACCTGCCCCACCAGGCAGAACTATAAGACAGGAAACAGTACCCTCCTAGACTGGGTCCTAGCAAGTTCACCATCCCGGATCTCTGAGATCAAGGTTCTCCCGGACATGTTAAGTGAACACTCTCCAATCACCTTCCTGTGGTCTAATAAATTTACCAAAAGCCCACCCATCCTCACTGAAAGCAGGGTCTTGAGGAAGGGTAAACTTGGAGCCCTCAAATCAGCCCTTGCCCTACATGACTGGACTCCTATCAACCTGGCGCCTACCCTTGATCAGGCCCTCAGTTACTTTACTAAGGGCTTTAGCTCCATCTGTGACATCTATGCCCCGCTCACGAAAAGAAAAATTTGGGGGCAGACAAATAGTTGGATTGATGGGGAGCTCCTCTCCCACCTGAAAGAAAGGTACATACTCTGGGAGAAGGCCAGAAACACAGGTAGCAAGCATGACTACCAGAGTTACAGAACGGCCAGGAATCGCTGCACCAAGCTAATCTGGTTTGCCAAAGGCAACTATCATAAGGCCCAGCTTTGCAATTCTTGGGTTGATGGGAAAAGATTCTGGGATAACATCAAAAGCATCCTTGGAAAGGAGGACAAGAAGCAACCTCAGCTGCTCAGTATCAGTAACACCCCCACTACAGACCCTCTAGCTATTGCGGAAGCCTTCAATAAGGCCTTCACCGATCTTACCCCAGTGCTACCACCTGCCTATTTTCAACCGAGTAAACCATTCCAACAACGTATCTACCAAGTGTTCTCTCCTGACATTCTACTTTAAAAGGGTGACAGTGAAGGAGGCCCTAACTATGATCAAGAAAGTACTAGGCAAGACCCGATTGGGCAGTGATGGGATAGACATGAAACTTCTATCCCTCATCCTGGATGTTCTTATAGTGCCCATTACCAAGCTGCACAATCAGTCCCTGGCCCTTGCCCAGTTTCCAGCGGTTTGGAAGCAGGCCCTACTTACGCAAGTGCATAAAGGAGACGACAAGTCTCTGGTAGCCAACTACAGACCCGTTTCAATCCCTTCCCCCCTGTCCAAGGCATTGGAAAAGATTGTGGCAGGTCAACTCATCGACTACCTCAATAAGTATAATCTACTATGCCCCAACCAGCATGGCTTCAGACAAAATCACAGTACCACCACTGCCCTGCTGGACTAGATGGACTATGCACATAAGGCCCTGGATGAAGGCAAACTGGTGGGGTCTGTCTTTATTGACCTCACCAAAGCCTTCGATACAGTCAACCACCCTGTTACTGACCCAACTGCAAAACATGGGTGTGGCGCCCAGTGCCCTTTGCTGGTTCCAAGACTACTTGATACAGAGAAATCAATGTGTCAAAATTGGGCAAACAGTATCCAGTGCAAGTGAGGTATCATTAGGGGTACCCCTGGGATCAATACTGGGGCTCCTACTCTTCAGCCTCTTCTTAAAACGACCTTCCCACAACCTGCTACACCAAACTCATACTATATGCATACGTTGCTGTGCTCCTGGGCAGCAGCACGTCTCAGGCTGCCCTACAATCTGAGCTGCAGAACCCCTTTTCCAAACTTGAGGACTGGTTCTGTAGTCATAAGTTGCTACTAAACTACAAAAAGACCAAGGCCATGCTTATATCCATCCCCCACAACAAAAATAAGCACCACCCCCTCATCATCTCCAACTCATGCGTGAGCCACTGAAACAAGTCCACTTGTTCAAGTATCTGTGGGTTATAATAGATTATACCCTCACGTTTGCACACCATATTGACTATCTTGTCAAGACAGTCAATACCAAGATTGATGTCCTGTACAGGTACAGGTAATACCTCTCTCCTGGGGCCCTCCGCCTTTCAGTCCACAGCGCCATCATATCTACTATTGGCTATGGACTAGTGGTCTATGGGGCTGCAATGGATACAGCACTCAAGGGTTCAGATTGCATGCAACAAAGCTGCAGACTCACCCTGGATGCTGAGCTTGGCACGCACACATGTACTCTGTACGAACGCACAAACTGACTCTCATTAAGAAACAGGGTCAAATTCCAGACTTCCATCCTAGAGAAGAAGGCTCTGTTGGATAAAACACCACCTTGTGTAGGCAATTTGAGCAAGGCAGCCAACTCATTACAGGTCACCGGTGGGGGGGACTAGAAGGGCCTTGGCCATCCCCTTCTGTTGCACCTCGCTTGGGCAACGCGCATTTGCCTACCGGGCCCCTCTGTGGATGAATGAACTCCCCGGGCACCTCTTGGCCACCAATTGTCTGGCCCAATTCAAAACTGTCCTCAAACAGCACCTAATAACACTCTCTAAGTGCACCTGCCCCTAAGTCCAGCCACACCCGCTCTCTCTGCCCCCCAGCAAGCACTAGGCAAGCCTCAGGTACCTCCTCCCTCTGTCCCTTTTCATGACTTGCCTCAGCAATCAGTTCACATCATGCTCCTTCGGCACCTGCCACCCCACCATCCCCCCCTCCTCCAACTCCCAGTCCCATGAGTTTCTCTAACAATCACTACTAACGCAAGCTGCCTGACCATGCCCCCTTGCACCCATCCATTTACTCTAGCACATCTTCTCCACTCAGCCTCCCCTCACCCCCCATTTCTCCCTATACCTTATCAACCTTCTTCCTCCACCCTTCACCTCCACCTCAGTACCTACCTCTCTCTCGTACCGCCTTTCTTCACCCACCTGCCAGCTATCCCCATCCCTCTGAACTACTGACAAGGCACTTTGTGGCTGATTATTCCCATCCCCCCACCCTCATAAGGTGTTTTTCTTCTTATTTTAACTTGTACCTATTTTTTTTTTTTTGTATATTCTATTTATACCCCCGTCGTGCTCTGGATCTGCCTCTCCTTCGGGCTGCCATGACCCTCAGACATCCTCCTACTGTCTCCAACAAGCCATCTTACCTCAGATCTGTAGCCATCCTTGGGATAGCCCGGTGTAACCCTATGGGTGGGTCCCTCTCTTCCGAGGGGGAAGGCACCGTTGGGGGAGAAGACCGGCACACTATTTTTCCTCGGCCCAGGCACAGCTGAGGCTTTCCGTGGCTTCCTGGGAGTCTTCAGAGTAGTCCGGGGCTAGCAGCCATCATCCGGCCAGTCCCCAGAGCAGTGTTTTCCGTTTTTCTGGTGTTCCCCTTAATGCGATCCCTCTGCTGTGCTCCTGGTCTCCACCGGGGGCCACTGCAGAGCGACCGTGTGTCTCAACCCACCCCAGCGGAGGAGAGAAGTCCTATGGACGCTCAATCCTGTCCCTTCCCCTGCCGACCCCCGGCGCCCGAGTCCGTTCCCAAACTCGGGTCGCCGGCGTGGTTCGAGGTGTGGTGTCCAGCACCTCAACCCTCTGCACCACCGGGCCAGCGTACCTATGTTTTGAGTTATACTGTAAGTTCTGAATCCAAGCTGTATCATTCATTGTGATGTACCTTTACTTTCTCTTATTGTACTTTGTTTTGCAATCTATGACATGGAACCTTTGTAAAAGAGCTTGCTAAATCACTAAATAAATAAAAACTTTAAATAAATAAATAAATAAAATTTTACCCGCCCCTTTGTAAGCAGAGTCTACATATGGATCAGCAGCAGTTTATATTTAGCCAGGCCTTAGGAAGGTCTCAGCTTACCGAATGGTATGGTATAGGCACAAACATAGCTACGGGGGGGGGGCAAGGTGAGCAGTCCCCACCCCCCACCACCACCTTGTAACATGGCAGAGAAGTAAGAAACTAAATACAGCCATCTGAATGGCTTAAAAAAGAAATTTACCATGCATTAATTACCTAGTAATGCACAGTAGCTACAG
The DNA here is from genome assembly GCA_016271365.2 of Neoceratodus forsteri. Lineage (NCBI taxonomy): Eukaryota > Metazoa > Chordata > Ceratodontiformes > Ceratodontidae > Neoceratodus > Neoceratodus forsteri. Next base: position 793,441,964 of record CM057449.1, read on the forward strand.
CAGTACTGCGCATTACCAGTCTAACCTCTGAAGCACCATTTTCTTCCACCCACCCATGCAATGGACTGTGATTACATCACAGAACTATACACTATCATTGTTTCCTATACCCACCCTCGCCAATAGCAGCGGTTGAAAAGTATTATCTGAAACACACTATGTGCCTCCTCCCGCAGCAACAATACCTCTTATGGAGGGTGTGACCTTAGGTAAGCGGTAGCCCAATGCAGGAGTCCCTGACAAGCTTTGTACTTTATGGGTAAAAATGATAAGTAAAGGTCAGCGATCTCTGAGTGCATACATCTCAGCATACAACACAGTGTTAGTTAAGAACGTGTAGAAGTAAGAAATGTTACTGTGTTTCTGACATTCTGTACTTTTTTCTTTCTCCCCCCAATTCTTTTTCCCTCCTGGTCATGATCCTGGGGGCCTCTCTCTGGCATCCATCCCAATCCTGCCCTACCTGAAGTCCTACCAACCGGACCTCCCTCTTTCCTCCACCCCGCCTCACAGCTGGCACCCCCAGCTTAATCCCTCTGGGGTGGGGTCACCCCTCCTGCATTGTGCACACTTACACATGTAGCCTCCAGCTGCAGACGTGAGCCATGGTGGAGGAACCTTGAAGGCCGGCTGGGTCGGACCCGGCGTTGGGCATGGAGGATGGTGCCTTCGCCTAAACCCAGGACTGGGGTTTTCCATGTTCTGTGGTGTCCCTTCCCCGTACGTGGGCATGTCCCAAAGCTTTATGGTGCATGGTAACCCCTGCCAGCATCGATCACGCTAATTCATGCTTGCCTGGCTTGCTGCAGTGCTCCCCGGTCTCCACCGGGGTTCCCTGGCTCAAGCCGAGGCCGGGCAGGCGAGCACCATTTGGGTGCTCAGTCCTCAACCCTTCCCCTGCCGAACCCCGGCACTCGAGTCTGTTCCTGAACCTGAATTGCCGGCGCGTCGCAAGGTGTTGCGTCCAGCGCCTCAACCCTCAGCACCACCGGGCCGGCTAGTCTGAAGTTCTGTACTTATGAATAGTAAAAGATTTAAGCCACATTTTTTGTTTCTATATTTTATTATAACAAACACCTTTATGATAATCACTCCCTAACAGCACTTGCCATGTTACAAGTGCATTAAGTCACTCCAAAGGAGTGTTCTACTGTGGAATTAATGCATGGTTGGGTGGCTGTAGGCATGAGGCCACCCCCGAACAATGCAATAATTCCACAGCAGAACACTCTTTTGGAGTGGCTTATTGTTTGCATGGGCCCCTTGCTGTGAAACTGGATATTCATTTCTCTCAGATGATTTTAAGTTGTAAACATGTGCACTGCTGAGTTTGACCACTAGATAGCATGTGACAGAGAAAACTGCCCATGCTTGTGTGTGACAACACAACAGGAGGAAGGTAAGATGGAGGACTAGTGATAAGTGTACGTGTATGTGCACAGGTAGAATGATGTGATCACTTGTTTAGAGAGCAGACTGCCTTTAATGTGAAATGAAAAAGAGGTTCCGTCTGTGTGCCCGGTGATTTGGGGTAAACCACAAGCATCGATCTCAGCCTCTGTCTACAACTCACTTGTCACAAATTTGTGTCCATCACTAGTCTTTTGCACTTTGTTTCAACCCCTGTCCAGACATAATGTACATTTCTCACTGAATTCGGCACTTCATTTTTACAGGGGGAGGGGGCCCCCACACTCATACTTCCATAAATCCAAATGGTAATAAAATTGAAAAATCCTACCAGCACATTTTTAATATATAATTGAATTTATCATAATGTGTAATTCATTGAATTTATCACAATTCCTCATATACAATAAATTCAGAACATCTAGCTATAAACTGTATACGTAAAGCTTAGTACACATAAATAACACATGTGTATTAGCTGGTTTAGATATGAAGTGACCAAACATTGGTGGAGGACTTCAAAAATAATGACATTGCTTAACATTTATATAGCAAATTATTTGTAAAAAACTTTGCTGATGTACCAGTTAGGGTAACTTAATGCCACAAAAATAGGGAAATATGGTGTTAGGGTTTCCAACCTTAACTCCCCATCCACCCCACACCAAGCAGCAAAAGGAAAAAACACTAGAGTTTCTCTCTGGAGTCTTGGTGAGTCAGTGGTATGGTCTTCCTTGAGGTTGTCAACCCTAATGCCCACCCCATTTTGTGAGCAAACAACATCACACATGATCTTCTTTCTTCACTCAGGACCCACAGGGCCCTATGTGAAGAAAGGTACAACAAATTGTGTTGGCAACATGTGGTGAGACATACTTCTCTACCTTTGAAGAGTGCATCATTATGAGGCAGTGGCTTGGTGCTGTACCTTGTGCTTCAGATTTGAGGCTACAGGCAGAGTGAACATTAGGGCTGAGAACCCAAAGGAAGATGTCACCACTCCAGAGACCCAACCCCTTTTTTTTTTTTGCCTTTTGCTGCTTGGGGAGGGTGGGGAGTTAGGGTTGGAAACACCAACATCACATTTCCCTATTTTTGTAGCGTTATGTTACCATAACTGGTGCATTAATGAAGTTTTTTTGCAAAGAATGTCCCTTCTTTTTGAGATAGTGGAATCATATCCTCATTCACTCAGATCCCTTCGGGACCTAAAGGAACAGGGGCAGATGGTGTGCAGGACCTACGGAAATGCAGGGCCCTGCTGAGCCTGCCGCTCTGTGTAGCATCAGATGTCAGCAGGTAGCAAACTGATGAAAGTGCATAGAAAAAAAGTCAACGTACCTTCATAACTGTGTTGTCTTAATATTTTGACCCTACATTTTCAACATAGCCTTATTACAAACCCACCTCGTGAACCTGGTAAGTGAAAATTGTCAAATCTCAGCCAAAACGTCATTCTGCAGTACAGGTGCGAAAACACATTTTGGCCAGGTTTTGAAAAATGACAGTTACATTCATGAAGTGACGTAAGAAAATGGGTTGAAAATTTGCAGTGAAAATGTTTAAATTGACCAAGTTATGAGCATGCATTGTAAAATTTCAATGTACGCTCATAACTTTATTGTTTTGTAATATTTGTATCCCAAATTTTCAACATAGCCTTCTTATGACCCCCACTTCATCAACAATGGTGGATAAAGTTTTCAAAACCCACCCAAAAGGTGATTTTGCATATCAACAACGCCATTCTGTGCCACAGGAGTGAAAACGCATTTTGGCCAGGACTTGAAAAATTAAAGTTGCCACGATCATGAGGTAATGTAAAATATGGCTATGTTGAAAATCTGGGGTCAGAATATGTAAAATTACCAAAATTATGAGCGTGCATTGCAAAATTTCAATATACGCTCATAACTTTCCCATTTTTAAATATTTTGACCCAAAATTTTCAACACAGCCTACTTATGACCCCACCTCATGAACAAAGGCTGCAAAAACAAATCCTGTCTGAAAGGTGATTTCACCAAGCAACTGTGAAATTGCCTTTCAGGCCTGATTTGCATCATTCCACTGTAATTGGTCATGAGGTGGGGTCCAAAAATGGCCATGTTGAAAATCTAGCATCAAAATATGCAAAACTGACAAAGTTATGCATCAAAGTTGAAAACCTAATTGAAATACATTGAAACACACTTACCTTAGTTTCTCATATTGCATTCCAGCTGCAAGACGTGTCTTTGACTGGGAAGTAGATGCTCACCCTGGGACCTGTTCAGGTGAATAAGAGTGAGTGGGGGTGTAGTGGCACTATTGGGTGGTGAGTGCTGAGTGGGAGGTTGGGGTGGTGGGGTCAGATCGGTGAAGGACTGTTTTCTTTATTGCAGGTAACAATGCAGGATGGTGATCAGGGGGTGGGGGTGCCACTAGACACCATGGAAATGGACTGTATGAGGGGATGGCGATCGGGGGGGGATGTCACTAGATATTAGGAAAAGGTACTGTACATGAGGAGAAAGTGATCGGAGGGTGGGGGGGCACCATGAAACACCAGAGAAACATCCTACACATGAGGGGATGGCAGGATCGGAGAGTGGGAGTGGTGCCACTAGACATCAGAGAATTGTCCTATACATGAGGGGACGGCAATTGGAAGGTGGCAGGGTGCCAGCAGACACCAGAAAAATGGCAGCTTACTGCTCTCACAGCAGCCCACAGCATGAGTTTCAGCTCCAGCTGCAGAACTCAGCAAAGTCCCGCTGTTCTCATACACAGAACACAAGTGAATGGCTCCTCTCACTAAGTTGGAAACCCTGGATTTTGGGTGCCTAAAAAAGGTATTTCCGGCAACTTTAAAAACAAACAAACATGAGAATCTAGCTAAACTGGTCCCATTTACAGTAGCTAGATACAGGTATTTCTTTAAAGACATTATTTTTATGTACCTTAAATGTTTGCAAGTTTAAACAGCAAAAAGAAAACGGCAGCCACCTTGACAGTTTTTCCACCCGTGACAAGTAAAACATGCAAATAACCACCTGAGATATATATTTTTTTACCTTTCATAATAAGTTTTTTTACCTTTCACGATAGGTTTTCTTTACCAGTCAAACTGGAATGTTAACTCAAAAATCGTTATAACTTTAAAAACGGTATAATATTTTTTCACCAAATCTTCGAAAGGCACACCCTTGGCATGGGCCCCTTCAACCCTGAAAATGTTATAAAAAAATCCCACACAGTCTAGGCTGTAGGTGAGAACAAAAAATACCCAATGTTAAGTATACACAAACCAAATGTGTTTTTTTTGGGTGCTCCGTACCTCAAAAACTCTACAAGATGTCATCACGAAACATTCCAAGTGTTAATAGTTTGACAGCGTGATCACATGTTCCAAATTTTGGGCTATGTCGTCAAATGACACCAAAGTTACTAAGGTGCAAAATGTGTGGTTTAAGATTAAACAGCCTACTCAACCCTAACTATATAATTTTATTTCTTACAGGAGCATTATTAATTAAAAAAATAAATTTGAAGAACGGGTCTGTAGAGTCTGAAGAGCTCCAGTTAATGAGAGCTCATTTAAATTATCATGATGCCCTATTACTCTCATAAAGCTAAGAAAAATACTTTGTTTATGGTTGTAGTACTTTACATTATTGAACAACACTATTCAGATCAAAAAGGTCCTTGGAAGAAAAATGATCTTAGCACAGTTAAAGAAGTAAATTCAAACAATCAAAATGTAAATTCACCAAACATCTGGCTGTAACTACTGCACAGGCTGTTTTGGTTAACACCACAGACTGATCTTCAGTTAAGCAACAATGACAGAGAAGCTGTTCATTTCCATGGGATTAATGACCGGTTGTGGCCACCTCCCTCCAGCCAGTCATTAATCCAAGGAAATGACCGGCTTTAAAGGGGGGAAAGGCAACAGGAACATGGATACTCAGGCAGCCCACCACCACATGGTAGAGAAAACAGAATAATGGAGTAAGAAGAGGAGTTGATATCAAGGTCACCGGAGTCTGGCAGAAATGGAGTAGGAAAGGAATCAGGAACACAAGAGAAAAATATTAGGAAAGGGGGAAAAGATGCAGGGGACAAAAAACAGGAAGACAGAGAAGCAGCCTGGGAAATAAAGTCCCAGACATGGAGACCTTAATAACTGAAGGAGACCTGGACATAGTAGCAATAACTGAAACCTGGTACACAGCTAATCTTGAGTGGGCAACAAATGTACCAGAATATGTTTTATTCAGGAGGGATAGGGAGAGCAAAAAGGAAGGGGGAGTAGAAGAAGAAGAAGAATCAGCATTTATACAGCGCTTGTCATACTCAGTGTCCCAAAGCGCTTTACAAGCAATGCTAGACTGGTAGTGGAGTGACTGAATGTGTGGCGGCGGCCATATCGCACATCATCACCTACACACAGCCTTGATAATTGTATGAACCGGTTTATGGGAAGGGGAATGTTGGCCAGGACACCGGGAATGTTCCCTGCTCTTTGTGAAGAGTGCCCTGGGTTCTTTTACTTCCACCTGGACACCCACCAGGACAACACCAGGATGGGCAGAAGGAACCTCGGTTTAACGTCTCATCCAAAGGATGGCACACCCCAGCAGTACAGCACCCCCCTAATACTGCACTCGGATGCCAGCGATTTTTAGGTGCAAGTCCAATCCCAGTGTGGGATGAGAACCCACGACCTTCTGGTCCAGAGGCGGAGGTGCTACCAACTGAGCCACACTGACACCCTAGCCCTGCATGTCAGGGAAGGTACAATAACAACACAGGTACAGGGTAGGCAGGGGGAGGTCAAGGTACTGTGGGTCACCCTTCAACCTGGAAATGGCATAGCAATATTCACAGGGGTGATATACAGACCTCCAGGACAGGGACAGGAACTGGACAGGAAGCTAATGGAGCAAATACACAAGATGGCAATGAAAAGTGAAATTCTACTCATAGAGGATTTCAATATGCTAGATGTAGATTGGAACACCAGTGTAGCTGCTTCAGCCAGAAGCAGAGGCATCCTTGATTCACTCCAGGAGGCTGGACTCAGGCAGCTTGTACTTGATCCCACCAGAGACAGGGCAATTCTGGATCTAGTAATAACCAACGGGGATCGAATCGCAGATGTCCAGGTAGAAGGGCAACGGGGATCCAGTAATCACAGCATTGTGCGGTTCAGCATAGGGACAGAGACTCACTCAAGTCATATTAGGACAAAGGTTTTGGATTTCAAAAATGCTGACTTCGCTGAAATGGGGAGGGGTATCAAAAGAGCCCTGGATAGAACGGGGACAGGAGGGGGAGTGGAAGAACAGTGGGAGCATCTAAAGAAAGCCTTACTGGAAGTAACAAACCAATGCATCAGATCGGTAGCCAAAGGCAAGAGAAGGAGAAAGCCACTATGGTCCTCGAGAGAGATGGCAGTAAAGGTCAGGGCAAAAAAGAAAGGGTTCAGGAAATATAAGGAGACCCAAAGGGAGGAGGACAGGGAAGAGTACCTAGAGTGTCTAAGGGAAATGGGAAAGGCAGTAAGGAGATCAAAGGCATAGACTGAGGAAGGTTTAGCACAGTCAGTTAAGAAAGGGGAAAAGACAGGGGGCGGAGCCTACCAGCATGATGGTAGTAGTGTAATTTCTCTGCAGCTCACAACAGGGGGTTTAATTTGCTGTTATCCTACAATTCATCTTTGAAATGGAGATTACCCAAGCAATAATTCGATAGCAGAAGGCATTATCTCTAACCAGCCTGATTGAAGAGCCTACAGGATTTTATCATCCTTTATAATTTTATCAGGGCCATGAGGACCTGGCCAAGACAGACCGGCGAGTCGCAGTTTCAGCACCCAGCACGAAGCTCCAGAAGTACCACCTTGCTTGCCCAGCTTGAATGCAGCCACCCAAAGGGCTACCGTACAGTACAGGACCATGAAGCACAACAGTGAGGTGGACTTGAGGGTTATGATGACCAAATTAGATAAAGATTCTGCTGCACATGGCTGATTTAAAACAAGTTGCAAATAAAACTAATCAGGACTTGGCAGCCCTGACATCGCGAGTGGCTCACACTGAACATTCAGTCCAGCAGCTCAACTCTACGCTACAGCTGCACAAAGGAACCTTGTTTAATGCACAAAGTTTAAATTGTCAAACTAGCTGAACTAGAATCCTACTGTAAATTACACAATGTTGATGTGATGGCTATTACCGAAACATGGTGGGACCATTCCTCGGAATGGTCCAGGGACATTCAAGGATATCAGCTCTTCTATAAAAATAGTGATTCCAGATCTGGAGGAGGAGGAGTATGTCTTTACATTAATAACAGTATACCTAAAGTATTCCAACATTTTAATATAAGTACCGAGGTCAAGCTTGAGACCTTATGGGTCAAATTATCATTTCCAGGTAGGGCTAAATTACTTCTAGGTTGCATTATAGACCCTCCGCATCTCCTGATTCATATAGTACTGACCTATCCCAAGAATTGATTTCAGCAACAGAGTCTGGGGATGTGATTATTCTAGGAGATTTTAATCTACCGGGTATTAACTGGCCAAATTTCAAAGGTACTACTTTGCTTGAGCAAAGTTTGCTTGAAACTACTTTGCTGAATGCTGTGCTGAGAACGGGCTTGAGCAGCTTGTAGATGAACCAACTCGTAACGAGAATATTTTGGATTTAATTCTTACAAATGTAACCCCCTTGTTCCCAGGGGTTACTAGAATCCCACTTAGAATCAGTGGCAGACAGGGAGAGGCAGCTTGTGACATGCCAGTTAAATGGATTTCACAGTGTCCCACTCTGTTTTCAGTCTCAGCTGAGCTGGAGTGATGATGTCACTTTAGAATTGTTGCAGCAGCATAAGCCACATTAGAATGCTAGCTGGGGAGTTAGCTATAGAATGTTGAGTTAGAGAGAGAGAGTAATCTGTAAAGTGGAGAGTGAGGAGGAGGCTGCTGCCTGGGCAGCACCTCAGTTTTAGCTCTGACAGAGAGCTACCTCTGTAGTTTGTGTAGTTTATTCTCACCCTAGAAGAAACATAGAAACACAGACTTTGACGGCAGATAAGGACTGCTTGGCCCACCTAGTCTGCCCATTTCCCTACCTACAGGATAAGCTGCAGATCCTATTTAACCAACAGCATACTTCTTCCTACCCCCCACAAAAATTGTCTTATGTCTGTCCCATGCATTCTTGAATTCTCCCACAGTTTTAGTTTTAGAAGAACATAGAAGACCAGAGAGTGAAGTGGTAGAGACCGTTCCAAGAGGATTTTCCAGTGCCTCATCCCCGGAGGGATGGGGGGAATTCCAGGATTCAGGGGCAATCCCCTGGTCCAGCCTGAACTGTGTTGAAGCAGCCTGAGATTCATCTGCTCTATGAGTACCCGAGACTTTTGTATGGCAAAAGCCCTGGGGCACCTGCATTCCTGTGGTGAGTTTTTCTCTGACAAAAGGACACTGTAACCAAGACTGTTTCTGTTTAAAAGTGTCTGCCTACTATGGGGTCTGGAGAGAGACTTGCCAAGTACAGAACATTTAGTTCCATGTCTGATTTAAAAGTACCTGCTAAAGTGGGGGTCTAGTGAAGAGACATTGCCAATTACAGAACTTTTAACTTCATGACACCTCAGAGGTGTGTAAAGTAGTATGTTAAATGTGAAAGACATTTCAAGATAGCATCTACAAGTTTTCTGAGAAGCGTGTTATTAACCAGATGAATGGCCAAATGGCCGAGTATAAATTTGGAAGCAAAAGGAGGGAGACCCCCCCCCATCTGAAGTAACCATGTTTACCTCTCTGGGTTCAGTTTAGGCACCTTTGTTTTCTCTCAGTGTATTTGGCCAGTGCCTGAAGAAAATAGTTTACTCAGACGTGGGTTTGGATTTTTTGTGAGCCTGTATGTGCTCAGTGGTGGTCGAGGGTGCCACCAGTAATTCCTCATGAAATAAGGGAAAGTCTCCTAGTACTGGCCGAGGGTGCCTAGTCAAGGGAAGTGTACCAGTTCTGGCCGTGTGTGCCAATTTCCATTCAGAACCTGAGGGTTCGCTGTGAGTGTGTGCTCTGTACCTCAGTAATCTGCATTACCAGTGGGAGTAGCCCTGTGGGGGTCCATCTTCGCTTTGTGATTATTCTCTGTGTATGTGAATAAAAGTCACACTCTAGAATCGCAGCCTGGTTTGGACAGTACTGTTACTGCTTCCACTATGTCTGGATTTACTTGGGTGCCTCTGACCAGAAGTGCAAACCTAGCATAATTGTGAGCAAACTTTTTCTCCCATGGATCCAGGTTGATGGCCATGGTAAATGGTCCCCCCAGGTGTGAGCCAGGTAGTTGCCACACTTGAGTTGCCAGTCTGAGGATGACAGGCTCAGATGTACTGGTAAACTGAACTGTTGTAGTGAGAACCCCCATCCCTCTTGTTGGCACCATATGTGAGAGGAGCAGCCCTGCTAGTTGAACAAGGGGGGCCGGTGGGGTGAGTTTACACAAATATTCATGATAACTTTTCCCATACTAAGGTAATAAACCCCTTAGGCAGCAGTGACCATAATATGGTTTTGGGGTATTTAATAACTACTCAGGATGCCAGGAGCCTGGGCAATAAAATGCCTGAGCTCCAGGTGATGCTAACTGAGGGAGAGGTGGATGTGGCAGTGGTCACTGAGACCTGGGCCACCACAGGGCACGACTGGGACCTGAACCTGGAGGGTTACACCATGTTCAGGAAGGACAGTGGAAGGGAAGGGGAGGAGGGGTAGCAATAATAGTTAAAAACTGCATTGCCATAAGAGGAGTGGAGGAGGCAGAGGGAACTGTGGAGGTGATTTGGGTCACCTTGATAACAAGGGGGGGGCAAGAGAGTAAAAATAGGAGTGGTGTATAGACCCCCTGCGCTGGTGGTGGAGCTGGAGTAGAGTCTGGTGGCAGATGTTGGGAGACACTGCAGACTGGGAAGGGGAAGGGTGGTGGTGTTGGGGGACTTAAACATGCCAGGAACAGACTGGGAGACTACGACATCCTCAGTGGCCAGGGAACAGAAGTTGTTGGATGTCTTTCAGGATGCGTTCCTAACTCAGCAGGTGGGGGAACCGACCAGGGAGGAGCGGATACTGGATGTGGTCCTGGCAGACAGTGACCAGGATTGGGGGCCTGAGGTAAGGGACCCACATGGGAGGACTGCCATGGTCTGGTTCTACCTGAACCCAGGAGGGGTAGAAGGCTGCACAAAGACGGAGGTAACTGACTTCAGGGGGGCAGAGTTCAAGGAAATGGGAAGGATCCTTAAGGAACACTTGGATGGGATTGGGCCAGACATGGACGCTGACAGTAGGTGGAAAATCATCAGGAGGAGGGTGCAGGATGCTACCAGCACCTGCGCAAGAGTAAGACGAAAATGCAGTAGGGCCCGAAAACCCTGCTGGTGGACCAGGGAGGTTCAGGAGGTAGTCAGGGGAAAGAAGGCATCCTATAGGCAATTCAAGTGCTCAAGGAGTGAAAGGGACCAATGGGAGTACGAGCTGATGGCCAGAAGTGCCACTAGGGTGGTGAGGGCAGCTAAGGCAAGGAAGGAGCAGAACCTGGCCAGGGAAATTAGGAGAGGGAACAAGGGGTTCTTTAGACACATTGGGGAAAAACAAGGGGTGATGGGGAAGATTAGGAGGATTAGAACACAGGAGGGATGGGCACAAGACCCAGGGGAGTAGGCTGAGGTACTAAATGAGTACTTTACCTCAGTTTTCACCAAGGAAAATGGGGGGGGCTGCATCATACATGGGAGAAGACGGCGAAACTGAGGAGGGGGGGACCCTTACCGATCGGCGGGTCTGGGGAGGGAGGCATCACTGGCAGGTGAGGGGAAGGCAAAGCAGGGGGACAAGGTAGCAGAGGTGGAAATCACGGCAGAGAGAGTGAGGGAAGCCCTCAGGTCCCTTAAGACGGAGAAAGCACCAGAGAAAGATAAATTACATCCCATAGTGCTGAAGGAACTGGCGGATGTCCTGGCAAAACCCCTGGCGGAGCTCTTCAGCATCTCTCTGAGGACAGGTTGGGTGCCCCAGGACAGGAAGGTGGTGCATATAGTGCCTATCCACAAGGGGGGATCAAGGGAGGTAGCAGGGAACTACAGGCCCATCAGCCTGACATCGGTGGTGGGCAAGGTGATGGAGGGCATTGTCAAGGAGAGACTGGGGGGGGCCTGGAAAAGTTAGGGTGCCTGGATGATAGACAGCATGGATTTGTCCCAGGGAAATCATGTCAGACAAACCTTGTGGAGTTCTATAACTGGGTGACAAGTACCTTGGACCAGGGTAGATCAGTGGACGTCCTCATTCTTAACTTCAGCAAGGCGTTTGACTCTGTTCCTCACGGGGGCCTGTTGGATAATCTGGGAGAAATGGGGGTGGGGAACCAGATGATCAGATGGATAGGAAATTGGCTCCAGAACCGGATCCAGAGGGTCATGGTTGGTGGGATAGTCTCATCCCCAATGAGTGCCATTAGTGGAGTCCCTCAAGGATCGGTCCTTGGGCCCCTCCTGTTCAACGCCTACATCTCTGACATAAGGAAGGGTATCAGGAGTGAGATGAGTCTCTTTGCGGATGACTCAAAACTGGGGGCGGTGGTAGATGGGGAGGAGGGGAGGGTGGCCCTACAGGGGGAACTGGAGGCTCTGGAAAGGTGGTCTAGAAAGCGGAAGCTGAGGTTCAATGCAGGGAAATGCAAGGTACTGCACCTGGGAGCCAGAAACCTGGGCCAAGTGTACACCCTTAGGGGGAAATGCTACAAGTCTCGATGGTTGAGAGGGACCTGGGGCTGGTGGTGGATGTCAAGATGAACAACTCGGAGACTTGTAGGAGGGCAGCGGCAAAGGCCAACAGGATGCTTGGCTGCATCACTAGGGGGCTCACCTCCAGAAGAAGGGAAGTGATACTTCCACTGTACAACTGCTTGGTGAGGCCGCACCTCGAGTACTGCGTGCAGTTTTGGAGGCCACATTTAAAGAGGGACACTGAACTCCTGGAGAGGGTCCAGAGGAGGGCAACCAAAATGATTTGGGGCTTGGGGGTAGGACCTATGGGGAGAGGCTCGAAGAGCTAAATATGTACACATTGGAAGACAGAAGGGACCGGGGGGACATGATAGAGGTCTTCAGGTACATGAAGGGGGTAAATAGGGGAGGAGCAGTCAGGGTGCTCGAAGGAAGGGAGGGGCAACTAGAGGGCATGGGTGGAAGCTATGGGGGAGATTCAGGGGAGAAAGGAGGAGGAGCTACTTCACTGAGAGGGTGGTGGAGCCATGGAATGTGCTGCCCAGGGGGCTGGTGGAGGCAGAAACGGTGGAGGGGTTCAAGAGGGAGTGGGACAGGTACAGGGGAAGGGTTCTGGAAGCAAAAACCAGTGCAGCGAGAATATCTGGGACTGGGAAGGGAGAAGCCAGAGAGGGAGAGGGGGGCAGCAATGTCAGCTCCCAGGGTGGGGGCTGACCAAACAAGCAGACACGAAAGACCGTTAGGCCTATTCTGCTGGCATTTTAGTATGTTAGTATGATACGATGATTCATTCTACCACCATAAGAGACTATAATATGGTCAATTTCAATACCATTATAAACTATTTGAGGAACATAGATTGGGACAATACATTTAATGGTCTTTCCACTGAAACTGCATGGATAAAGTTCAAAGAGATCATCTGTAAAATTGAAACTGAATTTGTTCCTATTAAAAAAATACATAACAAGGGCAGGGTACCTATTTGGTTGAATGCTAGTATAAAAAGACAGATTAAGACTAAACAAAAGGCCTTTAAAAAAACTTAAAAATCATTCTGCAGACAATTTGTTAACTCACAAAAAAACCCCTTATTTTGTTAAAAAGTCTCATAAAACAAGCCAAGGCTAAAATGGAATTCAAGATTACTCATAGCAAGAATGCAAAATGAATGTGTGCTTACATAAACTTAAATTCTAGGATGTCCGTAAGAACAACTGGACCGATTTAGAAGGATATCTTACTAAATAATGACAAATCTATAGCTGATAGCTTCTATTACTATTGTGTTCAGTTTTCTCCCCTAAAGTAGATAATGTGTTATATAATAACAATGATATGTACAATATTGATTCTATAACTTATGATAAGGTTTACTCTGAATTAAACTTAATTTCAGATCCAGTCCCAGATCCGATAATATCAGCCCCATACTTCTTAAAAACACTGCACATGTAGTAGCATACCCACTATCTATAATTTATAATATTTCGTTAAATGAGGGTCATATTCCATAGGATTGGAGGTCTGCTACTGTGGTTCCAATTTAAAAAAAAAGTGATGGGGAACAACTAGAAAATTATAGACCTATCAGCCTGACCTCTCACTGCTGTAAGGTTATGGAAAAACTGATTAAAAAATGGCTAGAAGGATTTTTAAATGATAATCACATGGGTGACTTGAAACAACATGGGTTTATCAAGGGAAAGTTCTGCTGTACCAATTTGATCAGCTTTCATAATAACAACATTAGTCTAAATCTGAATAACGGAATTCCTTTAGACGTTATTTACTTGGGCTTCTCCAAGGCTTTTGATAAGGTGCCATACAATATACTAATAACTAAATTATTGGAACTGGGTATTCATTACTGTCTGGTTAAGTGGATCCACTGTTGGCTTACTGACCGTTATCAATGTGTCTGTATTAATAATACTTTGTCTAACCAAGGAGAAGTCAGTAGCAGTGTCCCCCAGGGATCAGTGCTGGGCCCAATATTATTTAATCTTTTCATATCCGACATGGGCAGTGACCTGAAATATAATACAGTAACGTTTGCAGAAGATGCAAAGTTAGGAGGCCAAGTTAACAGCCTTTCCCAGCACTTTCCCATAGTGGAAGATTTAGAGAAACTTGAATCATGGGCAATGAGAAATGGAATGATTTTCAACACTAATAAACGTGTGAACATGCATATCGGACAGAAAAGCCCAAATTACTCTTATATACTAAATCTAGAATGAATCTCAAAAGAGATCTTGGTTTCCTAGTGGACAATAAACTAAACTTGTCTAATCATTGCACAGCTGCTTCTAAAACAGAAATGGGAATGATTTCTAGGATTAGGCGCTCCTTCACTACAAGAACTGAGCAATGCACTACCCCTTTATATAGGAGTTATGTTCGTCCTCACCTGGACTATATGTCACAATTTTGGTCTCCCCATTTAATTAAAGACACCGACAGGGTGGAGAGAGCTCAAAGGTCTATTAATAAAAATTATTCCAAGATTAAAGCATATGACATACTCCATAGATTAACCTCAGTTGGACTACACCCCCTCTATAATCAGATGCCAAATGGGTGATTTATTACTTCTGCATAAGATCCTATAAAACCACGATCTTACTAATAGCTGTGGACTCTTATCGTACTGTTATGAGTATTACTAGATCTCATAACAGAAAGTTAATAGTACCATGGGTCAACACCAACAAAAGAGACAACTTTTACTCAGTAAGAATAGCTAAATTATGGAATAAATTGCTACCATTCATTGTTGATATCAAAGACTTTAATGCCTTTAAAACAGCCCTAGACGATCACTATTACACTAAGCACATATTGGTGTAATTTTGACCCACTAATGTGGGGGACATTTTTGATGGGCCTTGTGCCATCTTATGTCCATGTAAACGTACTAAGATCATCACAATAAAATTCTTTATCTCCTAAACAGGGTGGACAATATGGAAAATAAGGCCAGGAGAAAGAACTTGCGCAATGTGAGGGTGCCTGAGGGTGCAGAAGGTAGGGACATGCATACCTTCTTGCGAGTGTTTTTGCCAGAACTAATTCACGATAACAACTGCAGTGCCCCAGAAATAGAGAGGGCCCACCACTCCCTAGCCCCCTGCCCCAGACAAGATGAGAGACCCAGGCCCATTCTTTGCAAGTTTTTGTGTTACCCTGAAAAGGAACTCTATCTGCGAAGGACAAGAGAGTAGGATTCCTTCGAGTGGCATGGCATGCGTACAGAGCTGTATCAGGACTTTTCCCCAAGACCTCTCGAATAGAAGAAGAGCACACGGAGGGGTTAAACAGCAGTTTTACAAGTCAAATATCCCAACCTCCACAAGATGTCCAGCTCTACTCCGGATACAACATCAAGAGGAATACATAACTTTTGACAGCCCTGCAGCAGTGGTGAAATTCTTGCACAATTACCAACATGGAAAAGAACTCTCACGCTTGCTCAGTCGTTGCCCACGAGGCGGCTCATTCTCCAAGATGGAGGTAAGCCACAAGGCACCAAAGTAGGATTCTACAACAGGTCTGCAAGCCCCGGACAGTGATCTGCCCTGACAATCAGCATTGAGAGGTCACCCCAAGAAGAAACCACTAGCCACAGGGAAGCTGTTTGCAAGAAGGGAACGATCCCAGAGCCAACAGAGGAGGTTTCTATAGTCAGATGCCAGCAGCTGTTCACCCGGAGACATGCTGATCAAGCTAGGAAACAGATATGAGCCCCTGAGAGAACTCCTGCCTTCACCTCTGGACCTCACCCCCTGTCCCGCAACAGGCGAACTCTGTTTCTGAAAAGCCCAAATCCGACCAAGGGGATGGGTCACCGCTCCCACGTGACTGGGCTGACTGCGACCAAAATGCGGGGGAATGAGACAAGGAGAACTCCCTTGAACATCTGGAGGCTTTGATAAATGCCTGTGAGGACATTGCTACCACTAATGACCCCCCCCCCAAATAAATAGAGCACTTGTTGCATTTTTATGCAAGGAAACGGAGATCAGAGTACAATGTGGTAATGTATAAATATATAAGTTTAGGCCTTCCTTCTGGTATGGGAACGAGTGGATTTGCTGTATGTTGCCACAGGGAGGGGGTATTAGCAGACTAAACTAGGGGATGGCAGACATATCCAGACCACCTGCCACCACTCTTACCCCCTTTTGACTCTCGTGCCAGGGTTAGCGACAAGCCTTTGACAGCCTTGTCAATTATGGGCAAAGACTTTTCGCTCGTTAAGGCCCCTTGCTGTGCATCACTTTCTAAGTCTCACTGACTGCAAGACCACAACCGTTCACACAGCCAGCTGCTGCCTTGTGGTGATAAGCGGCTCAAGTCTGGGTTGTTTTGTTTACCAGCCTTGCTGTTGTGGCCAGTCATCACTCT
Source organism: Neoceratodus forsteri (assembly GCA_016271365.2). NCBI lineage: Eukaryota > Metazoa > Chordata > Ceratodontiformes > Ceratodontidae > Neoceratodus > Neoceratodus forsteri. Next base: position 793,458,572 of record CM057449.1, read on the forward strand.
ATTAACTAATGTTGCACCAGAGATCGCTGTATGTAGAGTTTGTTCATTGCTTTGTTTCTCTGTACACAGCTTGAAGTGCTACCTTCCCTGTTTGTTTCCAGAGAACACTTACTATTTTAGATTGCACTCTTAAGGGTGAATGATTACCAACCTAAACTAATGAAGGATGGGCCATTCTCGAGTTTTGGTGTGTCCCTTGACACAGTGTAACCACCCCTTCTTCATTGCAACCTGCTGTGTTCGGACAGACACAGAGTTTAAGTGAACGATGCACTGGGCCCCCTCCTATACTTCCATTTTAGGGTAATACTGCACTTATGAATTATGTATTGGGATACGGTCTCTTCTTCTTTCCTGTTTATTACCATAAGAATGCAATTATAATGGTTGTTGGGGGAATCTCATACCCCCAGTGAGAATGTATACAGTAACACACAGGAAGCTATTTACTGATAGATTGGACTATGGAGGCCTACCTCTGTTGTTGCCTCCAGAGGGGAGTTCTGGGAGCATAGGGCAAGCGGGTACTGCCCGGCTCCGTTATAAGAACCCTGCCTCCATTACAGGTTAGAACAGGCACAGCAGTGCTAGCAAAACCACTTCATACCCCTACACTGGTTTTTTGTGACTGTCAACGGACACAGGATCGGGGATGGCAGGGAGACACACGCCATAGCGGTGTCCTTCCACCAGAAAATGAGGGACAATGTATGCACTCTAGCAGGTGGAGTTGGACACAACATGTCCCACAGGTGGTCAACACCCAGGGGGAAGGTAAGGGAAAAAGGACACTCGGCATGTGGGGTGATACACAGTAGGTTTACAGAATGGGCACCCAATATGGGAATGAGGGCAATAAACACATCAGGGGTCAGGAGTACACTCAAATATCCAGTGGCCAACATTCCAATTCAGCTGTCACAACAAAGAGATAATGGATAGCCTGAAGGATGTGACTGACATCCTGGAATGTCAGGGGGCTAAATTCCTCAATCAAAAGGAGAAGATCCTGGCTAGACTTCAAACTCACATGCCACATAGCATTTCTACAAGAAACTAAATTAAATCACTCAGAATCTAAGAAACTCACTAGAAAATGGGTGGGTAGGGAATTACATAGCATTTCAGGGAAGACCAAGAGAGGGGTTTCCATTCTCCTCCATAAGCATATCAAATGGGATGTGAGCCACCACGAGGCAGATAGGGAGAGATGCTGGGTAATGGCTAAGTTGTCCACCCCGATGGGCCCTGTATTGCCTGTAAATATTTACACCCCAACTAAGGATGCACCTGAATTTTTTAATGCAGTTTCACAAAAACTGATGGATCTGGCAACCGATAATCCGGGGATTATTTTGGGGGAGACCACAATGTGGCACTGGACTTCCTACTCAATAGGTCCAACACCAGGCAGAAACCCCACACCAGCTCCCTCAAGGCACTTCAAGAGCTGCTCTCTCTGCATCAACTTGCAGGCATCTGGCGGCTGCAGCGCCCCTCGGATAGGGATTTTACTTATTTTTCTGCAGCTAGAGAAATGGAAGGCAGATTAGACTACTGGTTCATCTCAGAAAGTATGACCACCAGAGTTACAGATGCACACATAGCCCCATCTACCAATCTGACCATGCCCAGGTGATGCTGAATTTATCTGTGGGCCCAGCCACCAAGGGAAAATCTAACTCCTGGCAGTTGGATCCACTACTTCTGAACGACGAAGATTCTAAACTCTTAGTGAAAGATAAAACTAAGAAATTCTTTCAACTCAACCCACCTGGCTCATCCTCTGCGGCAATGATTTGGGAGGCCTACAAGGCCACCCCTCAGGGGCCAAATTATAAGCTTTGCAACCCATCGAAGGAAACAGAGAGAGCGGGAGGCATTGCAGCTGGAGGCCAGGCTAAAGCAAGTGGAGGCCGAATATAAAACCAGCCCGGGGAGGTTTAAAACAACTGCCTAGTGGCAGAGCTGACCAGACTCCAAATCCAGCTAAACACACTGGCGACCAGAAGTGCAGAACTGCATATCAGGTACACCCAGAGCAAGTATTGGGCAGAAGGAGAGAAAGCAGGAAAATGCTGCCTATAGACTAAAAAAAGGCAAGCGGATAAGCACATTACAGGGCTCCGAAATACTGGGGGGAAAATGGTATATGAGCAAAAAGAAATTAATGACACCATGGTTAAATTTTACCATGACTTGTATATATCACACACAGAATGGGATGGGCATAAGTTCCACAGCTTCATGGATTATTTACCACTGCCATCCCTGTCCACAGCCCAAAAAGAGGACTTAGATGGCCCACTTTCTGGGAGGGAACTTAGCAAGGCCATTTTAAGCATGGCTCCACACAAGGCCTCTGGGAGCGATGGGTACCTGGCAGATTTCTATAAACTCGTGCATCATGAAGTAAGCACTCCCTTACTAGAGATGTTACATGAAGCCCATTCTATAGGTGAACTCCCGCTCTCCCTGAAAGATGCCGTGATTACCATTCTCCCTAAAAAGGGTAAGGACCACATGATTCCCAGGAACTACTGGTCAATCTCTTTAGTCAATGCTGATGCCAAAATACTGGCAAAAGCCTTGGCTGCCAGATAGAAGACAATCCTACCAGACATTGTCCACCCCTCTTAGGTTGGCTTTGTAAGGGCCCTGGTTACTCTGATGCAGGTGGCTGCGAGACTCCACTCCTGCTGCGCTTGTAACGATAGACTTTAAAAAAGCCTTTGATTTGGTAGAGTGGGAGTTCCTGCACGCTGACCTGCATCAGTTCAACATAGGGCCCAACTTCTCTTCCTGGATATGGACTCTGTATCAGAAACCAGTTCGTAAAATGCTCACTAACTCTACACTGTCCTCCCCCTTCCAGCCCCACATGGGCACCAGACAGGGCTGCCCCCTTTCCCCACTACATTTTGTTTTAGCTATGGAACCCCTGTCAGCAGCTATACGTACCCACCCCAGAATCCGTGGTACACAGGCAGGAAACCAAGTGTACCATATCAAACTCTATGCGGATGACTGTCTGATCCTGACTGGAGAAACTGAAGAATTTTACAAGTCATCCTAGACACTCAATGCATTTTGGAATATCTCTGGCCTCCGCATTAACAGAGCCAAGTCAGAGGTTCTCCCATTAAACTCCATCTCCTCTGCAGACATGATCATTCCATCCGGCATTAACTGGGCGCATTCAGACATTAAATACCTAGGAGTCACATCATCCCTGAACGTATCCACCCTGGCGGACAAAAACTGTATGCCTATCTGGACCCAATTATCTAAAAATGCCAAAAGGTGAGAGCATTTGCACTTGCCTATGGCAGGGAAAATTGCTGCCATAAAGCTGATGTTTGCACCTAAAGTGTATTATCTGGTTTCCCACCTCCCCATATTGATTCCCAAGGTGTGGGCACACAAATTTCATGCCCCAATGAATAACTTTCTCTGGGGTCCCAACAAGCCATGATACAGTAGAACCAAGCTAAGAGCCCCATGGTCCAGGGTAGGCTAGAACTTACCGGACTTTAACAGATACTCCCAAGCCTTTCTGGTTGCTAAATTGCACAAAGGGATGAATAACCCACCCCATTCTCCCCAGGCCTGGGTGAGTATAGAAAAGTCAGTCCTGGGAGACACCTCCTTTTTGTTTTCTTGGCTACACCCTCACAAAATCAGCGCAGGCATGGCTGATAATTAAGGCTAGTCATCAGGCTTGGCAAGCCCTGGGCAGAATAACACATGTATGCCTGAGCACTGGCCTCCACTCTCCACCATGGAACAACCAGAATTTGAGAACACATCATAAACCTTTTCAGTGGCCAGTGTGGAATGACCATCGGATAAAAACTTTTCAAGACTTGGTCCAGGAAGACAACAAAACCTTTGTTTCTTTTCAATATCTGAAAGACCAGTTCCACTTACCCGAGGAATGCTTTTAGCAGTACTTGCAACTCAGGAGCCTATATCATAATTGGTCCAGATCCAGCTGCACCTGTGTGGGCTGTTCTGCAAAACCAGTGCCCCCAAGAGACAAAATTCCACTATCACTCCGGACCCGGCAGGAAAAAGGGCTGGTGGGTAGGATTCAAAGATGGGCCAGAGATTCTGCGCCAGACCCTTCTTTGTCAGCCAAAGCTAGGTGGGAAAAAATGTTGGGAACCCTCATTACTCCCCAGGAATGGAGCAGCTGCTGGAAATTAGCCCATAAGGTGTGCATAGACCAGCAAAGCCTTCTCATCAAAAACAAAGTCCTGTACCTATGGTATAGAACCTCTTTCCAGCTCAAAAAAAACAAAACAAATGGGATTGCTTCCCAAAACAACTGTTGGAGATGCCAGATCCCAGACCTACTTCACATACTGTGGGAATGCGAGCCCCTTCAAGTGGTGTGGGGCAAAGTGAGACAATTTTGCTCCACCACTCGACTCGCACTCTGACCCACTCCCCCAGTTTCTGGTTACTTGGTATAGTCCCAGATAATAGTCAGGTCAGTAGCAGGTAGATGCTATAAATCACCCAAGCTCCGGTGGATTCCTCCTACTTACCTTAATGAAATGAAGAACTTCAGATGTCCCAGTATTCCAGGCCTGGTTGTCAGCAATGGAGTCCTTAGTCTCCCATACCCAACTCGCCCACTTTGCCAAAAATACCTGCAGAGCTTTTTTAGACATTTCAGACCCCTATTTATTTATTGAAGAGAATCAGAATTACAATCCTTTGAGTCACAGACTCCTTTGCAAAGGCTCCATGTCAGTGCAAAAGAACAAACATAGTATTTGCTAGTATTTATACATAGGTCGCATAGTACAGAGTATAAACATTGCAACAGGTATCTTAAGTAGTCCTTTGGTCTAAGCTATGATATAAGGTAGATTACAGTTTCGGAGGGTCCTAAATGAACCCTGAGTCAGAGTTTATATACAGTGTGATCGTGGGACTTTGAGGATGCAGTCAGGGATTAAGGTTAGGCAGTTAACCCTACCATTGTGGATTTTTTTGTTTTTTTTACTGCGCTAGTCCTATAGACTGCAATGGTTGCCATCACAAGTAGCTGATTCAAGGAGGAGTTTTTTAAGACCACTTTTAAATTGGCCAAGACTAGGGGCTAGGGAGATGGAGGCAGGTAGGTTGTTTAGCTAGAGGGGAGCCTGGTATCGGAAAGACCTTTGTCCTAGAGAGGACCAGGAGAGAGGTGTTAGTAAGGTGTCTAGGGGCCCTCCTGTGTGGGACAGTCTGGATGAGGGGGAGAAGGCCTTTGGGTGCTAGATTGAGGAGTAATATTTTGGCTTGGAGGGAGGTGTGATAATTTAGCCTCCCTTCGAAGGTAAACCAGTCCGCGAGTTTGTAAAACTTGCACGTGTGGGTGTCTCTTTTGCATCCTGTGACCAGTCTGCAGGCTTTGAGTGCTATGTTGATACTGCGTAGGGCCATTTGGTATGCACATCCATAAATCGTAATACCGTAGTCCACCAGATATAGGACAGAAGAAGTTCCAGCGAGATGTAGGGCCTGAGGGGGTAGGTAATGTTTATGTCTATATAGGATCCCCAGTCTGGTGTTTACAGCAGAGGAAAGGTGTTGGATGTGTGCATGGTAGGTGAGGGAGGTGTCCAGGGTGACACCCAGGTATTTGAAGCTATTAACCTGTTCAAGACTGCAACCCTGGGAGTTAGTGATGAGAAGAGGGGCACTACTGAGTGGGCTTTGGCAGTGGGCAAAGAACGTCGATTTTGTCTTGTTGTAGTTGAGTACTAGGCGATGCTCAAAGAACCAGGTTTCTATTTCTCTGAAAAAGCCTTGTAGGGCAGATTGGAGGGAGTTAGAATGGGGGTGTTTCCATAGCATTATGGCATCATCTGCATAGAGCAGAAGCTTCCAGTTGCATGACTGAGGTAGTGAGTTTAGGTAAAGAGTGAAGAGCAACAGGCCAAGTATCGACCCTTGTGGGACACCCGATTGGGACTGGCCTTTTGGAGGAAAGGGTACTGTTAATTTTGACCTGTTGTGTCCTGTCAGAGAGATAGTCTTTGAACCAGGCGGTTGCTTCAGGGAAGAAGTGTTGGGATGGAAGGGAGTGCAGAAGAAGAGCGTGACTGACGGTATCAAAGGTTTTGGTCAAGTCAATGTAGATGGCTCCTGCTAAGGACCCCTGGTCGAGGGCCTCGTGGACATATGAGATAAAGTCCAGGAGGGCTGTGGTGGTGCTGTGCCCCCTCTGGAACCTGTGTTGTTCTTGGCAGAGCAGCGAGTGTTTGGTCAAGTAGTTGGTAAGCTGGTCAGAGACTATTTTTTCGAGTGCCTTGGGGGAGGGGACTGAGATGGGTCGGTAATTACTGGTGGAAGTGGGGTCACCGCTCTTGAGGATGGGGGTAATGATGCCACTTTTCCATAGAGTGGGAAACTGGCTGAAACGTAGTGACCAGTTTAGTATTTTGGTGAGATGTGGCAGAGTCACATCCAGAGTTAGTCTGAGGATTTTGAGGTCGATAGTGTCACTACTGTAGCACACGTTCGTCAGGGCTTTGGTGAGGTAGCACTTTGCCTCACTGCATGAGACTATTCTTAATCGGAAGGGTGGAGGGACCATGGTAGCTGAGGTCACCTCAGGGTAATTTGGAATTGGGTCGAAGAAGTTATGTGGGAGGATGTGGCTGAGGTCCGAGAAGGTGGAATTAAAGGCATTGGAGATGGTGGTGGGGTCCTGGGTGAGGGCCACATCTACTAGAATCTGTGAGGGGGCATGGGAGATGGTTTTTCTGCACAGTTCCTTTATATTGCTCCAGAATTTTTTCCCAGAGCCCCAAGTGGTGGTGAGGGCATGCTTGTAGTATGAGGCCTTGGCTAGTCGGATGGCCCAAGTGCATTTGTTCCTGGCCTCTCAGTAGAGTTGTCTATCCTGGGGTCACTGCGAGTACAGGGCTCTGTGCCAGAGGTTGTCTCTATTATGCAGCAGGTCAAGCAGGGACTGTGAGATCCAAGGGGTATCCTTGTTTTTTGAAATATGCTTAGAGAAGGGGGCAAAGATGTCACAGGCGCCGTTAAAGGTGGTGATAAAGGAAAGGCGGGCTATATCAGCAGTCTGAGCTTTGTGGATGGGTGACCAATCACAGGAAGCAAGGTACAATTTGAGGTGGGAAAGGGAGCCTTTTTTGAGGCGCCTTTGGACTGTAACTTTAGGTAGGCTGGGAGGGAGTTTGTTTGACCACCAGCAGGTGACCGGTGAGTGGTCACTTAGTACATCAGGAAGCACTTTAATCTGGGAGAAGTGATCGGGATTATTGGTGAGGATAAGGTCAATAAGAGTAGAGGACCTAGTTCTGGGGTCAAGTCTGGTAGAGGAATGGACCACTTGAGCGAGGTCATAAGCTAGAACTGCATCTTTGTAGGTGGCAGATATGGTGGATAGCCAATTCACGTTGAAGTCTCCCATAATAATTAGTTCGCTCTTCGGGGGGAGATGAGTAATGCTGGACAGTATAGAGTCAAAGGCTGGCTTTTGGTTAGTGGGGGGGATGTAGACCGCCATAACATATAATGTTTTTCCAGGATTGCTAAGAGTGACCTTAATGGCAGTGGATTGGGCACCATGGGTCGGCGGGAGAAGGGAGACTGGGAGCGCTTGCAGCACTGTTTTGGTGTAGATGGCACACCCTCCTCCCTGTTTGCTTAGTCTGTCTGCCTGAAAGATGAAGCAGCCACTGAGGGAGACAGAGGCATCAGGGATGTTATTTGAGAGCCGGGTCTCTGATAATGCAAGGATGTCAGGGGCGTGTTGGGCGATCCAGCCCTGGAGAGAAGTGAGTTTCCTTGGTAGGCTGCAGATATTAAGGGAGGCCAGTAGTAGGCTCCCTTTCTTGCCCTTTGGTGTAAGACCATGAGGAAGTGGCCCCAGATTACGGTGCACATTGCCAGACAGTAGGAAGAGGAGGAGTGCATGTCGGAGTAAAGCTATCTGGAGTAGTTTGGGTGAAAGGCAGCAGGAGTGAGGAGAAATGCGTTTTTTGGTATGTCCGACCAGTACTGGGAGGGTGCGTGTGAGGTGGGCTAATAGAGCTGGGAACAATGAGGGATGGGGGCTGTGAGGGGGGTGACTGGGTGGCGAGAGAGGGTGAAGTACCCTGGTGAACAGTGAGGTAGTGCAGTGTAGGTAGGAGGTATGGTGGGTGCAGTCTAGTTTGGGATCCCATGGGTATGGTTCTGTCACAGGGAGAGTGGGTGGGGGGAGAGAGGAGAAAGGGAGCAGCATGGCAATGGGGACAAGCATCTGTGGGTAATTATACATGGTGATCTTAGGAGCGAGATTAGGAAAAGGAAGGGATGGTGGCCACTAGTGGTGAGCTAGTATAGGCTGCAAGTGGAAAAGTGGGCTGATTGGTTTTTGCCGATCACGTGACCCCACGTATATAATATAATGCTCACCAAGGGTGGTGGCGGTGGGGCCGGCGGGGCCTACTGAGCGTTTTAGCAAATGGGCGAGCGGTGTTTCTTTCACCCTATGGTATTACCCAATCTGCCCTTACCTTACTGGTACTAGACACGAAAGATCTACTGAAACCCCCTCGAACCTATTTGCAGTAACATTTGGAATTTTGTACTGCTTTGACTGCTCTGACTGGTTTGATGTTATTCTGATATCTGTATTGGTCCTTTGATGCACAATCACATTCTTTAAAGTATACCTGTACTCACCTGATATGCTTATTATGTGTGTATGTTTAAATGTTGCATTTTCTGCCCAATGTTGTTTTGATGTATATTCCTCACTAAATAGATCAACTACAAAAAAGTGAAAAAAAAAAAGCAAGGGGAAAAGACATTCTTCAGGTTCATCAGTGAAAGGAAGAAAAAAAGGGGGATTGCAAGGCTCAAGGGAGAGGGAGGGGAATGCAAGGAGGGTGACATGGAAAAGGCAGAAATACTGAATAAATATTTGTTCAGTATTCACAGAAGGGGGGGGGGACAGGGACCACAGCAGTACAGCAGCTGCCAAGGGGATGAAGAGGTGGAGAATAAGCCCATTCACAGGGGAAAGAGTCCTGCAGGAGCTCACTAAATTGAAGGTTGACAAAGCGATGGGGCCAGATGGCATACACCCATGGATATTAAGAAAACTGCAAAGGGAGATAGCAGAACCTCTGGCAGCTATGTTCACCGAGTCATTCAACACAGGGGTGGTACCAGAGGATTGGAGGAGAGCATATGTTGCCCTCTACACAAATCCAGCAGCAGGGAGGTGACGGGGAACTAGAGGCCAGTCAGCCTCACATTAGTGGGGAAGATCATGGAGACATTGCCTAAAGAATGGATAGTGGGGCAACTAGAAGCCATGGGAACCCAGGACCATAGGCAACATGGACTCACAGTGGGAAGGTCATGTCAGCCAAATCTGGTTGATTTTTTCCAACTGGGTGACAAAGGAAGTAAATCAGAGTGTGGCAGTGGACATCACTTATCTTGATTTCAGCAAAGCCTTTGACGCCGTCCCACATAGGAGGCTGATAAACAAGCTGGGTAGGCTGGACACGGGGGGCAGGGTGGTAAACTGCGTTAGAAACTGGCTAACAGACAGGAAGCAGAGGGTGGTGGTAAATGGGGTGCAGTCTCTAAGAGAGGGGTCACTGCAGAAGGGATGGAGGGAAAGGTCTGCCTGTTTACAGATGACACCAAATCTGTAACAAAGTAGATACCCCAGAGGGGGTGGAGAAAATGAGGAGGGACCTGGGGAAGTCTGAAAAATGGTCTGAGGACTGGCAACTGAAGTTTAATTCAAAAAGTGCAAAATTATGCACCTGGAACAGAGAAACCCTGGGGAAAGCTACAGGATTTGGGGAGTGCTGACAGTCACAAAGGAGGAAAGGGACCTGGGGGTTATTATTTCAGATGACCTGAAAATGTCAAAGCAGAGTGCTAAGACAGCTGGGCGGGTCAGTGGCATGCTGGGGTACATAGGCAGGGGTATCCCCAGCAGAAGGAGGAAGGTAGTGATGCCATTATATAAAACCATGGTCAGACCTCACATGGAGTACTGTGTGCAGTTCTGGAGGCCGCACCTTTGTAAGGACATTAACAGGCTGGAGATGGTCCAGAGAAGGGAGACTAAGATAGTACAGGGCTTGCAACACAAGACTTAAGAGAAGAGATTAAGGGACCTCAATATGTACTCACTAGAAGAGAGGAGGGCAAGAGCGGACATGTTAGCAACATTCAAGTACCTCAAGGGTACAACAAAGGTACAGGGGGGAGACATTTTCCAATACAGGAGGAGCACAAGAACGAGGGGGCATGACATGAAATTGGAAGGTGGGAGGTTAAGAAGGAATGGGAGGAAGTTCTTCTTTACAGAGAGGGTGGTGGATGCATAGAATGGTCTGCCTCAGGAGGTGGTGGAAGCGAGCACTGTGGATGGATTCAAGCATGCTTGGAACAGGCATAGGGGAACCATAGAGGTACAGCAGCGGGTGGGTCAGAAGCAGTAATCCAGTACAAGAGCTTACGGGCAGACTAGATGGGCCAGGTGGTCCTTATCTGCTGACAATTTCTACGTTTCATTATCGGGAAATCTAATTGCAATAACAACTTTCTATTTTTCCTTTTTTTTTTTTTTTTTTATTACTTTTAGGCAAGGTAAATTCTATGTGTTTGGCACCCTTTCCATGAGTCCCAGAGTACCTTACAACAATAAATGATGAAACAATAAAACAAACCATAAATACACAATAAACATAATAATAGATGTTAGTGCAATTACTATTTAAGAATATTCTATTTTATTTACTTGCATTTAGGTTTTGAGCAGAGTGGTGCAAGCCATGTGTTGGTCAACAAAAGACAACTGATGGATAAAGGTTAAAGTACCGACCTCTCCCCCCACCCACCTGCACGGCATTCCTTGCAACTCTCATAAATCTTTTTTTTTCTCTGAGCATGATCAGTTATCAGCAAACATACACATTAATTCACTGAAATCCAGAGTGTTCTGAGCTTGTATTTTCATGTTTGATGATATGTCACACAATTTGCCCATTTGTTGCACATACCACCATACATTTAAATGATGAAAATTTAAGAGGTATGGAAAATGGTGCAGCCCCATTGGAAATACTTACTGGTGAATTTGGGTCCCAAATAACAGTTCCAAAAGAAGCCATAAAGAGGTGAAACAAGCTGGCCCATCAGTGCAGCAGTACCACTCATGATGCCAGCGACTCGGGTTCGGTAGTGAGCCCAAGTTGTCAGGGGCCAGCTGGGAGGGAGGATCGAGCATTCCAGAGGATGCTCTCCTCCCCCGGGGAGGGAGGGTCCCATCCGTTGCTGTCACACTGACCCCTGGAGGCTTGACAAGACTAGAGATTGGAGGAGTTGCACTGGTTGCATGTGATGTACACTTGCAGCCCTCACCCACGCTACTTCTGAGGGGATGGGAGAAAAACAGGAAAATAAAAAGAGCAGCACTGACTCAGAGATGATGGTTTCCTGGCACCAGCACGATCCCCCGCAGGCTATCCAAGCAGCATCCAATGAAACACAGCAGTTCGAGGGTTTGGGCCCTACCTTAAGCCCTCCTGGGGGATAAGCCAAGGCTCAGTAGGGGATAGCCCCTCAGAAATGCAGGTAAAGGGGACACTTGGGTGGTCTTGAGAGGACCAGGAGTCCGGAGAGAGTGAAGGGGGCTTAAACAGAAATTGCAAAACAAAAACAAACAAAAAAAAAAAACAGAGATCAAATAACCAGTCTCTGAAGTATCAGATGTGTCCTGATTCTGGGCACTTCTAAGATAGTGCAAGTCTTGCCCAGTCTATGTCCCTACATATCTACAATAGCTGCAGCGCGAGGCTCTTGCCTGTACACACAGCCTTTACACTAGAGCTGCACAGGTACCACTGGTGGGATGTCTTCTATGTACAGTCTGTAGCAAGCTTGATTACAGGTGCGGTTCCTCTGTTGGTGAAGGGTGCTGGCTATTATAAATTCTGATGCTCCTGATCCATCTTTTTAACCCCCGAGGGAGGCTTTTTCTTCATCTACCCAAAGGCAAGCAGCCACTCAGGACCACAATGATGAGACACTCTAGAGGGACAAATCCCTGCAGCAGGAAAGCAGGCTAGCTTCTCTCTCACAGAATCAGAGTTCATAACAAGGCAACCCCTGCTCTGAAGGCTGATGTCTAGGGCAGGCACTTAAGCCCCCAGGCTCAGAAACTGTTTCAGAATCCCTGACTGGACCTTGGGTAGATTTGCTCACCCCTAAGGCTGAGCAGAAGAAATCAGATATTTTCTGTCTCCCTCTCAAGCAGCTCTAAAGATGCTGCTGGAAGCTACAGAAACCAAGTTGCAGTTTCTATTGGCTGAAACAGTCATATAGGGACATAGCAGTCTTCGAATTGATCAGTTTGTGTGGGTTTTGTCTTAAATAACATTACCCAGATGTCTCTAGGCAGACTTCCTCCTTACCACTGCACTCCATAGGTTTTCTAGTTGTCTGTCATGGTCCTTGGCGACTTGGCCGTTTCCAGACTGGCTTCAGAATTTCCTGGGTTTTGCAACGTGCTCACAGACCCCTGTTGCAGTCCTGTAGGGTGAATGGCTAAAGAAAATAAATAAGTCCAAGGCATGGACAGTACTATTTATAAACGTTCTTTGCATCAACTTCCAGACATCGAGCGGTGCCCACTGGCATTAACAAGCATTTGTGACTGGTTCAGTGTGCCCAATCCACTTTTTCAGGAGGTTGGTGGGGTTGTTCTCCATACTTGAAGCTGGAGGTCAGCTCATTTTTTAGGGCAGGGGTTACAATTCCCAAAGCAAGAGGGTTTCATCTGCTATAAAGCATTATAGAGCCCCTCCCTTGCAAAGCAGCTAAAAGCTATGAGAACCTGTGTATCACAGTTAGTGACTAAGATAGAAGCATAGACAATGACAGCAGAAAAACAAGCATTTGTCAGTGCCGAATGTTGATTGTGTTGGTCCGTTGAGCTCGCTCACTGCCCCTGTGTCACTCGCTCCTTCTGTTTCTCCCGGTACTGCAGGCTGCCCTTTTGTACTGGGCTCCCACCTCTGTTGGTAGCTTTTTCTGCCCACAAAGAAATCTGTAGCAGTCCTGGCACAGGTCCGTTGAGCTAGCTCACTCCCCCTCTCTCATTCGCTTGTTCAGTTTCTGCCAGCGCTGCAGGCTGGCCTTTTGTTCTGGGCTCCTGCCTGCATCGCCGCCTTTTTCTGCCCACAAAGCAATCCGTAGCTGTCATGATAGAGGTCTGTTGAGCTTGCTCACTCCCCCTTTCACTTGCTCGCTGTGCTTCTCCCGGCGCTGCAGGCTGCCCTTTTGTACTGTGCTTCTGCCTGCACTGGCACCTTTTTCTGCCCACAAAGAAATCTGCAGCAGTCACGATAGACCTCCGCTGAGCTCGCTCACTCTCCCTCTCACGTGCATGTTCTGTTTCTTCCAGCACTGCAGCCTGCCCTTTTGTTCTGGGCTCCTGCATGCATTGCCGCCTTTTCCTGCCCACAAAGAAATCTGCAGCTGTCCCAACAGAGCTCTGTTGAGGTTGCTCACTCCCCCCGTCTCACTCACTCACTCATTCTGTTTCTCCTGGCACTGCAGGCTGCCCTTTTGTACTGGGCTTCTGCCTGTTGGCATTTTGTTCTGCCAACAAAGACATCTGCAGCAGTCCCAACACAGCTAGGTTGAGCTCGCTCACTCCCCCCTGACTCGCTTTTTTTTTTATTTATTTAATTGTTTAACCAGGAATAGCACACTAAGCTGAAAGCTTTTTTACAGGAGTGACCTGGGAGCGCAAGGAGGTTAAGTGACTTGCTCAGGGTCACACAGTATGCAAGTGGAGGCTGTGGGATTCAAACTCAGGTCTGGTCTGCTGGATGTCACCAGATTTGCAGCTCAGAGCCTTAGACCACTGCGCTATACTGCCTCCAATCTCCCGGTGCTGCAGGCTGCCCTTTTGTACTGGGCTCCTGCCTACCTAGGCACCTTTTCCTGCCCACAAAGAAATCCGCAGTAGTCACAATAGAGCTCTGTTTAGGTCGCTCACTCCCCCTCTCTCACTCGCTCGTTCTGTTTCTCACACCGCTGCAGGCTGCTCTTTTGTACTCAGCCCCTGCATGCGTTGTCGCCTTTTTCTGCCCACAAAGAAATCCGCAGCAGTCCCAACAGAGCTCAGTTGAGCTCGGTCATTCCCCCCCCCCCCCAGTTGCTTGATCCTAATCTGTCCCAAACACTGATTTCCAACAGCAACTGCGGTATTCTGCGCCGGAAGTGTGGAAACACATTTCGGCTAGGATGTGAAAAATGACAGCTGTACTGTTCATAAGGAGGTGTGAACAAATGCCAGTGTTGAAAATCTGGCATGAAAATATTACTAATTTGCAAACTTACAAGAGTGCATGGAAACTGCACAACACACGCTCGTAACAGTCATTTTATGGAGTTTCATCACAAAATTTTCAACATAGGCATTTTAGGACCACTGCTAATGAACAGTGTCACTGTCATTTTCATAACGTATCCCGAACACGGATTTCTCACAGCAACCACGCTATTCTGCGCCAGAACTGCGAAAACACATTTCAGCCAGGGTGTGAAAAATGACAGCTGTACTGTTCATAAGGAGGTGCAGAAAAATGGCAATGTTGAAAATATGGAGTGAAAATATTATTAATTCGTGAAGTTACGAGTATGCGTGCAAACTGCACAATGCATGATTGTAGCACAGTCATTTTATGGAGTATCATCACCAAATTTTCAACATAAGCATTTTAGGACCTCTGCTCATGAACAGTGGCACTGCCATTTTCTTAATCTGTCCCAAACACTGATTTCCCATAGCGAACGCGCTATTCTGCGCCGGAAGTGCGAAAACACATTTTGGCTAGGATGTGGAAAATGACAGCTGTACTGTTCACAAGGAGGTCTGAAAAAATGTCAATGTTGAAAATCTGGTATGAAAATATTGCAAATTCACTAAGTTACGAGCGTGTGTAGCAATTGCACAATGCACGCATGTAAACAAGTAATTTTTTTGATTTTTCCCACCAAATTTGCAGTATAGGCTTTTTGAGAGCCCACCTCATGAACACTGGTACTGTTGTTTCGTTAATCGGTTTTGAAAGGGGATTCCACGCAGTGACCACGAAATCACCTTTTGGGGCCGATTAATGCCATGACAGTGCCAGAATTCATGAGGAGGGGTCCCAAAAACCCCATATTGAAAATGTGGTGCAAAAATTCCAAAAAATGCCAGAGATATGCATCAAAGTTAAAAAAACACTGGTTTATTCTATTATATAGCTTACCAGCATTTCCTCAGTTCGCGGTCGGCTTTGAAGAGCGCAGACGTGTTCCTGGTCCACCGAAGATTGTCGTGCTGGGCTCTGGAGGTAAGTATGGGGTGAGGAGGCGTGGGGAGGCAGGGTGCAGAGAGGGTGGGCATGGGTTGGGGAGGGGCTGCCGGACTCGACAAGGGACTGTTTTTTGCTTTACAGGTCCAAAAAAAAACAAAACATCGGACTTTCTTTTTTTTTTTTTTTTAACAGGGCCATTTCTGGACATTTAGCACGCTGGGGTGCCAACTGACTGCTGGGGGGCCAGCTGTAGTGGACGGGATTGACACCCCATCAGCACAAAAGCGGGTGGGGCGCAAGAACATGGGATTGGGCACCGCACACCTCTTCCGCTACTGTTTGGGGAACTTATGCAGACGGGAGTGGGCTCCTCCATCGGCACATCAAAGTGGGGGGAGACATATATTGACGGAAGTACACTCCATCAGAAGCCGTGCAAACAGGGATGGAAGCCGACAGGGATTAGCCCCTGGCCGGCAAAAAACACGCTGCTGTGAGGAGGGGCACATGCTGCCGAGGGTGACTGGCACCCCCTTGGCACTGGGGGTGAATTAATATTGTTTGTGAACACGGCGGCAAGGTGCCACCATGTTTACAAACAATATTACAGTAGCAACGTTCCACCCAACAATGAAGGGTCGCTCCCTCATTGCAGCCAATGGCTGACACTGCAATGACAAGGCGGCCCCTGATTGCAGCAGCTAAAATTTTACAAGTTGGTGGCATGCTGGCTGAACTAACGTCAGCAGCAGCGTGCCACAGCATTGGGGGAAGCGGGCCAAGCCTTTAAAGGCTGTGGGGGCATTGGCCACAACAGTGCCGCGCCTCCACAACCTGCTTCTGGAGAAAGCTGCCACAATATGTTTCTTGCACATGCGTGCAATCAACATAAAAAGACCAAAAGACCATCTAGTCTGACAGGAGATCCCTATCTGCCCCCAAAACAATTGATCATTAAACTATAATGAACCTGTGTGGGCAGGACCCACCCCAAAGTTCAACATCCCCACAATAGCAAGAACTCCGGAGGACTTCTGGGGAAAGGAGGCACCCCAGATTCTGGTGTCCTTTCTCTGTCCTGTGGGATGTCGAGTTCTTTGAGTGACAGCCACAGACACCAAAAGGAAAGTAGCCAGGATTTAAAAAACAGAAGGCCCAAGTTTTGATACATCCTGTGTAGGTTAGTATCCATGGCAAACTGAGTTCAGGCATAGTTGGTCAAACATTTTGAATCCAAATGAAGGCGTACGCCTTCAGGACATGACCTGGTTACTCTACCCATAAAGGCAGGACTGTGCTGAAGGCAGGCAGAGCTGATGGAGATCTCATGGTGCAAAGACCTGCTGTGCTGAAAGTTGGATATACAGTTGTGGAGCTACAGAATGCCAAAACACACACACACTAAAACCAAAAAAAACAAAACTGACTTTTTGTGCGTTTCTTTGCTCATGCCCACAAGGCGCACAATTTGTCCGTTCAGTCCAAAATATTCAACGAAGATGCAGTCTGGGTCACCAATGTGCCTTTCAAAGATTTGGTGTAAAAATACTAAACCGCTCAAAAGTTATTCAAAAAACAAATTCCCCATTATAGTCAATGGGGAAAAAATATACAGTATGTGTCTTACGAAAGTGTCACAAATGGCCTTTTTATGTTTGCTTGCACGCATGTGCAAGAAACATAGTGCCATCATCCGAGTTTTCCAGAGGTGTGTCAGCCTCTTCCAATTCAGTCAGTGTGTTTGCAGGCGCGGTCGCAGTGCGCCAATCACTGCTCCAGCTGTCTATGACAGCTGAAAATGCAGTGGCATACAGTTGAAAAGGAGAGCTCCACTTCAGTGAGCAGAGCTCCCCTCAACACGCATGCATATTGCGTGCTGACGCGCTCCACCCCATGCACATACAGTATAACCGACGGGGTGCCCAATGCCCGTCGGCTCTACGCACCCCAAAAAAGCTTTCCTGGTGCCACGCTGGAGCCGACCCCAGCGTGGCACACGTCTGGATGGCCAACGGGGGTGCCCAATCCCACGTCAGCTCCAGCCCCCCCCAAAACAGTGTTACAGCTGCCACTCTGGGAGCCCACCCCTGATTGGCACACGTCCGTATGGCCGATGGGGGTGCCCAATCCCCCGTCGGCTCCAGCCCCCCCAAACATCCTTTCTAGCTGCCAAGCTGGGAGCTCATCCCAGCGTGACACATGTCCCGTCGCCTTAATAATTAAAACAAACAAAAACCTGTAAATTAAAAAGGTCCCTCGAGTCTCCCTGCCCCACCCGCACTCACCCACTACGCACCCTGCCTCCCCACACCCCTCACCCCATACTTACCTCTGGAGTCTGGCACGACGATCTTCGTGGACCGTGAACACGTCTGCACTCTTCAAAGCCGACCACGAACTGAGGAAATGCCAGTAAGCTGTATAATGTAATAGATAGGATTTTTTCAACTTTGCTGCATATCTCGGGCATTTTTGGAATTTTTGCACCAAATTTTCAATATGGGGTTTTGGGACCCCTTCTCATGAATGCTGTCACTGTCATGGCGTTGTCGGTTCGGCAAGGGTGATTTCGAGTCACTGCGCCGAAATCACCTTTCACCGACAATCTAAAACGACACTGCCAGTGTTCATAAGGTGGGCTCACAGGAAGCCTATTTGAAAATTTGGTGGAAAATTCCCAAAAAATTACTGTTTTATGAGCGTGCGTTGCGCAGTTCCTACGCACGCTCGTAAGTTCGCGAATTTTCAATATTTTCACTCCAGATTTTCAACATTGCCGTTTTAACACACCTCCTTATGAGCAATACAGCTGTCAATTTTCACATCTTGCCCACAACGTGTTTCCGCCCATGTAGCGCACAATGGCGCAGTCGGTGTGCGAAATCAATGTATGGGACACGTTAAGAAAATCACAGTGACACTGGTCATGAGCAGAGGTGTTAAAATGGCTATGTTGAAAATTTGGTGAAAAAACTCCCCAAAATGACTATTTTAGGAGCGCACGTTGCGCAGTTCCTACGCACGATGGCAAGTTTGCGAATTTGTAATATTTGCACACCAGATTTTCAACAGTGCCATTTTACCACACTTCCTTATGAGCAGTACAGCTACCATTTTTCACATCTCGCCCAAAATTTGTTTCTGCACATGTTGAAAATTTGGTGACAAAACTCCATAAAATTACTGTGTTACGAGTAAGCATTAAGCAGTTTCCACGCACCCTCGTAAGTTCATGAATTTGTAATATTTTCAGTCCAGATTTTCACCAGTGGCATTTTTCCACACCTCCTTATGAAGAGTACAGCTGTCATTTTCTACAACATGGCCGAAATGTGTTTTCACACTTTCAGCGCAGAAATGCGTGGACGCTGTGGGAAATCATTGTTCGTGACAGATAAAGAAAATCACACTGACACTGTTCATGATCGGAGGTCCCAAAATGCTGTAAAAAAATCCCCAAACTAGTTACACTACGGGTGTGCGTTGCACAGTTTCTATGCACGCTCGTGACTTCACCAGTTTTTTTAAGATTTTCACACCAGATTTTCAACATTGCCATTTTTTACACCTCCCCATGAACAGTACCGCTGTCATTTTTCAAATCCTGTTCGAATGTGTTTTTGCACCTGTGGTGCCAAATGCCATAGTCACTGTGCAAAAGCAGTTTTCGGCTAACAAACTGATATTGCCACTGTTCATGAGGTGGGGGTCACAAAAAACATGTTGAAAATTTGGAGTGAAAATACCAACGAATGCCTGAGGCATTAGGGTTTCCGACCATAACGCCCCACCCTGTAGAGAATGACAGGCATCAGGGGTGTGACTTGGGATTCTTGCCTGTAATGCTCATACCATTCCACCCCCACCTACACCCTGCAGCCAGTGAGAGTATCAAGGTGTGCTCGGACTCTTCGGGCCCAAATGTTACCCCATACTCCTATACCGCACCCATCTCACCGTATTTCCTGATGGAATGTGGTGCGCATAAGGGCCAAACACCCCAAGGCACACCATGACACTTGTCAGTGTCTGCAGGGTAGGGTGTGGTGAAATGGCATGGTCATTATGCCTGACGACCCAAAGGCACACCCCAATGCCTGTCACGCTCTGCAGGGTGGTGGTGGGGTTGGCTTCAGTTCAATACTTTGCTGCCATTCCTATTATGCAGCTCTGTAACTTCTACACTACCAATGCCAATGCAAGCAAGCAAAACATTCAGCGTTGACAAACGCTTGTTACTTTTGTGTGTGTGTGTGTGTGTGTGTGGGGTTGGGGGTGGAGCTAGCAACCTAGCCAGCAGTAGCACTTTTCTGGAGCTCCAGTTTGAGGCCTTATTCTTTGCTGAGAATTGCTACATTTTGCCACAAACTTGGTTGGAAACTTATCTTATCTGGCAAATGACTGTCTTCTGCATCTGTGGAGCAAACATCTATATAGATACATAGACAGTGTCGGCAGATAAGGGCCTATTGCCCACCCAGTCTGCCCATTTGAGCTTGTAAGTTTACTTTATATATGGAGATGGGACGCATCGAACCTAATAAACAGGACAGATTTTGGGTGAGTGTAATCATTATTATTTTTTGACATTGGTACCTTGTCCTGATATGTTACAACCTATAAGGTGATGTTCAATTTTTGCTACTTAGTACTGGTGCAAAAACTGAAAAGGACTCAGAGGAATAGCCAGATGAGTTCCGACACAACCACTGTAAACAGTGACATGATTAAAACACACACACACACACACACACACAGCAGAACATAGCAGGACAAGGTACCAATATCAAAAAATAATAATTATACAAGGGGTATAGAAATGAAGCACAAATTCTCTAATCTCATTGGCTACCTGGCACACCTCTCCCGTTGTAAAGCCACAATCACCCCACGGGAAGAGGTGCCAGCCACCAGTAAGCCGCACCAAGGGCCCCCCCTGAAATCAATGCGACCATCACAAACACAAGACCAGCAAAAACACCAACAGTCGCAGGGCAAAACCCCCACAAAGCCACGATGTTGCCGTCGGAGTAAACAATATGAAAAATCTCGCAAGTTTCAAAAATGTAATTCAGCTATGAATTTAAAAAAAAAAAAAATCACAGGAAATTCATTTTGTTTTCTTTTCTGGCTTTCGGGGGGGAAAAAAAGAAACATGTTGCTCTTTCCCCGGGCTCTCTCTTTCCGTTTCACTTTAAGAACCCTGTTCTTACAGTTTGTCAGTGACATTATAAAAAACGTCCCACAACAAAATTACCTCTCTTCGTTTTTGCTCTGTTTAAATAATGCACTACACCTTACATTGCTGGACTCCGGACCCGCAGTTTCCTCCAGCCTCTGTTTTCCCCAAACTGTAACCATTCAGGGTATCTCCTCGCCTGCTTGCCGGCACCACTGCACATGCACATACCTACCAACAAAGCACTATTTTTCCAAGTGTAACAACAAATCTAATAAAAACTAATAAAACATCTAAACCAACTTAGTTTTTTCTTAGTTTTTCACACACAAAATATACAGATGTCCATTGTATAATCGCAATATGCCACTCGAGAATTTTGGTGATGCCAGGATTTACCCATGCCCCGGGGTGTTTTGGCCACTTGGCTGCGCCTCATGACCAAACAACACCCCAGGGCATGGGTAAATCCTGGCATCGCCAACACCCTCTCGTGGTATGTTGCCTAATGACTACACTCACCCAAAACCTAGCAGTGTCTCTTCTCTGGAGGAAGTATTCTCTCTGTGGCTGAGCTGTGATAGACCCTGTAACAAGTCACTGGCCTCCTGCAGGGACGATTAGACACACACCAAAGGGCACTCTGGGAAGATTGTCTGGAACAAGAGGCCATAAAATAAACCATAATGACAACCTCCAGGGGCAATAAAACAGCCAGGGAAAGTTAGAAAAAACAACTCTCACAGCCACAGGAAATAAAAAAAAACACTGGGAAGAGGTTATAACCCAGAAAAAAAGAATACTACATATCTTTTTCTGATTTTAACATGGAGTTTTCCTTTAAAGAAAGACTAAAGTACTTCTGGGAGTCATAGGTTTCCAGCTGCCTTGGTGGTGCAGCTAGTAGCACAATGGAATTGTATTCTGGATGGCATGGGTTCAAATCCCAAAAAAGGCATTTATTTATTTCTCTCTTCTGTTTGTTTGGATTCCTATATATGCACACTATACCCTTGTGAATAAAAATGTACTCCATCTGGCCCAGGAGGTTTATCTACCTTCAGGGCTAGTAGCCTTTTAATATTTCATCAGAAAACTTTAGTAATCATTCAAGAATCGTGCATATCATTCCAGTTCAGTAATTTACTACATTCATCTGTAGTTCCAAGCAGACAGGCTAGTAAAACTGTGCTGCAGAGAAGAGGAAAAAGTACAGTGCGAGCCTGCACAGGCAGCTGAAGGCTCTGCTGCGACAGGAGGCAGAGTTAGTCAATATTGCAGATTGGGAAAGGAGCAGAGAGGATTTGTGAATGATTTCACAACTACTGTGTTACTGAATGCTGGTGGGGGGCACATAAACCCATTTTTAGTTTTTTTTTTTTTTTTTTTTTTTTATTTGCCCCCTCCTGCAGTAGCAGGGCAGAGTGAATTTAATAGACTGGGAAGGGTACGGGGACGTTTTAAGGATTTAGTTGACACAATAACTTGGCTGCATTTGGTGTTGGCTGTGAGGCACTGAAATCCAGTGTTATTTAAGTTTTGCCCATGTGAAAACTAAAGCAGACTGCTCCACTGCTTCAGGTCTCTCGGTGATGGTGAAGAGGACTCGAGAGGGTGTCAGAAGAGGATGCAACATATGGGATATGCCGGGGGCACCTGTGGGATAACCAAGTTACTTGTACAGTAGCCTGTGACCTCGAGTAACCTCATAAATGGCAAAGCATGGAGTGAGCTTTATGAGAGGTCACAGGCTACTGTACAATAACTTGGTTATCCCACAGGCACCTCACGCATATTTGATTTATGCAACAGGATTTTTTGGTTCAATTTTGTTATATTTTATTTTTTTCTTGAGTTCCTTTCCATGTTTTTTCTCTGTGCCTGGTTGCTGTGTTTGGTTTGCAGGATTGCTATGCTGAGAAAAAGGAAAAAAAAGGGCTTTTTTTCTTAAGAGTGTTTTCATTTAAAATGTGGTTCCGGTTTTGGCGGGGGGGGGGTTAGGGTGTGCATTCTGTGAGTCTTTGGGACTGTGATAGCTTGGGTTGTAAAGAGCACCGTGAGAAGGTGAAAGTGAAACTGGGAGGCAGTACTGCTGAGCAGGCAGTACAGGTGGTGGTGGTTAGTGATGTAGTCGCTGTGTGTATAAATGGGTGATTATTATTATTTTAGTTGTTTAACTAGGAGTAGCACACTAAGCTAAAAGCTTTTTTACAGGAACGACCTGGGAGCACAGAGAAGTTAAGTGACTTGCTCAGGGTCACACAGTATGCAAGTGGAAGCTGTGGGAATCAAACCCAGGTCTGGTCTGCTGGATATCACCAGATTTGCAGCTCACAGCCTTAAAACACTGCGCTATACTGCCTCCCTAACTTGAAGTTATCCACTTCGTGATTACATCACCACCCATTTATCCACACAGTGACTCAGATAAGTAAGCATTAATCATCGACAGAGGAGGGCTCTACCAGTGGATTAATGCCCGGCTGGGGGGGTTGGTGCACGAGGCCGAAGGGTGAGTGCTTCCAACCACCCAGCAGGCATTAATCCCCGGTAGAGCCCGATGCTGGCGGCAATTAATGCACTTGTAACATGGCAAGTGCAAGGAGCGTATTGTTCAGATCGCAGTGACAATAAAGACACTGACGCGATCATTACTTCTACTGCACAAGTCATTCTACGGGGTCGTGCTGTGCAGTCAGCGAAAATCTATCACAGTGCGCGTGCCCATTCAACGCGCCACATACATCTCTCTAGTGTGCAGCAGTTCGGAAGAAATGCAGACATAACAGTCCCGTGTGACACCGGACAGAATGTGATTCTCTTTTTTGATTCACAGTGACGGTTTTACTGTTTTACACTTTCTTGTTGCACTGCCAACAAAGATTACCGTGATGCCTTCTGGGACACATGTACGTTTTTTGGACTGCTGCCGATATCAGTTACAAATACTCGTCTACGCCTATGTCTTACACTGGTTCTATCATGCCCCCTTTAGTTTACTTAGTTATAGTCACTCATATCGCCCGCCCTACAACCCATGTCTTCCTTCTGCAGCTATTCCTATCACTCCTCCGGACAGTCAACCAGCTTGAGTCCCGGGAACGGCAAGATATTAGCGCACTCCACACCATGTTGACAATTCCTGTGTCACTCTTCTATCAGGGGCGCCATCTACAGGTACGAACAGAACGCATGCCATACTGTGTCTTACACCATTTTCAAGCATGCTCCTGCTACTGCACTTACTTCGATCTCTACCGTGTTGATTCCTGTCGCAGTGCTGCACCGTGTGGCTACTTGTGGTAGGGCGCCAGCGGGCTCTACTGCTGGGTTAATCACCGCTTTTCGATTGCGATTAGTGAGAAGTATTTATTTTTTTTTCAAATAAACAAGTAGCCTAGGGGGAGAGACACGTAAAACGATAGATTCACAACAAAACAGCAGTCTTATCTGTTGCTGTTTTCAGGGCATCCGCTCGGAGGTCTATTTACTAGGTGACAGCTCTGGCAAAAGTCGTCATGACTTGAGGAAATTTCATCACGAGCACTGATTCGATGTTGTTGTGTGTTAGTAGTGACATCTTCACTGAAGCACAACAGGAGTTTGACGTCACTATTAACACACACCAGACTGATTCCAGTAATCGATTTCTATACACAACAGCACTCTCTCATACACTACCTGTGTTTGTTTGGTAACACCAGTATGGTGGGCAGTCTGTTTTTCACTTTTTTAAAGAAAAAAATAATCAGAATCAAACTATTGGCTACATCAGCAGTCTTTACAGAATGTTGGCAATCATAAAATGAAGCAATATGCCACAAGAGGGTGTTGGTGATGCCAGGATATACCCACGCCCTGGGGTGTTGTTTGTCCACGAGGTGAAGCCAAGTGGCCAAAACACCCCAGGGCATGGGTAAATCCTGGCATCACCAACATTCTCGAGTGGCATATTGTGATTATACAATGGATATCTATACATTTTGTGTGTGAAAAAGTAAGAAAAAAAATAAGTTGGTTTAGATGTTTTATTAATTTTTATTAGATTTGTTGTTACACGTGGAAAAATAGTGCTTTGTTGGTAGGTATGCACATGTGCAGTGGTGTCAGCAAGCGGGCGTGGAGATACCCTGAATGGTTACAGTTTGGGGAAAACAGAGGCTCGAGGAAACCGCGGGTCTGGAGTCCAGCAATGTAAGGTGTAGTGCATTATTTAAACAGAGCAAAAACGAAGAGAGGTAATTTTGTTCTGGGATGTTTTTTACAGTATCACTGATAAACTGTAAGAACAGGGTTCTGAAAGTGAAACGGAAAGAGAGAGCCTGGGGAATGAGCAACATGTTTCTTTTTTTTCCCCCAAAAGCCAGAAAAGAAAAAAAAAAAAATTTCCTGTGATTTGAATTATTTTTTTTTTTTTATTCATTGCTGAATTACAATTTTGAAACTTACGGGATTTTTCATATTGTTTACTCCGACGGCAACATCATGGCTTTGTGGAGGTTTTGCCCTTTGACTGTCAATGTTTTTGCCAGGTTTGTGTTTGTGATGGTCACATTGATTTCAGGGGGCCCTTGATGCGGCTTACTGGTGGCTGGCACCTCTTCGTGTGGGGTGATTGTAGCTTTTACAATAAGAGAGGTGTGCCAGGTAGCCACTGAGATTAGAGGATTTGTGCTTCATTGCTATGCCCATTGTATAATTAAAGATACAGACTGCAACACTGAGCTTTTAGCATGCAGCTGCCACCACAGAGGCACAGATTCAAAACATCCTAAGTCCCAGTTCTTGACAGTGGGGCGTAACTGTAGCGGGGAGGAATATTTCCTGAGACAGTCAAGCAATGAGGCAAAGATTCCAGCAGAGGGAGTGTGGGACAGGTGTCCCTGAACAAGCACAGAACCACGCTCTACGCACTGACAGCTAGCTCGCTGTCAGGGAGTATGCCACTTATCAAGAACAATCCCCAACTTTGGCACTACCTAGGGGAGACAGTTCAGGGCAATATGATAAATGACAAAAACATGCGTGCATTCTACAAACAGATCCCATTCTTCATAACTACACCCAGATTCTTCCCAGAGTGGTGTATAAAGCACGCCCCAAATCTGGCAAACAAAACAAACTGGTCCACAGTCTGCAGCCCACCATTAAAACATGTACACCGTTGGTTACCACCTTTGCCACATTGCCATTTTGCTTGTGGCCACTGAAAGTATTATGAAGTGATAGAAAACACACACACTTCACAAGATCTTAGAGATTAGCGGTGATAGCTTTGGTATTGTTTCTTTACACGGACTCCAGTTGTACATGCGGACTAATACAGTTGGTCGTGATGGTTCTGATGTAGCTGCACGAAACCCGCACGCGAGGCCACGCTACGGCGAGGCCAGAGTACGTAGGTTAGGCTTTAGCGACCTGAAACGCCTCCCGACTACCGAAGTCCTCCTGAGTCCAGTACGAATGCGGTAACCAGTGCAGTGCTAGTACACTCGATACTGCTGTTTGTATTGTATGGCTCGCCCGACCTTCGCTGACGTAGTTCTTGTTTTGGTCAGCTGACTTGGAGCCGAGAGTCATAAGGCTGCATACTTGGGAGAAGGCCATTAAGTACAAGAAAGGTGATGCTGCAAAATGTATTCAGTCTCCGAAACGGAAAGCGACTTGGAGGAGAAATCCGACTCAGCTCCGCTACTGCAAGCTAACTCTAAAAAAGGTGAGGACAGTCTTGATACTGCACATATTGAGTGTGAAAAGGTGCAGCAACCAGTCTTCCGGTTCAAGGCTACCCCCACCCCCCACACTCAAGTATGCACCCTGTGTATCCTAAATTTGTCAGTCATGTTTTGAAATGAAGTACTGACACTGTGGGCAGCAAACTGAAAAATAAGTTCCTTTGCGTATCATTGTAAAGGTCTGTAGGCAGCCCTATTCCAGTTCACTTCCCCCAAGAAGTGCTGCAGCCTCTGTGGACCCTTGAATGACAGGTTGGTAGCTGTATCTGTGACAGAGTCCCTGATCCCACATAAATGAAGCCCCAGCTGCTCTTCGGCGTAGCCACCGACACGCCACAGCGTGCTAAAGATCAGTAGGTGGGTAGCGGGAACCGACTGGCGTCTAGAATTCCCCGTTACCACCTTTAAGAAGCCTAAAGTGGGACATTTTTTACTGAAACAAGATTCTTTGCAGGACAGTACATAACCTTGACCAATATAACAGACGTGTTTTCTGTATATATTCAGAATGAAAGCTAAGTATTGTAGTTTCTTAGTTGCTGCTCTTGTTTCTTATCATTTTAAGGTATTTTAGTTAAGGTATGATAGTTTTCTGCAACATATAGTGGAAAATTAGAAAATATTTTTACTACAACAAAGTCAGGACATGTTGTATTTGTCGTGTTTTTTTTTTTTGCAGGACACAGCTGCCCAAATCAGGACTGTCCTGCGAAAATAGGGACAGGTGGTAACCTCTCCCACCCCCCCTCGGTCAGGTTTCCAGCCGCTCAAGCAGCTTTTTCGCTCTCTGAACTGAAAGTTGAGGCGGGTGGTCCTGGAGCCGGCAAGTGCTTTCCCAAATTCCTAGTTGAGCTACTTACTTGCCGCCACACGGGGCGAGGGGTG
The DNA here is from genome assembly GCA_016271365.2 of Neoceratodus forsteri. Lineage (NCBI taxonomy): Eukaryota > Metazoa > Chordata > Ceratodontiformes > Ceratodontidae > Neoceratodus > Neoceratodus forsteri. The sequence continues at coordinate 793,485,730 of CM057449.1, forward strand.
TGTGTGGGGGTGTTTAGGGTGTTTAAATATCCCCGAAATGACCTCTGAAATTTTTTATTGAGGGACAACAATATCGGGCAGAACAGCTAATGTATTTATTTTACTAGTCTGGATGGCTGCATGGAATGAGTGAGACTGGGAGCAGGCCCAGCAAGGCTGCAGTGTGCCTGGCTGGTGACTTTGAGGGTTGGTGACTGGTGATGGTCCGAGTCTGCTCCTCCTCCTCTCTGAGCAGTAGCCAATGAATGGCACAGCTTGAAATTGGCGCCTTGGTGCTTTAAAGCGCACTGGTGCATGCACTGCCGCATCGCCTGCACAAAGAGAAGTGAGAGGAGTCGAGGACGGAGCGGAAGATTGTTGTGTGTGCCCCAGGAAGGATTTTCATGTGGAGGAGACCAGGGGTGTAGCCAGGAATTTTAAACTTGTACTCAAAACGGAGACACTGTTGCCCCTCCGTTATGTAAACATAAACCAAAATATGCACTTCCACACCACACCAACAACAGGCCCACCACCCTTCTGTTTGCCATGTTTGAATTCAAGTAATCAGTTTCTCCCTGTAATCCTCCTTCCTTTGTTTTTCTGTCTGCCTGGTAAGTTGTTCTTGTCTGTGTATTTGGCTGGTGGCATCAGTGCCCCATAGCGAACAACAAAGGCAAAAGGCTTCAGCGTGACACAGACACAATGTGACTCAGTGTCCTTTTGTTGCCCCTGCCTGAATTTTTTTTACTGTACTCTGCTGAGTACAGTGTGTGCCTGTCGACACCCCCGGAATAGACGTCACTTGTGCAGCTGCTCGTGAGGAGAGCAAAGGAGCTGAATTGGAGCCTGGAGGAGGAGTCATCATCCAGTGGCACTCGGGAGAGAAGAGGAGTTAATTTTATTTCCTGTCCCCAGCCTGTTGGTCTGATCGGTCGAAAACTCAGAAGTCTGAACTAAAGGCTGCTGGCCCAGAAGAGCTAGCCTGAGCTCAGGCCAGTTGTGTGTGCTGCATGCATGGTGTTGTGGCTCCAGGTGCAAGGAGGGTGCAGGCTCGAATGAGCTGGGTGCTGCATTGCCGGATTGCCTCAGACTGCAAGGGCTGTGTCCTGTGTGGAAGGAATCTGGAGGAGAGGAACCATCATGCAGCCAGACCAGTAGACTTGTGCCTCACTCTAGTCTCTGAGGTAGTTCAGTCAGAGATGGTTGGTGGTTAACAGCTATCTAATGAAGCGTTTACGTTTCCTTTTCATTATTAATCAATGCCATTGCTTTCCCTTTTAGAAGTACACTTGAATATTTGACCCAGGCACTTTCATGGCATGTTTTTTCCTGATGCTCAGATGATACTTCACTGCAGTTTTATGAACTAATAAATGATTCATGGTGTAATGGATTTTGTTATACAAATGTAGGAATGTTTAAAGGCAGAATGGTTTTTGACCCTTGTCATTCTGCATGAGCCATGAATCCTCTGCTGTGCCACCAAATGCCAGTAAAGCTAGTGGCCTACACAGATCAACAAAATAACATTCACATATACCGTATGATAGCAATACTGAACCCACACTCTCTGCACTTACCACCAGGGCTGGATCCACTGCAAGTGCTGTGGAGACCCCCTGTAAAACAAGACCAGTGATGCAACAGTTTAATGGAAGTACAATATCCCCACCAAGAAGGTACACACTAGCCAGGTTAAATGCAGAAAAAAACACAATCAGATTTTTTTCAGGGGGATGTGAACAAGGGTGGGGCAGAAATCTAGCAGATGCTTATTAGATCTGATTAATTGAGGCTGAACATGCATGTACAGGGAGTCCCTTGAATACAGTCACACAACCCTGGGTACCAAGTTGTTAAGCAGGCTAGCCTGAAGTGTTGCCGGGGGTAGGCCGGCGTTGCAGCTGTTGTTGGGGATCTTAGGAAAGAAAACAATTAGCATGCACATCAACTCAAATTTTGTAATCTGGAGCCGGATGGCTTAGTTCATTATAATAAATTCAAACAAGTAAATCAGATGACACAGTGATTGCAACTTTGTTGCATGGAGCGACTCTGTTTAGTACTCACGCTACCCAGACCAGGAGGCAGGACTGACGAGAGGAAGACCTCCGGATGTTGTACTGGATTACCAGGGGAAGCAGGGCCTACATGACTCACCGTGGAGCAGAATCCCTAAGCGGGTCTTTCCCTGGAAAAGTCTCTGTGGTGGGAACAGCAGTCCAGTTGGAGATGGCAGGGCCCAGACAGAGCAGGCAGTTGTTGTGATATAGTCCGTAACGAGTGCTGGAGCAGCTTCCAGCTAGTATACCATACGTGGTGGGGAACCAGATCGCGACCCACACTGCATATTTAGCACACTTATATGCAATGCAACATTTCGGATAAAGTCCGTTTGCAATTTAGTAGGGCTTCTGCGCAAACCTTTCGCTCTGAGCTCACTTCGGTACCTGACAGGCCGATCGCTTCTGGAGCAAGTCTTCGGTCCGCTTGCAGGCAATGATTACATACTCTTTCTTCAGGCTTCAGGTCTCAATCAAAACTATCGGATTTAAGTCTGATTTACTCTCACAGACTTCTTCACACTGGAAGATGGTGGCAGGCAGGCCAAACACAGCCTTCCTGCCGTTTTCCTGCACTACTACGCAGGAGCAGCTGCTCGAATGGTTCAAGCTGCTCACTCTCCCTCACTCCATCTTTCGACTGACTCACTGCTGCAGGCAGCTCTGGGCTTTCCTAGTGATCCAAAAGGTTTGGTTGGCTGAGGAAACTGTCTGTCACAGTAAGGGCTCCCCATCCAGGTCCATTTAGACGCCAAACCTTAAAAACTACAATTCCTACAGATTTCACTCCCACAAGACCTCTGGGGACAGTCTCCATTTTAGGTCCCCTGAGGTTTGATTGGTCCAGCACTGGTGGCTCTAATCCAGATGTTTGTGCCGCAAATGGAAGCAGGATAGACAAACTTCTATATTGTTATTAAAGCAGATAAACAGCAAATAATCACGGTTCCTAAGAAAGCTCCTTCTGTGCATACAGCAACTGCAAAATGGAGCAGAAATACCACTCATCTGACTGGTCACGAGCCTTAAGCTACTCGGACCCAGCCCAGACTAATTTCTAACACAGCATAATGACTCTCTTAAAGAGACAGGCATGAAGGCTTTACGATAGCGCTCTCATGCAGACAGTCAGAACTACTGCAGATATAGTACACCATCCTGACAATGGGCATTAGGCAAGCCCAGGAAGACTTTATAAGAACCCCTGTTTGTAGGGGGGGTTACAAAAGGGCGTAGTGTTCCTTTATTTCGCATTAGAGCTCTGTTATGAAGACAAAGGGAGTCTGTTTTTCACGGAGACAAAGTAAGAAAAAATAAAATTTAGACAGAAAGAAATGTGTAACTTTTAAAAGATTTCCCATGGGGGGATGCACTGGTCTTTGTTGTTTACAGGGGTATCCTGGCACAAAGTTGAAATTCTGGCAAGGACACCAAGTCCACTGACTCATCTGCACTTCAGAAAAGTGCTGTGTGATCTTTAATTTCCACTTGAAAAGTTAACTGAAATAGGCAGAAGGCACAAAGGGTCCTGTACATGTTGATTTGCATGTTGTGGACAATGTTGTTTAAAATAAAGAATCCGCTAACATTGTTAGACGAACAGCTACTAAAACATATGCCATTGCAAAACACTTCTCTGATGCCAGACATGGATCAGTCGCCTCGTTGAAATTTGGAGGACTCAAAAAGTCACCCTAGGACTGTTGGGGGTTGACCTGAGGAAAACATGCTCCAGAGGGAAGTCTTCTGGACAGTGTGTGTTGACACAGTATCCCACATGGACAGTATGAGGACAGTTCACGTGGCTGTTTGTTTTGTAAATTGAGGTTCATTTTAAGTTGACATCTTCTTGTATGATGTATTATGAGATGTACAGATACTCAGTTCGTGTCCCTAGATTTAATATATGCACATGGGGTCCTAATTATTATTATTATTATTATTATTATTATTATGTGTCTTGTTTTTTAGATATTGTACCCTTACCTGAACCTTGTACTATGACTAGTGTGACTTTCTCAAATATTTGTTACCTTTACCGAGCCTTATTCACTGCATTCCTTCAAATGTATGTTACTTGTCTTTATGATATCCTGTCTGAAACTGCATTGTAAACCATGTGTTGTGTACTAGGTCTTCACAGTTCCTAGATTGTAACTTCACAGGTCGTGCCTGAAAATAGGCATTCATCTGCCTAGTGCACCCCACCCGGTTACCAAAAACGAAATAAATAAAATAAATGTCAAACCTCTATAATAATGTTTTGCACAGGATCTGCTGTGGTCCTTGATGGCCCCTGAGTATCCAAAGCCAGAATCCTTGCTGTTGTTATCTGCCCTGTCCGGAACCATAACCCCGGCCCCCCCTTACTGGTTTCCTACTTATTCCCCCTTTTCCTTCCTGTTTCTTTCACTGTGCTTGAACTATGCGCAGCATAGCCAGAGGTTGGGGCACCAATCAATGTGAAGGGAGTGAAGCTATAAAGAAAATAATCCATAGAGATGTCTTGTGGATGCTAAGTGATCAGTTGGTAGTTTATAAAAATTGAATACTATCTTGGGGTACATATGGGTATTAACTATAAAGTCCTAAATCGTAATCTTGTATGATGCCCTAATCAAATAGAACAAAAACTAGCCAAAAATGAGGCTAGGAAATTTTTTTTTTTTTTTTTTTACAGTAGAGATTGCACAGATGTGGAATACGCTACCTGAAGAAGTTGTTGGCTCCCCTTATGAATACATTTTCAGATGAAAATTGGATTGATACATGGCAGGAAACTAAATCAATGGCTACAAACACTGAGAAGTGGGAGGATAGTCTCGATAGGCACTGTCTTTTGCTGTCCTGTAAGTCCTAGTAAGACTCCTAGCATCTCAGTATAAATTCAGCTTCCCTTTTAGTACACAATATCAGGATGTCAAAAGGACTGACTTTAAACTGTTTTAATCGTGAACACCTGAGGCCAGACTTTTGGGACCCCTGAGCAAACAAGGCAGGTACCACTGTACTTCAAATGGGACTATGTAACCCCACTAAGTTTGTGCTTGGTATGAGGACAAGTTATGGTTTTAATGTGTTTATTTAAACTTTTTTTTTTTTGCACTTTTTACACACTGATTTCAGATATTGTCTACACAGTACCACCTGCACGTACTTCAAATACTAAAGGCAATCGTAATGATTTCAGGCCTGACTGATGACATCACTGGTTATGTGTGATGTCACACATTTGATTAATGTTTAAGCAGGCTCTTAACACTGAAAGCTGATGCTCTGAGGAAGGAGGGGTCACGAACTTCTGAAGCATCAGCAGATGTTTTTGTGTGTGTGTGTGTGTGTGTGTGTGTGTGTGTGTGTGTGTGCGCGCTGCGTGTGTGTGTTTTGGACCACATAACCAACAACCCCTGAACTCGCAACACATGGAAGCTAAGTCACTTGTTTAATGAATTTGGCATTATTTTTTTACCACAGTGGAGGGAAACTGCAGTTCTGAGTGCTTCAAAAGTATAACAGTCTTTCCCATACATCACAGAGCCAGGTCAATCACCATTACAAAAGTACTTCAGCTACTCAGCTTCTCAACTTCTCAGTTTGACCTCTGGTTTGCTCAGGCTCAAAATAATTCACACTTTGTTTCTGGACCTGAGCACTTAAAGTGATTGACCTGGCTCTGTAATGTATAGGAAAGACTATTATACGTTTGAAGCACTCAGAGCAGCAGTTTCCCTCCATTTTGGTAAAAAACATAATGCCAAATTAAACATTTTCTCAAATGTGGTGGTTTTTACTTCATTTACAGTACTGTTTCCTACAGCTGCCGTACAGTTTTCCATTTTTTTTCCCCGCAAATCCAGTAAAAAAACAAATAGCAGTAATTTGTCAACAATTTTGTCACTTTTTACTGCAAGTGCACACTCCTGGACTAAACAAAATATAGAATATAGAAGGGCTTCTCTGGGAATTTGTTGGGGCTCTCAAACCTTGACCAGGACCTTCAGTTTTTATTTTGGAAGTCAAGGATCTACAAAAATGAAAATTCTGCCAAGAGCCTGGATCTGTCTCTGACATGGTAGTGTCACGTGCTGCTGTCGTTGGATCGTTATGTGGCCTCATAAAATCCAGTTTTAATTTGGGGGTCGAAATTTTAATTTCTGTAGCCACTGGCCAGCAGGCCTGTTTGCATGGAAAAATCCACTGACCCCCACTGCATTTTCCTAAATGTTGTACTTATTGAAATTTTTATACAAGTCAGTAGGGTTAATTAAATGTACATTTTACTAGCCTGATGCACAGTTGACTAGCATATGACTAGTATGAACGTGCTGATTTTTGCCTTGTGTAATTAGAAAATGGGTATTATATGAAAGGAAGTTCCATTTTTGCAAGGCTTGGATCGGCCCACCTGGAAAGTTCCAGGTTTGGCCAGTCAGACACTGGTTCTAAAAGAAAGTTTAAGGCTGTCTCTCAAACTCAGAGATTTGAGAAAGGGGGATGACTGTAATTATGAGTATTTGAGTATTGAGTCATAACACTGGGGATGTATTTTGGTTTTTTATACAATGATATAAAAAACTGTTTTGGGACTACAGTGAGTCAGTACTATCACAGCATACCAAAGTTTCAATTTTGTATCCTCAGTGCAGTATTAGACTATAGAAACCTAGACAGTGGCAGCAGAAAAAGACCAGAGGGCCATCTAGTCTGCCCAGAGTTCCCTATCTGCCCATTGACCTATTTTCCATATGGGGTCTTATCCCTCCTGCCCCCCCCCCAACTACCATCCCTACTGCTACTGACCTGAGCAACCACCAAACCCTTCCCTCTGACCCAGCCATGCTTGAAACTAATTATGGTCTTGGTGCCACCACTTCTGCTGGCACACTGTTCCATGGCTCTGCTACCTTTCTGTAAAATAGAACTTCCTTTGCATTTCTTTTAAAACAACTCCCCCAAGTTTCCACTAATGACTTTGGATTCTTGACTCTGTACTCCCACTAAATAATTAGTCACAGCTCACCTTGTTTATTTGTTTAAGGAACTTCCATTCCATTCACTCTATCACACCCAACCTAGAGCAGGCCAACGTCAACCCTTTTGCAGGTCCTCCTGCAAGCAGTCTCGGAGCCAGCCTGCCAAAGGTCCGCACAAGCGTAAGGCCACAGTGGCCCCTGCTACTGCTGCAGCCAGAGCCCCAGGGCCCCCTTGCCTATGCCCACCCCTACCTTCTGACTCCTTAGCCGACCTCCCTCTCCCCTCTGGTCGAGGATCCTAGGGAGGCAGTCGGGTCAGTTCTCTCTCTTCACCTAGAGGGGTGGCAGGGGGTGATCACAGAAAACTGTGCACTACAGATCATAGCAGAGGGTCACACTTTGGAGTTGGTAGAGTTACCACCCGAAAACCCTCCTGTCCAATCCACCTACCCTGCCGGCACACCTGTCTCTGGTCTGGGAGGAAATTCAGGCTTTTCTTGAAAACAGAACCATAGAGCCCGTCCCTCGGGCTCACTGGGTAAGGCGGTTTTACTCCCACTTCTTCCTCATCCCCAGAAAGACTGGGGATCTCCGGCCCATCCTGTACTTGAGCCATCTGAATCTGTACATTGGTACAAATGCTTCAAGATGGTCACCCTCCAGAGACTGTTACCCCTTCTGTACCACGGGGACTAGCTCTTTTCACTGGACATGCAGGATGCTTACCTGCACATACAGAGCTTTCCTGCCCATTGTCACTTCCTCCGCTTCCACTTTCAGGGGCCCGTTTCCAATTCCGGGTCCTCCCTTTTGGTCTTTCCTCAGCTCCCCAGGTATTTACCAGGTGCCTGGCAGTGGTGGCAGCTGCATTGTGGAGACAGGGCTTCTGTGTATTCCCCTACTTGAACGACTGGCTGCTAGCGCCTCCTCCAGGGGTCCTCTTAGTTCAGACCATGGAATACACCTTCCGACTGTTCTGGGCCTTGGGGATCACTATAATTCTGGTGAAGTCCTGCCTCTCTCCTTGCCAGAGCCTTCAGTACATAGGGGCGGTCCTGTATACCAGCCAGGGCAAGGCTTTTTTGCCCGAGGACAGAGCGGAGCGACTGATTTATTTTATTTATTTAGTTTTTGTTGACCGGGTAAGTGCACTAGACAGATCCTGACTATTTTCAGGCACGACCCGGGGGAGGGGGATACAGATGAATGCCAACTGACCTTGAACCAGATTAAGCTGTTGGTAGTAGTTTTAGTGAATGAGGGAAATTTGGCCAGGACACCTCGGAAATTCCCCTGCTCTTTTCGATAAGGGCCATGGGATCTTTAACATCCACCTGAACTACCACCAATCCAGGCAGATGGGACCTCGGTTTAACGTCTCATCTGAAAGACGGATGATATAGCAGGCCCATCTGGTTTCCTTCAGCCGGCAGGTCCCTGCCAGGGTTTTCTGGCAGCTGCAGTTTGCCATGGTTCCCCTGGCCTGCCTGCATCTGTGAGTTTTTCAGTGGACCTTGAGGATCCAGTGGGGCCAATGTATGGACAACCTGGACCAGTAGGTCCTGGTCTCCGACCTGGTCCAGAGGGTTCTGTCGTGATGGCTGGATCCAGGCCAGCCTCCTTCAGGGGATCTCTTTTTGGCTCCTAACCCCCCAGACAGATTCTCAAGATAGACCCATCCAATGTGGGATGGGGTGCTTATCTGGCCAATCACCAGACCCAGGGCACCTGGATGGACGTAGAGCAGGGTCTTCATATCACCATCCTGGAGATGCAGTGGGGTTCTTTACGCCCTGTAGGCTTTCAGATTCGTCTCCTCCCAGGTCTGCTGCTGGTACTGACGGACAACGGGTGTGGTGTACTACATCAACAAACGGGATTCTTACCCCTGTGTCAGGAGGCGATGAGAGTCTGGTATTGGGCCATCGAGTACAGTCTGGAACTCTCAGCTGTTAATGTTCCAGGCATTCAAAACGTCTTGGCCGCCGGCCTGGTGGCACTGAGGGTTGAGGCGCTGGACACCACACCTCGCACCACGCCAGTGACCCGGGTTTGGGAACGGACTCAGGCTACTGGGGGTTGGCAGGGGAGAGGAAGGATCTAGCATCCCACGACTGCTCTCCTTCCTCTGGGGAGGGCTGGGGCACTGCAGCTCACTGCAGCGACAGCTGGCGGAGGCGGTGGCACAGCAGCGAGCAGCAGAATGGGGAGGCCCGGCAGGCATCGGCACATTGTGCGGTGTCACGCCATTCATGTCCAGCTCTTCCAGGGGGACCAGGTGAAAATGGCATAGAAACGTAGAATTTGATGGCAGATAAGGACGACTTGGCCCACTCTAGTCTGCCCATTTCCCTACCTAACGGATAAGCTGCAGATCCTAGTTAACCAACAGCCTACTTCCTCCTACCCCTCACTAGAATTGCCTTATGTCTGTCCAATGCATACTTGAATTCCCCCACTGTTTTTGACTCTACGACCCTCTCAGGAAGGCTGTTCCATGTATCCACAACCCTCTCTGTGAAGAAATACTTCCTCACATTACCTCTGAGCCGCCCCCCCCCCCATCTTCAAATTGTGCCCCCTTGTTTTTGCACATCTCTTTTTCTGAAAGATGCTACCCTCATGGACTTTGTTGATTCCCTTGAGGTATTTGAAAGTTTCTATCATGTCCCCCCTATCCCTCCTTTCCTCGAGGCTATACATCTTTTGTTCCTTTAGACTTTCTTCATGTGACTTCTGATGCAGACCCTGCACCATTTTGGTTGCCCTCCTCTGGACAGCCTCCACCCTGTCTATGTCTTTGCGGAGATGGGGTCTCCAGAATTGTACACAGTACTCCAGATGTGGTCTTACCAACTGTCTATACAGAGGGCCAACAACTTCCTGTTTTCTACTGGTGTTGCCTCTCCCTATGCATCCCAGTATCCCCCCAGCCCTCCTTACTGCCTTCTCACAATGCTGGCCCACCTTTAGGTCATCTGATATGACTACCCCCAGGTCTCCCTTTCCATTTTTGTTGTCAGTATCTCACCCCCCATTGTGTACTCTTCCCTTGGGTTTTTGTTTCCCAGGTGCATTACTTTGCACTTCTTTGCATTGAATCTAAGATGCCATACATTTGACCATTCCTCCAACCTTGCCAAGTCCCTTTTCATCCTTTCCACCCCACCTTCTGTATCAACCCTATTGCAGATCTTTGTGTCATCTGCAAAGAGACATACTTTCCCTTCCAGTCCCTCTGCAATGTCACTTATAAAGACATTAAAAAGGACCAGCCCCAGTACTGAACCCTGCGGTACCTGCACTAGTAACCTTCCTTTCTTCACTGTGGACTCCATTTACTATTACCCACTGTGTCCTGTTGCCCAACCAGTGTTTTATCCAGGCTACCACCCTAGGACCCACTCCCAGGCTGGCTAATTTGTTTATTGATCTTTTGTGCGGGACTGTGTCAAATGCCTTGCTAAAGTCTAGGTAGGCCAAGTCCACAGCCCCACCCTGGTCTACTGCTTTGGTCACCCAATCAAAGAAATCGATTAGATTTGTCTGACATGACCTTCCCGATGTGAATCCATGCTGCCTTAGGTCCTGTGCCCCACTGGCCTCTAGGTACTCAACAGTTCTTTCCTTCAGAAGTGATTCCATCATTTTCCCTACCACTGAGGTCAAACGGACAGGACTGTAGTTTCCTGCCTCTGTCTTGTTCCCGCTTTTCTGAAGGGAAATCACATCCGCCTTCCTGCAGTCCTCGGGTACCACCCCATCCTCCCATGATTTATTAAAAAGGGTAGTCAGTGGTGTTACTAGTTCTTCCCTTAGTTCTTTTAAAATCCTGGGGTGAATCCCATCAGGCCCCATTGCTCTATTCACCTTCAGTTTTAAGAGTTCTTTCAGAACCCTTTCTTCTGTGAAAGGACTAATATCAACCCCCTATCCAGAGTGCTTCTATTGACCGGATTAGGTATTTCCCCCTGTTTTTCCATTGTGAATACTGAGCAGAAGTATTCGTTCAGTATCCCTGCTTTTTTACTGTCACTCTCTGCCCAGCCACCTTCCTCTTTGTTCAGCCTCAGTATCCCAACCTTAGTCTTTCTTTGCTCCCTACTGTACCTATAAAAGGTTTTATCCCCCTTCTTAACCGAACTGGCAGAGCGTGATCTTGGTGGCTCCCCCAGTACCCGAGAGGATCCTGCATACAAGGTGCATGAGTGATTAAAGGCCGCCCCAGGGGTGCGGACCGGGCCTGGGGTGTGGTGTCACCGGCCGGGGATCGTGGAGAGATCTGCCCGCAAGGAGGAGGAAACAGAGATGTTTAAAAAAAAAAAAAAAAAAGGTCTTGCCGACATTTTCAGCCGCTCCAGGTTGCGGGCTAGCGAGTGGAGGCTTCTGACTTCGGTGGTCGCAGATCTCTTCAACAGGTGGGGTCGTCCAGAGTTGGACCTTTTTGCATCCCCACTCAATGCAAAACTGGTGCTTTTTTTGTTCGCTTGATCCCGGGCCTAGAGTTTTCTGGCAAGACGCATTTTCTCTCTCCTGGAAGAGGAGGTTTCTGTACGCCTTTCCTCCCTTCCCACTCCTGCAGAGGGTTCTGCTCAAGCTCCAGTGGGAAGGGGCAGAGATGATTCTCATAGCCTCCTTCTAGCCACGCCAGATTTGGTTTCCCTTGCTGCAGCAGCTGGCTAAGTATATTAACATAGATGCTGTAATGCTAATGTTGATTATTTTCTCCAAATGCATCACTGAACATTTACTGGAGTTTAAAAGTCCTGCCCCTCCTGCCCAGTCTGCAAGGCGATCCAGATAATTCTGTGATCTAATAAAATCCTCCACAGAATCAACACATCCACCTACTTTAGTGTCATCCAAGAATTTATTATACCAGTTACTTAGGTCAAGTGTTCCATGTATGGAATGTATAAGCTAAAGGGTACTGGACCCAAAACGGATTCCAGAGGCACTCCACTAGTCATAGAAACATAGAGGTTGACAGTAGATAAGGACCGCAAGGCCCATCCAGTCTGCCCATTTTTTCTACCTTATGAATAAGCCATAGGCCTTTACTCTGTCCTAGAGCTCTTAAATGATTTAAAACCGTTTATTTGGATCCTTTAAATACAGTCCTTTAACCACATAGCAATTCATAGCATTATTATGGAACTGATTTCCAGATCTTTTAATTTCTCAATTGATTTATTATGAGGAACAACACTGAACACTGTCACGTGTACAGCACTTCTCCTGTTGAATGGGAGACTAACCGGATCATAAAAACCGATCATATTGATAATGTGCACTCTTCCTTTTTTAAAACCTTGTTGTTGTTTATCAATTATTCTTTTAATTTCACATTGGGTACTTAATAAATTCTTTACCATTGTCTCCATTAATTTGCCTGCCACTAATGTTAAACTTATAGCGTGATAATTGCTGGGATCAATTTTACTGCCCTTCTTATATAATGGAAATACCTCAGCCATTCTGCAGTCTTTAGACACCTCTTCTGAATTCAGTGATTTATCAAAGATGTGAGTCAATGGCTCTGATATTTCTCCAGCTGATTCTTACTAAGTTTGGTGCACAGCCATCTTGACCAGGGGATTTGGGTATGTCTGATCTTTTAATACCTTTTTACACATCTGGGGCCAGATACTAAAAAAGGCACAGAAGCAGAGAGCAAAGGTTCACGCTGCGCTTGTGCCTGCACCTGATCCAGGTGTTGCTATATTCAGTCGGATAGCACACTGGCTCTATTCAACTGAATATTGGCTGTGTTGGTATAGTGGAACGTCCAGTTGTGCTGCCTTGACGTGGACCTGGGCTGTATCCAGCCCATAGGGAACTGCACCCCCAGACCAGATAGCGCCGAGAGTCTGCGGCACAGTATTCAGCCACAACATGCAAATGAGACCGTTGGTCATTCAGTGCGCAAAGGGGTCATATGCATGCCCATTATGGGCTCACTTGCATGGAAAGAGGCGGCTGGTTTGCACCCGTCCTGTGGTCTCCTGCTATGTCAATCAACTCATGGTGATGACTGCCCGCCCACACCTTGAACTCCTATCCCCTCAGTGCAGATTAATGGCACCCCCTGCCCTCTGATCACCTGCTCCAGTACTAAGTAAGGTTCCTTGGTGTCTAGTGGCACCCCAACCCAGCACCCATCGCTGCATTACCTGTGTTCTCCATGGTGTCTAGTGGCCCCCTGCCCTCCGATCATCTGTCCCTGCATTGCCCATGCACCCCCTGCCCTCTGGTCTCCTGTTCCTGCGTTGCTTATGTTCCCTCTGGTGTCTGGTGTCACCCCCCACCCTCCAACCACCCGTCCCCGTCTTGCTTTGGTTTTTCCTGGTGTCTTGTTGCACCTCTCACCTTCCAATCCCTTGTCCAGATCGGTGCCCTGGTGTCTGTGGCCCCCCTTCACCCTCTGAACCCCTGGCCGGAAATGTATAGGTAGTCCGTGGTGTTTAGTGGTATCCCCCACCCGCTAAGCACCCGTCACGGTGCCACCTCTGATTCCCAGGTGGCTGGCTCTCACTGTCATCCCATCGGTGGCTCACAGAGGAGATGAGAGAAGGGCTGTGCCAGTTGTTATATCGGGCTCTCCGTATGGCACCACCTTCTTAGGTACGAGGAGGTTGGCAGGGTGGTGTGCTCGGTGCAGGGGGCTGCTAGCTTCTGGAGAATTGGAGGTGGCACTAGGAACGGGTGTTCGGGGGGTACACCTGCCAGACTTGCCATCCCTAATGTGGACTACCATTTTTTTAACATACGGTATATCGGTATTTATTAATGTTTGCTATAATGTACTTATAAACTACTATTCAGTAGAGATATATTTGCGGTCTTAGTGCACCCCCTACAGGTATTAGCTTTAATGCTATTATCAGCAGGATTTATGAATTATCTTATTGTAACATGAAATAGCTGTAGTCGGCATAATACTTATCACTATGCATGTGCAGCATGTAACGGCCTTGAGTGCGAGTCACCCACCATGTACACAAATAGCGTCTCTGTTATGCAAATGAGCCCATTACCAGGTAATGGGACCCTCTTATCTTGAAGTATATAACTTTGTGTAAGACTGTTGTTCTCCAAGTTTTGTATAATGACACCCAGTGTTCGGAGGTTCTGGACTCCCAGCAAGTATTATTGCTATCCTTTTTACATGTACTTGGGAATAAACCTTTATTCTGTGACACCTGTCTCCTGCATTGTGTTTTGCCATCGGGTTTAGATTCTGCCAGTCCATCAAAAGGACGATCATGGCAGGACCTGATTTGGTCAGAACCAAACCAGTCAAGGAAAAAGATGTACAGACAAGGGAACGGGCACGGAAACTATGAAGACTTTCAAACCTAAGCGCACACATTCATCCAATATGGACTTATATTCCAGGCCCTCCGCATCTTGACTGGGACGGGAATCATGAAGATGTTTGCACCAATGCCCCCCTTTCAGGAGCAGCACTGGTCTGGGGGACTCTATATTCCAAACGTGTATCTGTCTAGGTGTGGAGCACAAGGCGGATCAATACACCTTGGACTCCCGGCTAGTGCAGGAAGAGGGGAACCTTCCAAAATGGCCATTAGTGCTGAGCTCAAATTGAATGTCTCAGACTTTCCAACCTCCCATGGAGGCCGGGGCGATTTTTCACTGGATGCAAATCGTATGGTCTCCCAATACAGTATGTGCGCTTGCTATATTCAGAGGCCAAACATACGGTTAAAAAAACATGACCAAAAAGGAGTAATGGTCGCCGCCCTATATGCTGCACTACTGGCTGTAGAAACGAAGGTCCTAGCTCTGAAAAGGGAGTTGGGCTCCAAATCCCGAGAAATGGGCGAGCAGTGGAGAGAGCTGGAACAAAAAACTGAAAGTCTCAGAAATGAGACTCAGAATGGAATGAAATGTACTGTACAAGAGGGAGACAGACATATTGTTAGATTGAGAGAGGACTGTGAAAGATTGTAGCAAGATAAGAAACACGCATTACAGTTGAATGATGTGCTGATTTGAATGAAGTGTTGTGGAGAGAGAATAAGGAGTTGTATGATGAGCTAGGGAGATGTCAGGAAGCACCGGATACAGAGATTAGGAAAAATCGCAGCGTAAGCGTTGCGTATAAAGTTTTCAAAAAAACATGTTTTAGCAAGGAACAGTACAAAGACAGAGTGGATCACTCTGTGTCTAGAGCAAAACTGGCGAGATTGCATCGGCAGTTGGCAATCATAAAGGGTCATGTGAAAGCTTTGCTGTATGTCCTGTCTATTGACCTGGCGTCATCAGAAGATGACGAAGGCAATGACGGAGAATTCCAAAATAGTGGTCCTTGGGACACCGGAGGGTGGAGGCCTCCCCCACCACTGGTAGCCATCTTGAATAAGTCTGACAAGACTAAAGTGGAGGCCTTAATCGAGCAAGCAGTCACCAAGGCCAGGGTCACCGAGGTATAGTCGCCGGCAATCTGACAAGCCATGGCCACTTGTTGAAAAAGGAGGTGGAATAGCATAGCCTCTTGCAGGGCATGGCCAACACCACAGCTGAGGCAGTGGTCAAGTCCCTGTCCAGGCAAATGGGGCCTACCCTAAATGCTCTGCAGTCTGCACAAGCCATCCAAACAACTGTGGACAAAGCAGGCTGAATGGCCTCTGGCGACAATGTGAGTTGCCATTTGGAAAAGGTTCAGAATCAGTGAAAAATGCTTGGCCTCCCAGCTGAGTGTAGAGTTCAGGTTTTAAAACAGACTGTGGATCCCACATTGTTGGCCAAGTTACTGGAAACGGTGCGTAATGATGCAGGGGCCCAATTTGACTAGTAGCAGCCAGCCTTCTGGCGGCGCACAACCCCAGTTTGGTCAGCATGATGCTAGTTCATCCAGTATTGCAATACGTCAAGGAGACCCTGGCCCAGTCTGACAGCCACTTGTGGCGTGTCTATTGAACAGGCAAGAAGTTGGCTGAGGAGGCCGTAGACCGAGACTCAGTTGAGTACAAGAGCCTGTTTTTGAAAAACATGCTACCGGGCCTTCGTGAGAAGGTTAAGGCACCGGTGTTCCTGAGACAGGAACGCTTCAAGGTCATCATGTACAAAGTGGAACGCATGTACCAAATCTATGTGCGCGACCAGGCTTCAGGCTAAAAGGCCAAAGTGGCTGCAGTGTAAAACAGCACTGAGTCATCCACCCACTACGTGGTAGAAGGGAAACGGAAGGATTTCCAACAGGATAGGATAGGTCCTCCTACCAAAACAAAGGAGGATTGAGCAAGAACCGATGCAGAGGACGGCATAAGTTCTTTCAGCAGAACGAGAAGGGGAACAGTAAAAAACAGCAATCCAACCCTTCATACAAAGAGGTGGCAAAGGAAAACAACCAGCTTTGGGTGTTTAAGGCCAAAGTCCAGTCGCTTTCAGTGGCCCTTCCGCACAAGACCATAGTGGCTATTTCATCAGCACCTCCAGCGGAAGACAAACCCAATAGGGATGGACAATCAAATTCTCCATATTACGGGGTAGTTTAAAGACTGTGAGAGGTAAACCCCCACCCCCAGGCAAAACGAGACGAATCGGACTGATGGTGTCAGGCCCCAGTTCGCATCATCACCACTCTGGTGACTGATGATAGAAGCACTGGTTTTGGGGCCACCAGCTTGAGTTACTTCTGGATATGAGTGCTCCTGTTTCCATGCTGCATCAGGAAGATCTGCAGCTATCATTTTGGTCTACAGGGAAGGCCACTTCTGTGCCGACCTTCGAGGGAACCGTAGTCGCAACGTACCAGTCCAAACCCATAGCAATCATCATTGGTACTTTGGAGATGACACACCATTTTGACCTCATGGTCTTGCGTCACCACCAGAGCATCCTTGGAATTAATTTTCTCACACGTTACAACTGCATGTTGGATTTAACCAGTCAGCTATTACTTTAGCTGTCTGGTCAGTATCACATGCTTCTCATTTCTGATTCGCATGTGGTAGCAGCAGTAAAGTTTAACAATGTGGAGTATGATGCCATCCTCATGCTCCAACAGCATGAGCTCTTCCATCAACTATGGCCAGTTCTGAGAAGGCATGGCAATGCCTTTGCCAAACACAAACATGACTGTGGGAAAATGGACACTCTCATACAAGTCACTGGTGACGAACCACCTTGCCAGAGACAACACCCATTTCCAGCAGAAGCCATACCCTCTTTGAGGGCCACCATTGACTCCCTTTTGAAACATGGGGTCATTAGATGCTGTGTGTACACAGTCAGCTCTCCCATTTGGCCAGTAAAAAAGCCCAACAATGGTTGGCTCACAACTGACTACCACTAGGGCACCATGACACCGGCTAGGGCAGGGGATCGAAAGGCAGGGGGTGCCATTAAACACCAGGGAGAACACAAGTTATACAGGGACAAGTGATTGAAGGGTGAGGGTGCACCTAGACACCAGGGAGTATTTGGGCAATGCAGGCTTGGGTGAGTGGAGGGCAGGGAGTGCCACTAGACACCAGGGCATTCAGTGTTTCACTGGGACAGGGTTTGGGGGGTGGAGGGGCAGGCGGCTGCAGTACCATGCACCCGTTTGGGAGACATTTACCACCTGTGCAAACTGTTGAATATGCTACTGCACCCGTATGCAGGGAGCACCCCCTCATTTGCATGGGTGAATTGATATGTTAGTGCTCAGGCACTAATGGGTTTTGCCTGTGCTGTGGGGATCTCTGAATATAGAGTCCACCCATGAATTGGGCAGAAACCTCTGTTAGCAAGAACTAACACCCCTTAGTGACCATGCAAACTTTGGATTATCTGGCCCCAGATGCTTCTGAAGAGTCTTGATTTAATTCCAATTTCCACAGTGTCATTGCTGGGATAACATTTGTTGTTAGGCTTCAGAACCAAGCACAAATATTTATTTAGCACATTAGCCATGTCAGATTCCTTCATGATGCTGTCTTGCACAGTGAATGGACTAATTCTATTATTTCCATGTTTTTTCAAGTTTGTATATGTAAAAAAAACTTTAAGGTTTTTATTATCTTTTGCCAACCTAATTTCAAAAGCCCTTTATGCTTTTTCACACAGACTGACTGATTTCTTATATTTGTTGGCATTACTATAACTTGAATACTTTTTCATAACCTCATAGAATCCCTTTTTTGTGACATCACTCTAGTAATCTTCCTTAAACACCACAGCATTACCCTTCTCCTCTGTATCTTACAAAGGAGACTCCTCACAAGGGAACAGCATTGGAATGCACTGTAGCCTGGAGGTTGGTGTGCAGAGCTGTGAACCTTAAGACAGGTTGAATCCCACCACTACCAGTTGCTGACTCTGTGATCTTGAGTAAGTCACTTAACCATACTAAGCGTCATGTACCTTCTCACTCTTTCTCTATAGTTAACCCTCCTTGAGGTTTCCTTAATGTCCCTCAATTTTAGTAATAAAATGGATACAAGAATGCTGGCTTCTGATTGGCCAACACATACTGGCAGCTGTACATTTACCTGGGCCTAACTTACAGGGGAAACAAGTACTGGTTCCAGCCTGCTAGCCTACCCAGTTACCCATACATTAGTAGGCTTGCTTGTGCATTTTTACTTTTACATTTGCAAGTTTAAGGGCTATCTCTGCACTTAAAAAAGAATAATATGCTTAAATAAAACATTGAATCAGCTGTTATTCTGCAGCCTGTGTACTTTTTTACGTAAATCCCTTTTTTAAGTTCACAGCTATGCGCTGCAAACTTATTGCTATGAATAGTGTGAAGTAAAACTTCAAAAGAATGAGCTGCCGAACAGCTGATAGCTGTTCAGTCCTGGAATAAATATGTGTGGAATGCAGCCGATTCCGCATATACGCAGTAGCGCCACTGCTGCTGCGCATGTGCGGAAACAACGCAGGGATGCATTCCATGGATTTTATTTGCTCAGTGTGCCTTTCCCAGTAAAACATTTCAAGGAAGAAATACACCAGCCGGCGTTGCTTTCTGCCCACCACACACTCCCTGGGAAAGCCTACATCGGGGTGCCCAGTCCCCATGTTGGCATGTAACCCCTCCCGCATTGTGGCACACTGGGAGCCCACGCCAGTGTTCCCAGAGAATTTTTGTAATTTTTCCGGCACCAGGATGACCACTCCTGGTGTCAGATGCCCCCAAGCTCAATTTATTTGTCAACGGGGGTGCCAAATCCACGTCGGCATCATGCCCCTGCAAGCTCACTTTCTTTGCCGATGGGGGTGCAATCCCCATCTGCATCATGTCTCCCCCAACTCATGTGGCACACTGGGAGCCCACAGTGTGCCAAAAGTATTTTTTTTTGAACTTGCAAAAAGAAAACTGTCCTTCATCGTTTTCACTTGTCCCCTCCCCATCCTGATCCTCCCTCTGCGCACTCAACTCCCTGCATCCCCTCACCCCATACGCATTCTCTGAGGTTGGGAGCAGTGATCTTCGCGGACTGGGACATGTCTCCATCTTCAAAGACTAACTGCAAACTGAGGAATCGGGTAAGCGCTGTATAATGGGGGAGTTTCAACTTAGGTTGATATCTCAGCCATTTTAGGACTTTTGGCCCTAATTTTCAACATGGGGTTCTTGAGACCACTCATGAACATTACCTGTCATTTGCGTTTCTCTGTCCCAAAGGTGATTTCGCAGTCACGCGGAATCACCTTTCAGGACTGATTAACGAAACGACAATGCAACTGTTCATGAGGAGAGGTCCCAGAAAGCCCATGTTGCAAATTTGATGAAAAAATTCCAAAAAAATGACTGTGTTATAAGCGTGCATTGCGCAGTTTCTACACACATTCGTAACTTTGCCGATTTTTAATATTTTCATTCCAGATTTTTGACATTGCCATTTTTTTCACACCTCCTTATGAACAGTACAGCTGTCATTTTTCACATCCTGCCCGAAATGGATTTTCGCACTTGTGGCACCAAATAGCGCAGTCGCTGTGCAAAATCACCTTTCGGGATTGAGTAATGAAATGATAGTGCCACTGATCATGAGGTGGGGTCACAAAAAGCCAATGTTGAAAATTTGGAGTGAAAATACCAACAAACGCCCTACCCAGTAGAGACTGACAGGCGTCAGGGTGTGACTTGGATCGTCGTCCGAATGCTCACCGCCATTCCACCCCCACCTTGCAGCCAGTGACGGTCAGGATCGTTTGGGGTCTTCGCCCCAGCATTCACCCCATTCTCCTATACTGCACCTATCTCAGCGTATTTCTTTATGGAATGGGGTGAGCGAAGGGCCCAAGACCCAGAGCAGAGACACCTGTCGGGTGTCTGCAGGGTAGGATGAGTTGAAATGGCATGAGCATTAAGGCCGACAACCCAAAGGCACACCTCCATTGCCTGTCGGTCTCTGCAGGATGGGGGTGGGGTTGGCGTTGGTTCAATACTTCACTGCCTCTCCTATTATGCATCTCTCTTAACTCCTGCACTACTAATGCCAGTGCCAGCAAGCAGTGATGATTTTGTCAAAGAAATGCAGTCACTTACCTAAGAAGGTCCTTGATAGTTAAGCGACTGCCTTTCTTTGACAAAATTGTCACTGGAAAGTATATAAATAAGCTTTTACAAATTGCCCCCATTAAACTCTATGGAGCGCCTCCTCGTGCTGTTCCTTAAGTAATGCGGCAAACTTTTGGCATTGGCAAAAGATCGTTATAAGTGAAATAAGACACAACAGTGTGCAAGTTAGGATGTGATAGCCACGCTTCCAGGGGCTGAAAGCCCTCTGCCTTCAACCTTTTGCCACACTGTGCCCCTGGGTGTGTAGTTTTCGCTGCCTGACTCACATCCTGTCGTGTCTTGTTGCTTACTTCACTGACTCACCTGATGGCTAGTCCCACTCTTCATGTCTCAAAAAAGGCTTCATTATTCAGTGTGAAGAAAAACATAATATAAAATCCAGTGTGTTGCCATTGGCATGTAGACTTTGAAAGGATATCCTACAACCACTTTACGTGATATACCCAACAGAAGTTGAGGGTTCGACATAGTCGCAGGGATCTATTGTACTGTGAGCATTCTTGCTCGTGGCATAGTGTCAATTTCTCTAGGCTACTACCATTACCCTAATGCATTTTCATGCTGGTTAGTGTGGAGAACAGTGCTAAAGTTGCTGCTCTTCTTTTCCAAAAGTGGCAGGGATACAGCAGCTTCATTGAATGTTTTTCTGCTGGGGCAGGTATAATCTTATCAGAAATTAGTTACTGCTTGAATTTGTCATTATTGACTGTAATGCAGAATCTCCAGTGACTATGAATTAGTGCAGGCTTCTAGGGCAACCATAATTGTAATTAACTTGTCTTTCTGCTGTTGCAAAAAACTGTTGCAGTAAGCCCCTGTACTGTAGCTGCAGGCAAATCATGCAGATAATTGCTTCTTCCATTCCCGTTTCCTTGTAAAACAAATATTTTGATAAGCTGCTTCTCAGCTAGTTATAGTTAATGTTTGAGTAGCAGCATGTGATCCATGACATGGTTACCCAGTCTTTGTAAAAGCATAGGCAGATCTGCTGACCTGTCATAAAAGGCACATGATCAGAGACTCCTTGTCCTGCACAATTTTTTCTTATACCAAGATAATGATTGTTTATGATATGCAGTATTTTTCATAAGCAGACACTCTAAAAGCCTATCATTCCATAAATGCTGAAACAGATGAAAGGCAGGATTTTTGAAAAAGTGATTCATGGGCAACAAAGACAGCGCCTTTTCCCTTTACATCTGTGTTGCAGTTCTCATACTGTGGTTGCCTCACTATTCTTGAACGGCAGCCATAATTTTAGCTCTCTTGGTGTTTCTGATACAAGAACTTGGCAGAAGTCTGACTCATGATATTGCTACAGATTTTTTTTTCCTTATGTGGTTAACATGGGGAATATCCTACATGATCAGGCTGTGGAAGCTGATCCTGTTCCGACCTCTAGAGAAGGTCTAAACATATTCCTGAAGGAGAATGGTACTGAGAGTTAAACAGCAGAAGACTAACATTCTAATACTCATCAATGTGGGTCCATGCCAATGTTTAATCTGCCACTCACCAATCGCATTTTGCTATTCATTTCTGGATTTGGCAATTTTTCAGGGCTCTGACTTGCCAAATTTTGATGCTGATGGCTAGTGTGTGTGTGTGTCTCTAACTAAATGAAATGTTTGGGCTTGGCTATAGCTTTGCAGATTTCACAGCAAAATTTCAGTAGTAGTTTGCCCAGAAGTTACAGGTTTTACATTTCCAGCTTTTACCGTGCCTTGCCTAAATTTGGTATGGTCACTGCTGTGTGCAGGAGGTAGGGCAGAATTTACTGGAAGTCCTTTCAATCATTACAATTAAGTTTTCTATGTTCTAGATTAGGGTTAATTTTTAGATGATCACTCTTTCTAAGTAGTATTTTGAGCCTCACCCCATGCTAATTTTGATCTTGAACGTGTGGTTTACCTCTTTCAAGTTGTTGCTAACAGTGCAGAATTCAGAAAGGTTCCAGATTGGGTACAAAGGAAGCCTGCCCTGTAGATAAGAAAAGACATGTCCCTCATCTTGCATATGACTTCACGGTTTATTTGGCACTTTATGTCTTTATTGTTGTTCTCTGGACGCTAATGGCAGTGTAACATAGCTGGAAACCTGGCCGGAGCAACAAACAAATCTGGTTTGGTGGTTTCAGAACAGAAGAGCAGTAAATGTGAGAAGACTGCCACCTGGAATGATCGGTCTTTACCTAGGCTCCTATATGTTTTGTACATCGGAAGAAAGGAAATGAAGGGAAGCACTTTGGTATACTATAGTGCCTTTCATGTACAGTGATCTATGTTCACAGACATTACCTCCAGTGTTAATACTTCATTTTGCCCTTTTGGCCTGGAGGACTTAAAGTGTTTGGGTGGATGATGGAAACTCGCACTTTGCTCATCAGTTTCTTTAGTTAATGACAATTCAGTTGGCCTCACTCCTCACCTACTCATGTACTTGGTCACACCTTAGACCTCATCTACTCTCTGGGGCTGAACATTTGGTTGTCAGGGTTGACCTGGTCAGTTGGTCAGATCAACACACTGTGTAATTTCTAGTGGGTGCTCCACCCCACACATATGCCTTTACCCCCTCGCAGAGAGCTGATGTTGACGGAAACATAATCTTGAGTTGGATAAGCTCAAGGTGGTAACTGACACTCCGGGTATGGTGTGTGTGTGTGTGTGTGTGTGTGTGTACTGTATATATGTAGTGCAGTAGCAGCTGTCAGTGGCTAATATATATCTAGCAAAGCTTCCCTAAACTCCCTTGCTCTAGTTTGTGCTCACCCACTGGCCCTCTGACTCAGTTTGCCATGGTATAATGATGGCTGAGGGCAACAGGGTGGAGGCTGGAGCATTTCTGGAAGAGGTCTGACTCAGTGAGAGAGACAGGATGGCCCTGAGTGTCCATTTTAAGGAGTATCAGAGGGCAGTCACCCTCAAAAGTCCGAGCTCCTATTGTAGATGATTGCCTATAGTCAGAGTTAACTAGCTCCACTCTTCCACAACTAAACTTGCTAAGCACTCAGTCAAGGTTATAGATAACCATGAGACTGTAAAGTTAATGAAGGAGATGGTGAAATGTATTAAATCCAGTGCTCTTCAGCACGAACAATACAGCCACAACAATGAGTCCCTGACATAGGCTGCTCCTGTAGTGATGCAGAGTATTGTTTTACAGAAAACTGCTATTTTGGTGAACCCTTCCAAGCTATCTTTCATGAAGACCCCTAGTGCTATGACTCAACCAAGTCTGCAGCCCCCTAGCGAAGATTCATTTGCACCAGTGCTGTTAGTGAGAGGTGGCCGGGAGAGGTTAACCTTGGTAGTAATTTGCTGTAAAAATAACTTTTAGACTAGTAGGCTGTATCAGTGAATCGTTGTTGTGGCTGTATTGTTTGCATTAAAGAACACTGGATTTAATACATTTGCCCCATCTCCTGCACTAATTTTACAGCCTCATCATTATCTGTTACCGTTACTGAGTGCTCAGTCTATTTTATTGTTTGGCGGAGTTTGAAGGGAGCGGGCCTGTCCTGCCGAGCACCGCTCTCGTGCACCTTGCTGTACAGGCCGCAAATCAGTCTGTGTAGAGTGAGTCATCCTCCCTGTCTGCAGTTTAGAGGTGTGTTATCCTCTGTCAGGAGCAAGGAGTTGAGTTCTTTCTGGACAGAATGTCCTCCATTTGGGCAGGGATCTCTCCTGGAAGTCTGTCAGGGCCCAGCAAGATCAAGTTTGAGAGGGGCAGAGGCTCTCCATTGCTCTGAAGTGAGTTTCAGTCAGTCAAGGTGGAAGAGTTGCTCGGGATGATTCCTGGGCTGTGTCCCACTTCTTGTAATTCTGACACAGGGCCTTATACGGCTGTTGGTGGATTGCTGGGTGGGGCGACCCGGAGTCAGATTTATTTTTTTGTTTTATTACATTTTCCAGTTTTCCCCTCAGATGGGTGTTTTTCCAGAGGCTGTAAGGAAAGGCCTGGTGAAACTCTTCCCAGAGAAACCATTACTGAACCCTGACCTGCTTGCAAATTATAGATCGATCTCAAATTTTGGTAGGAAGATTACTCAAAGTAGTGGTGGCACAGCTCGAAACCCACCTGGAGAAATTCAGCATCTACATGTAAAGGGCAAAGAAAGCCACTGACATCGACCAAACTCTAACCGGTCAGGGCGCAGGTCAACCCACTCGCATCTTGGAGGGAAAGTGAATTTTGACTATGCCAACTACTTGGAAGTGGATTTTCAGGTGACCCCTGGCAGGCGAGCATCTGGGAATTTAGGGGAAGGGAACCCAGATCAGTTGCCACTAGCTGGAATGTACAAGAGAGAGGCACGAAGGTGACTTGAATGCAAAGTGTTTTTATTAATCACTTCTAAAATACCACAACACTTATACCAGATATCTAAAATAACACAACACCTACAATAAACAGCTGTTCTCTAAAAGGTCAGTAACATTAGCTAGATCATTACTAAGGTTCTAGATTGATTGTTCTAAATATTTGTAACACTAGCTAGATTATTACTAAATCTTTAAATGGATTTGTAACGCATTCAGTGAGACATGCCATCAGCTACCACTGCGTGTGTCCTTTGGTCGAAGGGGAGCTAGATCAAGAGCCTCTTTCTGTGTCCAGACAGTTTCTCCTCCAGGAGGGAGACTCGAGCAGATGAAGAAAGAAAAGTCGGTTCCAAGAACTCTTGTCTGAAGAACACCAATGAGGCAGTGAGGATCATTGACAACTGATCTCATTCGGACCACCGGAATGGGTCGCCCATCGAAGAATGCTTTGAAGAAAGTCCCCAGCCTCTCAGACCACACCTGGTTTGCAGGAATGCAAGGATGATAAGGAATCTGCAGGAGGAAATGTCGAGGATCAGATGGTCTGGAACATCCGGACACACTGGGTACCACATGCAGACTGGAGTGATGGCTCAATAAAGTTCTTTTTTTTTTTTTTTTAAACATTTGTGCTTGTGGTTATTTCCTAAAAGATTACAGGTGCAAGCAGTTCACACAGTTCGGGGCCATGTCGTTGGGGCATTAGGGCTTTTGATAGTCTCTTAGTGGCACCCACATATGGCAGAGAACAGTTCATTTACAGGGGCCCCAAAACATTGTACAGTCTTTTAAATGTATTTCACATGTGCAGTTCATAACAGGTGCTGTCACTTTAAATGTGAACTAGCAGTGCCTCATTCATATTAATTTCGTTATTTACATATCTCCTGACCCTTTTATTTAGCTTCTATGGAGCTCTGTCCAAATTCCCGCCCCATAGGCAGTTCCATAGGTGGGGTTTACCCACCCCCACAGTCTCTGGCTCCCATGTAGCAATTTTCTGAACTCCGCCCTGTGGGTGGTCTGTGGAGTGGGACCTTGCATGCCCCAAACAGCTGTTCTGCTTTTGACATCGCCAAAAGCACCAAAGTTCATATTTATTGAAAAAACATTTTTTCTGACTCTTAGGGAATTCTGTTTACTACTCAGATTCTGGAAGGTTCTATCTGTTTCTAAGTGGGTGGGTCTCTACCTTCAACAGCAGTTTCATATTGCAGGGGACTTGATTTTAAATTATGTGTTTCTTCAGTCTCCTCAGTCCATGGCACAGCAGTGTCAGAGGCAGATATCTAACCTAATACTTTGTCTTTTTTGCAGCTGATTGTGGTCAGGGGAACAGTGCAAGAAGAATTTTAGGACTGCTTGTTTCTGGCTAGGGAGCTGCGTTAGCAGCCTGTCCAGGTATTGCTGTAAATAATATTTCAGGTAGTAAGACCCCCATGGAAGCATTAAAATAAGTATAATAAACTACCGCCACTGCTGCTACAATAAGGGCAGTGGGTGTTTACGACATCACTAAATGGGTGTAATACCCATGAGCACTTACCCTCGCTCAATCTGGACCCATGCGGCGCTTTCACGTTCAGCCATAGGTTTCGGCTTTTTATTAAAATGTAACCCTGGCATTAAAAGTAAAGATCATTGCAGCAGCATTGCAAGATATGTGGGGACGGGAGCAGGCTGCACAGCTTATTTGCACGTCACCTTTAAAGCAGTTGCTGAGAGCATCAGGAGTAATTTCCTCAAGTACTGACAGTTCATGCTGTATGGTTTTACTGCCCTGAAGCCACTGTATAAGAAAAATTTTCTGCTGCCTAATACAGCTTACAGCAGAAAGAATAAAACACACATCATATACTTGTATGATAGTACACCTTTTACACCCTTTTCTAATTAAAGAACTTTGCTCCGGCTGATAGCTGTCAGTATCTGTCCTTGCCTCCAAGCTGATAGCTCTGTCAGAATCCACGGATCACTGTCACAGCCTTCCAATAGATAGCTGTCACTGCCTCCAAGCTGACAGCCCTGTCAAAACCAGTAGACCCCAGTCACTCAATGCTCCACTGAGATGTATCCGCGTACAGTACGTACTTACAAGCCTACCTGCCTACAGCTGATTACAACACTGCCTCCCAGCTGGTAGCAGATTACAATGCTGACAGCCTATGCATACCATGTTACTACATGCTGCAATACTACACGTAAACAGCTGTTCTTGGAGCACGATTGTACATTTACATTTATGCTAAATAATCAGCAGGTTGGTTGGCACAAAATATAGCTTGTGCATCATTAACCTGTTAAACAGTATTTAATTGTCAACTC
Organism: Neoceratodus forsteri; assembly: GCA_016271365.2. Taxonomy (NCBI): domain Eukaryota; kingdom Metazoa; phylum Chordata; order Ceratodontiformes; family Ceratodontidae; genus Neoceratodus; species Neoceratodus forsteri. The sequence goes on from CM057449.1 coordinate 793,512,941, forward strand.
TGCTGGATTTAGCCCAGCGTGGTGAAAGCATTGCTGGGCATTTCTATGGTAACATTATCAGAGCCCTGGACCGAGGGTAAGAACTCATAGATCCTGCTACTGCATCTTTTGCCCTGGAACTGGTGAATAAGAGCAGCTGAAAGGTAATGTAATAATCAGCTCTTCAAAGACACTTCTACTTCATATTTCTTTTAATCTCAAGCAGTGAAAAACCTGTTTTATGCCCCTCAACGTTAGTGGTAAGAGAACCATCTCTGTTGGGTCACTTTTCTTTGGTGTTGGTAGGAGCTGTACTGATGAAAATCTGCGACTTCTGCAAGATTCTTGAGGTTTTATTTATCAGTGACATTTGCTGCAGGTAATTACTTGGACAATGCTTCTGAATAGGAGCAGATTTTAAACTTTATTCCCCACCGCATTTTGTTTTTGGATTTTATTGTTTTGTGAATGGGTGTGGAAGGGCTTCAGAGTGGTAACTGTTGGTGTTTTTGGTTTATTTATTTATTTTGTTTTTATAGTTTTGGGGTATTTGTATTTTGTTTCTATTGTTGTAATTGATTTTGGGAAGGGAGGAGTTTGTTTATTATTTATTTGAGTGAATTTGGGGAGGGTTATTATTTGGTTAAATTTTTGAAGTTGGTTGATCGAAATAGGGGGTTGATTGTTGGTGTAATACTGAAAGATGTGTTGAAGTTATGGGCCCCTCCATATTGTCTGCACGGTGCCCCTGCTTCATGACCTCCGCCCCTTTACTGACCTCCCTATTCCAGCAGCAGTGGTAAGATGCTGTAGGGAGGTCAGTATAACTAGGGAGCATAGAGGTTGGCGGTGGGGTGCTGCGGGCATAGTGGAGGTGAACAGGATTGGGGTGGTTAGGAGCAGGAAATGCCCTGGGGTTAAAAGGAGTCTGGAGAGAGGCCTGATATGTTTGGTTTCCATTCCCAGGGTTCCCACCGGACCGAATGGGCAGGTAGCCGGTAGGCCTGCAGTCCCCACTGGTCCCCTTTGGGCAGTGCTGTGCAGTGTCTGATCAGTGAGGAACAAGACCGCTATCATGGCGGACTTGATTTTGTCTGTCAGTTTGGCTTGCATTACAGAGACCTGGCTAGGGGGATGATGCTGGACCAGTTTTGGAGGCGGCCATCCCTGCCAGGTACTCTGTGGTGCACTGCCTGAGGAGGGAATGCAGGGGTGGGGGTGTGGCCATCTGTTTTAGATCCAGCTTGACCGTTGCTGTGCAACCAGTGGTTTCTACCTCGTCCTTTGAATGTATAGCAGTGTGTGGGAGTCCAGGTGCAGGTTGCGGGATTCTCCTAGTGTACTGTCCTCCGGAGCGGGGGGGATTTCTGAAGGAGGTTGTGGATTTTGTAGTCAACAGGGTGTTAGGAGTCCCCCAAATGGTTAATTCTGGGGGACTTCAATGCCTGGGTGGATGACAAATCCTCACATTTTGGATGTGACCTCCTCCAGTTGATATAATCACTGGGCCTGTCACAAGTAATTGCTTCTGCAACCCATCACCATGGCCACACTTTGGACTTGGTGTTCTCACTGGGGTTTGAGGTCACGGACCTCAAGACTGATTGAGTCGCTTGGTCCAATCATTGCATGGTAGAGTTCTTGTTTGGGCCCCTCCCCACAATAGTCCCTCCCCTGTTGAGATGGTCAGCTATCGCCCTTTGAGGGGATTGTCCCCAGAGGGATTTTTGGCAGTAGTAGATCTATCCGGTGTGAGTACTGCACGTGTGATTGGCACGGGTGAGGGGGTGGCTGCCTATAATAGGGCTGTCTCCAGGGCACTCCATGCCATTGCATCGGTTGGTACATGACCCAGATCTTCTCGCTTGAGACCTCCATGGTTTGATAGGGTTCTCAAGGAGAGGAAGATCAAGGGTCGGAAGTTGGAGCATTGCTGGCAGAGAGGACCCACTCTGAGGAAGACAGACTGGCCTTGCAAGCTCATTACTATGAGTACCAAGGGGCAATCAGCGGTGAGAAGGCAGAATTCCTGTCCAGGGAGATTGCTGCAGGGAGGAACAGACCAGCTCAGCTTTTTCGGACTGTAGACAGACTACTTCATCCAGTCTGTCTGCAGCTGTAAAAAAGCATGTTCAGTCACATTATGCAATGAGTTTGCTTAGTTCTACTCTGACAGAGAGTCCTTTATCTGGGCTGAGATTGCCCCAGTGGGACAAGATTCGCCCTGCAGTGGTTAACCCTGTGGTGGCATAGGCACTCCAACTGTCTGGGAGGAGTTTAGGCCAGTGGAGGTGGCTGAGGTTGTGGAGGTGATCTCGAAGCTGTTGCCCACTTTTTGTGAACTGGACCCGGCCCTGACCCGTCTCCTAGTAGGATGCATTGAGGTCATTGGTCCACTGTTCACCACAATAGTCTGGTGTTCGCTTCTGGAGGGGATTTCCCCTGATGACTTGAAGGAAGCATTGGTGAGGTCTCTTCTAGAGGAACCATCTCTCAACCCTGATGTCCTGGTGAATTATCGACCCATCTCCAACCTCCCATTTTTGGGGAAGGTTGTTGAGAAAATAGTGGCACTGCAGCTCAAAGTGCACCTCGTGGCCTATGACCTCTATAAGCCATTCCAGTACGGATTCAGGGCTAGTCATAGCACCGAAACTGTGTTGGTCAGGGTGCAAAATGACTTCCTTAAGGCGAGAGATAGAGGAGATCATCTTGTTCTCCTCGATCTATCCTCAGCATTTGACAGTCACTGCCGTGGCCGAATTCCCCGGGTTTGGACTGAGAAGAAGCATTTGAATTTTCACTGCAGTTTGCTCACCCCCACCGGAGCTCCTTGAGACACACTGCTAGACACAGATTATTTTGGTTGGATGACTGACAGTGCTGCAGTGAAACCGGTCCTTATAGCCTCGGTGAGTGTGCGACCATGTTGTACTTTTGGATCATTTTAGAGTACAGTGGACTCACCGGTACGGTCATCAACTGGTCTGAGTCCTATGTGTCTGGCAGGAAGCAGTGGGTGGTGATGGAGAATTTCTCCTTCTCCCCGAAGCTCTTGCTATGTGGAGTGCCTCAAGGGTTGATCCTGTCATCAGTGCTGTTTGTGGTGTACATACTACCACTGGGAGAGCTCATAAGACGGTACAGCTTGGGTTTTCACTGCTATCCAGATGATACCCAGCTGTACATGTCTTTTGCACCTGGAACAAATGATGCCTTGGAAGTGCTAAATAGCTGCCTGGCCGAAATCCAGGACTGGTTGGCCTCCAACTGGCTGAGGTTAAACCCCAACAAGGCCGGCCCATCGGCGCAGCGGTTGGATTTCCGCTTGCAATGTCAGTGACCTGGGTTCGGGAGCAGACTCGGGTCAGTGGAGGGCCAGACAGGGGAGAAGGCTCGAGTGTCCCACAACAGCTCGCCTTCTCCGGGGGGAGGGAGGGGGCCAAAGCCCGCAACTTGCGCGACCCCAAGCAGAGGTTCAAGGTACGGCAAGCCCTGAATGCAGGGAAGGCTGGCCATGATGTGTGGTGGACTTCGGTGCATTGTGCCTAGACGTCAGAGCACACACACCACACGTGGGGAGAAAAACCAGGAGGATAACAACCCTCCATCTTTTGGAAGACTGAGCACCAGGAGCATGCCCTCTATTTGCCATCACCCAACCCGACCACCTTGCCCGACGAGACAAGTATGCATACGGGGTGAACGGGCCCCACCTCATTACCTGCCCGGGGGTGTATAGCAGCGGCTCCATGGAGCACAGGGTGGATTGAGGGTAGGGTGATTGGCAGAGGGATGATTCCCAGGTGCCCCTGGAGAGTCAGAGACTGGGGGCGTAAGGAGGGAAAAATAGAAAGTACAAAATAAATGGGTAAATAAAAAAATAAATAAATAAATAAACCCCAACAAGACGGATGTCCTGATGATTGAGCCTCATCGCAGACATGATGGGATAGCCTCTGGAGTGGCAACAGGACTCATCCTGGGAACCACTCTATTGATGGTTCCCCTAGAGTGAGAAATATGGGCATCTTCCTGGATGACAGATTGACACTTGATGCGTAGTTGTCGTTTGTTGTCCAAAGTGGGTTTTACCACTTAAAGGATATTGCCCAGGTTTTTTTTTTGTTTTTTTTTTCATTTTTAGTCTTTGGTAACTGGGTAAGGCCCACTAGCCATAAGTGCCTGTTTTCAGGGGCGACCTGGGAGCACTGGGCAGTTAAGTGACTTGCTCAGAATCGCACAACATGCAATTGGAGGTTGTGAGAATCAAACTCTGATCTGGTCTGCTGGATGTACCAAGCTCATTTACACCTCGTTCCTCTAACCTCTAGACTATACTTAAACCCCTAGTTCTGCCCAAAGACCTGCCATCACTGGTACGTGACTTTACTTCCAGGCTTGACTACTGTAATACTCTATACATCGGGGTCTGTGGAGGGACCCTCTGCCAGCTGCAGCTGCTGCAGAACGCAGCGGCCAGGTTGCTGACTGGCCTACCTAGGTCATGTCATGTGACCCAGGTCCTGCGAGATCTGCACTGACTGTCTGTCAGATGGACTGTCATCTTCAAGGTGGGTTTGCCCACCTACAAGGCCCTGTACAGATCAGGCCCTGGTTACCTGGCAGATCTCCTTACCCCTGCCACTCCGGTCCATTCCCTTCGCTCCTCCGCCAGGGGCCTCCTTGCGGTTCCTAGGGCCAGGCTGAAAACCTCTGCTGATCATGCTTTTGAGGTGTCTCGCTCAGCCCTCTGGAACTTGTTTCCTAGATCTATAAGGGAGGCCCCATCAGTGGAGGCATTTAAGAGGGGCCTAAAGACACATCTTTTTAAAATGGCCTATCCGGACTACCCATAATGTTATAACTCTGTTTTACTGTTTAAGTATTTATTAATTATTTCTAATTAGTTTTTGTTTGTATTTTAAAATGTTTATATAACCCTGTTCATGCTTTGTTTTATTGTTAATATTACCCTGCTTGTTTTTGTTCTGATTGAGTAAGGTGCCCAGAGCCTCTGGGATTGGGCGCCCTATTAATAAACCTTACTTACTTACATAAGCTGGTCATTGCTTGGGCCCTTTTTTGTGTTTTGGCATTATCAGATTCCTGGCCCAAGACTCTGGTTATAGCCCAGGCTGTAAAATTCTGTTATACAATATAAGTAAAAGAAGCAACCACCAAACTACCTTGTCTAGGGCAGGTGCCTTATTATTTTTCGTTTCCAGTATTGCAATATTAATTTCATCTTTTGTAATAAAAATATGAAATGGTTTAAATACACTATTGTTTAATGATGTTAAATATGTAAGCAATAAGACATGACAGGGTGTGCATGGAACAGATTTTACCACATGGCCAGGTGCGTAATAAGGCACGAGACCTTGGCCGAGTGTCTTTAGCTGCTGGCGTGCGGTAAAATCTGTTCCATGCACTCACCTGGAATGTCTTATTGTGCTTATAAAATAGTTTTCTTTTTTTTTTAAATTTTCATAGTTAGAAAAAAATCATTTTTTCTATTGAAAAGCAGATTTGTTTATGTGGATTTATGATCGGATAGTCCTTCCGCCTATCACAGTATGATGTCATTGGTTCATAGCCCTAGGGATGTTCTGGGAGGGGGGGTCAGGTATCTGATTGGCTACCGGGAAGCAGCAGCCTCAGCCGCTGTCGCCGAATTCCCCGGGTTCGGACTGAGGAGAAGCATTTGAATTTTCACTGCAGTTTGCTCACCCCCACCGGAGCTCCTTGAGACACACTGCTAGACGCAGATTATTTTGGTTGGTTGGCTGACAGTGCTGCAGTGAAACCAGTCCCTATAGCCTCGGTGAATGTCCGATCCATCTCTTCCCCCCCCCCCCAGCTACCCATTCCTGCAGTGTGACCCACGGAGCTGCCGACAGCCACCTGAAGAGGGAAGTCTGTCTGCGACTTGAGGGACAGGGCCCTCGGGTGCAGGTGTGGAATGAGAAGCACGTTGGCACGATGGGGGACGGGACGAGCACGAGCCGCTAGTCGCTGCCACCATAGTAGGGTCTGAGAAGCAGTCCTGATTCAACAACTGCAGAGGATAAAAAAAAAAAAAAGAAACATTTTTGTTGTGTTGTACTCTAGACCATATCTGCTGCAGTCTATGGTAACCTAAACAGATATTCTCATTTATTTTGGTTTCTAGGCGTTGTTGCCAACTACATGCTGTCCTGAAGTTCTAGCAAGAAAAAAACAATGACTCCATATTTAAATGCCAACATTCTAGCTTCATGATATTTGCCTTTTTACTACTGTACTTTTTTTTTTTTTTTTTAACCCATGCATGAAACATATTTCATGCATGGTGAGCTAGATCTCTGAGTGGCTGGTTTAGCCTACCCATTTTATAATTGCCATTATCTGGTCAGTTTGATTCAGCTGTGTGAAAAAATAGTTCTGAAAAATGTTTGACCCAAATATCTGGGGAACTGCGTGCTTCCCAGGAAGAGTGATAATTACCATGGCCTTTTTCTATAAAGGTCAGAACTTTTTTATATCATTAGAACTGCCTCCCTAAATTTAATCCAGTGATTGTTTTGATACTTAAGTTTCTCTTGTTTATTTTTTAATAAGCTTTCCTTTTCTTGTTGGCTAATCTCAGTTAACCTGGGTTTTATGCTTCTTTAAATATCTCAGTGTTTTATTCAACTCTGCTTTTGATTTCTCACATATATGATTAAACCATGTATCTCTATCATTTGTACTCTTGACCTGTTTATAAAAAAGGGGTAAGTGCTTTACTAAGATTATAGTTGTTTAAGTACAGCTCTGGGTTCATAGATTCCATAATGACATCCCAATTTCTCTGCATTTGAGAACTGGATACAATTGAAGAGATCTCATTCGTAAGTTCCTGTGTCCAAGTTATTCGTTTTCATTTGAGAATAGCAGCACTTATATTTCCTTTTTCAAATGGTTTATGAACATTTTCATGTAACGTCAAAACAATAAATATAGGCTGATGTTCTGTTTAGGGCCTTTGAATTATTTTAACATCAGTGCTTTTAAGTATCTCTGACAGGTCTGTCCAAACCAAATCTGTCATCAATATCTCTGTCAGCCCAAAATACATGTAATTCCCTTCCTGATCACTTTTAGTCCTACCATTCATTAAATAGAGATTATTTGCTAAGGTTGATGCAGAAAGCTTCCTCAAACATAGACAGTGACGGCAGAAAAAGACCAAAGGTCCATCCAGTCTACCCAGATTCCCTATTTAGCCCTGAGCCTTTCTGTTCCTTCAATGTCCTAGCCCTCCCCATTCCCCCTTCATTCTCCTCCCTAATTCTGATGGCCTGAGCAACTACTACACCCTTCATTCTGGCCCAGCTGTGCTTCAAACCACTAACAGTTTTTGTACCCACCACTGCGGCTGGCAGCCTGTTACATGGCTCCACCACCCTTTCTACAAAACCGCCCCCTGTTAGCTTCCACTCATGACCATGTGACCAAGCTGGTATTCAAGTTAAATAGTTCCCTGCAGTTCTTTCTGTTATTTCCTTTTAGGAATTTGAAGGTCTCCATCATATCTCCCCTCTCCTTTTTGGTCTTGAGTGAGTACATGTTCAGTGCCTTAAAAAGCTTCTCCGAGGACATGTCTTCTTGGCTCGGAATCATTTTTGTTACCTGTGCTGCACCTCCTCAAGCATATCCCTATCCTTGCTGAGGTGAGAACCACAGAACTGGATGCAGTACTCCAGGTATGGCTTCACCAATGATCTATACAGGGGAAGTATCACCTCCATTTTTCTGCTATCAGTACCCCTCCAGTACATCCAAGCATCCTAGTTGCCTTGCTGTAACCCTTGTTACACTGACTCGATTGCTTTAGGGAGTCACTGATGATAACACTGAGGTCTCGTTCATCAGCCATGATACTGAGCCCCCCCCCCCCCATCCAGTACTCTGTCCTGGGGTTCTTGTTCCTTAGGTGTCTTGCACTTTTTGATATTGAATTTCAAATGCTAAACCCTCAATCTCCCCTATGGCTTTTAAAATCTTCTTACACTTCCTCATTTTACCAGTCCCTGCCCGGATCCCATTCCCTTTGTGGGGCTAGCTCATATACCCTCCTGCCCCACTGTTCACTGACCCACCATGACCCAGGCCACCCCCCATCTACCCCTTTAATTCCCCCCCATTCCTGTTCTAAGTTCCTTCCTGCCTTTTCCTCTCCTCTCCTTTTTGGACAAGGCCCCTGAGGCCTCTTAATTGTTGCTCCTTGTCCTAATAACTTAATCCTGCTGTCACATATGTATATTGCCTAGACTAACAGAAAGTTACGCTTGTTTTACATAATGCTTGTCACCTTAATTAGTGTCATTGTATGTCTGTATCATTACTCTGTATTCATGGCGTGGAACCTTTGTAAAAGAGTGTATACTCAAAGGTTGTTTTCCAAATGTTCAGATAAATAAATAAACAAGTCTCTGCCTTTCCATTATTCCCTCACCACTCTCCACCTCCCATAGAGCTTAGTGTCATCTGAGAAGAGAGAGCGCCTGCCCTGGATCCCCTCACTAGTGTTGCTGATGAACATGTTGAAGAGGACCGGCCCCAGGACAGATCCCTGTGGAACCTCGCGCGTGACCTCCCACTGTTCTGATTTAAGCCCATTGACCACTACCCTCTGCTGCCTCCCTTTAGCCAGATACCTACCCAGTTTACTCTGAGACCTTGGCCACACCCAGATCCTCTGTCTTCTTCAGCAAGCATCTGTGGGGTACCGTGTTCACATCCTTGCTGAAGTGGAAGTACAACAAATCCACAGCGTGGCCCCTATCCAATTCCCTCATCACCCAGTCAAAGAAAACTATCAGGTTAGTCTGACAAGAACTCCCTGCAATGAATCTGTGCTACTTACTGTTCTGAAGACTGTTGCTTTCCAAGTAGTCCTACAAACCAAGTCCGCCCCATGGTCAGGTGTGCAAAACGAGAAAAACTGCAAACAGAAATAACACTCCAGCACCATCTCTATCAAATAACCATCAACAAACATAAATACATTTGGAAGGAAAAAAAAAAAAAGCAAAGGGAGTTAGTGGGGCCTAGCTGGCGTTTCCCTGGTTTCATGTTTTACATGGTAAGAGGTCAGCACACTTTTTTGTATTCATTAAACATATTTATGTTTATTGGTGGTTATTTGACAGAGGGTGGTGTTGAAGTGTTGTTTCTGTTTTCCAAGTAGTCCACAAGATCATCTTTGACCAGTGACTCCATGAGTTTTCCTACAATAAAGGTAAGACTAAGAGGTTTGTAGTTTGTTCCTTGTTCCCACTCTGTGGAGCGGCACTACGTCCACCACCCTCTAATCCTTCAGAACCGCCCCTGTCCTTAGAGAACTGTTGAGTAGACCTACTGGGGATCAGCCAGTTCCACTGCCAGTTCCGTGAGTATCTTCAGAAGCAACCCATCTAGTCCTGGGGCCTTATCAGTCTTTAGTGCTGGCAGCCCTTGCAGGACCCTTTCCATAGAAAATGCTGGCTGCCTCATCTCCGGTATCTTCTTAATGGCCACTTTGATGCCACTCTGTGGCAAGGGCTCTCCATCCTCCTTACTGAAGACTAAGCGAAAGATTATTTATCGTTTTATCCACAAATTTCATGTCTCCATAAAGAGTCGTATTAATTTCTTAAATATTATTGCATCAACATTAGTGTCTCCACCATGGACCACCTCCAAAGTATTTCCAAGGTGTGAATTAAAATCCTCCATGAAAAAATATCTGCATCTGAATAGTCGCTGTTTAAAGTTTCTGCCAGATTTTGTGAAGTATTCCATATTGGACCTTGGTAAGAAAATTAATTTTTAGGTGGAATGTAAATATTGGCAGGAACAAAAGGAAGCTGGCACAAGCCAAGAAACAGTGCTGTGTTGACAAACTGCGGCAGACAAAACCATTCAGAGCAAACCACCGACTTGACTGGTTTCACTCAAAGGCTTCCTCAGGAGTCCTGGATGTAGCTTCAGTACTTGTTTATAAGGCACAGAGTTAGACTTCAGATGTGCAGTGGATGGTAGCTCCCTTACTGGAACCATTTTTATTGACCTCTCCAAGGCCTTTGACACCATTGATCACAAGCTGCTTCACTTGAAATTAATTTCTGTGGGCCTGTCCCTCCAAGCAGCTATTCCACTGGGAAACAGCAGTGTGTCCGCTTTACCTCACCCCCAATAAATCTTGGCGTCCATCGGGCTTCAGTTCTTGGTCCACTACTCTTCTCCAATTTTATAAATTGACATTCCCTCAGTCCTCTCACACTGCTCATTGATCATGTATGCAGATGATATTGTGTTATATTTCAGCTCTCTCTCCATCACCACTGTTAATTCACAGCTTTAGAAGGATTTCTCCCTGGTCCAGGCCTGGCTTATCAAAAGCAAACTGATCTTTAACTCCTCTAAGACCCAAGCAGTGCTGCTTGGGTCTCAGGCCAGACTCCAGTCTTGTACGCTACCCCTTTCTATTTTATGTCAGGACAGGTTCCCCCATATCAGCAGTGACAGACTTTAAATATCTCGATCACCCTGGGCCCTGCTCTGGATTGCTCTTTTTCCATACGTCCTCTGCTTGCAAGGCAGTTTATTTAAGATTTGGTCTAGCTTACCATGCGAAATGTGCCCTTATGCCCAAGCTCAGACTTGCCATCTCACAGAGTGTCCTCCACCATTTTCAATATGGACAGCTTATTTTTTACCATGCCTCCAAAACAGTTCTAAGCAAGTGGGAGGCATCCTATAGTAACATCTGCAGCGTCTCCCTAGCCTCCTTGCAACTCACGCGTCACTGTTCCCTTTATGCTTCCATGGAATGGCTTGCCCCTTCTGTAGACTAATCCTGCTTCCTGTGGTGCTTTATTTATAAACTACAAAGATCTCCTGCACCTCCTATATCCCTCTGCCATGCCATATCAGGCCTGCTTGCTCAGATCCACTGACGCTACCCTTCTCCAAGTTCCCAAGTGCTCATCTACGATGGGGGAACTGCCCTAAGCAAAACTCAAGTGCAAATGAGATCAGACATCACAGCTGGACTATCTTGTGTAAATAACTTGTAGGTCAGGAGTAGATACCTTAGTAGTCTTTATATTGTTTTTTTTTCTTTCTAAAATGTAATGAGGAGACAGATTTAGGTATTTTGGAGTAGCTACAGCTATCTAAGCTGGGCAAGTGCTGTATACCGCTTGAAACAACCAAGTACTGTCACTTTCTGCATACCTTTAGCTTTTGAAAATTAGCACTGGTAAAAGCAGCCTCTAACTACAGCCAGCACATAGGATTTCAAGATTAGCTGCTATAAAGACGGGACCAGGCAAATTTCAGGTCTTGTTATTGTCATAGGGAGTGAAAAGAGGTGAAATAATTTAAATGCTGAGTGATGAGAAAGAACAAAAATATGCAGAATGCAGGAAGTGGTACAAAAAAGCGGCAGATATTTCCAGTGTAAATACACATACAATTAAAAGCCTCGACCCCAGCACGAAGAATCGTGTGTGTGTGTGTGTGTGTGTGTGTGTGTGTGTGTGTGTCACGCAGTGGTGGTGGGATAACCAGCCTAAGAATGTTTCAGTTAATTGGCACTACATTCTTTTTTTTTTTTTTTTTTAATAATACATTTATTTGTAAGGCGCCTTATGTGTTGCTAAGGCACCTAACAATATCAAAACAGAACAAGATCATACAAACATCAAATCAGTTAAAATCACATAACAGTAAATTAGAAAAAAAAAAACATTCAATTTGCTGAGAAGGCTTGGAGCCACAAAAAGGTTTTTAAGCCCTGCTTAAATCCCTCCACAGTTGTGCACTCCTGTAACCGACTGGGTATAGAATTCCAAAGGGTGAGGCCTGCAGAGGCAAAGGCTGTTGCATCAGATGATTTCAAATTTACCCTTGGGATCTCTAGCAGCCCTTCGTTGGCCGAGCAGAGTGATCGACCAGGGCAGTAGGGGACCAAGAGCTCTTTCAGATAGTCTGGGCCCTGTCCGTGGAGGGCTTTGAAAGTCAGTAAACCGACTTTAAAGGTGATCCGCCACTGTACTGGCAGCCAGTGCAGTTCGTGTAGCACCAGAGAAATATGACAGGATCGAACAGATCCTGTCAAAAGCCGGGCCGCCGCGTTCTGCACCAGCTGCAAGTGGTGGATTTCTACCCCAGAAAGCCCTAGGTAGAGGAAATTGCAATAATCCTAGTACGAGGACGCAAAGGCGTGGACCAGAGTAGGGAGGTCGTCAGATGGAACCAGATGCCTAATCCTGGCGATATTCCTAAGATGATAAAAGGATGTTTTGACAATAGCCGACACCTGAGAATGCAGGGTCAGTCCATCATCAAAAATTACCCCCCAGGTTACGCACCCGTTCAGGAGTCGGGAGTGAGACGCCGCCAGGAAAAATTAGAGAGGGCGCACCAACACCCAACACCCCTATCTGACGACCTGGGTCCACAACCAATACCTTAGTTTTTTCAGAGTTCAACTTCAGCCAACTGGAATCCATCCACTCCTGGATTTCTTTCAGACAGTTATTAAAGACCGAGAGAGCTCCGTCCTGGTCGGGTGCAAAAGAAAGGTAGAGCTGGGTATCATCTGCATAGCAGTGAAACCTCAGCCCATACCTTCTTACAATGTCTCCGAGGGGTAGCATATACACCGCGAACAACATGGGTGACAGCACTGAGCCCTGAGGCATCCCATATGACAGAGGAATTGGGCATAAAGAATAAACCCCAGACACAACTCTCTGTGTTCTGCCCATGAGAAAAAGATGTAAACCATCTGAGGACTGTTCCCGACAGTCCACAGATATGCCTCAGGCGTCCTATCAACACCACATGGTCCACGGTGTCAAAAGCTGAAGAGAGATCCAGAAGGACCAAGATGGTACAGTTCTTCCGATCTCTCGCCATCAGAAGATAATTTAGCACCCGAACCAGTGCTGTCTCGATACTGTGTCTCTCATGAAAACCGGACAGGAGCAGTTCATAGATGTCATGGATGGTCAAATGGTTTTCTGGTTGAGCTGCCACTATTTTCTCAATCACCTTCCCTAAAAAGGGAAGGTTAGAGATAGGTCTGTAGTTTGCATGGCCGTCAGGGTCCAAGGTAGCTTTCTTCAAAAGTGGTGTCACCACCGCCTCTTTCAGGGAGCTGGGAAACTCTCTAGATTCCAGGGAGCATCAGACTATCCGCACAATGACCGGACCGATGACATCAATGCAACCCAAAATTAGGGAAGCTGGTCCAGGGTCCAAACTACAGTACGTAGGGCGCACACTTTGGATAATCTGCATGACATCCATGAACTCCAGTTGACTGAAGGTACTCCAGGAAGGCTGAGGTACAGTGACCCCATACTGATCAAAAGCAACACCTATAGAGTGTGTTGGCTGGAGTGCCGCCCTGATGTCAGCCACCTTATCTGTAAAGAATCGAGCAAGCTCATCGCACTCTAATTGCGAAAAAGCTTTCTGAACATGGAGACAGGCTGGGTTGCACAGTTTGTCCACAGTTCAAAAAAGCTGAGCTGGTCGATTCTGAGCAGCCACAATCTCCCCAGACAGGAATTCTGTCTTCTTACAAATGAGTGCAGATTGATAGACTTGATAATGGTCCATCAATCTAAGGTGGTCGGCATCAAGGGCGGACTTGCGCCAGCAACGCTCTAACCTTCGTCCCAGTCTCCGCATCTCCCTCTAAGTCCCATCAAACTAGGGGGGACCTGGGGCGAAGGGAGAGAGGGTGAACATGGATTGGAGCAATGGAATCCAGAGCCACTGAGATGGCTAAATTATAATTATAATCTGGGTCATTGCTTGCCAATGAGAGGGACGAGAGATCAAGTGCCGCCACTAGGCCATGAGAACTTATATTCCATAAAGGGTGGTGCCTAGCCATCTCCACAGGGGTAGGCCTACGAGGGAGGGTGCTAAAACTATAAACCCCACGGTGTAATGATCAGACCGCCCAACTGGTTCCACCCCCAAGTCAGATGTTTCGATCCCTGGGAGAAAGATTAAGTCAAGAGAGTGTATGTGTTTATGAGTAGCAGTGGAAACCACCTGTGTAAGGCCCAGAGATGTCATTAGCTGGAGGAAGTGATGACCAAATTGCGAGAGTTCGTCATCGACCCAGGCATTGAAGTCACCCAGAACCATCAGTCTGGGTGACACAAATGCCATTTCGACGACTAAGTCCGCCACTTCCTGAAGGAATCGCTTCTCATCACTGGGTGGACGATAGATGAGGGCGATTTGATAGCCTACACCTGCTACAACGGCACACTCAAAAGACTCAACCTCCTCAACTAATACCCTCGTGAGGTTAAGTTCAGTCTTGAAACAGACCGCAACCTGCACCCCCCCCACCCCCGCAATCCAGCCTCGGGCGGTGTATCACCGAGTACCCAGCTGGAGTCACAGCCTCCAAAATGGGGCCAGAATTTTCATCCAGCCAGGTCTCGGTGATACTTGCCAGGTCCACGGTTTCAACAAGGTTTGCAGTAATTGCAGCCTTGTTCTTAATAGACCTGGCATTGCACAACACCACCCGAGTTGGACGAAACTCCCGGGCTGCCCGAGCCATCTGCCTACCACAATCAGTAGTGCCCTTGGATATGGGCACCAGACATGGAGGACCACGATCTGGATTCCATATCGCCCCAGGGCATCTCCTGGATCCTACCACCCCAGTACGGTGCCCTCCCTCGTTCATCCTCCACTGTTCGTATTCCCCCGCCCCCTCCTTCTCCTACGCATAATACCCAGCGCTCTACAGTGCTGGTCAGTTACAAACTGGAGAGGAGGAGTGGAGAAAGAGTGGAGGGCACGGAGAGCAGAGGATGAATAGTGCACAACTGTGGGGGCTGGCATCCAACACATTCTACACCGCTAACAGATAAATAAAACTAACTAAAAACTAATAAATTCCCCCCAATCCAACCCCAACCAAAACAATTATCCCAAAATGTAAACTATAAATCACAATAACAGAATAGTAAATAAATAAATAAAGTAAAAGCAAATCCCACAATTACTCAAATAACCCACCCTAACACAATATAAAATGCCCTTTAAAAAATATTGGCCTATCCCACATATGCTGAATCAGTCACTCCTGCACTTGATTTTAGAAAAACACTGCAATCCTCCCTCGTATAATACCATTAGTAACAATCCCCCCCCAGTCCTCTCACTGCCCAGAAAGTCCAAGTCCACAAAAGAGTTCTGAATTTGTTTCAATCCCCTCTTGCAGCTGTACATAATAATATTATACTAACATACTAAAATGCCAGCAGAATAGGCTTAACAATCTTTCGTGTCTGCTCATTTGGTCAGCCCCCACCCTGGGAACTGACCTTGCTGCCCCCCTCTCCCTCTCTGGCTTCTCCCTTCCCAGTCCCGGATAGTCTTGCTGCATTGGATTTTACTTCCAGAACCCTTCCCCTGTAACTATCCGACCCCCTCTTGAACCCCTAGAAACATAGAAACATAGAAACATAGAAGTTGACGGCAGATAAGGACCGCAAGGCCCATCCAGTCTGCCCATTTCTTTTTCTACCTTATAAATGTGCCATCGGCCTTTGCTCTGTCAGTGACCTATCTATTCATAGTCATTTGTATTGCTCCCTTATGCCTATCCCATGCCTGTTTGAAGCCCTGCACTGTATTCATAGCCACCACTTCTTGTGGTAAGCCATTCCATGCATCTACCACCCTTTCTGTGAAAAGAATTTCCTCATTCCCCTTAATCGGCCTCCTCTAATCTCATGCTGTGTCCTCTTGTCCTGCTATTTTCTTATATTTAAACATGTTAGACTCTTTCACCTTGTTTATGCCCTTAAGGTGTTTAAATGTCTCGATCATATCACCTCTCTCCTCCTTTTGCTCAAGGGTATACATATTGAGCTCCGTTAATCTGTTCTCATATGTCTTCTGATGCAGTCCCTGCACCATTTTGGTTGCCCTTCTCTGGACTGCCTCAATTTGGTTAATGTCCTTGTGAAGGTGTGGCTCCAATACTGCACATGTACTCAGATGGGGCCTAACCAATGTCTTGTACAGAGGATTATTACCTCTTACGACTTCAGATAGCCCCTACTAATACACCCTAACACCCCCTAGCCTTACCTACTGCTTTAGAGGTCTGCTTGATGATTTTAGGTCATCAGTGATGATGATGCCCAAGTCTCTTTCTTCCTTTGTGACTGCTAGCCACTCCCTCCCAGCCTACAAGTGGCTTCAGGGTTTCTCTTCCCTATGTGCATGATTTTGCACTTCTTGCATTAAATCCCAGTTGCCACTCTTCTGACCATTCTGCTAGTTTATCCAGATCTCTTCTCATTCTGCCCACCCCATCTGGATCATCTACTCTGTTGCAGATCTTGGTGTCATCTGCAAACAGACAAGCCTTACCCTCTAGTCCATCTCTTGAGGTCACTAATGAAGATGTTGAATAGGACTGGCCCCAGGACTGATCCCTGAGGTACCCACTTGTGACTTGCATCTCTTCTGACTGTATACCATTTACCACCACTCTGTTTTCTGCCAGTCAACCAGTTTGCCACCCAGTTGACCAACTTCTGACCCACCCCGAGCCTACCTAGCTTATTTATCAATCTTCTATGTGGAACAGTGTCAAAAGCTTTGCTGAAGTCAAGGTAGGCGACATCAACTGCTCCCCCTTGGTCCACCACTCTGGTTACCCAGTCAAAGAAATCTATGAGATTAGTTTGACAGGACCTTCCTTTTGTAAACCCATGCTGTCTTGGATCCTGTGCCCCTATGGATTCCAGGTGTTGCACTATCCTTTCCTTAAGGAGTGCCTCCATAATCTTGCCCACTACTGAGGTAAGACTGACGGTCTGTAGTTCCCGCCTCCTCCCTGCTACCACTCTTGTGGGTGGGATCACATGAGCCCTTCTCCAGTCTTCTGGGACCTCCTGTGCTCAGAGACTCACTAAACAATTCTGCTAATGGCTCTGCTAGTTCCTCCTTTAGCTCCTTAAGTACCCTGGGATGTATGCCATCAGGTCCCATTGCCTTATCCACCCTGAGCTTAGCAAGCTCTTGTAGGACCCTTTCTTTTGTGAAGGAGTAGTGCTCACCTCCTCCCCTGTGTCCATGATGCTGAGCTGTGGGCCCTGCCTACCTTCTCTTCAGTAAATACTGAGCAAAAGTATCATTTAGGATAGATGCCTTACAGGGTCCTCCTCCTCAATGCTCCCTTTTCTCCATTAAGCTTTAGCACCCCCCTCTGGACTTTCTCCTTTCACTAATGTATCTATAGAAAGTCTTGTCACCTTCTTTTACTGTTCGTGCTAGTGTTTCCTCAGTTTGGGACTTTGCCTGCCTTACTGCCTTACCTGCTTCCCTTAGGGCAGTTTGGTATGCCTCCCTATCTTCATCCCGCTGTGTTCCTTATATTTTCAGAAGGCCAGCCTTTGGGCTCTGACCTTTCCTGCCACTGTATTTGAGAACCAAAGTGGTTTCTTCTTTCTTGTACTTCCTTTTCTGTCTAAATACAATGGATGTTGCTCAAGTATTGTATCCTTAATGCTTGCCCACTTTGCCTGTACCTCCTCACCTGTGTGTTTCTTTTTGCCAGGGCTAGCTTAACTCTGTTGGCCATCTTATCAAAGTCAGCTCCTCTGAAGTCCCATATTTTTGCCTTGGAATGGGATGATTTAGATGTAGTAGCCAAATTGAACCATACCATGTGATGGTCACTGGCCCCCAGGTGACCTTCTACCTGGAGATCTGTGATCCCTTCTTTGTTAGTCAGTACTAGATCTAGGATAGCCCTCCACCATGTCTGCCTCCACCAGCCCCCTGGGCAGCGCATTCCATGGCTCCACCACCCTCTCAGTGAAGTGGCACCTCCTCCTTTCTCCCCTGAATCTCCCCCCCCCAGCTTCCACCCATGCCCTCTAGTTGCCCCTTCCTCTCGGAGCACCCTGACGCCCTCCCTATTTACCCTTCATGTACCTGAAGACCTCTATCATGTCCCCCGGTCCATCCTCTCTTCCAGTTTGTACATATTTAGCTCTTGAGCTCTCCCCATAGGTCCTGTCCCTAAGCCCCAAATAATTTTGGTTGCCCTCCTCTGGACCCTGTCCAGGAGTTCAATGTCCCTCTTTAAATGTGGCCTCCAAAACTGCACGCAGTACTCGAGGTGCAGCCTCACCAAGCAGTTATACAGTGGGAGTATTACTTCCCTCCTTCTGGAGGTGATACCCCTAGCGATGCATCCCAGCATCCTGTTGGCCTTTGCCGCTGCCCTCCTACAAGTCTCTTGACATCCACCACCACCCCCGGGTTCCTCTCAGCCGTCGAAACTTGTAGCATCCCCCCCCCCCCGGTGTACACTTGACCTGGGTTTCTGGCTCCCAGGTGCAGTACCTTGCATTTCCCTGCATTGAACCTCAGCTTCCACTTTCTAGATCACCTTTCCAGAGCCTCCAGGCCACCTTCCCCTCCTTCCCATCCACCACCGCCCCCAGTTTTGAGTAATCCGCAAAGAGATTCCTCTACCTCCTGATACTCTTCCTTATGTCAGATACGTAGGCGTTGAACAGGAGGAGCCCAAGGACTGATCCTTGAGGGACCCCACTAATGACCCTCCTTGTGGATGAGACTATCCTGCCAACTACGACCCTCTGGGTCCGGCCCTGCAACCAATTTCCTATCCATCTGATAATCTGGTTCCCCACCCCCATTTCTCCCAGCTTATCTAACAGGCCCCCGTGAGGAACAGAGTCAAACGCCTTGCTGAAGTCCAGAAAGAGGACGTCCACTGGTCTACCCAGGTAGAAGGCACTCGTCACACAGTCATAGAACTCCACAAGGTTTGTCTGACACGATTTCCCGGGGACGAATCCATGCTGTCTATCGTCCAGGCACCTCAACTTTTCCAGGTCCCCCACTAGTCTCTCCTTAACAATGCCCTCCATCACCTTGCCCACCACTGATGTCAGGCTGAAGGGCCTGTAGTTCCCCGCCACCTCCCTTGCTCCCTCCTTGTGGATAGGCACTGTATGCGCCACCTTCCAGTCCTGGGGCACGCACCCTGTCCTCAGAGGGATGCTGAAGAGCTCCACTAGGGGTTTTGCCAGGACATCCGGCAGTTCCTTCAGCACTCTGGGATGTAATTTATCTGGCCCCTGTGCTTTCTCCATCTTAAGGGACCTGAGGGCTTTCCTCACTCTCTCTCTCTGCTGTGATTTCCACCTCCGCTACCTTGTCCTCCAACTTCCCCCCCCCCACCTGCCAGTGATGCCCCCTCCCCAGACCCGCCGATTGGTAAGGGTCCCCCCCTCCTCAGTTTCACCGTCTCTTCCCATGTATGATGCAGCCCCCCTATTTTCCTTGGTGAAAACTGAGGTGAAGTACTCATTTAGTACCTCAGCCTGCTCCCCTGGATCTTGTGCCCATCCTTCCCTTGTTTTAATCCTGCTAATCTGCCCTTTCACCCTTCAATTTTCCCCAATGTATCTAAAGAACCCCTTGTTCCCTCTCCTAATTTCCCTGGCCAGGTTCTGCTCCTTCCTTGCCTTAGCCGCCCTCACCACCCTAGTGGCCCTTCTGGCCATGAGCTCGTATTCCCCTCAATCCCTTTCACTCCTTGAGCACTTGAATTGCCTATAGGCTGTCTTCTTTCCCCTCACCACCTCCTGAACCTCCCTGGACCACCAGCAGGGTTTTCGGGCCTTACCACATTTTCGTCTTACTCTTGCGCAGGTGCTGGTAGCATCCTGCACCCCCCTCCTGATGATTTCCCACCTACTGTCAGCGTCCATGTCTGGCCCAATCCCATCCAAGTGCTCCTTAAAGATCCTTTCCATTTCCTTGAAATCCGCCCTCCTGAAATCAGTTACCTATATCTTAGTGCAGTCTTGTACCCCTCCTAGGTTTAGGCAGAACCAGACCGTGGCACGGTCACTCCCTGCCAACAGGTCCCTTATCTCCAGGCCCCCAATCTGGTCACTGTCTGCCAGGACCACATCCAGTATCCATACCTCCCTGGTCAGTTTCCCCACCTGCTGAGTTAGGAACGCGTCCTGAAAGACATCCAACAACCTCTGTTCCCTGGCCACCGAGGATGTCATAGTCTCCCAGTCTGTTCCTGGCAAGTTTAAGTCCCCCAACACCACCACCCTTCCCCTGCCCAATCTGCAGTGTCTCCCAATATCTAAAAACAGACTCTTCTCCAGCTCCTCCGCCAGTGCAGGGGGTCTATACGCCACTCCTATTTTTATTCTTTTGCGCCCCCCCCCCTTGTTATCATGGTGACCCAAATCGCCTCCGCAGTTCCCTCTGCCTCTCCTCCTCCTATGGGATACGCAGTTTTTGACTATTATTGCTACTCCTCCTCCCTTCCCTCCACCCTGTCCTTCCTGAACATGGTGTAACCTCCAGGTTCAGGTCCCGTCGTGCCCTGCGGTGGCCCAGGTCTCAGTGACCGCTGCCACATCCACCTCTCCCTCAGTTAGCATCGCCTGAAGCTCAGGCATTTTATTGGCCAAGCTCCTGGCATTTAGCAGGACTACCTTCCACCCTTTTCCTATACTTTCATTCCCCTGCTCATGTTCCCGTGGGGATTCTGTCTTCCCCTGGTCTGTACCTTACCAGTCAGCCTTTTCCCACATTCCTCCAGCTCTCCAGGGGGGTGGAGACAGAGTCCCTCCTTTATCGGAACCCCCCCCGCCAGCCTTTTCTCCCATCCCTCCCCCCTTCACAAGTATAAACCCCACCTTTCACTAACAAACCCCTCTATTTTCAACTTAAGGTTTTCCTTCCCCTCCAAATTAAGATGGAGCCTGTCTCTAGAATATATATATCCCTTATCCTCCCAGGTCTCCCCAGTCCCCCATCAACCCATACCCTCTGGCACACACTCCCTGAGCAACTGGTTTATCTCCCTAAGCTTCCTTTTGCGTTTCCCCACTAGCCCTTGGCACCGGCAAGATTTCCGAGAAGGAAATCATGCATCCTATGTCATGACAGACCCTGGCAAGCTCCCTGAACCTTGCCTGTATCTCTAGCTCGCTGTTACCCTCAATGTCATTGGTACCCAGATGGACCAGTATGTCCAGGGAACCTCCACAATCCTTTGCCAGCTGATATACCTCATGCTTGGCCCTGTGCACCGTTAGTCCAGGGAAGCATTTTGTTCTAACCGGGCAGGCTTCCCCTTCCGTATCCCATTTGATACCCCTGATCATGGAATCACCCAACAGGAGCACTCTGACTGCTCCTTTTCCTCCAATTCCTCCCCTTCCATGTCCCTCATCCTTTCTACTGGCCCCTCCCCCCAGCCGGCTCCTTGCTCCTCCCCCTCTGGGGCTACCTACACCCTCCTTACTTACACCTGGCCTCCCCCTCCTATGCCTCTCCTCTCTCTCTAGTATCCTTCTGTACCCTGCACTTCTCGCCACTGCTCGTGACTGGTCCTTCCCCCTGATCTGCTAAACTAGCCTGGCTCATCCTCCCTCCTTCCCATCTCCATTCAGTCCCTCCATGCATGCCGTGCTCCCTTGGCCTAAACCTACAGCTCCCTTTACTGTATCCTCCTTGTACTTGTGGTCCTTCTCCTTTTCGCCTCAACTAGTCCTTCTCCTTGCGCTTTCTTCCCTCTACCCCTCCTGCTCCGATCCCCTGCTCCCCCCATTTTCCTGCATTCCAAGTTCCCCCATTCCTCCTGCTGTAAATAATAATAAAAATGTTACCCCCAAGTCCTCTCACAATCAGAAGGGCAGAGTAAGTTCAGGCACTCTCACTGCCTGACCTAAAAATCATATTCCACAAAATAAAATAGAAGCACAAAAGACGTACAGTACAAAAAAAGAAAAAGAGCTAAAATAAGTCAAAGAAAAATGTGGACACCCAGGTCCTCTCACCACCAGGGTTCTACCATAAAAAAATCAGTTTTAAACCACACAGAGGATGCAGTTAATTCTTGATATCGTTGTCCATAAAGTGCAGTCAAGTCATAATCCAGCACAGGGGAAAGGCCAAAATATATCCAAGCAGAATCCTGTCCATAAGAAAATTAGCAGCAAACCAAAGAAATCTAGGTCGCCCCCAATCCTGAGCCACAACTTAGGTTAGGGAAGGCCAGTCAAAATTCAGATAAATCCAGTTTTCCTCAAGGCTTCCCCACTCCACCAGGCCACAGCGACTCAGTCTCTCCCCGAGCAGAAATCCTTGTGCCCAAAGTCAAATCCACACAATACCAGCTCACTCCAGGGAACAACAAGCAGGTCCAAGTATAAAAACCAGGAGCAGATTTAAAGAAAGTGGATGCCCACCCCCACTGCCACAAACAGGCCCCGGTCACTCCCGAAACCTGCAGCTACAGAAACCTCAAAACTAGGCCATCAGGACCAATCTCGAGGCCTCTTAGGAATGGCCACGGATAATGCCTCCAGCTCCCTGGAGCAAAATCTAGCCAACTCCCGCTGGTCCCTAGGATCGGGTATAGCCCTAGAATCGGTGGAAATTCAGGGAGCAACCCCACTCAACTCTGCCCACTGGAAATCACAGCCCTCGGGTCTCGAAGCAGCTTACCTGAGTCAAATCTCCAGCATGTTAATCCAATCAAAAATGGATTTTGGCATCGAAAACGGCGTCAGCAATAAACACCAAAAATACCTTCCAAAAATAAGAAGGGTAGTCTGGGCAATGAAACCGGCAACAAACCTGTAACAGATCGCCAATTAAAGACGCTGATTGCATCAAGGCAACTCTCTACTCCACAATTGCCTTCCACATGTTAGGAGATAGCCCGAGCAAAAAATAACAACGGACTGCCACTGCACAAGTTCTTTACGGTGGCTACGTGACTTCTTGCTGCAATTATGCACAAAAGTGCCAAAAAAAAAATAAAATAAAACTTAACTAAAAATGAACACAAAAAACGAATGTTAAAATTTTGCCACACAAGAACTATTGTGAAGGCTGACCCAGCGTGGCCGCCATCTTGAATACCATAACTGCCTGTCATATTTTTTCCCCCGTGGCCAGCCCTGAGCTCGGTGGTGGCATACTGCCTCACCGCCCACTAGTTGGGACAGTACTGAACCCTCCCCAGGAGGGAAGAACTGCCCAACGACAGCTCAAGTCCTGCTTCTCCCTGCCGACCCCCCCCCCCATGACCTGGGCCCATTCCACTGGTATTACATTCTGTTTGACAGTTCACTACTCGAACATCACCACAGCCAATGCTCACACACTAAATGTAACAATAATCTTAAAATTTGCACAAAAGGTACACATGATGACAATAGGTGGAGGCTATCGCTTGCTACCAAAAAGTAAGTGCTTCCATTTTTTTTGTTGCTATTGCTAATTGTGGCCTCATTGTCCTAGTACATTACCTGTAGGCAGTGTTTCCTTCACCTAATAGGTTTGCCAGTTAGGTGGCAGAACCGGGGAAAAGCAGTTCATTATGATCTGTATTCATAATTTGTTACATTACTTCATAGAACGGTGTTGCTCATGCAGCATTTAATCAAATTTAGGTGAGCAGTTTTCAGTGCTGAATTTCATCCGGCACAGCGTAACACAAGCTGTGTATGATGAGTAAGTTAATGTGCCCAAAATTCTAGTACTCTCCAGAAGTGTGTCTATACAGATTTGTTCACAATTTGATAAGTGGGCTGGCTATATAGCCTAGAGGTTAGAGCAGTGAGCTGTGAACAAGCATGGTACATCCTGTAGACCTGGGTTTGATGCCCACAACCTCCACTTGCATATTGTGTGACCCTGAGCAAGCCACTTAACCTCTTTGTGCTCCTGGGATGCACAAGGAAATGCGCTTCAGCTCAGTATACCTTTCCTGCCCAAAACTTATAAGGGAAAAAAAAGGTACTAGAAAGTGGTTTAAGCTGGTCCGGTGGCGCTGAGGGCTGAGGCACTGGATGCCACACCTCGCACTACACCTGTGGCCTGGGTTCGGGGAATGGACTCGGGTCACTGGGGGTTGGTTGGGGAGGAAGGATTGAGCTATCTCAGTGGATGCTCTCCTTGGGGGGTTATCAGGCAGCGATCGGCGCCTGCAGTGTTGCTGCTGGTGGAAGCACAGGCGGCAGGTGCAATGGCTCCTCAAAGGAGTCGGGGTGGGGAGGGCATCTGAATGCTTGACGACAGCATGCGCAGGCACACTGTCTGCCTGACGCAAGTCCTTCTGCGTCGGCGCCCTCAGGGGTAGGGACAAAAAAAAAACCCAGGAGAAAACCAAAGGTAAAATCTCCCAGTAGCAGGCATCATGACAGTGGGTTCCTGGTACATCATGGCCCATTCAACAAAACCGGAGGATTTGTGTCCATGCATATTGTATAAACTTGATTCTCAGAATGAGTAAGCCACAACCCAGACTGGGCAGTATTCAGGGGTAGGGCACACTGGACTTCATTTGATTCTGAAGAGTCACTCGCCAGGAGCTCCCTAAAAATAACTAGACTCGTACAGTTAGGCAAGGTTCAGCAGTTTATATCTTGTATCACAAAATAAGCCAGCACTATAAGTGTGGCATCCATAGAATAATATAGAAGCAACAGTGTGATACAAGGAAATTATTCCAGCAAGGGGTTCTAATATCCTTTTAAACAATCCAAGCATAGCTTGGGCGGTTTTTGAGAAGTCTTTTCGAACCCCTTGGAATTATTTTGTTGTAAACTATTGCTTCTGTTCTATTTTTTGTTCTGCTTGGATCGGTATTTAAATTAACCTTCCCTGCCCCCCCAATAATGGGGTTTATATAAAAATAAAGCTACATCAACAAGGAACCACCCCAAATAAAGCAGTGCATAGGGCCAGGCAGCATACAGTGTAAGACGAGAAAAGGGCCTTGCACATGCAATCCACTGCAGGCATACAAAAGCTCCACAAGGAAGGATATTTTGAGCAGAGTTTATTAAAAACTTCCATATACAGTATATGCTTGTGCTGGGCATATTGCCCAAAAAGTGCAAAGTGCTCCCTGATAGCAGCTAATAACCTCCAATGCCATTTCGTACCCTTGCGGGCACTTTGTCAAGGGTGATAAAATACCCAGAAGGGTATGAATGGGTGCTTTATCAACAGTGATAAAGTACCTGCAAGGGTATGAAGCTGCATCGTGAGGTTATTAGCTGCTGCCGAGGAGCACGTTTTTTGCAATATGCCCCTCACAAGGATATTTTATATAGATATATATATGTAAGTTTTTATTAAACTTCCTTGTAGTGCTTTTGCATGCCTATGGTTAATTGCATGTACAAGGACTTTTTGTGTCTTAATAAATGCCAGCCTTTGGCTGGAACTTTCCTTTGCTCACTCATAACGAGGTTTACATCAAGATGACACTCCACGATTTGGTACTGGTTAAAAGAAATGGCATGGTAACTGAACTTGCTGCAATGACGAAGAAGCATTCACCAGGCCCTCTTCTACTGCCGCTGGCAAAAACTATTAAGATTTACATTGACGTCAATTTGTGCTGCCAGACAAGGTTATGGACCGTCCCAGAACTTCCTCCCGGGAATTCAGTAATGGAAGCTGGTTAAACAACTGAATAAACAAAAAAAAAAAAAGAAGCTGGAAAATACGTACCTTTTTACACAACATTTTGCTGAAGATTTTTTCTAAGAACTACTTATTTATGATTTATAGAAGTTTCAAAAATGCCTTTTTCACACAGTATGTCAATTGCCATTCATGTTTCAGATGTTGAAACTGCAATTTGTTTTGTGAAAAAACAAATCGGGCATAGTCATTTTTTTGAGATTTTGTCAGCACTATATTTCTGTCCGCTGTCCAGTTTTCTCTGTGTGGCCACATCACCCCCAGAATGAGGTTATGCAAGGGAGCTGTCAATGTTTTACATACAGCAACAAGGAAGTCTGGGTAAATCATAAATTTGACTTAAATGTTCCTTACTCAGAGGTGCAGTCTCTTACTTCAGTAGTGGTGACTGCAGTATAGCATCTGATAAGGGGATGTACATAGCAAGGCATTGTGGGTACAATAAAAAGCTATTTCTCAATTTCCTTACTGTGGGGTACAGTCTCTTATTTCTGTGGTAACTTTGACAATATAAGCTCTCAAATGTTTATTTTCCAAACAAGGCGTTGTACGTATAGTATCTAGCTAACAATATTTCTTTACTGAGAGATGTAGTCTGCTATTCCTGTAATTAGCACAGAAATATAATAGCCTGTATACTATGCATGATGTCACGGTTGGGGGCTGCAGCACTGAGGAAAAAAAAGGGGGCATGGTCATGCAAATGAAGCAGAGCACAGAAATAAAATGATTTTTTTCATGGAAAACTGCACTTTTTGGCAGTTTGACTGGCAGGAGACTGATTCAGAACTCCTACAGGTTACTACTCCCATGTGCTATGGCAAACCTCAGAAAATTGCTTTAAATGTGTACTGAATAAAAGTAAAAAACAAAACAAAAAAAAAACAGTGTGATTGCATCCCCAGAGTCAGACTGCCCCACTTGGATACTGGGAAATTCCCAGGTGAGCCCCCTACTGGTCAACTCCTGCCCATCTTTCAAACACAGCAAATCCTTGTATATGATATATTTTCTCTAAATTGCATTTTCTGGTCATTGTAATTAAATATAAGATGCATTCACAGAGCCAGTATACAAAATGTAACTGTAATGCTGCTAGAAGTACAGTATGTCGCACCAGGCCTCCCTCCATGCATTTTCCAGGTGGGCCCTGAATACTGTACCATCTTTCCAAGTTCTTCTGTTGATATGTTTCTGCCACTTGGAACTTCATTGGGGATCTTTTTGTTATCATACGTACCGTACACTATTGATTGAATTTCATTTTGTTGCACGATGCTGGTCTACTAGTGTGTGACTGTCTGTGTAGTAGCATCTGAGGAAGAGACAGGTTTGTCAGAGTGAGTGAATGAGAGAGAGAGAGAGAGTGTGTGTGTGTGTGTGTGTGTGTGTGTGTGTGTCCAAATTATAACTTATTTCCCAAAGGCATCAGTCTGAAGCAAACTGCTTGAACCATGAATAAGATGATTAGAGATTAATAAAGGAGATATTGGAGGTTGGTGTTGTTAGTTAAAACCTACTTTTTACGCTTGAACTCTCTTGTTTTAGCACCAGTATGCTGCTCATCTCGATGCAATCTAGCAGTGTTGGCCTGCTTTGGATTTTTTGTCCTGTACGCTCTACGTGTGAACCTCAGTGTTGCATTAGTGGAGATGGTAGAAACGAATGTGAGCAGATCAGTGAACACAAGTGCCAAACTGTGCCCAGAACATTCCAACTCCACCAGCATTCATCATAATAAGACTGTAAGATTTACGTTTTCTTTTAATCTGTTTTAACAGCTTTTTTTTGGTTATTTTATGTTTTTCCACATGAATTGCACACACTGTTGAAATGAAGTTCCATGAAATATCACGAGTTACATGGCACTTACAATGAAGTTTCTAGCCTATACAGTAATATCACACATGTGAGGACATGCTATTAAATCTGTTTCAACTATTCCTTTTGTCTATTTCTTATTCAGTCAGAACACCCCCCCCCCCAAAATCGTTCTACCTCCTAGCCCCACCACCTGCTGTCATCCAGTGCAGTGGAGATTCTAGGAGGCGTGAGGCCCTAGAATACGTGTACTGTCACCCTTGCAGCTGCCATTTTCCATCTGCTGTTTGTATCCCACGGTTCCTCCTGACCCTTCCTCCTCTCATGTGACAGGCAAATGCCTCTTGTGACCACACCTGTGCCTAGCAAACCGCTGCAGAAGAGCAAACTCCCTGGTCCACTGCAGGAGTCACGGAGGCAGCAGAACATGGCGTTATCCCTCCATGGAGTAGTAGTCGCTGCCAGACCTCACTGACCAGACCCTGCTCCCTGAGTTTGTTTCCAAACATAGAAACATGGACAGTGATGGCAGAAAAAGACCACTGATCCATCTAGTCTGCTCAGAATTCCCTATCTACCCTGGGACTTGTTGTCCATGTAGGGCTGTATCCCTCCACCCCCAGCTCTCTTTCCTGCTGCTGCTCACCTGAGCAGCCACCAAACCCTTCAAAACCAAACCTGGGTCATGGACAAGTGGGCAGCCCCCAAATTTTGTAAGACATGAATAAACCATCTAACTGCAAAGTAGCTGCTATTAAAGGGCCTGCCTTCTACGTACTTTTGTGGCCATATTCAGAAACGTACCTGCGCCCCCTGCACCAT
This sequence comes from Neoceratodus forsteri, assembly GCA_016271365.2. Lineage (NCBI taxonomy): Eukaryota > Metazoa > Chordata > Ceratodontiformes > Ceratodontidae > Neoceratodus > Neoceratodus forsteri. The sequence continues at coordinate 793,541,153 of CM057449.1, forward strand.
TGTATAACTGGATCCAGAATACAGTACAGAAATGGCTGCCTCGAACCCATAGCCAATTTTAATTCATTTTATTGAAAACTCTGACTGTGTTGGCCTGTTTTTATTTGTGGTCACCTGATACCAAACCATGCTCACAGTCCTAAAATGCTGCTGAAACACCTGATAGGCTCATCCATGGGTGAGTTAGGTCCATTTTGACTGAGTTCAGCTAAACACTGCCTTTCATAGCAGAAAGCAAGCTGAGCTCGGTGAAGTACTTCATTTTTACAAATGAGCACCTTAACTTGTATAAATCCTGGTTTTGAGAGTCAAAGCCTTGATACTGGGCATGCACAAGCTGTACCCATGCCCAGTGTCATGGCGTGACTTTCAGAAGGATTTTGTAGTGGGTAGAACCCGAGAAAAAAATTGTGACTTTGCATTACCAGTTAGTGGTTGCCAGGTCTGCAACAAGGGAGTTACTGAGGCTGACCCATGCTGTACTGTCCTATCAACCCCCCCTTTGACTATTTGTACTCTCTTCAGAACTCCCTCCCTTGCTCAGATCCCCCTTCAATTGGGGCCATTGTGCCTCTGCCTGAGGTCTGTTTTCGGACCCCACTAGCGTTGTCGCCTACCCCAACAGACACTGCGCACTTTATTGTATTCTCTCATGATTGTCCACATATCATTGCATTACTCTGTGCTGTTAATGTGTTTGGTCACCACATTGCCACTACATCTGTAATGTTCCGTATATAACCGCATTATGTTTTGTATCTTTCTTCCTTCTGTACTACCCTACCCAGGGTTGCACCTGGAAATGAGCCTCTGCTCGGTGTGCCTTTCCCGGTTACCAATTTTTAAATTAATTAATGAAATAAATACTTATTATGGGTTATTTGGTTTGTGCATCACTGAAACCTGGTTGCCATCCAAGATCCCTGACTCATCCCTTATCCACCGGACTTCCACCTCTACCATCAAGACAGCAGCAGATGAGGCAGTGGTGTTGCCCTATACATTCATCAGTCCATCTCATGCACCATCTCCTTTCGGGAATCGATCCCATCATCTCATGAACTTATCATAGCCAGCCTGTCCCTCCCATCCTCCCTCCCGATCTTCAGTGGAGTGCTCCATGCCTTCCCTAGTCTCACTTTCTCATCACTAGTCTCTTGCATTGCCACAATCTCTACCCCCACTACTGCTGGCAAACTCATTCTTTAGGGGACTTCAATCTGGATTGGCTCTCCGCTTCCCATAAACCTGCTCTTCTCCAGACTGAGTCACTAAACCTTACTCAACTGATTTCCGAACCCACCAGCTATAATCCTCGCTCTTCCAGCCACTCCCTCCTAGACTGGGTGCTATCTTCCCATCCCCACCGCATCACTGCTGTCGGGGTTCTTCCTGATACACTCAGTGATCACTGCCTAACCTGTTGTGTCTGGAAGGTACACCTCCCCCACTTGGCCCCCAAATATATGTGGTCCCAGGCTCTCATTGCCCTTGACACTGATGCCATTTTCTTGGCTCTTGCTTCAGCGGACTGGTCCTCAGTATTCACAACACCAGATGTTTACTCTGCCCTCTGCTTCTTTACTTCTATCCTTACTAATACTTGGAATGGCCATGCCCCACTCAAAAAAGTCAGGGTTAAGCGTCGACATCACCCCTGGATTTCGACTGATCTCTTAACCTTGTGCAAGGCTCGGTACCGGGCCTGGGTCCAATTTATATCCTCCTGCTGCCCTTCAGACCTCCACAATTTAAAGGTCTTAGAAAAACATCTGCACAAAGGCAGTCCACTCTGCAAAGGCTGCTTACTTTAAATCCCACCTTCATACTAACCTAAATTCACCCTCATAATTCTGGTGCATCATCCACTCCCTTCTCAACCCCCCCTTCTAGTCAGCCCTCCCAACCATCACCGTAATCGGCTCCTCAGTCTCTGACCTCTCCTCCTTTGCTACTGTCTTTAACAAATTCTTTACTACTTGTGCGCTTGCTGATCATACCTCCCCTGCCTCCCCCCACTCTGGTCTGGTGGCTACAGTTTCCCTCTGATCTCACCGCAAGAAGTACTTCATGTAAACGAGGGCAGGGCTAAAGCTAAGATTTATTTATTTATTTATTTATTTATTAGAAAAGTCAGATTTACAACCTTTGAGTCATGGACTCATTTACAAAGGCACCTCGTCATGGGGTGGGGGGAGTAGACAGTTGCATAGTGTGGTTACAACAGTGAGAACAGTACAGGTGCAGAACATTAAACATAGAGTACACATAGATTACATAATAATGTTACTTATAATAGATTACATATACAAGGTACCCAAGGGTTACATTGGGGGTATAGCCCTGGACATACCTAGATAATACCGGAGAGGGTGGGTAGGGATGGGGGGTGGGTGGGAGGGATGGGGGAGGACATTGTCAAGTCATGGAGGCCTGACAGGAGAATCCCACAGTGGGATTAATTAGGTGCATCTACAGCAACGGCGTCAAAGAGATGGTTCTGGAGGGCGACTTTGAAGGGACCAATTTTGGCAATGTCTGTGATGCAGGGTGGGAGGGAGTTGAACCAAGCACAGGCTCCATAATGGAAGGACATCTGGGCTAGCAAGGTCTTGGTTCTGGGCACCAGAAAGGTGGCCTTGACAGAGCTATGGGTGGCAACAGATGAGGACGCACGCTGTAGGGAAGCAGAGACCCCCGGGGGGGGGGATAGCCCTAGAAGAGAATTTTTGGCGAGTAGAGAGGTCTGGTAGTGCAGATGCTCCTCAAAGGTAATCAGGTTGGTAGTGGAGTAGAGCAGGCAAGTGTGAGTGTGGCTAGGGGCCCTGGTCAGGAGCCTGCAGGCCTTATTGATTGAGAGCTGGATTTTAGTCAAGGCAGTATTGTCCGCTGCAGCGTAAATGGGCATGCCATAGTCCACTTGCGACAGGACGGAAGAGGTGATGGCCAACTGGAGGGCAACTTGGGGGAGGCAATCTCTATGACGGTGTAATAGGCTTATCCGAGACTTTATAGCGGATGATAGGGCATTGATGTGCGTGTGGAAGGTGAGAGCCGAGTTGAAAATGATGCCTAGATATTTGAAAGAGGTCACTTGCTCCAGTGGGTGCAGAGTGCAGGCTTTCCGGGCTTCAACAACAACAGAAACAATAATAATAAAACTCACGCATTATGAAACTCACAAGCTACTCAATAAAACAAGATATCCTGGAAGGTTTTAGGGTTTACTATTCAGCATTATACACCCAGAGTGCTGAACCAGAAGACGATAATTATACAAATTTTTTCCGAAAACTACAATTGCCCCAACTTACGGAAGAGCAGAAGACCGGGCTGTTGCAGCCTATTACTTCTCAGGAGATACTTTTCAGTATTAAAAACTCAAAATCAGGAAAAAGCCCTGGACTGGATGAGTAAACTCCGGAATTCTATAAGGACTTCTGGAAAGAACTGCTGCCCACACTAGGCAAGCTGTTCCGGGACATGCAGGAGGGGAAAACGTTGCTCCCACCTCGTTGGCAATATGCCAACATCTCAGCCATCCTAAAGCCTCATAAAAATCCTTTAAGCTGTGAATCTTACAGACCGATATCTGTTTTTGAATCAAAATTATAAATATTACGCTAGCATTCTAGCCAAAAGATTAGAAAACAGCCTTCTAAATATTAACAAAGATCAAGCTGGTTTCAATACTAAAAGACAAACCTCAGAGAATATTAAACGCACCCTTTATCTGATAGAAAAAGCTCAGAGAAATTGTACCCCACTGTTGCTGCTTAGTATGGATGCCTAGAAAGCGTTTGACAGGGTCTCCTGGAAATTTCTCAGATATACCCTGGAGGTTTTCAACTTCCCCAAGGAATTTAGTGATAGTATAGGTAAACTATATACTTTCCCCTGAGGCCATGGTTAAAGTAAACGGCACCTTCTCAGAATGTTTCCCTCTGATAAGGGGAACCAGATAGGGGTGCCCTCAATCCTCTTTGCTGTTTGTGCTATATGCAGAACCCTTGGCAAAGACAATCAGGGAGGAAGTTCAGATTACAGGGGTAACATATAGGGGAACAGAGCATAAAGTAGCTTTTTATGCGGATGACCCCTTAATCTATATGACTCATCCGGAGTCCTCCTTACCCAAATTGTTTGATGTCTTGGGGGAGGTTGAGAGACTAGCAGGCTAGAAGTTAAATACCAGTAAGACAGAGGTATTCGGATTTCAGTATGACCCGAGCCCGGTCATTGTCAGTTTCCCATTTCGCTGGACTGGAAACAAATTCCAATACTTAGGAATTATTATCCCGTATGGACTCTCCTCTCTATACAAGGTAAATGATGCTCCTTTAGTAACAGCCATACGGGAAGACTTGCAGAAATGGTTTCACTTGCTTCTCCCTTTCATTCAGAGAATTGATATCATACAGATGAATATCCTTCCCAGATTTTCATATTTGTTTCAAAATATCCCAGTTATGCCTAAAAAATCAGAATTCAAGAAATGGGATCAGTTAATCCTGAACTTCATTTGGCAGGGGAAAAAAAACAGGAAAGCATTTAGTGTGCTACAACTTTCTAAACAGGAAGGAGGCTGGGCCCTACCCAATTTAGAAAAGTACTGCTGGGCAGCTCAGGTGTCACATGCCCTACACTGGCTGGAGAGGCGATTGGATCCACATTGGAAAGACTTAGAAACCAGGAATGAGTCAGAACAAATAGAGAGGATACTTTTTAACATGACACCCAGTAGACTGAGACCTGAAATAGAATTAGAATTGGACTATACACAGTCTATAGTTAGAACTTGGGAAAAACATATTAAACTCTCAAAAGATCAGGTCATCCACAAAATGCTTGATGACCCTGCCTTTACACTGGGATGGTTGGACCACACTTTTAAACAGCGGCACAGGCTGGGGCTGAGACACATCTATCAGTATTATGAAGGTGGAGCTTTCCAATCATTCCAAAACTTGAAACGGAAAAATCAACTTAGACAGCAGGACCATTTCTATTACTTACAAAGCAGACACTATTGTGTGGGGAAGAGGGGGGCTTGGCCTGGAATGTTAATAGATGCACACCCTTTAATACAGATCATTATGTTGTTCGCACAATGATGTTCGCCTGAATAAATAAAGATTTTGATTGATTGATTGATTGATTGATTAATACAGATCATTATAGCAACCATAGAGGGGGACAATCCCAGATCACATTATTTCCTCTGAGTATACAGGTCCATTCAGTGGGATAATGGTTAGGCAGCTCAGAAAATACAGCATAGATGGGAGGATGAAATGGGCATATTAGCAGATGTGGACTAGAGGAACATCTATACTGTTCAACAAAAGGTAACTGCCTCACATTCATGGAAAGAATATGTTGCAGGGAAATTTGACAGCACTCATGGGTCAGGATGCTGGAGGGGCTGCGGGGAGGTTTGTGCCACCCACATGCACATCTTCTGGAGCTGTAAAGAACTCCAGAGCTTTTGGGAGACACTAGCGGTAGCCATTGCTGAGCTGTTCCCAGAAGTTGGAGACCTCACTCCCTCATGTGCTCTTTTGCATCCGTTTCAAGACCAGGTCCGCGATGCTCACACTAAGAAAATGTTGACTATCCCTCTATTAGCCGCCAAGAAGTCTATTTCTCGCAAGTGGTTGTAGAAAGAAGTATCAGCACAAAAGGAATGGGAGGATATTGTCCAACAAATATACTAAATGGAGAAATTAACAGCAAGCATTTATTTACCGACAAAACGATTTACAGCTTTTTGGAATAAATGGTTACTTTGGGTTATGGGACATCAAGCTGATATTATACCATGATAAGTTAGAGTAGGACTAGTAGCGCTCAGATCTAGTAAGGGCATCATGCGATTTTCCCACCTAAATTGTTCTTAGAAAAGAAATGAATTGACTTCCTGCTGAATGTGAATTGAAACACTGCTGTAGCTTTGCCTGGAGAATAATGGTGACACTGATACATTGCTAAATGCCTGTATCTCTGTATTGCTTCTGTAAAATCAATAACATCTTAAATTAAAAAAAAAAAGTACTTCACGCATTACTTTCCCTTAGACCTGCTAAATCCAGTCCAGACTGTCTTTATCCCAGGTTGCTTCGCATCTCTGCTCCTGCTATACGCTGCTCCACTTGCTCATGTAGCGAACCTCTCTTACTCCTCCTGCACCATCACATCAGCCTGGAAAGTCACTAAAATTCTTCCCCTTCACAAAGGTGGCAACCCCTTAGCCCTTTGCAATTATTGGCCCATATCCCCCCTTCCCCTTCCTCGCTAAACTCCAAGAGTCCTTAGTCCTTTCCGGAATCACTGAATTCCTAGCTTCTTCTAACTTTCTTTCTCCTTATCAATATGGATTCCATAAACACCACTCTTGTGCTGGTCACAAATGCCATCAAATTAGGAATGGACCAGGGTCACATCACCACTGCGATCTTCATTGACCTGGCCTAAGCGTTTGATTTGGTTTCTCACTATCTGCTCTTGAACAAGCTGCTCTCTGTCAGTCTGGCTGTCCCCGCCATCAACTGGTTCAGATCCTATCTTACTGATGGGCAACAGTCTGTCCTGGTGAGCTCTGTCTTGTCAACCCCTCTCCTCATAGTTGCAGGGGTCCCTCAAGGGTCCATCCTTGGCCCCATCCTTTTCTCCCTCTTCATCAATGACTTCCCCTCTGTCTGTACTAACTCCCTCATCCAAATGTATGTAGACAATACCATCCTATACTTCTCAGGACCTACCACTGCTGACGTCCAGGACCCCCTTCAGCAAGATTTCAACAATATCCACAGCTGGTTCCACGCTAATCATCTTAAAGTCAATACTAAGAAAACCATCTCTATGACATTTGGGACAAGGCAAAAGCTGGATAAGCTCCAGACCCTCCCTGTGTTCTCCACCCCTGACTGCTCCAACGTCAAAGTAGTAACCGCATTTAAACATCTTGTGGTCTGTTTGGACACCAGTCTCGATTTTTCCTCCCACATTGCTGCCGTATGCTCTAAACTCTGACCTAAATTAGGCATATTGTACCAAAACAGAAACTGCCTCCCCTCCCTATCCATTATGAGGTAGTCAAGAAAATGATTCTCCCAGTAATTGACTACACTGACATAGTCTGTGGTACTGCCCCCGCCGTGTCTTTGTCCAGGCTTGATACTCTCCCAAACTCCTTCTGCTGCTTCGCTTCTAACTCCCTCCTTCATATGCATCACTGTTCTTTATACTCCTCCCTTGCTATTTCATCTCAACCCCATTGTTGCCTGACCCATTGCTTGGCTTTCATAGCCGAATACTGGTTTGGGACCCTCCCCTCCTGTCTCTTCTCCCTTTCTCCAGCGGCCCCCTCCTCTTACCCGCTGCACTCCAGGGTCTTCTGCTTTTTCTCCCTGCCTCACCCCTGCTCAACTTCTGGTCTGTCAGCTTTCTTTTACAGACTCTCCTCCCTCTGGAATCAGTTCTTCCCAACCACTCACCATTCACCCTCGTGTCCAACCCTAAAGCGTCTGCTTCAACACACTCCTATCCCCCCTTGCTCCTGCATTACCTCCTCCCCAGTCCCTAAACCTAGTCCTTCAACCTCAGCTCCCTGACGATCTCCCAGTCTCCTCCTTCTGACACATTATTTGATTTATTGACCTGTCTACCCTGCTTGTTATTGATGATTTGCTGTAGTTACTGGATATATGATTTTGATCTTATTCTTACTCTGTAGCATTTCACTCTATTTTAATTGCATTTACTGTTCTCTTCCTCTGTATGTATTTGCTTGACTTTGTGATAACTGATGTCTGTTCTCTCCCTCTGTTTGTATTGTACTCCTGCATCCCCGGATTGCACCTGGAAATGAGCCTCAGCTCAGGGTGCCTTTCCTGGTTACCAAAGTTTAAATAAATAAATAAATTTGGGCAGGGAGAAAATTGAGGCACACATATTTACTCGGTTCTTTGGGCCAGGTATATGGAACGAAGTATAAGATGTTTGTGCTTTCTGCCCTGAGTGTCAGTTGGTGGCCCTGAGAAGTATAAAATTGTTTCTTTGATCCTTGTGCCCATAATAGACACCCTGTTTGAAAGAACTGGGGTTGATTTGGTGTGAGTCTTAGGCCCTTGATAAAAAGGTACATGTCGATGTCAGTATGCATTGGCTGTCTTGGATTACGCCACCCATTGCACCAGGGCTATTCCCCACATTCCACTGCAGCCTGGTCAATGGCGAAATAATTGATAAAAGCGTTTTCCTGAGTTGGGCTGCCAAAGGGGATCCTAACTGATCAAGGCACAAACTTTATGTCAAAACTTAGGAAGAAGATTTCTTTTTTACTGAAAGTTAAGTCTGTGTCTGGACATCAGTGTATCACTCACAGACCAACTGCGTAGTGGAACGCTTTAATAAATCGTTAAAAGGTATGCTGTCTAAATTCATGTCAATTGAGGTAAAAAACTGGGATGAACTGTTACCCTATTTAATGTTTGCTATTTCGGGCTGCCATAGTCACCCATTGGGTTCTTGCCTTTGAATTGTTGTACGTGAAACGACCCCGAGGGATGTTGGATCTTATGAACAAGCTGTGGGAAGAACAGGCACATAGTCCACCTAATGTGCTCCAATATGTATTACAGATGACAGAAAGATTGGACACGGTCGGCCGATTTATCAAGGAAAAGCACAGAAAACCCAGGCAGAGCACTATGACCAAGGGGCGAGGCTATGGGAGTTCAAGTCTGGTGACGGAGTACTCCTTCTGTTGCCTAGCTCTGAGAGTGAACTCCTACCCAAATGGCAGGGACCATATGAATGCCTTAGAAAGGTGGGGCCGGTTGATTATGAAGTCTTGCAACTGGACAGAAAAAAGGAAAAACAAATTTACCATGTAAATTTGTTGAAACTTTGGAGAGACAGGGAGGTATTGCTCATTGACTCAGAAGATCCTAAAGGGGCCCCTAGTACACTGACAGAGTTGGACATTGATGATGGAACCCTGAACTTAGGACCTAAGATTCTAAAAGAACTGCCTTCCACCCCACTGGATGACCAGCACAACCAGACCCAAAAACAAGAAGCCAAGAGGCAGGTAGAGAATTTTGGGAATGTATTTTTCCTAAAGCTAGAAGAAACCATGTGATCCAGCACCACATACATACAGACTCAGGTGTTCGCCAGGAACCATACCGTCTACCAGAAGGAATCCAAGAGATAGTACTGGAGGAAATCCAGTGTGTGATGGGGTTGGAAGTCATTGAGGAATCCCAGAGTGAATGGTCTGGCTCTTCTGAGCTAGTCCCAAAACCAGACGGGACCACCAATTTTTGTATAGACTTCCGGAACGTTAATGCTGCGTCCAAATTTGATGCATACCCTATGCCAAGGGTAGATGAACTTTTGGACTGACTAGAAGAGGCTCGATGTTTTTTAAGAATATCTCTTATCAGGCGACACCTATTGAACTATAACCATTAGGCACTGGGACCACACGGAAACTTTGTACAAGCAGTCCACTAGGGGCCATCCATGTCGAAGTCTTACATTGGCTCTTTCTATATAAACGTGGGCGGCCCCTTCCCTCCTCAGTTCTTTTCCTACCATCGACCATTCTTGTCAGACCCTGCCACAGAAATGCCGTTGCTGAAATCATCATTTTTTTTCTTTATTCTCACAGTAGTTACTTTTTAAGTGCTTTTTGGCAGCGTGTATGTCATCTCCGGAGCTGTCGCTGTCAAAACTCTTTAGATATTGTGAGTGCAGTGAGAGTGTATTCTAAAGACTCGCACAACATCTGCCTGTGTTGTCTCAGCCCAGACCACAATGTCAAGGCGTGCCTGATTTGTGAGGTCTGTAATATAGCCACCCAGCAACACAGAAAAGGCATTTTAGAAAAAACATCTGTTAACAGCATTTAGCCGGAATAGAGAAGGAACTCCATGAGGAAACCCCTGCCGCATCACCGACCCACTCTTAGGGATCAAAAGGCTCCAAGTCCCGGGAGAAAATGTCTGGGTCTCACCACCACAAGCACAGGGAAAGGCAGAAAGAAAAGGCAAGGACCTCCCCAGTGCATTCCAGGTCACCTGTTTGCTCAGGTACGACCTTATCTGGACTGTAGACCACTCCGGTGATGCAACCCATCACCCAGATCGTTGACACGGTTGGGTTGACCCCTAGTGCCTCCAGGCCTATTATGGCTGGTGTGTTGCAGTCAGTGTTGGGGCCTTTGCCTCCCCCATCGACATCTGCTAGTGTCCTCGTTGACTGCCGATGTTCAGGTGGTTCTCACATCCTTTATGGACATTCTTCTATGCCTGTTACCTCCTCCTCCTCCATCAGCGAGCTTTCTGTCAACGGGGTCCACACAATAAACCCCAGCGATGATACCTGCCAAGCTGATGTAGCAGATACCTTCCAGGCCATTGACAGCTTCTTCAGCTCCACCACTGTGTCCTCCAGAGCATGTCAATGAGGACCAGGAATATAACCCAGAACTTATACTGGATGAGGAGGAGGAAGAGGGAGAGGAATTTCTGGACACCTGTGATAGTACCAGTTCCACAGTCTATACCGGGAGTGAAGACTCAGTGGTTTAGACCACCAGGTCTCCTTCTGAAGACCCCTCCTTTGACGCAGAGGAGCAGGATATTACTAAAAAGAATGCAGCAGACTTCTTAGAACTGCCTGATACTTCACCTAGAGTTATTCCTTCCCTCCTACTAGCCATAAAGGATGCCACCTTGGCTGCCTGGCACAGGCCTAAACTGATACCTACCGTACCAAGGAAGGCAGAAAAGGTGTACCAAGCCCCCTCAGGCAAGCCCTTTTTTTTCAGACCAGCTCAAGGTGGATTCTGTGGTTATCAACATGGCCTGTGACAGATCTAAGGTTCCAAAGCACCTTAGTTTCCTTACTCCCGACAAGGAGTCCAGGAGACTTGATGTCTTGGGTAAAAGAACATTTTCTTTTGCCTCTCCAGGGCTGAGGATTGCAAATTACCAAGCTTGCATGGTAAAATACCAGAATACTCTTTGGAGGAAGCTCAAGGCAGCCACTTAGGCCCTACCAGAGAGTACTACCAAGCAGGAGATACTGAATGTCCTGTCTGCAGCTGCCAATGTAAGTAAACATTTCCTATGCTCCACCTACAATATCTCTAATGCCTCTGTCAGACTAGGTCTCTGTTATTTGCCTCATTAGGCATTCCAGGCTCAAGAGTGGCTGGATTTGCTAATGATGTTCAGCAATCCATCCTCAGTGCCCCCTTCATGGAATATAAACTGTTTGGAGCAGATGTGCAGAACATTCTGTCCCACTTACAGGCCTCAGGCAGTTCACACATTCACCAAGCATTAGTGTTTGGATATCCAGGCCAGGGGAGATGACAGGTTTGGCACAGCAGTCATGCAGAGCTTGTTTCCTAAATAGGTTATAGGCCCACATCCAAAGGCACTGCTTAGTAATCTGCATAAGTCAGAATACAGTAAGATTTCCTGGGGTTTGAAGAAAAATTACTCACCTTAGAAGAAACAAGATTACTAAGGGAATCTTATGTATTCTGAGCTCCCTCCCTTCCTCCCCTGCTAAGAAACCCATGCTCGCTGCACTACAGCTGTGGTACAGTTGTTGCAAACCTGAGGGTATAGATGTTCTTGTTTTGGGGCATCTGTGACTTGAGTCTTAGTGATACCATTTGGCAAGTGTTGAGAAGGAAGAATAATTCCTAACGTTTTTTCCTTTTTAAATTCTTAGGGAGAATTGTTGTTGTTCCCATCTTTATTATTATTAATATTATTATATTGTCCGGAAATTGCTTAGTGAGTGCTTCATAAGAATCTGACAGTTTAGAGTTGTTTACCAGGGACGGTGATTTGAAAACCGAGCTCGAGCCTAGCATTCCATAATTTGCATAGGTTCTATTAACCATTTCGGCTCCTGGGCAGTCCTATGGTGAGACCATACTGCATAAGTCAGAAAACAGTAAGATTCCCTTAGAAGAAACAAGATTACCAGGTGAGTAATTTTTTTCTTGCTTCAGTATCCTAAGGGATCTCAGTGACCCAATCTCCCGATACCTCCTGGGGATCTTGCTCACTGCAGTGAAAAAAAAAACATCACTAGACTCTGGTTAACCTCAAAAACTCCTACAGTTGGCATGTGGCAAGACACAGTCTACCACATTTACTGCATGGAAAAGTTTACCCACTCCCTTAATAACAAAACAGAATTGTGCTCTTCAAGATGGACAAAATAGTTACTATACATTATGCTCAGACTACAGTTTTGTCCAATAATACCCCTTGCGTTTAACACTATCTAGGTGAAGTGCTTGAATTCAAACAAAAAAACACTCATGTAGCTTGTGGGTTATGGAATAGCAATCCCACTTACATGCCTTCAACTCTCCAATTTCTATATAGATTTGCCAGGTTCTTCTCCCCACCCCAACATGGTATAATGGTTTCATAACTGAATATAATACCAACACCGGGCCAGATATTCAAAACTTTGCCCAGGGGCTAAATTAGCACTGCCCGGTGGGCAAACTTAGCCCGGAGCACAGAGCAAGCTATATTGAAATGGAAATAGCCCGGTGCTAATCCTGCTGAATATTGCAGTCTAAGGAAGCCTGGCAAACTGGTCTGGGAGTGCAGGGCAAAAATAGCCCGGGAATAAGACAGCACTGAATAAAGCAACCAGGAAGTGCAACCCACAACAACAACACAGTGCACAGCAACGTGAGGGCAGGTACAGACGAACTATATGGACAATGTGTGTGCCAGCAAATGCATGGACTCAGTACAGCTGCAGGAAGCAGCAGATGTGAAAGAACAGTGATCAAAACTGTATTTTATTCCCCATACCGTTAGCACCACGCTAACACATTAGCGCAGAGCTAAGCAGTTAGCCTGGTGCAAACACGTTTGCCCAGAGCAAAAATGTGCCATATTCAAAAGTGCTATGCAAATGAGTCTACTTAGGTAGTCTCTGGGCAAACAACCTGATTAGTATCTCATTATACCCTGATTTGCATGCAGTTTGCCCAGCGTTACTGCAGGATTCCACAGAGCCACCTGTAGGTCAGCCTGGAAGTACAGGGGCTGACCAGGTCCAACCGCAGCTCCACCTGTAGGTCAGTCTGGCAGTGCATGATGATAGCTGCAGGCTTCATGTAAACAGTACAGCATAGCATAGCATGTTGTACCCCGGGGACAAGACAGCATAGGCACAGATGGTGGTGGTGTTGCATGCAACTGTCACACTGTAAGTCATGCTACAGTGCACAGCAGACACTACAGTAACGTTTTTGGCCCGGCGCAAAGTTTTGAATATCTGGCCCACCATGTATACCATCTAATCCTGACATGTTGTCTCTATTATCTGTTCTGCTTCTCACATGCTGTACCATAGGGGAGGGGCCCAGAGATGGGCAATAGAAGTATTCTTTTTACTGCTATGGTGAAAGTCTGTATGAAATTAAAACCATACATTGGGACTGTACTTTAATGTAAAGTTTATTCTAGGATCGTGAATATGTTGATCATCCACACTTATTGGCATGTCCCTTTCCCCTTTAAGGATCACCGTAAGTCTTCAAGCTGGCTCCTCCCACCCACCTTTTTGGTGTATATGCCTCGGCTCTGCCCCATGACGCAAGATCTTCTTTTCCGCTGGAAGATTCAGGTTGCTTCCCTCGTGCTCATGCATTTTGTAGGCCCTAGCACCAAAACTTGGTTACGAAATTAAAACTCGTTCGAGTTAGCGGTAGCGCATTCGCGTCTTCGATCATGGAAGAAAAATCTTCCCCCGGATTTCGCCGGTGTCCTTGCGGCCAGAAGATGTTGTGCACCGATCCCCATCTCACGTGTGTCTACTGCCTAGGTGTCCGCCATGACACCTCGTCCTGCAGCTTTTGCGTGGCCTTCCATCCCAACGTTGTGGACGACCACCTGGCACACTTAAAGTTGGGGAGACTGGAGAAAAGGAACCCTCCAGTGAAGTCCAAGGAGGTCAGGTGGGCGGTTTCCGTGGCTACGGGCTCCGTCGAACATTTGGAACGCATGCAGACATTTGAGGAAGAAGCGACTCATGCCACTGACACTGGCCTCTTCATTCCTCTTAACCTAGGCCCTACTTTTTTGGGCTCCTTCCGGGAGTTGTGTCAGTCTCTTCCCACCCGGGGAGAGGCGCCTGCGGGCTCGCACTCCTCCCAATCCTGTAAGCGGGAGAAGGAACAGAATAAACCTTCGTCTCAGCGAAGGCGCTCTTGGGACCAGAGAGGTCCCAGTCCCAAGAACATGCAGTCTCAACTTCAGTCGAGATCGCTTCTTCGGCTGCTGGCTTTTCGGACCTTCCGTCGGGCCAGATGACCGAAGATGCAGTCAGTGAGGTTGAGATTGTCATCGACCCCATTGATCCACTGTCACCGGCTCCGGCCAACGACTCCTTGGAAAGGACTCCAGTCCTTGTCTTCCCCGATGAGGAGACCCAGCCCACTGCTGTTCCCATCGAGGACCCGATTCCGGACCCCCAGAAGTTACCGGTCCTGCTGGTGTCCCCGGAGCGACCGAGTCGGCCTGCCCGATCTCGGTCAAGGTCTAGAACCTCCTCAACTGACAGGCCGCGGAAGAGCCATGAGTGCTGTAAGAAGAGGCGACGCCATCGGTCGTCCTCGTCCTCCTCGGATGAGGAGAGGCTGTGGCGGAAACTCCGACGCTACGAGGACCTCATGTGGCAATAGATGATCTTTTCTGGGCACAAGCCTACTCCAGCTCCCTCCCTGGCCATTACTTGGCTTTCACCTCCTAGGTTGAAGCTGACCCCTCTGGAGCCAAAAATGTCAGTTCTCCTACCCACGGGGGTGGCAAATCCACCTCTTTGGCCTAAACCGGTCTTTCCACCCATCGTGGTGGAACCACCACCTAAGCAACCTGTGGGACGGGCTCCTTCAAAAGAAGACAGACCGGACACCGGGTTCCCCGGCGTTTATCGGTCACGGTCACCCAGGACTGCCCTCGGCATGTCGAGGGTCATTTGCGCTGCATTCCGCTGTATCCCGACTCCTTGGATTCTGATGTCTCTGGGCTTCACTGTCATCCTAGGGATGATGAGTCGTCCGTTGGCCTAGGGATGGAGGAAGGTCCTTCCTCCTTCCAACGAATCCTTCGCCTCATCTCTGAGTCCACAGGGATGCCCCTGGAACCCATCAAGAAATAGGCAGAGTACCCTCTTACGGACATCCTTAAAAGAGGGAATACCCAACATGGGCCTTTCCTGTGGCCGAGGCCATTGTTGGTCCGGCACTCGAACTTTGGCAGTGTCCTGCCTCTTGTCCAGCACCATCTGTCCGCTTGGCCTGCAAGTACGTGGTTCCCATGGGGTCCCTTGCAGGGTTCACAGAGCACCCTTTGGTCGACAGCCTGATGACCGCCTCTGTGTTCAGGCGTACTGGCAGTTCTGCCAACACTAACCTACCTCCCAACAAAGAGTCTAAGCTCTTGGACCATTCGGTGAGGAAGGCCTATGTGGCTTCCTCCTTGGGCCTTCTTTAGGCAAGTTTGACCATCATCGTGGCACACTTCTCTCATGCCCTCCTCGGGTCATTAGTCAAAGTCCTCCCACATCTCCCCATGGACATGCAGACCACGGTCAAGCAGGTCCGAGACCAGGGCCGAGCTGTTGCCAAACAGCAGCTCCAGACAGCCCTGGACATTGGGGACTCTTGTGCCCGCTCGATGGCTGCCGCAGTTGCCTCTCGCCGCAGGGCTTGTCTGAAGCTCTCCTCCTTCCCAGCAGATATTCAGCACAAATTAGCTGATGTGCCCTTCCTTGGGACTGATTTGTTTGGCCCAGGAGTGGCTGGTCACCTTCAGCGCATAGAGCAGTCCAGTGCCACCTTGGATGCCACTTCTTCCAAGGGTTCTTCAGGCAAGAACCAGCAGAAGAAGAAGAAGCCCTTTCGGCACTCTTACCCTGTGGCTCAGCAGTCCTCCTTCCAAGGGGGACAGCCACATCAGCAGCAGGCTCAAGTTTGGCGCCCTTGGCCCAAGCCTGGACCCCAACAGGCCCGTAAAGGAGGCCGAGGCTCAGGTCCTGGAGCCGCCACCTCCTCCAAGCCTGCTCAGTGATGAGGTGGGGGTTGCCACCCCTTCTCCCATCATGATGGCTCTGGGTCTTCCCATGGGGGCCTGCTCCACCACTTCCTTTCTGCCTGGTCCACTGTTACTTCGGACAGGTGGGTTCGCGAAGTGGTCGGTCAGGGATTGCCTCTAGAGTTTGAGCAGTACCCTCCCAGCTGAGCCTGCGCCCCTCTGGAGGAACAGATATCTGCTCACACCCAGTCAGCTCTTCGAGGTGATGTTGCTCAACTCCTCCTCAAGGAGGCAATAGCTCCCATGGCGGATCCTCCAGTAGACCCAGGCTTTGTCTCCAGGTACTTCCTGGTGCCCAAGCGGACGGGGGCTGGTGCCCTATTCTAGATCTCCACAACCTGAATCAATATCTCAGGTCTCGCACCTTTCGGATGGTCAGTCTGTCCTAGATCATTCCATCCTTGGAGCGAAACATGTGGTTTTGTTCCAATCCATCTGTCCCATCAGCGGTTCCTCCACTTCAGGGTCGAGGGGACACTGTACAAGTTCTGAGCCATGCCGTTCGGCCTGTCATCGGCCCCACAGGTCTTCACCAAATGCATTGCAGTGGTAGCAGCCCATTTATGACATTGGGGGGGTCAGAATTTACCCCTACCTTGATGACTGGCTTCTGACAGGTCACTCCCTACAGGAGGTGGAGAGATCCAGGGATCTGGCCCTCCAGACCTGCCCCCAACTCAGCCTCCTAATCAACCAGGCCAAGTCGGAACTCATGCCTTTTCAGGGGATGGGCTTCATCTGGGCAGAGCTCGACTCTTGTCAAGCCAGAGCTCGGATACTGGCGGACAGGGCGGAGGTTCTTTCCTCCTTTGCCCAGTCATTTCTGGTTGGGCAGTTGCACCCTGCCCGGGACTTTCTGTGCCTTCTGGGTTACATGGCGGCATGCACCTCGGTGGTCCATTGGGCCCGGTGGCACATCCGTCCCCTTCAGTGGGAGCTGGCCACCCAGTGGACTCAGCACCATGGTCAATTCGACCAGCTGATCATTGTAACCCAGAAGATGTGGGATGCTCTCCAGTGATGGACCACCTCAGACTGGCTGCAGGAAGGGATCCCATTTGTCTGCCTCGAGCCGACGGTTGTTCTCACAACCGATGCCTCTCATGGGCTTGGGAGCCCACAGGAGGGACAAAAGGGCCCACGGGCTCTGGACCCCCGAGGAGTCCCGATGCCACATCATCCTTTTGGAGCTCAGAGCAGTCAGACTGGCACTGTCAGCTTTCACTCCTCAGCTCCGGGGTCAAGTGATTCAAGTCCAGACAGACAATACCACGACCATGTACTACCTCAACAAACAGGGCGGCATGCACTCCTGTCTGCTGTGCAAGGAGGCGCTCCGCATTTGGACCCTCATGGGCCGATTGGAGGCGGATCTCCTAGCCATCTATCTGGCAGGAGCCTTGAACCATCTGGCGGATGCTCTCAGCCATCTAGGCCAGGCATCCCACGAGTGGTCTCTTCATCCAGAGGTAGCTTATAGCCTGTTCTCCCATTGGGGCAAACCGACAGTGGACCTGTTTGCCACCAGGGAAAACACCAAGCTGAGGCTTTTTCATGCCCGCCCCTCTCAGCAGGGTTTGCTGCAGGGGGATGCCTTCTTGAGGCCGTGGACCCCAGGCCTCCTCTATGCCTTCCCTCCATTTCCCTTCATCCACAAGGTGCTTCTCAAGGTGAGGAGGGACAAGGCGAAGGTGATTCTGGTAGCCCCAGATTGGCCGAGCCAGTTCTGGTATCCAGATCTTCTCTGCCTCAGCTGCAGGCCCCCGGAGAGGCTTTGTACACACCTAGTCCCAATATCACTCAGTCAGGAGAAGGTATACCATCTAGACCTTAAATCCCTGCACCTCACAGCCTGGTACCTGAGTGGCTAGAGTTCCAGGCTTTGGGTCTTTCCGAAGATGTCTACACTGTGGTGGAGGCATCTAGAAAGGAATCTACCAGGGAGTGTTATGCCTTCAAATGAAAGCGGTTTTCCATTTGGTGTCAGGACAAGGGCCTGGACCCTCTGTCCTGTGCCATTGCTAACATTTTCGATTATCTTTGGTCTCTCTCCAAAGGGGGTCTATGGTCATAGACACTTAGGGTGCACCTGGCAGCCACCTCTGCTTACCGGGCGTGGTCCAGTCAGCCAACTGCGCAGGAGACAGTGGTCGGGCACTTTTTCAAAGGCCTGGATCACATATCCCTTCCGGTGCGTGAACCTCCACCTCCGTGGGATTTACTCATGGTACTGGCAAAGTTCATGGGCAAGCCATTCGAACCCATGCACAAGTGAGTTGCCACACTTGTCGTAGAAGACGGCCTTCCTGGTGGCTGTCATGTTATCCAGAAGAACAGGGGAGCTCCAGGCACTTCCGGTGGACTCCCCCTTATCTGGTCTTCCACATGGACAAAGTTGTCTTGCGCCCCCACCCAAAATTCCTTCTGAAGGTGGTGTCAGAATTTCACCTTAACAAGGTGTTAACTCTGCCGGTTTACTACCCAACCTACACCTCGGAGGCCAAGTACAGGCTCTGTACCTTGGACATGAGACGTGCTCTCTACTACTATAAGGAGAGGATGGCGGAAATTCGGGGAGCGGTTCACCAGCTGTTTGTCACCTATGCTGAAGCCATTTCTGGTAGACCTGCAGCAAAGCGGACCATTGCAAGATGGATTACATCATGCATAGGTCTGTGTTATGAGTTGGTGGGCAAGGATCCTCCCAGAGGGATAAGAGCTCATTCTAACCACCATACTGCTGCATCGGTGGCTGCTTCCTGGGACATCCCTATCCAGGAACTCACAGGGCTGCTACGTGGAAGTCAGCAAACACCTTCACCACCCACTACCACATCGACCTTGAGTCATGCCGGGATGCTGGTTTTGTGGCCTCAGTTCTCCAATCTCTGTTCCCTAAGTAGGGGGGGTGTGCGCCTTGCCTCCCTTCTCCCAGAGAACTGCTAGGAGTCTGCCAATAAGTATGGATGAACAACATATCCACGATCCTAGAAGAACAGGTTACTCACCTGTAACAGTAGTTCTAGGAGTGGTATATGTTGTTCATCCACATGGACCCACCTGACCTCCCTGGCTGCGGACGCACAACACCTGGCTTCCAGCAGGCTAAGATCTGGCGTCATGGGGCGGAGCCGAGGTATATACCACCTGGGTGGGTGGGAGGAGCCAGCTTGAAGACTTCTGGTGATCCTTAAAGGGGAAAAGAACAAGCCAATAAGTGTGGTTGGACAACAAATACCACTCCTGGAACTACTGTTACATGTGAGTAACCTGTTCTTACAGAGCCTGTATGGGCAGACAGTGTTAAAAAAAATACATTTACAAAAAAAACTTACACCAGAAATAACCTGAGATTTGTAATCCAGGTGCAACATTTCCAGTACTGAGCTCCCCATTTTGGCCTGGCAACAGCACAGAGTGTTCTCTAATGTTCTTTGTTTTTTGGCAATTTATATTTTATGCTCCCTTATCACCATCCCAAACCCTCTTGTGACCCCCCAGTACCTCCCCCATATCCCCACCTATATCTCTACCATCCACCACCTCAGAGCCTCGGGTTACCCTCCAGACAGGTTACAGGAGTTTTTATTTTGGGGGGGGAGGGGGTGTGACATAACTCTGACTGTGTAAAGTGTTAGTTGACATAAAAGGTGGCAGAGACAGTAGTGGATATACTGGGATCCCCAGAGGAGCTGACATTGTGGCATGCTTTTTTCCCAGTGCTATTTCCTAGAGACATCGTAGAAAAATAGAAACCTAGAATTTTCCCGCAGATAAGGACTGCTTGGCCCACCTAGTCTGCCCATTTTTCCTGCCTGTAGTATCAACGCAGATCCTACTTGATCTCTGGGCCATTCACCCCCCACTTTCCTTTCCCAAAGATTCCCTTATGCCTATCCCATGCATTTATGAACCACACCACTATTTTTGCCCCACCACCTCCACTGGAAGACAGTTCCAGGAATCTGCCACTCTTTCTGTGAAGAAGCACTTCCTCACATCTGTCCTGAATCTACTCTCCTCCAATTTCTTATCATGCCCCCTTGTTCTTGAGCACCTTTTCTTCTGAAAAATACTTCCCTCTTGAATCTTGTTTACCCCCGTGAGGTGTTTAATGGTATCTAATGTATCCCCTCCTCTCTCTTCTAGGGTGTACATATTTAGATCCTTTAATCGCTCCTCATAGGGGTTTTGATGCAGACCCTGCACCAGTTTAAGTTACGCTCCTCGAGACTGCTTCCACTCTGTCTGTCCTTTCTGAGATGTGGTCTCCAGAACTAGCCACAGTACTCCAGCTGGGTCTTACCAGTGAACTATTCAGGGGCAACACCACCTCTCTCTTTGTGCTACTGATACCCCTCCCTGTGCACCCCAGCATCCCACTTGCCCTCACAACTGCCTTGTTGCACTGTCTGGCCACCTTTAGGGCATTTGATATGCTCACATATGCTGTGTGGTGGTTGTCTACCACCCTTCCCATTTTGTACTCCACCCCAAGTTTCTGTTCCCCAAGTGCATTATTTTGCACTTTTTTGTATCAAAACTCAGGTGTCATACCTTTGACCACTTCTCTAGTTTTCTCAGGTCGCTGATCATCCTTTCCACCCCCCCCCACCCCACAGCATGTCCACCTTTTGCAGTTTCATCCATTATAACAATAGCTGTATGCTTAAAATAAAAAACTTAATAAATTTTATGTGAACCATATAGGTAACTTACAGAGACTGGGGTCCATCAATACAAGCTGCAGACCTGAAGCTATGCGTTAGGTTGCCATTGTGCAGGCATGTAACCTGCTAACATCGTGTAGTCGGCCATTTTTAGAGCCTGGACTTCTCAGCACCCCTGTCATGCTGACCCCGAAGCCTACCAAAATTCTTCCTTTAGTAAAACTGAAGATGTGTTTTTATGCTTTAATCCCAGTCACTACATAGCCATGTTAGTGGTGGTTTTGGCTGCTGTGGTGGCCGTTGCAGCCGTGTTTTCAGTTCTAATGTCCATTGCAGCCAGTCTTGTGTGTATCCCATTCACTTTTTTATCAAGGTCTCTAATTGCTTGGAGCAGGACACTGTTTGATGGTTCCCCACTGGTTTCCACCACGTGCTCAGCAGGCTTCTCCCTGCTCTTTCGGCCTACTCGACTGTGTTTTGTCACTGTCCTGTTGTACTTGCTTCTTCAGGTTTCCTGTATCAGTAGAGAGGCAAAAGTGACATCAAAATAATCCTTTCAGTGAGCAGAAGTTAAATTTACCATCCAAAATTGGTTGTGAGCACCAAAAACAGTAGATTTTTGCGTTCCACTTGAAGTCCCTAGAGAACTCCCTAAACAGCATCTGTTCCCTTCGTCTGCTGGCTCCGCCCCCGGTGGCCACCCATCTTCACGTGTGCAACACTGTCCATTTTGGTGAGTACCAGGTCCAGTATTGCCCCATCACAAGTGGGTTCAGTGACTAGTTGCCTGAGGAATGCCCCCTTCAGGGAGTCCAAGATTTCTCTGCATTTAGCTGAAGCTGCAGTTGGGAGGCTCCAGTCTACATCTGGCAGGCAGGTTGAAGTCACCCACCAGCAGTACCTCTCAGTTTTCTGCCATCTTGCCTGTGGATTCTATCAGTACCTTATTTAACTCTTTCCCCCACACTGCGTGCTGGAGGTCTGGAGGTCACACAGTGCAAATAGAGGCTCCATTCCCTGTCTCTAGGGTGACCCACATTATCTCTGCCCCCCGCCGTATTCCCTGTATCTACATAGCTTTAATGCCCTCCCTCACATAAAGTTCCACATCCCCTCCTTTCCTTCCTACCCTGTCCTTCCTGAATGGAGTATAACCTGGTATGGCCATGTCCCAGTCATGGTTTTCTGCACACCATGACACACAAAGGGCACCAGTGTGCATGCCACGCATGCCTAGTGCAGGTCCGTGGCTAATGTCTTCCCCTCCCAAACCTGTGGTCACCCAGGTGGCAGCACAATGCAGCGAGAATAGTAACCGTCACTCCCCGGAGAAGAGTATCCTCTGGGACACTCAATCCTCCCCCCACCTTTGCCAATGGGCCAGCTGTTCTCAAAAGTTCTGATTGTGGCAGTGAGACAACTGAGGTAGGAGGGGCATCATGGATATCCCCACCTGGTCCATCTCCTTGTTGGGTCAATAACAGTGCAGAGAGTACAGAGATCGATGTCAATGGCTCTGGATGTCCTCGAGATGCACTGCTGGATAATTAGTGGGGAGAAGAGCACCCTGACGCTGTCTGGGAGGTTGGAGTACCTGGGAACGGTGCTCCAGCTGGACAGATGGAAGGTTTTCTTACCCACAGTCAAGAAAGAGAACACAGTTCAGGAGATTCGGTGTCTGAGATCCCAGCTAATAGAGTCCGTTCACAAACTGCTTCAAGTATTAGGTCTGGTGACAGCAGTGATTGATCTGGTACCATGGCCAACTTCCATATGTGACCTCTCCTAGACAGGTTACTTTCAGTGTGTTCTCCAGCCTCAGAGGACCACCAGGCCCTGGCTGCTTTATCTAGACCAGCGCTGCAGTGCTTGCATGGTGGAAGAATTTTGAGGATCTCATTGGGGAGACACTTCTCGTAGGTCCTCTTGAGGTGATTTTGACCACTTATGCCAGCCTGTCTGGCTAGGGAGTTGTACCAGGCTGGATCCAATGCAAGGAATCTGGAAACCACAGGAGCAGCGTCTGTAGATAAAGGTTTGGCGATGAGGACAGTGTACCTAGCCTTGCGGTATCTCCAGGTCTGGATTCAGCCCCAGGTGGTGAAGATGAGATTGGACAGTGCCATCACTGTGGTGAACAAGAACAGTCTAGAAAGCACAAGAAGTGTATGTATGCTCATGGAAGTGATCTGGTGCTTCAGTGGGCAGAGGAAAAATTTCCTGTCTCTTTTGTGGGAGCTTGTGAGGCTGTGTGATGGCGGAAAGCCGTGAAACAGTGAGCAGCGCTCATAATTTTATTTTAAACTACTCTGCAGTTTGTCCATAGTTACTAGAGCTGGTTGCCATAGACACAATACACAAGGGTTATGTTACTGAAGACTGACAGGAAGGGAAGGGGAGGTACATCAGTAGAGCACAGCAGCAAACCCTGCTACATTCAGGAACCTTATCCAAGGGCTCTGTTTTATCTAGGCTAATAGCTCTGTTTCTCTGAGAGGAAATGTACTTTTAATTTTAGTGATTTACAATTCCAGGTGTGCAGTGTGATTCTGTGACCTTGTGAGCTAGTTTGGGGTCACGTGGTAGAAGTCTTATCCACTAGTGAAGGTGGGGCAGCTTGTGTGTGTGAGGCTCGGCTCTGCGTTATTGAGAACATCGCCGAGACAAAGCGCTATCTGCTACTGGGCGTGTCTGACAGGGACAAAGGGGCTGGAGGCCTTAAGCTGTGGGCAGACTAAGGTAACAATAGTTGATATGCGTGATTGACTACCAGAAATACTATTTCCTAGAAGGTAGGGAAAGTCTTTTTGTTCTTTCCCTAACAGGAGAGTCTGACATAATTGCACAGTGACAGTAAAGCTGAAAACAGTATCTGAGGTAGTATACTTTTACTTGTGTATCATAATCCTTGACTGTTTTTTTTTTTTTGTAGACTTTATTTGTACTCCGTTGGACTGAGGCATCTCTCAGAGGTGCTCACTCGATCTGAGCCTGCTATCCCCGGCTGAGACCCCGCCACCGATGGACCCCCCCCCCACCAAGACATTCCAGTCCCTCAGATCACCTCCCTGGGAGGGCCCGCCCCACCTATCTTGGCAGCACCTTTCTGAAGTTAGAAGGGTCCGTCCTGTGGATGGCACCTGGGGACCATCAGGGCAGCGATCCGGCATTGGGGATGTGCAGCCAGATCCCTGGAGCCCTCGTCGCCTCCCCAGTCCTCCAGGGATTTTCCGTGGTTGTTTCTTCCCTCGGAGCGCGGACATGCAATGACGTCAATGGCACAATGTGTCGACATCCACCAACACTCTGCCCACTACATTTGTAGAGCGCCACATGTTCCAGCACTGCCCCCGGCCACCACTAGGAGCCACACGGGAGTGGCGCTAGCTCCAAATTCCTCCAAGGGAAGGGAGAGCAGTCCTCCGGATGCTCAATCCCTTCCCTCCTCTGCCGACCTCTAGCGACCCGAGTCTGCTCCTGAACCCAGGTCTCCGGCGTGGCATGAAGTGTGGCATCCAGCGCCTCAACCCTCTGTGCCACCGGGCCATAATCCTTGACTGTTAAGATTGAACTACAGGAGCTTAGTGTTCTAATACAAAAAAAAATGGAGACTGGATTCACACAGTGTAAGAGCTGCAACGTGTATGCTAAAGGGGTAATTGAGGGTGAATTCAAATGCCATAATTGTAGTACAATTGAAGTCATGAGGATGGATATTGTAAATTGAAGGCAGAGACTAGAAGTACATAATGAAATCATTACCCTTGAGGAATTTATTGATAGTTCTGTAGCAAGAATACAAGAGGACATCAGCTCAAATTCACAGGACAATATAACTATAGAGGAAATAGGAGATAAATGGAAAAGAACAATAAGCTATAAATGGGGGAATGATTTTAATGTCACAGATGAAAACTGGTTTACAGTGCAAGGAGGGGTTAAGAGGAGATGGGGACGATCATTGGGGGAGGTCCCTATCAAATTAAGAAACAGATTTGCTATATTAGAGCATAGTAAGCCAGTTAACCCAGAAGGGGAAAAGAACATAGTGCAGACAACTGGTAGAGGAGGCAATAACACACAGAGGAAAGGGGATAATGTGAACCAAGCAGAGATTACACATATAGTAGGATGGATAACAACACTATCCCCTATAGCTATTACCCCCAAGGATAAGGAGGCAAATATTGAAACAAGGCAAAGGAATAAGTCTCAGAGAATACAAACATCACCACCCCTGGCTAGTGAACCTACGGATGCAGAACTGAATAATGCTACACGAGGCATAGTAGTTCTAGGGGTTTCTATTCTGAAGTACACAGACTCAATTATATGCAGAGGCAGGAAAGAACAATGTACGGTAACCTCACTCTCTGGGGCAAAAGTGAGTGCTCTTCGGAGTACTATAGAGGGATACCTCGAGGGATCTGTCACCAGTCACAGTGTTACATATTGGGACAAATGATTTGGGGCATAGGAGGCTGATTGACATACAGGGGGATTTTAAAGAACTTGGAAAAACATTAATAAATAAGGGCTGCAAACTAATGGTGTCATAAATACTACCAGTCCCAGGAGCAGGTATGTCCAGGATAAGGGATATTCAAACCCTAATCAGCTGGCTAAAAAGATGGTGCCATAGAGAGAATTTTACCTTCCTACATAATTGGAGTGCATTTAACAGTAATGAACTGTTCAGCATGGATGGACTGCATCTGAACAGGAGGGGCTCTAGGATATTAGGTGCAAGGATCAGAAAGGAAATGGATGGTGCTTTAAACTGGATGATGAGGGGCAAGGGGGAGGGGATATGGACCAGTGCGACAAGAAAAATGCACGGATAAATAATAAAAGGGTAATCAGCACTAACAAGGGCTGGAGAGGTATCTTAATCCACGAAGCTTAAGAAATAAAAATGAGTTAGTTTTTTTATCTAAAGAAGGAATTCAGATTTGTGGGATAATGGAGACCTGGGTTGAGGATACATGGAATAGGGACATACCGGGTTATAAACACTTCAGTAAGAAACGCCCTGATAGATGTGGCGGAGGAGTGGTGATTTAGATAGCTGAGGATATCATGGTGGAGGAAGTGGAATGGAGTAACGGGGAACAACTAGAGCATGTCTGGGTGAAGATATTGCCAAGGAAGGGATGTATCGACCACCATCACAAGAAGATCATTTAAACAAAGAAATGTTGCAGTTCCTAGAAAATATACATTCCGAGGAAAATACTATCATCTTAGGTGATTTTAATATGCCTAATATTGATTAGGTAACATGGGAAGGCTCTTGAAGACTTGAGAGGGAATTCCTGCAAAGCATTGATAAGTTAGGTTTGGAACAGTATGTCATGACCCCAACCAGAGAGGAGAGGATCCTTGATCTACTATTTAGTAACATGGGTGATACAATCTCTAGGTAAGCACAGTTCAGTTTCTCCTTCACTTGGAACAAGCGATCATATGATGGTTGTTTTTAGTATCACTACTGAAGTACAGGCAATAACTGGGCTTACAAGACAGAAATGTTTTGCTAAAGGAAACTGTGAAGCAATGCGCAAAGAAACAGAGAGTGAGATTGGGATACTGAGTTTAGACACTTAAATATCAAGGGAATGTGGCAAAGGAGAGTGAACAAATTAAATGATTTATTAGTTGGTTATGTCCCTGTCAAAAGTAAATATAAAAAGTCTAGGAAAAGTCAACCATGGATGACCATCCATATCAATAAAATGCTAAAGAAAAGAAACAAGGTATATATATTGTCAACGAATTCTGGTAATGAGGCAGAATGGTTGAGATATTAAACACTTGCAAATCCAGCATTAGAAAAGCAAAGATTGACTGTGAGATGAAACTAGCCAAAAGAACTAAGGACAATTACAAAGCCTTTTACAAACATAT
This sequence comes from Neoceratodus forsteri, assembly GCA_016271365.2. Classification (NCBI taxonomy): domain Eukaryota; kingdom Metazoa; phylum Chordata; order Ceratodontiformes; family Ceratodontidae; genus Neoceratodus; species Neoceratodus forsteri. Next base: position 793,567,887 of record CM057449.1, read on the forward strand.
AAACCATACGAGAGATAATAGAGTCCAGGTGGGACCACTAGAAGACAGTCATGGGAACTTGGAAACTGATGACACAGAAATGGCTAATTTACTCAATGAGTATTTCAGTTCAGTAGTTGGTGACAAGACAGATGTTGTCCTTATTAATTCTAGTAACAGGAGAGCTGCAGAAATAAATTGGACATAGTAGATATAAGAAACAGACTACAGAGTTTAGTCACCAATAAATCACACGCCCCAATGGATTAGATCCTAGGCCCTAGGGCAATCAAAGAAATGGCTAATGAGCTGGCAAGCCCAGTCACAAGATTATTTCAGGAATCCTTAGACAGAGGGGGTAGTAGTATCCTCTTGGAGAGAGGCTGTTATTGTGCCAATCTTGAACAAGCATTTGTCAATGCCGAATGTTTTCTTGCTGATATTAGCATTGGACATGCAGGAGTTAGATAGATGTAGAATAGGAGTGGCAGTGAAGTACTGAGCTCACACCAATCCCACCTCCACCCTTCAGAGATGGACAGGCATTGGGGTGTGCCTGTGGGTCGTTGCCCATAATGTTCACGGCATTTCACCTCACCCTATCTTGTAGACACCAACTAGTGCTGAAGTGTGCCTTGGGGTGTTCGGCTTCACAGTCACCCCATTTAATAAGGACATATGTTGAAATGGGTGCAGTACAAGAGAATGGGGTGAAGTCTGGGGCTGAAGAGTGCAAGGCACACCTCGATGCCAGTCACTGGCTTCAGGGTGGGGGTGGGATGGCATGAACATTACAGCCGGTGATCCAAAGTTACTCCTCTGATGTCTGTCAGTCTGTACAGGGTATGACGTTATGGTTAGAAACCTTAACCCCACCGGGCGTGTGTTGGTATTTGCACTACAAATTTTTAACATGGCCTTTTTGTGACCCCCCACCTCATGAAAGCATTTGGGACCTCTTCTCATGAACAGTGACAGTGTGATTTTAATGTGTCCTGAACTTTGAGTTCCCACAGCGACCATGCCATTCTACGCCAGATGTGCGAAAACACAGATCAGGCAGGATGTGAAGAATGACAGCTGTATCATCCATAGGGAGGTGTGAAGAGATAGCAATGTTGAAAATCTGTAGTGAAAATATTAAAAATGCTCAAAGTTCCGAGTGTACGTGGAAACTGCGCAACACATGCTTGTACCGCAGTCATTTAGTGAATTATTTCACCAAATTTTCAACATAGGCATTTTGTGACCTCTCCTCATGAACACTGTCACTATGATTTTCTTAATCTGTCTGAAACATTAATTTCCCACAGCGACCGTGCCATTTGTGCTCCGGATGTGCAAACGCATATTTCAGGCAGGATATGAAAAATTACAGCTGTACTGTTCATAGGGAGGTGTGAAAAAATGCCAATGTTGAAAATCTGGAGTGAAAATATTACAAATTCGTGAAGTTATGAGCATGCATGGAAACTGCGCAATGCATGCTCGTAACAGTCATTTTTTGAATTTTTTTCCACCAAATTTGCAACATAGGCTTTTTGAGAGCCCACCTCATGAACACTGGCATTGTCGTTTTGTTACTCAGCCCGGAAAGGTGATTCCACGCAGTGATTGCGAAATCACCTTTTGGGACTGAATAATGCCCTGACAGTGGCTGAATTCATGAGGAGGGGTCCCAATAACCCCATGTTGAAAATCTGGTGCCAAAATTCCCAAAAATGGCTGAGATATGCACCAAAGTTGAAAAAACCCTATTTATGCCATTATGCAGCTTACCAGCATTTCTTCAGCTTGCGGTCGGCTTTGAAGAGTGCAGACGTGTTCCCGGTCCACCGAAGATAGTCACGCTGGGCTCCGTGGTAAGTATGGTGTGTGGGGGAGCGGGTACACAGAGAGGATGGGGCAGGTTGGGGAGGGCCACAAACTCAAAGAGGGACCGTTTCTGTTTTACAGGTTTTAAAAAAAAAAAATTGCAGGATTTTTTTTTTTTTAGGGACATTTGGCATGCTTGAGTGGGCCCCAGCTTGCCAGCCAGTGTTTTTGTGGTGGGGCTGAGCCGACGAGGGATTGGGCACCCTGTCGGCACATACAAGAGGGGGGAGAGCTGAGGGTGATTGGACACCCCTTGGCACACAAGAAATTGGGAGGGACATTATGCCGACAGGAGTGGATTCCTCCATCAGCAAATTGAACTGGGAAGGAGGAGGGAGGACTGAAGCCTTGGGCCCTCCCAGTCAGCAAAGAGACTGTTGGGGCGGGTGCATGATGCCGAGGGGGATTGGGCACCCTCATGGCATGCAACAAATGGGGGAGGGGGTTACAGTATGCCGACAGGGAGTGGGCTCCCCTGTCGGCAAATAAACTGGGTCGGGGACGGCAAGGTACCGCCCTGCAGTGATGGGTCGCTCCATCATTGCAGTGGTGGATTCATTTCAAGGTCGTGGCATGCTGGCTGAACTAGTGTCAGCAGCAGCATGCCACCGCATGGGGAAAGCGAGTCAAGCCTCAAAAGGCACTGGGGCCTCCAAAACCCCACTTATGTCCTAAGCTGTGATGAAATATTTCTTGCGCATTCACGCAAGCCAATATAAAAAGGGATCCAAGAAAGACTAAAAACTGCAGAATAGTCAGTTTGATGTCTGTGATGGGTAAGATATTAGAAGGAATAATTAAAGATCAGTTTGAGGACTTTGTATCTAGTCAAGGGTTGGTAGATATAGCCCAGCATGGCTTCACTGAAGGACGATTAACACAAACTAACATGTTGGAGTTTTACAACAGGGTCAGTGAGGCATTGGATGGGGGGTAAGGCTGTGGATGTGGTTTTCCTGGATCTAAGCAAGGCCTTTGACAAGGTTCCCCATGACCAACTCTTGCAGGTCTTACAAGACATAGGTTTATACGGCACCCTGGTTACATGGATTAAATTGTAGCTTTCGAACAGAAGACAAAGAGTTGTTATAAGAAGATATATGTCTGAATGGACAGAGGTTATTAGTGGTGTGCTGCAGGGTTCGGTATTGGGATCCTATTTGTTTAAACTATATGTCTCATCTGTGCCAATAGTTGAAGGAACCTGGTTAACTAAGTTTGCAGACTACTGTATATTAAATTGGGGAAAGGTTGTGGACACTACAGAGGATGCAGGCAAATTGCAGGAGGCATTAATCCAGATAGAATAGTGGGCAAAAATTAATAAATTAGAGCTGAGAATTGAGAAATGTGCAGTAATGCACCTAGGGAGAAACAACATGTACTATAGATATGCATTGGCAGGCAAGGAACCTGGAGAAACTAAGGCAGAGAAGGATCTGAGTATCCTAGCAACCAGCAATCTAGAAATGAAAACATACTGCAATGCTGTATCCAAACAGGCAAATGCCGTCTTGAGAAGTATAAGAAGAAACATTAAGAGCAGAGATAGAACCCTGATACTGCCACTGTATACATCTTTGGTGAGACCGGCTGTGAAGTACTATGCCCAGTTTTGGTCCCCCAATACCAAGTTAGAAATCGACACTGGAGAGAGTGCAGCACAGAGCTACAAAAATGATTGAAACAATGCACCATCTAAGTTATGAAGAAAGATTAAATGAACTGGGGATGTACACTTTAGAATATAGAAGACTGAAGGGGATCTATGCCTGGTCTACTGGGCTTTCACCAACAATAATTTATGGGACTGCCTAGATCTTAGGACCAGAGAACTCACTTATAATACCAGCACTCATACTGCAGTTGAAGGGAGAAACTTGCCATGCCAGGAAAAGGGCATCTTGGTTTAGTCAAAGGGTGGTAAGCATTTGGAACTCCTTACCAATTGAGGTAGTGGGTAGAGAAAATATGGAAATATTCAGGAGAAGGCTAGACAACTGCTGTGAAAGGAAAACGATCAAGGGCTATTCCTTTTAATGGGCGAGCTGATATGGGCAATGCCTGCTTGGCTCAAATAAACCTATGAAACCTGCCAGTATCTGGTTCACTGGCCTTTAGTTTCCTTGATTTGCCTTCTCACCTACCTTGTGTAAGGGAACCACATTTGCTATCTGCCAGTCCTCAGATATACACCTATTGCTACTATTGGGACTTGAGGTAAGACAAACAGTCTTACCTCAAGTCCCGACATACACAAAATCTCTCCTACACCAAGCACTTCTGGACCCGTCCCAGATTAACCAGTTGCTCCATGGAAAAACCTCTGTCTTCGCTCATAAAATACACTTGGACAATCTGGTCCTATCCAACAACCCAAGCTATTGCCTCTATTTCAGTCACTTCTTCACTGAGCTTGAAAGATTCAAGGTCCCTCTTCACTCCCATCCCAACATCCCACAACCTTCTTAATAGCAGCAACACTCTGACACCACCAGACCCCCGCTATCACAGTCACCCATTGAGAAACCTTCACCACAGTTCCACCTTAGAATAGTTACCAGACTTGAGATTCTTAGTCAGCTAAAGAGACTCAAAAGTGAAGGTTCTCCAGGCACTGGCTCTCTGGAACCACAGTTCTTAAACTGCCACACTGATTATTGCCACCCCTGTCAGGAACCTAATTTATAGGTCCTTCTTAGTTGGGACCACTCCTGAGAAATGGAAATTGTCTCATAGTGCCCATACACAAAGTGTGGAGGGGGCAAGGACAAAATAAAAAATTACAGACCCATATCCCTCCTCAGTGTGGTTGCCAAGGTACAGGAGAGACTACTAAATGAACAATTATTAAACTTCTTTGAACAGAATTGCACTCTTACTCAATTCCAGCATGGCTTCCGCAAAAGTGATGGCACCCGATACAGCCCTAGTACACGTCACCAGGGATGATATTAATGCTGGGAAAATGGGTATGGCATCTGGGGCTATTTTTGAGGACCTAACAAAAGCATTTGATCTGGTTAATCACGATCTGTTGCTCACAAAACTACGGGACTGTGGCATGGATGATCTATTCTGCCGCTGGTTCCAGAACTACCTGACCGGGCGGATGCAGTGTGTCAAATGGGAAGGTGTGACCTCACCCCCCAGGTCAGTCACTGATGGGGTACCCCAAGGATCCATCCTTGACCCCTTCTAGTCTCATTATTTATCAGTGACCTACCTGAAAACTGCAGTGATGCCTCAATACAGCTATACGCCGATGGCAGCGTACTTTATAGGTCCTCCATAGACCCAATCTGGATCAATACGCAGTTGCAGAAAGGCTTCCACTCATTGGACAGTTGGTTTCTAGACAACAAACTCATACTTTGTGCCAAAAAAACAAGCTATTTGATCATAAAAACCTTGGCTTAGACAGACAGGATCTGCTTAAAATTACCACATGCACTGAAGTCAATTTAGAGGTGGTCCAGGCCTTTAAGTACCTGGGAATTACCCTAGATTAATCCATGACCTTTGAACCCCATGTAGTTGCTCTGACTAAAATGCTCAACCTAAAGCTCGGGACTTTCCCCCTTACAATCTAGAGAGGCGTGTTGTACCATCACCTCCAGCTCCCTCCTCCCCCTCTTATCCTGCGGTGCCCCAATAATACAGGCACTACGTGAACCCACCCCCAAAAGGCTAAAAATACTTCACCATAGGATTGGGCGATTTGCAGTCAGCGCCCACCCCAAAACCCACCACTGTACAACACTAACACCCTTAGGGTGGCACACACTCACGTGCAGGCAGATTAACTTTATTTTGAATTCAGCTCACCCTCACAGCAAAAAACATGAGCAAAAACCTCAACGTTTCATGCAGCCGCACCTGCGCTTTGTCAAGAGAATAAATTGCTATACAGCCATGCAGTCTTTATATTGCACCCTCAGGTGTTACATATTAAATAACAACTTAATAACAAATCTAAAAACACACTAATCAAATGGAGAAAAAAGGGGGGAGAGAAGGAAAAAAAATTTATCAACATACATATATTTTAAATTATCTAAAGTGCATCATAATGTTTAACATAGTACATTCACAAAAGGATTTAAAAAAAATGTATCTTATATAGTGCAACATAATGCCCTAAATAATACATATTTGAAAAATGTATTTAAGCCAACCGGTATAATAAATACCTATTTGATCTTACCATAAATTTACAAATGATGTTGCAATTCAGTTTTGTCATTTAAACCTGGCAAAGACAAAGCCTGTAATTTAAAGATCCAGTAGGTTTCTTTACGTACTAAAACATTATTCAAGTCACCCCAACGGGTTCCTAATTTTGCTCTGTCAATCCCTAAAAATATCCAATTATGTTGTGTTGGTTCCAAACTACAGTTTGCATGGTAGGTGGTAGCATAATCCAAATTTTTATTGGCGATCGCCTTAATATGCTTACTCACCCTTTCCTTTAATTTCCTTTTAGTCTGCCCAACATAATAAGCTTCACATTGACAAAGTACATAATAAATGACAGAGCAAGAATCCCAATTAATAGATGCACAAATTTCAATCTCTGTTCCATCTACTGGACTTTTAAAACTTTTAACAGCCTGAATGTACTTACAAAACTTACATCTTTGGCACTTAAAACAGCCTAATGGTAATGACGGCAACCAGTTTTTATGTGTATAGTCCATTAGTTTTCTTTGTACTAAATTATTCGAAACATTCAATGAGGACTGTGATTCAACTATCGTTTTAAGGTTCGTTTTAAGGGGACTTTTAGGCTGATAGCTAATAGTTAACCTATCCCCTAAATTACTTGGTTTCTTGTACACCATTTGTAAGGCGGGTTCTTTAACAAAAGATGATATTTTTGGCTCATTATATATAATGTGCCAATTGCGTCTAATAACTGATTCAATTTCTTTAGACTGTATAGAATACGTAGTAACAAAATTGAGCCAGGAGAACCTTCACTTTTGAGTCTCTTTATCTGACTAAGAATCTCAAGTACAAGACCTTTGGACCTGAACCAGGTGTGAAGTCTACTGAAATCAAATTGGAGTTTGTTAATGAGTGCGTTTGGGGTTTTTGTCCTGACAGAAAAGGGCTGCATCATCAGCATAGAGAATGAGTTTGGAGGTGGTGCAGTTGTCAGGCAGGGAGTTAATAACCGAAGAGAAGGCCCAGGATGGACCCTTGGGGTATGCCTTATTTGATGGGGCAGGATTCAGAGAGGACACCGCCAATAATGGTGCGATGGGATCTGCCCGATAGGTAATCCTTGACCCAGAGGCAGCTCTCAGGTGAGAAATGGAGGCCAGCCAGGGTACGGAGGAGGACTTCATGATTAACGAGGTCGAAGGCTTTGGTGAGGCCTACGAACACAGCACCGGTGTAGAGGCCTTCGTTGTTAGCTTTGTCTATGGAGTGGGTGAACTTGATGAGGGCAGTTTCAGTATTATGTCGGGCACGGAACCCTTGCTGGGCCTCTGTGAGCAGGTTGTATTTGGAGAGGAAATCTGTGGTTTGCCTGTGGGCTACTTTCTCTAACATTTTGGAGAGAGGGGCAAGGAGGGAGATGGGATGGTAGTTGGATACTAGATCCTGGGAACCAGATTTGTGAAGAGGTTTAATAATTTAATTTGCTCGACCTCTTAGAGCCTCAGCCTACCCAGTGCTAGAAGTCCCCAAAGTATGGTACGAAATCAGAAGATGGTCCTTCAGACAACATGAAGTCTTGCTGTATTCTGACAATATGTAGACTATCAAGCGTTTCCCCCAGGAGGAGGGAATGCAGAACCTACTTTGAGAACAGGCTCTGCAGTACTGCTGTGCCAAACCTAGCATCACTCCTAGCCTGGATGTCCATAGAGTAATGCTTGGTGAATGTATGGACTGTTTTCCAGGTGGCTGCTTTACAGATTTCTAGCACGGGGATATCTCTGGCAGCAGCCAGAGTAGCAGCTGTACCCCTAGTCGAGTGAGCCCTCAGGCCTGGAAGAGGTGTTTTGCCCAATTTGTCATAGCAGAATTGTATACAAGAGACAATACACCTGGCAATAGTTCTTTTAGTGGCAAGATTACCTTTTCCTACGTCACCATAAGTGAGAAACAATCAAAGACAGTCATTTCTGTGTGCCTTAGTATGCTCTATGTGGTAGCTAAGGGACCTTTTAACATCCAAATGGTTTTAATCTTCTTTCCCCTGAAGAATAATGATCAGTGAAAAACACAGGAAGAGACAGACTGGTTCAGATGAAAATCTGATACCACTTTGGGTAACAACCTCCTATTAGTTCTTAGGACCACCTTATGGAATGAGATGAAGTCAGGTTCGACTGACAGGGCCTGTAATTCACTAATCTGTCTGGCATAAATAATAGCTACCAGGAACACAGTTTTCCAGGTCAAGTACTTCAGCTCGGCCAAAGCCAGAGGTTCAAAGGGTGGCTGAATAAGCTGGGCAATGCAGACGTTAAGATCCCAAGCCAGAGTAGGCTCTTGAAAGGGAGGGTTAATATGAACCACACCTTTGAAAAACTTACTGAAAACAGGATGAGATGCCAGGGAAGAGCCCCTTCCCTGCCGAAAGAAATTCAGAGACAGCTGCTAAGTGAACCTTCAGAGTTGCAGGCCAAAGGCCTAGACCATTAAGATGTACCAGATAATCTAAGGCTGTAGCAATGCCTGCAGAATCGGGCACAACGCTCTTCTGAGAACACCAAATGCTGAATCTTTTCTATTTGGAATTATAAGTTTTTGTAGTGGAAGGTTTCCTGGAAACCTTCAAAATATACAGGACTCTCTGAGAAAGATGCAGGCCTGCATGTTCTCACTCTTCAAGAGCCAGGCCTTGAGGTTGAGAGACTGGAGATTGGGGTACCAGATCCTCCCCTGAGAGGAGGTTAGGAGATTGTATCTCTTGGGAAGAGACAGGGCACATGACACTACCAGAGACAGCAGCAGAGGATACCAAGGCTGTCTGGTCCAGTCTGGAGCCACCAGTATCACTGTGCAGGGTTGAGATCCAATTTTGATCAGGACTCTGAACAATAGAGGGAAGGCAGGGAAGGCATAGAGAAACCTGCCCTTCCAATCCAGAATGAGAGCGTCCAGAGGAACAGTCCCTAGGGCTGGAGGTCTGCAACAAAACAGGAAGTTGGTGATTGTCCGGGGCTGCAGAGAGATCTATCTCTGGAGTGCCCCATCTGGAGAAGATGACCTGTAGTATGGGAGGGTCCAGGTACGATTCATGATGCCCCTTGGAGATTCTGCTCAGGGCATCTGCTAGTACATTGTCTTTTCCTGGAAGGTAAACTGCTATCAGGGAAGTCTGAAGAGAATAGGCTAGGGACCACAGTTTCATGGCTTCTGTGCACAAGGCCATGGACCGAGTGCCCCCCTGCTTGTTGATGTACCACATTGTGGTGGTGTTGTCTGTCCTGACTTGGACCACCTTGCCCCGACTAACTCCGAGAAGACCTAAAGGGCTAGAAAAACTGCCCTGAGTTCTAGGAGGTTGATATGAAGGAGAGGCTCTTGTGGAGACCAGACCCCTTGAGCCATAAGGACTCCCAAATTGGCTCCCCAACCTAGGAGAGAAGCATCTGTAGTTAGGATTACTGAGGGGACTTGAGAGAGAAATGGAACTCCTTGTCTGAGGTTGTCTTGGTCCAGCCACCACTGGAGAGCTTGGACCAGAGTCTGAGTCACTGGAGTCAATTTGGCAAGAGTCTTTTCTGAGACCAAAACGACCTTAAGGGAAACTGAATGTCCCTCATCTGAAATCTGGCTCCTTGCACCACTGCAGTGGAAGTTGCCATGTGGCCCAGGAGTTGAAGAAACTGCCTTGCTGGACAAGAGACCAGAGGCCGAAAAGAGGAAGCAAGATCTGTTAGGGCCTTTACCCTTGACAGAGGAAGGAAGGCCTTTGCTTGGATAGTATCTATTTCTATCCCTATGAAAGTAAGAAGTTGAACTGGTTCGAGGACAGACTTTGGGAGATTGAGGAGAAACCCCAGAGACCTGAGCAACTCTTGAATGGTTTGCAGAGCTGACTTGACCTGGTCTGATGACTGACCTACAATTAGCCAGTCGTCCAGATATGGGAAAATGGAAATACCCTACCTTCTGAGGTAGGCAACTACTACTGCAAGGCACTTTGTGAACACCCTTGGAGCTGATGGTAGGCCGGATGGCATGGCTCTGAACTGATAGTGGCCTGAAGGCAACTTGAACCTGAGGTACTTTCTGTGGAAGCACCTGATAGGAATATGGAAGTAGGCATCCTTGAGGTCCAGGGATGTGAGCCAATCCCCTGGCCTTAGAGAGGGAACAATTATTCCCAGAGTCACCATTTTGAATTTTGGTTTTGAGATGTGTGTGTTCAAATACCTTAGGTCTAGGATGGTCACCACTCCCCTGTCTTCTTTGGGGTAAGGAAGTACCTGGAGTACAGACCTTTGCCCCTGTGTTGAGTAGGAACCTTCTTTACAGCTCTGAGAGCCAGAAGAGAGGAAATCTCTGCCTCTAGGGCAAGGGTCTCTGGGATGGATGCAGGTGGAAAAGATCTGGCCCTCAGTTTTGGAAACCTTTTGAAGCTGAGGGCCAGTCCTTGGCTTACTACTTCCAGGACCCACTTGTCTGAGGTAACAGACTTCCAGGCCTGGAAGTAGTAAGCCAGCCTGCCTCCTACTGGAATGGGGGAGTCGACCCAGTCTGACACATCAGGGTGTTTGCTTGGCAGGAGCCTTGGACTGGGAAGAGGATGCAGCACTGCTCACCCCCCTCCTGCCTCTCCCTCGAAAGAACCCTCTCTGTGGGAAGGAAGAGAAAGCCTGGGCTTGGTAAAAAGGCCTACCCCTGTCCCTAGACTGCTGCTTATGAGGAATAGCTTGCCTCTCTTTGGCCTGTGCACTCCTGTAGGTGGTCCTGTACTCATCCATTTTTTTCATGTAAGCCTGTGTCTGCCCCCCAAACAGAGAGTTACCCACTACAGGGAAATCCATAGCCTTGGCCTGGGTATCCTGCGAAAGGCTAGTACATCTGAGCCAAGCATGTCTTCTGAGAGAGACAGATGTAGCCATGACTCTTGATGCCACATCATTTGAGTCCACAGCAGCATCAAATTGCACTTTGGATGCCTCAATTCCATCAGCAGCCATCTCCTCCAGCTCTTTGGCTAGCTGGGGGGAGGCCTGTTTAGCCAGTTCCAGAACCGTATCCCACCTGGATTTCTGGTACCTGGCTGTTGTGAAGCCATGTAATTTGCCTGCCTGAGTCCCAGAGAGGATGCCAAACATTGTTTCTTAGGCATGGCATCAACTTTCCTGGAGTCCTTGTCCGGGGTGAAGCCAAAGGTTTGTTAGCCTTGTCTGCTGCAGCCTGCACTACATGGCTGCAATGAGTGTATAAGAACTCCATACCTGAGCCTGATAACATATACCTCCTGTCCATTCTCTTATCCACAGGAGGTAAGGAGTTAGGTGTTTGTAAAAGTTTTTGTGTCTGTTTCCCCAAGGACTTGTGAAGAGGGATAGACAATTTTTTGGACTCCGGGATGTCCGTCATTTCTTCAAAATCAGGCTGTTCCTCCTCCTCAGCAGCTTCAACCATAGGGAGCTGAAGGGTTTCGGTCATCTTCGCGTAAAACAAGAAGTGTGAAGGGGACTCAGAAAGCCTGGGAGGGGAGACATTGGAGGGCCTGTCTGGGGAGATGTCCAGTTCAATGGGCACATCCAGACCTTCAAAGTCATTACCTTCATTCTCATCAGCGGTATATTCTTCGTCTCCCTCCCACTCCTCATAGAAGGCATCCGGATCGTAATCCGATGGAGTTGGATCCGACCGAACCGACTGCCTAACTGGCAATACCGGTTCGGACGGAACTATGCTAATCGCTTTGGCTATCTCATCAGCGGTTGGCAGAACGCGGTGCTGGATCCGAACTGGCTGACTTGCGCTTCTTTTTCGACTGAACCGACCCCTCAGATTCGGACCATCTTTTGCCTGAGGAGGTATAGCCTAGGTCATTAGGCACCTCTTCAGGTTCGGCCACAACCGAACCGGGCTGGCCATCCGGATCTATGGACTTCTCGTCCTCCCTTTCCTTCAGCCTACTCAACCTTTTGTTTCAAGAGTGGCTTTAGGGAAGTTTTTGCAAATTTGGCAGCCTGTTTTGAGGTGGTCAAACCCCAGACAATAAACACAGATGGGTCAGCCTTGGCAAAGGCCTCCCACACTCAGTACAGTGTTGAAACCTAGTGGGACCGTTTTTTTTTTCTTGGGTTTCTCAGACATGGCCAACCTGACCAATTACCCTTAAAGCTTTCAAGCCAGGTAATAAACAACCAGTCGGTTACGAACCGTGTTACGGGTTCCGTAAAAGAGAAGAAAAAAGTCTGGTTCTTTTGAAACCGATCGGCACCAGAACGCCACACTAATCCCAGAAAATAATAAAATAATCAGAAAAGTCGGTTCCTAACTGGTCCGACGGATGACAAACCAAGACAATAAACAATTTCCACAATTTATAAAATAACACACTAGTCACCACCTATCTACCACACTACCTGTACCGTAGACAGAGGCTGGAAATCCGAAAATAAGAAACAAATCGGTTAAAACCGACGCGCTTGTTTTTAAACTTTACCGAACCGAAGAAGAGGAAATCTCCGGAGCGACTTCACTGTTAGGCGGAGTAAAGAATCTGACAGTTACACTGGTAAGTATGAGAGGCAGAGGTTTGAAAATCGAGCTCAACGTTCTATGCTTCTGCATAGAGTTAACTCTTTCCTTTCCGGGGCAGTTCAAGTGCTGAGGCTAACTGCATATTGTCAGAATACAGCAAGACTCCATTAGAAGAAACAACATTACTATGGTGAGTAATTATTTCTTCTTTTACTCAGCTCCGCATCTGTGAAACCCACAGCACTCAGTGGTCTGGGCTTGCCCTACCTTGGTGCACTTAAGAAGACTCTTAAATCTCTCTTTTGGACAACTCCCCCTTGCAGTTGTTTCCATTGGATCTAATGCCCTCCCCTCTACAGTCTTTGTAGGATCTATTTCTCAGATAGCTCAATCCAATATGACTGCTGCTCTAATTCAATCAAGAATATTGTCTGTGTATATCACGTATATATTTTCTGCCATTATAAGACTACTGAATGTTTTTGCTCGATTTTATTGCCTGTAACTAAATCCTTGTTGGTATATGAAAACTGTATGTATATGTATAAATAACCATGTATAATTTCTCTGTTATTTATTGTACGTAACTAACTCTGGGTCACCCCTGAAAAAGGGACATTTCGTCTCGGTGGGCTCACCCAGTCACAAAAATTCAAATAAATAAATACTAATTCTCCATAGAGTTCATCAGCAGCTCTGCTTGTATCGGCCATGTTTCTTTCCACATTCTAGGGAGAACCTTGTCTGGCCCTGTGGATTTATTGTTTTTTAATTTTTCCAGTTCTTTAGTACCTGTTCCCTTTATTCCTTCTCAATCGCCTTGCTGTCTGAACACTGTGTTCTCCCTTTTTCTGGATCTCCATCAGATGTCCTTCTCCTCTCTCTTTCTTACACTCTTCTTCTCTTTTATCTCATTTCATATGTACTGATTTCAATGTCCTTGAATGTCACTACCCCTCCTTACTACAGTGCAATCGGTATGTTCTATTATCAAGTTGTACATTTGCTACTTTTTTTTTGTGTGCTTTTTTTTATATGCATCGTATACTTTATCCTTGGAATTCGACTGGTTGTATATAATTTGCCTTGTCTGTATGTTTAACTGTTACATGTCCTCAGGTCCTCCTTGTGAATGAGCTTGCTCAATGGAGTTATTCCTGCAATAAACATCTTCAGTCTGTCCCCTGCATTACCCTTGAAATTTATCCTGCTTTCTGTACCTTAACACCAAACAAAATAATTAATTTAGTATGCCTGCTTTTTCCCCATCATCCCTTATGCTCATCACATCCCTCCTGAACCTTTCTATGTTTTCCCTTGTCTTTTTACTTTCAGTATTGTATCTAAATAAGTACTCATCATTCTGCTTTACCCATTTTGCTACCCTTATCCAACCCCACCTCCCATGAACCTTATGGTCCCATGGTAGCAGCTGTTCAGTCAAGCAACCTTGGCGTTTGCCTCTGTGATAAGCTTTTATATTTAAGCCTAGTTTCTCCTTATGCTTCTCTCACTTTTCCTTCTGGTATACTCTAAACACTATTTTTTGTCCTGAACAGTTTTCTACAGTACACACGCCCACTGACCGTTCATATGGTGGTTGGCCGCAGAGGTGCGAGGAGGACTGTGCTGGGCATTGTATGGAACTGTCAGGGCGCTGGACTCTTTGGTAATGGGAGTGTAAGGAAGTGGGTTGTAGAGTGGGTGGGGCTGTTCCTGGGGAAAAACAAGACCGATATTGTAAAGGGGTTGAACTGGCGATTGGGGAGGGTGGGGGGTGGGAGGGTACCACTGAAGCACCAGGACGGTGTTTACACTATTAAAATGTGTGATTGGGTATTCTAGTCCTTCTTTTTTCCACCTTAGAAGATAAAACTGTAATAATGTGTGTTTTTACTGCACAAGAAGAAATATGTTTAAATGATGCGCAGTTCTGTATAGAACTTTGTGCTATGAATTGATTCAAAGTTGGTTTCAATCATATTTGATGTTTATTTACGTTTCCATTACAGTACTCTTCGTTATAACGAATCCCAGTTATAGCGAACAGCTGTGATGACTCCCATTGTTTTCGACTAAGTTCATCGGTATGTATCGATAGGTAAGTATTAACAGTTATATGGAAAACAATGGAAGCCATCACTGCTGTCTCTCGCTGCCACTAGTTCCCTGTTGCAGTCGCCTGTTGCCTTTTTAAAGTCCCTCTGTATCCTTGCTGTACATCAAGTCCGCATGTCATCATGGACTGTAAAAGAGGTGAAGTAAAATTGTTGGTGTTTTTATTTTTTAGAAGAAAGACGAACTTGTTCTTTTCACAGTCCTGTTTCCTGTTGAGCAGTTGGTAAGGGATAACAACAGAATGGAGCAGTGAGCTGAGTCAGTTTTGTTCGTGGCAGTTTAGCTCTCTGTGCTGTATCTCAATGTTAAAAAAAAAAAGGCCGAATTGGTACACTTGCTTTCTAGCTTTCTGTATGGGGCTCAGTATAGTACCCTAATAGGTTACAGAACAGCAGAGTGGAGTGCTGTGAGTTGTACTAAAAGTCTAGAACTTTATGCGAATTGCAGATTTCACTAACAGGCTGTTGGACGTAGGTTTCAAAACAGGAAGAGGACCACCTTCACATCAGAGTGGAGTGGAGAGCTGTGAATTGTACTTATCCTTTATGACTGGCTCTTCCTGATCATGTAATACAACACTGTATTTGGTGGCAGCAATTTAAAGGTGACATCATGGTGTCAGATTTATGCTAGGGTGCATTTCTAACAAAAAGGTTAATCTTCTTCAAGGATATCTCTTGCATCAGGCCACACCTGTGGAACTAAAGCTGCCAGGTACTAGGACCACACAGAAACATTTTTGCTAGCTGTCTACTAGGGGCCGCCTACGACGACGTGTTACATCAATGTCCTCTCTGTACAAGCGTGGGCAGCCCCTCTCCCTCAGTTCTCTTCCCACTGTCGATCATACTTGCTGGACTCCACAGAGATGCCACCTCTACAGTCAACTGCTAAATCTTTGAATTTTCTAAGTTTTATTATTTTGCTCACTTTGGCTCCTTTTGGGCCAGGTGCGACTTGTGGCTTATGCTTCCTTTCTTGGAAAGTGTAATTTTTAGTTGCTGTTACTTCTGATCAAAGGATTTCTGAGATCCAGGCTCATATGTGTGAGCCTCTTATTTGATTTTCCGTAAAGACAGGGTGTCTTTTCGGACCAATCCTAAATTCCTTCCTAAGGTAGTGTCAGGGTTTACTTTCAATCAAACTATCCACCTACCAGTTTATTTTCCAGAGCATGCCAGTCCAGTGGAAGCATTGCTGTATACCTTGGTTGTAGATAGAATACTAAAATATAATGTTCATCGTACGAAGGACTGCAGGAAGTCGTCACAGCTTTTTGTTTCCTTTGCCCCGGGAAAGGCCAACTGTATTACTTTTTGTTACAGGAAGTATGTTAAGGAACTTACTGGAAGTATGGTAAGGAACTTCCTGGAGCTGTTCATGGCCATTTAGCCAGAGGCATGGCCACTTCCGTTGCCTGTTTCAGGAATGTTTCAGCTGCAGAAGTGTGTTCTGCTGCAACCTGGAGTACTGTTTACATTTTCACTAAACACTACAGTCTGGACATTGTCTCTAGAAGAAGGGAAGGCTTTGGCCAGGCTGTTCTTCAAGGCCTCCTTTCTAGGGCCTATAGCCTCCAGCCACTCAGACTATCTCTATGTCAGTACTGCTTGGGACTCGTTCCATAGGTGTGGCCTGATACAAGAGATATCCTCAAAGAAGATAGAAAAGTTACATACTTACCATAATAGTAGATCTTCAAGAGAATCTCTTGCATCAGGCCATGCCGTCCCACCCTCCATCCCCCTTAGAATCAGAGGCTCTTTGCTCCTGTCTCTCTCTTCAAGACAGATAACCTGCTGTTCTAGGGACATGGACATGTTGGTCTGTCCACACTTTCTGGCAGTGCCTTTCCCTTTAAGACTTGGCTGGAAACATCTACAAGCTGGCTTCTCCCATCTAGCTGGGTGGTAACTCCCTCGGCTCTGCCCCATGATGCCAGATCTTCCTTTCCGCTGGAAGAAGCAGGATCTTACTTCAAGATACAGCTCTTGCAGCAGGTTACACCATAAGGACTGAAACTGGCAGGCAGCAGGACCCCACGGAAAACTTCTAGACAGCTATACGTAGCAGGGGACCACCCCCGACGTCGGCCCCACCCCAACATCAGATATGTCATAAAGGTCTGTCCCCAGCATACCTCAGTTCTTTTCCCAGCTGACTTCGCGCACATCAGCTCTGAGCGCCTTGACAGAGAATTATTCTAGAAAGAATTTGTCATAATTTCCATCGAGATCTCTTTTCAACAAGTACATGTCTTCTGCCCTGACTCCTTCCACAGAAGGACACCCCTCAAAGTGCGCTTGCGGCAAACAGATCCCATTCAACAATAGGCACCTGTCCTGTGTACGGTGCCTAGGCCTGAACCACGATATCCAGACCTGTTCCATCTGCCAGCAGTTTAACAGCAGAACTAGGATCCGCAACCGGAAAGTACTACAGAGTTGTCTCCGCAAAGAAAAACTTAAGGCCATGGAGAAAGATGCATCCTCTCGAGTTGAACCTTCGCACAAATCAGGAAAACACAAGAATAAGCACCGGGACAAGGATAGGACTCGATCCCCGAATCGGGCCTCAGACTCCCAGCCCAGTTCCAGCTCCGCCCGGTCGGACTGTTCTTCATCCCGGGCTAGGACTCAGCCCCGCTTGGTCAAGGTTAGGGCTTCAGGGGGCTCTAGCTCAGTGTCTTTACAGCCACTGAAAGCCAAGACTAAGGATAGCCGTCCTTTGGGGTCGGACATGAGGTCGGAGGCTTCCGACGACCACAGGCCTTGGTCCAAGTCAGCGACTAAGTCAGTGCCGACGCCAAGGACCGACGCTGGGACACCAATTATTTGGTCTCCCAGCCACCCAGGGGCTCAGACATCCATCCAAGAAAGACTTCAGAGCTCACGTCACTCAAATGGATGAGAGAGGTTAAGTGGGCGCCGGAGCCATCGTCCACAAACGCCGCAAGGACCAGATGCCACCCCCGCATCGACACCGGCACGGTCACGGGGGCGTCAGAGAGGAGGATGCGGTGATCACGCCACCGACGACCAGACATTGGGAGATGTTGAAGACGTCGGTCTGCCCAACGTCGGTCTGCCAAAAGACCCGACACAAGACCCGACGACCCTTCAGCCACCGATGCCTGACCCTAACGCTGGACAGACACCGGTGCCAGGCTCTTTGTCTGGTCTGAATATCCAGGAGGTCAAGGAACAGTTCAGTTTTTGGTGGGACACCATTAAAAAAGATGTACCCACAAATCCAGGGCATTGACACCTGAGCCTCTGGACCCTACACCGCTGCCTAGGGGTAGATCCAAGGCCAGATGCTCTAGGTCTCGAAGTTCTAAGAGACCTATGCGCTCAGGACCCCTCAAAGGTCTCCTAGTGATCACAGAAGAAAAATGCACATAATGGAAACCCCCTCTTCATCAGGCAACGACACGCGTCCCGATTCTTCAGGTACCCCTTGGTCACTCTTTCCGTTTGAGCCTCCATCTCCAGATCCTCATGACCTCCCTAGGTCACCACTGGATGACCCATTGTTCTCTGATATAATGTGTCACATTCAGGAGAACATGGGATGGGAGACAGAAGAGTTAGATGTGGGACGGCAACACCTGGCGTACTATTTGAGGCAAAAAGACCCCAAGCCTGTGGTGGTTCCACCCCTGATGGACACTTTCCAGGATGCTACCAAGGCTGCGTGGAAGTGTCCTCATTCAACCCCAGCGGTCCCCAAGAAGGCTGGCAGACTTTACAGGGCCCCATTGGAGGCTCCTTACTTATCTCAGCAACCCGTGGCTGACTCGGTAGTCATCACGGCTTCGTACGACCGCTCCCAGCAGCCCCAACACCTCAGTACACAGCCCCCAGACCAGGAATCCAAACAGTTGGACTCAGTGGGTCGTCGCATGTATGCCTCTTTTACATGCTCTCTCAGGTCGCTCAACTATTTGACGCACATGGTGCAATTTCAAAATGCACTGTGAGTCCTGGGACAAGACCTACTAAAGGACTTCCCAGATGGTGAGAAGGAGGAGCTCCTAAACCTATTTCACACGGGCTCTGATGTTGGGACCTAAGTCGTCCGGGCCACGTACGACTCTGCAGACTCTGCAGCGAGAGGTGCCTCAACAGGCATTTGCCTCCGGAGACACTCCTGGTTGAGAGTCTCTGGATTTACTCCAGACGTCAAGAAAGGAATCATGGACGTCCCCTACGGTGGATCAGTGTTGTTCGGTGAAGTCTCTAAGAGGGACATCACCAGATTTCAAGATGCCGGGAAGGCAGTTAGAACGGTTCAGGCCATGTATAAGGCCAAGCCTGGTTCCTTTTACAGGCCACAGAACCGTTTTCATGGCCGACAGAGTAAGCAACAATCTCAGTCATGCCAACAGCAACACAGGGGAAATTTCGGCCGTAAGAACCAGCCAAGATTCTCCAGATGTCAGGGCCAGAGAAACACCAAGTCTACCCAACCTGCTGGAGCCACCACCACCACAGCATGACTCCTTCCCAGTCCCTGCCCCCCCCGGATCAAAGGGAAGAGAGGGTCGGGGATCGAGTTGCTTACCACCTGTCAGGGTAGCAGAGGATCACCTCCGACCGATAGGTTCTTCAGCTTATCAGTCGAGGACACTCTATAGAGTTCCTTGACCACCCACCGTCAAGACCTCCGCTGCATTCCCGTTACTCGGGACAGCATGCCCTGCTCATCCAGCAGGAGATCTCAGTTTTCTTTTCCAAGGACGCCATCGAGGTTGTACTGAAGAACCAGAGAGAAAGAGGATACTATTCCCACTTCTTCCTGGTTCCAAAGAAAACCAGGGACTTGTTGCCCGATTCTAGACCTCCGTGACCTAAACATCTATGTGATGTACAAACGCTTTCACATGGTTACCCTACCGGGTCTCATTCCCATGCTCAAGCAAGGTGCATGGCTAGTGTCTCTGGACACACAGGATGCATATCTTCATCTTCCCAACACGTGGTCACACAGAAAATTCCTGCGCTTTGATGTTCTGGGACACTATTATCAGTTCCAAGCACTACCGTTCGGCCTGTCTTCGGCACCACATGTCTTTACCAAGTGCATGGCAGTCATAGCAGCAGCCCTCAGGAGACAAGGCCATTATGTCTTCCCTTATCTGGATGACTGGCTCCTGATGGCCTCCTCCCAAGAAGTGCTGGAGAAGGCCATTCACGACACCTGCTCCCTATTCCAGTCTCTAGGGATCACCATCAACCAAGAGAAGTCGTCTCTCGTTCCCTCGCAGAGACTACAGTTCATTGGCGCGGTTCAGGATACCCATCAAGGGAGTGCCTTCATGCCCGAGGACAGGGTGGAATGCATCAGGTCACTGATAAGGACTATCACAGCACAAAATCTGGTTCCCGCTCAGACCATACTTTGCATGCTCGGACATATGGCGGCTGCCATCACCACGGTCCCCCTCGCTCGCCTCCACATGAGAGTTACTCAGTGGATGCTGCGAGCCCAGTGGGACCAGAGGCAGGATCACTTAGGCCACGTAGTCAGAATCACGGGGCCAGTCATTCAGGACTTGCAGTGGTGACTTGTCCCGGAACATCTTTCCGTGGGAGTTCCCTTCGTGGCACGTGCCCCATCCCTGACTCTCACCACCAGTGCTTCAGGGCCCGGTTGGGGAGCTCACCTGGAAGGAACCATGACCCAGGGAACCTGGTCGCCCCTGGAGACTCACCTCTACATCAGTGTTCTGGAGGTGAGGGTGGTCCTGTGTGCCTTACAGGCCTTACAGTCAGAGATCCCACCAGGTCACATGTTAGTCCAAGCAGACAACACCTCGGTGGTGTATTACATCAAAAAACAAGGAGGCACTCACTCCTACCCCCTTTGTAGAGAGGCAAAGCGGGGTGCAGGACTGGGTACTACAGCATGGCGCCATGCTTACCGCAGTGCATGTTCCCGATGTGGACAACACTGTCACAGATCTCCTGAGCCAGTCAAAGGCCAGAGCTCATGAATTGGAATTGCTACAAGAGGTCGTTGAGGACCTGTTCCTGCGATGGGGGACACCAGATGTAGACTTATTCGCGTCCCCATACAATGCAAAACTGCCCAATTTCTGCTTGCTAGATCCAGGGCTTGGTGTTTTCTGGTGAGACGCGGTGTCCCTCTCTTGGACTGGCAGGTTCTGCTATGCTTTTCTGCCCTTCCCTTTGATCCAGAGGGTTCTTCTAAAGCTCCAGTCAGAACGAGTGTCAATGATCTTGGTAGTGCCCTTTTGGCCAAGGCAGATTTGGTTTCCACTCCTTCACTAGCTAGCTCTGGAGCCTCCCTTACCCTTACCAGTCAGTTCACATTTGCTGTCCCAGGAAGCTGGCTCCCTGGTCCATCCAGACCTCAAATCCCTGAACCTGCACACCTGGCTCCTAAAGACCTAGCCATTCGTAGGCACGGGGTCTCGCAAGGGGTTGCCAATATCCTGGTGGCAGCTAGGAAACCATCTACTCATGCCACTTACACTCTGAAATGGCAGAGGTTTTTCTCTGGGCTCACGCTCGCGACCTCGATCCACTTCTATGCCCTGTGAAGTCTATTTTGGACTATCTCCTATCCCTTTTCCAGACAGAATTGGTGTATTCCTCTCTGAAAGTACACCTCTGTGCCATTTCAGCATACCACACACTGGTTGGTCATCATTCATTAGCCCAATTAGAGGCTTCCGGCGCTTTTCTGCATGGCATCTTACATCTGATATCCCCTATAAAGGATCCGATTCCTCCATATTACCTTCTTTTTATCTTAGAGCAGCTCACGCTGCCTCCTTTTGAACCAGCCGCAGATTGCGAGCTTCGCCTTCTATCATGGAAGGCGTTATTTTTACTTACCATTACTTCAGCAAGGAGAATTTCCAAACTCCACGCACTCATGTACAAAGAGCCTTCCTTACTTGATTTTCCATAAGGGCAGGGTGCCCTTAAGGACCAGTCCTAAGTTCCTTCCCAAGGTGGTTTCAGCCTTAACCTTAAACCAGGACATCGACCTTCCGGTGTACTTCCCCAACCATTCGAACAAGGGGGAAGCCCTATTGCCCACTCTGGATGTGCACAGGATTTTGAGGTTCTACTTGGCCAGAACCCGTTCACACAGACACGCTGACCAACTGTTTTTATCCTTCGCTGAAAGGATGATGGGTGCACCCGTATGGAAACAAACTCTCTCCAGGTGGCTTGTTAACTGCATTGTTTTCTGTTATCAGAAACGCAACAAGCCCTTATCGGGACCGGTGAAGGGCCATTCTATGAGGGGGGTGGCTACCTCCTTCGCTGCTTTGAAAAATGTGACAGTATCTGCCATTTTCGCGGCTGCCACTTGGATATCGCTTCCAGGCATAGAGCGGGCTTCGGTCTGGCAGTCCTCCAGGGACTTTTGTCCTGAGAGGTCCTCTCCTTTTGATCTCTCTTATCCTCCTCCTGACAGGGTTAGCAATACACCTTTACTGCTTGGGAATCAGTCCTTATGGTGTAACCTTTTGCAAGAGCTGTATCTCAAAGTAAGATAGTACAGTTACGTAAGAACTTACCATAACGGTAGATCTTTGAGAACAGCTCTTGCAGCAGGTAGTTTCCCTCCCATCTTCCCCCCCAGGAGGTTTGGTTCTACTTCATAGCATCTCAGATGCATCAGGATTATTAGTTTTCCTCTGGAAGTAGATCCTCGGTCTCCCCTTCTGAATTACATCATTACGCTGGGAGTCTCTGGTGGGAGAACTGGGGTATGCTGGGGGACCGCCCCTTTTATGATGTATCTGATATCTGGGGTGAGGCTGACACCGGGGGTGGTCCCCCACTATGTATAGGTAGCTAGCTAGAAGTTTTCCATGGGGTCCTGCTGCCTGCCGGCTTCAGTTCTTATGGTGTATCCTGCTGCAAGAGCTGTTCTCGAAGATCTACTGTTACAGTAAGTTCTTACGTAACTGTACTTTCTGTCTTTACCACTCCCGTGTTGAGTAGGCCCTAATGCTTAAAATCTTCGGATTTACTTCCAAAATGTCTAAAACTGTTGTCTTCAGTTTGATCTTCTGTCGCAACCGAGATGGATGAGAAGTCCGCTCCTGGGTTCCACTGGTGCCCTTGCGGCAAAAGATGTCCAGGACGGATCCTTATGCCACATGTGTCTACTGCCTGGGGCACGATCACAACCCTCAGGCTTGCGATTTTTGTCACTCTTTCCACCCTGCAGTCCTGGAAGACCGTCTCGCCCATTTGAAACTGGGCTGCCTGTTGCAGTGGAACCTACTGGTCAAATGAAAGGATACCCGTTGGGTGGTCTCCTTAAGGCCTTTGAGGAGGAGGCGGCTCAGGCCACGGCTCACTCCTCCTCGGTTTCTGCCTTCGTGCCGCCTCATCTGGGCTCGACATTCACAGGCTCCTTCAAATAGCTGTGCCAGTTCCTGCCGGCCCTCAGTCAGGGACCTTTGGGGCACAAATCCAAAGGTAACAAAGAGTCCAAAAAAGATAAAGAGAGGACTTGTTGTTGGTTGTGGGATCGGAAGCGCTCTCAGTCGAGAGGCTCTGATTCCACCACTTCTCCAGATTTGACTGTGGTTGAATCTTCGACCTTGGCCGCAGGCTCCTTGGGAACCCTGTTGGGCTTGTCGGTCGAGACACTGGTTGCGGCACCAGCTGAGATTTTTCTCAAGCCAACCGACCAGTTATTGAACAAAGAGGTTGACACTTCTTTGTCTAGGAATCTGGTCCTGACGCAGACCCTCGGAGGGACAGATCAGTCCACTGACCTGCCGCCTCTGATCCCTAACCCTGACCAGGAGGAGCCTTGGCACTTGCTGAAACCCCCTGAGCCCCACCGCCGCCACCCCCCCCAAGCAATCGAGGTCTCGGTGTTCCTCTCATGGGTCGAATCAGTCCTGCCAACATCGGCGCTCCCTCTCCTAGCACCATGGGAAGTAATGTCGCCGTAATTCTTCATCCTCATTCTCCTCAGGTGAGGAGAGGCTTTGGCACAAGTTACATCGACGCTACAAGGACTTGATGTGGCAACAGTTAATGTTTACCAGCACCAAACTGACCTGGTTTCTATGCCGGCCATCACCTGGCTGTTGCCCGAAAGGCCGATGCTGATTCCGCCGACAAAACCGATTAAAACAGTCCTGACTCAGCCGACTCTGGCCTCTCGGCCGATTGTGGTGGAACCGCTGCCTAAACAGTCAGTGGTCAGCGCTCCAGCTAAGGAATCTCGGCCAGCAAAGGGGCTTCCCCATCGGCTGTGAATCACCATCACCCCTGACCGTCCATGGAGGGTCAGCGGGGACTCTGGCGGTTGACTGCTCTTTGATGACTCTTTGGAGTCCGAGGGGCGCTCCCTGCTCTCCCGTCCAGTCGACGTGGAGTCTGTGTGGGATGTCTCAACGGATGAAGGCCTATCTTCTTTCATGGGCCTCCTCCGTCTGATCTCTGAGTCGACGGGTATGAAAATGGAGCTCGTCCAGAAACGGGCTTGTTAACCGTTGACTGAGATCCTTGACTGGGGAGTCTCTATGACGTAGGCTTTCCCGGTGGCAGAGGCTATTCTTGGCCCTGCTCTGGAGCTCTGGCAGTGCCCCACTTCCTGCCCTGTGCCTTCTGCCTGGATGGTCCGCAAGTATGCAGTGCCCACTGGGTCCCTTTTGGAATTCACAGAGCACCCCTTGGCCGAAGGATTGGTGGCTGACTGTGTGTTTCACTGCTTCAGCAACACCAGGGATGTTGACAAGCTGCTCAGTAAGGAGTCCTAAGTCCTAAATGTGGCTAAGAAGGTCTGTGCTGCCTCCTGGCTTGGTCTCTGCCAGACGAGCTGGGCCCTCCTCATGGCCCACTTCTCCCATGTCCTGCTGGGCGCCTTGGATAAGGTGCTTCCCCATCTGCCTGCAGACCTTCAGACCACGGTCAAACAGGGCTGGCCTATGGCCAAACAATAGCTCCACACAGCCATGGACATTGGGGATTCCCATGCCCGCTCCGTGGCGACCTCAGTAGCCATGCACCGCAGGGCTTGGCTGAGGATCTTGACCTTCACAGCAGACCCTCAGCACAAGCTGGCAGATGTCCCTTTCCTGGGTACCGACCTGTTCGGGCCTGAGGTTGAGGGTCACCTTCCATGCATTGAGAAATCCAGTGCCATCTTGGACTCCATGACATCTGCCCAGAAGGACTCCAAGCAGTATCAGAAATGGAAGCCCTTTCAGTCCACCTAAACTCCTGTGACCAAACCTGCCCAGTAACAGGCTGGCCAGCAGGCTCAGGCCTGGTGACCTCAGCCCAAGTCAGTGGCCTCGGTTGCCTGTAAGCCAGGAGGGAGAGGCGCCAGTGGCGCCTCATCCAGGCCCTTCTCCTCCTCCAAACTTGTCCAATAATGGGGTGAAGGGTGCCTCCCTCATGCCCGTCACACCTCCCCTGGGTCCTCCCATGGAGGGCCGACTCCGCCACTTCATTTCTGTCTGGTCTGTTGTTACCACGAACAGGTGGGTTCTAGAAATGATGGGTCAGGATCTGCCTCTGGAATTTGAGCAGTTCTCTTCTTGTCAAGCCTGTGCCCTACGAGAGGACTTGATTTCCACGGACATGCTGTCAGCTCTCAGAGAGGACATAGCCCAGCTCCTCCGCAAGGAGGTCATGGTTCCTGTCGCAGATCCTCCGGAACACCCAGGGTTTGTCTCCAGGTATTTCCTGGTGCCAAAGCAGATGGGTTGGAACCCCATTCTAGATCCACATGACTTGAACAAGTTCCTCCAGTCGCACACCTTCTGGATGGTAACGCTGTCTTAGATCATACCACCTCTAGAGCAAAACATGGTTTTGCTCCCTGGATCTTCAGGACGCATTCTTCCACGTCCCAAACCATCCGTCTCATCAAAGGTTCTTTCACTTTTGGGCAGAGGGAACCCTTTACGAGTTCCAGGCCATGCCATTCGTCCTCTCCTCGGCTCCCAGGGTCTTCACCAAATGCATAGCAGTGGTGGCAGCTTACCTGAGGTGCCGAGGGGTCCAAGTTACCCCTCTCTGGATGTCTGGCTGATTGCAGGTCCCTCCAGGCAGGAGGTGAAGCGGTCAAGGGACGTGGCCCTCCATACCTGGTCTCCTTTGGCCTTCTGGTCAATGAGGCCAAGTTGGAACGCGTACCTTTGCAGGTGATCAACTTCATTGGGGCAGAGCTCGACTCAAGCAGAGCCAGAGCCCAGTTCCTGGCAGACAGGGCGGAGGCTCTCTCCTCCTTTGCCCGGTCATTTCGGGTTGGGCAATTGCACCAACCCAGGACTTCCTGATCTTGCTGGGCTACATGGCAGCCTTTACCAGCATGGTCTGTTGAGCCCACTGAAGAATGCACTTCCTGCAGTGGGAGCTGGTCAGCCAGTGGTCTCAACACAAGGATCACTTTGATCAGCCAGTCACTGTGACTCACAGGATGTGGGGTGGTTGGTCCAGCACATCTACAGGAAGGGATTCTGTTTGTCCACCAAGAGCCGACAGTTGTCCTGATGACCGACGCCTCTCTCAGGGCTGGAGTGACCACTTGGGGAACACAGAGTCCATGGGCTCTGAACCCCCGAGGGGTCCTGATGCCACATCAACCTGCTGGAGCTCCGAACGGTTTAGCTAACACTGACTGCATTCGCGCTGCACATTTGGGTTTAGTTGGTTCAAGTCCAGATGGACAACACCATGACCATGTAATACCTCAACAAACTGGGCGAGACACACTCTCTACCCTTGTGCAGGGAAGCTGTCTGTGCCTGAACCCTCATGCATAATCTAGAGACGCATCTCCTTGCTATCTGCGTGGCAGGACCCTCCAGTCAGCTGGTGAATGCTCTCAGCCGAGTGGGTGAGGTGTCTCACGAGTGGTCTCTTCACTCAGAGGTGGTATACAGCTTGTTCTCCCAGTGGGGTACCCTTCAGGTGGACCCGTTCACCTCCAGGGAGAACGCAAAGCTAAAGCTGCTTTGTACCCGGCTCCCTCAGCAGGGAACGCTGCAGGGGGATGCCTTCTCAAGGCCCTGGACCCCAGGCCTCTTCTGTGCCTTCCCTCCCTTTCCCTTGACCCGCAAGGTGCTGCTCAAGGCCAGGAGGGACAAAACACAGGTGATACTCGTGCCTCTGGACTGGCCACACCAGTTCTGGTACCCTGCTCTCCTCTAGTCTCAGCTGCAGGCTCCTGAGGCATCTTCCACTGTGCCCAGACCTGCTTTCCAGACCTTACCCCCGGTTTCAGCTGAAAGATGCAAGCCATGGGAAAATGCTGACAGCATGCGAGTTTATACACACTCAGTTTTTAGAGACAGTGTGTTACATGGAAGCCTTTAATCAAGGATCTCATGTTTTTCTGAGTTTATTACAGCTGTAGTTGCTATATCATATCCATTTTGACGTTTGGAGAGGAACCTAGATTGTTACACAGGGGTGCAAGGTTGTAAATGCTCCTGTGAAGCCTGTGTGAGGGAGGATACAGCATAGATCAAAAGAAGTGTCATTTGAAGGACATGAATTATGTTGAAGTTGCAGAGAGTAATACTTAAAAAAAAAAAAAAAAAAAAAAATAGTGTTTTTGTATAAGATATATATTTTTTTATACATAATCAGACTGAGGAGGAGCTAGCTGACCTCACACAAAAAAGGGGTTGGCCAATACAGTTGTTTAAGGAATGCTGTGTTTTACTACACAGAGACATACTTTCACCTAGACTCGGACTAAGAAAACACCTTTGGAGCACTTGTAAACAGGTAGTTAGAAGGAGATTCAGATCTAAGTACTGTAAGTAAGAAATTGCACTGTTTAAACCTTGTTCTTTTAAAAGATTTGTATGTCTTGTGATATGAGTTCTGTATTTTGTGTTTTACATATTTTTAAATATTTTAGTAAAATTCTTTTTAGAACTTACTTGGTCTGTCTTTGACTTCTTTTTAGTTGTAAGAAAAGTATATGGTTATTGGAGATACTAAACATAAGCTTGAATGGTGGTACCAAACTGAAACGAGAAGCGTTTTAAATCTGAGGTCTTTATTAAAGTTTTTAAGGGTTCATCTCTGTATACCTGGTTAGGTGCCCGTAGGCAAGGATATCTGGCCCCCTGAAGACAGATATATCTGAGCCTATGCATTGGGTACGCTAGCAAGAGGTTCACAGTTTGAATCCCTCCAAGACTTGAGACCAAAGGTTGATCCGAACTCACAAAACAGACAAGAGGATTACCTTGTTCTGTTAAACTGTTCACAAGACTGCGCTCGGAGGTTGGCACTTTGGGAGTAGAGGGCCTGACCTGCTGAGTGGGTTTGAGACAGATTGGTTGGCAGTGGTGGCATAATTTTGGTATCACAAGCTTTATTGTTCTGTGTCAGCTGAGACCATAAGCTCTCTTACAAAGAAAGAAATAGACAGAGTTTTATTTTAAAAGGGAAACAGAACTATATATCACTTGGCATACAGTCGAGTTCCTACCCGTGTTTTTTTTTTTTTTTTTAAAGTGCAAGTCAGAGTAGCCGTAGTGAGGGAAGAAGAAGATGGCTTCCGACTACAGCAGGCACACTGTAGATTACTTGAAGCAGTTGTGCGGGGACAGGGGAGTCCCATTCGAGGTGACAGCCAAAAAGCAGACCCTCATAGAGGCCCTGATGGTAGTAGATACCCAGAGCAGCGAGTCACCGACTGTGACTGAAAAGCACAGCAGGGCCACTGTCAGTGAAGGGCCACAGCAGCAGGGGAAGGTCACCAGTATCCTGAATCCAGAGGTACTCAGGCTGAAAATTGAGTTACGCAGGATGGAACTGGAGGCAGCGCAAGAACAGAGGGAAGCGTACCGTGAGGCAGAGCGAGAATGCCAAGAGGCAGAGCGAGAGAAGTGAGAGGCGGACCATGAGGCAGAGCGAGAACGCCATGATGCAGAGCGAGAACACAGAGAGGCAAAGCAGGAACAGCGAGATGCAGACCGTGAGGAGGCGTGGCGCCAGCGAGTTGCAGAGGAGAGAGGCGCCAGAGGCAACCACAGACTGGAGAACTACGACTCCAACCAGCGGCACCAGATCAGGTAAGTGGCTTGGGTTTAACTAGGACTGCAGGACTGGGTTACAAATTGAACTCCAAATTAATAGCCGAGTTTAAAGAAGGGGAGGACATGGATGCCTTTTTAAATTCTTTTGAAAAGTTTATATTCAGGCTAAAATTCCTAGAGAGTCCTGGAGCTTCCAGCTATCCCCACTACTTACTGGGAAAGCTCGGGATGCATTGGGTCAAATGGACAATGAGGACAGCAATGATTACAGCAAGCTAAAAGCTGCACGGTTAAAAAAGTTTGAATTAACTGCTGAATCATGCAGAGCTAAATTCCATAAGCTCAGGAGAAGCCCTGATATGAGCTACGAGGAGCTAGCCACGAAACAACGTCAGTTTTTAAAACGGTGGGAAGAAATTGAGGCAAACTCTGTTGAGAAAATTGAAAATGTGATTTTATTAGAACGGTTTTATTGGGCATGCCCAGCAGAGCTAAAAACCTGGCTAGAGGACCGAGATCCAAAAACAGTGCAAGAGGCTGCTGAACTCTTGGACTGCTATGCCAAAAGCAGACCCGCTCTGAGAGTGAATGGGGCGGGCGTGGCAGTGCAGAAAGGGAAAAGCGCACCTTCAGGGCAGCTAAAACCCTCACTGCCTCCACCAAAACCAATTAGCCCCAGGTTTCAAAGAAAAGATTTCTCTGAAGTAAGAAATGCATGTTGGCTGTGTAAAGAGACTGGGCATATTGCCAGACAGTGTCCCAAAAAGGCGAGCAGTAATGCACAACAGGGTGCTAGAAAAGAAGTGGGTTGTTTGTGTGTCCCTGGAGGCATGCCCGTGAACATGAGGGAACACATGCACCCAGTCATGGTGAATGGTGTGCAGACGCAGGGGTTAAGGGACACAGGGGCATCCCTGACATTGGTGAAAGGGGATCTGGTACAGCCTGGTTGGCTTATACCCAATAAATACGTCACTGTACAAGGGTTTACTGGTGAAGCGAAAACATTGCCACTTGCTAGTGTTCTCCTAGACTGGGGTGAAACCGGGGGAACTGTGCAACAGGTGGCTGTAGCCAAAACATTAGCAGTGGATGTGATCCTGGGTAACCATCTCCAACAGGGGATGGTATGTGCAGTTACCCGTAGCCAAGTGGCAAGGGAAAATTGTAGTTCCCTGAACCCCACAGAAGCCATTCTGGAAACCACTGGGAGGCTGGTTCCCCAGCCTGTGTCTCCAGATGGGGAGACTGATAAAAAGGCATAGAATTTTCCCCGGTAGTAAGTGACCACACAGCTATGGAAGGTTACTCCGAAGAGGGAGTGGTGACCAATTGTCAGAGGGTTGGGATTGACAGTGATCCTGAGGGCCCTGATGCTAGTGCTAGGGAACCTAGTTTAGCAACTGAAGGAGACCTGTCCCATGCCTTGGGAATGTGTGAGGGGTTTGCAGCTGCTCAGAGGGGTGACCCTAGTTTAGAGAAGCTGAGGGCTTGGGCAGACTCGGACGGCACACCGGGAGGTGACAGCAGACATACGGTTTATTGGGAAAATGGACTTGTGTGTACTCAAGCAGTACAGACAGAGGGAGGGATGCTAGGCAGGCAGCTTGTCGTTCCCCAGGGGTATTGTGAGCAGTTGCTCAAAACTGCACATGATATTCCCTTGTCTGGTCATCTGGGAATCGCGCGCACTACGCATCGGTTAGCTCAGAATTTCTACTGGCCTAATTTCACCCAGCAGGTGAAGCAGTATTGCAGGTCTTGTCACCGATGCCAGGAAATAGGGAAGGCGAGCAAGAAAACCCAAGCAGCCCTGATCCCCTTGCCCATAGTAGAGGAGCCATTCCAGAGGGTGGGAATGGATATTGTGGGGCCTTTAACTACCCCCAGCTCCTCAGGGAAGAGATTTATCCTGACTGTGGTGGATTATGCCACCCGGTACCCAGAGGCAGTTACCCTATCCTCACTGAGGACAGACAAAGTGGCAGATGCCTTACTTGGGATTTTCTCCCGTGTTGGATTTCCACAGGAGGTTATCACCGATCGAGGGGGGTTCCTTCATGTCGGACCTGATGAAATGTTTCTGAGAGAAGTGTGGGGTGGTGCAGAGATGCACCACACGGTATGACCCACAAGCCAATGGACTTGTGAAACGCTTCAGTGGTACCCTAAAGTCAAGGCTCCAGGTATTTGCTGAACAGCATGGGAGGGACTAGGAGAAATGCCTTCCCCACCTGTTGTTCGCATACAGGGAGGTGCCCCAAGTCAACAGGATTTTCCCCTTGAACTCTTATATGATGGCAGATGCGTGGGCCCTAGACTTGATCAGGAGGACTGGGAAGGCAAGTCGCCACCCAGAGGAACTCCCATTGTGGATTATGTCCTTAGGTTTAGGGAAAGGCTGAAGGAGCTTATGGGGGACAGCCCAGAGCAACCTGGCAGCTACCTAACAGAGACAAAAAGTGAGTTACGACCGTAGAGCCAGAGCTTGCTTGTACATGGTGGGTCAGGAAGTCATGGTCCTTATTCCGGTCTGGAAAGACAAGCTGCAGACTGAGTGGGCAGGACAGTACAAAGTGGTTAGGAAGGTAAATGATGTGAACTACATAGTGGAGTTACCTGACAGAAGACAGACAGAAATGATGTACCATGTCAACATGATGAAGCCATATGCAAATAGGGCTGACATGGTGTTTGCAGTGTGTAGTCATGGGGAGGGGACGGACGAAGGAGACCCCTTTCTGGATTTGCTGGAAGAAAGTAAGTGGGAGTCCTCTTTGGAGGCAGTAAAATTGCCTCCCCAGCTGGCCCCGGACCAGGTCCAGAAAGTAAGGGAGGTTTTAGCAGAATTTGCCTCCTTGTTTAGTGCCAAGCCTGGACTAACTTACCCCCTTAGCGACACACAATGTGGAGACAGGGACACAGACACCCATACGTCGGACAGCATATCGGGCGTCAGAGGCTGTCCAAAAGGACATTAAGAGGGAAGTGGAGGAGATGCTGGATTTAGGGGTAATCCAGAGATCCTCTGGGGCTCACCCGTAGTCCTTGTGCCCAAGCCAGATGGCTAAACTTGTTTTTGTGTAAACTGTCATGGACTGAATGCAGTCATGAAGTCAGATGCCCACCCGATGCCCCGGATGGATGAACTCCTGGACAAGTTGCGAATGGCGACATACCTTATGACTACTGACCTGACAAAGGGGTACTGGCAGGTAGAGTTAACTGACAGAGCTAGGGAGATGTCGGCCTTCATCACTCTGATAGGCTTATTTGAGTTTAGAGTAATGCCTTTTGGAATGAAGAATGCCTTGGCCACTTTCCAAAGGTTAGTGAACCAGGTGTTAAATGGTGCTAAGGAATACGCCGTGGCGTACCTGGATGACATTGCCATCTTTAGTACCAGCAGGGAGGAACACCTATCCTACCTTAGGGAAGTGCTGGACAGGATACAGAGGGCTGGGCTCGCTGTCAAAGCCGAGAAGTGCCAGGTGGCCATGGGGGAAGTGGCATACCTCGGGCATGTGGCAGGCCGGGGACGGCTCCGTCCTAACCAAATAAAGATAGAGATGATCCAGGCATGGCCCAGACCAGAAACCCAGAAGCAGGTCAGGAGCTTTCTTGGGACAGCAGTATACTACAGGAAATTTGTACCCAATTACAGTGCCCTGGCTACTCCCCTATCTGACTTTACAAAGAAAAAGATGCCAAAGAAAATTACCTGGGGCCCAGCCTGTGAGGAAGCCTTTACTAGACTAAAGGAGGTACTGTGCAGTGCTCCTGTTTTGACAAGTCCTGACTATAGCAAAACCTTTATAGTTCAGACAGACGCCTCAGACGTGGGTATTGGGGCAGTACTGAGCAAGACATCCAGCCAAGGGACAGATCACCCCGTAGTGTACCTGAGCAGAAAGTTACTTCCCAGGCAGCAAGCTTACTCCACGGTGGAAAAAGAATGTCTTGCCATAGTGTGTGCCCTAAAGAAGCTAGAGCCATACTTGTATGGGCAGCATTTTATGGTGCAGACTGACCACAACCCCCTGGTTTGGCTGACGCAGATGGGGAAAAACAATAGCAGACTACTAAGATGTAGTCTTGCTTTACAAGGGTATGATCTAAAAATCCTACATAGGGCTGGAGCGAAGAATCAGAAGTCAGATGGGCTGTCTAGGGTCTATAAGGAGTGAACTGATTTGGGAAGCTCATCCCATGTAGGGGATAGACCCCCCCCCCCCAAATTCAGTCTAGATGGGGAGGAGTGTGACGTAGACAGCCAGTTCTGAGTGCTGTATCATTTTTTTTTTTTTTTTTATATAAAATGTATTTCTGCTGAAAATCTGATGCTCTTGGAGTGACCTCACCCCCAGGTTTCAGCTGAAAGATGCAAGCCATAGAAAATACTGACAGCATGTGAGTTCACACACACTCCGTTTTTAGAGACAGTGTGTTACACTGAAGCCTTTAATCAAGGATCTCATGTTTTTCTGAGTTTATTACAGCTGTGGTTGCTATATCATATCAATTTTATGACGTTGGAGAGGAACCTAGATTGTTACACAGGAGTGCAAGGTTGTAAATGCTCCTGTGCAGCCTGTGTGAGGGACCATACAGCATAGATCAAAAGAAGTGTCATTTGAAGGACATGAATTATGTTGAAGTTGCAGATTGTAATATAATAAAAAAAAAAAAAAAGGCATCCTGTTTTTGTATGATATATATTTTTTTATACATGATCAGACAGATGAGGAGCTAGCTGACCTCACACAAAAAAGGAGTTGGTCAATACAGTTGTTTAAGGAATGCTCTGTTTACTACACAGAGACACACTTTCACCTAGACTCTGACTAAGAAAACACCTTTGGAGCACTTGTAAATAGGTAGTTAGAAAGAGATTCAGATCTACGTGCTGTAAGTAAGAATTTGCACTGCTTAAACCTTGTTCTTTTAAAAGATTTGTATGCTTGTGATATAAGAGTTCTGTATTTTGTGTTTTACATATTTTTAAATATTTTAGTAAAATTCTTTTTAGAACTTACTTGGTCTGTCTTTGACTTCTTTTTAGTTGTAAGAAAAGTATATGGTTATTGCAGATACTAAACATAAGCTTGAATGGTGGTGCCAAACTGAAAAGAGAAGCGTTTTAAATCTGAGGTCTTTATTAAAGTTTTTAAGGGTTCATCTCTGTATACCTGGTTAGGTGCCCGTAGGCAAGGATATCTGGCCCCCCGAAGACAGATATATTTGAGCCTATGCATTGGGTATGCTAGTAAGAGGTTCACAGTTTGAATTTCTCCAAGACTTGAGACCAAAGGTTGATCCGAACTCACAAAACAGACAAGAGGGTTACCTTGTTCTGTTAAACTGTTCACAAGACTGTGCTCGGAGGAGGTTGACACTTTGGGAGTAGAGGGCCTGACCTGCTGAATGGGTTTGTGACACCCTGATCTTTTCTAGTCTCAGCAGCAGGCTCCCGAGGCATCTTCCACTGTGTCCAGATCTGCTTTCCATAGATCAGGGGAAGGTACTCCATCTGGACCTTCAATCCCTGCACCTGCCGGCCGGTGGCACTGAGGTTGAGGCGCTGGATGTCACCCTCACCACACGGCGACCGGGTTTGTGAGCGAGCCGGGATCGACGAGGTTGGCAGGGAGGGAAGAGTGAGCATCAGGAACTGCTCTCTTCTCGGGCAGGGCTTGGGGAAGCAGTCGGCTCTTAGAGTGACCTCTGGCGATGGTCAGGAGTGCACAACATATAGCACACAGCGATACATAAGGAGGAGGCGCGAGCACAGTGATGCCTTGATGGCCGCAGCTCTGCATGGGGACTGTAACCTATAAGGAAAACACCCCCCTGTGGAGCCGGTGAGATGACGGAGGCCACAGGAACGCTTCTGCTTCCCATCGCTGGTCCAACGCACCCAGGACTCTCCATGGGCCACCCGACAACTGGTAGGTACCTCTAATTACAAAAAATGCCACCAAGGGAGGGCGAGCCCTCTCCCAAAGGATGATCCGGGGAGCTGGACCTAACCAGTCATTTGGGGGAGAGCCGGGGAGATGTGAGGATTCAGGCTGGGAGTGAGGGACACAGCTGAGCAGGCACTCCTGAAGGATGCCTAGTTCAAGGGGAGAAAAAGAGATTAAAAAAAAAAAAGATCCCTGCACCTGACAGCCTGTTTCCTGAGCGGCTAAAGTTCCAGGCTTTTTGGTCTCTCCAAAGCTGTCTTCACCATGGTGGAGGCATCTTGGAAGGAGTCGACCAGGAAGTGCTATGCCTTCAAATGGAAGAAATTCTCCATTTGGTGTCAGGACAAGGGGTTGAACCCTTTGTCCTGTCCAGTGGCAAGCGTCCTTGACTACCTTTGAGCCCCTCTCTCAGTCGGGCCTTGGTGATGGCCATAAGGATGCCTGGCCACCATCTCTGCTTACCAGACGCAGGACAGTCAGCAGTCAGTGGGGTAGGAGAAGATTGTCTAATGCTTTTTCCAGGGTCTTGGCCACATTTCCCCTCCAGTGTGTGAACCACCACAATTACAGGACTTGTTGCTGGTTTTGGCAAAGCTCATGGGCAAGCCATTCGAACCAGTGCACAGGTGTGATCTCTCTCACATGTCGTGGAAGACTGCCTTCTTGGTGGCTATTACGACAGCCAGAAGGATCAGTGAGCTCCAGGTGTTTTTGGTGGTGTCTCCTTACCTGGTCTTCCATGGGGACAAGGTTGTCCTGCGCCCCAACCCAAAGTTCCTCCCAAAAATTGTCGGATTTTCACCTTAACCAGCTGATTAATTTAATTTATTTATTTATGTATTTGAATTTTGATAACTGGGTAGGTCAACTGAGACAAAGTCCCTTTTTCAGTGATGACCCGAGGAATAAAGCATTCCAAGAACAAAACATAATACTATAATACTCATAGAATAGTACAGTGAGTCACAATATAGAGTTAAGCCATAGGTAAATAACAACAGTACCCAAGTAGGCAATAACCAAATGATTCAGGATTACAGGCAGTTTGCAGGTAGCAAGGGGAGGCAGGAGACGGATTTACATTTTGTACCTTGTGCAGGGACATTTATGCCATTCACATACCAGATGTCAACAATTTAAACAGCAAGGTAACTAAGAATAGCCAGATTCAACTGCATTTGGTTAGAGAACATGGGGTTCAGGTTACAGTCAGATATTATTCTAGGTAGAGGAGGAGAGAGAAGTGGGGAGGCAGTTTGTGACCGTTGTGAAGATTGAGAGAGATGCATAACACTAGTCACATGTGGCCTTACTTGTTAATAAGTTACCTCTGCATTGGGGGAGTTTAAAGAACTCATCCTTGTAGAGTTTTTTGAATTGGTTAATGGTTTTGCAGGAACATAGAGGGTGGGGCAAATTGTTCCAAATTCTGGGAGCAGTGTCGGCGTAGGATCTTTAGCCTGTCTTTAGCCTAGCCTTCGGGAGCTCCAGTAATGGCAGGCTAGATCTTAGTACACAAGGGGTAGGTTTTAGGGATAGCAGGCCCATCAGACTGGAAGGGTGGGGCTGATGAATCAACTTAAAGGTGGTACAGTGCATGGGGAAGTCAAATTTGTTGTCAAAGGTTGGCCAACTTAGTTTGTTGAGTACAAGGCAGTGGTGAGTATGGGCGGGGGCTAAGGCGGCAAAGCAAGCTATCCTATGGTATGTTTTTTTTAGTTTGTTCAGTAATGGAGCCTTAACCGAGTGGATGACAGGTCCCTCATAGAATAGACCAGGGAGTAATGTGGCAGAGGCAGTGGTCACTCTGGCATGCTTTGGTAGGTAGGGTGCTGAGTGGTAGAGCAGCCCAAGTTTTTGATTAGTGGTTTTGATGGTGGTGTTTATGTGTGCTTCAAGCACTAGGTTCTCATTAGCGTGAGTCCCAGGTTTTTGAATGATGAGACATTTTCCAGTGGCGTACCCAAGGAGGTTTTTAAGAGGAAGGGTGTGTCATGTGGGGTTTTGAAGGAGGTGTTAAAGTTGGTTATTTAAGAACCAAGATTCTAGGGCGTGGAAGTCTAGCTCAGGATTCGCGGTCAGGGTGCGGATATCCTTGGAAGATCTGTAGAGTATTGCACCGTCCGCATAGAGTTGTACTGATGCACCACCACAGTTAAGAGGCAGGACATTGATGAATATGGAAAATAGTAGGGGACCAAGTATGGACGCTTGTGGTACCCCATCAGTGACTGGTGCTAGAGGGGATAGTGTGTTTGCCCACTTGACACATCGAGAATAATTTGCTAGGTAATTTGAAAACCACACACGGGAGTTATTATCCAGTCCGATGTGGTGAAGTTTAGCTATGAGCAGGGGGTGATTAACAAGGTCAAAGGTCTTAGGTCTGTGAAGCTCTGCCACCTGCTTATTGTTATATGTATCATATTTGTATTTGTAAATAAATGTGTATGTGTTTGGGACTGTCTGCTTGACACACAAGTAAGCATCTAGGGAAACACTGCTTTTTATCTCTGGACTCGAGAGGGGTGAGACTTTTGTCTCTAGACTTAAAACAGACACTTCTGGTGACATCTAGCCAAGCAAGAACTTTTAAGTAATTTGCAGGCATCTTTCTTTGTTCCGTAATTTCCTAATTATTTTATTGATTGTAAGTTATTGATGTATATGTTCAGTGTTTGATATTTTATCTATTTTACAATTTTTAGCAAACAGTATTTTCCTTGAAATTCTGCCTATGTTGTATCAGTTTTCTTTTGCATGTGAATACTGAACCAGTGTTTAATTCTGACAGCTGTTAAGAGCTCAAAAGGGCGTGTTACTATCTGGCAAAAAGTTAAGAATATACCTAGGTCTCATACTGAGTCAGAAGGGTACATTTTGGGAACCTGGCTGGGTGCCACTGGGCAAAGGATTATATTGCATTTCCCCGAAGAGAATATATATCCGAGCCTCTTAACTGGGTATACTAGCATAAGGTTCACATTGGACCCCCGGGTCTCAAGGCTGGTAGGTGATTCAGAACCAAAACAGACAGGAGGGTTACCCTGTTTGTCTCCTGTTCACACTATTGCACTTCGAGGTTGGCACTGTGGGAGCAGATTGCCTGACCTGCGGAGTGTTTGTGACAAGGTCTACAAAGACTGTGCCAGTGGCTTGGCTCAGATCCATGTTATTGAACAAGTCAGAGGTGACGTGAAGGAGGGCAGAGTCGGTTCCATGGTGTTTACGGAAACCATGCTGAAAGTCTGTGAAGATGTATGTTTGTTTGTTTGTTCAAGGAATGAGTACAGCTGGTCATAGAGGATTTGTTCTTGAATTTTTGCAATAGGGCAGAGGATAGAAATTGGTCTTTAGTTTTGGGCTGTATCAGCCAGGCCAGATTTGTGGACAAGTACCACTACCACTGTTTTCCATTTGTCAGGGATAGAATGGGTCATGAAAGACTGATTGATTAGCATCGAGATGGGCAGGGCAAGCGCCGATGCCCCAGTGTGGAGGAATTTAGGGGGCATGGTGTCAAAGCCTGGAGAACTATCACATTTGAGTCTTTTGTATGACTTTAGGACCTCGAAATTGGTGGTAGTTTTTATATGAAAGGTGGGCGGTTGGTTTCGTGTTGATGTTGATTGGTATTGTAGAACGAGCAAGAGGGGGGTAGACTGTGTTTGTAGGAAGTAAGATCTGTAAAGAAGTTGTGTATTCCAGTGGCAATGTCCAGAGGTGTTGTGAGAGTGGCTCCATTAGCGATCATGGTTCGGGGAACAATGCATTCTCTACCTTTTAGCAGGGTATCCATCTGGGTGGTAAGGTTTGTTTCTTGTAAAAATACAAGATAGTCTTTTTTGGCCACCTTTATTTTATTTTTGCATAAATTACGGAGCCAACAATAAATAAGCCTATCAGTATGTACCCCAGATCTCTTAAAGGTCTTCCAGGCTTTATCAAGTGTGCGCATGAGACCCCTCAGATCATTAGTTAGTCACGGGGCAGGGAAGCTTTTGGTTCTTCTGGCTTTCTATGGGGCAAGAGAGTCAAGGGCAGCTGTGAACATTGAGATGAGATAGTTAAGGGCCTGATTTATATCATGGAGGGTGTTAATTGGTGACCAGTTGATGGAGGCTAGGCTGCTGTTGAATTCTTCCTCTCTGAACTTGGTCAAATCTCCCAGCGTACTTCACCAATCACATCTCAGAGGCTGAGCACAGGCTCCATACTTTGGACCTGCAGCAAACACTTGCTTACTATAAGGAGTGCACAGCTGGAGTTCAGGGAGAAGTTTGCCAGCTATTTGTCACCTACGCTGAAGCTGCATCTGGCAGACCAGCAGCTAAGTGGACGACTGGCAGATGGATTGTATCCTGCATTGACCTCTGCTATAAGTTGGTGGGTAGGGAGCCTCCTGGAGGGCTAAGGGCTCATTCCACCTGTTGTACCGCTGCCTCGGTGGCTGCTTCCAGGGAAGTCCCTATCCAGGAAATCTGCAGGGCTGCTACCTGGAGGTCAGCACCACCTTCATTACCCATTACCAAATTAACCTTGAGTCACGCTGGGATGCTGGTTTTGGGGCCTGAGTTCTCCAATCCCTGTTTCCTAAGTAGGGTGTGTGCACCGTGCCTCCCTCCTCCTGAAGAACTGCTAGGAGTCTGCCAGAAAGTGTGGCTAGAACAACATATCCACATCCCTAGAAAAACACGTTACTCACCTGTAACAGTAGTTCTAGGAGTGGTATATGTTGTTCATCCACACTTTCTGGCAGTGCCTTTCCCTTTAAGACTTGTCCGTAAACGTCTTCAAGTTGGCTCTTCCCACCCACCCGAGTGGTAACTCCTTCGGCTTCACCCCATGACGCAAGATCTTGCCCGCTGGAAGCAGAGTTGTGCGCCAAAGCCAGGGGAGGTCGGGTAGGTCCGTGTGGATGAACAACTTATGTGACTCCTAGAACTACTGTTACAGGTGAGTAACCTATTTTTTCCAGCCTTGCCTGGTAGCTGGAACTTTAGCTGTCTCCTGGTTCCCTAGAGGGAGGTCCTCTGAGTATAATCTCTGGTTGGAAACTGAGGAGGGAGAGGGGCCTTCCACACTTGTATAAAGAGGACGTCGATGTAAGATGTTGTCATGAGTGGCCCCTGGTATTAATATATATACATAACACCATTGAGTCCTTGTGTGCAAAGCAGTGGTTTATAGAACTTTAACCATTTAATCCAATTTTTTGTACAGTGAAAACTTATTACATGGGTGGGCATGAACAGCAAAAAAAAAAGTAAATACAGCATCTATTTTACTTCATACAATAAGAGCTGAATGGAGAATGATACCGAAGCCATGGATGTTCTGAAATATGGTCCGACAGAGTCACTAATTAATAAGTCATCCATAACTGTTATTTAAATAATTGCAGATATAATGTGGCCGTTTGTTGCAAGTTCAGAGTCCCCAAGTGCAAATAGTGCCATGCCATGCTCCTCTCCACAGTGGATCTTTCTGCAACTCGTGATAAGTACAGGTGGGACAATTGGGATTCCTCTCCATCCTCTGCTCAGGTGTAACAGAGAGCTTCAGCATCTGCAGGCCCAGTAGAACCAAGATATTCCTTGAATACCGCCCCCACAACCGTTCATACCACAGCCACAGACAAAGCTCGTCCCCCCTCAACAGATTAGAGCCCTTGAGAAGTTGCATCCTTCTTCAAGGATTTAACCTCAGTGATGAGCCGCCTCGTGGACCAGCTGGCTGAGAGGGCTTCTGCCAAGAGAAATCATTCAACTGAAGTTCCCTTACCTCCCCTCTCTAACTACTGAACTTCCACTAGAATAGTGGCCACATCTTACACTGAGTGTGCCTCGGCTACACTGGAGGACATTTGTAGTGCTGTCACATGGGCTTCAGTCCATACTCTTACTAAGCAGTTTTGCCTGGATGTGCTTAGTTCCAGTGATGCTGCTTCGGTAGGCAGATGTTGAGCTGTGTGGCACAACACTGACCCTCCCGGTTTTGGACTGCTTCTTAGGGCCCATATCTTCTACTGCCTGCCCATAGGAGCTGGCACACAAAGGGGCATTATAATTTCCTTACCGGTAATTCCAGTTGTGTGTAGGCTCCATCCATGGACAGACAGGCCCTCCCAGTTTTCAGTGCTGTGCTCTGGTGTCTGTAATTCCTTCTGTCCTTAATTATTGTATATACTTCCCCTAGTCTGTGCTTTTTGTCTGTTTCTAGATGCCTGCTTTACTGCTTGCTAAAGGCACATTTTATGTCTCTGGGTACCCATGGTTAGTTGGTGGTCTTGGACAGAGTGGTTACTGAGGGTTATGGGATTGGGGAAGGGTGTTCATACTCTTAGATTTTATCTGTCCAAACTGACAGGGGAAGATGGCCCATACTGTCTACTATCTGCCCATGAACAGAACCTACACACAACTAGAATTACTAGTAAGGAAATT
This sequence comes from Neoceratodus forsteri, assembly GCA_016271365.2. NCBI lineage: Eukaryota > Metazoa > Chordata > Ceratodontiformes > Ceratodontidae > Neoceratodus > Neoceratodus forsteri. Next base: position 793,608,989 of record CM057449.1, read on the forward strand.
ATAATTCCCTTTTTTTTTCACTAACCAGCATGACATGTTGAGTCAAAGTTCCCCTAGGCCACAGATGGTTGCACTAGTCCACATTTATAATGAAAATATATATATATATATATATATATTTTTTTTTACTTCTTTTTTTTGCTCAGAATAGCCCCGCTGAGACACACTAGCTCGTTTTCAGTAACGTTCTGCTGCTACCCATTTCTATAGTGGCTGGGTGAACTCAGGCTTTGAGAGGTTGTTAGTTGCTTAAGTTTACAGTGTGCCTTTGGCTCTAGTGGAGTTTGAACCTCTTCTTTCATCTCCGGTTTCACAAGCCAGCAGTCTAACCACTAGACCACAGTCCTCCTAGGCAGTTTTTTTTTTTTAATAATCTTTGATAACCAGGTATGGCACACTAGGCATAAGATCTGTTTTTGAGGGTGACCCAGTAGTACTGGAGTGGTTAAGTGAAGGTTGTAGGAATCAAATTCAGGTTTGCTGGATGTACCAAGCTCCTTCATAGCTCGATACTCTAACCTCTAGGCTACACTGCCAGCAATTTTGCTGACGTATACAGTAAAAAAAGAAGTCAGTAAATGTTTCATGATTGTCGAACATTTTTCCTGTTCCTACTTTGCACTTCTGCCACAGGCCACAGCTAAAAAAAAAGTGCTATGCAGGCACCCCACCCCATTCTGTGCAGCAGCCACCTGTCTGCCTCTTTCCATGCACCCCACCTCCCGTGAACCTGCTGGTAAAGCAGCCCTGGCCCAGTATTCACAATAGCCAACAGAGTTCAAGCTAACCTCTGCCAACAGGGCAACAAACAGAATTAAGCAGAGAAAGAGACAGTTGGCCCTCAAGCTGTGACAGAATGGAGCTGCACTTCTACAGCGTACCGAGTGACAGCTGTTAGCTCACAGTTTGCTGCAGCAACTTCAGTGGCAGTCACAATGAACCTGAACTAGTCAAGATCAACAATTAGATTGTTAGTCACACTAGTTTGGAGACAAGTTACCGTATATCCCAGACAAATCGAACAATGTTAAAATCAACCCATATGTTATGTTAAATAGTACCTCCCACAGGACAGACCCCTCTGGCACTCCACTTGTGATCCACCTGTCATCAGAATGTTTTATGTCAACCAATACGGTGTCAGCATGGCTCAGTTGGTAGCACATCTGCTTCTGGACCCACACCAGGGTTGGGCTCGTATCTTAAATGCTGGCACCTGAGTGCAGTATTGGGAGGGTGCTATACTGCTGGGGTGTGCCGTCCTTTGAATGATATATTAAACCGAGGTCCCTTCTACCCATCTCTGGTGCAGTCCTGGTGGGTGTTCAGGTGGAAGTAAAAGAACCCAAGACACTTTTTGCAGGAGTAGAGAATTCTCCTCCAGTGTCCTGGCCACATTCTTCTTCCCATAAAGACGGTTCTAGCAGTTGTCCAAGGTTGTGTGTGGCTGCTGATGTCCAAAATGGCTGCCACTGCACATTCAGTCACTTCATTACCAGTCTAGCATTGCTTGTAAAGCGCTTTGGGATACAATGTATATGAAAAGCACTATATAAATGCTGATTTATTCTTCTTCTTCAGTTCCTAATCCACCATCTTGCAATATCCCTAGTCTTAAATCCCCTGTCTTCTGTATGAACTTCCTATGTGCCTCTGAATTAAAGGCCTTGCTGAAGTCTAGGTACAACATGTCAGCTGACTACCCCCTTTCTGTACATGTAATTGCTACTGCACTCCTTGCCCCAGTAGCGAATGAATGATTCAAATATACAAGCGCAAGGTTGTATTTATGGCAACACACAATTATAACAACTGGTATTTAGGAATTGAGAAGTGCATAGCGTATATTATTGAAAAAGTTGTTTATGCGCAAATACAGATTTTTTTGATTTATCAGATGACCATCAACCTGATGAAATGAGTATAACCCATGAAACGTCGCAAATTCATGGTGGAAGAAAAAAAGAAAATAATTTTTATCATAGAGGAGTTCAACCATATTTCTGTTTGGATTTGAAGTTGTGGTTCTGCATAGAAGAGTTCCTCTGTTTTGATCATATAAGTGCAATTTAAGCAGGAGGCATCCGAGTCCTTACCACAGTGGTCAAATAGACAAGCACTCATCAAGTGCAGTTTATTGTGCTTTCAGAAAGTAGATCTGTAACAGAAAAGCCTGTCAAGAATGTTGTTAATACAAAAACTGAGGTCAGAGCTACTAATGCAAGGACGAATGGATGCACCAGTGCATTTTGAGCTTTGTCAGGGAGCTCACTGATGAAGCTCTAATGATCGAAGTGCTGGTGTCTGTTTGTCTTGGGAGTTCTTTCTATTCTTTGGTAACCAGATAAGGCCCACTAGGCCCAAGGCCTGTTTACATGGGTGCCTGGGAACTCTGGGGAGGTTGTGACTTGCTCAGGGTCACACAGTATGCAAGTGGAGGCAGTGGGAATCATACCTAGATCTTCTGGATGTACCAAGCTCATTCCCTGCTCGTTAATCTAACCTATTGGCTAAACTGCCAGTAGTAGCTCTGGCCTTAGTTTTTGAACCATCACTATTTTTTGACTGGCTTTCTGATACAAATCTACGTTTTGATTTTGAAGGCACAATAAATTGCATTTGATAGGATCCTGTATATTTGAACAATTCATTTGTTACTGGGGCGAGAATCTGTCACAGAGGAGTGCAGTAGCAATTTGTTGTGTGTGTTTGGTTTGGGACTAGGCACCCCTGCTGTAACATCTAAACCCCACCATCTCTTGGCCTCACTGTTTTCTGTCCTGATCCGTTTCTGCCATTAGTGTCACCGGGCTGAAAAATTCATTTGACAAGACCTACCCTCGTGAACCCATGTTGATTCCTGTCTTTAAGGTTGTTTTCCTGTAGGAAATCCACTCTCTGCGCCTTTGTAATTGCCTCCAGCAGCTTTCCCACTTTTGATGTCAGGCTGTCATGCAGGGCGTCAAATTCACTACTAACTGTCATGCATTGGGCCTGAAGTCTTCGTTGGCACTTTACCTGTTGCCAGTGATGCATGAAAGCAGCAGTGCAACAAAATTGGGCAAAAAATCACACCCTACCATTTTTCACTATAAAAGATTCCAGGCATCTTCCAGTTTTATTTGGTGGTACAATTTTCTAAATCCACCAACATCTGAATATTTTATAAATGTTTTAAGTTAATTTTCTTTCACGAAAAAAAGATGTCTGCCACATTTTGCATATAAATAGCATTGTAGACCTGGCAAGGGTTAGGATTGAAAGAATAAAGAAAGACTTATGGTGTGCAGCCTGGGAGGGACCTAGACACACACATTTGACAGGTATACTAATATTTTTTATTAACTGTTGCTGAAACAAGCTTTTTTGGAAAACCTTTTTTTTGTTGAACTGCTGCTTTAAATAGATCTGTCAAGGGGGCCGTCAGGGCCTATCTTGGCTCCTGCAGTGCCTTCAGGTGTAGCCAGTCTGGCCCTGAGAACTTGTTAATGTGCAAGTACAACAGACCTTTTATGACTCATTCCCTACTTATATACTCTGGGCGAGATTTTCAGCATTCTGCATCCATTTTTCGGATGCAGGTGCAGAAATCTCCCCAGGAAGTTAGACCACAAAAAGGTGGTCTAACTTACTGGACAGAATTCCACACTTGCATCGGAAAAGCTACATTTAGTCCTACAGTTGCGGCAGAAATTATTGTAAACCACAGGAAATGATGCAGATATATCACAATGTCTATGAATAGAATGCAGTCATCTGGACTCATCTGTGTGGAAGCAGCATGTGTCCAAAATACGGATGTAAGTGCTGTGTCCACACCAGCCTGCCGGCGTAGCGGCAAGGTCTCCGCTTGTGACACCAACATCCTGAGTTCAGGAATGGACTTGGGAGTTGGAGGGCTGGCTGGGGGAAGTTGAGCATCAAGGACAGCTCTCCTTCTCTGGAGGGAGGAGGTTAAGTGTCTGACTCAATACCGACCCTGATGGAGCCAAGGGATCCACACAACCAGTGCCTGCATCAGTTGGAGGCTGGACTGTGCCAGGTTTGTCCTATGGATGTTGTGCATGTCCGCCTCCCGGTGAAGTACGGCATCCTTAGCATTACAAAAATCAGTTCCCCTGGCAGCGCCTTGCTCCTGCGTTCCACTGCCTTTCACTCCCACTGAGAGGGAGGGTAAGCCATGGATTGCCCTTGGCGTACATTTGGGGGGAGTTGCCCGGGGGGGGTAGCCTTCACATGGTGGGATGATGTGGGTTGGGGGCTGAGCTCCTGTAGCAGGGGTAGGGGGTACTAGACAAAAAAAAAAAGTGCTTTGTCCACATTTTTAAAAAGCCCACCCCTTCTCTCTAATCTGTACCTGTCTTACCCGTGAATCTGTTTTTGCTGTCAGGAGCTGTGCCTGAAATCACCACTGTGTACACACAACTGGAGCATTTAATATGGTTTGCCGTTCCTTCGCCTTCTTCAGTGCTTGTTCCATCTTTCTTTTTCTTTCTATGCTATCTTTTGCAAGATATTTCTCTCTAAACAAAGTTTTATCATCATTTTTGACCCCTTTTGCTATCCTTTGTGTTTGTTTTCACCATTGTTGTGAGGTCTTTGCTTTTCTCTAGCTGATCTTTATATGTAGCTCTGCTTGTCTCTCTTTTCTCACACTTGTGTACCCTAAAGGTTGTGTTCCAAATTGCCACCCTAACTTGTGTGTCTAGCCAAAACGGCTTCCTTTGTTTCTTGGTCTTATTAATACAGTTTATGCAGTTTGGTGCTGCTTCTATTATTGCCATTTCATTTGTTACCCATGTATTTTGTGCCTCCCCCACCCCCATTGTGTGTCTATCCTTCAGCTGAGCTTCAGTTATTTCTTTTGTTCTGCCAAAGTCAGCCTTCGTAATAGCTGGGACCATAGTGCTGGATTTCAGTTGCTGAGATTCTAGTACAGTGTGGAATTTAATACAGTTGTGATTGCTCTGTCTGATTGGGTCTTCAGTTGAGAAATCCCTGATAGTGGCCTGGTTGGGCATTACCAGGTCCAAGATTGCCCCCTTTTTTTGTGATGCATTGTGTAAAAAAGCAAGCCTGTGCTGTTGGAATGACCCTGTCTATGTCTGAGAGATTGAAGTCTCCCACAAGTATGTTTTTTTTTGGGGGGAGGGGTGCACAGAGCGATATTTAAAGAAGTGCCATGGGATCTTTAACAACCACTAGAAAAGGCAGGAGGTAACCTCAGTCTGATGTCTCATCTGAAGGATGGCACACCCCATTAGCACAGTGTACCCATAGTATTGCACTCGTGTGCTAGTGTGTATGGTATGAGCGCAGTCCTGGTGTTGGACTACAACCCATGACCTTCTTGCCCAGAGGTGGATGTCCTACCAACTGAGCCACATTGACACCTACGTGACTCGTCATGTGCCCTTGCTGCTGTCTCTTATCCTGTCAACCCTGTTGAATTTTGATTTCTTTTGTCAAATGTCCCTTATCTGCCTCCCCCTATGTTCTTGGTATACCATGGAGAGATGACTTGGCTTCCTTTGTGTGTTCCTTTGTTCTACCCATTACACTGACCCCCCGCCTAGTTTAAAATCTTACTGATTTGTTACATCCAGCTTCTGTCTCCCCACCTGTTTAGAGACAGGCCATCCTACATGAACAGCTTGCTGTCTTCTCAGAAGGATCTCCAGTCCCCAAAAAGTGGAACACCTGACCTTTGCTCCAAACCTTTAGGCAGGTGTTAAACTAGTTTAATTCTTCAACTCTGTCCTGCACAGAGCATCGGTAGTACCTTCAAGAAAGCTACCATGTCTGCTGTTGACCTGGCCAGTGGTTAAATTGGAAATGTTAGGTGGGGGAAGTCTCGTATCAGGATTTCTAGGTGCTGGAACTGTTGTTTCTGGGTGGTGGAATTCTCCTATAGTAGTCAGTGGAGAAAGACGACAGAGGTGATGGAACTGTCTTACAGTTTTTTTAAGAAGTGGTGGAACTGAGTTCATGTGGGCTTCTGCTCAGTTTAACCCCTGTCGACCTCAGCGTATTGCCTTCCTCCCTGAAGCAGGCCTTTAGCTCCTCTACACTGTGATTTGCCAGGTCATTGATAACTAGGTGTAGCACAATTATTGGCTTTTCCACTTCTCTGCTGATCTTCTTCTCCATCTGGAGAGTTATCCTTTCTTTTGTTGTCCTTGGAAGACATACTGTAGAACAGACTTGGTCAGAGTGGCATATCAGCCTCCAGGTTCTTATTTGTTTCAGCTATGTTTTGCGTTGCTTGTTTTTATTGCACTGCATTTGAATTATTGCATCTTTCTGTGTATTTTTGTATCCCTTGTAACCTCCTTCCATGTCAGGGTGCACCTAGAAATGAGCTGTGACTCAATGTACCTTTCCCGGACAACAAACCAAGGGTGTAAAAGAAAGCAGTGGTGTTCCATCAAGGAGAACCACAACCCTTTTCTAGTTTTGTATGTAGGGACTAACTTGAGATATACAGTTTATCTCCAGTAGTGAGGGGTTGGGGCCATAACATGAGTGGCGAAGCTACGAGTAGGTCATGAAGTCCCGTCCCCTCATTAGTTGGTATAAATTGTATGTCTTAAGTTAGTCCATTGCATATTTGATTTATTCAAAACCTTTTAATAAACTAATGGTTTTAAATAAATAAAAAAATGGAAGATTATATTAGGTAACTTACCGACCGTAGATTATTCCTTACATAAGCACCACCCAAACTGGATGCTCTGTACTGGAACAAAGCTTGTATCTTGCTTTCTGCTTGCAGAGAAATCGTCTTGAAGATGATCCTGCACATCTTCAATTATGGTGACAGTGTACAGTGCTGAGCGTAATTCCACACTGTGCAGACTGGACCCCCTTTTTCACTCCTGCCATTTTGTGGTGGACTGTTCCCCTCATATTCACCACTGTTCTTCTCTCGATGCCAGGTGCCTTCCTCACTGTACCGCATTCATCTACGAATTCTGGTTGGGCTTCCTACCACCTTACCTTAGTTTCCTCCTCTATTGTCTTTCTGTCCCTGTGTACTCCTTCACAACTCTAACTCTCGCTCCTTCCCTATTTTAAAATACTCTGCAAGTCAAGCTGTTTTCTCATTCATATTCTGTAAGCTCTGGCCTTCTCTGCTTCCATGCTATTTGCTCCGCCTCCTCCCTCTATTCACTCAAAAGCCTTGTTTATGACTTCTCTCAACTGCGAATGCTCCTGACTCCTCCTAGCCCTCTGTGTGCACTAAATGCAGCTCTGTGGTCCAGCATATTACTGCTCAGTGGGCTGCAGCTGAGCTCCTGTGTATTACTCTGTACTAGTGCTGATTCTGTAGAATGGCTCTTGACATAATTGTACCTTTAACTAGATTTTCTGTTACATACTTTGCGTTAAGACGGTGAGCAAGAGAAAGAGGGATAGGAAACCACTTTGGTTCACTACTGAAGTGAGGAAAACAGTCGGAGAGAAGAGGAGGGTATTCAGGATATATAAGGCGACACAAAGGGAGGTAGATAAGGGGGTGTATAGGGATAGACTGAGGGAAGCAAGGAAGGTGATCAGGAGAGCCAAGGCTGAAACAGAAGAACGTATAGAAAGGGGAGTTAAAAGGGGGTACAAGAGGTTATTTAGATGTGTAAGTGACAGGAGAAAGGGTAAGAGAGGGATAGTGAGGCTCAGGGGGAAGGGGGGCATTGGTGGAGGAGACTTAGAAAGCCGATGTCTTAAATAGATACTTTGCATCAGTCTTTACAGTGGAGGAGGAAGGGGGCCTAAATTAGAAAATGGGGGGGGGGGATGAGTAGGGAGATGGACTCCAGTCCCTTCACTGAAGCTAGAGTGCTGGAGGAATTGAGCAAGCTGCGGACCGACAAGGTGATGGGGCCAGACGGGATTCACCCGAGGGTAGTTAAAGAATTGAAACAGGAACTGGCGACACCAATCACAAGGCTATTCAACCTGTCACTGGAAGAGGAAAAGGTTCCAGAGGACTGGAAAAAGGCTGAGGTTGTACCACTACATAAGGGGGGGAGGTGGAAGGGAAGAGCCAGGTAACTACCGCCCAATAAACCTGACCTCGGTGGAAGGAAAGACTGGTTAAGCATCTTGAGGGGGAGGGCCTACTGAATGACAATCAGCATGGATTCATGGGTGGCAGGTCATGCCATACCAACCTGATTGAATTCTTTGACAGGGTGACGGACATATGGGACCAAGGAGGGGTGCTGGATGTGGCCTACCTGGACTTCAGGAAGGCGTGCGACACCATCCCCCATGGGAGACTCATAGGCAAGGTGAAAAGCTTGGGGGTGGGAAGCAAGCTCACTAGTTGGGTGGAACATTGGTTAGTGGGGAGGACTGAAAGGGTCAGAGTTAATGGGGTGTACTCGAAGGAGGAAAGAGTGACAAGTGGGGTTCTACAGGGGTCTTTGTTGGGACCCATACTCTTCAACATATACATAGGGGACATCACAGAAGGTCTGCGCGGGAAGGCGTGTCTGTTCGTGGACGACATGAAAATCTGCAGTAGCAGGGTGGATACGATGGAAGGGGTAGTGGAGGATACAAGGGAGGACTTGGCCAGGTTGGAGGAGTGGTCAGAAAGGTGGCATTTATGGTTCAACACAAAAAAGTGCAGGATTATGCACATAGGGCGTAACAACCTGAAGGCAAAATACCAACTGGTGGGGAGGAGATTGAAGAGACCGAGCAGGAAAGAGACCTGGGGATTACTTTATTATTTTTTTTTTTTTTTTTTTTATTTGTTCTAGGATTACAAATACCTTTGAGCCAAGGCTCTTTTACAAAGGTTCCACGTCATTGGTACAATTGAGACAATCATAAGCAAAGATAACAGTTTATAAAATTTAAAAAAAAGAACAACACATAGTCTTGTAGATGAAAAAAGAACAGTAAGGTGAAACTTTGGGGAAGGGAAAGGGAAAGGAGGAGGGTGAAATCAGGGAGACTAAGTGGATGGGAGAGAAGGGGAGGTAGGTTGGGGGGAGAACAGAGAGAGGAGAGGTGGAAGGCGGATAAGAATAGAGGTAGTGCAGCTGGCTGGCATTTGTCATGGGCCAGCAGGGGAGGTAAAGATAGGAAGGGGGAGTGCTGGCAAAGTGCAGGAGTAGATGTGGGTCCAAAAGGGCATCTTCCATGCAACATTGCCATCTCAGACAACCTGAAAGTCCGGGATCAGTGTGACAGGGCAGCAGGAAAGGCACTGAGTATGCTAGCATGCATAGGGAGGGTTTTCACAAGCAGGAGAAAGGAGGTGATCCTGCCGCTGTACAAAACCATGGTCAGACCACACATGGAATATGGGGTCCAGTTTTGGAGGCCATACAGGAAAGGGGACATGGACTGGCTGGAAAGGGTCTAGAGAAGAGAGACCAAAATGGTGTGGGGGATGCAGGGGAAGCCATATGAGGAGAGGTTGGGGGAGCTGAGCCTGTACTTGCTGGAGGAGGGAGAGGGGGGATATAGTGGAGACACTCAAATACTTGAAGGGCATAAACAGGGTGAGGGTCGACAGCATATTTAAATTAAGAACAATTCCACGAGGGGACATACCCTCAAACTGGAGGGGGCAATTTAAAAGGGGACATCAGAGGCAGGTTCTTCACCAAGAGGGTGGTACAGCCATGGAATAGGCTGCTGGAGTGGGTGGTGGGGCTGGATACAGTGGAGAACTTGAAGAGGGCCTGGGACATGCACATGTGGCAGGCGGGCAGAGTGCAGGCCGCAAAAGGACGGATGAAATCTTCCTGGGGGGAGGGGTTACAGGCAGACTAGATGGATCTAGAGGACCTTATCTGCCAACAGCCTTCTATGATTCTATGATACTTATTTATGCAACTTATAGTATTTTCTGTTTTGAACTATACTCCCTCCTCCCCTCGCCTCCCCCAGTATGCATCTTAAATGAGCTGATTTGTCTTTTCCTAGTAAAACATTTGAAATAATTTGCAATAATGACAGAGGCTAAACTGGACATAGTAGCCATTAGCGAGACATGGTTTACCAGTAACCACACTTGGGAGACTTCAGTACCAGGCTATGTACTCTTCAGAAGAGACCGAGGTGCAAAAAGAGGGGGGTGGAGTGGCCCTTTATGTCAATGAAAATATCAAAGCCACAGAAATTCAGAATACACATAAGGAGCCAGAGAACTGTGGGTCACCCTGGAAACAGGAAATGGGACAGCCATACAAACTGGGGCTGTCTACAGGCCTCCAGACCAGGGGGAGGACATAGACACGTGACTGTTAGAAGATATACAAAACATGACTGCTAAAGTGGAGGTTCTGATAATAGGAGACTTCAACATGCCAGATACAGATTGGTCAATACCAGCAGGACATCTGCCAGAACTAGACACATGGTGTATTCTCTGCAGGGGGAGGGCCTCAAACAACTGGTACAACAACCCACTAGAGACAGGGCTATCCTAGATCTAGTACTGACTAACAGGGAAAGGATCACAGATCTCCAGGTAGAAGGTCACCTGGGGCCAGTGACCATCATGGTATGGTTCAATTTGGCCACTAGAACAAAATCATCTCATTCAAGGCAAAATATGGGACATCAGGTAGCTGACTTTGATAAGATGGCCAACAGGGTTAAGCTAGCCCTGGCAAAAAGAAATACAGGTGAGGGGGTACACACAAAGTGGGCAAGCATTAAAGATGCAATACTTGAAGCAACATCCCATTGTGTTAGTGAGAAAAGGAAGTGCAAAAGAAGAAGGAAACCACTTTGGTTCTCAAACACAGTAGCAGAAAAGGTCAGAGCCCAAAGGCTGGCCTTCACGAAATATAAGGGAATGCAGCAGGATGAAGGTAGGGAGGCATACCAAACTTCCCTAAGGGAAGCAGGGAAGGCAGTAAGGCAGGCAAAGGCCCAAACCAAGGAAACACTAGCATGAACAATAAAGGAAGGTGACAAGACTTTCTATAGATACATTAGTGAAAGGATAAAGTCCAGAGAGGGTATTGCTAAGATCAGAGGGGATAAGGGGGCATGTGAGGAGGAGGACCATGTAAAAGCATCTATCCTAAATAGATATTTCTGCTCAGTATTTACTGAAGAGAAGGTAGGGCAGGGCCCACAGTTCTGCACCATGGACACAGGGAGGGAGGGAGGTGTGCACTAGTCCCATCACAAAAGAAGGGGTCCTACAAGAGCTCGATAAGCTCAGGGTGGACAAGGCAATGGGACCTGGTGGTATACATCCCAGGGTACTAAAAAGGAGCTAAGGGTGGAACTAGCAGAGCCATTATCAGAACTGTTTAGTGAGTCTCTGAGCACAGGAGAGGTCCCAGAAGACTGGAGAAGGGCTCATATGATCCCGCTCCACAAGAGTGGTAGCAGGGAGGAGGCAGGGAATTACAGACCAGTCAGTCTTACCTCGGTAGTGGGCAAGATTATGGAGACACTCCTTAAGGAAAGGATAGTGCAACACCTGGAATTCATAGGGGCACAGGATCCAAGACAGCATGGGTTTACAAAGGAAGGTCCTGTCAAACTAATCTCATAGATTTCTTTGACTGGGTAACCAGAGTGGTGGACCAAGGGGGAGCAGTTGATGTTGCCTACCTGGATTTCAGCAAGGTTTTCGATACTGTTCCACATAGAAGATTGATTAATAAGCTGGGTAGGCACGGGGTGGGTCAGACGTTTGTCAACTGTGTGGCAAACTGGTTGACTGGCAGAAAAGAGAGAGTGGTGGTAAACGTTATACAGTCAGAAGAGATGCAAGTCACAAGTGGGGTACCTCAGGAATCAGACCTGGGGCCAGTCCTCTTCAGTATCTTCATCAGTGACATTGCAGATGGACTGGAGGGTAAGGTTTGTGTGTTTGCAGATGACACCAAGATCTGCAACAGAGTAGATGATCCAGATGGTGTGGGCAGAATGAGAAGAGATCTGGATAAACTAGCAAAATGGCCGGAAGAGTGGCAACTGGGGTTTAACGCAAAGAAGTGCAAGATCATGCACATAGGGAAGAGAAACCCTGAAGCCACCTATAGGCTGGGAGAGGAGTTGCTGGCAGTCACAAGGGAAGAGAGAGACTTAGGCGTCATCATCACTGATTACCTGAAGTCATCCAAGCAGACCTCTAAAGCAGTAGGTAAGTTTAGAGGTATGTTGGGATGTATTAGTAGGGGTATCCCAAGTTGGAAGAGGGAGGTAATAATCCCTCTTTACAAGACACTGGTTAGGCCCCATCTGGAGTACTGCATGCAGTACTGGAGGCCACACCTTCACAAGGACATTAGCCAAATTAAGGCAGTCCAGAGAAGGGCAACCAAAATGGTGCAGGAACTGCATCAAAAACACATGAGGACAGATTAACTGAACTCAATATGTATACCCTAGAGCAAAGGAGGGAGAGAGGTGATATGATTGAAACATTCAAATACCTTAAGGACGTTAACAAGGTGAAAGAGTCTAACATGTTTCAATATAAGAAAAATAGCAGGACAAGAGGACACAGCATGAGATTAGAGGGAGGCCGATTAAGGGGTAATGTGAGGAAGTTCTTTTTCACAGAAAGGGTGGTGGATGCATGGAACAGTCTACCTCAGGAAGTGGTGGATGTGAATACAGTGCAGGGCTTCAAACAGGCATGGGATAGGCACAAGAGAGCAATACAGATGAGTATGAATAGATAGGCCATTGACAGAGCAAAGGCCTATGGCACATTCATAAGGTAGAAAAAGAAATGGGCAGACTGGATGGGCCTTGTGGTCCTTATCTGCCGTCTACTTCTATGTTTCTTTGTTTTTTTAACTTTATATTTATTGTATATTATAATAAACATACAGTTGATTCATCGAAGTAAAGATATATAGTTTTTTTTTTTACACCTGAGGTCGCCACTCCTCTTAATACTATGATTCAATCATCTTTACTCTTGAGATACATCTTTGGAGGGTTAATCCTATTAATACTTTACATTAATTAGTTCGTTGGTGCTGTTACTTTAGAGTCCATGAGCAGCATGTGTAATTTCTTAAACAAGTCCAGTGAAACTTCAAAAAAAGCCCTCCCCTCATATAGGGGTAGAGGTACTTAAACATGCTTAACACTAGTTAAGTTACTTCTTTGCAACTATCACCAATTAGGCATCAGAGTAAGAATACTTTCAGAACTTTTTTGATGTTAAACTTGTACATACAGCATCATATAAAAACAATCAAATAATGAAACTCCACCTAGAAGCAACATGCAACACACTTTATCTTTCAAATTTTAACTTTACCATTTTTTAGAAAAAAAGGCTTTCAGGACAGGTTTAAGAGAGGAACAATATTCCCCAAACAGAAAGTAATGTACACTTACCTGGGGTCAGACCAAATACTCACTGCTCCCCTACCATACTAACTACCTTGCGATACCATGTTCAGTTCTAACTAACAAAATGTCTCTCTTTCTTCAGGGTTCTTCATCCTCCGACTCGGAGACTTCGTCTTCTTCCCTAGATCTTCATGCTGGGACGTTCTTCTGCGACCACTTTAGTGCATCCACTGGGTCATTAAAGATGTAAATCTTCCCCCTATGGACGATTCGGAGTCTCACTGGAAACAGTACACCATGAGGGATTCCAGCCTCCCTTAAAATAGCTTTTACCCTTTCGAAGCTCCTCTTCTTTTGCTGTGTGGCGTAACTTAGGTCCGGATAGAGATGTACCACTTGCCCATCCTGAAGCAGCGTTCCTTTTTTCCTTGTGAGAGCTAAAACATAATCCCGTGTTCCGACCCCATCTAGAACCACAGTTATAGTACGTGGAGCATCTGTCATCTCTTCTGCTACGAGGCGTCACCAGATAGGCCTTCTGGATGGGGATCGGTTTAAGAGTCCCATTATCTCCCAACTGGTGCTGGAGCCATTCTATTTATTATTATTTGGCTTTTGTTTACCGGGTAGGTACACTAGACAAGTGATATGCCTATTTTCAGGAACTACCCGGGAGAGTACAGAACTTACAAGATACATACAAGGCAACTTAGGAGGAACAACTTATTACAGGAGGTACTAACAATTGTAGTAAAACAAATACACAAGCAGCAGTTACACCATATAACAGAATTGCATAGATTGACAATTAGTGACAACTGGGGTTCATCAAGAGACATTTCACTACGGAGGCTTGAAGCAGTCACACACTGATGATAATTTTAAGTGCGACCACAGGGAGGAGCGAAAGATCCCATGGGAGGGGGCCATGCGGACATGATCAAAGGGAGTTCCAGAGTCTGGGCACGTAGCAGCAAAGTCTCGGCCCCCATGGAGTCCGGTGGAAGGAATTTTAAGCAGTCCAGCAGCCTGGGACCTAAGCATGAGGGCATGATGTCCATTTTGGGAGGAGATTCACCAGTCCCTGAGGGAGCCAGAAGCGAGCACCTTCTTGGAGAGCTTCAACACGAAATCCAGGTATTCAGCTGGAGGCAACCAGCGGAGTTTATCATATAGATCACAGCGATGGGTGAGTTTAGGGACGGCAAGTGCAAACCGACATATATTGTTATATGCAGTGTTCCACGGGCAAGGTAATTTAGAGACCGGGCAAACAGGTAGAATCCATAGCTGAGGGAGGAAGAAGCACTCCTCTAGCAAGTGCAAGTCGCCCCGAGGTCAGGTTGTATTTGGCCCTATAGGCCATACCCAGCTTGCAATGTGTGCTTCTAGAGATGTTGAGGATATGACACCCCATGTCAAGTTGGGGGTCAAGAGTAACCCCAAGATATTTGATTGAGTTCACCGTTGGCAACGAGGGTCCACCATCACAGGTTATGCGTAGCAAGGATGATGAGGCTTTTATCTTGGCCGTGGAGCCAAAAAGCATGGCCTGCATTTTATTAGGGTTCAACACCAGCCTATGGTGAGTAACCCAGGCCTGGACTCTTCTGAAATCATCAGTCAGGCTCTGGTTTAGTGCTGCGACATTGGGGGAATGGGCCACTAGTACCAGGTCATCTGCGTGTAGAGTGGCTTGGCAGTGAGAGGACACCCGGTGGCAGTTGATTGATAAAGAGCGAGAAAAGGAGAGGGCCCAGCACTGATCCCTGGGGGACTCAGAAATAAAAGCAGGTGGTCACCCTCAGAATCCTCCGGCATCCCTACTATTCGTAGATTCATTGCTCGTGCTTGATTTTCAAGCATTTCAAGCCGGGATCTGAGGTGCACATTTTCTTTTACCAAGGTTGCCACCGTTCCCATTGCCGCTTCAGATTTCTTAGTAGAATCGGCTGTAGCGGTCTTAACCGAGTCCATAGTTGTTTCCAGACACACTACCTGGTTAGTAAGATTGTCAAATTTCTCTGACAATCCTGCCACAGATTGGATAAGATGGGAGATCTTCACTCCCAAAGACTGCAGCGTCTCTTCAGCTGGCTCCTCGGGACCTTGATTACCTGTGGCCGACCTCGTGGTGTGCCCTCCTGCAGCGCCCTTACTTTTCGCACCATCTATCGGAAGATGGTCTTTTCGAGGATTTCCCATAATGATCTCACTATATTCCCACACACTCGCTATGATTCTGGTAGAGTTTCTTCAATCAAAAACTTATTTTCCCAGCTGTTTTTATCTGAGTTAGTTCTCTCTCTCTATGCCTGAGCATCCATCTTGCTCGGGCTCCACAGCGCCCCCTCTATGTTTCTAAGTAAATAAATACATACATACATAACATGCACTGGCCTGGTGGCGCTGAGGGTTGAGGTGCTGGATGATGCAGCTCGTGCTGTGCTGGCGACCCGGGTTCGGATGTGAGCCCAGGCCATAGGGGTCGGCAGGGGAGGGATATGATTGATCGTCCAGAGGACTGCTCTCCTATCCCAGGAGGGTTATAGGATAACATCGCTCTGCAGCAGCCCCTGGTGACTACCGGGGGGCACTGCTAGAGCTGGTGCAACCAAGGGGCGGAATGCAGCAGATGTCGGCACATTGTGCCTGACGTCATTTCACATTCGCACTCCTGGGGTCTTAGAAGGAGGAAAAAGGCAGCACTGTCCGCAGCAGCTTGATGGCTGCACTTCTTTGCCCAGCAATGCCTGGATCAGGCGTGTGCCTGTATTGGATCCTGGCCTGGCACGGGGACTTGGGGAGATCCCTCTCAAAGGTACAGCTGCATATGCCAGCTGGGCACGGACTTATCTCCGGGGTCAGCGGTGAAGGTGGAGCGTTGGCTGGATGTAAGCAGGTCAGTGGCTGCAGGAGGATAAAGAGTTTAAAAAAAAGATACATACATTACACTTTTCTATCATTTATTCTGTGTGTAATTTTAAGTGCCTGCTTGTAAGTTGGCTTGTTTGTGTTATCATAACTAGTACACTTTATAATGTAAGGTATTGGAAGAAAATTGAAAAGAGAATCTCAGTACACAAGCCATGGCAGTTTCATTGTTTTTAAGTTAAAAGGATTCTAACATAGAGAGTTTAACTTTGAGCTCCAACTTGATCATTTTTTGCTATAACTTTGTTTTCCCTTGCAGGGAAAGGTGTATAAATGGGATGCAGATGCCCAGGGATGGATCCTTGGTTCCTTCTTCTATGGCTACATTATCACTCAGATTCCTGGTGGATACCTCGCTGGCAGGTTTGGTGGCAAGTGGTTGCTGGGACTCGGAATACTGGGCACTGCAGTCTTTACATTGCTTACTCCACTAGCAGCAGATTTAGGGATTGGATACGTTATTGCAGTCCGAGCACTCGAAGGCCTTGGAGAGGTAATACAGCTTCCTTTTTCTTAAAATACTCTACTGGGGATACATATTCCTTTATTGTGACTGTTATGCATTAAGTTCCCTTAACAGAAATCTCAGGACAAACCACTGACAGCTGCTTAACATGGCAGCAGTTCTTGGGTATACTCCCTCCTATACCGTTTACTCGTCATTGTATCATTGATGGAAGCAGATTGTCATGTTATTATTTATGTGTTTTAATGGGTTTATCAGGAGAGGCATACTGAGCTGGAGCTCATGTCCAGGTGCTGCCCTGGGTGGGGGGTGGGGGGATTACAAGGTATTAAATACAATAAACAAAAAGTGACAAATGCAAAGTAAAATATCGAATAAAGTGACAGATGCAGTAAAGAAGATCAGATGGAGGATGGTGCAAGGGGCACCATTCACAAAGTTGCAAGAACTTACAATGGCAAAAAGTGACATGTTTATTGTAATAACACAGACAAATCACACTGTACAAGGTACCAATATTTGCAAAAGTACAGAAATTTACTCTGTTTATGGTTAATTTAGCTAGGAAAGAGGAGCAGCGGGAGAGACATGGAGACTTCAAGGGAGGGGAGAGGGGTTAAGATAAAGGGAGCAGTGATGGGTAAGGGAGAGGATATTTGGGGTGAAATGGCAGAAAGAATTGAAAAAGGGGTCCAGACTGGAAAGGGTAGAGTTGGGAGAGCAGTGCTGCAAACCATTCCAGACAGTCAAACATGAGCAAGATCATCTTGAGGGAAAACCTTTCAGTGTACCACGAGTGAAAGGAAGGATGTGTCTTGGTACAGCATCCTTACCTAGTGTGGGCAGTCGAGTGTTTTATGCGTGGGACCTATGTGAGTGAACAAGCTGAGGCGCCGCTAGTCCAGCCAAACACTAGTACTTTTCTTATGCCCCCTACGTTGTTGCATTTTTTAATATGCCCCCACATAATGGCCCAATTATCTGTCTTAAAAATCAAAACTTGATTTTTACATTGCTATGTTTAAGCTGTTTCTGCAGCAGCCACTTGAACAGCGCCTTCTATCTGTACGTTTGTGTTTGATTTTGTGATGTCTTGAGAAGGAGTTGCTGAGCCACATACAACAACAGTCAAAGGCTGAAAGAGTGCAGCTTTATTACTATTGCATTATTCCCGTGGGGCACGGACCTTGACAACATGGATATAGTGAGAGCCTCCATACGTAAATATGCCCGTACAGGATATGATGCAATATGTATATCACACAGTACCTTGCTATATCATGAATAAGCCTTATTGGGTTGGCGTCACGTTTGGTATCAGACATTCAGTGCTATGAGTTTTTCAAGGTTTTAGACTGTTGGTTACAGTGATGTTGTGCATTTGGTATGAACTCAGATTGGCTTTTTGTGGCACATGTATATGTGTGTGTGTGTGTGTGTGTGTGTGTGTGTGTGTGTGTGTGTGTTTGACACATTTTTGGCTATATATAAAAACTGCTTGTTTGATTGTCCCTAAAGATGTCCTAGATTTTCAGCATAATAAGTTATTGATGGGCATCAGCCTGGTGGTGCTGAGGGCTGAGGCACTGGATGCCACACCTCGTGCCACGCCGGCACCCCAGGTTTGGGAGCAGACTTGGGGACCGGGGGTCAGCAGGGAAGGGAAAGTATGGAGCGTCCAATGAACTGCTCTCTTCTCCTTGGGGGGGGTCTCTGGGCTGTCCAGCGTCCTGGCAGCCTTTGATGAGTGGTGGAGGCATTACAGGACGCAGACCAGCGAGAGAGCAGGGGTGCGTGGGTGATGACAGCAGGGTTGCAGCATGACGCCAGATCATACGCCTGGGGTGAAGGTATCTGGGACAAACATGAAAACCTCCTGTCAGATAGGCGACGGTCCTAACAGTGCCAACCGCCACATGCCCAACATTGGATCCTCACCTCTGCCCTTC
Organism: Neoceratodus forsteri; assembly: GCA_016271365.2. Taxonomy (NCBI): domain Eukaryota; kingdom Metazoa; phylum Chordata; order Ceratodontiformes; family Ceratodontidae; genus Neoceratodus; species Neoceratodus forsteri. The sequence continues at coordinate 793,627,637 of CM057449.1, forward strand.
GGTCAGCCCAGGCTCGGGGTGACAGTAATGTCCTTGAAGAAGGCGGGGGTCACTGGGCGGTAGAGCAGCTCTGGTGAGTTGAGTGGCCCGAGAGAGTTCTGACCAGGAGGAAAGAAAGAGAATCGTAAAAATAAAAATAAAAAGTTCTTAATGGTATTACAGTGCTGGGTACAGTTACTTAAGTATGCATGCATTCTAGGCTCTGATTGACTTTTGTGACATATGGTATATATGTATGTCACACTTACATTTTTAGCTAAATGAGAACTACTTATCCTATTTTCACCAAACTTGATATCTGACATCCTACATTATTGGTCCTTCAAGGTACTGTACTGTTCACTACATTGGTGTCACTGTTTATGTGTGCAGGCTGAGGATAACATGAGAAACGACCTAAGACTACTTGAGGAATGGTCATGGGTTTGGCAGTTGGATTTCAACGCTAAGAAGTGCAAGATAATGCACCTGGGACACAGAAACCCAAGCGAGGAATACAGGATGAGGGGGTCAGGTTCTAGCCTCCACAAGTCAGGAGAGAGACTTGGAGGTTATCATATCCGATGACCTGAAGTCAGACAATGTGAAAAAGCTTTGGGGAAGGCAAACAGAATGCTGGGGTGCATAGGAAGGGGCATAACCAGTAGGAGGAGTGAAGTGGTGGTCCCACTGTACAGATCACTGGTGAGGCCTCATCTGAAATACTGTGTCCAGTTCTGGAGACTGCATCTCAGGAAGGACATAGACAGAATGGAAACAGTACAGAAAAGAGCAACAAAAATGATACATGGACTGCACCACAAGCCTTATGAGGAAAGACTCAATGAACTAAACATCTATTCACTGGAAGAGAGAAGGGAGAGAGGGGATATGACAGAGACTTTCAAATACCTTAGAAGAATAAACAGGGTACGGGGGGGGGGAGCATATATCAGATTGGAAAGTGCACAAGGACAAGGGGACATAACATGAGGCTGGAGGGAGGGAGGGAGCTTTAGGGAGAATGCTAGGAAGTATTTTTTCACAGAGAAGGTGGTGGATCCATGGAACAGCCTACCAGCAGAGGTGGTGGAAGCGAAAACAGTACAGGGATTCAAAAGTGCATGGGATAAGCATAAAGGCATCCTGCTGTACAGCAGAGCAGGGACAAGGCGGTCCACATAACAGTAGGGATTTGCCAAACCAAGTAGGGAAATGGGTAGACTAGGTGGGCTGTATGGTCTTTACCTGCTGGCAGATTCTGTGTTTCTGTGTAGGACTGACTGCTATATTTTTGCCTTCATCTTGAGAACCACTTATTTAATGTTCTTCATGCTTGGTTTATAAAATGGTTATAAAAAAATCCATGAACCTGATTGGCTGAGGAGCTCGGAACCCAGTGCTGATATCCCAGCACAACAGCACCGGAAGAAGATCCAGCAGCCTCTTCACAATAAAATCAATACTACCACACATCCCTGACTGCCATCACAAATGTGGGTGTTACCTTTACTCACGAAAAACCTTCAGGTAGGCCCTAAAAATAAAACTGCGTTAAATTTAAAAACATAATAATTAAATGTTATTTGCCCTCATAATCCTTGTGGAAATTTGTTTTATATTTGCTCTTTATGCCCCCTTACTCGCCAAACTAGACCCCTTTCATTGGGGAGCCCGAGGCTGTCTGTGCTTCCATAGTTCTGCACTAGGTAACTCCATCGGAACACCAGTGCAACTGCCCCCATCCTGCCGTGGTTTACCCAAGGAAGGGGACCCCCTAAGTCCCCAGTCCTTGAGTGTGCGTCGGGTGGTCCGTCCTGGCCATCCGAGGAGCCTAGTTATGGAGTTTCTCGGGACAGCCGGGTCCCATCTTCAGGCATCTGGTGCGGGGTGTTTCCACTTTCTCTGGTGCCTCCCCATTGGATGCCGGTGCGCTAGGGAAGCCAAGGCACGTTGCAATATGCTGCCACTCCAGCTCCCGGCTGACGTCCTCCCACCCGCTTCGTGCCGTCCTTCTGCACCTCCACCCAGGTGGCGGTGAAGCGGTAGGACAGGTAAACCACCCACCCTGGCAGGGGAGAGCAGCCCAATGGGCGCTCAGTCCTCCTCCCCCCAGCCAGCCCTCCAGCAGCCCAAGTCCATTCCCGAACCTGGGTTGCTGTCATCGCAATCGGTAGCCCTACTGCTGCACCAGCTATCCTTGTGGAAAATTGAGTGCCAGGGTACCTTCTGGCTTAGTTACTGTGCATGATTCTACAAGTGTGGGCCACAGGCTTACCGGATGGACAGGCTAAGGCAGGCTTCTTCTATAAGTACTGCTTACTTTAATAACTGATCAACAACAGATTAAACAACAGGTTTCTGCTGGCCTCTTCACCAGCTCAGTCGGCAGCAGCAGCAGGAGGTCTGGCATCTCACTACTCAGTGCGGGCTTCTCTGCACTGCATACTTAGAGTGCCTACAATATATAAGATGTTGCGAGACTACGCAGTCCCACACCAAACATGGTCTGGCGGCACTACACAGCCGTGTTACTACAATCCTCTTCACACACACACACACACACACACCTTAAAAATGAAGTACTACAGTACATAACGGTTTTAATTTATGGTGTTTTTTTTGCTGACCATGAACAATCCCCCTCCTATCGTCACTTGCTTAGTGGGGAAATCTGTGCTGTTTAACTTGCTACAGATAAAACAAAAGTCCTAGTTCCATCTGAGGCCTTCTGTTGTGTGATAGTAGGGGTGGACATTCTGTCAGTAGAACTGATCAGAGATTTGAATTATTGTATTCCATATGTAGTAAACATTCTGTCTCTTGAATTCAAACCCAAAACAAGTATCTTAAATTGCCTTCTTGGATACTTTGCACTTTAATATCTTTGCAACCATTCAACAGATTTGCACGAAATTTCACATGCATGATCTCGGGGTAGATCTCTTTGCGGGCCAAGTTTTGGTTCAATCTGCTGTGCGGCTTCCGAGATGGTATTAGCTAGTATTAGCCCCATACATGTAGAACTGCCATAAAAGATAATCGCAATACATACAGACTGCCCACCTCCCTGATCCTAATAGTAAATACATAACAAACTACACAGAGAGCCTGCAACCCCATTCCCCTACTGCGCGTCATCAAAGTGCTGTATTTGCGGGCAGGGCAGCAGTGCCCGGCAATCAGTGGGCTGGTTTACCAGAGTTGTGAGGGGAGCTAAATAAAGAAAAATTTATGCCTTTAAAGCATGTAAAAAATTGTGCTTACTGGCTCATTTTGCTAATCAGAAAGGCAACCAACTGGAATGAGCTGCCTGCCCGAATCATGTCAGTGCCACTTTAAAGCAGAGTCTGTGTGGTTTGGTCACAGACAGGAACTGAAGAGGCTTTTTGAGACAACATTGGTGGGGTAAGTTGTGAGGAAACTTATTTATTTATTTAGTGATTCGGTGAAATAGTGACTTTATTATTGCCCAAGAGGAGCCAATCAAAGGGAAGACTGTACCTACTGGTCCCAGGGCAGACCAGTCGGGGCTCTGCCTTACACATCTGACTGCTTCCTCCTACTAGAAAAGGAAGAGGCCATCAAGTGGACCTCCATGAAGGACCGAGCAAAAGGACATCAAAAAGGAGTCTGCCGAGAGGAGTCAGCCAGGGAGGCAGCCGGCGCTGTACACTCTGCACCTCAGCAGGGGTAAGTGAAGGAGGAGAACAGGTGTCTGAAAGCAGTATCCACTGGAGGAAGCTGAGGACCTGGAGGTTCTACTGTGATTGTCCCTTAACTGCAAAGACTGACAGAATCACAGCTTGTTTGCGGGACTAGGGGCCTGCTGGATAGTTTTGTTGTGAAACTGAGAGTGCAAAAGCTTGCTGGTATGTAATCATAGAAAGTAGTGAGTGGAGAGAGGGACTAGCTGAAATTTCTGTCGTGAAACTGTAAGTGCGGGGATGGGATTATAGGTGTATGGGGGGTATGGAGCCTTGCTGGAAAATGTTGTGTGAGTGTGCAGACTGTCTGTTAAGTAATTCTGGGAAGCAGTGGGAATGGGTATGTGCTGGAAGTTGGTTGTTGTGTAACTGTGGGTGAGGAGACTAGCTAGAAATTCTCTTTGGGTGATTTTGAGCGAGGCAAGGGGGGTTGCTTGAAAGAGTTATTGAGGAAGGGGGAATGTGGGAATTTTCTAGATATTCTTTTTAGGTAAGAGGTAAGCGGCCTGCTGGCAACTGTTTGGTGTGGGTTGGAGTGAGGGGATACAGGAACCTAGGTATAGGTGAAACTCCCTATGTAGGGTAAGGGAATAAAAGGAATTCAAAGGGCTAAAATTGGAGAGCATGTAGGAAGTATAGGATGATAGTAGTGATGCAGTGCAGTGGCTGTAGGGCGGCAGTCTTCAGGGAGACCTTGTGGAGGCTACGTTTCTACCCCAGCTGCACACACCTCTCTGGGCTGAGGAGGAGGTTGCCAGACTCAAGGCTAAGTTGGCTTGGGTTCAGAGGACCTACTCCTCACCCAGGGACCACCTAGTCTGCCACTGCTACTTCAAAGGATGCCAAGTAGGAGGAGCAGCTGGACAACGGTGGGCTCAGGGAGGGTAAGGGTGGTGGAGCACAGGCATATCCCTATCCGGTACCACTATGAAACTCCTAAGCCACACTGGCTGGGCAGGAATGTTCCACAGAGGCACCCGAAGTAAAGACCTGGATGGATGTGGAGGTCCACCATAGTGGAGACCCCAAGGGGGGTGGCAGAGGACTCTAGAGTAGGAGGAGGAAGTGAATACTGGTTGGGTACTCCATAGTGAGGGGGATACAGTTAGGGGCAGGTAGGGATGAGAAGAGGGAGGTTAGGTGCCGTCTCAGTGCCATGGCTTGAAGGGATGGAAAAAGAATCCAAGGGATTGCTGGGGTAGCAGGAAGGGAGGGAGAGCGGGGCATCATTGTCCAGCTGGGGACTAATGACCTGGCAAGGGATGAGCTAGAAATACTTCAGGAGGAGTTCAGGGAATTGGGGAGGAATCTTCGGCAATTAGCACGATCTGTGACCTAGGAAGTGCTACCTGTCTACAACAGGGGGAGGACAGGATCCTCTGCACCAGGAACTTCAACACATGGTTGAAGGAATGGTGCAGAGAGGAGGGCTTCGGATTCATTGGGGACTGGGCCCCACCTGGAGGGATAAAAGCCTGTACAGGGCGACGGTCTGCATCCATCCAGAACGGGAACCGTGATCCCCAGTGAACAGTTTAAATGCTACATTGGCAAGCATTTAAACTAGAAACATAGAATCTGTTGGCAGATAAGGACCATACAGCCCACCTAGTCTGCCCATTTCCCTACTTGGTTTGGCAATCCCTACTCTTAGCTGGACTGCCTTTCCCCCGCTCTGCTGTACAGCAGGGTGCCTTTATGCTTATCCCATGCACTTTTGAATCCCTGTACTGTTTTTGCTTCCACCACCTCCGCTGGTAGGCTGTTCCACGGATCCACGACCTTCTCTGTGAAAAAATACTTCTAGGGACATGGATATGTTGTTCATCCACACTGTCTGGCAGGTATCCTTGCCGCTTTAAATCTTGCCGGAAGGTCTTCAAGCTGGCTCCTCCCACCCACCCGGGTGGTAAAACTCTCGGCTCCGCCCCATGACGCCAGATCTTCCTTACCGCTTGGAAGCTCAGGTTCCCTCCTTAACGCTCTGCGTATAAGACTGGTTCCTAATTCTTCGGTTTTTGCGAATTAAAAGTTTTCGCTAAAATAATCTTCGGTCTTCTATCCCTCGCAGCTGCGATGGACAAATCGACTCCCGGTTTCCGGAGATGCCCTTGCGGGCAGAAGATGTCTCGGATGGATCCGCACTCCACATGCGTCTACTGTCTATGCCTTGAGCACGACCCGCAGGCTTGCGACCTGTGCTCTTCCTTCTCGCCTTACATCCTCGAAGACCACGCTGCCCGTTTACAACTGGGGCGTCCCGAAGTGTTTTCCTCCGATGAAATCAAGGAGGCCGATTACGGCGGTTTCACGGCGGCAGGCTGGGCGGATCAGCTCGAGCAGATGATCGCCCCTCGAAGAAGCCCAGCGCTTGGGCGCTTCTACCTCGGCTGCGGCATTTGTCCCGCTCTCTGGGTGCCTCTTATTCAGCTTCTTTAAGGAGCTTTGTCTGACCCTCTCTACTAAAGGTGAGGACCAACTTCTGCTGGACCGTTTTCTCGGTCCAAAAGAAGACAAGGGTAAGTCCTTCGTCAACGCTCTTGGGGGCAGGGAAGATCCCTCTCCCCAGTTGTCGGCCATCGACTTTGGTGGCACTGGCTTCGGCCATTGGTCTCACGGTGTCCCCATCAGGCCAGTTGTTGAGACTCCCGTCGCGGTCGAGATTTTCTCGACCGTTGGGCCGGGTTGTCGGCAAGAGAAGCCGAGAATCCCTCTCCCGGTTCCCCCGGTGGGATTTGAGGACCCCGTGGGCTTGTCTGTGCCTCCGGTTCCGGAGCCCTCGGATGAACCCTCCGAACTGAGGGGAGTGCCGATTCCCCACGACACCTCCCTGCACTGTCCACGGGAAAGCTGAGGTTCTCTGTCTCAGTCTCGGACTTCTTCACGGTCCAGCCGATCCCGCCGTCATTGGCGGTCTCGGCACCGTGGCAAGCAGCGTTGCCGCTCATCCTCGTCCTCGTCCTCCTCCTCGGACCGAGGAGGCTTCGGCGTAAATTCGTCGGCGATATGAGACCTCATGCGGCAGCAGCTCCTTCTGACGGGAACAAGCCGGCCCCGTCGCCCCGGCCATTAAGTAGATTGTCACCGGAGGCGGAAACAACCCCTCGTTTTACCGAGGCCTGTTCCCAGGCCGTTTGTTTGGCCAAACCCTTCTTACCCGATCCAGTAGAACCTCCGCCTCCACAACCCGTTATTTGGGGCTCCGACCAAGAATTCTCCAGTCGGCTCAGGGACTGCCCATAGGCTGTCTGATCCTGCTCCCGATCGATCTCGGCAGGTGGAGGGTGGCTCAGGCCGAGCAGATCTTGAGGGCTCTTCGAGTCCGAAGGCGATTCCTCCCTTTTCTCCAAGCGAATGGACTTGGAGTCCTCAGGAGGACAGTCGGTGGACGATAGCCCTTCGTCCTACCTAGGATTGCTTCAGCTCATCTCAGAGTCCACCGGGATGGAGCGCAAACCCATCTCTAAGCAGGCCAGGTATCCCCTCACGGAGATTCTGGACCGAGGGGATTCCCCTACGGAGGCCTTTCCGGTGGCCGAGGCCATAGTGGGCCCGGCCTTAGAGCTCTGGCAGCGCCCTGCTTCCTGCCCTGCGCCTTCAGGCCAGGATGGCCAGGAAGTATCATGATCTCTACGGTTCCTTGTCCGGTTTTGGAACACCCCTCGGCCGAGGTTAGTTACCGACAGCATTTTCCGGCGTGCGAGCGCAAGGATGTGGACAAACCTTCGTCTGAGTCCAAAAATTGGACTATGCGGGTGAAAAGTCTACGCTCCGTCCTCCCTCGGCGCCCGCCCAGGCCAGTTCGGCCATCCTCATGGCACATTTCTCTCATGCCCTGTTGGGCTCCTGGATGAGGTCGTCCCTCATCTTCCAGCGGACCTGCAGACCACGGTTAGACAGGTGCGGGACCAGGGCAGGGCGGTGGCCAAACAGCAGCTTCAGACTGCTTTGGACATTGGGGACTTATGCCAGGTCGGTGGCGGCCACAGTGGCTATGCGTCGTCGGGCCTGGCTGAGGATATCCACCTTCACTTCGGATACCCAGCACAAGTTGGCGGATATCCCCTTCTTGGGGACCGACCTCTTCGGCCCTGGGGTGGAATGTCACCTGCAGAGGATCGAGAAGTCCAATGCTACCTTGGACTCGGTCTCATCCGCTCAGAAGGACAAAGGCTGCAAACCACAGCCTAAGCCCTTTTCGTCCTCTCGCCCGCGGCGTCCGGCCACAAGCGTTGGGGCCAGCAGGCTCGAGCTTGGCATCCCAAACCCAAGCCGGGACTTCCTCCAACAGGAAACAGGGTAGTAGGGCCCGGAGGTCCCTCGGCGGTCCCTCCTCCAAGCCTGCCCAGTGACTGGTTGGGGGTGTCGCCCAACCCCGTCACCTCACATCAGAGTTCCGCCAGTGGGAGGCGGCTCCATCACTTCCTTTCCACCTGGTCCGTTATTACCACGGACAGGTGGGTGTTGAAGGTGGTGAAAAGGCCTGCCCTGGAATTCGAGCAGGCCCGCCCTTCAGAGCCGTCTCACCTCGGGGCAGCCGGGATCCGCAGCCTCACTGTTGGCTGAAAGCCGACATCGCTGTCCTCCTCCAAAGGAGGTGATCAGGAGGTGGCAGACCCTCCCTCAGACCGAGGTTTGTGTCCAGGTACTTCCTGGTTCCGAAGCAGACAGAGGGCTGGCGCCCATTCTCGACCTCATGACCCTAAACAAGTTCCTAAGGTCTCGAACATTCAGGATGGTCACTCTGGCTCAGATAATACCATCCCTGGAACTCGGCGTGTGGTTCTGCTCTCTGGACCTGCAGGACGATTCTTTCATGTTCCTATCCGTCCGTACATCAGAGATTCCTTCGCTTTCGGCGGAGGGATCCTTTCAGTTCTAGCCATGCCTTCTTGGCCTGTCTCCAGCTCCCAGGGTCTTCACCAAATGCATAGCAGTGGTGACAGCTTTCCTGCAGTGCCGAGGTCCGGGTTTACCCTTACCTGGATGATTGGCTGATAGCAGCTTCACTCCAGACAGGAGGTGGAGCGGTCCAGAGATCTGGCCCCCAGGTTTGCTCTCAAGTCGGCCTTCTCATCAACGAGGCCAAGTCGGAACTCGAGCCGAAGCAGGTGATTCTTTTCATCGGGGCAGAGCTCGACTCTCTTCGAGCCAGAGCACGGCTCCCGGCAGACAGGGCCGAGGTTCTTTCCTCCTTTGCCCAATCATTTCTGGTTGGGCAATCGCACCCTGCCCGGGACTTCCTGTGCCTCCTGGGTCTCATGGGGGCCTGCACCAGCGTGGTCCGTTGGGCCCGCTGGCACATGCGCCCTCTTCAGTGGGGACTGGCCAGCCAGTTGTCACAACGCTGCGATCCATTGGACCAGCTAGTGATGGTGACCTAGGGGATGTGGACCGTTCCAGTTCATCTGCAGGAGGGCATCCCGTTTGTCCGCCCCGAGCCGACGGTCTCTCTATCGACGATGCCTCTCTGATGGGTTGGGGTGCCCATCTGGGGAACACCGGCGCATGGCCTCTGGTCCCAGGGAGTCGATGCCATATCAACCTGCTGGAGCTCGGCGGTCTGCCTAGCTCTCACCGCCTTTGCTCCGTTTCTCCGGGGGTCAAGTGGTCCGAGTCCAGATGGACAATACCACGACCATGTACTATCTAAACTGCCAGAGGCGGGACGTGCTCCATGCTTCTGTGCAAGGAAGCTCTCGCATTTGGTCACTCGTCGCAGCCTGGATCGGATCTCCTAGCCATTCATGTGGCGGGAGCCTCCAACACCCTGCTCGTGCCTAAGCCGGATAGGGCTGCATCTCACGAGTGGTCTGTCCTGCGGAGGTAGTACAAGATCTGTTCTCCCATTGGGGCACACCTCCGGTGAACCTGTTTGCCTCAGGGAGAGCAGGCTGAGGCTGTTCCATGCCCGCCCCCTCAGCAGGGCTCGCTGCAGGGGATGCCTTCGAGGCCGTGGACCCGGGCCTCTTCGCCTTCCCCATTTCCCTTGATACACAAGGTGCTTCTCAAAGCAAGGAGGGACAAGGCGCAGGTGATTCTGATAGCCCCAGACCGGCCCCGCCAGTTCTGGTACCCAGATCTCCTCAGCCTCAGCTCCAGGCTCCCGAGGCAGCTTCCAGCTCGCCCGGACCTACTAACAACAACAAAAATGGAAAGGGACCTGGGGTTAGTCATATCAGATGACCTAAAGGTGGGCAAGCAATGTGAGAAGGCAGCAAGGAGGGCTGGGGGGATACTGGGATGCATAGGGAGAGGCATCACCAGTAGAAAACAGGAAGTTATTATCCCTCTGTACAGACAGCTGGTGAGACCCCATCTGGAGTACTGTGTGCAGTTCTGGAGACCCAATCTCCATAAGACATAGACAGGATGGAAGCTGTCCAGAGGAGGAACTAAAATGGTGCAGGGTCTGCACCGGAGGACATATGAAGAGAGACTTAGGAGCTTAATATGTATAGCCTCGAGGAAAGGAGGGAGAGGGGACATGATTGGAAACTTTCAAGTACCTCAAAGGGAATCAACAAAGTCCAAGAGGGTAGCATCTTTCAAAAAGAGGTGTGCAAGAACAAGAGGCACAATTTGAAGATAGATAGGGCGGCTCAGAGGTAATTTAAGAGAAGTTTTTCACAGAGAGGTTGTGGATGCATGGAATGGCCTTCGGAGGAAGGTTGTGGAGTCAAAATCAGTGGTGGAATTCAAGCATGCATGGGATAGTCATAAGGCAATTCTGGGGGGTGGGGGTAGAACGAAGTAGGCTGCTGGTTAACTAGGATCTGCAGCTTATTCAGTAGGTAGGGAAATGGGCAGACTGGGTGGGCCAAGCGGTCCTTATCTGCCGTCAAATTCTAGGTTTCTACCTGCTCTCAGTCAATCAGGGGAAGGTGTTCCATCCGGACCTTCAGTCCCTGCACCTGACGCCCTGGTTCCTGGAGCGGCTAGAGTTCCAGGCCTTGGGTCTTTCCGGCCGAGGTCCTCAATGTAGTTGAGGCGTCCGTAAAAGTCGACCAGGAAATACTATGCCTTCAAATGGAAGAGGTTTTCCATTTGGTGTCAGGAGCAAGGGCTTGGACCCTTCCTCCTGTTCCTTGGCAAGCATCTTGGACTATTTATGGTCCCTTTCTAATCAAGGGCTTAGGTCGGCGACCCTAAGGGTGCACCTGGCAGCCATCTCTGCTTACTGGCGCGGGCGAGGGGCAGTCAGTGGCGCAGGAGAAGGATGGTCTGGCGCTTTTTCAAGGCCTTGATCACATTTCCCCACGGTCCGAGAACCTCCACCTCAGTGGGATCTACTGCTGGTACTGGCAAAGCTCATGGGCAAGCCATTCGAACCAGTGCACAGGTGTGAACTCTCTCACCTGTCGTGGAAGACCGCCTTCTTGGTGGCTATCCATGTCAGCCAGAAGGATGGGAGAGCTCCAGGCGCTCTGCATCGAGGTCTCCTTACCTGGTCTTCCACAGGGACAAGGTTGTCCTGTGCCCCACCGAAATTCCTTCCAAAGGTGGTGTCGGAGTTTCACTTTAACCAGGTGTTGACTCTGCCGGTGTTCTACCCCAGTCACCTCGGGAGGCCAATACAGGCTTCATACTTTGGACCCTAGAGGGTGCACGCTTATTATAAAGGTGCATGGCTGAAGATTCGGGAGAGGTTCACCAGCTGTTTGTCACCTCGCTGAAGCCGCACCTGGCAGACCTGCAGCCAAGCGGACGATAAGCAGGTGGGTCACCTCCTGCATAGATCTCTGCTATAAGTTGGCGGGCATGGAGCCTCCCAGAGGGATAAGAGCTCATTCTACCCGCCATACTGCTGCATCGGTGGCTGCTTCCAGGGACGTCCCTATCCAGGAAATCTGCAGGGCTGCTACCTGGAAGTCAGCACACACCTTCATCTCCCATTACCACATCGACCTTGAGTCATGCCGGGATGCTGGTTTTGGGGCCTCGGTTCTCCAGTCTTTATTCCCTAAGTAGGTGTGTGCCTTGCCTCCCTCCTCCCGGAGAACTGCTAGGAGTCTGCCAGACAGTGTGGATGAACAACATATCCATGTCCTAGAAATACAGGTTACTCACCTGTAACAGGAGTTCTAGGAATGGTATATGTTGTTCATCCACCATCTCCTCCGACCTCCAGGCTTACGACACAACCTGAGCTGCCAGGGCCAGATCTGGCGTCATGGGGGCGTTGAGAGTTTTACCACCCGGGTGGGTGGGAGGAGCCAGCTTGAAGACCTTCCGGCAAGATTTAAAGCGGCAAGGATACCTGCCAGACAGTGTGGATGAACAACATATACCATTCCTAGAACTCCTGTTACAGGTGAGTAACCTGTATTTCCTAGCATTCCCCCTAAACTTCCCTCCCTCCAGCCTCATGTTATGTCTGCTTGTCCTTGTGCACTTTCTTGTCTGAAATATGCCCCCCCCATACCCTGTTTATTCTTCTAAGGTATTTGAATGTCTCTATCATATCCCCTCTATCCCTTCTCTCTTCCAGTGAATAGATGTTTAGTTCCTTAAGTCTTTCCTGATAAGGCTTGTGGTGCAGTCCATGTATCATTTTTGTTGCTCTTCTCTGGACTGTTTCCATTCTGTCTATGTCCTTCCTGAAATGCGGTCTCCAGAGCTGGACACAGTATTCCAGATGAGGCCTCACCAGTGATCTATACAGTGGCAGCACCACTTCACTCCTCCTATTGGTTATGCCCCTTCCTATGCACCCTACTGTTTGCCTTCCCCACTGCTTTTTCGCATTGTTTGGCTGACTTCAGGTCATCAGATATGATAACCACCAGGTCTCTCTCCTGACTTGTGGTGGCTAGAACCTGCCCCCCCCCAATCCTGTATTTCTGTCTTGAGTTTCTGTGTCCCAGGTGCATTATCTTGTTCTTCTTAGCACTGAAACCCAACTGCCAAACCCTTGACCATTCCTCAAGTAGTCTTAGGTAATTTCTCATTTTATCTAACCCCTCCTGTGTGTCGACTCTGTTACAGATCTTGGTGTCATCTGTGAACAGGCATACTTTCCCTTCCAGTCCATCTGCGATGTCGCTTATGAAGACATTGAATAGAACTGGACCCAGCGCCAATCCCTATAGAACCCGGCTGGTCTCCTCCCCCTCTTTATGCCATTTACTACCACCCTTTGGGTCCTGCCTTTTAGCCTTCCATCCCATTTTACCACTTTAGAGCCCACACCCAGATTCCCCAATTTGTTAGGCAACCTTCTATGAGAAGCAGTGTAGCATAGTGGTGTAAGGCTCTGAGCTGCAAATCTGGAGACCTGGGTTTGAATCCCACAGCCCACACTTGCATACTGTGTGACCCTGAGCAAGTCACTTAACTTTCCTGTGCTCCCAGGTAGCACCTGTAAACAAGCTTTCAGCTTAGTGTGCCACTCTTGGTTAAACAATTGGAATGGTGTTGAAGGCCTTACTGAAATCCAGGTAGGCCACATCCCCTGCCCCTCCCTGATCCACCACCCTGGTCACCCAGTCAAAGAAATCGATAAGATTAGTCTGACAGGACCTACCCTCAGTGAATCCATGCTGCCTTGGGTCTTTTGCACCCCTTGACTCCAGGAACTTCAGTACCCTCTCCTTAAGCAGGGACTCCCATCAGCTTCCCCACCACTGAGGTCAGGCTTACAGGTTTGTAATTGCCTGCCTCCTCCCTGCTTCCAGTCTTGTGCAGGGGGACCATCTCTGCCCTCCTCCAGTCCCCAGGTACCTCCCCCATCTGTAGCCGAGGGTGGAGGCGGAATGAGGCAGGGAGACATGCACTCCCCCACACACACAGGTTTAAACGGTCAGTAGTGGGAATCCGGAGGGAGAGAAATCCCAAAAGGAACCAATGAGTGTAAGACTCCAGCGGGTAGAAGGAAGGAGAGACAGAAAGAAGAATAGTGGAGGAAATAAAGGAAGGCAAATGAGTAAAATGAGAGGGGAGTGGCAGTGCAGTCTGTAGAGCCATGTGTGCAGATGCTCGAAGTCTGGGCAGTAAGATTATAGACCTAGAGGCCACCATGGCAGAAGTGGATCTGGACATAGTCACAAATACTGAGTCCTGATGCAGTGAAAACCAGGACTGGGATGTAGCCATACTAGGTTATGCTCTGTTCAGAAGGGATAGGGTAGATAAAAAGGGGGGAGAAGTGACTCCTTATGTAAGGGAAAACATTAAAGCTATGGAAATACAGGGGGAGTAGGGAGGAGCAGAGGTACCATGGGTCACTCTGGAGACACAGAAGGGGGCCGCTGTTCACAAAGGAGTGATCTACAGACTTCCAGCACAGGGGGTAGAGGTGGAGAAGGATATGCTGGAAGCACTCCAAAGAATAGCAAGCATGGGGGAGGTAGTGCTGGTGGAGGACTTCAACCTATCAGATGTGGATTGGAGCCTCCCAGCTGCAACAAAACTTAGAAATAGGGACATCCTGGATTCCCTGCAGCGAAGTTCCTCAGGCAACTAGTCAAGGAACCCACTTGGAGGGGGTAGCAGTACTGGACCTGATACTGACAAACGGGGACAGTGATGCTGACGTCACGGTGGGTAGCCACCTGGGAACCAGTAAGTATTGTATGGTGTGGTTCAGTATAAGAACTGGGCCAGAATGAAACCATACTAAAATGAGGATCCTGGACTTCAGGAGGGCTGATTTAAAGAAAATGGGAGAATGCCTCAGGGACACCCCAGCAGAGATAGGGAAACTGGGTGTAGTCGAGGAACAGTGGGCAAAAATAAAGGAGGGCACTGAGAAGGCAACAAACCTCTGTGTCAGGCAGGTTAACGAGGGCAAGAAAAAAAAAGACAGCTATGATTCTCTAGAGAAGTAGCGGAGAAAGGGAAAAAAAACTAGCATTTAGAAGGCATACAAGATGATGGCATCTGGTTAGAATAGTGCTTCCTGAACTGCGCGAGCATAAACCACATGGTCAGGACAGATGAGCAGGAATAGCAATAGGGTAGAATAGCATCTACCAACTACTGCTACCCCTTCACTATTCACCAGTTTACAAGAGGAGGGGAAGAAGAAGAAAAGTGCAGTCACTTGGCTGAACTGGCCCCTGTGACAGAGTGGGTTAAGGCAGCAGTTCAGTCGAGACAGACTGGGAGACCAGGGTTCTAATCCTGGTCTCCCATTGACATTTTTCATTGTTCTGGAACTTATTTTTTTTTTCATGGGGCCGTGGAAACAGTAATTCCACCCCCACAAATTTTGCATTTTCCCGTGAGCCACCCCCTTGGAGTAAGGATCTTATAATATGGAAAAGTGCGGGGCAGAGTCCTTAATATTGAGGGCGTAAGACGGAGCTCCCCACATAAATTAGATGTTACAGTGGTAGCGGTTGCTCTGTGGTGTCCACCGCCACGCTGGCGCTATGTTGAGTGGCAGCATTGTTTTCCTGCCGCTGTAGTGGAGCACGCTGTCAATACAACGCTATTGTGGACGGCGCTGTTATTGACAGCGCTCTTCTGACCTAGTGCCCAAGATGACACATGAGAAGGATAGGGAGAGATATCAGAAGAAACAAAAGGAGGCAGGGAAAGCAGTTAGGAGCACAAAGGCACAAACAAAGGAGAATATTGACAAGTCAGCAAAAAAGGGGGATAAAACATTCTTTAGGTATGTAAGTGGAAAGAGGATGACCACAGGAGGGATAGTAAGGTTAAAAGAGGAAGGAGGTTTTTTTGTGGAAGAGGACCAAAAAAAAGGAGACATAGTGAACAAATATTTTTGTTCAGTATTTCTGGAGGAAGGGGTTGGTGACTGGCCACAGATGAGGGACAAGGGCATTAAAGAAAGGGAGGTGGACAGTAGTCCTTTTACAGAGGAGAGAGTCCTTGAGGAACTAACACAACTAAAAGTGGACACAGCAATGACACCTGAAGAGGTACACTTTAGGATACTGAGGGAGCCCAAGGAGGTGCTCACTGCGCCTTTGACAGCACCCCCCCCATGTTCAACCTATCACTAGACACGGGGGAAGTTCCGGGGGAGTGGAGGAGGGCAGATGTGGTCCCATTTCACAAAAGGGGTAACAGGAAGGAAGCAGGAAATTACTGACCTGTCAGCCTGACTTTGGTAGTGGGTAAAGTAATGGAATCGCCACAAGAGGTAAGGATCTGAGAATACCTTTGTGACCAGTTGATTACAGGATCCAAGGCAGCATGGTGTCACGGGGTGATCTTGCCAAACAAACCTGTTTGAGTTCTTTGACTGAGTGACCAGGGAAGTGGATCAGGGCAGAGCAGTGGATGTGGTCTGCCTGGATTTCAGTAAGGTTTCTGACACCGTTCCACACAGAAGACTGGTGAGCAACCTGGGTGGCCTAGAAGTGAGTCCGAAAGTAATAAAATGGGTAAGAAGCTGGCTAAGGAACAGGACTCAAAGGGTGGTGGTAAATGGTGCTCACTTTGAAGAAGGCAAGGTGAACAGCGGGGTGCCACAGGGATCAGGACTAGGCCCGGTCCTTTCCAATGTCATTACTAGCAACATTACAGAAGGGCTGGATGTGAAAGTATGCCTGTTTGTGGATGACACAAAAATCTGCAGCAGAGTGGACACACTCAGAGTGGGGGGGGAATAAGGGACGATGTGAAAAAGCTGGAAGACTGGTCAAGGGTTTGGCAACTGGGTTTCAATGCAAAAAAGTGCAAAATCATGCACTTGGGGCACAGAAAACTGGGGTCAACTTATCAACTGGGCAGAGAGGTATTGGCAACCACAGAACAGGAAAGGGAGCTGGGGGTAATCATTTCTGATGACCTGAAGGTAGCAAAGCAGTGTGGCAAGCCAGTGGGGAAAGCTAGCAGGATGCTTGGGCACATAGGGAGGGGTATCACCAGCAGAAAGAGGGAGGTAATGTTATCCCTGTATAGATCAATGGAGAGGCCTCAACTTGAGTACTGTGTCCAGTTCTGGAGGCCCCATCTCTGGAAGGACATAGATAGGGTGGAGGCGGTGCAGAAGAGGGCAACCAAAATGGTGCAGGGCCTTTATCACAAGCCCTTCGAGGAAAGACTTAAGGAATGAAATATGTACTCTCTAGAGGAAAGAGAAAGGGAGAACATGATAGAAATGTTCATATGCCTCACGGGTATTAATAAGGTACATGAGGGCAGCATGTTACAAAGAAAAGGGTGCTGGAGGAGAAGGGGGTCACGCTATAAAGCTGGAGAGGATGCGACTCAGAGGAGAAGTGAGGAAATACTTCTTCACGGAAAGGGTGGTAGATGCCTGAAACAGCCTGCAAGCAGAGGTGGTGGGTGCTAAAATGGAACAGGATTCAAGCATGCATGGGATAGACACAAGGGACCTTAGAAATAAGGCAAGAGGGGGAAATACCAGAGATTTAGTAGGGTCTGTGTTGGCACTGTACAGTAGGTAGGGAAAATAGAGCAGACAAGATGGGCCAAGAGGTCCTTATCTGCTGACAACTTTTATGTTTCTATGTTTTCTATGATGATAAGGTTTATTCCAAGATTGAAATAAATAAATAAAATATGATGGCGATTGTTAATTACATTGTATAGCAAGGCTATACGAGTCAATACTCACTACTGCTATGTGTTGGGCTATCAGTGAATTACACATTAGAATTAATTTCAAGCTGTGCATTTTACCCCTGTCTAGATTCAATCCCTGCTTGCCTGCTGGGTTGAAAGGCATGAAGGACCAATGGCTCAGTTTTTCAAAAGGGCCTGACATGGCCCAGAGACTTAAAGTCCCAATGCACAATCCACCGGTGTAGGGTTAAAATCTCTGCAGCAGTGGAAATTCTTTTTCAGCATTTTGTGTGCATTTTTATTTATTTGATGACCGGGTAGGTACACCGATCCCAGGGACCGTTTTCAGGCATAACCAGAGCCATCAAGATTGCACATAATAGCACGGTAAAAATAATACATGACAAGGCAGTACAGATTTGAGCAGTACAGCGATACAGCAAGAAACAAAACAGTTTGGTCGCCCAGTCAGAGATGCATTCTATGGAGAATAATGTATGGGCAACCATACACAACAAGGCCGTGTTCCCATCAAGGGGTTGAGAGGACAATATACGGACCTCGAGAGCGAAGCTGTCGTCTCAACCCTGAGATGGAAACATATGCCGAGATGTGTGTGGTTGCCCATATTTTAATTTATATAGTACATGGTTTAAACATAGAAATCACAGACATATTAACTCCCTAAATAAAAACAAAAGAAAAACTTGCCATTTCTTTGTTCTGTTTTATGATAGAAATCAAATTTATAGACTTTTACAAGTTAAAAGGTACAAAATTGGGCACTGGGTGGTTAGTAATCAGCTAGGTGCTGGGTGAATGAGTAATTTGAAATTTTAGGACTTTGGAACTGTGCCGAACAGCTGCTCGGAATGCACACAGCAGCACCTTGGAATGTGCGCAACAGTTTAGGATGTGCACAAGGTTTTGGAGCAGGCTGATTTTTATACAGAACAAAGGCCAACCACGTACTGTAAGTAAATTAATTACAGGAGTAATAGCTCAAGGACATCACAGACATGACTGGTTAGAAAGTGACTCCTGACAATAGATAAAATGTACACATAAGGTGCAACCCATGAACTCGGTAAACAGAAAATGCTACGGTATTTCCAGCTGTGTCTTAGAGACGTGACTTCAGACGTTTCCTCACCATCATGTCAGTGGATCACTAGCAGACAGAGGTGGCTAAAGGCACTTTTAAATTGTGATTGGAAAAGGGAGGTAGTGCCTAGGGAGTGAAGGGATGCTGGCAACCTGTTCCAGAGCCTTGGGGTGGCAATGTGGAGAAGGCTTTTTGACTTACTCAGGTGATAGCTTGGGGATATTCAAGGAGAAAATGTGAAGATGACTTGAGGTTACCAGCATCAGGTTTGGGATTGTGGAGGACAGATAGTGGGGAGTTCTCTTTTTCTTGGGCAGGAATCACACGGCGGGCACAGCGCCAGAGGAATGCTACACCTAATAATACCAAGCAAAGCATTTTGGGTGTAGCTGTCCACAAGCTACAGGAAATTGTGGAAATGGTTGAGAAACAGCGCTGGCTATGAAAAGTGTTCGCATGCGGAAATGCTTGCAGTTGTGCAAGGGAAGCCCCTTTAGCACACCATATTTGCCGCCTGTGCACATTTTCTTGGCCCTTTGAAAACCTGACCCCAGAACTCTATTGGTAGGCTAAAGAAGCAATACCCTTGTATAGCTAAACAAAGTAAAAAGGAGCAGCACATAAAACATCAGATATTACAAAATTATCTTCTTATAGTTAATTAATACAAATATTAGAATAAATGATCTCAATAAAAATAATGTCTGACTCACAAGCAGTCTGCACCAGAGCAGTGCTACAGTAGAATAAATGCACACAAAAAGTTAAGAAAACTCACAGTACAGAAATTATAAAGTGCAGCAGTGCAGTTGGTTAGCAGGAGGGACCACAGCGACCAAACAAACCACCCCACGTTTCACCTCAGTTGTGGCTTCGACTGGGGACTGAAAAGCTAAGTAGGAGTCTGGGTTATGATCAGCTAGGTTTATTTATATATATATATATATATATATATATATATATATATATATATATATATATATAATTTATTCATTTGGATTCAGCACCTTTGAGCCAAAGTCTCTTTTACATAGGTTCCTTGTCAAAGATAAATGAGGGGGATAGGGTACAGAGCAGAAAGGTAGGGATTAAACAAACATACAGGTAGCAAAATTGTACAGTCATAACAAAATTGTATATACAACAGCATGAGGGTGAAACTTTTTTTTTTTTTTACACATGTGAATTGCACAAGATTGTACAATGGCACAGCCAGAGGCATTGTCAAGCAGGATGCTGTATCTAGGACCAGAGCCTAAATGCAGTGGTTCACAACAGTGTCAGGAGGGGACACCACCAGTGGGTTGATATAGAGCTGGGAGGGTGGATAGGATAGTATGACAGGGTAGATGGGGTTAAGAGAGAGGGGAAGTAGAAGTGAGTTATAGAGGTGGCTGAGAAGGAAGGAAGGATCAGGGGAGGATTGAGGAGGGTGGGGAATGGGAGGTGGACTAGAATGGGGATGGGATGGGAGGGAGCTGGGGGGATAGTAGGGAAGTGGAGTGAACAGGAGAGCAGGGGTGGCATGTGAGGAATGAAATAGGGATGGGGAGGAGGATTGTGAGAGGGTGGGAGAAAGGGAGGCATAATGGGAAGGAGTAGAGGGGCAGAGAGGAGCAGGGGAAAAGAGGGGAATGACCAAGGGGTAGGCATAACAGGCACCGGTAGCTAGGAAGCCACTGTATTTAGGGTTAGTGAGGGCATGGGAGTGGGAGATGGTAGTCATACGGTAAGGACCTAGGAATAGGTGAAACAATCACAGGAGGCTCTGGTAATAAGGTAGTCCCGGAGCTTGCGTTTAAATGGGCTAAAAAAATTAAAACATTTTTGGGCTCTGAAGGCAAACGACCACTGCCCTTGTGAAGTACAACACCTGGGGACTTGAAAGGAGAATATATATTATGTCCCTCCCCATCACAGAGAAGCCTGCCCTCAAGCACAGTTCCATAGTACTGGGGGGCTTTGACAGGATCTACTGCTTGTGAATTGGGTCCAGGACTTTAGGCACCTTTTGGATGCTACTCAAAAGGTCAGTAATTATCCAGGCCACACAAGTCAGTAATCACTATTGCCATCTGTAGGACAGCCACTGAATTGCATATGAAATACATTTGAAATTACACATTTACTCATAGCTGAATTTAATCTTTGCCTGCCAGGCTGAAAAACACAAAAGACAAGACCGGTAGCTGAAAGGAAAACTGTACAGAACAGTGCTGGCATTACCAGGGCTGTAAAAATGCCCGATTAAAGTGACCTATATAGTTTCCATGACTGCAGCTAACCTTTGACGAGTTAGTTCTTGTTTTTATGTTGTTCCTGGATGTGCCATTTCGAAAGTGCTGCCGCACCGGAAGACAGAGTGTGACCCTGGTACCTCCCGGATCATCCTGTCCTGTGCTGGAATGCTCGTTCATGATGAGTGAGGCACATTTACAAGGAATAAAAATAAACAGTGTCCCATATAGAGGTCTACTGCGCATGCCCGAACTCGGAGCACTAGGTGCTACTGTGCATGCCCAAACTTGGAGCTGGAACTTTAATAACAACTTTAAGTACCTTACACTGCTCCATTTAATCGGGAATTGCTTCTAGAGGTACAGTTAACAGACCTCTACATAGGACACTGTTTATTTTTATTCCGTGTAAATATGCCTCGCTCGTCATGAACGAGCATTCCGGCACAGGACAGGATGATCCGGGTGGTAGCAGGGTCACACTTTGTCTTTTAGCGCGGTGGCACTTTCAAAATGGCGTATCCAGGACCAACATAAAAACAAGAACTAACTCGTCAAAGGTTAGTTGCAGTCATAGTAAACTATGTAGGTTATTTTAATCAGTCGTTTTTGCAGCTCTGGTAATTGCTAGCACTGTTTTGCACAGTTTTCCTTTAAGGAAGCAGCTCCCTTGGTATAACTAATAGGAGTTTGGGTTATGATGAGCCTGGTTTATTATATCAGGACAATGAGAAGATCTCTGCTGCTCAGTACGCCCCTTCCCCGGCAGCTGTCCCTTACAGTATTAGCTCACAGCTGAGCCTGGTTTTGGGGAGTGTGGTCTGCCTAGCATCAATGACTGATGCTGCACTACCATAGAGGATTGCAAAGGAGCCCAGTAATGTATTACTGTACATCGGGGAACTTCTTGCTGTTCTCAAGTATAGCCTGTCTAGCTTCACTCATTGCCATGCAGCTGTCAGCCACTACAGTAGTAGAAAGCTGCAGTGCTGTGGGGAGGGGGAGAGCAGACTGAGCAGCTGAGATCTTCTTATTGACATCCTCTATCTTGATTTCAGCAAGGCCTTTGACTCTGTGCCCCACAAAAGGTTGATCAGGAAGATGGTAGATCTCAGGGTTGGGGAAAAGATGGCAAGATGGGTGGATGACTGGCTGAAGGACAGAACCCAGACGGTGGTTGTGGGGGGGGGGGGAGAGAGAGAGAGAGTTTTCTGGCATAAGACAAGTAACCAGTGGGGTCCCTCTGGGCTCGGTGCTGGGGCTGGTGTTGTTCAATGTCTTCATCAGTGACATTGGAGATGGCATTAAGGGCAAAATGTGCCTATTCGCAGATGACACCAATCTCTGTGGGAGAGTGGACACAGCTGGAGGGTTACAGGACCTACAGGAAGATCTGGAAAAGCTGGGGAGGTGGTCCAAGATCTGGCAGCTTGGCTTCAATGCCAAGAAATGCAAAGCTATGCATATTGCAGCCAAGAATCCTAGGACAGAGTACTGCCTGGGTGGAGTCCGGGTATCTGCATCAGAGGAGGAGGAGGAGGAGGAGGACCTGGGAGTGATGATCACTAGTGACCTGAAGCACTCCATGCAGTGCAAGAAAGCAGCAGCAAAGGCAAACAAGATGCTGGGATGCATATCTAGGGAGATCAGTACTAAGAGAGAGGAGATTATACTGCCCTTGTACCGGTCACTGGTAAGGCCGCATCTAGAGTATGGGGTTCAGTACTGGTGCCCACACCTCAAAAAGGACATTAACCTGCTGGTGAAGGTCCAGAGGAGGGCTACAAAGATGATAGCTGGTCAGTAGGGTAAGGCATACGTGGGGAGGCTGAGGCACTGAACATGTACTCCCTGGAAGACAGAAGAGAGAGAGAGGGGACATGATTGGGACCTTCAAGTACTTGAAAGGGATAAATAAGGTTGATAAGGACAGTCTCTTTAAGCTGAGTGGCAACCATAACACGAGGGGGCACAGTCTTAAGCTGGAGGGTGGGTGGTTTAGGAGGGAGGTCAGGAAGCACTTCCTCACAGAGAGGGTGGTAGATAATTGGAATGCGCTGCCAGAAGGGGTAATCTCATTGAAGACAGTTGGCAGCTTTAAGAGAGGCTGGTACAGGTATAGAGGGAGGGTAAGGAGCATATATGTAGGGAGGATGGGAAGAGTGGGAAGAGGGACAGTAGTTCAAGCTGTGGACCCTACAACACGAACAGACTTGATAGACCAAATCTTGCATCAGATAGACTTCTGCTGGCTTCTTCGTATGTTTGTATTGCCCCACAGGCATGGATTGAGGAGCACAAGTGGCAATACTGTCTGTCTTGGCTGTAAAGGACTGACATCGGGATTTGCTCTGTTGTACTCACAATCTCCCTTTTGTCCCTCATTTTGCAGACAGTTGCACTTTGCTGAACTGTTGCTATTGATATGCTTTGTTTTGTACTACTGGAACACTGTGCTTCCTCTTCTCTACCTTGTCCTTGTTGTTATTATTGCAATAATTGTAACTTTATTGATGTAACTTATCACTGCACTCTCCTCATCCCCTTTGCCCCAGGACTCATCTGGAAACAAGCTGTTTAGCTCACTATGCTTTTCCTGGTGAGATTCTTGAAATAAATAAATAAGCAAGTAAATAAATAAATAATTGGGAAGAAGATGAACTTAAAAGACAATGTCAGACAGAGGAAGGGAAGGAGGGGGAACCTAACTGAGCAGCCTGGATTGCTTATAGTGCAGGATTGTGGTTCACCATCATGGAGTAAGCATGCTGTGTTTTAACATTGTTTGCCAATATTTTTTTTGAAGTGTCTTCTGTCCCAGCAGATTCGGTTGTAGCTTCTGTAGCACAGATACTACTGTCACAGCAGATACTGGGACAAGTCCCTTCACCAAAGGCACTAGTGTCCCAGCAGATGCTGGCAGAGTTCCGTTACTGCAGGCACTAGTGTCCCAGCAGATGCTGGCAGAGTTCCGTTACTGCAGGCACTAGTGTCCCAGCAGATGCTGGCAGAGTTCCATTATCACAGGCAGCATTACAGTCCCAGCAGATCCGCATCTGCTGGGACACTTCTACTGTCCCAGCAGATTCAGTTGTAGCTTCTGTAGCACAGACACTACTGTCACAGCAGACACTGGGACAAGTCCCTTCACCAAAGGCACTAGTGTCCCAGCAGATGCTGACAGAGTTCTGTTACTGCAGGCACTAGTGTCCCAGCAGATGCTGGCAGAGTTCTGTTACCACAGGCACTAATGTCCCAGCAGATGCTGGCAGAGTTCTGTTACTGCAGGCTCTAGGACACTTTACCTAGCAGAGACACTACTGTCCCAACAGATACTGGCAGAGGTCCATTACTGCAGGCACTAGTGTTTATTGACTGAATTGAAAGACCATATAATGTGACATATTAAAGTGCCTGCTATGTCATGTGTATCCTGTGTCTGTGCATATATGCTGTCAAAATTTGATTATGGAAACCCTATGTATTGTAATAATGTAAAGGAAGTGTTTACTGTCCCAGTATATTCAGTTGCCATTGCACTTCCCTTTTCACCACTGGCACTAGTGTCTCTGAAGATGCTGGCAGAGTTTCATTACTGCGGGGCACTAGTGTCCCAGAAGATCTGTATCTGCTGGGACACTACCTAGCACAGACACTCCTGTCCCTGCAGATACTGAGACACTTCACTTCACCATTGTCTTTAACTACCACTGCTGTCAGTCATGGTGGCTCAGTTGGTAGTGCATTTGCCTTGGGAACTCATTTATACCAGATGGTCGTGAGTCTGGAGCATGACCTTTATATTAAAAAACAAAAAACAAACAAAAAAAAAAAACTGTATATAAACATTTATAAAATCACCAATGGGAATTATTTAATTATAATACATAGAGTTTCCATAATTGAATTTTGACAGCATATAAACCATAATGATGTAGATGGACCCAGTACACAGACCTGACTCCACCCCTCACCCCCCCAACAGCCCAGCACTATTGTATATTCAGAATTTTTGGGTCCGACCACCCTGACTCGCAATGAAGCAGACAGTCTTCCATCTTCTAATGTCCGAGAAAGTGACAGACTCAGTTCAAGCATGCCTGCATGTGTGTGTTTGTGTCGCACACACCAGTTTGTCATATGTGTGACACAGACACCTATGGACGAACGCTTTAACTAAGGCCATCAGTGGCAAAGACGTACATCAGAAGGTGGAAGATGTTTCTTCTCCTTTCCACTCCATGCTTTAGCTTAGCTAGTAGGCATTCGAGTACAGCAGTGGTAGCTATGGAATACAGCAAAAAATGGCCAAGAAAAGCGCTTACTGAAAAATGCACGTTGATTTGCATTCACTCCGTTCTCTGGTAGTGATGCAGCAAGGATTTGAATTGTGTGTCTGTACTTGTACAATAGGTTAGGAAAAGCTGACCCATGGAACAGATAATGTAGCTTGCAAATCAAACACAATTGATTTTGTCGGAAACAGGATTTCATAGTCTTCCTCTGGTCTTCTGTATGCTAAACTTGATTTAAACCGCACTCACTTCTAATTGATGCCTACTCTGTTCAGTGTTCAGGTCGCAACAATGGGAACTTTCCAATAAAAAAAGCCTAAACTTAATGAGTTAAGCACGAGCAGAGACAGTGAACTATTATTAAAATGCTGTCACATGGGGTTTGTAAGTAACTGCTGTCAGTTTCACTGACTGACATAACACTGACTCATACTCCACCCATCCCATGGTATAGAAAAAGTGGAAAATGTAGGCGAGGTGGAGATTTTGATAGAAAATTACTATTATGAGAAAATTACTATTACGAGAGGCTTATTATGTAGACAGATTCAATACCACTAATCCAAAATATGGTCTCACTAACAGTATAGATTGGTTCCCTGTTTTCTGAGACTATTATGCAATGTTAGGGACTCTATTCTATGAGGGCTCTACGTCACGGAAGTGGATGTACTTTTTTATCAGGTAGAGTTTAATGGCAATTGACTGAGAAATTCATTTAAGAATATACTGTACATAGTTTATTTTGAGTTAAAGGGAGATCTTATGTGGAGGGTATTTTTCTCTTTGAGGAGTAATTATGTTCTAACATGTAATCACATGTAAAACAGTACTTTTTTGGAGTAGTAGAATATATTTATCATATTTTTAATTACTACAGCAGTAATTTTTATTGTTAGTGGTTTAATAGATAACACAGTTTTAGATTTAAACATCAGAAGTTGGTGGGTTTTAAAAAGTGAGCAAAATAAAGTGGCTTAGTATTTTTTTTTTATCGTATTTCTATTTTCTGTCCTGCAGCCTGACCTGCTAATTCCAGCCACCGCTTCTCTTCCCAGGGCAGCCCGTAGGCTCACCCCACATACCGGCTGGCATATGCTGCTGTACTTTCGAAGGGGACCACCCCAATCCCCGCAACAGGTCGAGAACCAATACCGTAGTGCAACCTGCACTACAGGCTCCCACCAGGCGAGGAAGTTGCGGCCATCAAGCTGCCTGGTCAAGTGCTGCCATTTTTCTCCTCCTAATTTTCCCCCTTGGAGTGCAGACGTGCAATGACGTCTGAAGCACAACATGTCGACGTCCGCTGCGCTCCACCCCTGACTGCAGCAACTCTGACAGTGCCCCTGGTCATCGCCAGGGGCCGCTGCAGAGCGGTGAGAACCCTCAGCCTTCCCCAGGATAGGAGAACAGTCCTATGGACGCTCAATCCTATCCCCCCTGACAACCTGGGTGCACGTCCGAACCCGGGTTGCCAGCATGGCGCGAGATGTGGCATCCAGTGCCTCAACCCTCAGCACCACCTAGCCGGCCCAAGTGGCTTAGTATTGTTAAAGTCAGAGATAAGAGCATACAAGCTAAAGCTAAAGCTTGAAACCTGGTCAGACACCTGGCAACTGGGCTTTAATGCCAAAAAGTGCAAGGTGCTGCATTTTGGGATGAAGAACCCAAGGAGGAGTTACCAGCTAGGGGGAGTGCAGCTAGCCCAGACAGAGGAGGAGAAGGATCTGGGTGTGCTCATTACAGGATCAATGAACAACTCGGCACAATGTAGGAAGGCAGCTGCAAAGGCCAACAAAATGCTGGGTTGTATTGCAAGGGTATATCCTTGAGGAGGGAGGAGGTGATTCTGCCACTGTATAGGTCATTAGTTAGACCACACCTAGAGTACTGCGTGCAGTACTGGCGTCCGTATCTCAAGGCGACATTAAGTTACTGGAGGGTTACAGCGCTGGAGCGACAAAGATGATCAAGGGGCTGGGGACTTATCATACGAGAGGAGGTTGAAGGAGTTGAACATGTACTCACTGGAGGAGAGGAGAGGAGAGGCAGGGGTGACATGGTTGAAACCTCTAAATACATGAAAGGAATAAACAAGATGGGTACAGAAGGGCTGTTCAAAGTAAGGAGGGAGGGCCACCGAGGCCATGATATGAGACTGGAGCGAGGAAGGTTCGGAGGAGGAGATGAGGAGACACTTTTTACAGAGAGGGTGGTGGCTGGGTGGAATGTGTTACCTGCTGAAGTGGTATGCAGTAGAACAGTGGACTGCTTCAAACGAGGATGGGACAGGACAAGGGGGAGGGTTAATGAAGGGGAAGGGTGGAAGGAAGGGGCAGCAGCAGAATAAGGGGTGCTAGCTGCACATTCGAGCAGACTTGATAGACCTCTAGGCCTTTATCTGCTGGCAAATTTCGTATACACATTATCATCTGAGGACCTTATAGATTGTCTATCAGATGCTATTACCGTGAGTCTGTGTAGCTTGGTTGATAGTTGGTTGATAAATGGTTGTGAGTTTGAGGCATGGGTACAGCTTTTGTAAAAATCTATAAAAAGTCTCTAGAAAAATCCTTGAAAGTTTTCACACACAAAAAAAGTTCTATAAAAACATGTTTAAATATATTCATGTATGGGATCTATATGACTGGAGTTTCCACAATTGAATTATGCATATGCTTAAAAATAATTTTTAAGGGTATTTACATTTGCTTAGTGGCTAAATAGCCAGTGGTGCAAGTTGTGTCGCTCTAGGACTGCAGCGAACTCTAGGTGTGTCAGGGACCCTGTGCCCCAATTTTATAAAAAAAGGGGTTGCCCTGTGCCAAAAACCCAGAAGCTGCCGCAGGCTAGTGCCAAACATTTGGTGCACCTGCGGGAATTGCCTCAGGGATCCGCCGCCCCACCTGGTGTAACACTAGAGAGGCCAGGATGGTTGAGGTGGTGCTGAATCTACTTGCAAGGAGGGGGCCAGGGGCAGAAGAGACATGGGGGGTGCCATAGAGGGTGTCTAAGAGACAGGGGCATGAGAGGGAGTAATGTGGCACCCGGTGGGGGTTTCGTTTGCATAGCCATAGAGCTGATGGGATGGGACCTCTTTGGGGGGTCCAGGGACTGATGGTGACATGGCCCCAGGTGGGCACAGCCCTAGCAGCTGCCCTACAGGTGACCACCTCGCATAACCCTATAGGCGGGAGAATGATACCCCCACCACTGGCATCCCTCATCCTGCAGCTCCAGCTTACCACGTAAAGGGTTATGCGAGGTGGTCACCTATGGGGCAGCTGCCAGGCCTGTGCCCACCTGGGGCCATGTTAGTGTTTATGCCTGCCCCCCCGCGGTCCCATCCCATCGGCTGTATGACTATGCAAATAGCATCCTCACTGGGTGCCACATCACTCCCTCTCATGCCCAGTGTCTTATTGATACCCACATGGCACCCCCCATGCCCCTTCTGCCCCTGGCAGCACACTTTCAGACCCCACCCCCATTTGCCACAGTGTGTGGTATGATGCTTGGCCAGCTAATTATGATTATTGTATGATATTGGTATAAATCGTCAGTGTATGAAATGTCAGTCTGTGAGATTTGGCCCCTTTAAATTACAAGGTGTCCGCAGCAGAAATCACAGGATGTTATTACACTGACCAGGAGATCTCTGTAATGTAATTAACTTCCTTGAGAATTGCATTTTACGGCCTTTTTATGACCTCTTGTTTTTGAAGTGGAAATCCAATGTGACATTATGACTTCAGAAACAGAACATTATTAGGCTGATTCCTATTGTTTTTTTTTTTGTTTTTTTTGACACATTGGTGCCAGTGTGGGATTGCTAAGTTCAAAGGAAACATGTAATTAAGGAGTTCTATATAGGAAATGGCTTTTTTCTTCGATGGCACCTTATTTAAAATACCTCCTGATCGGAAATCATTTTTTGTAATTTTATATTCTAAAAGGAGGAGCTAGATGACTCACAGAAGGGGTGTGGAGACACAGAGTTTAAACTGATACTTGTGTCTGAAATGATGTCGTATCATCTTGGGACTCTAGAGAGAAACAGCTCTCTGATCTAACTTTAAAACGCACTTCCACAGGTAATAACTTAGATAGCAAAAATCTAACTGTATTGTAGTAGGAGTTTTGCTTTGTAAATTTCCCTTGTTCTTTTATGTGATTGTGAGCTCTTTGATATATTGCTTTGTGTTTACATTTTTCATATTTTTATCATCTTTTAGTAAAGTACATTTTCTTTGAAAGACTGCCTGGGTGTCTGTCACTTCTTTTTGCTTGTGACATATAGGTGGTTAAGTCTGACAAAACCATTCAACAGCTTGATGGTGTTACTGCGCTTGAGTAAAAAAGTAAGAATATACCTAAGGTCTCTTATAGAGTTTTAAGGATTCATTTTGGATACCTAGTTAGGTGCCCTTAGACGAAAGATATATTGCATCTCCACAAAGAGAATATTATCTGAGCCTATACATTTGGGTATGCTAGCATAAGGTTCACAGTTTGAATCCCCCTAGAACTTGAGACTAAAGGTGATTTGGACCCAAAACCAGACAGGAAGGTTACCCTGTCTGTTACCTGTTCACACTGTTGCGCTCTGAGGTTGGCACTTGGGAGCAGAGGGCCCGACCTGCTGAGAGTGTTTGTGACAGATTTGGTTGGCAGTGGTGCACAAAAATTTGGTAACACAAGCTTTAACTGTTTAGTGTGTCAGCTTAATACTGTACAGCTCACTTGCAAAATAAGGCAGTGACTTATTTTTAAAAATAAAGAGAACTATATAATTTTGCTTACAAAGTTCCTACCTGTTTTATTTTTTTTTTCTAAAGTACAAGTTAGAGTAGCCATAGTTAGGGAAGAAGATGGCTTCCAACTTCAACGGGTACACTGCAGACTACTTGAAGCAGTTGTGCAAGGAGCGAGGAGTCCTGCACAAGGGGAGAGCCACCAAGCAGAACTTTGTGGACACTCTGATGGCCGCTGATGCCCAGAGTGTCGAGTAACAGACTGTGACTGTAAAGGACTGAACTGTGGATGTGAAGGGGCCAGCGACCAGTGCAGTGTCCAGATCCAGTGAGGAGGACAGCAGGGCCAGTGCTAGCCAAGGGCCACAGCAGCAGGGGAAGGTGACCAGCACTGTGGAGCCAGAAGCAATCAGGCTGCAGATTGAGTTGCTGAATGGAGCTGGAGTTCAGAGATGCTGAGCAAGAGCAGCCGAATGAGAGAAGCAGAGCATGAGAGGAGAAGAAGTGCTTGAGAAGCAGAAGCGTGAACAACGAGAGGCGGACCGTGAAGAGCGTGAATGCCAGAGGCAACATGAAATGGAGAAGCTACGACTCCAACCACAAGCACCAGAGCAGGTAAGTAGCTTGGGTTTAACTGGAACTACAGGACTGGGTTACAATTTAAATTCCAACTTGATAGCTGAATTTAAAGAGGGAGAGGATATGGATGCCTTTTTAAATGCCTTTGAAAAAGTTTGTATTCAGGCAAAGATTCCTAGAGGGTCCTGGAGCTTCCAGCTATCCCTGCTACTTACCGGGAAAGCTCAGGATGCATTGGGTCAAATGGACAATGAAGACAGTAATGATTACAGCAAACCTAAAGCTGCACTTTAAAAAAAAAAAAAAAGTTTGATTTAACTGTAGAAACATACAGAGCTAAATTCCGTAAGCTCGGGAGAAGCTCTGACATGAGCTATGAGGAGCTAGCCATGAAACAATGTCAGTGTTTAAAATGTTGGTGGGAAGGAATTGAAGTAAACTCTGTAGATAAAATTGAAAATGCTATATTGTTAGAACAGTTTTTTGGTGCATGCCCAGCCGAGCTGAAAACTTGGATGGAAGACCGAGATCCAAAAACAGTGCAAAAGGCTGCTGAACTCTCGAACTGATATGCCAAGAGCAGACCTGCTCTGAGAGCAAATGGGGCAAGCGTGGCAGTGCAGAAAGGGAAAAGCACGCCTTTAGGGCAGCTAAAACCCTCACTGCCTCCACCAAAACCAGTTAGCCCCAGGTTTCAATGAAAAGGTTTCTCTGAGAAAAGAAACGAATGTTGGTTTTGTAAAGAAACTGGGCATATTGCCAGACAGTGTCCCAAAAGGACAAGCAATATGCAAAACGGGGCTGGGAAAGAAGTGGGTTGTTTGTGTGTCCCTGGAAGCATGCCTGTGAACATGGGGGAACACATACACCCAGTCACTGTGAA
Source organism: Neoceratodus forsteri (assembly GCA_016271365.2). Taxonomy (NCBI): domain Eukaryota; kingdom Metazoa; phylum Chordata; order Ceratodontiformes; family Ceratodontidae; genus Neoceratodus; species Neoceratodus forsteri. The sequence continues at coordinate 793,658,679 of CM057449.1, forward strand.
TGGTGTACAGACACGAGGGTTAAGAGACACGGGGCATCCCTGACGTTGGTAAAAGGGGATCTGGTAGAGCCTGGTCAGCTTATACCCAATAGATTTGTAACTGTACACAAGGGTTCACTGGGAAGGAGTCAACATTGCCACTCGCTAGTGTTCTTCTAGACTGGGGTGAAACAGGGGGAACTGTGCAACAGGTGGCTGTAGCCAAAATTTTAGCAGTTGACATCATCCTTGGCAACAGTCTGAAACAGGGGATGGTGTGTGCAGCTACCAGTAGCCAAGCGGCAAGGGAAAATTGTAGTTCCCTGGACCCCATAGAAACCATTGTGGAAACCACTGGGATGCTGGTTCCACAGCCTGTGTCCCCTGATATGGAGACTAATGAAAGTGAGGTAGAAATTTCCCCAGTAGCAGTTAACCAAACAGCTATGGAGGGTTATTCCGAAGAAGGAGGGGTGACCCATTGTCAGAGGGTTAGGGATGACAGTTATTTGGAGTGCCCTGACACTAGAGCTAGGGACCCTAGTTTAGAGACTGAAGGGGACCTGTCCCATGCCTTGGGAATGTGTAAGGAGTTTGCAGCTGCTCAGAAAAGTGACCATAGTCTAGAGAAACTGAGGGCTTAGGCAGACTCTGATGGAGTACAAGGAGGTGACGGGAAACATAAGGTTTATTGGGAAAATGGACTGATGTATACTCAGGCTGTGAAGACACAGGGAGGAGTGATAGGCAGGCAGCTTGTCATTCCCTAGGGATATCGTGAGCAGTTGCTCAAGACTGCACACGATATTCCCTTGTCTGGTCATCTGGGAATCGCGCGCAATATGCAGCAGTTGGCCCAGAATTTCTATTGGCCCAACTTCACCTAGCAGATGAAGGAGTATTGCAGGTCTTGTCACTGGTGCCAAGAAATAGGGAAGGCGGGTAAGAAAACCCAAGCCATCCTAATTCCATTGCCGACAGTGGAGGAGCCATTCCAGAGGGTGGGAATGGATATTGTGGGGCCTTTCCATACTCCCAGCTCTTCTGGGAAGAGGTTCATCCTGACTATGGTGGATTATGCCACCTGGTATCCAGAGGCAGTCCCCCTATCCTCACGGAGGACAGACAAAGTGTCAGACGCCTTACTTGGGATTTTCTCCTGTTTTGGGTTTTCACAGGAGGTTGTCACCTATCGAGGGGGTTCCTTCATGTCAGACCTGATAAAATGTTTGTGGGAGAAGTGTGGGGTGGTGCAGAGGTGCACGACACCTTATCACCCGCAAGCCAGTCGGCTTGTGGAAAGATTTAACGGTACCCTGAAGTCAGTGCTTCAAGCATTTGCTGAACAGCATGGGAGGGACTGGGAGAAATACCTTCCCCACCTGTGTGCATACAACAGGTGCCCCAAGAGTCAACAGGGTTTTCCCGCTTCGAGCTCTTATATGGATGTCTGGTACATGGGCCCCTAGACTTGATTCGGTAGGACTGGAAAGGCAAGCACGCCACCCAGGGAACTCCCATAGTGGATTATGTCCTTAGGTTTAGAGAAAGGCTGAAGGAGCTTATGGGGACAGCCCAGAGCAACCTGGCAGCTGCCCAATAGAAACAAAAAGTGTGGTACGACCACAGAGCTAGAGCTTGCTCGTACACATTGGGTCAGGAAGTCATGGTCCTTATCCAAGTCCAGAAAGACAAGCTGCAGACTGAGTGGGCAGGACCATTCAAAGTAGTTAGAAAGGTAAATGATGTGAACTATATAATAGAGTTACCTGACAGAAGACGTACAGAAAGAATGTACCATGTCAACATGTGAAGCCATATGCTAATAGGGCTGACATGGTGTTTGCAGTATGTAGTCCTGGGGAGGGGATGGAAGAAGGAGACCCCTTTCTAGACTTGCCGGAAGAAAGCAAGTGGGAGTCCTCTGTGGAGGCAGTTAAATTGTCACCCCACCTGGCCCTGGACAAGATCTTGGAAGTAAGGGAGGCTTTAGCAGACTTTGCCCCACTATTTAGCGCCAAGCCTGGACTAACCTCCTTAGCAATGCATGATGTAGAGAAAGGGACACAGACGCCCATTCAGTGGACAGCATATCGGATGTCAGAGGCTGTCCAAAAGGACATTAGGACGGAGGTGGAGGAAATGCTGGATTTAGGGGTAATCCAGAGATCCCACAGCCCTTGCGCCTCACCTGTAGTCCTTGTGCCCAAGCCAGATGGCTCAACTTGTTTATGTGTAAATTATCGTAGACTGAATGCAGTCATGATGTCAGACTAGCACCCGATGCCCCGAACGGACGAACTCCTGGACAGGTTGGGAGTGGCGACATACCTTACAACTATTGACCTGACAAAGAGGAACTGGCAGGCAGAGTTAACTGACGGAGCTAGGGAGAGGTTGGCCTTCATCACTCTGATAGGCTTATTTGAATTTAAAGTAATGCCTTTTGTAATGAAGATCGCCCTGGCCACTTTCCAAAGGTTGGTGAACCAGGTGTTAAATGGTGCTGAGAAGTACGCCGTGGTGTACCTGAATGACATTGCTATCTTTAGTGCTAGCTGGGAGGAACACCAGTCCCACCTTAGGGAAGTGCTGGGCAGGATACAGAGGGCTGGGCTCACTGTCAAAGCTGAGAAGTGCCAGGTGGCCATGGCTGAGGTGGGATACTTTGGGCATGTTGTAGGCTGGGGACAGCTCCGTCCTAACCACATAAAAATAGAGCTGATCAAGGCATGGCCCAGACCAGAAACACAGAAGCAGGTCAGGAGTTTTCTAGGGATAGCAGGGTACTATAGGAAATTTGTACCCAATTACAGTGCCCTGGCTGCTCCCGTGTCTGACCTGGTAAAGAAAAAGATGCCTAAGAAATTACCTAGGAAACAGCCTGCGGAAAAGCCTTTACCAGACTGAAGGAGGCATTGTGCAGTGCTCCTGTATTGACAAGTCCTGACTATAGCAGACCCTTTATAGTCCAGACTGACACCTCAGACATGGGTATTGGGGCAGTACTGAGTCAGACATCCAGCCAAGGGAAAGATCACCCCATAGTGTACCCGAGTAAAAAGTTACTTCCCAGGGAGCAGGCATACTCTTCCGTGGAAAAAGAGTGTCTTGCCATAGTGTGGGCCCTAAAGAAGTTAGAGCCATACTTATATGGGCAGCATTTTGAGGTACAAACTGACCACAACCCCCTGGTTTGGGTGACACAAATGGGAAAAACTAATGGTAGACTATTAAGATGGAGTCTTGCCATGCAAGGGCATGACATGACGATCTTACATAGGGCTGGGCGACCAATCAGAATGCAGATGGCTTATCGTGTCTATATGAGGTATGAACGGCGAGGAGCTCATCATGCAAGGATAGAGCCCCAGATTCAATCTAGGTGGGAGGACTGTGGCGCTTGGCCAGCTGGTTATGATTATTGTATGATATTGGTAGTATAAATAAATGGTCGGTGTATGAAATGTCAGTCTGTGAGATTTGGCCCTTTTAAATTACAAGGTGTCAGCAGCTGAAATCACTGGATGTATTACACTAACCAGGAGAGCTCTGTAATGTAATTAACTTCCTTGAGAAATTGCATTTTATGGCCTTTTTATGACCTCATGTTTTTGAGGTAGCATCAGATGTGACTTTATGACTTCAGAAAGAGGACATCATTAGGCTGATTCCTGTTGTTTTGTTTTTTGTTTGTTTTTTTGACACATTGGCACCAGTGTGGGATTGCTAAGTTCAAAGGAAACGTGTAATTAAGGAGTTCTATATAAGAATTGTTTTCTTCTTCTGATGGCACCTTATTTAAAATACCACCTCATAGGAATTCATTTTTTGTAAATTTATATTCTAAAAGGAGGAGCTTGATGACTGACAGAAGGGTGTGGAGACAGAGGTTAAACTGATACTTGTGTCTGAAATGATGTCATGTCCTCTTGGGATTCTAGAGAGACACAGCTCTCTGATCTAACTTTAAAACGCACTTCCAGAGGTAATACCTTAGATAGCAAAAATCTAACTGTATTGTGGTAGGAGTTTAGCTTTGTAATTTTCCCTTGTTCTTTTATGTGATTGTGAGCTCTTTAATATATTGTTCTGTGTTTACATTTTTCATATTTTATCATCTTTTAGTAAAGTACCTTTTCTTTGAAAGACTGCCTGGGTGTCTGTCAGTTCTTTTTGCATGTGACATATAGGTGGTTAAGTCTGACGAAACTGTTTTAACAGTTTGGTGTTACTGAGCTTGAGTAAAAAAAGGTAATGTAACCCCACTGCAAATGAGGGTTCCCAAAAGACTTCCAGGAGCTTGCTTGAATGCTCCAAGCCTGAATGGTGTTTGGCGTTTAAGCCATTTATCAGTGAGTGTTTTTAGAGCCTCTGGTACTGTCTCTTTAAGAGCTGTCTGCTAGCAGACATAATTACTTTGTATGGGGGACTGTGTGTTTCTTTGATTGAGTACCACTCAAACTGCTGCCAATTCACTCCATTTTTTGCAGTCACTAGGAGTGCAAAGGGAACCTATCTGAAAGATGTAACTGTTTGCCAGAAACCATTTAGAGTAATAATGAAATTACAGTTTGTCTAACCTGCTTTCTTTGCAGTCAGAACTGTGTCTGCCTAGTTCCCCACTCTGGTTTTGAACTGCTGAACTGGACCAATCAGTGTGGGGTAAGCTAGCTCTAAAATGGTGCCTTGGATGAATCAGAACTTGGACTCATAATCTGAACCAGCCACAAGAGGATTGTATGGGCAGTGACTCTGGGAGATGTAGTTTAGACTTCGGCGCCTTTTTGGACCAACAGCAGCAGTCTATTGTGAGTGACAGCCAATCCAGTCAAGAACTAGGAGGAACTCAAAGAAGTGCCGGTTTTGTCTGTTGAAGTTTTTCAGTTGAGCTCTGACAGTGAAGAAGGAAGGAGCCCTGTGCTTTTTCAGTGTGCAGTTTTAGTCGGGGAAACGTGTGTAAGGCCCAGAGTTCCGGTCTGCAGCTTGTGTAACTGCTTGTTAGGACTGAATCCGTCCTGTGAAGAGAATAAAAGGATATCTGAAGAGTAGAAACCAGGCTCACCCTGTAGAAGACTGGAGAAATAGCTGAATTGCACTCGGTCTGTCAGGAACTGAATCTGCTGTGTATTCTCCCGGGTATTGTGCAGTAATTGCGATCGGGATAGAGAAGCAGCCTGCCTGGTATAGTACTTTCTGTTTTACCATATAATTGTGTGAAGAGGCTTGTGTACCTCAAGTGAATCCTGCTGCCATTAAGTGACTTTTGCCTGTGACTGTTTACCATATAAGTGTGTGAGGAGTCTCTTGGAGCTCAAGAGTAGCCCTGCTGACATTGAAGGACCCTATCTTGTTTGGAGGTCGTGAGTACCAATTCAGGGTCGCTCCCTGTTGAATTGCCAAATGGAATTACTGTACTGCTGACTGTTTAACTCATTGTCTCCTAGCAGACGCCTGTAGTCGTCAGTAAAAAAACACTGATGTGTCCTGAGGACGTCTGCAGAAGTCAGCTGCTGACTCCCAGTGTGCCCTTGCAACGTCTGGAGAAGTCACTTATATATTTTAATATATAGTGTAACAGAATATAATATATATTTGACTGCATAGCACCGTTGGAAAGATAATTTTATGCTGAACAACTTTGTCACTGATATTTTGTGTATATCATGTATACCTTAGGAGTTATTTGCATTTGTTTATGGTATGGTGTGTATGGCTGACATGTTTTCCATCAAGATTCACCTAAGCAGCTTGAATAAAATTCACTTTTTTGGCACTTCAGCAGGTATAAAATAAAAACCGTATTGATTACAACTGGTTGCATAGCACCATTGGAAAGGCATTTTGTGCTCATCAACTTTCATGCTGATACTTTGTGTGTCTCATGTATACTTTTGGAGTTATACGCATTTGTTTATGATATGGTATGTGTGGTTGAGATTTAGCCCTCAAATCTTATCAAAGCACCTTGACTAAAATGGGGAAAAATTACATTTTATAGTAAAAAGATATCTTTTTTTTTAACAAACATAATATTAAAACACCACCTAATGTCTGTATGCTTAATTTGGTGTTGATATTTTACATATTTTCCAACAAAAAATGGCTTATGTTGCCTTTTTTAGTGAAAAAAATATTTAGTTTGCTCTTTCGACTAGCATAGAAAAAAAACAAAATTACTTATTATTACATGCATGCCACTATTGGAAAGGCAATTGTGTGCTGAATAACTCTGCCACTCATACTTTGTGTCTAGCGTATACAGTTTTTGAGCTATTAGCATTTGTTTGCGACATGCTGACTATGGCTTGATTTTGCTTAGAAAGGCCCAGGATTCACTGTTAAAAGTATACAGGAGATTCAGGAGGCAAGTGGTGTAATCTCAGAGTGAGCCCGTGGAGGTAATGAGTTAACTAATTTTTCTGTGTGAAAGGGCCCCTACCAGCTGCCACGGTTTGGACTAGCCACTAGGGCTTGGGTACCCAGGGACAGTAACTGATAGGGATAGGCCTGTGCACAGAGCCATAGGTAGATGAGTAGAGTGATAAGCTAATTAACCTGATTTCCCCCTGTCCTTGTTATATCCCCCTAAATAAATCAGAGCTGCTTGTTTCAGCAAAGTTATACTGCCTGAGGTATTTGTCTATGTTAAAGTACTGTACTGTGATTGTTGCACTGTATCTTATTTCACAGGAGGTCCCAGTGCCGGAACCAGTCCTGGGGGTAAGTGTATACTGTGAAGGTAATTCTGATATATTGTGTGGGCCACTAGTGGGAAGAAAGGGGGGTTGCAGTGTCCCAGGGGGCTGTGACCAAGTTAGTTTAACTATTGCAAACCCTGACCTCTGGGTGGAGGCACCCGCCATTGGATCCAGGCCCCTCAACCTGTTAGTGGCAAATCAGGCAGGGGTAGTAGCCCCTGGGATAGCGCCATCTAGGGGTTACAGTAAGAATATACCTAAGGTCTTTTAGAGTTTTAAGGGTTAATTTTGGATACCTGGTTAGGTGCCCTTAGGTGAAAGATACATTGCATCCCCACCCCCCCCGAAGAAAATATTATCTGATCTTGTACATTTGGGTACTCTAGCACAAGGTTCACAGTTTGAACCCCCCCAGAACTTGAGACTAAAGGTGATTCAGACCCTCTTTCTAGGACCCATGTAAGGCCCCATTCTGACTACAGGTCTCCCTTCTGGAACCCTTATCTTAAAAAAGACATAGGTAGGATTGAGAAAATTCAGAGAAGGGCAACAAAAATGGTTCCCCAATTGGCTAATAGTGACTACTATGTTAGACTGCAGGAAACTGGGCTCCACTCCCTTCAAACTAGGTGAAGCAGAGGTGACCTGCTCTTTCTGTATAAAATCCATAATTCTCAGGACTTGATGCGGCAGTGTGGTCTAAAATTTTCTCAGTGAAAAATCAGTCCACGACTGCGTAACAGACAGATTGATGTGGCCAAATCTAGAACTGATAAAAGATTAAATTATTTTATGGTTAGAGCTCCTAGACTGTGGAATAGTCTGCTGCAAGATCTGTTTGATTGTAACTCCTTTCACACATTCAAAAGAGGTCTAGACCAATGGATACAGTCCACTAACTTCAGGGAGTAAAATTCCAACCGAAGTGGTGGGGGACAATCTCGATGGGCTTTGGCCTTCTTTTGTCCTTTAGATCCAAGTAAACCAAGGAGGGTTACCTTTTCACACTATTGTGCTCTGAGGTTGGCACTATGGGAGCAGAGGGCCTGACCTGCTAGTGCGTTTGTGACATGTGGCACTGGGACAAGTCCCATAGACCACCTCCTGGCTGGTATAAGAGGGGCCCCTTCCTGCTTGCACGGCAAGGCTTCCAAAATTGCAAAAAAGGGGATGTTGCAGCCCCACTGTGGTGCAAGCCCCCTTGCGACTGGTTCCACCACGCCACAGAGAAACAAATTTTGTCGACCTCCCCCACAGGAACAGATAGTCACTGACAGCCCTTACGCCAACAAGTCCCCACCGTGACCCTGAACACACTGACACCTGTTCGGTGTTAATGCAGGGGCCTGTGCCCTCCCCCGCAACCCCAGACTTCAGGATTATCAGCTCCGGGGGGGGGGCCAACACCGGGTGTTGGTGTGTTGGCACATCGATGCAACAACCCGTTTGGCACTGTGGGTGTCAAATAGGTGTCGATGTGCAGGTTTCCCTGTGGAGGTGTTGCGGTTGTAACAGTATACGCTTGCCACCTAGTGCACGGACGTCTCTGTCGCAAGGGTGGCTTGGATGCAAGGCATTCAATTTTGATGCAGCCTGCTTTTCGAAAATCAGGATTGACGCAACGTTTGACGCACGATGCCACTTGCATTTGTCATAGGCACCTTGCTTCAAACTTCAGCTTTTGAAAATTGAGCCCTAAGGGTTGACTGATCGCTAAGTCCTGGCCAGTGCTAGGCTTGTAAGGAGCTAGGTAGGATATGGGCAGACCACAAGTATTTTACTGTCCTTAGATATCTGTTTCTTTACTTATTTAACATATATTTGATTGTTCCTTCAGTTGAAGCATCCCTTTTAGCTAATAGAGATCACCTTGTATCATTGTAAACACATGGCATAACTGAGGACTTAGTTTTCAAGGTGTGTCAGTATTTTGTAATGTTAATGATCAAATATTGTGTTTATTTTGTTACTAGGGTGTAACCTTCCCTGCAATGCATGCAATGTGGTCCTCTTGGGCACCACCATTGGAACGTAGCAGACTGGTTACCATCTCATATGCAGGTGAGGCTGGAAAGTCAATTCTTTATTTTCATTGCTGCTAACTTGCACAGTAGTATTGTCTGTACTTGGGACGGTCAAACTTTTGCAGTTGTCAAACAACAATGTTTTAAGAGCAAATGTGCACTGCAGTATGCAGTTTCATAAGTGTAACGTTTCGGCTGTTACAATTCACTTGAAAGTGTTTTTCTTTTTCCTGTTTAATTTTCCTTTCCAGGGTTTATAACACATCTTGGTAGCCTAACAAGTGTATATAAAAAACATTGGCCTGTCCCCAATAGACCTCATAGTTCCATTGTTTATAACATCATAGTGCTGCTCACCAGGACAGCAGACTGCTGGGAGGTCACACACACTACAGACTGATGTCACAAACAGTAAGTGTGATGTCATTTAGGGACAGAAAGGCACAGCACAATAAGTACAGCATTTTCTGAAATATTTGGTAGACTACAGTAGCAGCAAAAAAGGTAATAAAGAAACTAGAACACACTGAAGTGCAATAAAACTGTTGTAAAAGTTTAAAGTATTTTATTTTCATAGATTCATCGATTCTGTCGGTGGATAAGGACTGCCAGGCCCATCCAGTCTGCCCGTTTATGCTAGCTCACAAAGTGACCAGTGACCCTTACTGGTCACTGGCTTAGCTTTTTGTTTCTACCTGTATTATTCCTTTTTTTTCTGTCCCATGCATGTTTAAAACCCACCACAGTACGGGCTGCCACCACCTCCTGAGGCAGGCTATTCATACATCCACCACCCTTTCTGTGAAGAAGAGCGTCCCAATATTTCCCTTATCATTACCTTCACTCATGTCATGTTCGCTTGTCCTGGTACTACTGTTGAGCTGAAATATGTTGTCCCCTTCCACCTTGTTTATGCCCTTGAGGTACTTGAATGTTTCTATTATATCACCTCTCTCCCTCCTCTGTTCCAGCGTGTACAAATTTAGGTCTCTTACTCTCTCCTCGTAAGTATTGTGATGTAATCCATTCACCATTTTGGTCGCCCTCCTCTGCACCGTCTCTAGTTTGTCAATGTCCTTTCGAAGGTGTGGTCTCCAGAACTGTACACAGTATTCAAGGTGAGGTCTCACCAGGGTCTTGTACAGTGGAATCATTACCTCCCTCCTTCTGCTTGTGATTCCCCTTCCAATACATCCCAACATCCCACTGGCCTTTCTCACCACCTTGGCACTCTGCCTAGCAGCTTTCAAGTCATCTGTGATTATGACTTCCAAATCTCTCTCCTCCTTAGTTATTGTCAGCAGCTCCCCCCCCCCCCGAACCATCCTGTAGCACGCTTCAGGGCTCCTACTCACCACATGCATGATTTTGCATTTCTTTGCATTAAACCGTAGCTGCCATGCCCCTGACCACCTCTCCAACCATTCCAGGTCTCTTCTCATCCTTTCCACCCCCTCCAGGGTATCCACCCTGTTGCAGATCTTGGTATCGTCTGCAAACAGGCAAACCTTTCCCTCCAGCCCGTCTGCTAGGTCACCTTTGAAGACACTGAAGAGGACTTGCCCCAGTGCTGACCTCTGAGGTAGCCCACTGGTCATCTCCCTTTCTTCTGGTTGGGTTCCATTTACCACTACTCTCTGTTTTCTGTCCCTTAACCAGTTGTCAATCCAGTTCACCATTTTGTGTCCCACCCCAGGCTGCCTAGCTTGTTGACCAGTCTCCTATGTGGGACTGTGTCAAAGGCTTTGCTGAAGTCAAGGTAGGCAATGTCTACTGCCCCCCCTTGATCTACCACTTTTGTCACCCAGTCAAATAAATCTATCGGATTTGTTTGACAGGATCATCTTGCAGAGAACCCATGTTGCCTGGGATCCACCAGCCCATTGGCTACAAGATGTTCCACAATTCTTTCCTTGAGGAGTGCTTCCATTATCTTCTCAACTACAGAGGTTAGACTAGCTGGCCTGTAGTTCCCCACTTCTTCCCTACTATCGGTCTTGTGAGGAGGGATGTTTGCCCTTCTCCAGTCCTCTGGGACCATTCCAGTGTCTAAGGACTCGCTGAACAAGGCTGCCAGTTCATACCTCAGCTCCTTTAGAACCCTGGGATATATGCCATCTGGACCCATGGCTTTGTCAGCCTTTAACTTTGCCAGTTCCTCTAGGACCCTCTCCTCTGTGAATGGACTGGTGTTTACCTCCCTATCTTTAACTCTCCTGAAGTCCAACTGTGGGCCTTGCCCATCCTCTTCCACAGTGAAGACTGAACAGAAATATTCGTTCAGGATCGCTGCTTCTTCCCCCTCTCCTCCACTAATCTCACTCTGGCCCCTCAAGCTTTACTACCCTCCCTTTGCCTTCCTTTTCTCACTGTTGTACCAGTAAAATGCCTTTCTCCCCTTTTAACTGACTGAGTTATTCTCTTCTCCGTTTGCACTTTAGCACTCCTTACTGCCTTTCGTGCCTCTCTCAGGCACTTATGGTACCTCTCCTTGTCCTCCTCACTTTGTCTCTCCTTATTCTTCCTGAAGACTAGCCTTTTGGCCCTTACTTTTTCTTCCACCTCCTCCTGATGTCTGATCCTATATCCATACCCCGAACTATTATGTCCCCCACAAGGAGAATCTTTCTTCTCCCTTGGGGTTCTCTGGCCCCCTCCCCTGTGCCCCCCTTCCGGCAGGTCTGCCCATTCCCCCCCAGGTCACAACCTTGGGTTCCATTTCAGAGATGTCCCCCTTCATGAGAACATTGTATCTGTTCCTTAGTTGTACCGGGTGAGGGTGTGTGCCTAATCTCCACATTCCTTAACCTCCCTGAGCCCACCATAGTCCATCCAGGCCTCTGTCTGAGTAGCTTCTGCAGCAATGGTTGGTGTTGTGGTGGTCCCTGGGTGGGAGCAGAGGGCCCCAGTACTCCTGCCAGCTGTGCTTGGAGCATGGCAGCCTCCTCCCTCAGCCCAGAGAGGTGCCTGCAAATGAGGCAGCACCACAGTTCCCAGAAAGTGCTCCTGAACAGTGCTACTCAACGCCCACTACACTGCACCACTCCTTGCATCATCTTTTGTACTCTTTAATATGGTGCAGCTCCTCCTGTTTTTTTTTTTTAAACTTACTTTACTCTCTCCCTATCACAGAATTTCTTTATCTAAGTCCCTAAAATGTTTATGGGCCCTGGTTACCCTGTGTAGCTCTATCCCCCAGAGAAATTAGTGACACACTCAGAAGCCTGTCTTTGATTCATCAGATAGCTTTCCCGGGGTAGAGTACACACTTCTGTGCTGAGGGCTGACTTAGTCCCTCTTTATGCCCCTCCCACACAGCTGCCCCTGCTATTCACTATTCCTTGCTACTGTCACTCAGATCCAGTAGGGCATTTAACAATGTGTGGAGGCGGGGGTTGGAAGGGTGGGCAAAATAAAATACCAGAATATCAGCAAACACTTGCTCACCTAAAATACCAGCAACCAGGTCGGCCCGGTGGCGCTGAGGGTTAAGGCGCTGGACGCCACACCGTCGACCTGGGTTTGGTAACGGACTTTGGTAGCTGGGGGTTGGCAGGGGAGGGAGAAGATGGAGCGTCTGGAGGACAGCTGTCCTCTCCCTGGGGAGGGATCCAGGGTTGCTCGGTGTCCTGGCAACCCCCAGTGGAGATCAGGGGTACTACAGGTACACCAGCTGACGTATGGGGGGAGTGTGGCAGACGCCAGCAGAGCAGCTGTGCGCAGGCGTCATTGCATGCCACACTCCAAGGGAGAAACATACAGGGGAATAATCCCTCTGTGGCACCACAGAGATGATGGGGACTCCAGGGGCAGGCCCACATCCCACTGCCAGACCAGTGCACTGGTAGACTCTGTGCCCAAACCCGACACTCAGGTAGGCCCCTCTAACTCCAGAAGGGCCCCCATGGGAGGGCGAGCCTACCTTGGGGGGTGACCCCAGGGAGCTGGACCTGCCTGAGTGTTCGGGGGAAGGATGCTGGTAGCGGGGTTCAGGCAAGGGAGTAGAGACTCTAGCCGAGCGAGTACCCCGGAAGGATGCCCAGGCTGTAGGGGGCACAAAAACGAGTCAAAAAAAAAAAAAATACCAGCAACCAGTAGCAAACTTAAAATACCAGCAAAACTAAGTTTAAATGCCAGCAAACAAAAGAATAGGTCACGAAATATTACCTGAGCCCCAAAAAAGAAAACAGAACAGTATAATGACTTAAACAGAAAATTAAACCGTAGAAACAAACACTTCCCTTTTTCTCCAGTGGTATTTTGCTTCTAAATGATTCAGATTAGCTCCAAGTGATTAAGATGGCTCCTAATATCTAATATCCTAATATCCGATCTCTAAACATGATGGATGGTGTGTGGCTCCATTTAGTGAGAAAGTGTGGCGCCACACCATTCGGCTCAATACAAATGTACTGCTCCAAGCGGTGTAGCACCGCAGTTTTTTACTAGATGGAGTCGCGCACTGTCCGCCATGTTTGGAGATCGCGGACTTTTGTAAATTAAAACTAAATAAGTTAGCATTGGAAAAAATTATTCTTTTATATTAGAAAAGCCTAACCAGGGGGTATTATGACAGCTTTCCTTTAAACTTGTGTCCCTATATTGCTACTTGCTCCCATGTAACCCACTTCCTAATCCTATTTTTGGGGCATGCAGTAGGGTCACAAACCACTTTTTGTGGCATCAATCTTATTGCCCTTGAAATGAGGGCACAGATCTAGGATTGTGACTTAATTGCACGTCCAACCTATAGGAGTAAGGTGGTTTACTCTCAAATGTGGCAAATACATTAAAGTTAGCTGGAGTAGACTATCTCCAATCTCCATGAACACAGTACTGTACCACTTATCAAGCACCTAGTGTGATGCTCTCTTCCCCTGAGCGGGGGGCGGAGGGGAGACTTCATACCACCACATGGCTGCCTCCTAGCAGTAAACAGAAGGCAACATGCAGAGATGCCTCAGTGCATGGGAGGGGGAGTGATGTGAAGGGACATCAGATACTTGGAGGAGTGCATTGACTTCCTTCTTATTGCATGTCTGCCACCTTTCCCCCTCCACACTAACAGGCTGGTGCACAGCAAAGCCTTCCTTCTCAGACTGCCCATGGCCAATAAAGTTAACTTCCTTCTGTTATGAATAGAAACAGAGCAGTAGGGGCCTCTTGTAAGAACCAGTACCTCAGGCGGCAGTCTGAGACAGGGGCCTCGATAGACAGATGAAGGGAAGGAACAAACCCAAGTGTGAATCTGTGGAGAAGGCCTACAGCATCTGAGAAACAACAAATGGTAACTCCTAAATCTGGAGAAGGGAGGGTGACAAGCGGGTTGCCACAAGGATCAGTACTGGGAGCAGTCCTCTTTAATGTCTTTAGAGGCATTGCAGAGGGGCTAGAAGGCAAGGTATGCCTCTCTGCAGATGACAGCAAAATCTGTAATAGGGTAGACACTCCAGCGTGGGGTGTGTGTGTGGGAAAAAATGAATAGGGATCTAGGAAAGTTAGAGGAGTGGTCAAGGGTGTGGCAGCTCTGTTTCAATGCCAAGAAGTGCAAAATCATGCCCTTGGGGCACAGAAACACGGGCAAAGTACAGAATTGGGGGGGGGGGTTAGTATTAACCACCATCACACAGGAATGGGACCTGGGAATAATCATATCTGATGACTTAAAGGTGGCCAGACAGTGTGACAATGCAGTGGGGAGAGCTAGTGGGATGCTAGGGTACATAGGAAGGGGTATCACCAGCAGAAAGAGAGAGGTGGTATTCTAGGGACATGGATATGTTGTTCATCCACACTTATTGGCAGGTTCCTTGCCGCTTTAAATCTTGCCGGAAGGTCTTCAAGCTGGCTCCTCCCACCCACCCGGGTGGTAAAACTCTCGGCTCCGCCCCATGACGCCAGATCTTCCTTACCGCTTGAAGCTCAGGTTCCTCCTTAACGTGTTGCGATTAAGACTGGTTCCCACCCTTCGGAAACGAAATTAAAGACTTTGGTCTTCTCCTCTATGGCTCATGGCGACAAATCGACTCCCGGTTGGAGGTGCCCTCATGGGCAGAAGATGTCTAGGACGGATCCGCACTTCATGCGCTCACTGCTTGGGCCTTGAGCACCACTCCCCGCAGGCCCGCGACTTGTGCTCTTCCTTTTCAGCCCACGCCCTTGAAGACCGCGGCTGCCCGATTACAACTGGGTGCCCCGAGAAAAGAATTCCACCGGTGAAATCTAAAGAGTTCGATTACGTAAATCAAGGGCGGCGGGTTTGGCGGATCAGCTAGAGCAGATGATCGCCTCAGAAGAGGCGGCGGGCCACTTTACCTCAAGGCATTTGTCCTGGCCTTCCTCGGTGCCCGTGACTCGGGCTTCTTTTAAGTGAGCTTTGTCTGACCCTCTCGACCAAAGTTGCGAGGGTCCAACTTTCGGACCTTTTTCCAGGTTCAAAGAGCAAAAGTAAGTCTCTCCGTCGACAGCTCTTGGGAGCGGAAAGATCCTCCCTGTCGCCAGCCACAGTGGCTGGTCGACCCTCAGCTTCGCCATTGGCTTCACGGTGTCCCCGTCAGGCCAGTTGACCGAGACTCCTTGCGCACGCGGTCGAGATTTTTTCGACCCGTTAGGACGGGTTGTCGGCTGGAAAGCTGAAATCCTCCCGGTTCCCCAGTGAGTTGAGGATCCCGTCGGCTCGCCTGTGCCTCGGTTCCGGAGCCTTGGGTGGGATGCGTCTGAGCCGAGGAGGCCGACTCGACACTTCTCCTCGCCTTCCTCGGCCTAGTCGAGACTCTCAGTCTCGGTCTCGGACATCCTCACGGTCCAACCAATCCCGCCACCTTAGGCGGTCTCGGTCTCGGCACCGCGGCAAGTGGCGCCGCCGCTCTTCCTCTTCCTCGGATGAGGGGAGGCTTCGGCACAAGTTGCGTCGGAGGTACGAGGAACTTATGTGGCAACAGCTCCTTTTGACCGGGAATAAGCCGACCCAGTCGTCTTCCCCGGCCATTAAGTGGCTGTCACCGAGCAGACAAACAACCCCTCTAGTCGAGAGCCTGTTCTGAGGCGGTTGTTCGCCAATCCAGCTGCCCCACCGATTCTGGTGGAACCTCTGCCTCCACAGCCATTAGTTGGGGCTCCGACCAAAAATTCTCGGTCGGCTTTGGGTTTGCCCTATAGGCTGTCTGTCACCCTCACTCCCGATAAACCTTGGCAGGTGGAGAGTGGCTCAGGGCCGAGGCAGCTCTTTGAGGACTCTTCTGAGTCCGATGATGGTTCCTCCCTCTTCTCCAAGCGCATGGACTTGGAGTCCTCGGGAGGGCAGTCAATGGACGATAGCCCTTAGTCCCTTCTTAGGGATCTTGACTCATCTCGGAGTCCCGCGGCTGAAGCTCAGACCCATTTCTAACAGGCCCGGTATCCCTCACGGAGATTCTGGACCGAGGATTCTCCTACGGAGGCCTTTCCGGTGGCGAAGCCATAGTGGTCCGGCCTTGGAACTTTGAGCGTCCTACTTCCTGCCCTCGCCTTGGCCAGGTTGGCCAGGAAATATCACGGTCTACGGTTCCCTGTCAGGTTTTGAACACCCCTCGCCGAGGGTTGGTTACCGACAGCGTTTTCAGCGCTGAGGAACCAGGGATGTAGACAAACCTCCGACAAAGGAATCCAAGGAAATGGATTATGCCAGGTGAAAAGTCTGCTGCTGCGTCCTCTCGGCCTTCGTCAGGCCAGTTCGGCCATCCTCATGGCACATTTTTCTCATGCCCTGTTGGGCTCCCTGGATGAGGTTGTCCCTCATCTTCCGCAGATCTGCAGACTACGGTCAGGCAGGTGCGGGACCAGGAGCAGGGCAGTGGCTAAACAGCAGCTCCAGACTGCGTTAGACATCGGGACTCATGTGCCAGGTCTGTGGCGCAGTAGTGGCCATGCATCAGGCTTGGCTGAGGCTATCCACCTTACCTCGCATACCCAGCACAAGTTGGCGGATGTTCCTTTTGAGGACTGACCTCTCTCGGCCCTGGGGTGAAGGCACCTGCAGAGGATCGGGAGTCCAATGCTACCTTGGACTCTGTCTCTTCCAAGCTCAGAAGGACAAAGGCCACAAGCCACAGCCTAAGCCCTTTGTCCTTCTGGCCGCTGCATTGCAACCCAACAACATCAGGGCCAGCAGGCTCAACCTGGTATCCCAAGCCCAGGCGTCGGCTTCCTCCAACAGGAAGCAGAGGTAAGGCCCAAGGAGGTCTCGGCCGGTCCCTCCTCCAAGCCTGCCCAGTGACGGGCTGAGGGGTGTCGCCCCCATCCCTGTCACCTCACCCCTGGTTCCCCCTGTGAGGGGATGACTCAGACACTTCCTTTCTGCCTGGTCTGCTGTTACCACGGACAGGTGGGTACTGGAGGTGGTGGGAAAAGGCCTTCCTCTGGAATTCGAGCAGGCCCCGCCCTTCAGAGCCGTCGCACCTCGGGGTCACGCAGCCACCGGGCTCGCCCGAGCAACATCGCTCTCCCTCCAAGGAGGTGATCACGGAGGTAGAGGACCCCCCTTCAGACCCGGGGTTCGTGTCCAGGTATTTCCTGGTTCCGAAACGGACGGGGGGCTGGCGCCCCATTCTCGACCTACACGACCTGAACAAGTTCCTAAGGTCTCGAACCTTCAGGATGGTCACTCTGCACAGATAATACCATCTCTGGAACACGGCGTGTGGTTCTGCTCTCTGGACCTACAGGGCCGCGTTCTTTCACGTCCCTATCCGTCCGTCACATCGGAGATTCCTCCGCTTTCGGCGGAGGGATCCTCTTAAGTTCGAGCCATGCCCTTGGCTTATCTCCAGCTCCAGGGTCTTCACCAAATGCATGGCAGTGGTGACAGCATTCCCTCTTGGCCGAGGGGTCAAAGTGTACCCTTACCTGGACGATTGGCTGATAGCAGCCTCCTCCAGGCAGGAGGTGGAGCGGTCCAGAGATCTGGCCCTCAGGTTTGCTCTCAAGTCGGCCTTCTCATCAACGAGGCCAAGTCGGAACTCGAGCCGAAGCAGGTGATCCTGTTCATCGGGGCAGAGCTCGACTCTCTTCGAGCCAGAGCACGGCTCCTGGCGGACAGGGCCGAGGTTCTTACCTCCTTTGCCCAATCATTTCTGGTTGGGCAATCGTGCCCTGCCCGGGACTTCCTGCGCCTCCTGGGTCTCATGGCGGCCTGTACCAGCGTGGTCCATTGGGCCGCTGGCACATCCGCCCCTTCAGTGGGGACTGGCCAGCCAGTGGTCACAATGCTGCGATCCTTTGGACCAGCTAGTGATAATGACCCGGGAGATGTGGAACGCTCTCCAGTGGTGGACCGTTCCATTTCATCTGCAGGAGGGCATCCCGTTTTCCGCCCCGAGCCGACGGTCTCTCTGTCGACCGACGCCTCTCTGATGGGTTGGGGTGCCCATCTAGGGGAACACCGAGTGCATGGCCTGTGGTCCCCGCGGGAGTCCCGATGCCACATCAACCTGCTGGAGCTCCGAGCAGTCCGCCTAGCTCTCACCGCCTTTGCTCCGTTTCTCCGGGGTCAAGTGGTCCGAGTCCAGACGGACAATACCACAACCATGTACTACCTGAACCGCCAGGGCGGGACGCGCTCCATGCTTCTATGCAAGGAAGCTCTCCGCATTTGGTCACTCGTGCGCAGCCTGGAGGCGGATCTCCTAGCCATTCATGTGGCAGGAGCCTCCAACACCCTGGCCGATGCCCTGAGCCGGATAGGGGCTGCATCTCACGAGTGGTCTCTCCTGCCGGTGGTAGTGCAAGATCTGTTCTCCCACTGGGACACATCTCAGGTGGACCTGTTTGCCTCAGGGAGAGCTAGGCTGAGGCTGTTTCATGCCCGCCTCTCAGCAGGGCTCGCTGCAGGGGATGCCTTCGAGGCTGTGGACCCTGCCCTTCTACGCCTTTCCCATTTCCCTTGATTCACAAGGTGCTTCTCAAAGCAAGGAGGGACAAGGCGCAGGTGATCCTGATAGCCCCAGACTGGCCCCGCCAGTTCTGGTACCCAGATCTCCTCAGCCCCAGCTCCAGGCTCCCGAGGCAGCTTCCAGCTCGCCCGGACCTGCTTTCAGTCAGTCAGGGGAAGGTGTTCCATCCGGACCTTCAATCCCTGCACCTGACGGCCTGGTTCCTGAGCGGCTAGAGTTCCAGGCCTTGGGTCTTTCCGATGAGGTCCTCAATGTGGTTGAGGCATCCCGTAAGGAGTCGACCAGAAAATGCTACGCCTTCAAATGGAAGAGATTCTCCATTTGGTGTCAGGGCAAGGGCCTGGACCCTTCCTCCTGTTCTGTGGCAAGCATTTTGGACTATTTATGGTGCCTTTCTGGTCAAGGGCTTGGGTCGGCGACCCTAAAAGGTGCACTCTGGTAGCCATCTCTGCTTACCGGGCGCGGCCGAAGCAGTTGTGGCGCAGGAAAAGGTGGTCGGGTGCTTTTTCAAAGGCCTTGATCACATTTCCCCTCCGGTGCGAGAACCTCCACCTCCGTGGGATCTACTGCTGGTACTGGCAAAGCTCATGGGCAAGCCATTCGAACCAATGCACAGGTGTGAACGCTCTCACCTGTCGTGGAAGACCGCCTTCTTGGTGGCTATCACATCAGCCAGAAGGATGGGAGAGCTCCAGGCGCTTTGCATCGAGTCTCCTTACCTGGTCTTCCACAGGGACAAGGTTGTCCTGTGCCCCCACCCGAAATTCCTTCCGCAGGTGGTGTCGGAGTTTCACCTTAACCAGGTGCTGACTCTGCCGGTGTTCTACCCCAATCACACCTCGGAGGCCAATATAGGCTCCATCCTCTGACCCTAGAAGGGCGCCGCTTATTATAAGGAGCGCACGGCTGGAAATTGGGAGAGGTTCGCCAGCTGTTTGTCACCTATGCTGAAGCCGCATCTGGCAGACCTGCAGCCAAGCTGGACGATAGGCAGGTGGGTCACCTCCTGCATAGATCGCTGCTATAAGTTGGTGGGCATGGAGCCTTCCAGAGGGATAAGAGCTCATTCACCCGGCCATACTGCTGCATCGGTGGCTGCTTCCAGGACGTCCCTATCCAGGAAATCTGCAGGGCTGCTACCTGGAAGTCAGCACACACTATTACCATTACCACATCAACCTTGAGTCACACGGGATGCTGGTTTTGGGGCCTCGGTTCTCCAGTCTTTATTTCCCAAGTAAGTATTGGGGTGTGCGCCTTGCCTCCCTCTTCCGGAGAACTGCTAGGAGTCTGCCAGACAGTGTGGATGAACAACATATCCATGTCCTAAATACAGGTTACTCACCTGTAACCAGTAGTTCTAGGAATGGTATGTTGTTCATCCACACGACTCCACTCCGACCTCCTCCCAGCTTCGCCGCACAACCTGAGCTTCCAGCGGCCAGATCTGGCGTCATGGGGCGGAGCTGAGAGTTTGACCACCCGGTTGGGTGCGAGGAGCCAGCTTGAAGACCTTCCAGCAAGATTTAAAGCGGCAAGGAACCTGCCAATAAGTGTGGATGAACAACATATACCATTCCTAGAACTCCTGTTACAGGTGAGTAACCTGTATTTACTGTTGTATAGATCACTGGTGAGACCTCACCTAGAGTACTGTGTCCAGTTCTGGAGACCACATCTACAAAAGGACATACATGGGGCAGAGACAGTCCAAAGGAGGAGCAACCAAAATGGTGTAGGTTCTGCATCAAAAGTCCTGTGAGGAGAGACTGAAGGACCACAGTGTGTACACCCTGGAGGAAAGGGGGAGGGGGTATATGATAGAAACATTCAAATACCTCACAGGTATAAATAATGTTCAAGAGGGAAACATTTTTCAGGAAAAAAGACGCTCAAGAACAAGGGTACATAGTATGAAGCTGGGGGGATGGGACTCAGGGGAGATGTGAGGAAGTACTTCACAGAAAGAGTGGTGGATGCCTGAAACAGCCTTCCAGCGGAGAAGGTGGGGGGAAAATGGTAATGGGCTTCAAGAATGCATAGGATGGGCATAAGGGAAGTGGTAGTTGACCTGACCCTGAGAAATGGGTCCCAGACCCTTTCATATATGTGTTGTTTATTTAGGGCTAGATAAGATAGCCGCTCTGGGGATGCTAGGTGGCTAACGGATTGTGACCACTCATTAAATGTGGGGACATCGGTAGATCCCCATCTGTGGAGTAGGAGGTGTTTGGCTGCGGTCGTGGCTGCTATACCCCAGAGGGTAGCCACCTGGAAAGCTGAGCCTTGCAGGGGAAAATACCCAAAAGGACAAACGGGGCATCCAGGGGAAGGGACTGGGGGAGAACTTTTCAAAAGTAGGCAAGGATCTTGTCTCAAAAGAGACGAATAGCAGGGTACTCCCATAGAATATGTGCAAGGGACCCAGGGTGCACTGAGCATCTCCAGCATGCCCCTGTTGGGGCCAGGCCTTTCTAAGATCGGTAAAGTAGTTTTCTGTACCAGTAATGTAGGATTTGCTGCTGAATAAGTTGAGCTCCGATGTCCCTAGTGGCCAGATGCGCTCGGACCCAGCAGTTCTCCCGTTCCTTAAAAATAAATAAATCTTTTTTTTTCTAATATCAGAACTTAAAGTGCTACAAATTATCATGATAATGAATGTATCATAATGTTTTTTTTTCACCAACATAACAATATTTGTGACACTATGACATCCTTAGGTGACACTACACTATGCCGCACCACTAAGTTTAACTGTAGCTGATGTTTTGCAAAAAGCAAAGCGTTTATAGAACAGCTTTAAAGCTTCACAAGCTTCACCTCTCAGTTTTTATGTTCATGATACAGGTTTTCAAGTGTAATTGTGCTTGATTTTTTTAAATATGTTTTCTTCACTTTTTTATTGCATGTTTTCTTAACTTTTTTTTAGAAAAAAACACTAATTACAGTTGTCAGTGAATGTCAATGTTATATGAAAGGGTGTATGTCAGCAATTTGCATGTCATTGACATTCAGTAATAATTGGGATTAATATTTTTTTCTGAAGAACATTAAAGTATACAGTGTTTTAAAAAAAAAAATTACATGTGCTTGTGCTGGCTGACCTGGTGGCACTGAGGGTTGAGGTGCTGGATGTCACACCTCACACCACACTGACGACCTGAGGTCGGGAGCGACCTCGAGTGTTGGAGGCTCGGCCGGGGGGCGGGGGATTGAGCGTCCTGGGACTGCTCTCCTCCGGGAGGTGGGATGGGATAACCGTGGCTGCGTTGGCTCTTGGTGGTGACTGGGGGTTGGTGCAAGTAGGCGGTTCATTGTGGGGACGGCATGGATGGCAGATGCGGAAGCGCGCATGGCAGCATCGTTGACGCCTTGCATGTCCATGCCATGGGTTGGAGAACCAAGCATTGAAAAATCCTCTAGCATGCTAGATGAAGTCCAGTCTGTTGACGCTGCATCACTCTGACTCGGGAAAGCTCCTCCCGGATCCTGACCCCCCCCCCCCCGGCTTCTGCGGCGGTGGGGTAAGTACCCGCCATGAAGCAGCCAGTGAGAGGAATGGATGAGGGGGTCGTGCTCGGGTACTGGGAGTGGTATGGTGCCACGAGTCCAGATGGATAGGGGGGAACCATAGGCAACACCCCCCCAGCTTGTGCTGATAAACATGCATCGATATAAGCAAATGAGAAGTGAAGCCATTTTGTAAAGCTTTTTAATAGTAGGTGGCAGATTTTTTACACATTTCAGTTACACATAAACTGTGTAATGCAGCGTAGACAAGATGGATACAAACAGAATAACACATTTTACTGTATCTGTTAGGGTGCTGTAACACTCATCAAAGGATTCCATGACATCATAAACCTCAAGAGCAAAGGTTGAAAGGTTTATGATGTCATATAATTCCTTAATAGGTGTTAAAGCACCATGTGTTGTTTTTTGTAAAACATGGGACTCTGAAATGCTAAGGCATGTGCAACAGGCACCCGCTGTTTGTCAGACAAAGTCAGATTTTACTCACCGCCCGCAGCCCTCACTCTCACCAGTCCAGCTCTTAGCCTTGCTCACTATAAGCATGATGTCCCATCTCCATTGTAAGGATGCCTGCCAGGGATGCCTGTCCCTATCACTCGCTACTGCGGCACGCTATTTAAGCCAGATTTTTAGAAACCACTGTGGCACTTCCTCTCACTAGCACCACTCCAGCTGGCTTCCTCGCTCTCCATGATATTGATGTCCCAGCTCTGTCAATCAATAAATCAGTCAATCAAAATCTTTATTTATCCAGGCAAACACCATTGAGCAGGGCTCATTTACAAGATGGACCTGGTAGGGCCGAACAGTTACAACAGTTACAATGGACAGTATTTACAAAACAGTAATGTTTACAAAACTGACCTGGAAGAGTCATTCCCAGTTCATTATATGGATTTACAACATGAAGACGAGTATTATACATATGTACATATACATCACAGAAGGGAATATACACTTCACTGCAGGAGAAATAAAAATGGGGCAATGACGTAGTAGGCTGAAAGTCAGTATAAGACCTATCTGTGGACACTGACCTCACAAAGCTATCAGGAGAGGAGGCAGTGGTGCACGTATAATTTAATTGAGGGATGGATGACCGGAAACTTGAGGATCAGTACCAGGTCATAGCCACGGTAACAAGCATAAATAGGGCCAGCAAGGTCAGGGGGTACCCATGGTTCAGTGGCATACTAGGTATGAGGGTAGCAGTTACAGGATTCCCTCATAGTGCATGCATATAATGTCTTGAAAGTATCCAAGCTGATAAGGAAACTTAGTTTCAGCACTTTTTGCAGATTATTCCACAGAGTAGGCAGCACAAAGCTAATTGCTGCTCTGCCGAACCGTGATTTAACCTTGGGTGTGTATAATGCAAGGAAGGAGTAGCTTCTCAGCGCATAGCAAGCAGGCACGCATAATGGAAGACAGTCTGCAGCATATTGGGGAAGCTTTTTACATAAGGCTCTGAGAGTCCAAAGGGCAGCATTTCTGTTACGCCTGTACTGAAGTGAGGACCACCCTACAGCAGCATAGAGGAAACAATGATAAGTGGATAATAGGAGCCTAAGTGCTCTATGATGAAGTTTGTCAATTTTGCAAGGTAAGAGGCACGGCACTGACTATATAAGAAGTTGGCATAGTCCACCAGGGAGAGGAATGTTGTTTTTACCAGGCGCATTTTAGCATCTTTAGTGAGAAAGTTATAGATTCTGAAAAACAGGCCCAGCCTCTGCCTTAATCTCTTAATCAAATCCTCAAGATGCTCAGAGAATGATCAGGCATGATCAAGCCACACACCTAGGTACTTAAACTTAGACACAAATTCCAGTTTTTCACCTATGATTGTTGTAATTTGAAGAGGGGATCCACAGCTAACCAGGTTCCCTGCTTGACTGCCAGGAGAGAGAAGCATTGCTTTTGTTTTTTTGGCATTAAGTAGGAGCTTTTTATGTAACAACTGATTCTGCAGCAGGCTAAATTCAACCTGGAGGTCTGCACAGCAGCCTCAGGTGTAGGACGACTTGCGTACAGTACTGTGTCATCTGCGAACAAATGTACTTTGGCTTTGCATATTCTGTCATCAATATTGTTGATACAAATGGCGAATAGTAGAGGTCCAAGGATGGATCCCTGTGGTACACCTCTTTGTAAGGGTTTAAGAGGGGAAAGCTCGCCTTCTGCCTTAACCTGCTGTAGCCGGCCTGTAAGGTAGTCAGTGAACCATTGCAGAGATGACGAATCCAGATCTGTGCTCCTTAGGGAGGAGAAGAGCAGGCTGTGATCTACAGTGTCGAAAGCCTTGCTGAGGTCCAGGGATACAGCACAGACAACATTTTTACTATCCAGGTCACTCAGCCAATCATTGGTTACTTTGGCAAGTGTTGAAATGGTGCTGTGCTTTGCTCTGAATCCGGATTGCGCAGGGTATAATAGGTTCATGGATTCAAGATCAGTCCCAAGTTGGTTGCTTACTATCTTTTCCAACATCTTGGACAGAATAGGAAGGAGAGAACTAGGTCTGTAGTTGTCACAGGGGTCCCCAGATTTAAACAGTGGAATGACCTGAGCAATTTTCCATAGAGAGTGTAGGATCCCCTGGGACAACGACAGATTGAACAGATGAATAATTGGCATGGCTAAGATGTGGTAAGCAATCCTTAGGAAGTAGGGGTCAAGGTGGTCTGCTCCAGCACTTTTATTGATATCCAGCTGAGGCAGATCTTCAACCTCTTTCACGAAAGTAGGTTGGAATGAGAAGACCGAGTTGGGAGGAGGAGAATCATGGTTTTGTAGTCCAAGTTGGCAATGTAACAAGTATACAGGGGAGTTGTCAAAGGCAAGCCCTGCAGTGGCAAAATGATTGATTGTTAAAGGAATCCAGGATCTCCAATCTATCACAAATAGAGGTGCTCCCTAAGTTAATCTTAGGAGGAAGGGAGTTGCTGGGCATATGCCCAGATAGATCCTTGATGGTCTTCCAAAATTTGGAGGAGCAATTGGCTGCTGAGTCTAGCTCAGCACGATAAAATGCAGCCTTAGCTTCTTTGATCATTTTTGTGCATAGATTCTGTGCCTTCCTAAATTGGAACCAATCCGCTTCAGTCTTAGTTTTATGCGCTGTCTTTCAGAGCTTATCCCTAGCTATCAAAGAGGCCTTTAGTTCTGCCGTAAACCATCAACAAGCTTTATTCTTTACTCTAACCTTAACTATGGGGGCATACTTATTTAAGGCCTTGGACACTATTTCATAAAAGATGCCATAAGCCGTAGTAACTGTTAGCCAAGTAGAATTCCTGCCAGTGTAGGGACTATTTCAGCTCATCAATGTAAGCAAACAGGGTAAAGTTATGTCTGGATCTCTTAGTAGAAAACCTTGAAGCAGAAGTTGTCCTATGAGTTGATCTAATGCCGGCAATAACACAATGATCACTGACATCTGAGTAAAAGGTACCAGCATGGGAAAATAAATCCGGTGTAGTTACTAAGAGTACATCTAACAGTGTACTATGGCTTGGTTTTGTTTTGTTCAGGCGCATAGGTTCGTCTGTCAGTTGCACCACCCCAAAAGAGTCACAGAGAGTTTTAAGAGATGTGGAGGATTTGGAAAGTCAGTTGAGATTGATGTCCCCTAAGAGAATATTTTCAAGAGTCCCGTCATCCAGTATGGTGCTAAGATGCTTTAGGAGCTGTAAACCAGCAGATGGGGGTCTATAGCATCCTATTATACAGAGTGCAAGGGAGGAAGATAATTCAATTTTTAGGGACAAACATTCAAATTCGTTTTTGACAGAGGATGAATTAATGCAAGATACTGTATATTTGTTATTGAGGTAGATTACCACCCCTCCACCTCTAGTTTGTCTGTCTGCTTTGAAAAGCAAGCAGTTAGGAATGTTGACGTCCCTATCTGGGGTGGATGGTCTTAGCCAGGATTCGGAGATCACCAGAACATCCGGCAGGGTATGACTAACCCAAGCCTGGATCAAGGTAAACGTTTTTATAGGGCTGCAGACATTAATGTGCATGAAACGCATTCCTTTGAGTCTTACAAGGTCGGACGTCCCTGTCACTTACATGTGGGCAGTCTCACACACACCTAAACTAAACCTGCCTCTTATGCAGTCTCACTGTGGGCCATGGTGTTTCTTACTGTGTTTCTTTCATGCTTGTGTTACCTTATGCACCTTTCAGGTGATGTCAGATCAATGGTATTATGACTTAGAATCCTCTGAACAGTACTGTTATGAACATACCAACAACACTACGCAAAGATTGGAAATAACAGCCCGCTCACCCAGATATTCTTCAATACAAAATAATTTTATTTTCATAACATCCAGACCAACAATGTACTGTGTTTCGGGAATACCCTTCATCAGGGAGTCTGGTTATCATATTATACTCTTTCTTTCTTTTGTTTTAGATTTACCATCAATGTACTTCATAGTTTGTGCTTCTCCTTAGGTGCTGTATCAATTCATATTTTAAAAATGTATCTTGTCTTTAAATAGCTCCTTTAGTGAGTGCATCTCTTTTTCTTCCGCTTTGAAAGAGTATAACTTGATAACCAGACTCCTTGATGAAGGGTATTTCGAAACGTATGACGTTGTTGGTCTGGATGTTATGAAAATAAAATTATTTACAATCTTTACTTAGTGTGCTTCAGCTCTTGATTGGGCTATGGCTACTCCCCTTAAAGTATGCTTTCCTTTCTGTCTAGTTCTCTGAGGTTTGGCTGTATTGGAGTTTTTGGTCTTTATCCGAACATACGAACAAATAAATGTCCTAGCAGATAGAGGCCTTACGGTCTTTGTCATCTGCTTGAGTGTGCAGTTCCCCCTGTGTTTACAGAAGGAATTGCCCCCTCTCCATATCCCCCTTGACACCTCTCAAATACTCCCTTCTCATTTCCCTTTTTGGCCTCTCTCTCCTTCCCTCCTCTTTTCCCTTCTCTCTCCCTGCAACTTTCCCCTCACTCTGTCCCAACCTCTCTTGAAGCTGTCCACCACTTTTATGGATACCACCACCAGCAAATCATTGCACTTAGCCACCACATTCTCCGTGAAAAGTACCTCCTCATCTCCCTGCTGAACATCCTCCCGCCCCCAGCTTTAGGCTTTTTACCCTAGTGGTCTTGTTTTCCACTGAGGCTGAAGAGGCCCCAGTGCTCACCCTATTTATACCTTTAAGGTACTTGAAGGTCTGTCATGTCCACCCTGTCCTTTCTGTCCTGAAGAGAGTACACGTTGAGTTTCCTGAGCTCTCCTTGTAGATCTCACTGTTTCCCAAAAAAGTGGAACACCCTCCCACCTCCAGTCCGTCTCGCAGGCTCCCCTCTGATCCTCAGCTCCCTCCTCAAGGACCTTTCCCCCCTTCCTGTAGATGTGTTTAACTCTACCCTCACCATTTTTTGCCTGTGCACTCGCTTATGGGTTAGCACTTATCCTGTATTATTTTATGCTGCTGATGATTTTTGATTGTTTTATAGTCTACTAGCACCTTGCTTGTGATGTTGTTATATGATCATTGCAATGTAATGTTATCTATTTTGTCATCCTGTTTTCATGTTTGTGTACTAGTTCCACTATTCACTGTTTTGACATTTGCTGCTGTACTTACTGTGTATCCCAATCCGCTCTCCTTCATGACGCATCTGAAAACAGGCATTTCTGCTCAGTATGTCTTTCCTGGTGAAACTTTTAAATAAATAAGATGTTGCTTTGCTGGTCCTGCATCATCTTGGTTGCCCTTCTCTGGATCATTTCCAGGAAGTTGATATCCCCATTAAAATAAGGGCACCAATATTGCACACTTTACTCTAGGTGCAGTCTCACTAGAGACCTGCACAGCAGCACAATGTTCATGCCTTTATGCTGGTAATTCCCCTAGCTATGCAGCCCAGCATCTGATTTGCTTTGGCTGCAGCTTTCCTGCAGTGTGCCTAGTGTTTCAGGTCACTTGTAATAATTACACCCAGGTCCTTTTCTCCGTATGACCTGGTTACCTGCACACCATCCAACCAGTATATGGTCCCTGCGTTTCTGCCCCAAGGTGCATAACTTTACAATTTTTAGCATTTGAACTCTACTTGCAAATGCCCAACCACTTCTCTAGGCTAGCCAGGTCTTTCCTGAGTTCCAGTTTCCCCTCCTCTGTGCCGCCCTCTCACAAAGCTTTGTGTCATCCATGAACAGGCAGAGCCTACCCTTGATCTCATCTGCGATGTCACTTATGAATATGTTAAACAGCACTGGACTGAGCACAGAGCCCCTGGGACCCCACTGGTCATAGGCCTAGCTTCTGAGAATTCTGCCTTCCTCCCGACCACCACCTTTTGGCTCCTGTCCAGCAGCTAACTTCTGACCCACCCAATAAGCTTAGCTCCCACCCCCAGGTCTTCCAGCTTCCTGACCAGTCTCCTATGAGGTACAGAGTCGAAAGCCTTGCTGATGTTCAGATACAGGACAATAGCTGCTTGACCCTTGTCCACTGTTCTGGTGACCCAGTTGAAGAAGCCTCTTAGGTTAGTCTGGCAGGACCTCCTCAGTAAAACCCTTGCTGCCTCATGTTCTGGAGCCCATTATCCTCCCAAGAAACTCACCAATCTCTCTTTCAGAATGTTCTCCATCTGCTTGCCGACTACTGAGGTTACACTGACCAGCCTTTAGTTCCATGGTTCATCCCTCAGCCCACTTTCATGGAGAGGTACCCTATGTGCATTCTCCAATCCGTGGCCACAATCTCTGACTTCAGAGAGGTGTTAAACAGGTCAGCTAGGGGACATGCCAGGGCCTCTGCCAGTTTCCTTAGGACCTTTGGGTGCACATCATTTGCCCTGGGGATGAGTTTTTCTTTCATCTGGGTTCCTGTGGAAAAAATGCAAACCATGTATTACATAGATATTTACAGATGGAAAAAGACCCATGGTCCTTCCTGTCTACCTGGTACCTACCTACGCATTAACCAATCTAGCACCAGTTAGGCCTCCAGCGGACTGGTCATCTCTCTTCTTCGTCATTAGCTCCAGCGCCTCCTCTGTCAACAAACCATGTCTATCCTAGCTCCTCTGGAAGCTGGCCATAATGTTAAAATTGACAGGTGATTTCTTAACTTAGAGAGACGTTGGCAGCGCCACTAACAGCCCTATTCAACAAATCAATAGAGACAGGGGTGGTTCCAGGGGACTTGTGGAGAGTGAATGTAGTCCCTTTCCACAAACGTGGGAACAGAGAGGAGGCTAACAACTACAGGCCAGTCAGCCTAACCTCGGCAGTGGGCAACTTAATGGAGTCACTGCTAAAGGAAAGGATTGTGGTATTTCTGGAATCCAGCAGAGCACAGGATCTGAGGCAGCATGGATTCACAGCAGGAAAATCTTGTCAAACAGATCTGATAGATCTACTTCGAGGGGGCTCTTGCAGCAGGCAACACCGGTAGGACTGAAGCCGCCAGGCACCAGGACCACATGGAAAACTTCTAGCTAGCAGTCTGTCACCGGGGGCTGCCCCCGCTGACATCAGCATGCTGACGTCTGCCTATCCAATAAAGGGGACGGTCCCCCACAACTACCCCAGTTCTTTTCCACTGTTGACCCGCACACGTTGGACCTTCTCGGACACCAGCTACAGTTGACCGCCATTTTCTTGCATTTAACCGCGCTTTTCTTTTGTCTTCCTTTAATGTTTAAAACAGTGAGTTTTGGGTGTTTTTTCGCCTAAGTTTATGTCTTCTTCTCCAGCCTCGTCTTCCAGTCAGCCGATGTTGTGTGCCTGCAGCAAGCAAATTTCTGCTAAAGATGGCCACTCTGCCTGCCTACTCTGCCTAAGCCCCAACCATGACACTGAGGCCTGTCAGTACTGCCAGGACTTCAACCAGGCCACATGGAGATGTTGTTTGAAGACCCTGGAAAGTTACCTACTCAAGCAGAAGTTGGCCACTGTGGAGAAGGAGCTACAGGCCAAAAGTTCTTTGACCTCCCTGGCTCAATCTTCCAGGGCTGCTTCTTCCCAGAAGGAGAAGAAATCAAGCGGGAAGTACAAGCACCAGGACAAGCACCGAGACCATCCTCGGTCAGCCTCTCACTTGCAGTCACCGCACAGACAGACTACTGTCTCTGGGTCTTCCTCCTGTGGAGGGTCAGCCCCTCCTGCTTCATCAGCCTTTACCTCCTCTGGGCTGCTGGTAGTTCAGCTGCCCACCCTTATTTCTATCTTGGGCGGCAGCTCTTCTGGGCAGTGGACGTTGTGCTCTGCCTCTCAGCCCCTGATGCTCGGGCCCTTAGCATCCATGGGCGCTCAGTCAGGTGGCTCTGCTGGTGTTGGTTCTTCGGGCAGTGGGTCTTCAACCAGCACCCCCCCCCCGGACTACAGTGTTGCCTTCATCGGTACCTGATTCTAGGGCTGGCGCTAGCCCTGCAGGGCATCGCCCGACGCAAGCAAGCACTCACCTCTTCCTCTACACAGGCGTCACCCCTGTCTTTGTCTCTGGGGCCCTCTTTCCTACAGGTACCACCTTCACTATTAGGGCCTATGCTGGCTTCTTTTGAGGACCGCCACCAGCCTTCAACTCTCAGGCTGGCACCAGCCCCACCATCGAATCAGCCGATGACTTCTCACCCATCATCGCCTTGACCTTAGCCGGCACCTCTGCCAACGCCTGGTAGTCCTCCTAAGGATCCTCAGCCAGTGCCTGGTCACCCTACACCGGGGTGCCCTACATTGGCCCCCCCCGCCGTCATACCCATACCCCTCACCACAGTATCTGTGTCCTCCAGTCTGCAACCCACCCCTGCCCTTGGATTACAATGCACTTTTCTCTGCTTGATGGTTCTTCATGCAGAATAAGGACACACCCAGGAGGGCCTCTCCTCCTCCTCTACATCCTCGCCGGGATCCCCCGCCTCAGGATCCGGACCGGGCAGGATCTAGTGGCCCCCGTACCACGGGGTCATCTGGGGGGGGGTGCCCTGACATTGGCTCCATCCTTTGTTTGGACGACTGGTGTCCCCCGACAGTGACCCATGGGGGGACAGTTCTTCCTCTTCAGTGCTCTCCAAGGGGCAGGATCAGTCTAAAGAGGCCCCTAAATCCCCTCCTGACAACCCTACCTTCCTTGACGTTATGCGTCCTATCCAGTCCCTGATGGGTTGGGAAACAGAGGAACTGGATCCAAAGCGGTGCTGTTTGGCTAGCTACCTGTGAAAGAAGGATACTCTTCCTTTGGTGGTTCCTCCTTTTATTGACTCATACGAGGATGTTACTAAAGTGGTGTAGAACCACCCCTCTACCACGCAGCACTTGCCTAAAAAGGTGGGCCGCCTATATCGTACGCCAGTGGATAAGCCCTTCCTTGGGGAGCACCCTACAATGGACTCTGTGGTTATGAATACAGCCCGTGACCACACCAAGAGACCCAAATATCTCGGTGCTCATGTCCCTACCCCCGACAAGGAGTCCAGACAGCTGGATCAGTGGAGCAAGAGAATGTGTGCTTCTGCAACCTTGGCCATTTGGGCCATGATTTACTTGGCTTATGTGGTGCAGTATCAGAATGCCCTCTGGAAACAGGCAAGGGATCTGGTATAGAGTCTTCCTGAGGATCCTACCAAAACTCACTTGGCCCAACTCTTAAGGTCAGGCTCAGACGTGGATACTCATGTCCTGCGGGCGGCGTACGATATGGTAGATGCCACTGGGTGGGGGGTGGTGACAGGGATCTGTCTTCATTGCCATTCGTGGTTTGGGGAGGTCTGGCTTTGCTCAGGATGTTCAAACCAGCATCTTGGATGCCCCTTTCAGAGGCTCCATCCTGTTTCCGGGAGATGCCTAGGACATAATCTCCCGCCTCCAGGAGTCCCGCAAGGCTCTGCAGTCAGTTCATTCCCTCTACCACTCACAGCCTAGGTCTGCCCAGCATTGGTCCTTTCGCCCGGTCCCTCGCCAGCCTACGGGCACAACAGGCGGCCACCTTCAATGATGGGCTCAACCCCCAGCTGCAGCAGCTGCTCATAGGACCCCTCGGTGCCCACCGGTTGCTCTGCCCATCCCTGGCTCTACTGCCTGACTCCTTGCCTGCCCCCCGCGGAAGCCTTGGGGAGGTGGTCGGGGGTTGGTTCTCCCTTTACCTTGACGGGTGGCAAGCAGTGACTGCAGCCAAGTGGGTGCTTCAGATCATAGAACACAGGCATACCTTAGAGTTTCTGGAACCTCCTCCGGAAAACCCTCCCTTGCCCTCCCATTATCCTTTGGCCCACCTCTCCCTCATAAGGGAAGAGATTCAGGCTCTGCTGTACAGAAGAGCCATAGAGTCCATCCCTCCAGTACAGAGAAAGGGGGTTTTACTTAATTTATTTATTAGTTTTTGTTGACTGGGAAAGGAGTACTAGACATTTCTGCCTATTTTCAGCCTCGTCCCAGGGGAGGGGGTAACAGACAAATGCCAACTGACATTGAACCAGATTAAGTTGTTTGTGGTATTTTTTGTGAATGGGGAAAATGTGGCCAGGACACTGGGGAAATTCCCCTACTCTGCCAGCAGGGGGCTTGACTTCCTGTGAGCAGAATGGAGGAGCCCAGTTCTGCTGGGGAGCCAGCTGAGATGGATGTGGAGGAGGCTGGGGGTCGGGTCTCAGTCCCGGCTTCAAACTCTGAGATCAAAATCTTTTTGATGCCACAGACCCAAGGGAATCCTACAAAATGCAGCACAGAGTGAGCCACAGGCATTGCACATTACAGTTTCTATAGCTGCATAGGTGGATATGGAGCTAAGTGAAAAAAACACCGTAGATATCCATAAAATGATGCTAGAGGAAGAAAATCTCTACATGGAACAACACAGTCAGTTAAAGAAAGCAATGGAGCTATTGTAGCAGACTGAGGGAAAGAATCAATCAATCAGTCAAATCTTTATTTATCCAGGTGATCACCATTGAGCAAGCTCATTTACAAGGTGGACCTGCTGTTGGCAGGGACAATTGTACAGTTACATATAAATATACATAATACAAAAGGAACAACATGTTTACAATACTGATAGGAGCAGAGTATTTACATTCCAAGTCACATGTACAAGAAAGATGTACATAACACAACCCGAACGTAATATATATATATATATATATATCAGTTCCCACAGGAGCAGGATGTGTATGGATGTCATATACAAACCATAGAAGAAAAAAAAAAAAGATTATTTATATTCCTGTCCCGCAGAAACGCGTTAAAGGCCTAGATGGAAATTCCTAAGCTATGGAGGTGTGCATAACAGTGTGTAAGCCTTAGGTAAATGCGGCAGAAGGGGGGTGGTGAATAAGAGGGATGCAGAGGGTGCTAAGGGCGAGTGGGGCAGAGGAGGGGGGAGTAGTAGTGGCAAGGGCTGATTTGGATAAGCAGCTGGGACTAGAGTTGAAGAAGAGAGGAACAATAGTCGAGCTGCTAGGAGTGACAGAAGCAATTACAGATTTCAGCAAACGTTTTGTCATAGAGGGTCTTAAAGAAGGCAGGACTGACAAATGAGCTAAGTGTCAATGATTTTTGTATCCTATTCCAGAGAGTAGGCAGGGCACAGCTTATGGCGGCCCTTCCAAAGTGAGTGTTGGCCCTTGGGACATTCAAAGAAATCTGCGATTGACTTCTTAAGGCATAGTTCCTAATAGGACTAAGGGGGAGACAGCCAACAATGTATTGTGGGAGTTTGTTGGTAAGGGCTCAGAGCGTCCATAGGGCTGCATTTCTATATCGCCTGTACTGAAGGGAGGTCCACCCTATGGCTGCGTATAAAGAGCAGTGATGTGTGGAGTATGGGAGGCCAGTTATAAATCTCAGTGCTGTATGATATAATACATCCAGTTTTGCAAGATATGAGGCAGGGCAATGGCCATAAATGAAGTTGGCGTAGTCAATTAATGAAAGGAACGTAGATTGGACAAGCTGTCTTTCTAGGGACATGGATATGTTGTTCATCCACACTGTCTGGCAGGTTCCTTGCCGCTTTAAATCTTGCCGGAAGGTCTTCAAGCTGGCTCCTCCCACCCACCCGGGTGGTAAAACTCTCGGCTCCGCCCCATGGCGCAGATCTTCCTTACCGCTTGGAAGCTCAGGTTCCCTCCTTAACGCTCTGCGTCAAGACTAGTTCCTAGTTCTTGAATTTCGATATTAAAAGTTTTTGCTAAAAGACTTGGTCTTCTCTCCCTTGCTGACTCACGATGGACAAATCGACTCGGTTTCCGGAGATGCCCTTGCGGGCAGAAGATGTCTCGGATGGATCCGCACTCCACGTGCGTTTACTGCTTGGGCCTTGAGCACGACCCGCAGGCCTGCGACCTGTGCTCTTCCTTTTCGGCCTATGTCCTCGAAGACCGTGCTGCCCGTTTACAACTGGGGCGTCCTGAGAAAAGATTTCCTCCAGTTAAGTCACAAGAGGCCCAGTCGGCGGTGTCCGGCGGCGGGCTCAGCGGATCAGCTCGAGCAGATGATCGCCCTCGAAGAAGGGCTTGTTGTGAGCGCTTCTACCTCGACTCGACATTTGTCCGCTATCTCGGTGCCTCTTGTTGACCTTTTAAGGAGCTTTGTCTGACCTCTCGACAAAGGTGAGGTCCAACTTCTTCTGGACTGTTTCTCGGTCCAAAGAGACAAGAGTAAGTCTCTCGTCGATGCTCTTGGGGATGAGGAAAGATCCCTCTCCCTGGTTATCGGCCGCCGACGGTCGACCTCGCCGGACCACTGGTTTCACGGTGTCCCCTGGCCAGGCCAGTTGACCAAGACTCACGACGCTGTCGAGATTTTTTCTCGACCCGTTGGACGGTTGTCGGCTGGAGAAGCTGAGATACCCTCTCCCGTTCCCCGTGGAGTTGAGGATCCCGTCCGGCAAGTCTGTGCCTCGGTTCCGGGCCTTGGTGGAATCGTCCGAACAGAAGTGCAGATTCCCGCGACACCTCCCGCACCGTCCTCGGCCCTAGCCGAGTTCCTCGATCTCGGACGTCTTGGCGGTCCAGCCGATCCGCCCGTCATAGGCAGTCTGGCACCGCGGCGCGGCGCGCCGACTCATCCTCTTCCTCCTCCTCCAGATGAGGGGCTTGTGCGCAAGATTATGTCGGAGTATGAGAACTCATATGGCAAAGCTCCTTCTGACCGGGAATAAGCCGGCGCCATCGTCTTCCAGCCATTAAGTGGCTGTCACCGGAGCGGCCGAAGCAACCCCTCGTTTTAGCCGAGGAGCCTGTTCCCAGGCCGCTTGTTTGGCCAATTCCAGCTGCCCAACCGATTCCGGTGGAACCTCCGCCTCCACAGCCGTTAGTTGGGGCTCCGACCAAAAATTCTCCGATTGACTCAGGGGACTGCCCATAGGCTGTCTGTCACCCTCACTCCGATAGACCTCGGCAGGTGGAGGGTGGCTCCAGGCCAGGCAGCTCTTTGAGGACTCTTCGAGTCCAATGATGATTCCTCCCTTTTCTCCAAGCGAATGGACTTGGAGTCCTCAGGAGGACAGTCGGTGGACGATAGACCATCGTCCTTCCTAGGATTGCTTTGGCTCATCTCAGAGTCCACCAGGATGAAGCTCAAACCCATTTCTAAATGGGCCAGGTATCCCCTCATGGAGATTCTGGACCGAGGGGATTCCCCTACGGAGGCCTTTCCGGTAGCCGAGGCTATAGTGGGTCCGGCCTTGAAGCTCTGGCAGCGCCCTGCTTCCTGTCCTGCACCTTCGGCCAGGATGGCCAGGAAGTATGCGGTCCCTACCGGTTCCCTGTCCAGTTTTTCGGAACACCCCTCGGCTGAGGGTTGGTTACCGACAGCGTTTTCGGCGTGCCGAAAGCGCTGGGATATCAGACAAACCTCCCAACAAGGAGTCAGAAATTGGATATGCGGGTGAAAAGTCTATGCTGCGTCCTCTCTGGTCTTAAGTCAGGCCAGTTCGGCCTCCTCTAGCTTATTTTCTCATGCCCTGTTGGGCTCCCTGGATGAGTCGTCCCTCTTCTTCCGCCAGATCTGCAGACTACGGTCAGGCAGGTGCGGGACCAGGAATGCAGAGCAATGGCCAAACAGCAGCTCCAGACTGCTTTAGACATTGGGGACTCATGTGCCAGGTCTGTGGTGGCCGCAGTGGCTATGCGTCGTCGGGCTTGGCTGAGGATATCCACCTTTACTTCGGATACCCATCACATGTTCCCTTTTTGGGGACTGACCTCTTCGGCCCTGGGGTGGAAGGTCACCTGCAGAGGATCGAGAAGTCCAATGCTACCTTGGACTCGGTCTCTTCCGCTCAGAAGGACAAGGCCAAACCACAGCCTAAGCCCTTTCGTCCTTCTCGCCCCGGCGATCCCGTCCAACAACGTCAGACCCGGCAGACTCGGGCTTGGCATCCCAAACCCAAGCCGGGCTCCTCAACAGGAAGCAGGGAGGTAAAGGCCAGGAGGGTCCCTCGGCGGTCCCTCTCCAAGCCTGCCCAGTGGCGGGCTGGGGGTGTCTCCCCAACCCATCACCTTACCTAGGTTCCCCCGTGGAGGGCGGCTCCCTGCACTTCCTTTCCGCCTGGTCCGTTATTACCACGGACAGGTGGGTACTGGAAGGTGTGGGAAAAGGCCTGCCTCTAAATTAAGTGGGCTCCGCCCTTCAAACCCATCGCACCTCGGGGGCCTCGGGGTCACTTAGCCTCACTGTTGGCTCGTCGGGCGACATCGGCTCTCCTCCTCCAAAGGAGGGGTGATCAGGAGGTAGCGGACCCTCCCTCAGACCAGGGTTTGTGTCCAGGTACTTCCTGGTTCCGAAACGGACGGGGGGGCTGGCGCCCCATTCTCAACCTACACGACCTGAACAAGTTCCTAAGGTCTCGAACCTTCAGGATGGTCACTCTGGCTCAGATAATACCATCCCTGGAACACGGCGTGTGGTTCTGCTCTCTGGACCTGCAGGACGCGTTCTTTCACGTCCCTATCCGTTCGTCACATGGAGATTCCTTAAGCTTTCGAGCAGAGGATCCTCTTGATTCGAGTCATGCCCTTGACTGTCTCCAGCTCCCAGGGTCTTCACCGATGCATTGCAGTGGTGACAGCCTTCCCTCTTGCGCCGCGAGGTCCAGTGTACCTTATCTGGATGATTGGCTGATAGCGCCCCTCCAGACAGGAGGTGGAGGCGGTCCAGAGATCTGGCCCTCAGGTTTGCTCTCAAATCGGCCTCTCATCAAGCGAGGCCAAGTCGGAACTCAAGCGAAGCAGGTGATTCTGTTTATCGGGGCAGAGCTCGACTCTCTTGAGCCAAACACGGCTCCGGCGGACAGGGCCGAGGTTCTTGCCTCCTTTGCCCAATCATTTCTGGTTGGGCAATCGCGCCCTGCCCGGGACTTCCTGCGCCTCCTGGGTCTCATGGCGGCCTGTACCAGCATGGTCCGTTGGGCACGCTGGCACATACGCCCCCTTCAGTGGGGACTTGCCAGCCAGTGGTCACAACGCTGCGATCCATTGGACCAGCTAGTGATAGTGACCCAGGAGATGTGGAATGCCCTCCAGTGGTGGACCATTCCATATCACCTGCAGAAGGGTATCCCGTTTGTCCGCCCCGAGCCGACGGTCTCTCTATCGACCGATGCCTCTCTGATGGGTTGGGGTGCCCATCTGGGGGAACACCGAGCGCACGGCCTCTGGTCCCCGCAGGAGTCCCGATGCCACATCAACCTGCTGGAGCTCCGAGCAGTCCGCCTAGCTCTCACCGCCTTTGCTCCGTTTCTCCGGGGTCAAGTGGTCCGAGTCCAGACGGACAATACCACGACCATGTACTACCTAAACCACCAGGCGGGGCACGGTTCCATGCATCTGTGCAGGAAGCTGTCCGCATTTGGTCACTCGTGCGCAGCCTGGGCAGATCTCCTAGCCATTAGTGTGGCAGGACCTCCAACACCTGGCCGATGCCCTGGGCGGATAG
This sequence comes from Neoceratodus forsteri, assembly GCA_016271365.2. NCBI lineage: Eukaryota > Metazoa > Chordata > Ceratodontiformes > Ceratodontidae > Neoceratodus > Neoceratodus forsteri. The sequence goes on from CM057449.1 coordinate 793,696,763, forward strand.
GGGCTGCATCTCACAGTGGTCTCTCCTGCGGAGGTAGTACAGATCTGTTCTCCCACTGGGGCCACCTCAGGTGGACCTGTTTGCCTCCAGGGAGAGCATAAAGCTGAGCTGTTTCATGCCCGCCCCCCTCAGCAGGGCTCGCTGCAGGGGATGCCTTCTTGAGGCTGTGGACCTGGGCCTTTCCCCATTTCCCTTGATTCTACAGGTGCTTCTCAAAGCAAGGAGGGACAAGGTGCAGGTGATTCTGATAGCCCAGACTGGCCCCTTGATTCAGTACCAGATCTCCTCAGCCTCAGCTCCAGGCTCCGGGGCAGCTTCCAGCTGCCCGGACCTGCTCTCAGTCAATGGGAAGGTGTTCCATCGGACCTTCAGTCCCTGCACCTAACGGCCTGGTTCCTGTGACTAGAGTTCCAGGCCTTGGGTCTTTCCGACGAGGTCCTCAGTGTTGTTGAGGTGTCCCGTAAGGAGTCGACCAGGAAATGCTATGCCTTTAAATGGAAGAGATTTTCCATTTGGTGTCAGGGCAAGGGCTTGGACCCTTCCTCCTGTCCTTTGGCAAGCATCTTGGACTATTTATGGTCCCTTTCTAGTCAAGGGCTTAGGTCGACGACCCTAAGGGTGCACCTGGCAGCCATCTCTGCTTACCGGGCGTGGGCCGGGGAGCAGTCGGTGGCGCAGGAGAAGGTGGTCTGGCGCTTTTTCAAAGGCCTTGATCACATTTCCCTCGGTGTGAGAACCTCCACCTCCATTAGGGATTTACTGCTGGTGCCAGAAGCTCATGGTCAAGCCATTGAACCAATGCACAGGTGTGAACTCTCTCACCTGTCGTGGAAGACCGCCTTCTTGGTGGCTATCACGTCAGCCAGAAGGATGGGAGAACTCCAGGCTCTTCATTGAGTCTCCTTACCTGGTCTTCCACAGGGACAAAGGTTGTCCTCTTCCACCGAAATTCCTTCCGAAGGTGGTGTAGGGTTTACCTTAACCAGGTGTTGACTCTGCTGGTGTTCTACCCCAATCACACCTCGGAGGCCGAATACAGGCTCCATACTTTGGACCCTAGAAGGCGCTCGCTTATTATAAGGGCTGCGTGCTGAAATCAGGGAGAGGTTCCCCAGCTGTTTGTCACCCTACGGTGAAGCTGCACCTAGCAGACCTGCAGCCAGACGGAGATAAGCAGGTGGGTCACCTCCTGCATAGATCTCTACTACAAGTTGGCGGGCATGGAGCCTCCCAGAGGATAAGAGCTCATTCTACCCGTCATACTGCTGCTGCATGGGTGGCTGCTTCCAGGACGTCCCTATCCAGGAAATCTGCAGGGCTGCTACCTGGAAGTCAGCACACACTTTATTACCCATTACCACATCGAGCCTTGAGTCGCCGCGGATGCTGGTTTTGGGCCTCGGTTCTCCAGTCTTTATTCCTAAGTAGGGGTGTCGCCTTGCCTCCCTCCTCCCGGAGAACTGCTAGGAGTCTGCGGACAGTGTGGATGAACAACATATCCATGTCCTAAAGATACAGGTTACTCACCTGTAACAGGAGTTCTTGGAATGGTATGTTGTTCATCCCTAACCAACCTCCCGGCTTGACGCACAACCTGAGCTTCCAGCCGGGCTAGATCTGGCGTCATGGGGCAGAGCGAGGTTTTCACCGGGTGGGTGGGAGGAGCCAACTGAAGACCTCCGGCAAGATTTAAAGCGGCAAGGAACCTGCCAGACAGTGTGGATGAACAACATATACCATTCCTAGAACTCCTGTTACAGGTGAGTAACCTGTATTTTTGCGTCTGTGGTCAAGAGGCGTTTAATTCTGAAAAAAAGACCAAGTCTCTGCCTCAGTTTTTTCAGCAGTTCTTCTGTGTGTTCCACAAAAGAGAGTTTGTTGTCTAGCCAAATACCAAGGTATTTGAATTTAGTCCTAAATTCAGATTTTCTCCTAATAATGTAGAGATTGATGGTAATGGACTAGCGACAGCAGAGTAAGCCCCTGGGCCTGATGGTGAGAAAAGAATATCCTTGTTTTTTTTGCATTTAGTAGTAACTTTTTGCTAAGGAGCTGGTACTGCAGAGTATTAAAGTCAGCTTGTAACACAGCGCAGGCAGCTTCAGGAGATTCACGGCTTAAGTAGAGCACCGTGTCATCAGCAAACAAGTGAATACTGGCATCTTTGATGCCTACGTCCACGCTGTTGATATATGGTAAACGGTAATGGGCCCAGTATGGAGCCCTGGGGTACACCTCTTTTTATCAGTTTAAGTGGAGAAATCTCTCCATCAGCCTTAATTTGTTGCTGTCTATCAGAAAGGTAGTCTTGGAACCGTCCCAGTGCGGTTGAGCCAGTGCCTATAGTTTTTAAGGTGGAGAGGAGCAGGCAGTGGTCGACAGTGTCGAAAGCCTTACTGAGGTCCAGAAACATGGCACAAACAAATTTTTTGTTGTCTAGGTCCCGTTGCCAATCATTAGTAACTTTTGCCAGTGCTGTAATTGTACTATGCTTAGCTCTAAAACCAGACTGCATTGGGTTGAGTAGTCTAGCATTGTCTAAGAAAGCTCTCAGCTGCAGATCCACAATTTTTTCCAGAAGTTTTGAAAGTATGGGAAGAAGGAAGATTGGTCTATAGTTATTTAGGTCACAGGGGTCCCCTGCTTTAAACAGGGGAATGACGTGAGCAGTTTTCCATGCCTTGGGGATGGAGCCTTGTGCTAGAGACAGATTGAATAGGTGTGTTATAGATGTAGCAAGTATATGGTATGCTATTTTCAAGAAATATGGGTTGAAGGAGTTGGCCCCAGCACTTTTTTTAGTATCTAGTCGTAGAAGAAAATCTTCAACTTCTTTTATGGTGGTAGGTGAAAAGAAGTCCACGTTATTGCTGCTTGGTTCTGAAGGCTGGGTGTTGGTCTGAGGAAGAAGGCTACTTACAGGTGTGTTATCAAACGCCAGGCCAGCAGTGGCAAAGTGATTGTTGAAAGCCTGCAGTATCTCTAATTTATACATTAATGATAATATTATCAGTGGTAATTTTGGAAAAGCGCACTTCCTGAAGTGGCCAGATAGCTCCTTTATGGTGGACCAGAACTTGGTATAGCAGTTTGGCGTGAGAGTAGCTCGGTTTGATAAAAGTTGGCTTTGGCCTCTCTGACCAACTTAGGACAGGCGTTTCTAGATGCTGTGAAGAGACACCAGTCTGCATCGACGAGATTTCTGAGCCTTTTTCAGGGTAATCTCTTTTGAGTAAGGCAGCCTTCAGATCGGTGAGAACCAACGACAGGTTCTGGCTTTTATTCGTGCTTTAACCAGGAGAGCATGGCTGTTTAGGGCGCTGGATATGATTTCCTGAAGAACGTCATAGGCATCGCTCACTGACTTAGCCAGGTAGAAACTCTGCCACAGCAAAGAGTTTTTTAGATCATTGAAGTATGAAATAGGATCAAAGTTCCGTCTGGATCTTTTAGTGGAAAACTTTGATGTAGATAGAGGTTTGGTAACAGTTCTTATGCCACCAATAAAGCAGTGGTCACTAATGTCTGCTAAGAGGATACCAGCATGGGAAAAAGAATGAGGTCTGTTAACAAGGAAAACATCCAAGAGGGTGCTTCTCAGTAGATTCTTTTTGTTGATGTGAGTAGGCTCAGTAATAAGTTGAGTGAACCCATGAGAGTCGCAGAATTGTTTCAGGGGTAACAAGACCTTAGTCAGCCAATCATAGTTAAGGTCACCTAGTATGATTTTTTCCATTGGGGTAGTATCCAGGTGGGATGACAGGTGTGTCAGAAGTTGCAGTCCTGCTGCTGGAGGTCTATAGCAGCCTATGATGCGGGACGCCACTGATGGGGAAAGCGCGACTTTAAGAGACAGGCATTCAAATCCACAGGCAAAGGAGGTAGCATCTAATATAGATACTGAGAATTTGTTTTTAACATAAATGGCTACTCCTCCACCCCTGGTCTGCCTGTCAGTTCTGAAGAGGAATTAGTTAGGGATGTTTACCTCTCTGTCTGGGGTGGACACCCGGAGCCATGTTTCTGAAAGCACGAGTACGTCTGGTGCAGTATGAATAATCCAAGCCTGGACTGAATCAAGCTTCTTTAAAAGACTACACACGTTAGTATGCAAGAAGCTAATTCCTTTCAAAGTTGTGAGTTCAGAAGGAGATGAGAGCACTTTCGTAGGGCCAGGGTTAAGTTCGACGTCACCTGAGCATAGGAGTAGAAGGAGCACAATTGTCCTCAGGGCAGCAAGGAGAAGTTTAAAGGCATGAGTCTTTCTACGTCTGGTATAGGTTTGAGTACATGGGTCCAAAGATTGAATCATCTTATTGTGCTGCCCTTCAGATACATATCCTAGGGTCCATGCAGAATAGCACCAAGCCATACCTAGTTTGAATGGATAGGGTATAAGACCACATAGAGGATATTGGTTAGCAGTTCCACTTCGAGGAGATTCCACAAACTGTGAGGTGATCAAAGGCGTACAGTGGCAGCATAAATTGTTCATAGTGTTGGTATATGGGGAGACTAGCATGGTAGAGCATGCACGCACGCACGGGATAGGGAGAAGTACCAGGAGAAACAAAGGGAGGCAGGGAAGTCAGTAAGGGAAGCCAAAGCTCAGACAGAAGAACACATTGCAAAATCAGTGGTTAAAGGGGACAAAACCTTTTACAGGTACATAAGTGAAAAAAGAAAGACAAAGGAAGGGATAGTGAGACTGAAGGGGAGGATGGGAGTCCGTGGAGGATGACAACAGTAAAGCTGACATATTGAACAGGTATTTCTGCTCAGTCTTTACTGAGGAAGAGGGGTGATGGGTCTGAAGGGAGTACAAGGGTGAGAATGGTGCAGAAATGGACACAAGTCCCTTTACGAGAAAGGGTCCTGAAGGAACTGGAAGTAATAAGAGTTGACAAAGCAATGGGGCCAGATGGGTTTGCACCCCAGGGTCCTTAAAGAACTAAGAGAGGTGGTGGCTGAACCTCTGGCTATCCTGTTTAGCCAATCACTGGAAACAGGGAGGTACCCAAAGACTGGAGGACAGCAGATGTAGTCCCCTTATACAAAGCGGGAACAAAGAGGAAGCAGGGAACTACAGACCAGTCAGCCTCACCTCGGTGAGTGGAAAGATCATGGAAGCACTTCTGAAGGAGATTGGTGGAACATCTGGTTGTCAATGGACTACAGGACCCAAGGCAGCATGGTTTCACCAGGGGGAGGTCATGTCAGACCAATCTCATTGAATTTTTTGACTGGGTGACTAGGGAGGTGGATCAGGGGAGGGCAGTGGACATGGCCTATCTGGACTTCAGCAAGGCCTTTGACACTGTGCCACACAGAAGACTATTACACAAACTGGGGAATATGGGTGTGGGCAGGACAGTAGTGTGGTGGGTAGGTAACTGGCTGGGTGGCAGGACACAGAGGGTGGTGGTAAATGGCTGTCACTCCACAGAGGGAAGAGTGACCAGTGGGGTACCACAGGGATCAGTGCTGGGACGGTCCTATTCAACATCTTCATCAGTGACATTGCGCTGGGATCTAGAGGCAGAATTTCACTGTTGCACGATGACACAAAGCTCTGTAACAGAGTAGACACACCAGAGGGTGTAGACAGAATGAGAAGGACCTGCAGAAACTTGAAGAATGGTCAAGGTTTGGCAGTTGAAATTCAATGCAAAGAAGTGCAAGATAATGCATATGGGGCACAAAAACCCTGGCACAATGTATCAGTTGGGGGGTGAGGATATAGCATGCACCAAGTAGGAAAGGGATCTTGGGGTTGTCATCTCTGATGACCTCAAGGTAGGGAAACAGTGTGACAAGGCATCAGGTAAAGCAAATAGGATGCTGGGATGTATAGGCAAGGGAATCACCAGCAGAAAAAGGGAGGTCATAATTCCGCTATACAAGACACTAGTGAGGCCCCACCTGGAGTACAGTGTACAGTTCTGGAGACCATACCTACGTAAGGACATAGACAGGGTAAGAAGGTTTGAGGAGGGCAACAAAGATGGTGCATGGATTGCATCACAAGTCCTATGAAGACAGGTTGAAGGAACTGAACATGTACTCCCTGGAGGAGAGGAGGAGAGAGGGATATGATAGCGACATACAAGTATCTTACAGGGAGAAACAGGGTGCAGGAAAACACTATTTTTAAGCAAAAAAGATGTTTCAGGACTAGAGGGCATGGGATGAAGTTGGAGGGAGGACAATTCAGAGGAAACATGAGAGAATTTCTTCACAGAACGGGTGGTGGACAAGTGGAACACCCTGCCAGAGGAAGTGGTGGGAGCTGAAACAATCACAGGATTTAAGAATGCATGGGATAGACATAAAGGAATTCTAGAGGTCAGGGGTAAGGGGAAACAGACTTCTAGGAAAACAAACTGAACTTACAAGCTCAAATGGGCAGACTGGTTGGGCCATAGGCCCTTATCTGCCGACACTGTCTATGTATCTATGTATGTACCTTTGTTGGAATCTATTCTGTCAGGTTACCTAACCACATAGGGTATTATACAAAGGCTGGCGAATAAGTGTAGCCAAACAAGGCCTGTCATGGTTGCCCTTTATGTAAGTAAGGAGCGTACTGCAGTAGCTTCTGCTATCTAAGTTATATAGGTCCATGGGGTCGTTGTTCCGTATGCGACTGTTTGGGGAAGTTTAAAAATGGAGTTACGCAAGATGAATGTATGCCCTCCTCGGCTACAGAAAGGAGAGAGTAGCTCAAATTAATAGTGGGGCAACACAAAGGCTAGCAGTCTGAGCGAAAACAGCTCAATTAGCAACTGAAAAGCCTGCGATTTCCTTGGCGCCTTGCATTCTGGAGAGAGCTACAAAGTCACGAAGGGGCTGTAACACTTGGTTGCTGGGAACATTTTTAGACAATAAACACAGTTTTTTGGCAAATCAGTCACAGTTCAGTAATTTGTAGTACGATTTTCAAGTAAAACAGTGCCTTAGCAAGACAGGATATGCTAGTCAGCAAGACAGGATATGCCAGTCAGCAATAAGCAAACCTGCATAGCCAGCCCTGACAGTAAACAGGCAACAGTGCAAACGGTATCCGGAGATTGCGTTCCAGCCCAGATAACACAGGTACCCACTTCTCCTGTTATTTACCAAACTGTACCTTTTGACCAGTCCAATGTTACAATTTTTACTTTTTCTGGGGCTCAGAAGAAAAAAGAGGAGCCAGGGAGCGAGCACTTGCTCTTCCAACAGCCAGATATTAGCTTCCTTCCCCTGTCCTGGCAATCAATTTGTGAGCAATGCATCCTCCCAAAGTGGCTCCATGCATGTTCAGTCGAAGGGCATAATGGATACAGTGTTGCAAACATCTAATGCTGACAAAAATAAACCAGTACCTGAAGCAGCTTTACGGGTGCAGGAGCACGCCGTTGAGCAGGGCGTGGCCCATCAGTCTGAGATAAACTCTGACCACGAACAACAGTCAGCAGCATTTACTAATAAGGGGATAAAGTCGGGAATGGCACAAACAGGGTCTCAGACCCCTGGCCTGAGACTCCCCAATAATGCTGAATTACAGTGTAAAATGGGGAATGGCGTCACACTGCACCTGGATATATCTCCCAGAGTCCCTGGAGGCTGAACTGGCAGAAAAAAAATTGGCTTTGCTGAAAATCCTTGGGGAAGAGGATGCATACCTTAAAAAAAAAATCAGATGAAGCCAGAAGAAAAAGGGACACTGTATTCCTGTCCCATAAAAATATTCCTCCAGTTACTGGTGATAGTAATATAAAAAATCTGACGGAGACTCCTGGCTCAATGGGGCAGAAAGAAACTGCAGCTGCAGCTATACAAACAGCTTTTGGATTGCCCTCTGCTACTAATGCCACAAAACCTTGGATGGATTTTGCCCTTAAAGGAGCTGGATGGATTCAAATGGAAGGGGGTCACTGGATTCGTGACCCAACATGGGACCCTAGTTCCATATCACAGGCCACAGCTTCCCCAGAATGGTGCCCCCAAAGTGGCAACAACATCTCAAATACTTCCCCAACCAGCAAACAATGAGGTAGTCTCCCAGGGTGGACACTCCCCTGTAAAACACAATACCTCTCAAGTCAAATGCTCAGAACAGCCTTCTGTGGGCTGTACTTCAGACTTTGCAGGAACATCAGTAGCCACTACAAATGACAAATCAAATGTTATCTCGGCTGCAGCAAAAGAGAATGAAATGGGGTCCGAGATCCCCCCCCCCCCCCGGCACAGTAATCCTCCTACGTCGGGCAGCACATACAGATCAGGAGACCTCTGAAACTCAAGGGCCTCATAGATATGGGCAGACTCCTCAGTCCGAACCTCCTCCTAGACCTCTCTTGTCAGAACTTTTTAAAACGAATAAGACCGAATCTCTTCTCAGAAGGCACGTTGTCAGGCTTAAGTATAAAGGTGGGTTAGACCCCCATCCAGACAGGCAATATGTGGGGAAGACCCTTATCAAAGATTCCTTACAGTTTTCGCCAGCTGATGTTTTGCTTTCTTCCACATTTCAGGAGAGGACACCTTTGATATCAGCTTCCGTTCTGCTCATCTCCTGGAGACTTTCTGATTTAAGTATAATCAACTCAAATTCTCTCTTGGACACTATTTGTTGCTATCCCACTCACAAAACCCCTTCTCAAGATGGATATCATTATGTTCCGTAATGACAGTGTTCTGTTGGGGGATATTTATCATTGGTTGCAGCAAAAGTGCGAAGTCCTCAGTGCCCCAGAGGCCATTCTGGACAGGGGGAACAATTTTGGACAGAAGGTTGGAAGTTCAAAGTAAAACTTCAGCAAACCGATGAAGGAATAACACACATCCCAAACTGCTGCTTCTTAGGGCGTGATCGAGGGGTCTGCTTCTACCCAGGGCAGCCTAAGGCTTGTTATCTGTGTGGGTCCAGAACACGCTTATCAAGTGTGTGGCAAACTCCATTGCAGTTTATGCAATGAGGTGGGACGCATTAGTTCGCAGTGTGTATATCATACCAGATATAATCTGTGTGAAGAATTCAGACATCTTTACCGGAGTGCCCATGGAATCCTCCAACAAAACTCATGACTTGGATCCAAAAGATCTTATCAACAAGGCACAAGTAGATCTAAATACATCCTTCAAACCCACACCTCCACCCCCTCTGAAATCATCAACCACTACAGGTCAGGAACCTCAGACCTCGGAACCTCGAAACCCAGAACTGTCTTCAAAAGACTCTGAAACTCAGGACAGCATCCCTCCATCCATGGCAAGGGACCTTGCCTTAGCATTACTGACCCAAGTTTGTTACTGAGACATTCCTGAACAAGTGATCAAGACAGACCCTCCCAAGGTAGCTCCCCCCAACAGGAGCAAGCACCCCTACCAAACAGATCATCCAGAACGACAAAAAAAGAAGAAATACCGCAACCCAGAATGACAATAAATCAGCTGACCCCCTTATCACAGAGCACCCCTGCGGCAACATCTACAGCACTATAACATCTGTCAAATCAAATCAAAATCTTTATTTATCCAGGTGGGCACCATTGAGCAAGGCTCATTTGCAAGGTGGACCTGGTCATGAATACATCAAAGTACAATACAGAAGCAGGTATACAAAAAGCAATAATATACAAGGAAGAAAAAGTATATACAGTGTATACAGTACAGTACAAGGTTGAAATAAAAAAAAAAAAGCATTATTTTACAATGGAAGAAATCAGCAGATGTACAATCAACCATAGGCATACAGGGGTTATAAGCAGTGATCTTTTGAGTGAGGCAGCCGGCAACTACACATATAGGGGAAAGAGGCCATGTATGGGGTGGCAGGTTAGAGAGGTAAAGAAGAGGAGGGATATATTACCGATGACTGGGGGAAAATTGAGCTAAAACCACAGAAAGTGACGATGGCTGTCATGTACTTGTTTACTATGATAATGACGAAGGAGGGGTAGATAATTGGGACACTACTATGGATGGGGTGGGACTTTAGCCAGGCTGGAGTGGACAGGGAAGGGTGGATGCAGTAGGAAGAGTTAATAGGGAAAGAGTGAGAGCATAGCTGTGGCCCATGTGCCAGCTGCATACCTAACAACATACCCTGGCCTACCTTGCCCAGAACGCATCTAGCTTGGCCAGGGCTTCCCCTTCCCACAGTCCTGCCTAAACTGTCCATTTTCTCTGATAAGCATGCAGCTCGAATTAATCCACAAAGACAGCATAAAGCTAGCCTTAAACACTTTAAAAGTTACCTGGTCAGATCGATACTTCTGTTACTACTGCTCTCAGGCAACATATACCCTAATCCCGTCCCTCCTCTATTTCAGGGGTTGAGTGTACCTAAACCAGGCACCTTAACCTTTGCATCACTAAACATCTGCAGCCTGACAGCAAAGTTTAACAACCTTCAAGCCTGGGTAACATAGAAACATAGACTTTGACGGCAGATAAGGACCGCTTGGCCCATCTAGTCTGCCCATTTCCCTACCTGCAGTATAGGCTGCAGATCCTAGTTAACCAACAGCCTATTTCTTCCTACCCCCCACAAGATTTGCCTTATGTCTGTCCCATGCATTCTTGAATTCTCCCACAGTTTTAGACCCCACAACCTCCTCAGGAAGGCTGTTCCATGCATCCACTACCCTCTCTGTGAAATAATACTTCCTCACATTGCCCTGAACCGCCCCTTCTATCTTTAAATTGTGTCCCCTTGTTCTTGCCCATCTCTTTTTCTGAAAGATGCTACCCTCCTGGACTTTGTTGATTCCACTGAGATACTTAAAAGTTTCTATCATGTCCCCCTTCTCCCTTCTTTCCTCAAGGGTATACATATTAAGCTCCTTTAGTCTCTCCTCATACGGCTTCTCTTGCAGACCCTGCACCATTTTCGTTGTCCTCCTCTGGACTGCCTCTATCCTGTCTATGTCCTTGCAGAGATGGGGTCTCCAGAACTGGACACAGTACTCCAGATGGGGTCTCACCAACTGTCTGTACAGAGGGATACAACTTCCTGTTTTCTGCTGCTGATGCCTCTCCCTATACATCCCAGTATACCCTCAGCCCTCCCTACTGCCTTCTCACATTGCTTGCTAACCTTAAGGTCATCTGATATGATTACCCCCAGGTCCCTTTCCTTTTTTGTTGTTGTTACTACCTCCCACCCATTGTGTATTCTTCCCCTGGGTTCTTGTTTCCCAGGTGCATTATTTTGCACTTCTTTGCATTGAATCCTAGCTGCCATACTTCTGACCATTCCTCCAACCTTGCCAAGTCCCTTTTCATCCTTTCCATGCCTCCTGTGTATCAACCCTGTTGCAGATCTTTGTGTCATCTGCAAAAGGCATACTTTTCCTTCCAGTCCCTCTGCAATGTCAGTAGATGAAGACATTAAAAGGACTGGACCAATACTGAACCCTGCAGTACCCCACTAGTAACCCCTCTTTCTTCAGAGTGGACTCCATTTACAATTACCTTCTGTGTCCTGTTGTGCCGCCAATGTTTTACCCAGGCTACCACCCTGGGACCCACTCCCAGGCTGGTTAATTTGACTATTAATCTTTTGTGTGGGACTGTGTCAAATGCCTTGCTAAAGTCTAGGTAGGCCAGGTCCACAGCCAATCCCTGGTCTACTACTTTGGTCACCCAGTCAAAGAAATCTATTAGATTCGTCTGACATGACCTTCCCGCTGTGAACCCATGCTGCCTTGGGTCCTGTGCCCCACTGGCCTCTAGGTACTCAACTATTCTTTCCTTCAGAAGTGACTCCATCACTTTCCCTACCACAGAGGTCAGACTGACAGGTCTGTAGTTTCCTGCCTCTGTCTTGGTCCCACTTTTGTGAAGGGGAATCACATCCGCCTTCCTCCATTCCTTGGGTACCACACCATCCTCCCATGATTTATTAAAAAGAGTAGCCAGTGGTTTCACTAGTTCCTCCCTTAATTCTTTTAGAATTCTGGGTGAATTCCATCAGGACCCATTGCTTTGTCCACCTTCAGTTTTAGGAGTTCTTGCAGAACCCTTTCTTCTGTGAAAGGACTGGGATCGACCCCCTATCAAGAGTGCTTCTGTTAATTGGATTAGGCACTTCCCGTCCTCTTTTGTGAATACTGAGCAGAAATATTAGTTCAGTATCCCTGCTTTTTCACTGTCCCCCTCTGCCCACCCACCGTTCATTCTATTCAGCCTCACTATCCCTCCCTTTGTCTTTCTACGCTTGCTGATGTGCCTATAAAAGGTTTTATCCCCCTTCTTGACTGAGTTGGCTATCTTTTCCTCAGTTTGGGCCTTTGCTATTCTGACTTCCCTCCCTGCTTCCTTCTGCCTTAACTGGTACAGCTCTCTGTCCTGCTTCCTCTGTGTTTAGCCCTGCATAATCCAGATGTACTGTCTGTGGTAGAGACATGGCTCACTCCCAAGATCCCTGATAGAGCCATCAGTCTACCGGGTTATTCGATCTTTAGGCAAGATTGTAAATCTAAAAGAGGTGGCGGCTGTGCAGTCTACCTTAAGGACAGCCTTCAGGGCATAGTCCTAAATTTACCCAGCCTTGGGTCGTTCACCCAGGCCCCTGCCATTAAGGTTCTTCTTGGAGCCCACAACAAAATTGTTACAATTCTATCTGTCTACATCCCCCCAAAGAACTTGGCCCAAGGTCTCCATGCTGTCATAGACTGTCTTGGAAGCCTAACCCTAAGCTCTGAGGTTATACTCTTAGGTGATTTCAGTATTAATTGGCTTGCCCCTAAAGCTAATCAATTCAAGGATGCAATTCAAGCTATCCACTGTCACAGTATTCCCCCAAAAATGGAAGGCTGCAGTGGTCACCCCTGTGTACAAGAGTGGGGATCGTGACCTCCTCAGGAATTTTAGACCCATCTCTATACTACCACCACTCTCGAAGGCCCTTGAAAGAATCATTGCCGATCAACTTGTTGATTATCTGGACAAGCACATGCTCCTGTGCGCCGAGCAACATGGCTTTAGGGCTGGGCATAGCACCACTACAGCCCTCCTGGAGATCACACGCTTCATCCACAAATCCCTCGATCTTGGCCAGCTAGTCGGGGCTATCTATATTGACCTAACAAAGGGCTTTGACACGGTCAACCATGCCCTCCTAGTTGACCAGCTCACTGCCATAGGCCTTGCCCGTGAGGCGGCTGCATGGCTCCATAACTACCTACACTGCCGAACACAGCAAGTCAGGATATGCCTTTCTCTCTGACACCAAGCCTGTGTGCTCAGGTGTTCCACATGGGGTCAGTACTGGGCCCCCTCCTCTTTAGCCTATTTCAGAATGACCTCCCCCTAGCCAGTCAGTGCCGTATCCTCCTCTGCGCGGATGATGTGGTTATCTTTTCTAATGCCTCTGACTCCACTGCTTTTGAGCAACAGCTACAATGTGACTTCACCAGCGATGAGTCGTGGTTCAAAAATCATAAATTGATAATAAACTACAAAAAACCAAAAACCATGTTGTTCACCAGCCTTAAGAACAAGCACAAAAACTACCTGCTATCAATATGTGGTAGGGGTGGTGTTCCTCTCGAACGTGTTCATCACTTCAGATATCTTGGAATTACTCTTGGCAGCTCACTCTCCTATGCCCTTCACATAGACATCACAGCTAAAGCAATCAACAAACGCTTAGGGCTACTTTATCGTCATAGGCAGATCCTGACCTATGAGGCCCTCAGCATAGCGGTCCACAGTTAAATGGGTTCTCTAGTGGACTAGGAACTGCCAGTATATGGCTCTGCTACAGATACTGCCCTCCAACGTATAAAAATTGCCCTTAACAATGCCTGCAGGCTCACCTTAGCGTCACACCGACTAACCCACACCTGTGATGTCTATGCAAAGGCTCACTGGCTAACGCTGTTTGGTCGCTTAAAATATCAATCCTGCCTCCTGGCCCAAAAGATCTGCCATGGTCAGCTCCCGACTGGGGTCCAATAACTCCTAGTTCCCAGCACTAATACCAGGCCCACCCAAAATTCGGAACTGCAGTCTTTCCTGACTCCAAAATGTCGGACATCTCAAGGACAAAGGTCCTTTGCCTATTGGGCACCGTTGTGGTTTAACTCCCTCCATGAGAACATTATTAGCCTGTCCACTCTGTGGACCTTCAAAAAGAACCTAAAGAACCATTTAATACAGGAATCTCAATGTGTCTGCCATCGCTAGCACCTAGCAAAGGCATCTCCTACCTTCTGCCAAAGAGACCCCTCTCTCTCTCTCTCTCTCTCTCTCTCGGACACCCTGCACTTGAGGCTCAACCCTCCACCCCGTGTCTCCAGCACTTCTATGCGCTAACACCCTCATGTTGCTGACAACTAACAGGCTCCCTGTTGGGCACAGTTATTTAGTCTGTTCCTGTATGTATCTGACTGTATTTACCTATTCTAGTTTTAGTTTTCGCTGTATTTTTCGCATTCCTTTGTTTAAAGACCAAATGTACCTAAATGTTCTCATTCTATTTCTATTGCCTTGTTTGTCTCAATCCTCTGTATAATCACCTACTTGTTCTAAGTGTACTAACGTGGAACCTTCGTAAAGAGCTCTGAGCTCAAATGGTTAATCCGAGATCATAAATAAATAAACCCTTCAACAGTGACAACCATTTGGAGTCATAGCCGGCACTTTATGGGGGGAATCTGAAATGGAGGAGGATCCACCTGATACTACAGACATGGACACTGCTCCCTTTATCAGCAGGAGCTGCTTTTTATGGGGAAGAAGAGAAGAGAAGAAAGAAAAAATAGGACATGTTCTCATTCTGATCATTTTCTCTGTCATTATAAATGCGTAATGTCACTATAGTGTCTATAAACTGTCATTATTTATTGAATACACAGAAAAGACATGCCATATTCCAGCTTCACCATGATATGAGACTGGATATTATTTTATTCCAGGAGACATGGATTTTCTTTATTTGTTTGTATACAGTCTAGGAATTACAACCCTTTGAGTCAGGGACTCATTTACAAAGGCTCCGCATCATTACATTTAGTGAGGACGTTTACAGAGTAAGATTCAGTACAGAGACAACAGTGGGCTAAACATAGACATGGCATCACCAAAGGTGCAAAAGATCTATGCCACTATTATTTAGAGAGTTTGTTTGCAAAAAAAAAGCCTAAGATAACCACAGTCACCCAGATGTCGACCTTTAAATCTGAATGACCATTTTTCTGGCTAGTGGATCCGATCCAGGGTCTCGCTTTGATCATTAACTGTTACTGGGATGGGGATCCATGCAGGCTCATTAACTTGTATGGGGCACAGTCCAAAGTGGATAGGGTAAAACTATTTGATAAAATCCAACCTTACCTTACCACTGCAAAGCTGTGATCCTGGGGACTTCAGTTGTACTTTAAAGATCCCTAGAGGTCAAGCCACCCTAACTAAGGTTTATTGTGACTCCTTAGCATTTAAATATTGTGTCATAACTGCAGACGTAACCAACTGTCACGATCTGATTACAACCAAAAATCTTTTTACTTATAAAAGTGCCAAATTCACAACTATTATTGATTATATTTTTGTTTCTGGACATTTTAATGTTCACGCCACAGTTTTCTGCCCAGTGGAGTTTTCAGAGCATGTCATGGTCTGCTCACAGCTGCGACAGAAACATAGAAACATAGACTTTGATGGCAGATAAGGACCGCTTGGCCCATGTAGTCTGCCCATTTCCCTAGCTATTGGATAAGCTACAGATCCTAGTTAACCGAACAGCCCACTTCTTCCTGCCCCCCACTAGAATTGCCTTATGTCAGTCCCATGCATTCTTGAATTTCCCCACTGTTTTTTTTTTACTTCATGACCTTCTCAGGATGGCCGTTCTGTGTGTCCACCACCCTCTCTGTGAAGAAATACTTCCTCACATTGCCCCTGAGGTACCCTTACAGTTTGCTGAGACTCACTATCCCGACACTGACCTGCCCAGCAGTATTGCCCGACAGGTTTATTATCCAGATAGTGAGCATTCCTGCAGTAAGAAAACCTGACGGACATTTACAGGGTAAGGTAGTGGATGCGGTGGCTTGCTACCTTACCCCTGTTGATAAGATTTAAATAGTGGAGGAATCGGGAGGCTGGCCGAGCTGCCCCGGTGGTGTTGAGGACTAAACCATTGGCAGCTCAGCCAGCGTGCTCTGGGAGGCGCAGGTTCTATCCCACCCTGTGTCCGCTAAAATGTTAAAAGATTACGCCCCCGTAACTCATTTTTATAACTCCTGAGGTCTGTTCCCCTTAGAGTTAGTTATTTTTGAATTACCGAAGGGCAAAAGCCCCTGATTATGCCTTTGTATGTTTCAGTCAGATGCCTGAAATCTTATTTTCGGGCATCTGATTGATTCGAACATGTATTTCGGGCCAGTGGGGTGCGTTATCCGAGACTCAGGATACTGAGTTTAGGGATACCGTGTATATCCGCCCTGAGCCATCCCCCCCCCCCTCTATCTTCAGATTGTGCCCCTTGTTTGTGCACATCTCTTTTTCTGAAAAAAGGACCCTAGTTTTCTCAAAATCACTTCATGGTGGAAACTGAATACACAAATGCTTACAAACCCAGTTTGGCAATCAGCAGTCAGACAGTTAGTACTAACTCGTGCCTCGGTCATTGAACTCCATGACAACGTGGGAGGACACCAAACTCAATATACAAAAATACTTTCAGCATTATGGGAAACATCGGTCCAAGACACAATTCTTTAAATATTTGAAACTTAGGGCACACTTACAACACTTATTTTCCCTATCTGTTACAGCAGAGTACCTTGTCTGCTCAGATAGATCAAATAAAAGAAAACAGGAAGACATTACATTATGACCGTGCGAGTTCCATAAGAACTGAACTCTCTTATGGTACGCAGAAAAAAACAGTTTTTGATCCTTGCACAGCATGTAAGGCACAACGCCATTCGGCTTCCTTCTCATCTTTAAAAAATAAGGACAGATGGTTGGTGACATCTCTAAGCGATCTTACAGAACTAGTAGTGGACCACCTGGGACCATCTGGCCCCACCGAAACATGTTCAGAATCTGACATCCTAGGGTACCTGTCTCCACCCTTACATCACAGTTTGACACAAGAAGATTCGACCTTCCTAACACAACCCATTACACCCCAAAAGATTACCTAAGTTATACATTGTAGACGACTGGGGGCAACTCCTGGCATAGGTGGTTTGCCTTTTGAATTTTATAAATCCTTTAGTACAGAACTGACATTATGCCTGGCAAGAGTGTTTGCCTTCTTTCTACACAAGGATGAAATTCCAGGTTCCTTTTCGAAGATCCTTATTATTTATTTGTACAAATCAGGTGACAAAGCCCTACTTCACAATTGGAGGCCTATTAGCTTGCTTAATGCTGATTTTAAAATGTTAACACAAATCTTGCACCTTCAGTTATGGAAGGTAGCAGTGTCAATTATCCACCAAGCTTAGTTGTGTGGCTTACCTAGCTGACCAATTCATCATCCCTTAATTATCCTCTGGGAATTATGGGAATTTTACAGCAAAACACAAACAATGGGATGGGTTATTTCCCTTGATCAACAGAAAGCATTTGACAGGGTGAACCATAAATTTATTTTCAAAGTTCTCTGGGTTTATGGCATCCCAGCTCATTTTATCATGTGGCTTCCGGCGTTTCTACCAAAATGCATGCTATAGTCCTATTGTCCCAGGGTCTATTGGCCCAGAGGTGAAAGTCTTGGAAGGGATCCGACAGGGATGCCCCCTGAGTCCCCTACTGTACATTGTTTCTCTTAACACATTGTTGGAAAAAATTGGACATAACCCAATGATCCAGGGCCTGTCAGGGAAATCTAAAGTGGAAAAAATTAAAATATTGGCATACGCCGATGATACTTGTCTGTTAGTGAAGGATGTCCCGAGTGCTCAGGCAGCTCAACAGGAACTGGCCTTATTTTCCTTAGTGTCATCTGCACAATTGAATATGAATAAATGTAAAGCTATTCCACTAGGACCATGGGCCGATCCACCATTGGAAATGATTGGCTTTCCTACAGTAGTAGGCCCAGCCAAGGTTTTAGGCATTACCTTTTGAACTCAAAACATGGTATACTCTAACTGGTACAAAGCTTTGTCAACATGTGAAACAAAAGTGAATACTTGGAAAAACTGGAAATTATCAAAACTAAAGAGGGTCTTCATTATCAAAAAATTCTTATCCCATGTTTAATATATGTTGAGTCTATTTTTCCTGTTCCATTTTTATTGGAGACACTTCTTTATAGTGTTTTCTTCCATATGCTCTGGGGGAGTCTGTTGAACCTCATCAAATGGGGTTTCACCTACCTTCATAAAAACAAAGGGGCCCTGGGTATGCCTGACCAGTGGTGCTCTTTCATTCTTTATTAATGGTGCATTCCCTAACATCACTCTGGTGGGCGCAGGGGTCCTTAGCCCACCTCTGGTTCTTGAATAACTGGAGCACCTTTCTAGTTAAGTAGGTGGACGCTCCCTCAAAGTATTCTAAGTACCTACAGATCCCGGATTATTTGAAATCCTCTGTGCAAAAACTGCATAAATGGGACATATCAAAACCCCTTTTTGAATCTTCCTCGCGTAAGCAGCTGTATACCCATATTTTAGATAAAACTGGACCCACCCAACTTGAATTCCAGAACTGCCGTCCTGATAAAACAGACCAAGTCATTTCACTCTTAAATGAAAAACGTATCCCACCTAAGATGTGGGAGGTGGTCTGACTGAGTGCCTACGGTAGACTAACTATATGGGGCAACAATAAACATAAACCCATTGAAGAACGTTCTTGCCCATACACAGGTTGTGGGGCAGCAGTAGAATCAATGGAACATTTTGCCCTGGAATGCGAGTATTCCAGGAATCTGTGGCTCTTCTTAGCACAGGCCTGGAATTTAGTCTGGATTCAGAACCTCGCTTACGAAGGGTTACTCTTAGGAGACTATACTCACTATTCTACAAGATTCCATACAGGCACATTATTGGTACTTTTTGCTGTCCTAAAGTTTTACCTTTGGAATGCTAGAGTGCAATGGGTACTTCGACAACAGTGCATTCCTTATATTGTATTTAGAGTAATAATATATGAAAATGCACTATGAGAAATTTATAAGACTAAGATACAGTATTGTGCGAGTAAAGTTAAAATGTGATGGAGAGGTCTCTTCTTTTTTATTAAATACAAATAAGAACTGTATAGATAATGTTACAAGCTCATTTTGTGTGTGTGTGTGTATGTGTATGTATGTATATATATAAAACCACCAGAGCAGGCAGGTGGGACCTCGCTGTAACATCTCATCCGAAAGATGGCGCCTCAGGAGTGCAGCACCCCCTTCATGCTGCATCACAGTGTAAGTATTGGGATTTAACCCAAGCGCCTGGTGTGGGAATGGAACCCACAGCCTTCTGATCTTCCGGCCTCAGGGGCAAGTGTGCAACCTGCTGAGCCAACTGACACTTCTTCATCGTTTCCAAGAAGACAGGGGACCTGAGGCCGATACTTGACCTCAGCCATCTGAACTTGTACATAGAATACCAGCATTTCGAGGACTTCCGGTGACATCACCAACCGATATGGCCGCTTAAGCTTGAGCCCTATACCAACGGTGATTGATCAAACTCCATCTGGTGCCTAAAGACGTCCCCGGAGAGCTAAATAGATATCAGGGGAGAGATATGAGTCAAACTACCAAGAATCGAGGTCGATTTGCAGCGAAACTGAAGGATAGAAGGCACTCCAGGGCTGATTGCAGTCCCAGCCCGTCAGTATCCAGGGCCTCTGAATCAGCTGCGGGTTCAGGTGGCGAGGAGGATGACAGTTTCCCATTCCATCTCACTAGACAGAAGAGCAACGGCACATATACTTAAGATGTTACAAAGAATCGACACCAATGTCAAGGATATTAAACTTGATCTTAAAAAGCTAGAACGGCGCACCTCAGACTTGGAAACTAATATGGACAGTCTATGCGAGGATGCAGTGGAACTGAGTCGGGCAGTGGTGCATCTGGCAAAAAGGGAGCGCAAATTAACACTCAGAGCAGAAGACGCCAAGTCTAGAGGTAGAAGAAAAACAGTCTGAGTTTTCTGCTTCCCAGAAGGCACAGAACAAGATAACCCTGCAGAAATTCATTCGTTTCTGGCTCCGCCAAGAACTTACCATACCCGAGACGGAACCACTGGACCTGGAGCGAATTCACAGGGCCTTGAGCCCATGTCCCAAAAGCGATGTTCCACTATGATCCATCCTGGTAAAATTCAGCAGATATCCCATTAAAGAAATGGTGTTACAGAAGGCCTGGGCCAAGAGAGATTTAAATCTCAACGGAAAAAGAGTATACGTAGACCAGGACATTCCACCCTCCACAATGCAAAGGCGCAAGAAAGTCCTGTCCATTATCAAACAATTGAGACAACCAGATTAAAGCACAGCTCAGGTATCCAGCAAAACTTTTGATTCACTGGGAAGACGGGAGTAAACTTTATGACTCGCTCTCACAAGCGAATAAGTCGCTTGCCAAGATGGGGGTCATACTTCCAGACAACAAACAGGACCTGACCAAACAGACCTTGCTTCAGCTTCAATGGACCATTGCAGAGGGGAAAAAAAGGACAGAGATCAGCAAGATGTGGGGTAGCGGAACCAGATGAACAACTTTGCCAAGATCTGGTTTACTTCAGTAAGAAACTGTACAAGCAAGTAGACACTTGATTTTCCTTTCTGGCAAGACCTTGGTTCGATGAGAGTGACCCAGTGAGGCCAGAAAGGCCTAAAAGAAAAAGGGAAGCTCTTTCTCATATCCTAACTTACAGAACAAATAGTCTGTGAAGTAGACTTCTATGTTTCTCTGCATTTCGCCTTGATTTTATTTTGAGAAGCCTCGTTAGTTGTAGGCTAAATGCTGGTAATGGCAGTAAATTAATAACAAAAGCATTTGATCAAAGGATTTAAAAGGGGCTGTATGCCTCGGCATGTTAAAATACTAGGCTCTAGTATGATTAGACAAATGTGGCCTTTTCACCCCCAAATGAGTCGCACAATGTGAGGGAGGAAGACGCCACGAACGGTTGTAAATTAATAAGAAAGGGAGGTGACAGCACAGTTCTACTCCTTTGACCAGATATGTCTACACGATTCCAAGGTTATGTGGATCCTACTGGAGACAGTTTGGAGCTGTCACTGTTATAGATGTTTTGTGGGTCTCGGGTGGTTTGGGGCCCTGAGACATCATGAGAGCATTTTAAGGTGAGCAGGTTCTGCACTGCAAATCTAGACTGGATGATTTCGTGTGGGTATCTCAAATGCTCCACTGATATGACAATCAGTAAAATATTGATTTCAGGGGAAAGGGGGACAAATAGGAACCAGATGTTGTCTGCAAAAGGAATGGAGGAGGGGATCACAGATGCCGTGCTGAGGAGACTCCACCTTCCTTTTTTCCCATACAACCACAGATTGCCGGAAGTAAGGACAGCGGAACCAAGTAGCCCTGCAGGTTAACCCTATCATCTTGAGGGTGTCTTGGGGGGAGAGTTCCAATCTGCTGTTCCTCACCCCTGGGGACCGTATACTGTCGACCTCGCCTCCTACTTTAGGGAGGGTAATTGTGACGAGGAGCTGGATGGCTTGGCTCGCGCTCCAGGTTGGAGGGAGTTTCCCTCAGTGGAAGGTCTCGATGGGGACATTCCCACATGGAGAGGAGGCACATAGATGTTTAGTGCATGTATATAGTTTAAGTTTACTGTTAGAGTTGGGACACTGGGGGGAAGGGGGTGGATTAGGAATACAGCGCACTTTCGGGGAGGTTGGGATGCAGCAACAGAATAGGAGGCAAGCTTGGCCTCACGAGGTCAAGGACATCAAGATTTGGCCAATGAAAACAGGTCAAAAGGAGAATAGATGGGAGAGAAACTATGAAGGGATGGTTAGCCTTTCACAACTGATCAAATGGGAACACTACGAATACAATCCCTAAACGTGAAGGGACTCAACACACCCACGAAACATTTTGCAATTTTGAGGGATTTGGCCTGATCTCATTGTGACATAGGCCAATTACAGGAGACTTACCCCCCCCCCCCATGAGCACTCTAAGCTGCAATGCTTGTGGGTGGGGGGACATGGTAGCCTCATCACATCCCACAACTAAAAAGGTTGGTGTCGCTATATTGGTGAGAAGGGGTCTTGGGTTTCAAAAACTTAATACATTCACAGATGCGCAGGGGTGTATAGCAGCAATTTCAGGAACCATAGCAGGTAGAACCATACACGTGGTGAATGTATACGTGCCAACCCCATGCCCTCTGCAGTTTCCATGTCAAGTATTTACGTATGTAGCCACACTGGGGGAGGGTCAAATAATTGTGGGAGGAGATTGGAACTGTGTCAAAACCGCCCATTTGGACCGTTCCAGAACAGGTCAAACAGCTGAAGGGAAAGCACCAAAGATGTTGGCATATTTGAGAATTGAGGTGGGTATAGTGGATGCCTGGCGAGAGACGTTCCCAGCTAGTAAGGATTATACCTTCTATTCTCATCCACAAGATGCTTATTCACAAATAGACCAATTTTATATGCAAGAAAGATGGATGCATACAGTTGTTGACCAGGAGATCAGCCCGATTTGTATTTCAGATCATGCTAAAATAGCCGTAACACTGTTGGGTCCATTGAATAAACAGTCTGTTTGGCCTTTAAACGCAGGACTGCTGAAGGAACCAACTTTTGTCCTGTAGATAAAAGAAGTAATAACTCATTATTTTCAGGAAAATTACGGCACAACCTCCAAGATTAAATATTTATGGGATGGTATGAAGGCAGTGGTGAGAGGGGAGGCCATTTCATTTGCTGCATACAAAAAAAAGGCTCTTAAAAAACAAGAAGACCTCTTAGAAAAACAAATAAAAGAACTTGAAATAAAACACAAGAGAGGGGAGGTGCTGGTGGAGCTTAAGAAGGCCAAAGAGGAACTACAGAAAACCCTACTCGTGCAAACTGGGAATGCTCTTAGGTTTATAGCTCAAAAATACTACGAGGGAGGAAATAGGGCTGGTAGGTTGCTTGCCTTCAGACTGCGCAAGCAGAGGGCGGAATGATATGTTCCAGGAATTAAGCACCCCAACATACTCGGGGAAACTAGAGAATAAGCCCCAAAGTATAGCACAATGTTTTCAGGAGTTTTATGAAGCCGTTTACTCCTCAGAAGTGCATGGGGATCATGAGCAGAAGATACAAGAGTTTTTGGGATTCCTGCGGCTCCCCAATCTTACCACACTGCAAGAACAGTTGCTTGACCGCCCATTCACCCAGGAAGAACTAGTATTGACCATCAAAAATTTAAGCTTAATAAATCCCCAGGGCCGATGCTTTCATAAGTGAATACTACAAAGTGTTCCAGACGGAACTGTCCCCAACTCTTCTTAAGGTCTGTAATCTGGGGCATGAACCCCAGGAGTCCCCAGACTGTTGGGCTAAAGCTTTAATATCTGTAACATCCAAACCAGGTAAAGATTAGACGCTATGTGGCAGCTCTTGCCCAATCTCTCTTCTTAACGTAGATGTAAAAATTTTTGCTGGTATGATAGCCAGTCACCTCCAGGCATTGGTCACTAAGTTGATACACCCTGATCAGGCCGGTTTCATGCCTGGAAGATGACTCCATGACAATGTCAAAAGGCTACTCACGGTAATGTCACTGGCCCCAAGACACCTAGGGGATACATCAGCTGTTATAGTCACACTAGATGCAGAAAAGGCGTTTGACCGCCTAGAGTGGTTCTTCTGGTCTGCAGTCCTGGAGACATTTAATTTTGGCCCCAAATTCCGAGCCTGGATCATGGCACTGTATGCCAAACCACAAGCCCAGTTGAGAGTAAATGGGGCTCTTTCTAAACCCTTTACCATCGAGCGGGGAACCAGACAAGGATGCCCACTCTCCCCACTTCTTTTCGTGTCGAGTGTAGAACCCTTAGCAGAAGCATTCCACACATCCACAGATCTCAAGGGCATAGAGCTTGGTTCAGAAGACAATCGAATCTCTCTCTCTCTCTGTGCGGATGACACCATTCTCTATTTGAGAGATCCTGAGGTGTCCCTCCCGAAGGCTATGGCACTATTGGCTGAATATGGATATGTCTCAGGGTTCAGGATCAACGAGACCAAGTCTGAGGTCTTGGCCGTGGGAGGGGACATCTCGCCACGAATCAGGTCCCTGACAAATCTAAAATGGGTAATGACCAATTTCCAATACCTGGACGTCCAGATCCCCATTAATCTGACTAAATTATATCAGATCAAACACCAAAAATTGATTGAAGATGTAAGGACTGATTGTGAGAGATGGGCGGTGTTACCGCTTACTATCGCAGGGAGGGCCGAAACGATTAGAATGAACATCTTGCCCAGAATGCTATTCCAATTTGACTCCATTCCTATCAGCCCACCAAATGAGTTCTGGGATAAAAGCCATAAAATACTCCAAAAGTTTATATGGGCAGGGAAAAGACCATGGTTAAGATGGGCCCTACTTAAGTTGGATAAGGGCAGAGGCGGACTGGGAATACCAGACCTAAAAGGTTACTATAAGGCTGCACAGTTACAACATCTAGCCGCCTATTGTACCCGTCCAAGAAACCTAGTTGGGCAATCAGGGAGATGGAAGCCCTGTATCCAAACTAATGGGACCCAGTTATATTTGGAGGTGGAAACACAAGGTTGGAGGGATCCCTCCCCACACCGTGGTTTAAAAATACGGTTAAGGTGTGGCATACAGTATTGAAAGATCTTGACCTTCAGGGAGAGATGCACCTGCAGGGAGAGATAACAAAATTAGTAAACTTTATACCAGGAGGGGAGAACCTTACCTTTAGGAAGTGGGCGGATCTGGGCTTAAAAACATTTTCTCAGGTGTACAACAATGGCTTGCTGAAAGGCTTTCCCCAATTAAGACAGGTGTTTTCCATACCACAGGGTGACTGTTATGCCTACTTACAATTGAAACTCTATCTACTGTAAACTCCAAGTTTAAGGGCAGTCCCCAACCATTGCATGCCGACCCTCAGGTCGTAGCATTTCTCCTTAGCTTGACAGGAGGCTATACGCTGCAATCACACCTAGTCTCCAATATTTACAAAATGTGTAGAGGAAGTTTAGTTTTACACAGAGAACCCATCCAATGAAGATGGGAAGGAGAATTTAATTTAGAAGAAAATATAGTAAACTGGGATATGGTCTGGAGATTAGCGCAGAGAACTATGGCCTCCCCTTTTTGGAAAGAATTCCATTGCCAGATGTTGACAAGATATTTTAGAACTCCTGCAATCACAAAACATTTTGGGAGCTCCAACTTGGAAACATGCTGGAGAAAGTGTGGCCAAAAAGGGACTCACGAGCATATTTTTTGGAGCTGTCCAAAATTAAAAAGCTACTGGAGCTCAATAATCCAAGATATAACCGCAGTTCTACAAACCCAGATCCCTGAAAAACCCTGCTGTTTGATATTGGGAGAGCCCCCACCAGGGTTGGAAGGTCCCACAGCTCAGTATTTATACCCTATATTAATTGCAGCAGCTCACAAAGCCATAACTAGGCTATGGCTAACTGATAAAGTACCTACACGAACACATTGGCTGACAGGTTGCAAGCAGATCAAGGAGATGGAACAATTGACTGCAAACTTATGCCTCCAATGGGACCGACATAAAGCCAGATGGTTACCTTATCTAGAATTCCTTAGCTTGCAAGGGGGAATCCCAATATTAGAGCTTCTAGCCAGAGAATCCTTGATCTTTAACTTTGTGTGTGTGTGTGTGTGTGTGTGTGTATGTGTATATATATATATATATATATATATATATATATATATATATATATATATATATATATATATTCCCACATGAGTGAAGGCCTTAGTTTACCTTGCCAACTTTAAGTGGGCCAAAACAATAATCCTTTGCTGTAGGTATCCTATTGACTAAAGTAGATAGGGGATAGTTGCTGCTAGGGAGGGGGGAATGTTGTATGTTGTGTTGAATCACTGTTGGTTTTTGTTTATTGTGTTTTGATAAGTTCTATATATGTATTGGCTTGTCTTAAGTTGTTGGGCTACGGCATGTATACAGATATATGTTTAAGTGTAGTATTTAGGATTGATAAAATAGTATGTGAAGCTACATTGCCATCTACTTAATGGGAATAAAACCCAGTATACTACACTGTATTCTATGTCTAAATACATTTTTGTTAAGTCTGAAGTAACCTGTACCATGTTACATAAAGTGAAAATTTGAATGTAAACTTTTTTTTTTTTTAAGAACAAAAGGGAAAAAATCAATAAATTACAATTTCAAAAAAAAAAGAATACAAGTGTTTCAGGATGGTCACCTTTTAGGTATTATTGCTACCTCTTCACCAGAGGGATTGGCTTTGCTCCCTGGACATGCAGGATGCCTGTCTCTATACCAGGTCTTCCCGTCACACCACCGTTTCCTCCGTTTCTGCTTCCAGGGCCATTTTCAGTTCTGGGCCCACCATTTTGGCCTTTCTTCTGCACCAAGTGCCTAGCGGTGGTGGCCGTGGCTTTGAGGAGACAGGGCTTTTACATGTTCCTCTACCTGGATGATTGGCTGTTAGCAGCCCCCCCAGGGATCTTCTGTAACAAACCCTGGAATGCATTGTTTGGCTCTTTCAGGACATAGAAACATAGAAGTTGACGGCAGAAGGAGACTACTAGGTCTATCTAGTCTGCCCATTTGTTTTAGACCTATTTTGACACTCTAGTTGCCCTTTGTAGTTAGGGCTCCCTTGTGTCTATCCCATGCATTCTTGAATCCTCCCACAGTGTTGACCCCCACAACCTCTTGGGGCAGGCTGTTCTAGGCATCCAGCATGCTTTCTGTGGAAAAAAAACTTCTGGTGTTGGTAGAGAACCTCCCTCCTTGCATCCTGAGGTCATGTCCCCTGGTCCTGGAGCCCTTCTTGAAGTGAAAAAGTTCCTATGCCTGTACCTTGTTAATGTCTTTTATATCGTTGAATGTTTCAATCACGCCCCCTCTCTCTCTCTTCTCTGCTCCAGGGAGTACATATTCATTTCCCCAAGTCTTTCCTCATAGGACATGTGCTGCAAACCCTGAATCATTTTTGTTACCTTTCTCTGTATCATTTCCACCCGGTCAATGTCCTTTTTGAGGTGAGGCCTCCAGAATTGGACACTCTATTCCAGATGAGGCCTGATCAGCGATCTATACAGTGGTAGTACCACCTCTCTCCTCCTGCTTGTGATTCCCCTCCCAATGCAGCCCAGCA
This sequence comes from Neoceratodus forsteri, assembly GCA_016271365.2. NCBI lineage: Eukaryota > Metazoa > Chordata > Ceratodontiformes > Ceratodontidae > Neoceratodus > Neoceratodus forsteri. The sequence goes on from CM057449.1 coordinate 793,724,084, forward strand.
TTCTGTTGGCCTTCAATGTTGCCTTCTCATGCTGCTTACTAACCTTCAAGTCATCTGAGATTATGATTCCCAGATCTCATTCCTGGTTTGAGGCCGCCAGTCTTTCACCTCCTAGGTAATACTCCTTTCTTGGATTTTTCTTTCCTATGTGCATGACCTTGCACTTTTTGGCATTACATCTTAGCTGCCACCCTCCAGACCATTTTTCTAGTTTCTTGAGGTCAGCTTCCATCTTGTTCACTCCTTCTGAGGTGCCCACCCTATTACATATCTTGGTGTCCTCTGCAAACAGACACACTTTCCATTCCAGTCCATCAGTGATGACTGCTATAAAAACATTAAAGAGCAGAGGCCCCAGCCCTGAGCCCTGGGGCACCCCGCTGGTCACCCTGCCTTCTGCTGATTGTATTCCATTAACCTGTACCCTCTGGGTTCTGCCTTGTAACCAGTTTTGTATCCATCTGACTACTTTTGGACCAACCCCTGTGTGGTCAAGCTTCTTTACCAGCCTTCTGTGTGGAACCGAGTCGTAGGCCTTACTAAAGTCTAGGTAGACCACATCTACTGCCCCACCGTCATCCACTATTTTTGTAGTGTATTCAAAAAACCCGAGTAGATTTGTCTGGCATGACCTACCTGCTGTGAAACCATGCTGTTTAGGGTCTTGTCGGCTGCTAGTTTCGAGGAATGCTATGATCCTCTGTTTGAGTAGTGTCTCCATTAGTTTCCCTACTATAGACGTGAGTCTCACTGGTCAGTAATTACTAGCCTCTTCACAAATGCCTGATTTGTGAAGTGGAACCACTGTTTCCTTTTTCTAGTCTACAGGTACCACACTGCTCTTCACGGATTCCGTGACTAGAAGTGCCAGAGGGGCTGCTAATTCTGCCTCCAGTTCCTTAAGGATTCTGGGGTGCATCTCGTGTGGTCCCATGGCTTTGTCTGCTTTTAGTTTATTTAGTGCCTCTTGTACTTCGGCTTCTGTGAAGGGACTCGTGTCTACACCTGGTCCTGGGGTGTTGTTTTTTTTTCAGGGCTGGGCCATCCCCTGGATCCTCTTTGGTAAACACTGAGCAGAAGTATTTGTTGAGGATTTCAGCTTTCTCTGGGTCATGTTTGTTGCATTTTCCTTCAGTAGCAATCTTTACTATCTGCCTTTTGCCTTCCTATGTTCCGTAATGTGTCTAAAAAATTATTTGTCTCCTCTCTTTGCCCCTTCTGCTATTTTTTCCTCTGTCTGGGCTTTTGCCTTTCTGATTTGTTTGTTAGACTCTCTAATTTTTCCCTTGTACGACTCCCAGTCTTTCCGAGTTTTGGTTTCCTGGTATATGCTGTACGCCTTCTTTTTTCTTTGACTGTGGTAGCCACTTCCTTGGAAAACCATAGAGGATTTCTTTTTCTTTTTGCTTTGCTGACCCATCTAGCACATTGATCTGTGGCAGTCTTTATTGCTCTCTTGAGTCTCCTCCACATGACCTCCACCTCCTCAACCTCTGTTTCCATTAACTGGCTACTTATGATGTTCCTCATTTTTGGAAGTCAGCTTTTCTGAACTCTAGCACCTTTATCTTTGAGAGGCTGATGTCCTGTGTTATGTTTACCTTAAAGTTTACCATGCGATGATCGCTGTTGTCCATATGACATCCCACTTCGATGTCCTTTATCCTTTCTGAGTTCGTGAGGACAAGATTGAAAATGGCATCTCCTCTTGTTGGGAGTTTAACAGGTTGGCACAATCCCACATCTTGTAGTTGACAATAAGAAGTCCCTGCTTCTTCTTGTTGCTGCCATTAGTGTGCTCCAGTTAATGTCTGGTAGGCTGAAGTCCCCCACCAGTATTACTTTGCCTTTATTAGACATTTTGTGGATTTCCTCTATTAGGTCTTTGTCTCCTTTATCTCCTTGATTTGGGGGTCTATACATGATGCCGATTCTAAAGGGTTTTCCCGTGCCTGTGTCTACTGTTAGCCACAGTGACTCTAAAGTCCCCAGGTTGCTCTTTTACTTCTGTGGCTTTTATTTCTTCCCAAATTTAAATGTAAATGGCTACATTCCCTCCCCCCTCTTTTTTTGCCCTACCTATCTTTCCTGAACAGATTGTAACTGGGAATGGCCGTATCCCATCTGTGAACCATATTTCTGTTACAGCCACCAGTCCAACCTTTCTGTTTCCAAGGTGGCTGTGAGTTCGGGACGTTTGTTGGTTAGGCTTCTAGTATTTGCAACCATTGCCTTCCAGCAATGTACATCCTCTTTGATGCTGGGTTATACCCTCTTCCTGGACTGCTCCAGTTTGCTCTTTCTGGCCAAGAGATTATGGAGGTTGCTGGTTCGGGTGAATGTTGGCTCTGATTTGTTTCCTGAGGATGTATGCGTGCATTTGGCATTTTGGGGCGTGACAACCAGCCCACCAACGGCAGGGGTGTAAGCTGCGTCATACTCCCCTTTGTTTAAACTACCTGTATAGACATCGAATATTTGTCCGAGTGCTCGCACACCTTCTCTGTTTAGGTGCAATCTGTCGTATTTAAGAAAAGCTCTTTCGCAAAAGTTGTGCCAGTTCCCTATGTAGTAGTATCTATTGTCTTGGCACCAATCACACAGCCATGAGTTGAACTCATCTACTTCAGTCTTTTTGGCTCACTTGGTACTTTTTCCTTTTTCCCACACTGGCAGCAGTTCTGAGAAGGCTAATTTGGACAGAAGGGAAGAAAGTTTGTTGGCTAGGTCCTCAGTGTTTTTTGGCCTTCTGAACTGTGTGATTTGCCAAGTCATTGGTACCAAGGTGTATTGTTATATGTGTAACACCCCCTGTTTCCTGCACAATTGTCTTTATGTGGTTAGTGTCCCTACTTGCAGAGGCTGCTGGTAGGCACTTTACCACGATGTCACTTTTAACATTTTGTGTTAGGTGGTGTTCCACTCCTCGGATTATGGAATCCCCGATTATGAGGATTTTGCTTTTGTTTATATTTGTGTCGTTTTTATTTTGAGTTTTAGTATTTTGGTTTTTTTTTTGCATTTGGTTTTGGTAATGTTGGTTATATTTTGAGTATTAGTATTTTTGTTTTTATCATAGTTTGTACTGGTTTTAATTGGCGTGTTAGCCTTTTTTGGTGGTTTGATTTCTTTACCTTGTATTACTTTGTCTGTGGTTGGTAGCAGTGGAGCGAACCTGTTTTTTGTTTGGATGGCTGGGAAATGCTCCTGGTTTTTGGCTTCCTTCCTGGGCCTCCTATGATGTCTCTTTTCCTTACCACCTGCCAGTCTCTGGACCCTATCTTGAGTCCTCTCCCCTGGCAGACATGCTGGTACTGGTGGTGGGGGGGTTGAGGAGGTGTGCTATAAACTTGGGGATCATGGTCAATCTGCCAAAGTCTTGTCTCTCTCCATGTCAGTGCCTCCAGTATATTGGGGCATTCCTGGACCCTTCCCAGGGAAGAGCTTTTCTGCCTAAGGACAGGGCAGAATGCTTGAGGGAGCAGACCCTTCTCGTCTCCTCCAGCCCACAGATCCTGGCCAGAGAGTTCCTCCGCTTGTTGGAGCATATGGCGGCAGCCATAGCTACATCCTTCTGGCTCGCCTGCACATGAGGGTTGCCCAATGGATCCTTCAAGTTAAATGGGACCAATGTACAGACAGTCTTGATCAGCCGGCATGGCCTCCAATCCGGTGAGGAGAACCTTGGAGTGGTGGCAGAACATAGAAACTTAGAAGATGACGGCAAATGAGGACCGCAGGGCCCATCCAGTCTGCCCATTTCTTTTTCTATGTTATGAATGTGCCTTCAGCCTTTGCTCTGTCAATGGCCTGTTTATTCATATTCATCTGTATTGCTCCCTTATGCCTATTGCATGCCTGTCTGAAGCCCTGCACTGTATTCATAACCACTTCCTGAGGTAGGCTGTTCCATGCATCCATCACCCTTTCTGTGAAAAAGGACTCCCTCACATTACCCCTTAATCGGCCTCCCTCTAATCCGATGCTGTGTCCTCTTGTCCTGCTATTTTTCTTATACTGAAACATGTTAGACTCTTTCACCTTGTTAATGCTCTTAAGGTGTTTGAATGTTTCGATCATATCACCTCTCTCCCTCCTTTGCTGTAGGGTATACATATTGAGCTCTATTAATCAGTCCTCAAATGTTTTCTGATGCAGTTCCTGCACCATTTTGGTTGCCCTTCTCTGGACTGCCTCAATTTGGTTAATGTCCTTATGAAAGTGTGGCCTCCAGTACTGCACGCAGTACTCCAGATGGGGCCTAACCAGTGTCTTGTAAAGAGAGATTATTACCCCCCTCTTCCGACTTGTAATATCCCTACTAATACACCCCAACAACCCCCTAGCCTTACATACTGTTTTAGTGATCTGCTTGGATGATTTCAGGTCATCGGTGATGATAATGCCCAAGTCGCTTTCTTCCCTTGTGACTTTCAGCAACTCCCCTCCCAACCTATAGGTGGCTTTAGGGTTTCTCTTCCCTATGTGCAAGATCTTGCACTTCTTTGCGTTAAACCCCAGTTGCCACTCTTCCGACCATTTTGCTAGTTTATCCAGATCTCTTCTCATTCTGCCCACCCCATCTGGATCATCTACTCTGTTGCAGATCTTGGTGTCATCTGCAAACAGACAAACCTTACTCTCCAGTCCATCTGCAGTGTCACTGATGAAGATATTGAAGAGGACTGGCCCCAGGACTGATCCCTGGGGTACCCCACTTGTGACTTGCATCTCTTCTGACTGCATATCGTTTACCACCACTCTCTGTTTTCTGCCCATCAACCAGTTTGCCACCCAGTAGACCAACTTCTGACCCACTCCGAGCCTACCCAGCAGCACTAGGATGAAAAGTCAACGGCTATAAAGTAGCGGTTACTACGTTGCAGTCAACAGGTCACCCGGAGCATACATTGCCGGAGTAAATGTTGCATAAAATGTTGCCACGTTAACAAACGACGACATATTTTCAGTCTTCAATGACATACTGCACAGGCTGCCAGAGCACCTAAATCATAGTTCAAACTGCAACCCTTTTTTTTTCGTTTACCAGTAATGGATGAAATCGAATTACTCTCAACTTACGTTGCCCCATCACCTAAATCAAACATGAATCTGCAGAAGGGATGAAATTGAATCACTCTCAACTTACGTTGCCACAGCACTTAAATCAAACTTCAATAAGTTTTTTGTTCGTTGACCAGTAAGGATTGAGATCAAATTACTTTGAACTTACGTTGCTACAGCATTCAATCAATCAATCATTCTAATTATATTTGCCTCACCTGTATCGGGTTTTAATTTAAGTTCTCAAGGCACAACATTTGTATCATTCGTTGACATGCAGTTCATCCTAAGTCAGAAAGGCAAGCTAAAGCTTGCACTTGATAATTTCCTGTACACAAAGGAAAAGGATGGTGCAGAAAACAAAATAATTTGGTGTTGCGAATTGTGAAGTTGCCATGCCCGGCTGCACACTGCGGGGGATGCTATTTCTAAGGATTCGATGGAACACAACCATGCCCCTATACACGGAAAGGTTTTCGTAGATGCGGCTAGAGCAAGCATCAAACGCCGTTCGAGAGACATTGAGGAGCCCACGCACAACATTGTGTATCGTGGGTTGCAGGATGTTGATGTTCGCCACACGCACCTTCTTCCTTCACTGGACACCTTATGGAGAGATGTTCATCCCCAGAGGCAGCAGTGCAGTACAAACGAGAACTGCGATATTCAGGAGTTCGCAAATACTCTCAGCAATTAGCCATTTTTAAGGGTGAACGAGGACATATTAGTTTTTGCTAGTGATGATGACCTTAAATGCCTAGCAGAAAACGGTCATTGGTTTTGTGATGGTACCTTTGGTGTTGCACCAAGGGGCAATGATCAGTTGTATACTGTGCACATTTTAGTTAGTGGGGTAAACCGTCCATGTGTGTATGCCCTTCTCCCTGGATGCAGTGAGGCTGTCTATCTTAAGTGTTTCAAGCACCTTGAGGTCTTACTGGCTAAGAAACTTGAAGCACAAAGTATAATGCTGGACTTTGAACTAGCCGCTATAAATGTCCTAAGAAAGATTGTCCCAAATGCAGACTTTAGTGGGTGCAATTTTCATCTGGGACAAGCTTTGTGGCACGACATTCAAAGTGCTGGTTTACAGCAGCAGTACATCAAGGAGGAGGAGTTTGCACTTAAGGTTCACTGCATACTTGCACTAGCTTTCGTGCCACAAGATTGTGTAGAGATTCTTTGAAATGCTGCAAGACAATGACAGCTTCTCTGATCTGTAAGTAATAATTGATTACTTTGAGGACACATATATTGGAAGACCCTACAGAACCAGAAAAAGTAGACGCCAACCACGATATCCATTAGCGCCGATTTCTCTCGCAGAGCACCAAAGCAATACCTTGAAGACCTTGCCAGTGTCCTAGAAATCAATGTTATGTAGATACGATTTTAACATTTTTAGAAATTAAAGATCTTACTTCGAGAGGGCTCTTGCAGTAGGTAATTACATATAGGACTGACGTCGGCAGGTGGCAGGACCCCACAGAAAAATTTCTAGCTAGCAGTCCCTGGCGAGGGACCGCCCCCACATCAGGTGACCGGCATCAGGAGACGTCTGTATAAAGGGGCGGTTCCTGACGCCTGCCTTCCAGTTCTTTCCTGCCGTTAGCTCGTGCAGCACCTCACAGAAAAGTTTGTTGCTTCGTCAGCCTACCCCTCGTCAGTTTTCACCGAAGTATTTCGATTTTTTCGATTAACGTCAGGTCATCGTCGGTGTATGTCGTCCCCTACACCCTCCGAGCACAAAAATAAGTGCGACTCATGCGGCGTCCAACTCCTGCACAAGGACGGCCATTCCCTGTGCCTGTTCTGCCTAGGCCCCAATCACCTGGTAGAAGTGCCAGCACTGCCTCAGCTTCAGCGGCTACCCGGGAAAAGCGGCAGCAATCCCTGGAAGCCCACATTTTGAAGAAAAAGATGAGTTCGATGGAGAAGGAGCTCAAAAAACTGAGGCAGGCGTCCACTTTCCCTGAAGGCCATTGGAAGAAGAAGGATAAGGAGAGGCACCAGGACAAGGGCTCCTCTACCGCATTTCCCTCGGGAGCCACCGGGTCACAGGTAATGTCCCCTTCGGGGCACCGCTCCTCGACAGCCGCCTCGGAGGTTTCCGAGGGGGCGTCGGCCCGCCCGTCTGGCTCGCGCTTGGGCCTTTCGGGCGCCTCCGGGCAATTGGAGGCCTCCACCCCCGGTTCGGCCGCAGGCTCGCTACCTACTGGCGTGGGTGACTCCGGTAAGCCGGGCGTTGGCTCCTCCGATGTCCGTGTGGAGAAGGCCGGTAAGATGCACGACCCTTCGGGGCGGCGCGCAGCCCCTCTCCCATCAGACCAGGCCGATCCTTCCCCTCAGTCTGCCTCCGGTGAAAGCTCCCATAAGCTGGACACCGGCTCCTCCGGCGCCTGCGGAAGCTTGCCGTAAACCACCGTCTGTTCACTCGACGCCCGGTCGGCGACTGAACCGACGATGGACCTCCCTACATCCGTCGTTCCCGGTTCTCCGCAGCCTTCGCTGCCGTCTGGGGACCCAGAGTCCCCCCAGCCCGACCCCGGGGATTTTTCCCCTCCATCCCTGGGCGACGCTGGGGACCTTCCTCTGTCAGACCATCCTCCTGTAGGTATGCCGGATCTGATGTCAGCTCCCCGGACGCCGGCCCCGACGCCGGGGCCCCCAACGTCAGTTCTACCGACTCCGGCTGACATCCCGCTTCCGGATGTCACCCCACCACCGGGCCCTCTGCCCTCTGGGCCCTCCAACTTGGATCCGCCCGTGAGGCCGCCGGGCGGGCCGTCTGCTCTGGCAGTTCCTCCGGCTCCCGGGTACCCTCTGTCCTATCTGACGCCGACGTACCCGGGACCACAGTATTCAGCACCGCAGTACCTGACGCCGGTCTTTCCGTCGCCGCAGTTCCTGACGCCGGGCTATCCGCAGCCAGGTTTTGGATACTCTCCATATGGGTACAGCCCGTATGCTTATCCCCCGCCTTCTCCTCCTCCACCGCCCCACAGCCGCCGGTGGACTTGCAGGAGACTCTGGCCTCCTGTTGGGCTGAGGCCAAGGCTCAGCTCACCAGGGAGGTCGAGAGCCGCCTGCTGACGACGGTGCCATCTCAGGTTCCCGTACATCCAAGGCGGCACACTCCCTCACCACTTCCGGACTCCAGGGCTCTCCTATCTGGGTCCAGAGAGGGTCAGGACACGCTTCCCTGGGGGCTTCCGAAGGGGTCTGTTCCTCCCTCTGGTCAGGAAAGGGAGTCTTTTTCCTCTTCCTCCTCCTCCTCCTCTTCACCCTCGGACTCCTCGGATTCCTCCGACGGTTGCTCTGAAAGGGACGACGAGCCACGCTCTCCATCTAAGCCCAGGCCAAGGACTCCTCTTAAGTCTCCTCTGGAAGATCCTTTTTTTACGGAGTTGCTAAGAAAAATCCAGGAGGTTCATCAGTGGCACTCTTTTGAACCAGATCCTCAGCGTCTGAAACTCGCTGAGCATCTGGATCTGCCCGTGACAGCTCCTACTTTGGTGCCACCCTGGATAGAGCCTCATGCCGACCTTGTCACCACCATATGGAAACAGCTGTCGGCTCTAGCCCCACTTCCGCGGAAGTCGAATAGGCTATACCAGGCTTCCGAGGGTGTTGATTTTCTAGATTCTCACCCTCGTGCCGACTTGGTCGTGATTAGGGCCGCTCACAGCCAGTCGGCCAACCCAAAACATCTCAGCTCTTCGCTACCTGACAAAGAATCCCGCCTTCTGGACCAGTATGGAAAGAAGATCTTTGCTTCCTCCACGCTGGGGATTAGGGCCTTGAATTATGTCGGCCATATTGGGGACTACCAGAAGGCCATTCTGACTCAGGTGGAAGCCAAACTGGACTCCTTGCCAGACTCCCAAGTCAAGCAGGAGTTGGCTGATCTTGTCCGCTCTGCACATTCGGCCAGTCGACACATGCTTCGTGCGACCTACGATGCAGTGGACACTGCTGGACGGAGCTCAGCTTTCGCCGTAGGCTTATGTCATCATGCTTGGCTCTGTGTGTCAGGGTTGGTCCCGGAAGTGCAATCCGTTATCCAGGAAGCGCCCTCCTGGGGGTCGGTGCTTATGTCAAGAACATCATCACCGATTTGCAGGAGGAGGGGATGGCACTGAAGTCTGTTGACTCCATGTACCACCCCCACCAGCAGCTGCGCTGTCCCTTTCGCAGACGGAATTGGCCCAAGGCGAAACCTCAGGGAAGGCGGGCCACAAAATGCTGGGCCCCCACAGCTGCTAAGCCCCCCCAACCAAAAAAGCAGCGGATGCTTCAGCTTCGGCGCTGCCCCATACCACCTGACTCCTTCCCTCTCCCACAGCCTCTGGACTCCCCCGAGGAACTGGTAGGAGGGAGGTTTTCCCTCCATCTTCCGGGCTGGGAGAGGATAACATCAGATTCTTGGGTGCTCCAGCTCATCTCAGAAGGACACTCGATAGTTTCTTCAGTAACCACCTCGCCACCCCCCCTCTAAAGTCGTCATATTCAAGGGAACACCTTCTCTTGGTCCAGGAGGAAATTTCAGCTCTACTTCTGAAACAAGCATTAGAACCCATCCCCCTCCATCTGCAAGGGACGGGTTACAATTCCCATTTCATAGATACATAGATACATAGACAGTGTCGGCAGATAAGGGCCTATGGCCCACCCAGTCTGCCCATTTGAGCTTGTAAGTTCAGTTTGTTTTCCTAGAAGTCTGTTGCCCCTTACCCCTGACCTCCAGAAATTCTTTATGTCTATCCCATGCATTCTTAAATCCCGTGATTGTTTCAGCCCCCACCACTTCCTCTGGCAGGGTGTTCCACTTGTCCACCACCGTTCTGTGAAGAAATTCTTTATCATGTTTCCTCTGAATCGTCCTCCTCAACTTCATCCCATGCCCTCTAGTCCTGGAACATCTTTTTCGCTTAAAATAGTGTTTTCCTGCACCCTGTTCCTCCCTGTAAGATACTTGTATGTCTCTATCATATCCCCTCTTTCCCTCCTCTCCTCCAGGGAGTACATGTTCAGTTCCTTCAACCTGTCTTCATAGGACTTGTGATGCAATCCATGCACCATCTTTGTTGCCCTCCTCTGAACCTTCTCTACGCTGTCTGTGTCCTTACGTAGGTATGGTCTCCAGAACTGTACACTGTACTCCAGGTGAGGCCTCACTAGTGTCTTGTATAGCGGAATTATGACCTCCCTTTTCCTGCTGGTGATGCCCCTGCCTATACATCCCAGCATCCTATTTGCTTTACCTGCTGCCTTGCCACACTGTTTCCCTACCTTGAGGTCATCAGAGATGATAACCCCAAGATCCCTTTCCTGCTTGGTGCATGCTATATCCTCACCCCCCAACTGATATATTGTGCCAGGGTTTTTGTGCCCCATATGCATTATCTTGCACTTCTTTGCATTGAATTTCAACTGCCAAACCCCTGACCATTCTTCGAGTTTCTGCAGGTCGCTTCTCATTCTGTCTACACCCTCTGGTGTGTCTACTCTGTTACAGAGCTTTGTGTCATCAGCGAACAGTGAAATTCTGCCTTCTAGGTCCTGCTCAATGTCACTGATGAAGATGTTGAATAGGACCGGTCCCAGCACTGATCCTGTGGTACCCACTGGTCACTCTTCCCTCTGTGGGTGACAGCCATTTACCACCACCCTCTGTGTCCTGCCACCCAGCCAGTTACCTACCCCCCACACTACTGTCCTGCCCACACCCATATTCCCCAGTTTGTGTAATAGTCTTCTATGTGGTACAGTGTCAAAGGCCTTGCTGAAGTCCAGATAGGCCATGTCCACTGTCCTCCCCTGATCCACCTCCCTAGTCACCCAGTCAAAAAATTCAACGAGGTTGGTCTGACATGACCTCCCCCTGGTGAACCCATGCTGCCTTGGATCCTGTAGTCTATTGACAACCAGATGTTCCACCAATCTCTCCTTCAGTAGTGCTTCCATGATCTTCCCCACTACCGAGGTGAGGCCGACTGGTCTGTAGTTCCCTGCTTCCTCTTATTTCCCACTTTTGTATAAGGGGACTACATCTGCTGTCCTCCAGTCTTTGGGTACCTCCCCTGTTTCCAGTGATCGGCTAAACAGGATAGCCAGAGGTTCAGCCACCACCTCTCTTAGTTCTTTAAGGACCCTGGGGTGCACCCCATCTGGCCCCATTGCTTTATCAACTCTTATTACTTCCAGTTCCTTCAGGACCCTTTCTCGTGTAAAGGGACTTGTGTCCATTTCTGCACCATTCTCACCCTTGTACTCCTTCAGACCCATTACCCTCCTCTTCCTCAGTAAAGACTGAGCAGAAATACCTGTTCAATATGTCAGCTTTACTGTTGTCATCCTCCACATGGCCCCCATCCCCCTTCAGTCTCACTATCCCTCCCTTTGTCTTTCTTTTTCCTTATGTACCTGTAAAGGTTTTGTCCCTCTACCCACTGATTTTGCAATCGCTCTTCTGTCTGAGCTTTGGCTTCCTTACTGACTTCCAGCCTCCCTTTGCTTCTCCTGGTACTTCTACCTGTCCCTTCTGCCTGTGTCTTTTGTATTGCCTGAATGCAATCTTTTTGGCTTTCACTTTCTTAGCTACCTCTTTGGAAAACCATAATGGTCTCTCTTCCTTTTCCTCTTGCTAACCTGCTTAATGCATAATTCTGTTGTTCTTGTAATCCCCATTTTAAATACTGCCCACTGTTCCTCAACCCCTGATTCCTGTCCCATTCCCTTAATGCCTCTTTCAAGTATCTCCCATATTCCCAAAGTCTGCCCCCTAAAATCCAGGAGTGCGTGTTTTTGTGTGGTTTGGTTCTGCTCTTTCTGTGATTTCAAACCACAATGACTGGTGGTCACTGTTTCCCGGTGCTCCCCACTGTTCCCCCATCACACTGTCCCTGTTTGTGAGCACAAGGTCCAGTGTTGCCTTCTGCCAAGTTGGTTCCATGACCAGTTGCTTGAGGAAGGCACCCTGAAGGGTCAGGATAAATCTGCTCCTAGTTGATGCTGCTGCTGGGATGCTCCAGTCACGTCTGGAATATTGAAGTCTCCAACCAGTACTACCTCACCCTTGTCTGCCATCCTTTGGATGGCTAGCATCAGCTCCCTATCTGTTTCTTCCTCCTGGGCTGGTGGTCTATATACCACACCTGTGCGGATGGCTGTCCCCATTTTCCATTTCTTCCTGGTCCCAAAGAAGACAGGAGATCTCTGACCAATTCTGAATCTCAGTTCCCTAAATCTCTTTGTGGATTACAAAAGGTTCAGGATGCTCTCATTGCAGAGCCTTCTGCCCCTCATCCGGCCGGGTCAATGGCTCTGTGCCCTGGATATGCAGGATGCTTACCTGCACATTTCCATTCACCTGTCTCACTGCAAATACCTTCGTTTTGCATTCCAGGGGGACCACTACCAATTCAAGGCACTTCTGTTTGGCCTTTCCTTGTCGCCCCGAGTGTTTACCAAATGCCTGGCAGTGGTGGCTGCCTACCTGCGTACCAGGGGGGTGCAGGTTTTCCCATACCTGGATGATTGTCTCCTGGTGGCCTCATCCAGGGAGGTACTCCTGCGCTGCCTCACCCTTACCCAGCAGGTTTTTGCCTGCCTGGGTATTACCATCAGCCATTCCAAGTCTCACCTGATCCCATCCCAGAGACTACAGTTTATTGGGGCGATTCTAGACATGACCACGGGCAGGGCCTTCCTGCCACCAGACAGGGCGTCCACCCTCCAGACTCAGATAAGTGTGCTGTCCGGCCGCAGGTGGGTCTGTGCAAGGTCAGTCCTTCGCCTTCTCGGGCTCATGACGGCTGCTATCCCGACAGTTCCTCATGCTCGACTCCACATGAGAGTTTCTCAGTGGACTTTCCGCTCCCAATGGGATCAGTTAGTGGACGACTTAGATCACCCAGTTCTAGTCTCCTCTCCGATGCTTCGAGACTTGCAGTGGTGGATGGTTCAAGAGAACCTGTTTCGGGGAGTTCCTTTCTTTCGTCCTCCCCCCTCCCAGACTTTAACCACAGATGCCTTGGGCGAAGGTTAGGGAGCCCATCTAGGTACCCACCGGACCCAGAGCTCCTGGTCCAAACTCGAACAAACTGTCCACATCAATGTGCTTGAGCTTCAGGCAGTGCTGTACACTCTCCAAGCCCTTCACCAATATATCCTTCCTGGCCGCCTAGCTTTCCAGCCGGACAACATGTGCGTGGTTTGGTACATCAACAAACAAGGGGGGACTTGGTCCTACCCGCTTTGCAGGGAAACAATGAGGGTTTGGGATTGGGCAATACAACACGACCTTCACCTCATGGCAATTCATGTTCCGGGAGTTGACAACACCCTGGCAGACATCCCAAGTTGCTCTTCTGCTCTGACTCATGAGTGGGAACTGGACCAAGGAGTCCTAGACAATATCTTCCGACTTTGGGGAACACCACAGGTCGACCTGTTCGCATCCCCTCTAAACGCAAAGCTTCCTGTCTTCTGCTCACTCGTTCCCGAGTGAGGCATTTTCTGGAGAGACGCTATGTCTCTAGACTGGAAGGACAGATTCGTCTATGCCTTTCCCCCAATTCCACTTACCCACGAGTCTTGCAGAAACTAGCTTCAGAAGGAGCACAAATGATTCTGATTGCTCCTTTCTGGCCCAGGCAAGGTTGGTTCTCTCTTCTACAACAATACTTAGACTATCATCCTCCTCCTCTTCCTCTATCTCGAGGTTTATTGACCTAGGATCAGGGGACCCTGGTCCATCCAGGCCTCAAATCTCTTCAACTGCACGCATGGCTCCTGCAGACTTAGCTCAATCCCGTTTTGGATGTCTCCCCAAGTGGCGGAGATTTTGGTGGAGGCTAGAAAACCCATCACTAGATCCACCTACGCCATGAAGTGGAAAAGATTCACTATCTGGGCCAATTCCAAGAACGTAGAACCCTTCTCCTGTTCAGCGGGGCTTCTGCTGGAGTATCTACGTCATCTGTTTGACCTGGGTCTCAGTCATTCTTCTCTAAAGGTACACATGGTGGCCATCTCGGCCTATCATGTCCCCTTTGCAGACAAGACATTTGCTCTGTTGGAGGTCTCTAAGATTTTTCTCAGAGGGGTTCTCCATCTGAGACCCCCTATACGTACTCCTGCTCCCCTTTGGGACTTGAACTTTGTTCTCGAGAAACTTATTCTGCCTCCCTTTGAACCAGCAGCTTCTGCAGAATTGAAGTTCCTTTCATGGAGGACTCTCTTCCTGGTAGCCATTACTTCCACTCTGAGAATTTCCGAGCTACAGGCCCTGATGTGTAAAATTCCATACTTTATTTTTCACAAGGAACATGTTGCTCTGTGCATGAACCCCAAGTTCTAGGGACATGGATATGTTGTTCATCCACACTCATTGGCAGGTATCCTTGCCGCTTTAAATCTTGCCGGAAGGTCTTCAAGCTTGCTCCTCCCACCCACCCGGGTGGTATAACTCTCGGCTCCGCCCCATGACGCCAGATCTTCCTTACCGCTTGGAAGCTCAGGTTCCCTCCTTAACGCTCTGCGTTTGTGACTGGTTCCTATTTCTCCGTTTGCGGATTTAAAAAATAAATTTTGCAAAAAGACTTCAGTCTTCTATCCCTCGCGGCTGCGATGGACAAATCGACTCCCGGATTTCGGAGATGCCCATGCGGGCAGAAGATGTCTCGGACGGATCCACACTCCACGTGTGTCTACTGCTAGGCCTTGAGGACGACCCGCAGGCTTGCGACCTGTGCTCATCTTTCTCGGCATACGTCCTCGAAGACCGTGCTGCCCGATTGCAACTGGGCCGTCGCGAGAAGCGTTTCCCTCCGGTGAAGTCCAAGGAGGCCCGGTTGGCGGTGTCCGCGGCGGCGGGCTCGGCGGATCAGCTCGAGCGGATGGTCGCCCTCGAAGAGGAGGCGGCGCGGGCCTTATCTTCCTCGGCCGCGGCATTTATCCCGCTCTCTCTGGGTTCTTCCTACACGGCTTCTTTTAAGGAGCTTTGTCTGTCCCTCTCCACTAAAGGAGAAGGGCCTGCTGCTGGACCTTATTCTCGGTCCAAAAAGAGGGACAGGGGTAAGTCCCTCCGTCGACGCTCTTGGGAGCGGGAAAGGTCCCTCTCCCCGGGCCGTCGACCGTCGGCTTCGGTCGACCGCTCGGCTTCGGCCACTGGCCTCACGGTGTCCCCGTCAGGTCAGTTGACCGAGACTCCACCGATGAAATCGAGATTTTCTCGACCCATTAGACGGGCTGTCGCCTTTAGCAGCCGAGATTCCCTCTCCCGGTTCCCGGAGGGGTTGAGGATCCTGGGCTCGCCTGTGCCTCGGTTCGGAGCCTCGGATGGACCATCCGAGCCGAAGGAGTGCCGGTTCCGCCGACACCTCCCGCACACCGACCTCGGAAATTCCGGGACTCGGTCTCGGTCTGGACCTCTTGGCGGTCCAGCCGATCCCACCGTCATAGGCGGTCTCGGTCTCGGCACCGCGGTAAGCGGCGTCGCCGCTCGTCCTCGTCCTCGGATGAGGGGAGGCTTCGGCGTAAATTACGTCGACGGTACGAGGACCTTATGTTGCAACAGCTCCTCCTGGCCGGGAATAAGCCGACCCCGTCGCCTTCCCCGGCCATTAAGTGGCTGTCACCGGAGCGGCCGACACAACCCCTCGACTTATCCGAGGAGCCTATACCCAGGCCGGTTGTTCGGCCAAAACCAGCTGCTCCACCGATTCCAGTGGAACCTCCGCCTCCACAGCCACCAATTGGGGCTCCGACCAAGGATTCTCGGTCGGCTAAGGGTCTACCCCATCGGCTGTCAGTTACCCTCACTCCCGACCGACCTCGGCAGGTGAAGGGTGGCTCAGGCCAGAGGCAGCTCTTCGAGGACTCTTCCGAGTCCGAAGATGATTCCTCCTTTTCTCCAGCGACTGGACTTGGAGTCTTCAGGAGGTCAGTCAATGGACGATAGCCCGTCGTCCTTCCTAGGACTGCCTCGGCTCATCTCGGAGTCTACCGGGATGGAGCTCGAACCCGTTTCCAAACGGGCCAGGTATCCCCTCACGGAGATTCTGGACCGAGGGGATTCTCCGACGGAGGCCTTTCCGGTGGCCGAGGCCATAGTGGGTCCGGCACTGGAGCTTTGGCAGCGCCCTGCTTCCTGCCCTGCGCCTTCGGCCAGGATGGCCAGGAAGTATGTCACGGTCCCTACCGGTTCCTTGTCCGGTTTTGGAACACCCCTCTGCTGGGGTTGGTTACCGACAGCGTTTTCCGGCGCGCGGCTAGCGCCAGGAGGTATGGACAAACCTCCTGACAAGGGGTCCAAGAAATTGGACTATGTCGGGCGAAAAGTCTACGCTGCGTCCTCTCTCGGCCTTCGTCAGGCCAGTTCGGCCATCCTTATGGCACATTTTTCTCATGCCCTGTTGGGCTCCCTGGATGAGGTCATCCCTCATCTTCCCGCCGATCTGCAGACTACGGTTAAGCAGGTGCGGGACCAGGGCAGAGCAGTGGCCAAACAGCAGCTCAGACTGCTTTGGATATAGGGGACTCATGTGCCAGATCGGTGGCGGCCGCAGTGGCTATCGTCGGCGGGCTTGGCTGAGGATATCACCTTTACTCGGATACCCAACACAAGTTGGCGGATGTTCCCTTTTGGGACTGACCTCTTCGACCCTGGGGTGGAAGGTCACCTGCAGAGGATCGAGAAGTCCAATGCCACCTTGGACTCGGTCTCTTCCGCTCAGAAGGACAAAGGCCATAAACCTCAGCCTAAGCCCTTTAGTCCCTTCTGCTGCCCCGGCGGCGCCCGGCCAACAGCGTCAGGGCCAGCAGGCTCGACCTGGCATCCCAAACCCAACGCCGGCTTCCTCTAACAGGAGGCAGGGAGGAAAGGGCCCAGGAGGTCCCTCGGCGGTCCCTCCTCCAAGCCTGCCCAGTGACGGGCTGAGGGGTGTCGCCCCCATCCCCGTCACCTTACCCCTGGGTCCCCCCGTGGGGGGACGGCTCCGGCACTTCCGTTCCGCCTGGTCCGCTGTTACCACGGACAGGTGGGTCTTGGAGGTGGTGGGAAGAGGCCTGCCTCTGGAATTCGAGCAGGCACCACCCTTCAGAGCCGTCGCCCCTCGGGGGGCTTCGGGATCCCCAGCCTCACTGGCGGCTCGTCGAGCCGACATCGCTCTCCTCCTCCAGAAGGAGGTGGTAAGAGAGGTGGTGGACCCTCCTTCAGACCCAGGGTTTGTGTCCAGGTACTTCCTGGTTCCGAAACGGACGGGGGGCTGGCGCCCCATTCTCGACCTACACGACCTAAACAAGTTCCTAAGGTCTCGAACCTTCAGGATGGTCACTCTGGCTCAGATAATACCATCCTGGAGCAGTGTGTGGTTCTGCTATCTGGACTTGCAGGGCGCGTTTTCACGTCCCTATCCGTCCGTCTCACCAGAGATTCCTTCGCTTCAGGCGGAAGGATCTCTCTTGAGTTCAAGCCATGCCCTTCGGCTTGTCTCCAGCTCCCAGGGTCTTCACCAAATGCATGGCAGTGGTGACAGCATTCCTCGGCGCCCGAGGGTCGGGTGTACCTTACCTGGACGACTGGCTGATAGCAGCTCCTCCAGGAAGGAGGCGGAGTGGTCCAGAGATCTGGCCCTCAGGTCTGCTCTCAACTGGGCCTCCTTATCAACGAGGCCAAGTCGGAACTCGAGCCGAGCAGGTGATTCTATTCATCGGGCGCAGCTCGACTCTCTTCGAGCCAGGCGGCTCCCGGCGGACAGGGCCGAGGTTCTTTCCTCCTTTGCCCGATCATTTCTGGTTGGGCAATTGCGCCCTCGGGACTTCCTCGCCTCCTGGGTCTCATGGCGGCCTGCACCAGCGTGGTCCGTTGGGCCCGCTGGAACATGCGTCCCCTTCAGTGGGGACTGGCCAGCCAGTGGTCACAACGCTGCGATCCCTTGGACCAGCTTGTGTCGGTGACACAGGGGATGTGGAACGCTCTCCAGTAGTGGACCGTTCCAGATCATTTGCAGGAGGGCATCCCGTTCGTCCGCCCCGAGCCGACGGTCTCTCTATCGACCGATGCCTCTCTGATGGGTTGGGGTGCCCATCTGGGGGAACACCGGGCTCATGGCCTCTGGTCCCCTGAGTCCCGATGCCACATCAACCTGCTGGAGCTCAGGCGGTCCGCCTAGCTCTCCGCCTTTGCTCCGTTCCTCCGGGGTCAAGTGGTCCGAGTCCAGGCGGACAATACCACGACCATGTACTATCTAAACCGCCAGGGCGGACGCTCCATGCTTCTATGCAAGGAAGCCTCCGCATTTGGTCACTGTGCGCAGCCTGGAGGCGGATCTCCTAGCCATTCACGTGGCAGGGCCTCAACACCCTGGCCGATGCCCTGAGCCGGATAGGGGCTGCATCCCACGAGTGGTCTCTCCTGCCGGAGGTAGTACAGCATCTGTTCTCCCTTTGGGGCACACCTCAGGTGGACCTGTTTGCCTCCATGGAGGCGAGGCTGAGTCTGTTCCATGCCCGCCCCCTCAGCAGGGCTCGCTGCAGGGGATGCCTTCTCGAGGCAATGGACCCCGGGCCTCTTTACGCCTTTCCCCATTTCCCTTGATCCACAAGGTGCTTCTCAAGGCGAGAGGGACAAGGCGCAGGTGATTCTGATAGCCCCAGACTGGCCTCGCCAGTTCTGGTACCAGATCTCCTCAGTCTCAGCTCCAGGACTCATGGCAGCTTCCAGCTCGCCCGGACCTGCTCTCAGTCAATCAGGGAAGGTGTTCCATCCGGACCTTCAATCCCTGCACCTGACGCCTGGTTCCTGGGCTAGAGTTCCAGGCCTTGGGTCTTTCCGACGAGGTCCTCAATGTAGTTGAGGCGTCCCGTAGAGTCGACCAGAAAATGCTATGCCTTCAAATGGAAAGGTTTTCCATTTGGTGTCAGAGCAAGGGCTTGGACCCTTCCTCCTGTTCCTTGGCAAGCATCTTGGACTATTTATGGTCCCTTTCTAGTCAAGGGCTTAGGGTCGACGACCCTAAGGGTGCACCTGGCAGCCATCTCTGCTTACGGTAGCGGGCGGAAGCAGTCAGGCGCAGGAGAGGTGGTCTGGCGCTTTTCAAAGGCCTTGATCACATTTCCTCCAGTGCGGGAACCCCACCTCCGTGGGATCTACTGCTGGTACTGGCAAAGCTCATGGGCAAGCCATTCGAACCTATGCACAGGTGTGCTCTCTCACCTGTCGTGGAAGACCTTCTTGGTGGCTATCACGTCAGCCAGAAGGATGGGAGAGCTCCAGGCGCTTCCATCGAGTCTCCTTACCTGGTCTTCCACAGGGACAAGGTTGTCCTGCGCCCCACCGAAATTCCTTCCGAAGGTGGTGTGGAGTTTCACCTTAACCAGGTGTTGACTCTGCGGTGTTCTACCCCAATCACCTCGGAGGCGAATATAGGCTCCATACTCTGGACCCTGAGACGCTTGTTACAAGGAGCGCCACGGCTGAAATTCGGGAGAGGTTCGCCAGCTGTTTGTCACCTACGCTGAAGCAGCATCTGGCAGACCTGCAGCCAAGCGGACGATAAGCAGGTGGGTAACCTCCTGCATAGATCTCTGCTATAAGTTGGCGGGCATGGAGCCTCCCAGAGGATAAGAGCTCATTCTACCCGCCATACTGCTCTGCGAGTGGCTGCTTCAGGGACGTCCCTATCCAGGAAATCTGCAGGGCTGCTACCTGGAAGTCAGCAAACACCTTCATTACCCACTACCACATCGACCTTGAGTCACGCCGGGATGCTGGTTTTGGGGCCTCGGTTCTCCAGTCTCTCTTTCCCAAGTAAGTATTGGGGTGTCGTCTTGCCTCCTCCTCCCGGAGAACTGCTAGGAGTCTGCCAATGAGTGTGGATGAACAACATATCCATGTCCTAGAAATACAGGTTACTCACCTGTAACAGGAGTTCTAGGAATGGTATATGTTGTTCATCCACACGACCACCCCGACCTCCCGCCGGCGCATACAACCTGAGCTTCCAGCGGCCAGATCTGGCATCATGGGCGGAGCTGAGTTATACCACCCGGTGGGGAGGAGCAAGCTTGAAGACCTTCCGTCAAGATTTAAAGCGGCAAGGATACCTGCCAATGAGTGTGGATGAACAACATATACCATTCCTAGAACTCCTGTTACAGGTGAGTAACCTGTATTTTCTCCCTAAGGTAGTAGCGGAGTCTACTCTAAATCAGTCCATAGAGTTACCCGCCTTTTTCACGCAGTACTCTAATCAAGGGGAGTATTTACTCCATACAATGGATGTTCACCGGATTTTGAGGTACTACACCAACAGGACGAAGGATCTCAGAAAGACTGATCAATTGTTTGTCTCTTTTGCTCATAAACGGGAAGGCAATGCTGTTTCTAAGCAATGCCTATCTAAGTAGTTGGCTCGTTACGTCACTTTCTGTTACAACAAATACAACAAGACCCTCCCGGGTCAAGTAAGAGGCCACTTCACCAGAGGAGTAGCTGCCTCAGCGGCTTGTTTCAAAAATGTGTCAGCGGCAGATATCTGTTCTGCCGCCACTTGGACTTCTGTCCATACCTTTACTAAACACTACAGTCTGGATATTGCCTCTCGCCATAGAGCAGGCTTCGGGCTGGCTGTTCTGCAAGGCCTCTTATCTTGAAGCTTTCACAGCTAGAACTGCTTCTTGGAGTAGTTTTCCTCCTCCCGGTGCCTCTCTTTTTTTATAGACTGCTTGGGATTCAGTCCTATATGTAATCACCTACTGCAAGAGTCCTCTCGAAGTAAGATAGTACAGTTACGTAGAACTTACCGTAACAGTAGATCTTCGAGAGAGGCTCTTGCAGTAGGTAATACCTTCCCGCCCTCCATCCCCCTAGGCTTTTTCAGCTCCTTTTCCAGTGATGGAAATATCCGCTCCTCTCTTGTCCGGCATTTTCTAGCCTGTGGCGGGAAAGAACTGGAAGGTGGGCATCAGGGACTGCCCCTTTATACTGACGTCTCCTGACGCCGGTCATCTGACATGGGGGCGGTCCCTCGCCAGGGACTGCTAGCTAGAAATTTTTCCGTGGGGTCCTGCCGCCTGCCGACGTCAGCCCTATGTGTAATTACCTAGTGAAAGAGCCTCTCTCGAAGAGCTCCTGTTACGGTAAGTTCTTACGTAACTGTACTTTTTTATGAGTTTTACCAGTTTTAAGCACAAGCACATGCCAAATACTCATTCTGCACCATGTCCCAATCAAATAAAACTCTCCCATGTCCCTGTTTAAGCAGCATGTACTGTGAGGGAATGCATAAGAAGTTCACACATAAAGGCTCAAAACTCTCCCATTTCTCCATAAGCAGCATTTACTGTGAGCGTAAATAGCATACAGATGAGGGAACGCATAAGGAGTTAAAGGCTCAAAACTCTCCCATTTCCCCATAAGCAGCATTTCAAATAAAACTCTCCCATAGGCATTGTACGCAGTACTAATGCCTGTAATGTCCATAAGCAGCATTTCAAATAAAACTATCCCATTAAGCTGTACGCAGTGCTAATGCCTGTAATGTCCGTGGGCTCAAAACTCTCCCATTTCCCCATAAGCAGCATTTCAAATAAAACTATCCCATTAAACTGTACACAGTGCTAATGCCATAATGTCCGTGGGCGACATTTAGTCTGCGACTGTATATGATACGCAACTTTTTAATCGGCTTTATTTTGCCACTTGGCTTTTTACAGGCGCTATTTTGTCCACTACATTTTGTCTGGGGACAAATCATCCGCTTTCGTACCCAGCTTATTAATCACTCTTCCATGTGGAACAGTATCGAAAGCTTTGCTGAAGTCAAGGCAGGCGACATCAACTGCTTCCCCTTGATCCACCACTCTGGTTACCCAGTCAAAGAAATCTATGAGGTTAGTTTGACAGGACCTTCTTTTTGTAAACCCATGCTGTCTTGGATCCTGTGCTCCTATGGATTCCAGGTGTTGCATTATCCTTTCCTTAAAAAGTGCCTCCATAATCTTGCCCACTACTGAGGTAAGACTGACTGGTCTGTAGTTCTCTGCCTCCTCCCTGCTACCACTCTTGTGGAGCGGGATCACATGAGTCCTTCTCCAGTCTTCTGGGACCTCTCCTGTGCTCAGAGACTCACTAAACAGTTCTGATAATGGCTCTGCTAGTTCCACTCTTAGCTCCTTTAGTACCCTGGGATGTATCCCATCAGGTCCCATTGCCTTGTCCAACCTGAGCTTATCGAGCTGTTGTAGGACCCTTTCTTTTGTGAAGGGACTAGTGCACACCTCCCTCCCCTGTGTCCATGGTGCTGAGCTGTGGGCCCTGCCCTACCTTCTCTTCAGTAAATACTGAGCAGAAGTATCTATTTAGGATAGATGCTTTTACATGGTCCTCCTCCTCACATGCCCCATTATCCCCTTTGATCTTAGCAATACCCCCTCTGGACTTTCTCCTTTCACAAATGTATCTATAGAAAGTCTTGTCACATTTTTTTTACTGTTTGTGCTAGTGTTTCCTTGCGTTGGGCCTTTGCCTGCCTTACTGCCTTCGCTGCTTCCCTTAGGGAAGTTTAGTATGCCTCCCTATCTTCATCCTGCTGTGTTCCCTTATATTTCCTGAAGGTCAGCCTTTTGGCTCCAACCTTTTCTGCTACTGTTTTTGAGAACCAAAGTGGTTTCCTTCTTCTTTTGTACTTCCTTTTCTCTCTAACACAATGGGATGTTGCTTCAAGTATAGCATCCTTAATGCTTGCCCACTTTGCCTGTACCCCCTCACCTGTATTTCTTAATGCCAGGGCTAGCTTAACTATGTTGGCCATCTTCTCAAAGTCAGCTCCTGAAGTCACATATTTTTGCATTGGAATGGGATGATTTAGTCCTAGTGGCCAAATTGAACCATAGCATGTGATGGTCACTGGCCCCCAGGTGACCTTCTACCTGGAGATCTGAGATCCTTTCCCTGTTAGTCAGTACTAGATCTAGGATAGCCCCATCTCTTGTGGGTTGTTGTGCCAGTTGTTTGAGGCCCCCCCCCTCCGCAGGGAATCCACCATGTGTCTAGTTCTGGCAGGTGTTCCTGCTGGTATTGACATAGAAACATAAGACTTTGACGGCAGATAAGGACCGCTTGGCCCATCTAGTCTGCCCATTTCCCTACCTACAGGATAGGCCGCAGATCCTAGTTAACCAACAGCCTATTTCTTCCTACCCCCCACAAGAATTGCCTTATGTCTGTCCCATGCATTCTTGAATTCTCCCACAGTTTTAGACCCCACAACCTCCTCAGGAAGGCTGTTCCATGCATCCACTACCCTCTCTGTGAAATAATACTTCCTCACATTGCCCTGAACTCGCCCCTTCTATCTTTAAATTGTGTCCCTTGTTCTTGCCGTCTCTTTTCTGAAAGATGCTACCCTCTTGGACTTTGTTGATTCCACTGAGGTACTTAAAAGTTTCTATCATGTCCCCCTCCCTTCTTTCCTCAGGGTATATATATTAAGCTCCTTTAGTCTCTCCTCATACAGCTTCTCTTGCAGACCCTGCACCATTTTAGTTGCCCTCCTCTGGACTGCCTCTATCCTGTCTATATCCTTGGAGATGGGGTCTCAGAACTGGACACAGTACTCCAGATGGGTCTCACCAACTGTCTGTACAGAGGATAACAACTTCCTGTTCTAGGGACATGGATATGTTGTTCATCCACACTCATTGGCAGGTATCCTTGCCGCTTTAAATCTTCCGGAAGGTCTTCAGCTTGCTCCTCCCACCCACCCGGTGGTATAACCTCGGCCCGCCCCATGCGCCAGATCTTCCTTACCGCTTGGAAGCTCAGGTTCCTCCTTAATGCTCACGTTTGAGACTGGTTCCTATTTCTCCGTTTGCGGTTTAAAATAATTTTTGTGAAAAGACTTTCAGTCTTGATCCCTCGCAGCTGCGATGGACACATCGACTCCGGATTTTGGAGATGCCCTCTGCGAGTCAGAAGATGTCTCGGACGGATCCACACTCCATGTGTCTACTGCTTAGGCCTTGAGCACGACCGCAGGATTGCGACCTGTGCTCATCTTTCTCGAGCCCTCGTCCTCGGGAGCCGTGCTGCCCGATTGCAACTGGGCCGTCGAGAGCGTTCCTCTGGTGAAGTCCAAGGAGGCCCGGTCGGCGTGTGCCGCGCGGCGGCTCGGCCGGATCAGCTGGAGCAGATGATTGCCCTCAAGAGGAGGCGGCGCGGCATGATCTTCCTCGGCTGCGGCATTTATCCCGCTCTCTGGGTTCTTCCTACACGGCTTCTTTTAAGGAGCTTGTCTGTCTCCTCCACTAAGGGAGAAGGGCCTACGTCTGCTGGACCTTATTCTCGGTCCAAAAAGAAGGACAAGGGTAAGTCCCTCCGTCGACGCTCTTTGGAGCGGGAAAGGTCCCTCTCCCCGAGTCGTCGACCGTCGACTTCGGTCAACCGCTCAGCTTCGGCCACTGGCCTCACGGTGTCCCCGTCAGGTCAGTTGACCGAGACTCCCGCTGACGAAGTCGAGATTTTTCTCGACCCGTTGGACGGGCTGTCGACCTATAGCAGCCGAGATTCCCCTCTCCCCGGTTCCCCCGGGAGGAGTTGAGGATCCCGTGGGCTTGCCTGTACCTCCGGTTCCGGAGCCCTCGGATGAACCATCCGAGCGAAGGAGTGCGGTTCTGGCCGACACCTCCCGCGTCGACCTGGAAAATCCGAGACTCTCGGTATCGGTCTCGGACCTCTGTGTCCAGCCCGATCCCACCGTCTAACGGTCTCGGTCTTAACATGATGCGGCGTCGCCCTCGTCCTCGTCCTCCTCCACCGGACGAGGAAGCCAGCGTAATTACGTCGGCAGTCAGAGGACCTTATGTTGCAACAGCTCCTCTTGACCGGGAGTAAGCCGGCCCGTCGCCTTCCCCGCCATTAGTGGCTGTCACGGAGCGGCCGACACAACCCCTCGACTTATCCGAGAGCCTATACCCAGGCTGGTTGTTCGGCCAAACCAGCTGCTCCACGATTCCGGTGGAACCTCCGCCTCCACAGCCACTAATGGGGCTCCGACCAAGGATTCTCGATTCAGAAGGGTCTACCCATCGGCTGTCAGTTACCCTCACTCCCGACCGACCTCGGCAGGTGAAGGGGTGGCTCAGGCCAGAGGCAGCTCTTGAGGACTCTTCGAGTCCGAAGATGATTCCTCCTTTTCTCCAAGCGACTGGACTTGGAGTCTTCAGGAGGTCAGTCAATGGACGATAGCCCGTCGTCCTTCCTAGGACTGCTTGGGCTCATCTCGAGTCCACGGGATGGAGTTCGAACCGTTCCAAAGCGGGCCAGGTATCCCTCACGGAGATTCTGGACCGAGGATTCTCCAGGAGGCCTTTCCGGTGGCGAGGCCATAGTGGGTCCGGCACTGGAGCTTTGGCGCCTGCTTCCTGCCCTGCGCCCGGCCAGGATGGCCAGGAAGTATCGCGGTCCCCCGGTTCCCTGTCGGTTTTGAACACCCTCTGCTGAGGGTTGGTTACCGACAGCGCGTTTTCGGTAGCGCCCGGCAGCGCCGAGGATGTGGACAAACCTCCTGACAAGGGTCAGGAAGTGGACTATGTCGGGCAAAAAAGTCTAGCTGCGTCCTCTCTCGGCCTTCGTCAGGCCAGTTCGGCCGTCCTCATGGCACATTTTTCTCATGCCCTGTTGGGCTCCCTGGATGAGGTCATCCTCATCTCCCCGCGATCTGCAGACTACGGTCAAGCAGGTGCGGGACCAGGGCAGGGCAGTGGCCAAACAGCAGCTCAGACTGCTTTGGATATAGGGACTCATGTGCCAGATCGGTGGCGGCCGCGGTGGCTATGCATCGGCGGCTTGGCTGAGGATATCCACCTTTACTCGGATACCCAGCACAAGTTGGCGGATGTTCCCTTTTTGGGGACTGACCTCTTCGGCCCTGGGGTGGAAGGTCACCTGCAGAGGATCGAGAAGTCCAATGCTACCTTGGACTCGGTCTCTTCCGCTCAGAAGGACAAAGGCAGCAAACCACAGCCTAAGCCCTTTCGTCCCCGGCCCCGGCGCGTCCTGCCCAGCAGCGTCAGGCCAGCAGGCTCGGCCTTGGCATCCCAAACCCAAGCGCGGCTTCCTCTAACAGGAGGCAGGGAGGAAAAGGCCCAGGAGGTCCCTCGGCCGGTCCCTCCTCCAAGCCTGCCCAGTGATAGCGGGCTGAGATTTATCGCTCTCCATCCCACTCACTTACCTGGGTCCCTGGGAGGCGGCCCAGTACCACCTCGCCTGGTCCGCTGTTACCACGGACAGGTGGTTTTGAAGTGGTGGGAAGAGCCTGCCTCTGAATTTGAGCAGGCACCACCCTTCAGAGCCGCTCCCTCGGAGGCTTGAGTCCCCAGCCTCACTGGCGGCTCGTCGAGCCGACACGCTCTCCTCCTCCAGAAGGAGGTGATAAGAGGTGGCGGACCCTCCTTCAGACCCAGGTTTGTGTCCAGGTACTTCCTGGTTCGAAGCAGACGGGGCTGGCGCCCCATTCTCGACCTACACGACCTAAACAAGTTCCTAAGGTCTCGAACCTTCAGGATGGTCACTCTGGCTCAGATAATACCATCCTTGGAGCAGGCGTGTGGTTCTGCTCTCTGGACTTGCAGGACGCGTGTTTTCACGTCCCTATCCGTCCGTCTCACCAGAGATTCCTTCTTCCGAGCGGAAGGATCCCTCTTCGAGTTCCAAGCCATGCCCTTCGACTTGTCTCCAGCTCCCAGGGTCTTCACCAAATGCATGGCAGTGGTGACAGCATTCCCTGCGGCACCGAGGGGTCGGGTGTACCCTTACCTGGACGACTGGCTGATAGCAGCTCCCTCCAGGATGGGCGGAGTGGTCAGAGATCTGGCCTCCAGGTCTGCTCTCAACTGGGCCTCCTTATCAACGAGGCCAAGTGGAACTCGAGCGAAGCAGGTGATTCTGTTCATCGGGCGCAGCTCCACTCTCTTGAGCCAGAGGCTGCCCGGCGGACAGGGCCAGTTCTTTCCTCCTTTGCCCGATCATTTCTGGTTGGGCAATTGCGCCTGTCCGGGACTTCTGCACCTCCTGGGTCTCATGGCGGCTTGCACCAGCGTGTCCGTTGGGCCGCTGGAACATGCGTCCCCTTCAATGGGGACTGGCCAGCCAGTGGTCCTGGCCTCGCTGCGATCATTTGGACCAGCTTGTGTCTGTGACACAGGGATGTGGGCAGCCTCCAGTGGTGGACCGTTCCAGATCATTTGCAGGAGGGCATCCGTTTCGTCCGCCCGAGCCGCGGTCTCTCTATTGACCGATGCCTCTCTGATGGGTTGGGGTGCCCATCTGGGGAACACCGGGCTCATGGCCTCTGGTCCCGCAGGAGTCGATGCCACATCAACCTGCTGGAGCTCCGAGCGGTCCGCCTAGCTCTCACCGCCTTTGCTCCGTTCCTCCGGGGTCAAGTGGTCCGAGTCCAGGCGGAACAATACCACGACCATGTACTATCTAAACCGCCAGAGGCGGGGACAGCTCCATGCTTCTATGCAGGAAGCTCTCCGCATTTGGTCACTCAATGCGCAGCTGGGCGGATCTCCTAGCCATTCATGTGGCAGGAGCCTCCAACACCCTGGCCGATGCCCTGAGCGGATAGGGGCTGCATCCCGAGTGGTCTCTCCTGCGGGTAGTACAGCATCTGTTCTCCCATTGGGGCACACCTCAGGTGGACCTGTTTGCCTCCAGGGAGAGCGCAAGCTGAGACTGTTCCATGCCGCCCCCCTCAGCAGGGCTCGCTGCAGGGATGCCTTCTTGAGGCAGTGGACCCCGGGCCTCTTTTACGCCTTTCCCCCATTTCCCTTGATCCACAAGATGCTTCTCAAGGCGAGGAGGGACAAGGCGCAGGTGATTCTGATAGCCCCAGACTGGCCTCGGCAGTTCTGGTACCCAGATCTCCTCAGTCTCAGCTCCAGGACTCCGTGGCAGCTTCCAGCTCGCCCGGACCTGCTTTCAGTCAATCAGGGGAAGGTATTCCATCCGGACCTTCAATCCCTGCACCTGACGGCCTGGTTCCTGAGCGGCTAGAGTTCCAGGCCTTGGGTCTTTCCGACGAGGTCCTCAATGTGGTTGAGGCGTCCCGTAAGGAGTCGACCAGAAAATGCTATGCCTTCAAATGGAAAAGGTTTTCCATTTGGTGTCAGGAGCAAGGGCTTGGACCCTTCTTCCTGTTCCTTGGCAAGCATCTTGGACTATTTATGGTCCTTTCTAATCAAGGGCTTAGGTCGGCGTCCCTAAGGTGCACCTGCAGCCATCTCTGCTTGCAGGCGCGGGCCGGGAAGCAGTCGGTGGCGCAGGAGAGGGTGGTCTGGCGCTTTTTCAAAGGCCTTGATCACATTTCCCCTCCAGTGCGGGAACCCCCACCTCTGTGGGATCTACTGCAGGTACTGGCAAAGCTCATGGGCAAGCCATTCGAACCTATGCACAGGTGTGCTCTCTCTCACCTGTCGTGGAAGACCGCCTTCTTGGTGGCTATCACGTCAGCCAGAAGGATGGGAGAGCTCCAGGTGCTTTCCATCGAGTCTCCTTACCTGATCTTCCACAGGGACAAGGTTGTCATGCGCCCCCACCCGAAATTCCTTCCGAAGGTGGTGTGGGAGTTTCACCTTAACCAGGTGTTGACTCTGCGGTGTTCTACCCCAATCACACCTCGGAGGCCGAATATAGGCTCCATACTTTAGACCCTAGAGGCTCGCCTATTACAAGCGCCACGGCTGAAATCGAGGAGAGGTTCAGCCAGCTGTTTGTCACCCTCGCTGAAGCCGCATCTGGCAGACCTGCAGCCAAGCGGACGATAAGCAGGTGGGTCACCTCCTGCATAGATCTCTGCTATAAGTTGGCGGGCATGGAGCCTCCCAGAGGATAAGAGCTCATTCTACCCGCCATACTGCTGCTAGCAGTGGCTGCTTCAGGGGACGTCCCTATCCAGGAAATCTGCAGGGCTGCTACCTGGAAGTCAGCAAACACCTTCATTACCCATTATCACATCGACCTTGAGTCACGCCGGGATGCTGGTTTTGGGGCCTCTGTTCTCCAGTCTCTCTCTTTCCCAAGTAAGTATTGGGGTGTCGTCTTGCCTCCCTCCTCCCGGAGAACTGCTAGGAGTCTGCCAATGAGTGTGGATGAACAACATATCCATGTCCTAGAAATACAGGTTACTCACCTGTAACAGGAGTTCTAGGAATGGTATATGTTGTTCATCCTACATTCCTACATTCTCCGGCCGACTCACAACCTGAGCTTCCAGCGGGCCAGATCTGGCGTCATGGGGTGGAGCCGAGAGTTATACCACCCGGGTGGGTGGGAGGAGCAAGCTTGAAGACCTTCCGGCAAGATTTAAAGCAGCAAGGATACCTGCCAATGAGTGTGGATGAACAACATATACCATTCCTAGAACTCCTGTTACAGGTGAGTAACCTGTATTTTTCTGCTGCTGATGCCTCTCCCTATACATTACAGTATACCCCCCAGCCCTCCCTACTGCCTTCTCACATTGCTTGCTAACCTTAAGGTCGTCTGATATGGTTATCCCCTGGTCCCTTTCCTTTTTTGTTGTTGTTACTACCTCCCCACCCATTGTGTATTCTTCCCCTGGGTTCTTGTTTCCCAGGTGCATTATTTTGCACTTCTTTGCATTGAATCCTAGCTGCCATACTTCTGACCATTCCTCCAACCTTGCCAAGTCCCTTTTCATCCTTTCCACCTTGACCAACCTGTATCTGGCATGTTGAAGTCTCCCATTATCAGAACCTCCCCTTTAGCTGTCATGTTTTGTATATATTCTAACAGTAATGTGTCTGTGTCCTCCCCCTGGTCTGGAGGCCTGTACATAACCCCAGTTTGTATGGCTATCCCATTTCCTGTTTCCCAGGGTGACCCACAGTTCTTCTGGCTCCTTGTGTGTATTCTGAATTTCTGTAACTTTCATATTTTCATTGACATAAAGGGCCACTCCTCCCCCTCCCCTTTTTTTGCACCCTACTAATCTTCTAAGAGGGGTTACCTTCCAGGCTGTGCCCCCCTCAGCAGGTCCTCATGACAGATGCATCGGGTCTCAGCTGGGGTGCCCATTTGGAAGACTGCCAGACCAAGGGGATCTGGTCCAAGTGGAGCAGAATCTCCACATCAGTGAGTATTGGAGATGGTGGGCAGTACTTTAGGTTCTGCAGGCTCTTCAGATCCACATTCATCCCGGTCCGTTACTGGTGCAGACAGGCAACATGTCCGTGGTATACTGCATCAGCAAACAGGGGAGCACTCATTCCTACCCATTTTGTCGGGAAGCAGTGAGAGTCTGGGTACTGTGCCATTGAGCACAGCCTTGAACTTTCGTCTGTTCATGTTCCAGGTACCCAAAACATCCTGGCCAACAGTCTCAGCTGATCCAGGTCGAGTGCTCATGAGTGGGAACTTCTGTCCTCTGTGGTTGAAGATCCCTTTGACAGATGGGACCATCCAGAGCTGGACATTTTTTGTGTCCCCATTCAACACAAAACTGTCGCTTTTCTGCTCGCTTGATCGAGGGCCTGGAGTTTTCTGGTGCGACGCGTTGTCCCCCTGTTGGAAGGGGAGGTTCTTGTACACCTTCCCTCCCTTTCCACTCCCACAGAGAGTCCTTCTCAAGCTTCAGTCAGAGGGGGCAGAGATGATCCTCATAGCCCAATATTGGCTGTGTCAGATTTGGCTCCCCCCTGCGGCAGCAACTGACAGTGGAACCTCCAGTACCCTTACCTGTGTGCACTGGCTTGCTTCCCTAGGAACAGGGCACCCTTGTCCACCTCAAGTCCCTGTATGTACATTTGTGGCTCCTACAGACCTAGCTATCGCCCACTTTGGGGTCTTTTCTAGGGTTGCTGATGTTCTGGTGGCTGCCAGAAATTCTTCCACTAGAGCCACCTAAGCCTTGAAGTGGAATTGAGTTTCTCTGTGGGCCCCTACTCTTCACCTGGATCCTTTCACCTGCCCAGTTATCCTGATCCTGGAGCACCTTCTCTCCCTTTCGGACTCCGGCTTGGAGTACTCCTCTCTTAAGGTGCACCTTTCTGCCATCTGTGCCTATCGTATACCTGTAGAGGGCAAGTGTGTTCCTCAGCTCAAGGTGTCCCGCACATTCTTGAGGGGTATCCTGCACTTGAAACCTCTCATCCAGGACCCTGCCCCTCCATGGAACCTTCTTTTCATGCTAGAAAAGCTCACTCTGCCTCCCTTCAAACCAGCCACTTGTTGCGAGCTGCGCTTTCTGTTGTGGAAAGCCCTCTTTTTGGTTGCCATTACTTCTGCTCGGAGGATTTCCGAGCTTCAGGCTCTGATGTGTGAAGAGTCTTATTTGTCTTTTCACAAAGACAGGATGTCTTTGTGTACTAATCCTAAGTTTTTACCTAAGGTGGTGTCTGAGTTCACTTTAAATCAATCATCCACCTGCTAGTTTATTTCCCTGAGTACTTCAATCAGGGGGAGGCCTTAATCTATACTTTGGACATTCATCGAGCACTGAGTTATTATATCCACTGCACCCAAGCCAAGCTGTTCGTAAAACTGACCAGTTTGTTTAATTAGCGCCCAAGAGAGAAGGAGCACCTGTTTCAAAACCGTGTTTGTTGGAGCTATTAAAGGCCACTCCTCCAGAGGTATGGCTACTTCCACTGCTTGTTTTAAAAATGTGTCTGCTGCAGACATCTGTGCAGCTGCCCCTGAGCTCTTTCCACACTTTCATCCGGCACTACAGTCTGGACATCACTTTTAGGCACAGGGCAAATTTTGACCTCTTTCAGGGCCTTCTTTCATGAGTCATATGCTGATGCCAACTGCCTCCTCCTGTCTGCCTTTCCGGACAGTTCTGATACTGCTTAGGACTCAGTCCTACTGGTGTTGCCTGCTGCAACAGCCCCTTTGAAGTAAGACAGTACAGTTACATGAGAACCTATCATAACAATAGATCTTACTTCGAGAGGGCTCTTGCAGTAGGTAATTACAAATAGGACTGACGTTGGCAGTCGGCAGGACCCCACAGAAAAATTTCTAGCTAGCAGTCTCTGGCAAGGGACCGCCCCCACATCAGGTGAGACCAACGTCCAGGAGTCGCGGTATAAAGGGCAGTCCCTCACGCCGCTTCTCAGTTCTTTCCATGCTGAGCTTATGCCAGCACCTCGTGGAAAAGTTCCCTGCTCATCAGGCTCCTTCGTCGGTAGTTTTACCGAGTATTTTAAATTTTTTCTCAGCCTTAGTCAGGTATCCGTCGGTGTATGTCGTCCCCTACACCCTCCGAGCACAAAAACAAGTACGACTCGTGCGGCGCCCAACTCCCACACAAGGACAGCCATTCCCGGTGCCTTTTTTGCCTAGGCCCCGACCATCCGGTGGAGAAGTGCCAGCACTGCCTCAGCTTTACTTGACCACCTGGAGAAGGTGGCAGCAGTCCCTGGAAGCCCACATTTTGAAAAAGAAAATCAGCTCCATGGAGAAAGAACTAAAAAAGCTTCGGCAGGCGTCGACTTCCCCTGAAGGCCATCGCAAGAAAAAGGATAAGGAAAGGCACCGGGACAAGAGCTCCACTTCTACCGCGTCTTCCTTGGGAGTCGCCGTGAAACAGGTAACGTCCCCCCAGGGGACCGCTCCACAAGAGGCTTCTAAGGCGGCATCAGCCCGCCCATCTGGCTTGCTCTCTGGCCCTTCAGGTGCCTCCGGGCTCGTGGAGGCCTCCGCTCCCAGTAAAGCCGTGGTTTCGCGGTCTACTGGTGCGAGTGGCTCCGATAAGCAGACGTCGGCTCCTCCGACCCCCTGCAGGAAGGTCGATGGTCCTTTCGACTCTTGGGGGCGGCACGCGGCCCCCTTTCCGCCCGACCAGGTCGCCCTTCCATCATGGCCTGCCTCCGGCGAAGGGTCCATTAAGTCGGACACCGGCCCCTCCGGCGTCTGCCTGGATCCCGCTGCTAAGCCGCATGTCGGTTCGTCCGATGTCCGCATAGCAGATGAGCCGATGCCGGACCCCTCCCCCACGTCCATCATTCCCGGCTCCCTGCAGCCTTCGCTGCCCTCCAGGGACCCTGAGTCTCCTCAGCTCGACCCCGCGGATTTCTCCCCCCATCCCCAGGTGACGCTGAGGTTTCTAGTCCACCTCCGTCAGACTGTCCACCTTCTGGTCCGACTGATCTGACGTCAGTTTCCTGGACGCCGGCTCTTCAGCCAATGGCTCCGACACCAGTATTGACGATGCCGGATGACATCCAACCCCCCGATGTCACCCTGACACCGGGCCCTCTGTCCCCCGGTTCTTCCACTCCAGAACCGCCCATGGGGCCTTCGGCTGGGCCATCTGCTCAGGCAGATCCCCGGCTCGGTACCGGCCCCCCGTATCTGACACGCCATACCTGGGACCGCAGTATCGGCCCGACATATCTGATACCGCAGTACCGGCTCCCTAATACGATGCGGGCTTCCACCATTAGGTTATGGATATAGTCCTTTGGGTATAGTCATACCAACCCTCTCCTCCTCCTCCTCCGCCCCCTCAGCGCGGTAGACTTGCAGAACTCTGGCCTCCTGGGCTGAGGCAAGGTCAGCTCACAGGGGTGGAAGTAGATGCTCGGCAGCAGTGCCAGTTCCTGTATCCCACAGCACACTCACCCCCACCTCGGACACAGGGCTCAACCCTCTGGGTCAGAGATCAGACATGCTTTCGAAGTTCCCAAGGGGTCTGTTCCTCCCTCGTCAGGAGAGGAATCTACCTCTTCCTATTCTTCTTCTCGGACACCTTGGATATTTCCGTGGTTGTTCGAGCAAGATAACAGACACGCTCTCCATCAAGCCCGGCCAAGGACTCCTTCAAGTCCCTTCGGAATCCTTCAGCATAGAGTGATATAGAAGATCCCGAGTACATAAGTAGCAATCCTTGGAGCCAGACCCCCGTAAAACTAGCTGAGCATCTGGATCTACCGTGACAGCTCCCATTGGTGCCACCTGGATCGAACCATACCGACCTTATTACCACAATATAGAAACAACCGTCGGCATAACTGCCCAGGAAGTCGAACAGGCTATACAGGCTCAGGGTGTTGACTTTAGACTCCACCCTCGTGCTGACTCGGTTGTGGTAGTCCGCTCATGGCGGTCAGCTCAGCAAACATCTTACTCGTCTCCACCTGACAAGGAATCCCGCCTTCTGGACCAGTATGGCAGAAGATTTTGCTTCTTCCAC
Source organism: Neoceratodus forsteri (assembly GCA_016271365.2). Classification (NCBI taxonomy): domain Eukaryota; kingdom Metazoa; phylum Chordata; order Ceratodontiformes; family Ceratodontidae; genus Neoceratodus; species Neoceratodus forsteri. Next base: position 793,758,382 of record CM057449.1, read on the forward strand.
TCTGGGTATGGGGCCTGAACTATGTTGGCCACATGGGGATTACCAGGCGACTCTTAGTGAGGGTCGAAATGGACTCCCTTCGGACTCTCAGATCAAGCAGGAAGTAGCGGCGTCATCATCTGCGTTCAGCCAGTTGGCATTCTTAGTGGAGCCAGCGATACAGTGGACACTGCTGGGAGGACTCAGCTTCGCCATAGGTTTCTGGTCATCGCTCAACAAGTGTCCGTTGGTCCTGGAAGTGCAGTCCGCTGTCAGGCCTTCGGGGTTGGTGCTGTTAGGTGGTGATGTCAGGACATCATCAGCCCACCTGCAGGAAAGGGATAACACCAAGTCGGGCTGTATGTACCATCACATCAATCACAAGCGCTGTCACTTTCGCAGACAGAATCGGCCCAAGCGAGACCATAGGAAAATGGCCACTAAGCGTCGGCTCGCCCCAGCTGCCAAGCCCCCACCCCAAAAAGCAGCGGGAGCTTCAGCTGGGGCTGCCCACCACCCTGACTCTTCCTCCACTACCTCTGGAAGCACTGGAGGACACCGGTAGGAGAGGTTTTCCCTCCACCTTCCGGGCTGAGAGAGGTAACAGTTCATGGTGCTCCAGCTAATCACGAAGGACACTCAATACAGTTTCTGCAAAACACTCGTACCCTCCCCAAGGTTGATGTACTCTCAAGACATCTTCTTCTAGGGACATGGATGTGTTCATCCACTCATTGGGGTATCACCTTGAAATCTTGCGGAAGGTCTTCAAGCTTGCTCCTCCACCCACCAGGTATAACTCAGCTCCGCCCCATGGCGTAGATCTTCCTTACGTTTGGGCTCAGGTTCCTCATAACGCTCTGCGTTTGAGACTGATTCCCTATTTCTTGGTTGCAGTTAAAAATAAATTTTCGAAAAGACTTCATCTTCTATCCCTCGGACTCACGATGGACAAATCGACTCCGTTCGGAGATGCCCATCCGGATAGAAGATGTCTCGGACTGATCCACTCCACATTGTCTACCGTAGGCCTTGACGACCCGACTTAGACCATGCTCATCTTTACCGACCTCGTCTAGAGGCCGTGCTGCCCGGTGCAACTGGGCGTCCGAAGCGTTTCCCCGGTGAAGTCAAGGAGGCCGGTTGCGTATCAGCGGCGAGCTCGCGGATCAACTCAGCGGATAGTAGCCCTCGAAGAGGAGGCGGCCGATATCTTCCTCGGCGCGGCATTATCCCGCTCTCTCTGGGCTCTTCTTACGGCTTTTAAGGCTTTGTCATCCTCTCCACTAAAGGAAGGGCCTACGTCCGCAGGACACATTCTCGGTCCAAAAGAGGACGGGTAATCCCTCGTCGGCCTCTTGGGCGGAAGGTCCCTCTCCCGGGTCGTCGGCCGTCGGCAGTCGACCGTGAACGGCCACGCCTCCAGTGTCCCGTCAGGTCAGTTGACAGCGAGACTCCACCGATAGTGAGATTTTTCTCGACCGTTGGCGACTGTCGCCTTCAGCAGCTGAGATTCCCCTCTCCCGGTTCCCGGGAGAGTTGAGATCCGTGGGCTCGCCTGTGCCTCGGTTCGAGCCCTCGGATGAACCATCCGGGCGAAGGACCCGGTTCGGCCGACACCTCCCGCGCCGACCTCGAAATTCGGGACTCCGGTCGGACCTCTTAATGATCCAGCCGATCCCACCGTCATGGCGGTCGGTCGACACCCTGATGGCGTCACCGCTCGTCTCGTCCTCCTCCTCAGGCGGGGGAAGCCGGCGTAAGTACGTCGGCAGCAGGAACCGCATCTTGCCAGCTCCTCCTGGCGGGGTAAGCCGACCCCCGTCGCCTTCCCGGCCATTAAGTAACTGTCACCGGACGACGACACAACCCCTCGACACATCCGAGGCCTATACCCAGGCGGTTGTTCGGCCCAAACCAGCTGCTCCACCGATTCGGTGGAACCTCCGCCTCCACAGCCACCAACTGGGGGCTCGACCAAGGATTCTCGATCCACTGAAGGGTCTACCCATCGGCTGTCAGTTACCCTCACTCCCGACTCGACCTCAGCAGGTGAAGGTGGCTCAGGCCAGAGCAGCTCTTCGAGGACTCTTCCCGAGTCCGAAGATGATTCCTCCTTTTCTCCAAGCGACTGGACTTGGAGTCCTCCAAGAGTCAGTCAATGGTCGATAGCCCGTCGTCCTTCCTAGGACTGCTTCAGCTTAATCCGAGTCCACCGGATGGAGCTCGAACCACGTTTCAAGCGGGCCAGGTATCCCCTCCATGGAGAATTCTGGACCGAGGATTCTCGACGAGGAGGCCTTTCCGGTGGCGAGCCATAGTGGAGTCCGGCACTGGAGCTTTGGCAGCGCCTGCTTCACTGCCCTGCGCCTTGACCAGGATGGCCAGGAAGTATCATGGTCCCCGGTTCCGCCATCCGGTTTTGGAACACCCCTCTGCTGAGGGTTGAAGTTACCATTTTCTAGCGTTTTCCGGTAGCGCCCGGCGCGCCAGGGATGGACAAACCTCCTGACAAGGAGTCGAAAGTGGACTATGTCGGGCGAAAAAGTCGCTGCGTCCTCTCACAGAAGCCTTCGTCAGGCCAGTTCGGGCGGGCCTCATGGCACATTTTTCTCTCATGCCTGTTGAGCAACCTGGATAAAGTTAAGCCGCCCATCTTCCCCCGATCTGCAGACTACGGTTAAGCAGTGCGGGACCAGAACGCAGGGCAGTGGCCAAACAGCAGCTCCAGACTGCTTTGGATATAGGGACTCATGTGCCAGATCGGTCGGCGGCCGCAGTGGCTGTATGCGTCGGCAGGCTTGGCTGAGGATATCCACCTTTACCGGATACCCAGCACAAGTTGGCGGATGTTCCTTTTTGGGGACTGACCTCTTGACCCTGGGGTGGAAGGTCACCTGCAGAGGATCGAGAAGTCCAATACTACCTTGGACTCGGTCACCTCGCTCAGAAGGACAAAGACGCATAACCACAGCCTAAGCCCTTTCATCCTTCTGTGCACTTGACTGGCGCCCAGCCCAACAACGTCAGGGCCAGCAGGCTCGGCCTGGCATCCCAAACCCAAGCCGCCAGCTTCCTCTAACAGGAGGCAGGGAGAAAAGGCCCAGGAGGTCCTCGTCGGTCCCTCCTCCAAGCCTGCCCAGTGACAGGCTGAGGGTGCGCCCCATTCCGTCACCTTACCCCCTGGGTCCCCGTGGGGAGCGGCTCCAGCACTTCCGTTCTGCCTGGTCCGCTGTTACCACGGACAGGTGGGTCTTGGAGGTGGTGGAAGAGGCCTGCCTCGATTGGAACAGGCAGCCACCCTTCAGGCGTACGCCTCTCGGAAACCGGGATCCCCAGCCTCACTGGCGGCTCGTCGAGCCGACATCGCTCTCCTCCTCCAGAAGGAGGTGATGAGAGGTAGTGGACCCTCCTTCAGACCCAGGGTTTGTGTCCGGTACTTCCTGGTTCCGAACGGACGGGGGCTGGCGCTTCATTCACTACACCTACGACTAAACAAGTTCCTAGGTCTCGAACCTTCAGGATGGTCACTCTGGCTCAGATAATACCATCCGGAGCGCGCGTGTGGTTCTGCTCTCTGGACTTGCAGGCCGCTTTTTCACGTCCCTATCCGTCCGTCTCACCAGAGATTCCTTCGCTTCAGTAGGAAGGATCCCTCTTGAGTTCAAGCCATGCCCTTAGGCATCTCCAGCTCCCAAGTCTTCACCAAATGTGGCCAGTGAGCATTCCTCATGGGCAAGAGGGGTCGGGTGTACCCTTACCTGGACGACTGGCTGATAGCAGCTCCTCCAGGAAGGAGGCGGGTGGTCAGAGATCTGGCCCTCCAGGTCTGCTCTCAACTGGGCCTCCTTATCCAGCGAGGCCAAGTCAGACTTCGAGCGAAGCAGGTGATTCTATTCACTAGGCGCCCAGCTCGACTCTCTTGAGCCAGAGCCACGGCTCCGCGGACAGGGCCGAGGTTCTTTCCTCCTTTGCCCGATCATTTCTGGTTGGGCAATTGCGCCTGCCGGGACTTCCTCGCCTCCTGGGTCTCATGGCGGCCTGCACCAAGCGTGGTCCGTTGGGCCCGCTGGAACATCGCTCCCTTCAGTGGGGACTGGCCAGCCAGTGGTCACAACAGCTGCGATCCTTGGACCAACTTAGCCGGTGACACAGGGGATGTGGAGCAGCTCTCAGTGGTGGACCCGTTCCAGATCATTTTCAGGAGGGGCATCCGTTAAATCCGCCCGAGCGGCGGTCTCTCTATCGACCGATGCCTCTCTGATGGGTTGGGTGCCCATCTGGGGAACACCGGGCTCATGGCCTCTGGTCCCCGGGAGTCCCAATGCCACATCAACCTGCTGGAGCTCCGAGCGGTCCGCCTAGCTCTCACCGTCTTTGCTCCGTTCCTCCGGGGTCAAGTGGTCCGAGTCCAGACGGACAATACGACCATATACTATCTAAACCGCCAGAGGCGGGCCGCGCTCCATGCTTCTATGCAAGGAAGCTCTCCGCATTTGGTCACTCGCGCAGCCTGGAGGCGGATCTCTAGCCATTCCGTGGCAGGGCCTCCAACACCAGCCCGATGCCCTGGAGCCGATAGGGGCTGCATCCACTAGTGGTCTCTCCCACCGGAGGTAGTACAGCATCTGTTCTCCCATTGGGGCACACCTCAGGTGGACCTGTTTGCCTCCAGGGAGAACGCGAAGCTGAGTCTGTTCCATGCCCGCCCCCCTCAGCAGGGCTCGCTGCAGGGGGATGCCTTCTCGAGGCAGTGGACCCCGGGCCTCTTTTACGCCCTTTCCCCATTTCCCTTGATCCACAAGGTGCTCTCTCAAGCGAGGGAGGACAAGGCGGTGATTCTGATAGCCCAGACTGGCCTCGCCAGTTCTGGTACCAGATCTCCTCAGTCTCAGCTCCAGGACTCCGCGGCAGCTTCCAGCTCGCCTGGACCTGCTCTCAGTCAATCAGGGAAGGTGTTCCATCCGGACCTTCAATCCCTGCACCTGGCGACCTGGTTCCTGAGCAGCTAGAGTTCAGGCCTTGGGTCTTTCCGGCAGGTCCTCAATGTAGTTGAGGCGTCCCGTGAGTCGACCAGAAAATGCTATGCCTTCAAATGGAAAAGGTTTTCCATTTGGTGTCAGAACAAGGGCTTGGACCCTTCCTCCTGTTCCTTGGCAAGCATCTTGGACTATATGTAGTCCCTTTCTAGTCAGGGCTTGGGTCGGCGACCCTAAGGGTGCCTGGCAGCCATCTCTGCTTACGGGCGGCGGGCGGGAAGCAGTGAAGTGGCGCAGGAGAGATGGTCTGGCGCTTTTTCAAGGCCTTGATCACATTTCCCTCCAGTGGGAACCCCCACCTCCGTGGGATCTACTGCTGGTACTGGCAAAGCTCATGGGCAAGCCATTCGAACCTATGCACAGGTGTGCTCTCTCTCACCTGTCGTGAAGACGCCTTCTTGGTGGCTATCCGTCAGCCAGAAGGATGGGAGGCTCAGGCGCTTCCATCGAGTCTCCTTACCTGGTCTTCCACAGGGACAAGGTTGTCCTCACTCCCACCAATTCCTTCCGAAGGTGGTGTCAGGTGTTGACTCTGCCGGTGTTCTACCCCAATCACACCTCGAGGCGAATAAGAAACCATACTCTGGACCTAGAAGGCGCTCACTTATTATAAGGGCGCCGTCTGAAATTCGGGGAGAGGTTCGCCAGCTGTTTGTCACCTACGCTGAAGCCGCATCTGGCAGACCTGCAGCCAAGCGGACGATAAGCAGGTGGGTAACCTCCTGCATAGATCTCTGCTATAAGTTGGCGGGCATGGAGCCTCCCAGAGGATAAGAGCTCATTCTACCGCCATACTGCTGCAACAGTGCTGCTTCAGGGACGTCCCTATCCAGAAATCTGCAGGCTGCTACCTGAAGTCAGCAACACCTTCATTACCCATTACCACATCGACCTTGAGTCAGCGGGATGCTGGTTTGGGGCCTCGGTTCTCAGTCTCTCTTCCCAAGTAAGTACTGGGGTGTGCGTCTTGCCTCCCTCCTCCGGAGAACTGCTAGGAGTCTGCCAATGAGTGTGGATGAACAACATATCCATGTCCTAGAAATACAGGTTACTACCTGTAACAGGAGTTCTAGGAATGGTATATGTTGTTCATCCTACGACTCCCACCATTTCTCCGGCCCGGCCTTTAACCTGAGCTTCCAGCGGGGCCAGATCTGGCGTCATGGGGCGGAGCCGAGTTATACCACCCGGGTGGGTGGAAGGAGCAAGCTTGAAGACCTTCCGGCAAGATTTAAAGCGGCAAGGATACCTGCCAATGAGTGTGGAGGAACAACATATACCATTCCTAGAACTCCTGTTACAGGTGAGTAACCTGTATTTCTGGTCCAGGAAGAAATTTCAGCACTTTTGCTGAAAGAGGCGATAGAACTTGTCCCCCTTCCCTTGCAAGGAATGGGTTACTATTCCCACTTCTTCCTGGTCCCGAAGAAGACAGGAGATGTAAGACCTATTCTAGATCTCAGTTCCCTAAACCTTTTTGTGGAGTACAAGAGGTTCAGGATGCTCTCACTGCAGAGCCTTCTGCCCCTCTTCCACTTTGGCCAGTGGCAGTGCGCTCTGGATATGCAGGACGCTTACCTGCACATAGCTATTCGCCCGTCTCACCGCAAATACCTTCGTTTTGCTTTCCAGGGGGACCACTACCAGTTCAAGGCACTTCCATTTGGCTTCTCTTGGGCCCCTCGAGTATTTACCAAATGCCTTGCGGTGGTGGCGGCCTACCTGCGTACCCGGGGGGTACAGGTTTTCCCGTACCTGGACGATTGACTCCCGGCGGCCCCGTTCAGGGAGGAACTCCTGCACTGCCTCTCCCTCACCCAGCAGGTCTTTGCCTGTCTGGGTATTACCATCAGCCATTCCAAGTCTCACTTGATCCCATCCCAGAGGCTTCAGTTTATTGGGGTGATACTGGACATGACCCTAGGCAGGGCCTTTCTGCCTCCGTACAGGGCGGCCACACTCCGGACTCAGATAAGCCTGTTGTCCGGCCACAGACGGGTCAGTGCAAGGTCAGGTATTCGCCTCCTCGGGCTTATGGCGGCTGCTATCCCGACAGTCCCTCACGCTCAGCTCCACATGAGGGTCTCTCAGTGGACGCTACGCTCTCAATGGGATCAGTTGGTAGACGACTTGGACCACTTGGTCGTAGTCTCCACTCCCATGATTCGAGACTTACATTGGTGGATGATTTGAGAGAACCTTCTTCGGGGAGTTCCATTTTTCCTTCCTCCTCCTCCCTCCCAGACTCTGACCACAGATGCCTCGGGCGAAGGTTGGGGAGCCCATCTCAGTCCACATCGGACCCAGGGCTCTTGGTCCAAGCTCGAGCAATCACTGCACATCAGTGTGCTCGACCTTTGGGCAGTGCTCTACGCTCTCCAGGCCCTCCACCTGCATCTTCTTCCAGGCCATCTAGCCGTCCAGACGGATAATATGTGTGTGGTATGGTACATCAACAAACAGGGCGGGACTCTGTTCTACCCTGTCTGCAGGGAAGTGATGAGAGTCTGGGATTGGGCAGCACAGCACGACCTTCACCTCACAGCAATTCATGTTCCGGGGGTCAAGAACTCCTTAGCAGACAAACTAAGTCGCTCATCTGCTCAAGCTCACGAGTGGGAGCTGGATCAGGGGGTCCTAGACGATATCTTCCTACGTTGGGGAACACCTCAGGTGGACCTATTCGCTTCACCGCTAAACGCAAAGCTTCTCGACTTCTGCACACTCGTTCAAGAGCAAGGCATGTTCTGGAGAGATGCTCTGTCTCTAGATTGGAGGGACAGATTCGTCTATGCCTCCCCGATTCCTCTGATCCTGTGTGTCTTGCAGAAACTAGGTTCAGAAGGAGCATGAATGATTCTGATTGCTCCTTTCTGGCCCAGGCAAGTTTGGTTCTCTCCTCTGCAACAATACTCAGAGGAGCCTCCTCTTCCTCTTCTGCTGTCACGGATTCTGTTGACCCAGGATCAGGAGACCCTGGTTCATCCAGGTCTCAAGTCCCTTCAACTGCATGCGTGGCTCCTGCAGACATAGCTCAAGCCCACTTTGGGGTTTCTCCTCAGGTAGCTAAGATCTTGGTGGAGGCTAGGAAGCCCTCCACTAGAGCTACTTATGCCGTAAAGTGGAAATGGTTCTCAATCTGGGCTGCTTCAAAAGGCTTCAAGCCTTTCTCTTGCTCAGTTGGGTGACTGCTGGAGTACCTGCATCACCTCTTCGACCTGGGTCTTAGTCACTTGTCCCTGAAGGTAAACATGGCGGCCATTTCGGCCTACCATCTTCCCTTCACAGATAGGATGTTTGCTCAACTGGAAGTCTCTAAGACTTTCCTCAAAGGGGTTCTTCATTTGAGACCCCCTAACCGAGTTCCTGCCCCTCCTTGGGATTTGAACTTCGTCCTTGAGAAACTTACTTTGCCTCCTTTTGAACCGGTGGCCTCAGCAGACATGAAGTTCCTTTCATGGAAGATGCTCTTCCTAGTGGCCATTACCTCTGCTTGGAGGATTTCCGAGCTCCAGGCCCTGATGTGTAAAATCCCGTAATTGATTTTTCACAAGGAACGTGTGGCTCTGCGCACCAATCCTAAGTTTCTCCCCAAGGTGGTAGCAGAATCTACATTGAACCAGTCCATAGAATTACCCGCCTTCTTTATGCAGTACTCCAATCAGGGGGAGTATCTACTTCACACTATGGACGTTCACCTCATCCTGAGATACTACACTAACAGAACAAAGCATCTCAGAAAGACTGATCAACTTTTTGTCTCTTTTGCCCCCAAAAGAGAAGGCAATGCTGTTTCCAAGCAATGCCTGTCTAAATGGTTGGCTCGTTGCATCACCTTCTGTTATGAAAAGTACAACAAGACCCTTCCTTGTCAAATAAGAGGTCACTCCACCAGAGGGTTCGCTGCCTCTGCGGCATGTTTCAAGAATGTGTCAGCGGCCGACATTTGTGCTGCTGCTACTTGGACTTCTGTCCATATATTTACAAAACATTACAATTTGGATATTGCCTCTCGCCGTAGAGCAGGCTTCGGGCTCGCTGTTCTGCAAGGCGTTTTCTCTTAAGGCCTTCACAGCTAGAGGATCTGCTTTGAGTAGATTTCCTCCTCCCGTGTGCTTCTTCTTGTTCCAGACTGCTTGGGACTCAGTCCTATATGTAATTACCTGCGAAACCCTCTCTGAGTAAGATAGTACAGTTAAATGAAATTACCGTAACAGTAGATCTTCGAAGGCTCTTCACAGTAAATATCTCCACTCTCCGTCCCTCTAAGCTTTTTCAGCTCCTTTTCCAGTGAGGGAAATATCAGCTTCTCTCTCGTCCGGTTTCTCGTGGCCTGTGGCGGGAAAGAAATGGAAGGCAGGCGTGAGGGACTGCCCTTTAATACCGTCTCCTGGCGCCAGTCACCTGACGTGGGGTGGTTCCTCGCCAGAGACTGCTAGCTAGAAATTTTTCCATGGGGTCCTGCCGCCTGCTGCTGTCAGTCCTATATGTAATTACCTACTTCAAGAGCCTCTCACGAAGAGCTACTGCTACGGTAAGTTCTTTACGTAACTGTACTATCTTTGAGAGGAGCTCTTGCAGCAGGTGCTGCTTTCCCTCCCTCCTTTCCCGTTAGTTTCTTCTCCTGCATACATCTTCTGCCTATGCCGTCTCTCAGCTCTGTGGAACTGCCTCAGTTCTCCTTTTCACCACCTGTTTGGAATCTCTGGCAGGGGAACTGAGGTAGATGTGGGGAACTGTCCCCTTTTATAGGATAGGTGGACGTCAGCGTGCTGAGATCAGTGGGGACAGTCCACTGTGATGGACTGCTAGCTAGAAGTTTTCCATGTGGTCCTGGCACCTGGCAGCTTCAGTCCTACCAGTGTTGCCTACTGCAAGAGATCCTCTCGAGGAACTGTTGTTACGGTAAGTTCTTATGTAACTGTACTGTTTCTTTGACTGGGTGACCAAGGAGGTAGATCAGGGAGGGGCTGTGGATGTGGCCTACTTAGATTTCACCGTGGCCTTGGACACCGTCCCACATAGTAGGTTGGTTAATAAGTTGGGCAGCATGGGAGTGGGCACCGAGGTGGTAAACAGGGTCAGAAACTGGTTGGATGACAGGAAACAGAAGGTGGTGGTAAACGGCGTTCAGTCTAAGGAGAGGTGTGTGACCAGTGGGGTGGAACAGGGATCTGTGTTGGGGCCAGTCCTCTTTAATGTCTTCATAAGTGACATTGCAGAGGGGCTTGATGGGAAGGTATGCCTCTTTGCAGATGACATTAAGATCTGCAACAGGTTGACACTCCGGGGGAATGAGAAAGGCCTAAACATGCTTCTGGAGTGGTCGAGAGTGTGTCAGCTAAGATTTATTTATTTATTGAAATGTTTCACCAGGAAGGCACGCAGAACAACAAGTTGGTCGTCTCCCGGTGCAACCTGGTGGAGGGGGAACTGGGCATATACATTTGATAAAATACATGACAGGCACATACTGGAAACAGGTAATTACAGTAAAGCAGTACGAGTGCAACTATGACAGGGTAGCATAGCAGGATACAGAATACATTTTATGCACTAATTACAAGGAGTATTGCAGATAACAATAAAATGAACAAATAAAGTACCATACATTTATGTAATTACTAGGGGTATTGCAGATGGCAATAAGACGAACAGATACAATACCATTTAATTGCATAGGAGCATCTACTATAAAAAAGAAATGGTCCTGGCTAGTGGGTGGAGTGCAGAAAGAGAGATGGTATTGTTAAGATTGGGGGAAACAGATACAATTAGATGAAGCTTCAGTGCAAAGAAGTACAAAATTATGCATTTGGGGTACAGAAATCCAAGGGAGGAGTACAAGATGGTGGGAGAGGTACTGACGGCCATAGTCGAGACAGGGACCTGGGATTAAGCATATCTGATTACCTAAATGCAACCAGTGTGAGAAGGCTATGGGGAGAGCCAGTGAGATGATAGGATGCATAGGGAGATGTATCACCAGCAGAAAAAAGGAGGTGGTTATGCCACTGTATAGATCACTAGTGAGACCTCATCTGGAGTACTGTGTCCAGTTCTGGAGGCCGCATCTCTGGAAGGACATAAACAAAATAGAGGCAGTCCAGAGAAGGGCAACAAAAATAGTGCAAGGACTGCACCAAAAGTCTTATGAGGAAAGACTAGAGGACTCCAATATGTATTCCCTGGAGGAGAGGAGGGGGAGGGGGGAAATGACAGAGAAATTCAAGTACCTCAGGGTTATAAACAAGGTGCAGGAGGGTAGCATCTTTCAGAAAAGAAGGTGTACAAAAACAAAGGGGCATGATATGAGGCTAGAGGGGCGGTAGGCTCAGGGGCAATGTGAGGAAGTACTTTTTCACAGAAAGAGTAGTGGATGCTCGGAACAGCCTCCCTGCAGAGGTGGTGGGGTCAAAAATGGTAGGGGAATTCAAGAAGATGGGATAGACATAAGAGTACTCTTGCACTACGGAAGAGAGGGTAAGCCGCAGATCAACTGTGGTCTGCGGTACTGCATTAGGTAGGGAAAAAGGGCAGACTGGGTGGGCCGCATGGTCCTCATCTGCCGTCACCTTCTATGTTTCTATGCTTCTATTCCACTTTTCCGTCATCCTCTCCATGGAGAATTATTTTCTCATTTCCCTCCTAAATTTCCTTCCTGCCAGCTTATAGTTGTGGCCTTTTGTGATGGATTCCTTGCTAAGCTTCAACATAAGCTGGCTGTCCACCCTTGTTATACTTTTCAGATACGTGAAGGTTTTAATCATGCCTCCCATTTCTCTCCTGGACTCTGCTGAATACATATTAAGGTCAGTCACTCTTTACTCTGAAGTCTTTCCCTACTGGCCATGAATCATTTTAGTTGCTTCCATTTAGATCAACTCCAAGCAGCCCTTGTCCTCTTTTAAGTGAGGATTCAGGAATGGTGCACAGTACTCTAGGTGCGGTGTAACCAAGGACTTGTACAGGGGCAGGGATCTCCTCCTTCCATCCGTTTGAGAAGCCCTGCCTATGCAACCCAGCATCCTGCTTGCTTTCCTATATACCTTGTTACACTGGGTTGCAGTCTTGAGACTGTTGCTAATTATAACTCTCAGGTCTGTCTTTTCTGAGGTCTGATCCAGTGGACCCCCAGTGCAATAGTTGGTCCTCAGATTCCTACTCCCCAAGTGCGTAACCTTCCACTTTCTGGCACTGAATTTCAGTTGCCAAGTCTTAAACTATCTTGCCAGTTCCATCAGGTATCTTTTCTGTATTGTTCCATGTTGTTAATGGGGAAGGTAAGTTAATATATGGGTAATGTGCTTCCCCACTGGGGTAGTGGTGCAGCCCAAAGCTATAACCTTAGCATAGAACCCTAGGGATGTGAGCATTCTGCATATAGCAGCTGTCTCAGTTTCAGCTGCACCACTGGAGGGGTAGCAACATAGATAGAGCTCTCTGGAAGATTTGTTGATTTAATTGTTTGTTATGTTTGTTTAAGATTCTGTGACTGCTGAGCAGGTTGGTGCATCCTGATGACAGGGAGCACCCCAAATTTAGAAATTGTTCCTGTTAAGCTGAGGTTTTCAGATTGACTAACCTGCTGGCTAACTTCCGTTCAGTGCCTAAATGGAGACCACTGGTCTTTTTATGTTGCTTGCAGACATGTGCAATAAACATAGTGCCATCATCCGAGTTTTCGGAGGTGTGGTACCCGTCTTCCAATGCAGTCAGTGTGTTTGCAGGCACGGCCCCAGTTCCCCAATCACTGCTGCAGCTGTCTATGACAGCAGTTGAAAATGCAGTGGCATACAGTTGAAAGGGAGAGCTCCGCTTCAGTAAGCAGAGCCCCCCCTCAAACACACATGCTCACGGACGCACACTGCATGCTCATGCTCCTTCCCCTCCCCACACTGTATGGCCCGGAGGGTGCCCAATCCCCTCGGCTCCACCTCCCGGTAAAGCATCCAGGTGCCACGCTGGGAGCCCACCCCAGCGTGGCAGAGATAAAGTGCCCAATCCCCATTGGCTCTAGCCCCAACAGCCTTCCAGCTGCTGCAGCTGAGACCCACCAACATGGCAAGCGTCCCTCATAGTTTTAGTCCTCGAGTCTTATTAAAAAAAACAAAAAAAAGCGTAAATACAAAACTGGCGCTCGGCGTTCTCCCTGCCCCTCCACAACCCACACCCACCCACTGCGCACCCTGCCTCCCACACCCCTCACCCCATACTTACCTCTGGAGCTCGGCGACGATCTTGATTGGACCGGGAACACGCTCTGCACTCTTCAGCCGACGCATGAACTGAGGAAGTGCCGGTAAGCTGTATAATGGGATAGATAGGTTTTCAACTTTGTTGCATATCTCAGGCATTTTTGGGAATTTTGGCCCAAATTTTCAACATGGGTTTTTGGGACCCCTCCTCATGAATTCTTGCACTGTCATGGCGTTAATCGGCCCGAAGGGTGAATTCGCATGTCACTGCGTGAAATCACCTTTCGGGACTGATTAATGAAATGACACTGCCAGTGTTCATAAGGTGGGCTCTCAAAAAGTCTATGTTGAAAATTTGGTGAAAAAATTCTTAAAAATGACTGTTTTACAAGCGTGCGTTGCACAGTTCCTACGCACACTCGTAAGTTCGCGAATTTTCAATATTTTCACTCCAGATTTTAAACATTACCATTTTACCACACCTCCTTTTGAGCAGTACAGCTGTCATTTTTCACATCTCACCCAAAATGCGTTTCCGCCCATGCTTAGCGCACAAAGGCGCGGTCGGTTATCTTGAAATCAATGTATGGGACACATTAAGAAAATCACAGTGACACTGTTCATGAGCAGAGTCTTAAAATGGCTATGTTGAAAATTTGGTGGAAAAATTCCTAAAATGACTATTTTATTTAGCTGCATGCTATGCAGTTCTACGTAAGTTCGTGAATTTTCAATATTTTCACTCCAGATTTTCAACATTGCCATTTTAGCACACCTCCCTATGAGCAGTACAGCTGTCATTTTTCACATATCACCCAAAATGTGTTTCTGTGCATGTAGTGCACAATGGCGGGTTCGGTGTGTGCAGTCAATGTTTGGGACAGATTAAGAAAATCACAGTGACACTGTTCATGAGCAGAGATCTTAAAATGGCTATGTTGAAAATTTGGTGAAAAAATTTCCTTCAGACGTTCTGCAGTATTACTAATGAAGACATTGAGCAGAACTAGCCCCAGAACCGATCCCTGCAGCACCCCACTGGTTGCCCCCTCTCCCTAGACTGCACACCATTTACCACCACTCTCTGCCTCCTGTCTGTTAGCCAGTTTCTAACCCAGTTTACCACCCTTTCCCCCATGCCCAGCCTACCCAGCTAGTTTATCAGTCTCCTATATGGGATGGTGCCAAAGGCTTTGCTGAAATCAAGGTAGCGTTGTCACTGCCCCACCCTGATTCACTTCCTTTGTCACCCAGTCAAAGAATCAACCAGATTTATCTGACATGATGTCCCCACTGTGAATCCATGTTGTCTATGGTCCTGGGCTCCGATGGCATCTAGATGCCCCACTATCCTTTCTTTAAGCAGTGTCTCCGTGATCTTCCCACTACTGAGGTGAGGCTGAGCGGCCTATTGTTCCTGCCTCCTCCCTGCTGCCGGACTTGTGTAGAGGGACCACACGTGCCCTCCTCCAGTTCACTCATGTTGAATGACTCCGTGAACATAGCTGTCAGAGGTACTGCTGTCTCCCTTCGCAGTTCTGTTAATATCCTTGGGCGTATGCCATCTGGTTCCATCACTTTGTCCACCTTCAATTTAGTGAGCTCCTGCACGACTCTTTTGCATTTGAATGGACTATTGTCCACCTCTTTCCCCCCCTTGGCAACTGCTGTACTGCTGTGGCCCTTGCCCCTCCCACTCTTCTCTGAATACTGAACAGAAAGACACAGTGGATGTCTTGGGAGGAAGGCATGGAACTATCACTTCCAAATGCCTAAACAGCACATACAAGCAAGCAACATTCGGCATTGACAAATGCTTGTTTTGTTGGTTTTGTTACCACAGAGCTGCATAATCAAGTTTTATAGGTTGGTGCATCAGGTAAGTAAGAGTACCTTACTGTGCTTTGGAGAGGGACCTAGCCAGATAGTTAGGTGGTAGGATATTACTGCTTGGGCCCCCCCGCCCCCCGTGTCTATCCCTCTCTAATTCTAATGCTTTGTAATTTTATACCATTCGCAGTGTGAAGGCTGTTTGTGGAGTGTAACCAGGAGACATTTCAGTTAGATGGAGACTACTGTGCTGCCTTACGTGTTAGAGAATATACTTACTGTGCTGCCTTGTCCCCACATGTAGTGCCAGGAGTGGTTACTTTGAGACTGTGCTTACTGTGTTGACTTGCCCCCCCCACCACATGTATGTAGTTTCACCCCACGTAGTGCCAGAAGTGGTTACTTAGGCATGCTGGGACTGTAGGGAACTGTGCAGTACTGTTTTCCTTCCATTCAACCTTTGCCTCTCAGTGCCTCCCTCCTAATTTTGTCTCTTGGCACCATCTGTTCTGTGGTCGGAGACATAGCACTTCCCACCATTTCCTAGGCAAGGAGCCGGTCACAGCATTGGTGATAGTTTGCTCTCTGTGTTTGAACTGGATCTTAGACACCTCCCTGGTTTCCAGAGAAATTTTCGTTCCCTGGTTGCCTAGTGGTAATGTGGTTTGCTATTTTTTTTTTTGTTTGGAGGACCATCTGGTCCATGGTCGTGGAAGTAGAGGGGCACTTTGCACCATTGCCTTGACTCTCTACAGTTCAACCACTCTTCATGGTTTGCCTGCACTGGATTCCAGCCAGTAAGCACCTGCTTCTGTCTCAGCACTTCGCCTGCTGGCAATGATTGTCACTCGCTTCACAAGTGGTAAAGGGTTGCGTGCCGGCATGGCAGACTTATGTGCACATCTAGATGCACACGTCTGGCTACACATGATCACATCATGATGTTGGAACATTCGCTCACATGGGCTGCTTACTCCTCATTTCCTATGCGGTCGATGGAGGCACCAGCATGCTCTGCAGGCAGAACAAAATAGCTCTCACAGTAGGAAGTAGAAGTAGGAAGGCAGTGAGTGTATGGTTCCTTGTTACTAGGATGCAAGGACTGGAGGAGGCTGTTTGTTTCCTTTGCTTTAGACAAGATGGCTAAAATTCAGTTACTGGAGGAGGCTGTTTCCCTGATTTAGACTTGCTATAGTTTTTGTTTCTGTTGGATTGTGTTTATCTCCCTTAAAGGGATTACTGTTACATGGATCCACACTGCTGCCCTTTATTCCTCCTTGTGCCTTTTTTGCCAAGGTAACTGGTATAGGAGGCTGAGTTGCAAAGATATTCATTTTGCTAGTTCCTTGTGCTACTCCCGAGGTCATGTAGTTTGGCTCTAGGAGGGACTGAGTTTGGAAGCAAGCCTTCTCTAATTTGATTGAAAGTAGTGCTTTTCTGGCAGGGAACAGTACTTACATATTTGCACAATCAGACATATCCCTGGCACCATGGCTTATCACAGACACACTGGGCTCGATTCTGAAAACCCTGAGATTGATGCTAGGTGCCTGTACCAGACAGAAATAGTGCAAGTGGCACCCTGAGTCCAGTACTGCCCCAAACTATTCACAAAGCAGCTTGTGTCAACCACAGGCTGCCTGCCCTAAATGGGGCTTGTGCTGCCGGTGCGCCCAAAATAGGCTAGGATCTGGTGCTAGGGGGCATGTGACATATGCAAGTTGCTATATCCCCGTAAATGGGATACACTAAACCCCTCCAGAGGACAATTTTCTAAGTACCCTTAATGGTGCTTAGAACAATTTCCTCTGGAGGAGTATAGCTGGTTGCGGCAATGTGCCATGGTCCCCAAACACGCAATAAACTTGCCCCCATATGCCCATAATGCCCTTTAATATTGAAACTACCCTAGTGGTCTAGCGGTCCCTCCCCTCACCCCAGTATGCTTGTAGATGTGCATTCCATCATTAGTTTACCCTTGTGGTCTAGCGGTCCCTCACACTGCCCCGATATGCCCCTTGATGTGCTTTCATACATTGCCCCCACTCCCTGTTCCCCGATGCTGCCCCTAGTATAATTAAGAAACACTCCCCATCCTGACCCTATTATAATGAATAACCCCCTGATCCCTGATGCTGCCCTTAGGATAATTAAGAAACATCCCCGATGCTGCCCCTGTTATAATGAATAACCCCATAATCCCCGATGCAACCCCATTAATAATGAACAACATGCCCCCCCATGGTGGTATTGTGCCCCCCCACTCCCCTGCCCCAGCAGGTAGTGTCCACCCCCTCTTCCCCCATCCCGAAAAACAGCCGGTGCCCAGCACAGCCCACCTCCATGTCCGGCGCTCGACTGAACTGTCAGAACTCATACTGTACAGTGTATGCACTCATTGATAGAAAATTTTGTCAGTGAGCACGTACACTGGTACAGTACACGCCCTGACAGTTTAGTCAGCGCCTGGACGTGGAGTTGAGGTGAGTTGTGCTGGGCACCGACTGTCTTGTGGATGGGGGTGGCACTTGCTTGCTTGGTGGGGGCCACTGTACCACCACAAGGGGGGTCATGTCTATTCATTAATGGGGCTGCATCGATCGAGGAGTTATTCATTATAAAAGCAGCATCGAGGATCAGGGGCGTTTCTGAATTATACTAGGACCAGTATTGGGGATCGGGGGTTATTCATTATAATAGGGGTGGCATTGGGGATTGGGGGGTGTTTCTGAATCATACTAGGGGCAGCATCGGGGAATGGGGAGGGGAACAATTCATGAATTAACTAATATGGGCTGCATCGGGGATCGGGGAATGGGGGTATTTTATTATTTATATATCCGGGCAGCAGTGGGGATTGGTGAGGCGGAACGCTTGCCCTGGCACATGGAGCCTGTGGCACACCCTTCCATGTGCCAGGTGTTTGCTGCATGGGTGAGGATGCCACAGGTGTGAAGACTTAGGTGCCAGGACCCCTTCTATACCGGAATCTGGTACAGGATCCCTGGCGCACCGGGCTGTGGTGCAAGCTGCTGTTTACCACAGCTTGCACTGATCTAAGCCCCTTTAGAGAATCAGGCCCATTATCTTTAAGAGATGTAAGACTTGCTGCAGAACCATGAGCCCCATCACATATGGGATCATACCGTCTTCCCTGTGTAACACAATCCAACTTTTATTTCAGTCTCACCCAGTGGGATCCTCAAGTTGGGGAGAGGGGTGCACCTGTGGTCTGGCAGTGGTAAAGCTGTGTCACACAAATCCATAATGAATCTTTTACACAAGACAATAAATGCTGATGGTCCATAGGCCGTATCTTTGGAGACACCCAAACCTGAAACTGCCCCCTTAGATGGGGGTGGGGGGCAGTACTGGCATATCTAGGTGCACCAGAGCAGAATGGCCCTTCTCAGCCAGAATGGCAGGTGACCCCCAGCCATGAAGGACCAGAGAAGGATGCAGGGGGTCTGTACAGCATCCTGATTTGGTGATCTTCCCATTTAATAGGGAAGCGTGTCCCCATGAGGGAGAGTGGAGTGGACAGCCCAGTACTGTAGGTTCCAGTCTTACGTGGATTTAAAGTTGCTGCCGTGTTGTATAATTGAGGTTTGTAGAATGTTATTATGGGATGCACAGAGCATAGAAATTGGAGATATGATCCTCATTTTGTCCATGTCAGTCTCTGAGTCAAACTATTTGCAGGGTGCTGGTCACAGACGAGTCTGAGAGCAGTGTCTGTGGTTCTTCTCCATACTTTCTAAAGGCTGTGAAGGTCTGCAAGTTGTTCATGTCAAGCCAGTGGACCTGCAACGAGAATGGCATCAATCTGTGAATGAAATAAATTTTCTTTCATTGTCTTCAGGGTCTCTTGTTCCTGGAGTTTAGATAAAGGTGACCTATGGGGGAGGAGGGGTGTCTGTGCTGCTACAAGATGCCTAAAACTGAAATGTTCCATTTGTGTAACCTAGGAGTTTTTTTTCCTTGACCTAGAACTGGATGGGATCCTGCTGGGCTTCCAAGACAGTTGCCAGTTGTCTAAGCAGCAGCACACAGCATACAGGGGTGGGAGTTTGGCCACCTCAGGCAGTTGAAGGGCGGATGTCAGCCTTTTTGGACCTCTGGTAAACAGAGATGCGGAAGGACTAGTTCTGAGGTGATGAGAAACAGTAAACAAGATGTTATTTTGCTTGCAGTGGCAGTACAGGCAGGAAAGACAGGTTTTCTCCATGTCTGTACATGATCACTTCAGTCCCTCCTCTTCCTTGGCAGAAGGCTGCAGAACTTGTTGCCAGCAATAGGACAACAGGGGGATTGCGGAAGCCCAGGTTCTTTTGGGCTCCAGACAATCCTGGTCTTACAGCGTGCAAGAGGATTGGTTAAACTCTCGAAGGTCAGCATAGTTATCCTTCTGGCAGTAGTCTGTACCGCCCATCCTTTGGACAGTCCAGTTGAAGGATCCATTGAGTGGGAAGTTCTCATCTTTACTCCATTCCGCCAGCTGCTCCAGAAATCCTGGAGGTCTGTGTTCAGAAACATCCTTTCCTTTTCACTATTGATCATCCTTCATTTAGACAACGGTACCATGAGTGTTGTGGGAATTTCCGATTATGCTAGGAGCTAGACGTATTTCTGTTCCTGGACTGTGCCCTCTCCAGGGTACTGTTGGTGCAGTGATGTCTATGTTAATGTCCTTGGAGGGCCGGGACTTGTGGGGTTTCATATTCCAGAGTGAGAAGACCTCTCTGGTTCCCGTTGCAGCAGTGATGATCCTTGGAACTGGGCTTCCTGCAGTCAAGCAGAAGATATTCTAGCCACAATCAAATGGAAGTGCAGGAGAATCTGGAATGGAGATCAAGACATCATTTTCTGCTCACAAGCTGCTCCGAGTGTTGGGGTCTGATGTTCGCAGCAATGGAACTGGCTTTTTAAGCCAGTTTTCTGTGCAGGTCTGCTGTGGGACGGTTCCCTAGTTTGTTTTCACAGCAGGATTTCAAGCCTATGTGGACTCCAGGTGTCGTCCTGTTGTGAGGCCAATATTACAAGTATGTGCTTGGTGGGAGAACCTCTAAATATTCTCAGGGGTTCTTTTCCTATAGCTCTTTTGGGGCTGAGGTAACAGCTGTTGCCAGCCAGTCCTGCTGGGGAGTAGTCTTGACCAGATTCCAGCATGGGGAATCGGGAGGTCTGGGGATCTGTATCTCCAGATCTATGTGTTGGACCCTGGGAAGTGTATCTAGCCTTAATTCTCTTCTGGGTCTGGTTTGACCTGGCAGTGAAGGCTAGATCAGATGACACTGTTTTTTTCTGTGACAGGCTTGAACAGCCTAGTTAAAGGCTAAACTTGTCCCTGACTGCAGTTCCCCTAACAGGTGACCTACTAGTCAGGGCAGCTGGCTAGGTCAAGAGGCAGTACACCGGGGGAAATGGTTATTGACCCAGGAGGTGTTCACTCTGCTGTGCTGGTTGATCTCCAATCAGTCACTTGTGTTAGAGAGATGCCACCAGTGTTGATGTCCTTTCAAACAACCTAGGTACCTGGATGGGGTGCAGAGGCAGTCCCTCTATTCCATCTGATGCCCAGGGTGCTGCACCTTACTAGTCGGGTGAAAATGTTCTCTCTTGATAGCTTGGAGTGGATACAAAGGCTGTGGTTTCCACATCTGGTCATTTTTGCTTTCCAACCACAGAGACAACTCAGTCTGTAGCCGGGCTGGCTAAGAGGAGAACCTCCAGAAGCATGATTTTTTCCAGGAGGGTGCTAGACACCCAGAGTGCTCCTTGTTGGTGGCCTCTTCGTGGGACTATGCTTGAATAAGAAAAAGCTGAGACCAGAGCATATGGGTGCTCAGTCCATCAGTGTGCTAAGTCCGTCAAGGTTTCATTACTGCACATGTTACGGTTGTCGCAGGCAGGAGCAGACAAGATCTAGCTCTGAGCATCCCACAGGTTCAGGTGTTCACTGTCTGTGTAGTGTCAGGCCTGTCTGTGGGATTCCATTGAAAGCCAGCAAAGACATCTTTCCTTTTTCTTAGTGCATGCTGCAGAACTTGCTCTGTAGTGGTTTTCGTGCTCAGTGGAACCTTAGCTGGGTATTGTATGATCTACAGTATGCAGGGTCCCATTTCACATGATTTTCTCATTGGTGATGGTTAATTTTTTGTTGTTTGAGGTGTTTCTTCTGTTGGTGATTGCTTGTGCAGGAGACACAGAAACATAAGCATAGACTTTGTTGGAAGAAAAGGACTTTTTTCCCCACCCAGTCTGCCCAGATAGTCCCTGACTTATCTGAAAATCCCTATTATCCCTGGCTGGGTAACAAAGGGCCTGTGTGGCAAGTTGTACATGACAGGGTGGAAAGGTTGAGCACATCTCTCCGGGGCTCATACTGCCCCAGGGTTGAGAGGACAGAGCTTTTGGGGCAGACTTCCACAACTGATATTGTAGCCCTTAATGTATTTTCAAAGGCCTGCATAATTAATGTCCAGAGATTCGCTGTGGTGCAGGTTAACTGCAGCATTCGGCAAGCGATGGTCGGTGGATGAATTCAGTAGTTGCCCATAAGGGTCACATATGAAACAATATTCGCCCCACCCTATTTTGGATATGTACTGCTTGTTAGAAACCATATGTATTAAGAATCTTCTCCATTAACAACATGGAGCAATACAGAAAAGAGAAATTTCTTTATACTTACTGTAATGTATTTTTCTGGTAGGTCCAACGTAGTCAGTGGGGCCTCTCCCCGGAGCCGTCAGGTCTTCTGCAGAATATTGTCGCGTATAGACATGTATATTGTGTGTGTGTTATATATATATATATATATATATATATATATATATATATGCAATAGGTGTGAGACCAAAAGCCATTGAATAAATCCATTTATTTCCACATATGTGGGATAAATCTAACCACCCTAGATTTATCCCACATATGTGGGATAAATGCAAACTGTCAAAGCTTTTTTGTTCACTTTTGTGACAAACAAATGTGAATAACTTTAAAACGAAAAATGATAGCATAGTACTGTGAGCACGAAAAATGTTCAGGAGAAAAATATCTACAAAATGAGTGGTGTTTCATTTATAGATACCTTCTAGTTTTTTTTATAATTAGCAAAAAACAGCAAAAAATCCTATTTTCTTTTCACTTTTCAGACAAACAAATATAAATAACTTTAAAATGAAAAATGATAACTTGGTACTGTGAGCACGAAAAATGTTCAGCACAAAAATGTCTACAAAATGAGTGGTGTTTCATTCATAGATACCGTTTAGTTTTTTCATAATTAGCAAAAAACAGCATAACATTCAATTTTCTTTTCACTTTTTCGACAAACAAATGTGAATCACTTTAAAACTAAAAAGGTAGCATGATACTGTCACCATGACATTTGTTCAGCAAGAAGTTCTCTACAAAATGAGTGGTGTTTCATTTAATAGCAACCACCCCGCTAGGCGGACATACACCAGGAAAGTTAACCGAAAGTCCCAGAAATTATCATTTAAAAAAAAGAAGATAAACAGTCAAAACCAAATGTTCCCGCACTGATAAGAAGCAACCCTATTGCATAAATGAAATATACGATGGTGAGCTGTCAGATAAATGATTTATCTACACTTGTGCTGTTTGACCTTGGACACCTCACTCGTGGCTTACGCCACTCGTGAAGTTACCCGAGGTCAAACAGCACTTGTGTAGATAAATCATTTATCTGACAGCTCACCATTGTATATCCCATACACACACACACACACACACACACACACACGTATATGTGTGTGTGTGTATATGGGATATGCAGTGGGGACATGTGTGATACCTGATTTATCTACAGTAGTGCTGGGTGACCTTAGGTAACCACATGAGTGAGGTGTCCAAGGTCAAACTGCACAAGTGTAGATAAATAACATATCGCACAAGGCCCCCCACCCATATTCTGTTTATGCAATAGGACAGAATTTTTGTGATTTTGATTTTAGAGTTTTTTTGTTATTTAGAAGTGTGTATGTGTGTGTGTGTGTGTAAAAACTGGTATTTATGAGCCTTTTATCAGCCCAGTTGCTATGGGAGCGGCATTCTGACACTGCTTCAGTGTGGCATTATGGTTCCTGATTGGCGGAATGAGAGCAATTTGAAAAATATTGGAGAAAATGGTGTTTTGCATAACAAGCGCTAAGGGTTATGGAGAGTGGGCGTGGGATGCAGTAACGCTACTGGTGGTTCGCATTTATTAACGAAAAAAATTTAATTGTTTTTGTGTCCACATCCTTGAAGTCCTGGGACAGGGACAGAGTTTTCGGGAGTGAGTATGAGCTGCACAACAACCAGCACGTTTAAAGAGCGAGGGAACAAGACTACTGTTCAGAATTCATAAAAGTGGGCAGTAGAAAAAGAGGTGTTTCTGAAATGTTTAGGTAGGGTTTTTTGGTGAGGTTTTAGGGACGATTAGGTACGAATGGACCCGAGAGGCAGATGGAGACAGATGGAGCAATGGCAGCAGTGGCTACTGCGGTGGTGGTTGCGAGGGGTGGGGAGGACAGAATATTTGGAGGCTAAGCTACTGTGTTTATTTTATTGAAAGGCAAAAAGCTCAGTTTTTGCAAGGCTGGTTCTCAGTTTTGAAATTGTGAAAATGTGCTGAACAGTGGCAGTAGGTACGTAGCGGTGGGAAAGTGAAAATTTACAAGCTGAAAGTAGTGCTGATGGGCGGGCAGTCATGGGGGGAATATGTAACCTAGTAACTGTCTACATAAATGGATAGTGGCGTAGTACCTGTGTATGTAAATGTAAGATTCTATATTCATTCATCTACACGGTTACTCAGATAAATGGATTTACTTCTCTCTATGTCCACACCTATTGCATAAATAAGTATACATAGATATTAAGTTGTGTAGTGATTTCCAGTTGTCAGATACATGCTATGCCCTTTGGTAGGGATTCAGGATTCATTGACTATTTTGGACATTTCGGATACATAAACTTATGGTTGGAGTTGTGAACCAGTAAATCATAAGCGGTAACACCACCTCTCTCTTTCTGCGGGTGATGCCCTTCCCTATGCACCTTAGCATCCCACTAGCTCTCCCCACTGCCTTGTTACACTGTCTGGTCACCTTTAGGTAATCAAATATGATCACTCCCAGGTCCCATTCCTGTCTGGTTGTGGTTAATACTACCACCTCTCTATTTTGTACTCTGCCTCTAGGTTTCTGTGCCCTAGGTGCATGATTTTGTACTTCTCCGCATTGAAACCTAGCTGCCACCCCTTTGACCACTCCTGTAACTTCCTTAGATCACTATTCAGTTTTTTTCACACACACCCTCCCCTCGAGTGTCTACCATATTACAGATTTTAGTGTCATCTGCAAAGAGGGATACCTTCCCTTCTAGTCCCTCTGCAGTGTCTCGAATAAAGACATTGAAGAGAACCTATCCCAGTACTGATTCCTGTGGCGCTCCCCTTGTCACTCTCCCTTCCTCAGCATGAACTCCGTTTATCACCACCCTCTGTCTCCTGCCCCCCAACCAATTTCTCATCCAATTTACCACCTTAGGACCCACTTCTAAGCTTGTCTCCTATGTGGAACGGTGTCAAATGCCTTACTGAAATTTAGGTAGGCCACATCCACCACTCCACTACGATCCAATTCCCATGTCACCTAGTCAAATAAATCCAAGAGATTTGTTTGACATGATCTCACCGCCCCGGTGAATCCATGCTGCCTCGGATCCTGAAGACCACTGGATTCCAGATATTCCGCAATCTTCTCCTTCGGTAGCGAGTCTATTTCTTTCCCCACCACTGAAGTCAGGCTGACTGGCCTGTAGTTGCCAGCCTCCTCTTTGCCTTCACTTTTGTGAAGTGGGACTACATCTGCCCTCCTCCCTGACCTGTATGTACCAGTTAGTACCAACCTTTGAGTTCTCCTCCTTGGGCAGTTCCCCACACATCTAGTGCTTTTCTTCCCAACAGTCACAGTTTCCTTATCAGTCTCCTGAGGGGCATAGAATCCATGGCCTTGCTAAAGTTCAAGTGTAAGAAGTCCAGCCCTTGGCCTTTATCAAAGGCTTGGGGTCACTGTGTTGAAGAAATTCATAATGTCAGCCTGACAGGACCTCCCCTTCACACAGCCGTGCTGCTTGCTGTCCTGGAGTCCATGGGGCTTGAGGACATCAACTAGTAGCTCACTGATTTCACCTCCTCTATCCTGTCCTTGGTGGACTACGGGCTTCCTGTCTATGCTGCGGCTGACAACACTGCTCTCTCCAGTGTGCAGACCTCAATAAACAAGGCCTGTAGACTTCTGACAGGTGCCCATAGCAGAACTCACACATGCCAGCTCTACTCCTCCTCAAATCTACTTTCCTTTGAGGAGTGCCTGCGCTACCACACCTGCATACTGGCCAAAAAAACTCTTCTTGGGCTCTCCCCTCCTAGGGTTACCACGTTCCTAAAACCAGCCTCCTGGACAGTTGCCACCCGAAGCGCAGCCAAGGCCACCTTCCAGTTTCCGAAACTAGAACCTCACTCGCCCAAAGGTCCTTTTATTACAGAGCACTCTCCTGGTTTAACTCTCTCCACCCTCATATCACCAGCATCCCCAAAACTGCCCTCCGGAAACACCTCATGGACACTCAGGTCTGTAGGTGCCCCTGACTGTCCTAGAGACAACACTGTCTCTGGCTCTCTGTATCTGACAATGTCCTCTCGGACTGCCCCCCCCCCCAAGACCATGGTCCTCACCCTCCCCAGGTACCTGCTACATAGTTACACTAGAGCAGACCTATTATACTGCCTTGAGAATGTTTGTCTATTCTGTAATTAATTGCAAACCAATTTTCTTCAATGTATTATCTGAAACTACTGTGTATATTTCTTCTGCTGTACCACACCTGTATTGTCCTTCTTGTCTCTCACTGTCACGTTGTCTACCCTCCATGCGATGAGGTGCCTTTGTAAATGAGTCTCTTGCTCAAAGGTTGTAAATCCGATTTGCAAATAAATAAAATAAAGTCTCAAGGAACTTCCAAACAATGGAAGTCAGGCTAATCGGTCTGCAATTCCCTGGGTCCCCAAGTCCTGACTCTTGTGTGAACAATGATATCTGGGTTCCATTCCCTGGGGTCTACACCCATCTCTATGAAGCAGTGAAAGAGGCCTTCCAGGGGTGCTGCCAGTGCCTACCCAAAAACTCTTTTGAGTGCATGTGGATGCATCCTGTCCAGTCTGAGGACTTGCCTACCTACTGTGCTTTCAATCCCATAAGCACCACTGTCACTTTAATACCATCCATTTCCATGTTTGTTCCCCAACCTACCTGCCACACCCCCACCCACTGTAGAGACTGAACAGAAGTACTCATTCAGAATATCGACTTTTTGCCTGTTTGCCCCCCGTTTCCTTCATTCTCAGTCTCTCTAGTCCACTGTTGTTCTTTCTCCTTTCCCTGACATTTAAAGAAGACATTGCCATTTCCCCTCACCCTTTCCACAGTCTTGAGCTCTGCCTCTGCCTTGGTCATCCTTACTGCCTTGCTTTGTCTTGACAAGGTGGAACTCCCTGCTTGCCTCTGACTATTCAGCCTTCTACACTTTGAAGGCCACCGTTCTTTTCCCTCACTGCTACCCCAGCCTCCTGGAAAACCACGTAGGACTTTTGTGCTTCTTCCTCTTGTCCACATGTTTAAGGCAAATTTTGTTATAGCTAGGATCCCTTCTTTGATGTGCTCCCACTTTAATCTCTGCCCTGACTAGTTGTTTGGTACCCCACAATCCTATCGCTTAGCTCCTCCTCCATTCTTCTGAAGTCAGCCCACTAACACTCCATGACCACTGTTTAGGTCAACTGTCTGTGTAATTTCAGGGCTGCAGTGAACTACACTGTGTTTGTGCACTAGATCCTAGTGGCTCTTTCACTGTTAACCCCCGGATATTGTATTGGTTGATCAGAACTATGTCAAGAATAGTCCTGTCCTTAGGCTGTTCTTCCATTGGCTGAGTTTGGAAGCAGTCCTGGTTGGTGTCTACTGACGCCCGATTCCTGATGCTTCATGCTATTGGAATGCTCCAGTCAGCATCCGCTATGTTGAAGTCTACTAACATGACTACTTCACCTAAAGCTTTGCCTTGATGATCTCTTTATCTAGAGCCCAGCCTACCTCTTCTGTCTGAGTCAGGGGGTTGTAGATCACGCTCAAATAAACAATCCTACCATATCCACTGTAAGCTGTGCGAATAGTGATTCTACGATGCCCCCACCTCCTGCCTCCTTTTCCTCCATGTAATATGCTATATTTATATTTATTTTTATTTTTATTTTTGCAGAGCATTGAATGCTATCTTTGGCTTGTTTAAAAAACCTATTACTATTACAGTAACAGCCTGCATTTTTACTGAGGTATGAGGGATTGCTAATATTTTGAAGTTACCTTATAAGCATATTGTAAATTTACATGAGCATATATTAATAACAGAGTGTTTTAATTAATTTACAGAAAAATAGAGAAAACAGTATATACAAGTCTATATCCCTGTGAACAAGCCCATTTTGTGGGTGAAACATAGGGGACTGTACACAATAAAAAAAGAAATTACATCACAGAGAACTTGTTTTTGAATTTGTCAAGGGCCCCCCCTCTCCATTTTGTACAGTCCTTTTCCTCCATTACTCTAATGCCTTCCCTGATGTACAGTGCAACCCCTCCCCTCCTATCCTCTTTACCCTATCCATCCTAAATAATACATAGTCTGGGACGGTGAGGTCCCAGTCATTGTTGGGTGTAATGCCCACATTTCCTTCATTGCCATTATTTCAGCATTACCATCTGCTACCATTGACTGTAGCACACACATAGAAACATAGATTTTGACGGCAGATAAGGAGCCCCGGCCCACCTAGTCTGCCTGTTTCCCTGCCTACTTAAACTCCAGATCCTAAATGATAAGCAGCTTACCCTCTCTTTCCTATCACTAGGGTTGCTTTTTGTCCATCCTATGCATTCTTGAGTTCACCAATTGTTTTAGCCTCTACGACCTCTGCTGGGAGGCTGTGCCATGCATCCACCACCCTTTCTGTGAAAAAATTCTTCCTCACTTTACCCCTGAGTCTCTCTCCCTCTAGCCTCATATTATGACCCCTTGTTCTTGTACATCTCGTTTTTTTGAAAGATGCTCTCCTCCTGGACTTTGATGATTCTCCTGGGGTTCTTGAATGTCTCTGTCATATCCCCCTCCCCCATTCTTCCCTCTAGGGTATACATATTGAGGTCTTTCAGTCTTTCCTCATATGTTTTCTGGCGCGTTCCTTTCACCATTTTTGTTACACTCCTCTTGACCGCCTCCATTCTGTTAATGTCCATCTGGAGATGCCGTCTCCAGAACTGAACACAGTATTCCAGATGTGGGCTGACCAATTGTCTGTGCAGTGGCATCATCACTTCCTGTTTTCTACTGGTGATACCCCTCCCTATGCACCCTAGCATCCCTCCGGCCCTTCCCACTGCCTTTTCACATTGCTTGGCCACCTTCAGGTTATCCGTTATGTTTACCCCCCAGGTCCCTTTCCAGTTTTGTTGTTGTTAGTACCTCCCCCCCCCCCATTTTGTATTCCTCTCCAGGATTCCTGTGACCCAAATGCATGACTTTGCTCTTTTTTGTATTGAATTTAAGCTGCCACACTCTTGACCACTCCTCCAATGTGCCTAGGTGTCTTCTCATTTTTTCCAGTCGTCTAGAGTGTCTTATCTTATTGCAGATCTTGGTATCATCCGCAAAGAGGCTTACCTTCCCTTTCAACCCCTTCGCAATGTCACTAATTCATTGAAGAGGACTGGCCCCAGAATCGAGGCCTATGGCACCCTACTTTTCACCCCCCCTCTCCTGGGATTGAACTCCATTTACCATCACCCTCTGTCCTGTTGCTCAGCAAATTTTGGACCCAGTGTACCACCTTGGGACCTACTCCCAGACTGTGCGCTTGTTTACTAGCCTCCTGTGTGGGACGGGTGTCAAATGCCTTGATAGAATGTAAGTAGGCCATGTCTGCCACCACTCCCTGATCCACCACCCTGGTTACCCAGTAAAAAAAATCTGTCAGATTTGTTTGACAAGATCTCCCTGTTGTGAATCCATGTTGCCTCAGGTCTTGTAGGTTTGGTAGGCTCCAGGTATGCCACAATCCTTTCCTTTAACATGGATTCCATGATTTTCCCCACCACTGAGGTCAAACTGACCGGCCTGTAATTTTCAGCCTCCACCTTGCTCCCATGTTTGTGCAGTGATACCACATTCGCCCTCCTCCAGTCCTTTGGTACCACTCCCTTCTCTAGTGATTTGTTAAATAGGGCTGTCAGTGGTGCCCCAGTACCTCCCTGAGTTATTTCAGCATTCTGGGGTGCATCCCATCCGGTCCCATTGCCATGTCCACTTTTAGTTTTGAGAGTTCCTTTAGGACTCTCTCCTCCGTGAATGGACTGGTATCCCCCCCCCCCTCCACTGTGTGTGTTTCTACCCCCTAATGTTGGTCCCTCCCCTTCCCCTTCCTTTGTAAATACTGAGCAGAAGTATTCATTTAGAATTTCTGCTTTTTCTAGGTCCCCCTCTGCACATTCCATTCTCCCCCCTTATTCAACCTCACAATTCCTCCATTGATCTTTTTCCTTTCCCCTGATATACCTGAAGAATGTTTTGTCACCTTCTTTTACTGATTTTGCTATCCTTTCTTCAGTTTGTGCCTTCATGCACCTGACTGCCTTCCCCACCTCCTTCGGCTTTGCCTGGTACATTTCTCTGTCTCCCTTTCTCTGTGTTTCCTTGTACTTTCTGAATGCCTGTTGTTTTCCCCTAATCTTTCCTGCCACTTCTTTTGAAAACTGTAGTGTTTTTTTTTTCTTTTTTGCATTGTTCACTAGTTTTGCACAGAGGCCTGTTGTCTCTGCTATGGCTCCTTTAAGTTTCTTACACTGGTCCTCCACTCCCCCCCACCCATTGCCAGGATTCTCCAGAGGTGTTTCCCCATTTTTGCAAAGTCTGCCCTCTTGAAGTCCAGGACCTTTACTTTTGGATGGCTTGACTCAACTACTGTCTTCACCTTAAACCACACTGTATGGTGATCACTGGTCCCTAGATGGCTGCCCACTGATAGATCCATTATTCTGTCACCATTTGTGAGAACCAGGTCTAGTATTGCTCCCTTCTGTGTGGGCTTCTTCACCAACTGTCTGAGACACGCTCCTTCCGCGGCATCCAAGATGTCTCTGCTCCTGGTAGTGGCTGCTGCATATGTGTTCCAGTTAACGTCTGGCATGTTTAGGTCCCCCACCAGCAACACCTCCCCTTTCTGTGCCATTTTTGTGTGTAGTTTCCACTAATACCCTGTCTATTTCTTCCCCCTGTGCTGGAGGTCTGCAGACAACTCCAACGTGGATGGTGGTACCATTTCCCGTCTCTAATGTGACTCATAGAGCCTCTTCTCCTTTCTGTCTTCCTCCTAACTCCATTGCCTTGATTCCCTCTCTGATGTACATAGCCACCCTTCCCCATTTTTTGCCCTCTCTGTCTCTCCTGAAGACTGTGTACCCTGGTATGGTAACAGCCCAGTCATGGTTTGCTGTGTACCATGTTTCAGTGACCATGACAATGTCTAGGTCTTCCTCCACCATCAAGGCTGCTAGGCCTGGAATCTTGTTTCCCAGGCTGCGGGCATTTGTGCATATGGCTTTCCATGTTTTGATGCCCCTGCCTGTACCAGCTCCCCAGTATCCTGATCCCTATGCCTTCCCTCCATGCCTCCCGAGCTATTGCCTCCATTTTTGTTTTCTTTTGTTGCTTCCATGACTGTAGTATCAGCCTGTTTGTCTACCTTTCTCTGGGGGGCATTAGTCCTGCTTAATTCTACCGTTCCACGTGGCTAGTTTAAATGTTCCTTGCTCAACTCTAGTATTTGTCTGTTTGTCTACCTTAACCTGTTGGGGGGGGTGGGCAGTTGATTCTTTCTTGCTTAATTCCGCCACCCCCTTGATTAGTTTAAATGTTTGCCAATGAAACATTTAAACCTCTCACTAAGGATCTCGGTTCCCCCACAGATGGATGCAGGCCGTCCCTCATATAAAAGCCCGCATCTCTCCAGGTGGTCCCTCCAGTCTCCAGTGAAGCCAAATCCCTCAGCTCTGCACCAGCTGTTCAGCCATTCATTGAATCCCCTGATGCAGAGTACCCTGGTCACCCTCATGCTCTAGACAGGTAGCACTTCTGAGAAAGTTACCATGTGTGCCACCTGTTTAAGACCCTTCCCCAACTCTGCGAACTCCCTCTGCGCTGCCCTCACCTCTTCCCCAGCCAGCTCTTTTGTCCTCAGGTGGACAATGACATCTAGCTCACCCTCCCGCCTTGCTGCCCCGGCAATATTTTGGATTTGCTTCTGATCCCTCCAAGTGGTGGCACCAGGTAGGCACCTGACCTCCCTGCTTCCCACCCCAGGACTACCCCACTAGGAGTTGCTTCTTTCTCCCCTGGGGTCCCATGCCATCTCCCGGGGGTCTTCACTGTGGAGGATCCCTGCATCCACCTTGTCCACCACTGCAGGTGTCTCATTGAGACTGTCCAGCCCTGCCAGAACAGCGTAGGAGTTGTGGATTAGAACCTCAGGTTGGATGCACCTCTGCCCCACCTCCCTCAACCTCCCTGAGCCCACCTTTGTCCAACTGCCCCTCATTCCTGGCATCCTTTGAGGCAGCAAGTGTGGATTCGGTGGTCCCTGGGTAGGGGAGGAGACCTCCTGAATCCTAGCCAACTCAGCCTGGAGACGAGCAACCTCCTTGCTTAACCCAGAGAGGTGCCTGCATATGGGGCAGCCCTGCAGTCCCTAGAACATCTCCCTGAAGACTGCCACCCCACAGCCACTATCTTGCACCACTCCCAACATGACTATTGTTGACTTCTCTTGCCCCCTTTTTACTCTGCCTTAATGCAAGAGTGCAGTTCCAAAGGTGTCTAACTTGTGGTTTTATGTGTAGCTGTAAGCTCTACTGCTCTGTCCTGACGCAGGAAGTTGAAATCAGTATCCCAGGTGTACTCCTATAAGGTGGACTAGCCCAGGGAGGGAGGGTAGGCCTAATCCCTGGGATGAGCTGTGAAGAGAAATCAGCTCCTTCAGTGTGAAAGAGAGATCAAACTGCAAAACCTGTAAGAACAAAACAAAATAGTAACAAAACAGTAACTCTGCTTAGCCAAAAGAAGCTTTAATGTTTCTCCTTGCTCTGTCATTTCAAGCAAACCTAGAAGACAAAAAGCACAGGTAAAGCTAGGTCATTTCTGTCAGCAAATTTTCGTCTTCCACCTCAGTTTATATTTATTTATTTATTTCAGGTTCAGATTAATACCTTTGAGCCAAGATGGCTGTTATTCATAGGTCCCAAGTCAGTCATCACAAATAATACTGGACAAACAAAACACATAGTCTAAAATATTACAGGATCCAAGATATGATAAACAGTTTGTTTCCAAGACTGATGGCATTTAAGTTTACCTCCTTCTGTAACTGTTGCCTCCTGTTCTTCTCCTGTTTAGTGGTCAGTACTTCTCTGCGTGTTTTCTTTGATAAACATTTAGCTGAACCTTTCCTGATATCAGTTTTGGTACTCGCTCTCTGCTGTGTGGCTGTACCTTGTATGACTGCCATGATAACCGTAGTTCCCTGATTGCCCCTGCTAGACAGAGGAGGGCTTACTAGGTTTCCCTTAAATGGTCGTATCTCATGGATGACCCTAGTCCCAGCCTCCTTGCTACTGGTTTAACTGCCCTGAGATGAAGGCCTCGGACTTCTGTCACAGTGCTCTTGCTCCCTCCCCAGTGAGAGGATAGCCATCTTTGTCCCACGAAAAGCAAATCCAGTCTCCCAGGGAGCAAAATACCTCATCAGTGCTCTACCATTTCAACCAGTTGTTGAACTGGAAAATTTCCGGCTTCCTAGCCTCCCCTTCCTCCTGTCAACTTTTGAAATGTGAGAACCTCTGACAAGATCATAGTACTAGCCAACCCCTTCAGCCTAGCCATGAGTGCCCTGACACTGTCCTTAACTACTACTAGTAACCTCCATGCCAGATCATTCATTTCCCTCCCCCACTTCCCTAATCAACTCATCTATCCTAGGGAGTACCCCAATCAGCTGTCATCGCAAATCAGTTAGGACATAAAGAGGGAGTAGCAGCAGTGGACAACTTAGGCCACCACTCTAATTTGCTTTGCAGCTGCTATGTTGTGGTCCATGCTACATCCGGTTCAGAGTGGTGTTCTGCAAGCTTGTGGCATACTGGGCAACCTACACTTCTCCACAGTGTATCTTAAAAGAGTGAGGCTGTGCAGATCCTGCAACTAAGTAATTCCGCCCCAGAGCCTCCCCATCTGAATATTGCTCGTGGTTACACTTGACTAGCTTTACTCGCCTTCTGTTGTTCTAGTCCTCTTTATGAGCAGAGTGGCCTACCACGCACCTGAATGCTGCCAACGGCTACTCTCGAACTGCTTTAATCACCTAGTGACGTTATACCCTTTTCACAAGCAGAGTGATCTGCCCTCCTCAATTAAGTGCCTATGGCACTTAACTTCTTTTCACTTCGCTGAGTGACTCACACACTGCCGCACACTCACTATCACTTGTGGGGATCACACTTAAATACTACTACTCAGTCTCCTGATAGAAATACCTCACCTACTCCTTCCTGTCCCAAGATACCTGTAAATGACCCTCCTCCTTATCATACTAACTGCTCTAGCCTGGCACTGCCCATGTACAAGCCAGACTGCTGTTTGCTGTCAGGATGCAAAGCCCTTTGTTATTTAAAGCCTCCTGGCTGCTGTGCTGACGTTATTTATGTAACCCAGTGCTGACCAAGCACCCACCAAAAATGAAAGCCCTCCTCAGAAAAATGCAGCTTTTGTTTTCCTTTATCTGGCTCCTAATTTCTTTTAAAGTGCCCTCCTCAATCCCTACTTTTTACCAGGGTTGGAAGATATAGGTTATGGGAAATGAGAGTGAAAAGGTATAAGGAGTCTGGGGCACCTATTAGTAGGAGGGCGGATCTGCTCACTGCAGGAACTGCAGGAGGTGGTAGGAGGTAGTAAGAGAGACAGGTTCAGGTATTTGCAAACAAGGGCATATATGGGAAGTTTGGGAAAGGAGAATAAAGGAATATATGAGGTTGACCCAGTGGACTCAAAACCAAGAGAAAGGGTTTATAGGCTGGGCGGTGAAGAGAGGAAAGGTTATACTTCCTGATAGGACGCTAAGAACAAAAAGAAATGTGGGAAAGGGACCTCGGCAGAGGCATAACGAATAAAAATTGGAAACTATTGCTCCCAATGCATTCTGGGATTATGGCCTGCAATAAATATAAGGAGGCATACTTTAAATTTATTCACAGAGTATACCACCCACCGGTGATTGTGCATAAGGTGCATCCTGAAGTGTCACCTTTATGTGGGAGGTGTGGAACGGGAAGGGAGACATATATGCACTGTTTCTGGGAATGCCTAATACTGCAGAAATATTGGAAGGGGGTGGTGTCCAGAGTGGGAAGGATTGCTGGAAGGGAGTTGCCATTGGATCCTTTGGGATATTTATTTGGGGTGGAAGATGGAGAAGAGGAGGAGTGGACGTTGCTACCTAGGTGGATCAGGGTACTATATGTTCTGGCCCGTCATGGGATCCAATACCTGGGTCTCACAAGTTGCACCAACAGTCCAAGGGTGGTGGAGGATGGCGCTGCAGACATTGGGGTTAGAGAGGCTAATTTACATGATGGGGGAAGGGAGGAAGGATGTACAAGGAATTGGGCCCCATTCTTAGCTTCTCTGTCAGGGAAGTAGAGCTGGATATTATGGGAGGGTACAATAAGGTGAGGGAGAGGAGGCAAAGAGGGATGGCATATGGATGGAAGAAAGCATGATTTAAAAAGGAAGTGGAAATGCCTGATGAAGGATAAAAGGGGAAAAAATAATAATGAATGAAGTTGATGAAGGATGAAAAAAAAGAAAGAGGCCAGAAGGGGAAGGAAACATATTCAATTCAGTGCTTTACAGTAACTGGTAATTGGTAATTGCTATTTTTCTTTTAAACTTAGATTGTGGGCTTTTAGTGGCATTGTAATTTATTTGCTGTCTTTACTTAGAATTGTTTTTGGGCTGTTGAAAATTTAAAACGTAGTGGTGGTGTATTTCTTTGCTGTCTTTAATTGCTGCAAATTTGCGCCCCCCCCCCTTCCCCCAACTCTTAATTATATGCCCTGTTAAATCTGATTGACAGGAGCTAAACACAGGGGATAGTAAGGGGTGTGGAGTAGGAGGGGCATAAGGGAAGAAGCCCACCCTCAGCATGACAAGTGTTTTGACTCATTTATTTATTTATTGGTTTATTTTCTTTTTTTAAAAATAAAAGTATCTGAGGATCAGTGGCAGGATTTTTAGGACAGTAAATTAATAAAAAGGGAACTAGGAGAGCTTCAGTAACAGACAAGTAGTGGAATTGCAGTATAATGTGGGGAATGGTGCAATGCAGTGGCTGTGGGGCAGCCATATTCAGGCAGACCTTCTGGACACTGAGGTGCTGCCCTATCTGCATGCATCTCTCTGGACTGCGGGATGGAGTAGCCAGACTCAGAGCGGAAGTAAACTGGGTCAGGAGTACCATCACCCCTATCCAGAGACCACCCAGTCCAGTGCAACTGCCTCACAGGATACCGAGAACGAGGAGCACTTGGATGACAGTGGGCTCAGGGAGGGTTAGAGCGGTCAGGCAGAGGCACATCCCAGATACTATTCCACTCAAGAACTCATATGCCACACTGGCAAACGGGGACAACCAAATAGAGGTACCCAGAGAAGTGGAAGGAAAGGATGTGGAGGTTAGCCAAGGAGGTGACCTCAGCGGGGAGAGCAGTGGACCCCAGAGGAGGAGGATGCGAATCCTGGTGGGGGACTCCATCATAAGAGGGATCCAGCTAGGAGCACAGGAGAGAGAGGACAGGGAGGTGAGGTGCCTACCAGGTGCCACGGCATGGAGGGATGGAAGGAAGATCCTGGGGATCACTGGGAAGGCAAGACGGGAGGGTGAGCCGGATGTCATTATCCACCTAGGTACTAATGACCTGGCAAATGGGGAGCCAAAGGAAGTTCAGGAAGAGTTTAGGAAATTGGGGAGGGGTCTCAAGCAAGTAGCTACTTCTGTCACTTTCTCAGAAGTACTACCTGCGAGAGGCAAGGGAAAGCATAGGGGTGCATGCACCAGGAACTTTAACTCATGGTTGAAGAACTGGTGCTGTGAGGAAGGGTTTGGATTCATTGGTGACTGGGGACCCACCTGGAGGGATGGAGGTTTCTTCAAGCCTGACGGCCTGCATCCATCCTGGAGGGGAATCCAAGCACTCAATGATAAGTTTAAATGCTACATTGACAAGCATTTAAACTAGCAAAGGGGGGTGGCAGGCCAGCAAGGAGGGTACCTACTTGCTCACCCTCCCCACAGGTAGCAGTGGAACCAGTGAACCGGAGGAGTGGCTATCTTTACAAAGCAGTGTGCAGAAGATGGAGATTAGCACCCAAGAGGTGGATCGGCAAAAAAGGGGCAAAATTCAGCAGAAGGGCAGACAGCAAGGAGAACCAGGGATAAAGGACAACCAAGGAAGGGGCTGGAGTAGAACAGCGAAACAGTCTAGGGAGGTCAAATCATGGAAAGCCATGTGTGCTAATGCCAGGAGCCTTAGCAACAAGATGAAAGATCTGGAGGCTGTCATGGTGCAGTCAGACCTGGACATTGTGGCCATCACTGAAACCTGGTGTAGTGATAACCACGACTGGGAGATGGCCATACATGGCTACAACATATTCAGAAGAGACAGGGCAGGTAGAAAGAGAGGAGGAGTGGCACTGTATGTGAAAAATGACATAAGGACCACAGAGATCCAGGAGGAACAAACTGGGGGAGAGATACTGTGGGTTAAGCTGGAAAAGAAAATGGGTCCAGCCATCTGCACAGGTGTGGTCTATAGACCACCAGGCCAAGAAGAAGAAACAGATAGGGAGCTGATGCTAGCCATCCAAAGGATGGCAGACAAGGGTGAGGTAGTACTGGTTGGAGGCTTCAGTTTTCCAGACGTGGACTGGAGCATCCCAGCAGCAGCATCAACTAGGAGCAGATTTATCCTGGACTCCCTTCAGGGTGCCTTCCTCAAGCAACTGGTCATGGAACCAACTCGGCAGAAGGCAATACTGGACCTTGTGCTCACAAACAGGGACAGTGTGATGGGGGTAACAGTGGGAGAGCACCTGGGGAACAGTGACTACTAGTCATTGTGGTTTGAAATCACAGAAAGAGCAGAACCAAACCACACAAAAACACGTATCCTGGATTTTAGGGGGGCAGACTTTGGGAAAATGGGGAGATACTTGAAAGAGGCATTAAGGGGAATGGGGCAGGAATCAGGGGTTGAGGAACAGTGGGCAGTATTTAAAATGGGGATTACAAGAGCAACAGAATTATGCATTAAGCAGGTTAGCAAGAGGAAAAGGAAGAGGAGACCATTATGGTTTTCCAAAGAAGTAGCAAAGAAAGTGAAAGCCAAAAAGATTGCATTCAGGCAATATAAAAAGACACAGACAGAAGGGGATAGGGAGAAGTACCAGGAGAAGCAAAGGGAGGCAGGGAGGTCAGTAAGGGAAGCCAAAGCTCAGACAGAAGAACACATTGCAAAATCAGTGGGTAGAGGGGACAAAACCTTTTACAGGTACATAAGTGAAAAAAGAAAGGCAAAGGGAGGGATAGTGAGACTGAAGGGGGAGGATGGGGGCCGCGTGGAGGATGGCAACAGTAAAGCTGACATATTGAACAGGTATTTCTGCTCAGTCTTTACTGAGGAAGAGAAGGGTAATGGGTCTGAAGGGAGTACAAGGGGTGAGAATGGTGCAAAAATGGACACAAGTCCCTTTACTCGAGAAAGGGTCCTGAAGGAACTGGAAGTAATAAGAGTTGATAAAGCAATGGGGCCAGATGGGGTGCACCCCAGGGTCCTTAAAGAGCTAAGAGAGGTGGTGGCTGAACCTCTGGCTATCCTGTTTAGCCGATCACTGGAAACAGGGAAGGTACCCAAAGACTGGAGGACAACAGATGTAGTCCCCTTATACAAAAGTGGGTACAAAGAGGAAGCGAGAAACTACAGATCAGTCAGCCTCACCTCGGTAGTGGGGAAGATCATGGAAGCACTACTGAAGGAGAGACTGGTGGAACATCTGGTTGTCAGTGGACTACAGGACCCAAGGCAGCATGGTTTCACCAGGGGCGGTCATGTCAGACCAACCTCATTGAATTTTTGACTGGGTGACTAGGGAGGTGGATCAGGGGAGGGCAGTGGACATGGCCTATCTGGACTTCAGCAAGGCCTTTGACACTGTGCCACAGAAGACTATTACACAAACTGGGGAATATGGATGTGGGCAGGACAGTAGTGTAGTGGGTAGGTAACTGGCTGGGCGGCAGGACACAGAGGGTGGTGGTAAATGCTGTCACTCCACAGAGGGAAGAGTGACCAGTGAGGTACCACAGGGATCAGTGCTGGGACCAGTCCTATTCAACATCTTCATCAGTGACATTACGAGGGACCTAGAAGGCAGAATTTCACTGTTCGCTGATGACACAAAGCTCTGTAACAGAGTAGACACACCAGAGGGTGTAGACAGAATGAGAATGGACCTGCAGAAACTTGAAGAATGGTCAGGGGTTTGGCAGTTGAAATTCAGTGCAAAGAAGTGCAAGATAATGCATATGGGGCACAAAAACCCTGGCACAATATATCAGTTGGGGGGTGAGGATATAGCATGCACCAAGCAGGAAAGGGATCTTGTGGTTATTATCTCTGATGACCTCAAGGTAGGGAAACAGTGTGACAAGGCAGCAGGTAAAGCAAATAGGATGCTGGGATGCATAGGCAGGGGCATCACCAGCAGGAAAAGGGAGGTCATAATTCCGCTATACAAGACACTAATGAGGCCCCACCTGGAGTACAGTGTACAGTTCTGGAGACCATACCTACGTAAGGACATAGACAGGGTAGAGAAGGTTCAGAGGAGGGCAACAAAGATGGTACGTGGATTGCATCACAAGTCCTATGAAGACAGGTTGAAGGAACTGAATATGTACTCCCTGGAGGAGAGGAGGGAGAGAGGGGCTATGGTAGAGACGTACAAGTATCTTACAGGGAGGAACAGGGTGCAGGAATACGCTATTTATAAGCGAAAAAGATGTTCCAGGACTAGAGGGCATGGGATGAAGTTGGAGGGAGGACGATTCAGAGGAAACGTGAGGAAGAATTTCTTCACAGAACGGGTGGTGGACAAGTGGAACACCCTGCCAGAGGAAGTGGTGGGGGCTGAAACAATCACAGGATTTAAGAATGCATAGGATAGACATAAAGGAATTCTGGAGGTCAGGGGT
Source organism: Neoceratodus forsteri (assembly GCA_016271365.2). Lineage (NCBI taxonomy): Eukaryota > Metazoa > Chordata > Ceratodontiformes > Ceratodontidae > Neoceratodus > Neoceratodus forsteri. The sequence continues at coordinate 793,797,912 of CM057449.1, forward strand.
AAGGGGCAACAGACTTCTAGGAAAACATAAACTGAACTTACAAGCTCAAATGAGCAGACACAGGCCCTTATCTGCCGACACTGTCTATGTATCTATGTAAAGAGACAAGGGACGGATGTAAACAGCATGAGTATACTGGTTGCACTTTCAATTTAATTTAATTTAACTTAACTTGAATGGAATATATCTGGAAATGAAGTGACATGGTTGACTAGTATAATTTATTATATTGTTAATAGAATGATTAAGTTGTATATTTGTCTGTCTGTTGATCTTTTGAAAAGCAAATAAAAATATTATACAAAAATAAAAGTGCCCTCCTTTCCCCAGCTGGGCTTTGATCAAACCCTTCCCTGCATCTGGGCTCAGAGCAAATAAGATAAGGAAAACCTCTGCAGCAGTTCATACCCAGCTTAACACACAAACCACTAAACAGCCCTTACCCTCATTCCTCTCGCTATGATCTCTATTTGCCATCAGGATGCTATTTAAAGCCAACTGATTGCTGTGCTTACTTCTCCTCTGTGATGACTCACTGCCTAACAAATGCTCACTAAAAATTTAAACTGCCCTCAGATAAACATAGCTTTTCTAATCTCTGTAGCTGGCTCTTACTGACACATAGTGTTACCTGCATGTAAACGTCTTCTTTGTTCCTGGAGGCTGGTCCAGTAGCCAGACATGTCGCCCCTTTCCGTTCTCCAGGTCCAGTTTAAGTTCTGCAGACTTTCATTGTATGTCAGATCCCCAAGGCCATGAACCTTCTTAGTTACTTTGTGCTGTACTGTGTCCACCTTGTTGCAGTCTTTTCTCAGGTGTGGGCTCCAATACCATGTGCAGTTTTCCAGGTACGGCTGTACCAGTGACCTGTATGGAGAGAGGGAGGATCATCTTCCACCTTCTATTGCTTATCGTGGGCCCTTCCCTATGCATCCCAGTATTCTGTTTGCATTGCTTACTGCCCTGTTGCAGTGTGCACACATTTTTAGGGTCTCCGATATCATCACCCCTAAATCCTTTTCTTCCAGAGTGCTATCCAGCCCAACCCCTCCCATTATTGAACCCTTGGGTTCCTTTTCCCAGTGTGCATTTAAAGATCAACTGCCAAATCTTGGAATAGCTTGTCAACCTACCCAGATCCTCCCTTAGTTCCTTTCTCCCTTCCTCCTGTCCACCCTTGTGCAGATTGTTGTGTCATCTGCAGAGAGGCAGATCTTACCTGTGATACCTTCACCTGTGTTACAGATGAAAATATAGAAGAGGACATGTCCTAGTTCCTACTCCTGAGGTACCCCACTGGTTACTTCCCTCACCTATGAGAACTCCCCATTGACTACCATCCTCTGTGTTCTGCCCCCCCCCCAGCCCAGCCAGCTCTCTACCCCACTTGTCATCTGTTCCTCTATTCCAAGGTCCCAAATCTTTTTGACAATGCCTCCTGTGGAGGACTGAGTCAAAGGCCTTGCTGAAGTTGAGGTATACTATATCAGTTGCCTGCCCTTTGTCAGCTGCTGTGGTAACCCAGTTGAAGGATTCAACCAGAGTCATCTGGCAAGACTTCCCTTCATGCACCCCTGATGTCTGGGGTCCTGCAGCCCATTTCCTTTTAGGAAGTCCACCAGGTCCTCCCTCAGCAGAGACTTCATGATCTTCTGCACAGTAGACATCAAGTTGTCTTGCCTGTAGATCTTCAAGGATATATCTTTCATCAGGCCACACCTATGGAACTATACCCGCCAGGTGCTAGGACCACACGGAAACTTTTTGCAAGCAGTCCACTAGGGGCCACCACAAAGACGTCCTATCGGCATTTCCAATATAAATGTGGGCAGCCCCTTCCCTCCTCAGTTCTTTGTTGGACTCTTCATGGAAATGCCACTATTACTGTTGACTGTTTTCTAATTTTTCTCACCTTAGTTAAGTATCACTTTTTATAAAGTGATTTTCAAAGACACGTATGTTGACTAAAGAGCTGCTGAAATTGTTTAAATACTGTGAGTGTGGCAAAAAGATATATTTGGGTGACTCACATAACATCTGCATATACTGCCTTGACTTGGCCCACAACGTGAAGGCCTGTCTGATCTGCAGAAAATTCGACATTGCTACCCAGTGATGCTGAGAGAAGGCTTTATAAATGCACATTCTGAAGCAGCAATTTGCCAGGATGGAGAAAGAGCTCCAGGAGAAGAGCTCCACCACATCTCTGGCCCACTCCTCGGGCTCTCACGCCACCAAGTCCTGGGAGAAGACCACGGGGCAGCATAAGCATAAACACTGGGAGAGGGAACGTAGCAAGGACAAGGCGTCCCAGTTTGCTCACAGTTACCCCTTCACTCCAGTATGACCACTTCAGTGCCGTCAACTGCTCCAGCGGCAACACCACCAGCCACCCAGACCATTGACCCTTCCAGGTCCAGGCAGGCTACGAGCGCCACCCGGCCTGTTATGGCTGGTGAGTCAACATCAAGGACTGCACCTCCCCCCTTGACATCATCTGGCATTCCCATCGACCACACAGCTATTGATGTGCTGGTAGTACTCTTGTCCTTCACGGACATTCTTAAGTGCCTGCTACCTCCTTCTCCTATACAAGGAAACAAGGGACCTGCATAGAAAACTCCAGCATCAACACCTGCTAAATCGATGAACCAGCTCCCCTTTCAAGCATCAACGGATTCGCCTGCTCCTTCACTGGGTCCCATCAGACTTGTCAGTGAGGACCAGGAATGCAATCCGGACCTCATTATGCAGGATGAAGAGGAGGAAGAAGAGGATTCTGTGGACTCCTTGGAAAAGACTAGCTCCACTGTATTCACTGGGATTGAGGATTCTGTGGTATATACACCCATATGCCCTCTGAAGATCCCTGTTTTAGTACCATGGTGCAGGAATTACAAACTGCCATGGGATTTGATTTAGAGGAACAGGACATTACTAAGAAAAAACTAGCAGAATTCTTAGTATTGCCTGATTCCCCACCCGTCGTCATTCCTCCTCTCTTGCCTGCATTGTAGGATGCCACCCATGCTGCCTGGCATAGACCCAACATGATACCTGCCATACCTAGAAAGGCAGACAAGATGTATCAGGCTCCCTCAGGTAAGCCTTTTTTTACAGGCCAACCTGAGGCAGAGTCTGTGGTTGTAAATGCTGCCCATGACAGATCTAAATGACCAAAACACCTTAGTTTAGTTTAGTTTATTGTTCTAGGAATTACTACCTTTGAGCCAGAGGCTCTTTTACAAAGGTTACACGTCAGCTAGGTACAGTACAAAAGGTTACATAGATAACATAACAATTTGTGTTGTGTCAAGAGCAAGAAAACATATACAAATACATATCAAATCATTTGTGCAAAAGGACATGAGATATCAATAATCACATTATTATTACAAGAAATAGGTCATGCCAGATTAGGAGAACCAAGTAGGGAGAACCAAGTAGGGAAAAGTTCAGAACAGAGAGGGTAAGTGAAAGGTGTGGGGAGCAGACAATAGCAGGAGAAAAGGTTTCCCAAACATGTCTTTGTCAAATAACGGGACAGGGTGGGTAGTGAGAAAGTAGGAGGTTTAATCAGGGCAGTCACAGAAGCTGGAGGTGGCAAGGTGAGAGAAAAGCCTTGATTTGAAAATACCTAGAGAGGTGGAGGCAGTAATATGAGTGCTGAGGGCATTTAGCCAGCTGGGGGCACGATAGGCATATGATCTTTGTCCCTGAGAAGTCCGGCATCGGGGGACTTGGAGAGGCTGGTGTTCTGATCTTCTGGTACAACGGGTGTTAGCGCTCGGGCATAACAGGTCTTGGATACAGGGTGGAGTGAGGCCCAAAGTGGATTTTTTCGCCATCAGGCAGGTAAGGTACTTTATCTGGTTTGAGAGTTGCAACCAACCTGAGTCAGCACAGAGTTCACATGTGTGGGTATGTCGGTGTGCACCAGTGAGCAACCGACAGGCCTTATTTAGGGATGTTGTAATGCGACTAAGTGCTGTAGTAGTGGCAGATCCGTATATAACTAAGCCATAATCAATGACTGAGATGATAGAGGATTGGATGGCAATCCTCAGTGCAGAATGGGTAAGAAGCTGTCGGTTCCGATATAGAATCCCAATTCGCTGATTAATAGTTTTTGCTGTACTATCAATGTAGTTCTCTCCCTTCTGATAAGGAATTTAGGAGGCTTGATGTCCTGGGCTAAAAACCTTGGTCTCTGCCTCTCTTGTCCTGAGAATTGCAAACTACTAGGCCCGTATGGTTAAATACCAAAATACCCTCTGGAGGAAGGCCAAAAGCAGCTGCCCAGGCCCTCCCAGAAGGTACACCTAAGCAGGAGAGGTTGAGGGCTCTAACAGCAGGTGCAAACGTAGGAAAACATCGCTTATGCTCCACATATAACATATCGGATGCTTCTGTCAGGGCAGCAGTCTCTTGAATATGCCTTAGGAGGTACTCCTGGCTCGGGGCTGCTGGCTTTGAGAATGATGTCCAGCAGTCCATTCTCAGTCCCTATTCAGAGAATATAAATTGTTTAGTGGAAATATGCTAGATATCCTCTCTAATTTACAGGCCTCAAGTAGAACCCTGAAATCAATCCATTCCATCTGTCATACTCCGCAGAAGAGTAGACAAAGGGTACCATTTCATCCAGCCAGTAATAGACACCACTCCACTACCAGACCACAGAGTAAAGGTAGAGCAACAGCAACCCTGCCTCCACGAGGAGCCACCCCAAGTGCCCACTTAAAAGCCCCTAGAGGTGGCACTGCGGCCACAGCCGCAGCAGCTAGCTCTGCCTGACTTCTTCTCCAGCCCCCCACCACCAGTGCCTCCAGGGGTGGTTGTTGAGGTTCGCCTCTTCCTCCGCTTGGACCAGTGGAGGAGAGTAACATCAGATGCTTGGGTCCTGCTGAGAATGGCATACAGTCGTGCTCTGGAACATCTGGGACTGTCTCCAGACCATTCACCAGTGCCTTCCCATTACCCTCCAGAGCACATTCCATTGCTTCTGGAGGAGCTTCAAACCTTACATAAATACATAGACAGTGTCGGCAAATATGGGCCTATGGCCCACCCAGTCTGCCCATTTGAGCTTGTAAGTTTACTTTATGTTTTCCTAGAAGTCTGTTTCCCCTCAATCTTGCTTCGGAAAAGGATAATAGAACCTGTTCCCTGGGAACAAAGGAACACAGGGTTCTATTCTTGGTACCACCTAGTCCCAAAATGGACTGGAGATCTGAGACCCATTCTAGATCTCGGAGGTCTGAACTTTTTCATCGAGTACAAGAAGTTCAGAATGGTCACTCTGCAAGGTCTGCTTCCACTACTGCAAGTAGGGGACTGTATTTGTTCCCTGGATATGTGGGATGCCTACCTGCATATCAGGCCCTCCTCACAGGAAATATCTATGGTTTCTATTTCGGGGGAACACTACCAGCTGAGGGTATTGCTCTTTGGCTTATCTGCTCCACAGGTCTTTACCAAATGTTTAGCAGTGGTGGCAGCAGCCCTCTGCAGGGAAGGCCTCTATGTCGTCCCTTACCTGGACAACTGGATTCTCAAAACTCATCCCAAAGAGCAGCTTTTTCACACCCTAGCACACACCAGACATCTGTTCGATGCTCTAGGGATTATTGTCAATGTGCCAAAGTCAGTCTTGACCCTTTGCCAACGTCTACAGTACATAGGGGCAGTCCTGGCTACAGCCCAGTTCTTAGTCTTCCTGCACCAGGACAGGGCCGAGCATCTGATTGCACAGGCCCAGATGGTCTACAACAACAGGTATGTCACAGCCAGAACATTCCTGAGACTCCTAGGCCTGATGGCAGCGGCCATCATCACAGTGCCACTGGCCAGACTGCATATGAGAATCTCGCAGTGAACACTCTGAGTCCAGTGGGACCAATGTACAAATGACCCAGAACAGAAAGTTCTATTAACCTCCCCTGTCTGAAAAGTATTTAAATGGTAGATGGAACCCAGTCATTTACTGAAGGGGGTTCCTTTCCTGATTCCTTCCCCTCACCAGATTCTCACTACAGATGCCTTGGAGATGGGTTGGGGGACACATCTATGGCCCCATCAGACACCGGGTTCATGGACCAAAGAGGAGAGCACCATCCACATAAACATGCTAGAAATGAGAGCTGTTCTGTACGACCTACAGGCTTTTCAGACGCATATATCCCCAGGTCCTCTGTTAGTACAAACGTACAACATAAGTGTGATACATTACATCAGCAAGCAATGGGGAAATCATTCCTAACAAATGTGCAGGGAGGCAATGAGAGTCTGATATTGGGCTGTAGAACACGGTCTGGAACTGTCACCAATATATGTTCCAGGGTTCCAAAACGTCCTGGAAGACCGGCTAAGCAGGTTGCAGTCCAGTTTGCATGAGTGGGAGCTGCTGACCTCTGTCACAGAAGATCTGTTTGACAGGTGAAGTCGTCCAGAGTTGGACCTTTTTGCGTGCCCCCTAGAACGCAAAACTGCTGCTTTTCTGCTTGCTTTTTTCAGAGCCTGGAGTTTTCTGGCAAGACACGTTGTCCCTCCTTCTTGGAAAGGGAGGTTCCTGTATGCCTTTCCTCTCTTCACTTTAATTCAGAGTGCTAATCAAACTTCAAATGGAGGGTGCAACTCTGATACTTGTTGCTCCACTCTGGCCTCGTCAGATTTGGTTCCCCTTACTGCAGCAATTGGCAGTGGAACCACCAGTACTTCTACCATTGTCAGGGTTTACTGTCACCTGAACAGGGAACCCTAGTCCATCAAGTCACACCTTCATGCATGGCTCCTGAAGACGTAGCCATTGCTCAGTTTGGGGTGTCACAAAAGGTGGCTGATGTCTTGGTGGCTGCCAGAAAACCTTCCACCAGAGCCACTTATTCTATGAAATGGAAGTGGTTTGCTTAGTGGGCCACTTCTCACCAACTGGACCTCTTTATCTGTCCAGTAAATCAGGTTCTGGAATATTTGCTGTCCTTGTCAGATGCAGGCCTGCAATACTCTTCTATCAAAGTGCACTTGGCTGCCATTTCAGCTTCCCATGTGCCTATTAAGCGTCATAAGGTTGCTCAGCTGGAGGTGGCCCATATGTTTGTGAGAGGCATTCTGCATGTAAAGTCTATTATCCACAATCCAGTCCTGGCTTGGGACCTACATTTTGTGTTGGAAAAGCTTACTTTGGTTCCTTTTGAGCCAGTTGTGACTTGTGGGCTACGCTTCCTTTCTTACAAAGCATTATTTTTAGTTGTTATTACTTCTGCTCGAGGAATTTCAGAGCTTCAGGCTCTAATGTGTGAAGCCTTCTTATTTGATTTTTCACAAAGACAGGGTGTTTTTGCGTACCAGTCCTAAGGTTCTACCAAAGGTGGTGTCTGAGTTTACTCTGAATCAAACCATCCACCTGAAAGTTTATTTTCCTGAACATGCCAATCCAGCAAAAGCATTGCTCCATACGTTAGATGTATATAGAATACTCACGGTATTATATACACTGTACAAAGGACTGCAGGAAGTCCTCACAGCTTTTTGTTTCATTTGGCCATGGGAAAAGGGGTGCCCCAGTTTCTAAACAGTGCCTGTCCAAATGGTTGGCTAACTGTTACTTTCTGTTACAGGAAGTACAGTAAGGAACTTCCTAGGGTTGTACGTGGTCATTCCCATTACAGGCATGGCCACATCTGTTGCCCATTTCAGAACGTGTCTTCTGCAGACATCTGTGTAGCTGCCACCTGGAGTACTTCCATGCTTCCAGTAAACACTACAGTCTGGGCATTGCCTCTCAAAAAAGGGCTGGTTTGGGCCTAGCTGTGCTTCAAGGCCTACTTTCTTAGGCCTGTAGGATCCAGCCACCCAGACTGTTTATGGTCAGTACTACTTGATACTCATTCCATGGGTGTGGCCTGATGAAAGAGATATCTTTGAAGAAGATAGAATAGTTATGTACTTATTGTAACAGTAGATCTTTGAGAGAAACTCTTTCATCAGGCCATGCCATCCCACACTCCATCCCCATAAGGATGTAGAGCTTTGAAAATCCTGTCTCTTTCTCCTGAAAGGTTTACTAGCTGCTTTCTGCCACGCCTGGTAGGTAGAGCCACAGGTTCTCTCCTGGCTCCCTTCTCTCCTGTTCCCAGGGAGGTCCTCTTCAGTGAGGAGCTGAAGAGGGAAGGAGACACTCACATTTATATGGGAAGTGCCTATGTAGAACATTGTTGTGGGCAGCCCCTAGTGGATTGCTTTCAAAGGGTTTCCATGTAGATCAAGCGCCTGTTAGCTATAGTTCCATAGGTGTGGCCTGATGAAATAGATTCTCTTGAAGATCTACTGTTACGGTAAGTAAGTAACTGTTCTTTCCCTGGCTCATCCCTCTTCCCACTATTGTGTAGTGGAACCACATCCACTGTCCTCCAGTCCCTTAGAACCATCCTCGTGGCTAGCGAGCTATTGAAAATGTCTACTAGTGGCTCTTCTACCTTACGTATCATCCTTGGGTGTGAGCCGTCAGGTCCCATACATCTATTATTTTCAACCCTGCTAGCTTTTGAAACACCCTTTTCTTTGTTGTCTGGACCTTTGCCCCAGCATCTTTGCTCCCTCTCTTCCTAACTCTAAAATCAGTCAGTGTACTATCCTTTGGTAAATACCAAATGACAACAATTGTTCAGGATCTCTGCCTTACCCTTTTCCCCCCACCCCACCCCTTATTGCTTTCAAGTCTGACTGTATACCCCCATGACCTTGCACTTCTCTTGGATATAATGGAAGAATGCCTTATCCCCTTTCTTTACCCCCATTGCCAACTGGAGCTCCATCTCCGCTTTGGCCTCCCTCACCTCACTGGTGGTTTCTCTTGTTGCTTCCAGATGCTTCACCCTGTTGTTTCTCCCTTTGACTTCCCTTATATGTGGAAAATGCCCTCCTTTTGGTTCTTACTGCAACCTTTATAATGGCTGTGAAAGACATTGCCTCTTTAACCCTTTTCTCCTTGGATACCATTGGAATGGAACTATCTGCCACTTCTTTCATCGCCTTTTTAAATGCTGCCCACTTTTCTTCTGCTCCCCCTTCCTTTACTATGTCCTTCATGCTGTTCTCCATTGTTTCCCTCGCTTAGCCAAAGTCACCTCTTAAAATCCCATACCCTTATTCCTTTTTCCCCTTTGCCTGTTCCCACGTGGACCTCCCATGCTACTGTTCTCTGGTTGCTGGAACCGAGTGGTTCTAGGACTGCTACGTTCTAAGTCCTCTCACTGCTGGTGAGTACCAGATCCAGCTGTGCCTCTTCCATTGTTGGGCCCTGAACTGATTGCTCTAGAAATGCCTCATGGCAGGCATCAACCAGAATCTGAGTCTGAGATGGAACCAGGCCCACCATGTATCTACAGTAAGCCATGGGGCTAACTGGGGCTACCTCTACCTCGACATACAGACTCCCTTTTCCTCTAGAAGTGGTGTAGTGAGGACCAAGTTGGGCTGCACATACGTCTGGGGCAGAGAGGAACATGTTTTATGAAATGACCACCCTAGACACCTTATGTGCTTTAGAGTATACACCATTATCCTATAAATGTAGACCTCTGGATTTAACATAATATATAACCTGTTTTACAGAGAAAAATACGTCTTTGTATAATTTTTTTGAGACATATTGCAGAGGTGTTTTCTCTGAATGATATGAATTAAACAGTGTTGCCATGGCATTTTGTCAAATCCTGTATGCTGTACTCGATTTCTTAAAAGAATTAACTTTTTTTGTTAATGTTTTTTTATAACCAGAGAAGGCTCACTAAGCACAATGACTGTTTTCAGGTGCGACCCAGTAGCACTGGGAAGGTTAAGTGACTTACTCAGAGTCACTCAGTATGCAAGTGGAGGTTGTGGGTGTCAAATCCAGATCTGCTGGATGTGCTAAGCTCATTCACAGCTCGTTACTCTAACCTCTAGGCTATGCTGCCAGCCCCAAAACTGAAAAAAAAACAACAAAAAAAAAAAATTGATTCCTAGTACTAGTACTGTAAGCATTAACCCAGGACAGAGTGTGGTTCTACTAGAGAATTAATTGGGGTTGCTCAACCACCCAGGCATGGATTAATTTCTAGTAGAACCATGCTCTGAGTTGGTTAATGCACTTAACATGGCAAGTGTGATCTCTGAACAAGAACCACAAGCAGTGAAATTGTCTTGTTGGCTCACACTTGCCATACTACAAAACACAGCCACATGTTTCACTCAGAACACTTTCGGTCTTGGCTCTCTGTGTGTCTAGCTGTCCAATTGCATGCTCCCAGGACACAACTTTTCACCCACTCCGTTTCCTGTGTGCTGCTGCTGCTGCCGCCGCCAGCCCTGTTACACTTACCCCCCCCCCACTCACCCTCTCATGCACCCGATGTGCCTACCCCGGGACACAACAGTGCTACATGGCAAGCGTGATCGTTGAACAAGAACTAGGACCAGTGAACGCCCACGTGCTGTTTTCGGCTCCCACTTCCACATGTTTCGCTTACGACTCCGCTATGTCTAGCTGTGTAGTTGCAGGGGTGCTGTGCCACACAAACCACTCCCAATAGCTGTGCTCCCTGGACACAAGACTCACCCGCTGTGTTTCCTCTCTGCTACTGCTGCCACCAACCCCGTTACACTCACTCCCCACATTCACCCTCCCATGCTCCCAATACCCCTGCCCTCGGCATACAATAGTGCTCTTACTTTTAAACAGCTGGCATGGGCCACTCTGTATGAGAATGCGGTGTAATGTTGTAAGCACCAAGACTCCTGCAGTCCCCCAACTGTGCCTAGTACCCCCCCCAGTAAGATCCCTACATTCCCTCGGGTGTTTGTCAGGCTTTACACAACTGTGCGGTGACCTGCTGTTTGCATATGAGCATTAGCAGTGGGCAAAACCAGTGGGACAACTGTTTGGTGAAGTGGTGTGCTCATGTAATCACTGCTTCATGAAGTTCAGCACTGCCTGACAGTGCATGGAGGCAACTCCCATGCTGCAGTCGCTCATCGACAGCAAGGATGGAATTTCAGGAGTAAGGATGGATGATTTGCTGGTGGGGACACTGTGTACTGTCTCCCTGGATCTCCACTGGGTGGGTGGGAAGCCAGAAAAAATTGTGTTGTGTTCTGGCACCTGTTGTTACTGGAGGAGGAAGCATGAATTAATTGCGGGTGGGGATGGAGGTCCGCTGGGCAGGTGGGTGAGAAGCCAGGGGAAATTGTCTTGCTGCTGTCTGCTACTGTGCCTTGGTCTCCCATTGGTCCCCTCCATGTCTCTGTTGTCTTTGTAGCTCTCTACTCAGTACTTCTGTTGTGGCTGCTAACAGTACTACAGGAGCAAGCATGGTCACCTGATGCCGTTCCTCCAATCCAGGCTAACTGTTTGGCTCAGCCGTGTTGCAAGCCCCGACTGGAGCATTCCTGTCCATGTCTGGCATGTTGAAATCCCAACACCAGTTCCCTAGACTTGCTGCCCCCTTAAGTATATTTCCCAGTGCCCTGTCTATACCTTGATCCTAGCCCGGTGGCCTGTAGACCACCCCAATCCAGATTTGTTTTCCCTTTCCTGTTCTTGCTATTACCCAGAGGGTTTACCGTTTACATGACCCCCTAGACTACCATTTTCTATTGCTTTAATCCCCTCCTTTACACATATGCTACCCCTCCTCCCCTGCCCTTTGCCCTGTCTTTTCTGAATAGGGTGTATCCTGGTATGGTCATATCCCTGTCATGGTTCAAGGTTGCCCATGTCTCTTTTACTACCACTAGGTCATGTGCCCCTCCGTGACCAGTGCCTGGAGTTCCTGGCATTTATATGTGGTTACACTTAATAACAGCACATGGAAAAGGCATAATAAACCAAGGATTTAACCCAACAAATAGCAATCAGATTGTAGTGAAAATAAAAAAAAAAACTATAAATCTAAAGCTGTGGGATCCCAGGTATACAGTATAACATCAGTACATTTGTTTTCTAGGTGAGCAGTGGACAAATGTAGAGGTTAGGGCAGGAGCAGACTGGGGAGGAGTGAGCACTGAGGTGCTGTTTAAAAGAGGGGTAGAAGAAGGAATGGCAGATGGCATGTGGAAGGGCATTCCAGATGGAGGCCAGAGGCACCAAAAAGATGAACAACAGAGGTGTTACAACAAGGAATGCTGAAAGAGCGCAGGTCTGAGGAGCAACTCAGTAGAAAGAGGCACAGTAAGGCGAGCGTAGCAAACTGAAGTAAGAAGAGATTGAGGCTAGGTGGTATTTTGAAAGGAAAGCAGAAACAGTGAGAGAGGGAGACCGAGAGAAATTGTGATTTGAGAGAGGGGACAAAGAGATTCTCATCGAGGGAACATCAACCCTTGATGAAAGGAAGGATGGGGGGACATGATAGAAACTTTTAAGTACCTCAAGGGAATCAACAAAGTCCAGGAGGGTAGCATCTTTCGGAAAAAGAGATGTGTAAGAACAAGGGGGCACAATTTAAAGATAGAGGGAGATGGCTCAGGGGTAATGTGAGGAAATTCTTTTTCACGGAGAGAGTGGTGGACGCATGGAACCGCCTTCCTGGAGAGGTTGTGGGGTCTAAAACAGTGGGGGAATTCAAACATGCATGGGACAGACATAAGGCAGTTATAGTAGGGGGTTGCAGGAAGTAGGCTGTTGGTTAACTAGAATCTGCAGCTTATCCAATAGGTAGGGAAATGGGCAGACTGGGTGGGCCAAGTGGTCCTTATCTACTGTCAAAGTCTATGTTTCTATTAGTGAGTTTGCGGCAGGGAGTCCTTGGCAAAGTGACAGAATGAACGGAGTTTGCCAGCTTCTATTCTTAGCTTGCCTATTTTCTCTTTTTCTCTTAGGTCCCTCAACACTTGAACTTTCCTTACTGTCTCCTTACCTCTCCACTGCTGTTGCCTAATTTTCTCTTTAGAGATACTTGCTGAAAACAGCTTCTGGTCGAAATGTTGCTTCTTCTTCAGCGGGCATATAATATTACCATTTTTTTTGTTTTCAGCACACATGCTAAGGCAGCGCTCTATTCTTTAATAATAGATGTACAGGAGCAGTGCCGGCCCGACTGTGCAGTGGTAACACTGCTTCTCGCAATACTGATGACCCGTGTTAGGGAATGAGTCTGGGCTGTCAGTGGGTCAGCAGGATTGAGCGTCCCATCAGACGCTCTCCTCCTCTTTTTATAAGCTAACACGGGGGCATGCAGTGAAACGTGAGGGGGTGAGTTTAAGATAGATGTGAGTGAATACTTCTTCACAGAAAGGGTGGTGGACTTTTGGAACAGCCTGCCAGAAGAGGTGGTGAGGCCAAAGACAGTGGGGAGCTTCAAGCATGCATGGGATAGGCACATAGGCACAATAGGTAGAGGAACAGGGGGAGGGAGGGACACCTGTGACCAAATAGGGTCAATGGTGTAGTAGTAGGCATGGGAAATAGGGCAGACTAAATGGGCCTACTGGTCCTTTTCTGCTGCCACATTCTATGTTTTTATGGTTTTATGCTCCTGTCATCACATTCCACAATACAGCACAATGCAATAACAGGTGCACACCTGTACAACACCATTGTTGAATCTTCTCTTATTTACTGCAACACAACCCCTAAGTAATGCATCAATGTGAGAGCCCATTTCTGGTATCATAACCTCTACACTGAAGGGATTATCTGACATGGGAGCCCACCCCAGTGTTGTAGCCCCCACCTGCAGGGGTTGGTCCCAGGACCTGTTCTGTTTAATGTTCATAAAGTAGGGTATCCAGGAAAAGTTGTGTCAGAGTGCCAGAAGGACCTAGAAAAACTAGAGAAATGGTCTATGATCTGGCAGCTTAAATTTAATGTCAAGAAGTGCAAAGTAATGCACTTAGGTAGGTGGACTCTGTGCTTAGATTACTGGATGGGACGAGTTAGACTGGCCACTTCAACACACAGAGAGATCTGTGAGTTGTAATCAGTGACTCCCTCAAGCAAACAAGTCAATGCAGCAAAGCATACAGCAAAGCGTCAAGGATGCTGCGTTGTATATGGGAGGGGTTTTGACAGCAGCAGAAGTGAGGTGATTCTGCCACTGTACAGTTCTCTGCTGAGGTCAGATCTGGTGTACTATGCCCAGTTCTGTAGCCCTCATCTGAGGATGGACATCAGTAGACTAGAATTGGTTCAGCAAAGGGCCACCAAGGTGATACGGGGCCAGCAGGGCAGATCCTGTGAGGAACGGCTGGAGGCCCTAAACATGTATTCGCTAACAGTCAGGAGGGAGCAGGGGAACATGATTGAAACATCTGAGTTTTGTCAGGGGTATAAACAAGGTAAGCAGCAAGGACCTGTTTGTAAGAAATAGGGATGCGGTCACTAGGGGGCATGACTGAAGGCTGGGTGGTCCAAATTTGGGAGAAACTTAAGGAATGTCTACTATATTGAGAGGGTGGTGGAGTCATGGAACAAATTGCCAGTGGAAGTGGTGGGGGCAGCTATCCTGAAAGACTTAAACATGGTTGGGACAGGGCAGGAGGACTTACTGATGGGTGGGTTGCAGGCAAGGAATGATAGAGCCCACCAAGACAGTAGCTCAGTGGAGGGGGTAGTATAATAAGGACTGACTGGATGGACCTTTAGTCTCCTCGTGCTGTCAGATTCTATGTTTCTGTGTCAATTTCACTCGTGATGATGTGCATTTCTGTATCTTTATGTAATTGTTCTTAATCAAAACAATGAAAAATAAGTTTTAAAAAATATTGTTTTAAAAAATAATTGAAATTCATTGCACAAAAACTACACTTAGACACATTCTGCTGAGTTCACTACACATTTATATAGATTCTAGAAAATTTTTTACCCTAACATAACACTTCTCTATTTTTACGACTTGTGGTTGAAGTCAAACTTATGCTTTTTTTTGGTTTGTTTGCATTGGCTTTTGAATAATATTGAATGCTGCAGCTGCCAGGATGGCTGGAGACACAGTGGTCTTTTACGACTGTGGGTGGAGCTCTAGAGAGTATTGCATGTACAAAAGGAGTGATGTCATGTTTTCTGTCCGTGGAACTGACTGAAGGTGTAGTCTCCTCCACCTTACCCTCCTCCAAAAATGTTTTCCGCTCTCAAAAAATACGCTTTCATGTTAGTCAATGGTTGCAGGGTACTATTTTCTTTCTTAAATGGGTGGTACAAGAACTGGAACCTGAGTAGTGGGAGGCAGCATTGTTTTGGGGAAGAAGATCCAACCCACCTCCACCCAAGAAGCTCCTAAAGATCCAGCCCACCTTTTATTTATTCATGTGGGAGGGACATGAGGTGCATCTATCATGTTGAAAGAAGTCTCTGTAGTTTGATCTGGACCTAGGAACAGAACAAATCTGTGGAGTCCCTGCATTTTGTTAAGGACTAGGAGAAGCTTAAGGATTCAGCTTCCAAGGAAAATAGACAGCTTTCAGCTATTTCTTAAACATTTATATACTAAAATGTGCACAGTACTTGGTAAACACAGTCTGTGATTAAGTGTATTTTTCTTTTTAAGTTCGAGAAGTGGAGTTGACTTGCACATGTTAAAAATACCAGCTGCAATTAGCAACTACTTGTAGAAACAAAATGCTGTTTTTTTTTTTTCCTATTTACTTTTTTTCCTGGTTCAGTTTGTATCAGTGAAAAGAAAGTCCAACAACTATCAGAGCTGCCATCCAGCTGGACAAGCTATTTATCACTCATTTTTCATTTAAAATAACACAAATGTAATTTCATATTTTTACCATGAGGGAAGCAAGAAGATAAACCAGCATGGTTAACAAGTACATTCATTGACACCTGTGAATGAATGGGGTAGTTTTTTGTAACATTCCTGGTGAGTTAATTACTCCTTGGAACCTGTTATTCCAGTTTTTACCACTGTGTTCCTGGAACTTTCTGCATAACAAGTTCCCTTAGGCACCTCATTAAGCCATTTGACACCACCATCTTTGCAGGACATTGCATAGAAAGAGACCCAGCCTTAGGCTACTGTTTATATTATGCTGAATGTTCATAACCTGCAGTTTGTGACAATAGGTGTTTGTAACTGAATGATAATGCTTCACTTGCAAATATGCAGGCATCTGTGTCTAATTTCTGTTTGACTTATTGTAGGTTACACATAGAATCTGAAACATTCATAACATGCTGTATTGTGGTTCAATTAACTAATAAATGGGGATTTTGGTTTCTTTTACAAATTCATTTTTCTAGGGACATGGATATGTTGTTCATCCACACTTATTGGCAGGTTCCTTGCCGCTTTAAATCTTGCCGGAAGGTCTTCAAGCTGGCTCCTCCCACCCACCCGGGTGGTAAAACTCTCGGCTCCGCCCATAGCGTAGATCTTCCTTACGGCTTGAGCTCAGGTTCCCTCATTCAGCAGCTGCGTTTAAGACTAGTTCTAATTCTTGAAGTTGAAATCAAAAGTTTTTGCTAAAAGACTTGGTCTTCTTCTCCTCGCGGCTGCGATGGACCGTCGACTCCCGGTTTTGGAGGTGCCCTTGCGGGAGAAGATGTCTAGAGCGGATCCGCCTCCCGTCGTCTACTACCTGGGCCTTGAGCACGACCCGCGAGCCTGCGACTTGTGCTCTTCCTTTTGACCCTCACGTCCTTGAAGACGTGCTGCAGTTACAACTGGGCGCCCGAGAAAAATTCCACGGTGAAATCTAAAGAGGCCCGATTGGCGGTGTCAGCGGCGGCGGGCTCGGCGGATCAGCTCGAGCAGATGATCGCCCTCGAAGAGGAGGCGGCGCGGGCCGCTTCTACCTCGGCTGTGGCATTTGTCCGCTCTCTCTCGGTGCCTCATACTCGGCTTCTTTTAAGGAGCTTTGTCTGACCCTCTCGGCGAAAGGTGAGGTCCAACTATGGGACCTTTTCCAGGTCCAAAAGAGCAAAAGTAAGTCTCTCCGTCGGCGCTCTTGGGGAGGGAAAGATCCCCTCCCTTGTCGACAGTCGACTTTGGTGACCCCTCAGCTTCGACCACTGGCTTCACGGTGTCCCGTCAGGCCAGTTGACCGAGACTCCCGTCGGCAGCGGTCGAGATTTTCTCGACCGTTGAAACGAGTTATTAAACTGGAAAGCTGAAATCCCTCTCCATTCCCGGTGGAGTTGAGGATCCCGTCGGCTGTCTGTGCCTCGGTTCCGGGAACCTTGATGGGATACGTCCGGGCCGAGGGTGCGGTTCCGACACTTCTCCTCGCCTTCCTCGGCCTAGTCGAGACTCTCGGTCTCGGTCTCGGACATCCTCGCGGTCCAACCGATCCCGCCGCCATAGGCGGTCTCGGTCTCGGCACCGCGGCAAGCAGCACCGCCGCTCTTCCTCTTCCTCGGACGAGGGGAGGCTTCAGCGCAAGTTGCGTCGGAAGTACGAGGAACTCATGTGGCAACAGCTCCTTCTGACCGGGAATAAGCCGACCCAGTCGTCTTCCCCGGCCATTAAGTGGCTGTCACCGGAGCAGCCGAAACAACCCCTCATTGTAGTCAGGAGCCTGTTCTCAGGCCAGTTGTTGACCAATTCCAGCTACCCACCGATTCTGGTGGAACCTCCGCCTCCACAGCCAGTAGTTGGGGCTCCGACCAAAAATTCTTGGAGTCGACCTTGGGTTACCCATGGGCTGTCTGTCACCCTCACTCCCGATAAACCTCAGCAGGTGGAGGGTGGCTCAGGCCGAGGCAGCTCTTTGAGGACTCTTCTGAGTCCGATGATGGTTCCACCCTCTTCTCCAAGCGCATGGACTTGGGTCCTCGGGAGGGCAGTCAGTGGATGATAGCCCTTCCGTCCTTCTTAGGGTTGCTTGACTCATCTCGGGTCCACGGGATGAAGCTCGAACCCGTTTCTAAGCAGGCCAGGTATCCCTCACGGAGATTCTGGACCGGGGGATTCTCCACGGAGGTCTTTCCGGTGGCGAAGCCATAGTGGGTCCGGCCTTGGAACTTTGCGTCCTGCTTCCTGCCCTGTGCCTTGACCAGGTTGGCCAGGAAGTATCACGGTCCCCTACTGGTTCCCTGTCAGTTTTGAACACCCTCGGCCGAGGGTTGGTTACCGACAGCGTTTTCGGCATGCCGGGAGCATGAGGATGTGGACAAACCTCCGACAAGGAATCCAAGAAATTAGATTATGCGGGCGAAAAATCTATGCTGCGTCCTCTCTCGGCCTTCGTCAGGCCAGTTCGGCGTCCTCATGGCACATTTTCTCATGCCCTGTTGGGCTCCTGGATGAGGTTGTCCCTCATCTTCCGAATCTGCAGACTACGGTCAGGCAGGTGCGGGACCAGGGCAGGGCAGTGGCCAAACAGCAGCTCCAGACTGCGTTAGACGCCAGGGACTCATGTGCCAGGTCTGTGGCGGCGCGGTGGCCATGCATGTCGTCGGAGCTTGGCTGAGGATATCCACCTTTACCTCGGATACCCAGCACAAGTTGGCGGATGTTCCCTTTTGAGGACTGACCTCTTGACCCTGGGGTGGAAGGTCACCCGCGAGAGGATCGAGAAGTCCAATGCTACCTTGGACTCGGTCTCTTCCGCTCAGAAGGACAAAGGCATAAGCCACAGCCTAAGCCCTTTCGTCCTGCGCCCGCGGTGCGCCCAGCCCAGCAACGTCAGGGACAGCAGGCTCGAGCTTGGTATCCCAAACCCAAGCTGTCGGCTTCCTCCAACAGGAAGCAGGGAGGTAAAGGCCCAGGAGGTCCCTCGGCCAGTCCCTCTTCCAAGCCTGCCCAGTGACGGGCTGAGGGGTGTCGCCCCCATCCCTGTCACCTCACCCCTGGTTCCCCCCGTAGAGACAGCTCAGACACTTCCTTTCGCCTGGTCCGCTGTTACCACGGACAGGTGGGTACTGAAGGTGGTGGAAAAAGCCTACCTCTAGAATTCGAGCAGGCCCCGCCCTTCAGAGCTGTCGCACCTCGGGGCCTCGGAGTCGCAGCCTCACTGGCGGCTCGTCGAGCCGACGCCGCTCTCCTCCTCCAAAGGAGGTGATCACGGAGGTGAGACCCCCTTTAGACCCGGGTTCGTATCCAGGTATTTCCTGGTTCGAAGCAGACGAGGGCTGGTGCCCCATTCTTGACCTACACGACCTGAACAAGTTCCTAAGGTCTCGGACCTTCAGAATGGTCACTTTGGCACAGATAATACCATCTCTGGAACACGGCGTGTGGTTCTGCTCTCTGGACCTACAGGACGCGTTCTTTCACGTCCCTATCCGTCCGTCACATCGGAGATTCCTCCGCTTTCGAGCGGAAGGATCCCTCTTCGAGTTCCAAGCCATGCCCTTCGGCTTATCTCCAGCTCCCAGGGTCTTCACCAAATGCATGGCAGTGGTGACAGCATTCCTGCGGCGCAGAGGGGTCCGGGTGTACCCTTACCTGGATGACCGGCTGATAGCAGCCCCCTCCAGACAGGAGGTGGAGCGGTCCAGAGATCTGGCCCTCCAGGTTTGCTCTCAAGTCGGCCTTCTCATCAACAAGGCCAAGTTGGAACTCAAGCCGAAGCAGGTGATTCTGTTCATCGGGGCAGAGCTCGACTCTCTTCGAGCCAGAGCACGGCTCCCGGCGGACAGGGCCGAGGTTCTTACCTCCTTTGCCCAATCATTTCTGGTTGGGCAATCGCGCCCTGCCCGGGACTTCCTGCGCCTCCTGGGTCTCATGGCGGCCTGTACCAGCGTGGTCCGTTGGGCACGCTGGCACATGCGCCCCCTTCAGTGGGGACTGGCCAGCCAGTGGTCACAACGCTGCGATCCATTGGACCAGCTAGTGATAGTGACCCAGGAGATGTGGCAGCTCTCCAGTGGTGAACCATTCACCCCCATCTGCAGGAGGCATCCCGTTTGTCCACCCAGGCCGGCGGTCTCTCTATCGACCGATGCCCTCTCTGATGGGTTGGGGTGCCCATCTGGGGAACACCGGTGCGAGCCTCTGGTCCCAGAGTCCCGATACCACATCAACCTGCTGGAGCTCCGGCGGTCCGCCTAGCTCTCACCGCCTTTGCTCCGTTTCTCCGGGGTCAAGTGGTCCAGGTCCAGACGGACAATACCACAACCATGTACTACCTGAACCCAGTAGGGCGTGCGCCATGCTAGTATGCAAGGAAGCTCACGCATTTGGTCACTCGTGCAGCCTGGAGGTGGATCTCCTAGCCATTCATGTGGCAGGAGCCTCCAACACCCTGGCTGATGCCCTGAGCCGGATAGGGGCTGCATCTCACGAGTGGTCTCTCCTGCCGGAGGTAGTACAAGATCTGTTCTCCCACTGGGGCACACCTCAGGTGGACCTGTTTGCCTCCAGGGAGAATGTGAAGCTGAGGCTGTTTCATGCCCGCCCCCCTCAGCAGGGCTCGCTGCAGGGGGATGCCTTCTCGAGGCTGTGGACCCCGGGCCTCTTCTATGCCTTTCCCCCATTTCCCTTGATTCACAAGGTACTTCTCAAGACAAGGAGGGACAAGGTGCAGGTGATTCTGATAGCCCCAGACTGGCCCCGCCAGTTCTGGTACCCAGATCTCCTCAACCTCAGCTACAGGCTCCCGAGGCAGCTTCCAGCTCGCCCAGACCTGCTCTCAGTCAATCAGGGGAAGGTGTTCCATCCGGACCTTCAATCCCTGCACCTGATGGCCTGGTTCCTGAGTGGCTAGAGTTCCAGGCCTTGGGGCTTTCCGATGAGGTCCTCAATGTTGTTGAGGCGTCCCGTAAGGAGTCAACCAGGAAATGCTATGCCTTCAAATGGAAGAGGTTTTCCATTTGGTGTCAGGGTAAGGGCTTGGACCCTTCCTCCTGTTCCTTGGCAAGCATTTTGGACTATTTATGGTCCCTTTCTAGTCAAGGGCTTAGGTCGACGACCCTAAAGGTGCACCTGGCAGCCATCTCTGCTTACCAGGCGTGGGCCGGGAGCAGTCGGTGGCGCAGGAGAAGGTGGTCTGGCGCTTTTTCAAAGGCCTTGATCACATTTCCCCTCCGGTGCGAGAACCTCCACCTCCGTGGGGATTTACTGCTGGTACTGGCAAAGCTCATGGGCAAGCCATTCGAACCAATGCACAGGTGTGAACTCTCTCACCTGTCGTGGTGAACCGCCTTCTTGGTGGCTATACGTCAGCCAGAAGGATGGGAGAACTCCATGCACTCTGCATTGAGTCTCCTTACCTGGTCTTCCACAGGGACAAGGTTGTCCTGCACCCCACCGAAATTCCTTCCGAAGGTGGTCGAGTTTCACCTTAACCAGGTGTTGACACTGCGGTGTTCTACCCCAATCACACCTCGGGAGCCGAATACAGGCTCCATACTTTGGACCTTTGAAGGCGCTCGCTTATTATAAGGAGCGCACGGCTTGAAATTCGGGAGAGGTTCGCCAGCTGTTTGTCACCTACGCTGAAGCCGCACTCTGGCAGACCTGCAGCCAAGCGACGATAAGCAGGTGGGTCACCTCCTGCATAGATCTCTGCTATAAGTTGGCGGGCATGGAGCCTCCCAGAGGATAAGAGCTCATTCTACCGTCATACTGCTGCATCGGTGGCTGCTTCCAGGGACATCCCTATCCAGAAATCTGCAGGCTGCTACCTGGAAGTCAGCACACACCTTTATTACCCATTACCACATCGACCTTGAGTCATGCGGGATGCTGGTTTTGGGGCCTCGGTTCTCAATCTTTATTCCCTAAGTAGGGGTGTCGCTTGCCTCCCTCCTCCCGGAGAACTGCTAGGAGTCTGCCAATGAGTGTGGATGAACAACATATCCATGTCCCTAGAAATGCAGTTACTCACCTGTAACAGGAGTTCTAGGAATGGTATATGTTGTTCATCCACCACGACCACCCGACCTCAACCCGGCCTTTAACCTGAAGCTTCAAAGCGAGTGAAGATCTAGGCGTCATGAGCGGAGCAGAGTTTTACCACCCAGGTGGGTGGGTGGGAGGAGCCAGCTTGAAGACCTTCCGGCAAGATTTAAAGCGGCAAGGAACCTGCCAATAAGTGTGGATGAACAACATATACCATTCCTAGAACTCCTGTTACAGGTGAGTAACCTGTATTTCCTGACCATGGATATGCTAAAACAAAAATTTCTCAACAAAATGTTTTTAAATAAATTATCTGGGTTGGGGGGGGGGCTGCCACAAGCAGAATGGAACTTCACAGATGGGGGAACTCACAGCAGCAGAAAAAAGAAGCATGTTGGCATTAAAAGCTTAGTGATGTAGAGGCACCAGTATTTAAGCATGACTTTGGTAGAGGATTAATTGTGACTGGGGGTTGAGGGTGAGTGAGTCTTGATATTTTAGCATAATGGTTTTCTGAAACTTCAACCTTCAATGGGTTAGACTTTGTAGCCATCTGTACAGTATATCACTAAGCCACATGCAGTGGGGTATGGGTAAAACCCACATCACCAGACCAAGCCAGAGCTGTAAAATCTGGACAGGGCACAGTGTGTGCAAATACTGCTGATCCGGTGGAGCAGCAATAAAAGATAAACTATGCAATACCCTCAATAACACACCTACCCCAGTTTACATTTACCTGATACCCATTTTAGGCCTTATATAGTAATATCTTCCTTCAGGAGAACAGCTTGAATGAAATGTGTATAATTTACATTGGTAATTGGGCATATGCACTTTTATATTATATGAATTTTGTGTGTGAACTGTATATCAGTTTCTAAAAAAAAAAAAAAAACTTGTCTCAACATTGTGTTTATCTTCTACCTTGTCACAACATACAGTTGTCTCAGCACTGTTTTCAGTTAGGGTACAGTACCTTCATGTATATGATGGCCTAGTTCTGTTAAGTTGATTGCTATAACAGTGCATAGAATAAAATGCAAAACATATAGGTAACTGTAATACAGATGGTGGCATTATTTTTAATTATGAACCGGCGATCGTAATTCGAGCAACCTGATTGGCCGAGAGGGTTGAAGCCGTGGTGATCATCGGGCTACATCATCTAGGCGGAAAACTCCGACCACCAATACTCGCTCAAGCGAAATCTTCTCCACTTCCCCACAAGCGAAGCAAGTCAGACCTCCCACTACAACTAACAGGCCAAAAAAAACACATCCTCACAGTTGCCTGCCCCCCCTTACAGGTCGCGAAACCAGACACGCTACAAACACAAAAAAAAATCTCCCTTTGTGCGAAACTGCTTCATTTTCTTGAGCACTAACTACCGCCGCTTCACTGCCTTCGCGCTTAAACGGCAAAAGCTACAACTCCGCCTCCTCAGGCTTGACCCTTACCTTTCTCCATTTCCCTCAGAAGTAGGGCGACTCATCTTCACTTCCTCAACAAAAAACCCCAATATTAACGTACCTCAGTAAACTAAACTTCCGGGCGGGGGGTCAATGCCACAACAATTAAGCCTGTAACAAAATCCTCCTGCAACAGCACCACCTACTGGCCAAAACATGAAATTCACGAACTTTTTTTTTTAAATGTCTACCTACACATATAAAAACAATAATAAAATATTAAAAAACTTTACTTTTTTGTATTAAAGGCATAAAATATCAATTAATCCAGTTCATAATAACAATAATGCACTCCAGGGTGTGGTATATCGTGGGATATCGTCACTTCTCGGGTCGTTGGGCCTTTTCGTGCCGCGACCGTCATCTAACCACCAGTGGATATCCGATATACCACACCCTGTCGTGCATTATTAACTAATACTCTAATGGCAGGAAAAATGTAAAGCTGATTGGCTGCTGATCCATTGAAACAATGATGTCATTACACAATAACATCACGCAGCTTTAGATTGGATCATTCCTTGCATTTTCTCTTAAGAAATATTTTCCACACTAACAAAAACATCCTTTAAAATTTATTTTTATTCTGTACATAACAACAAGCCATTGTATAACTGCAATAAGGCACTCCAGGGTGTGTGTTATCTTGTAATAATGTTGCTCCTGGGGTGGTGAAGCACTCTACTTTGCCTCATGCTTCAACCCACCCCAGGAGTGACATTATTATATATGATAACACACACCCTGGAGTGCCTATTGCTTAAATATGCCCTTTCTTAATGTACTGTACTTTGATTCAGTTAGTATATATGCAACAGCCTCCAGTGAACACTCTGGGCTTCTCTTTGACTCCTGATGTCTATTTGCTTTAGCTGTTGTATATTGTTTGAAGTGCTGTGGTCTTCTTGACGTGGTGCCTATGTGCCTAAACTATGTAATTTGTTTATCTACTGTTACCCATGTATCTCCAGTGAATGACTGTTATAACTGTCTGCTCTCTGAGCCATTGTT
Source organism: Neoceratodus forsteri (assembly GCA_016271365.2). Lineage (NCBI taxonomy): Eukaryota > Metazoa > Chordata > Ceratodontiformes > Ceratodontidae > Neoceratodus > Neoceratodus forsteri. Next base: position 793,822,165 of record CM057449.1, read on the forward strand.
TTTTGACTTGTTAACTGTGCTGTCTTTGTATTAGTTTCAACGAGGTGCCTTTGTAAATGAGTCTCTGACTCAAAGGTTTGTAAATCTGATATTTTTTAAATAAGTAAATAAATAAATGTTTGTTTAAGCCCATGAAACACCCTTATCTAGTTAATGCATTCACAGTCGTAGTGGCTCTGCCAGATCTTGTTCACCTAGCAGTGACTGTGTTCCTATGTAAATCTTTAGGAGTCCCCACCCACACTCTTAAAATGGATAACATTTTTTTTTACTGTCCCCCCCCCCACTCCTCCATTCTTTATATAAGTAATAACCCACAACAGGGTGTGCGGTTAATGGAGATTAATCAACACCCCAGGTTCGTTGTGAGGCACGAGGCCACAGGCTGTGTCCTCACAGTGCCCAGGGTGTTGATTAGTCTCCAATAACCACACACCCTGGAGTGGGTTATTATGCTTACAACATGGGGTGTCACCATACCTCTAAAAATTAGGAGGAAAGCATGATTAATTAATGAAAACATGGGAACTTTTTTATGTGTTCTGCCACCACCAGAAGTACTGCTGTGCTGACACTCATGAACTGAGCAGAATATGCAGTGCTCACACTTGTGAACTTCGCTCAATATGCACTTGTGAGCACTGACCACACGAAGCAAGTCTGTGCAGGGAAGACAAGTCTGCAGAGACAACAGCTAGAGAGAGAGAGACACACAGACACACAGACACACACAGACAGACATGGAGAGAACAGGTCAGCAACTTTCAATGAAACAGAGTGAGTGCTTCCTGGTCTCTCTCTCTCTCTCTCTCTCTCTCATACACACACAATTGCAAGTCTGTCACTGTATCTTTCATGAACGGCGGCTTGCCACATCGTTAAACTGCAAGTGCTGGTCCCAGAGCCTCTCTACTTGTGTCTCTGTCTCTCTCTACACTGCATCCGCACTGTTAACAAAAATAATTTTCCTTCAAGAACACCATGTGCAGCATGAACACTCGCTCTATCCCGCCAGCCACAGAGATCCCAATCCCACTCTGCATAGGTTGAAGCAGAGAAACACAGCCAGGAATTTGCAGGGAGGTGCGCTTCACAGACTGCATAGGTGCCACTCACCATGCCTTGAATAATAATGCACCCATGCACTGCGGTACACAGTAATTAATGTTGTGAATGCCAGTAACATTACTACTGTGGGGAACATTAGTAACTTTGTAAATGGTAGGGTAAGAACAGTATGGGTACTGCCGAGACATCCAATTCACAGCCTGAGAGAGAGAGAGAGAGAGAGAGAGAGAGAGAGAGAGTGCTGCAATCTCATTCATGTCCTCTCTTGCTCTTCTCCTGTTGCTGTTGCTGTCTGTCTCCACCACTGCTACAACTGGTCCAGAGCACAAGTTGCAGGTATGGAGGGAATGGGTAAGAGAACGATTGCTGCTGGCAATTCACCCAATTTACACATTGGGAGAGTGTCACTGCTGGAAGATGCATCTTCCCTCGGGGGGTGGGGAAGGGGAGTGCGAGGGGGGGGCCTGCAGCATGATATCATTTCTGCCTGCCAGTGCAGTGCCATGCACCCGAGTATACACACACTTGCCAAACAAGCTGCGCTGTCCCTGTAGTTTCTTTCCAAAGCAACGTACAGTGCTGAGGATATATCTGTCGGTATGCTGCTGTGCCCAAAATGACCATTTAATTAACTGCAAGCTGCAGGAAGAAATGCCAGAAAGAGCACTGTGCAGCTTCTTTAGCAACTTGTGTGTGTGTGTCATCTGATGTTCTGCTCTAGGTGCTCCTATTTCTGCATCTGTGAAAAGCCCCCCAAAGGCTTCAAACCCTGATAACAGCACAGCACAGCAGTTGGCACTGCCACTCAAGACAAAGACCGCCCTGTAGCAGTTAGTGGTGCGGTTCTACAATGTACCCTGGGCAGCTGGGTGAGAGAAATACATCACTTACTGCACTAGAGAACTGTCACGTTGCTGTGTGACAGTCACTGAGGATGGCCACACTAGTTATTGCCGCCACATACACACAGAGCAGTGTGCACCACTTGCTGCTCAGGTATGAGGAGGTCCGCAGGGCAGGTGCGTGGGGAGCTCCAGATGATGACCGGGTATTACCGAGCACCACTACGAGGTCCGCAGGCCGGGTGGGTGGGGAACACCACAGGACGGACGACCCGGGGAGAAAACCAGGCTGGCTGGGTGATTACAACACCACTGCGCTTATTGCTTAATAAATGGGACTGCTTTACATGGGGCTGCTTTACACAAACTGACTTTCACTAGGGAGATTATCCTGTGAAAGAGGTACAGAGCCAACTCTCACGTACTGACAACAACAATGGCGGCTTCTCAAAATTATTTTAGAATACAAAAACAAGAGCCAGACCACTTCCTGATCTGTTCTCAGGGACTGAGCAGTACTCGCTGTGCGTGTATGGGGAATTAACGAACAGTCACCTGAGTGGCCTGTACCAATCAGGTTTCTGTTTCATCCTACCCCTATGTTATAAAACTACTTATAAAATGGGTAGGGGAAAATGCTACAGATTGATTGGTCCACAGCTGTGCATGGTGAAAGCGCTACTGACCGCAAAAAACAAGTGCTGCCCACCTAGGCACAATGTAGGTGAAAGCAATGTGCCAACAACCCTTTAGAATATTTAAGTAATAAATAGCGGTCATTTTTTTCTGTAAAAAAAAAAAAAACAAATAAAAAATTTGCACACAAACAGTAAACCTGACAGTTTCCCCTAGTGGTTTCTGATGGGAGAGGAATTATTTAACATTTTATTGTTTTTCACTTGTTTTAAATTGTATATTGTTTATTTTAATTTTTCTTGTTACTGTTTTTATAAGTGTAGTAAGATGCTCTAGGGAGTTGGCAGTTGTTCAGGGAGAAGGCACTCGGCATATGGCGTAATGCATTATTTAGGCCCGTGGGGCGTGCAGTTCTGGCACAGCTGCCAACACCCTGTCGGGTCTTATTGCATACTTAGCCAATTGTTACCGAATTTGCAGTATGTCGAAATCCAGCCACACAAGGGTGTGTGCATGTTGGTTTCAAGGCTTATTTTGTAAACTTATGTACCACTTAAGTCAATTATTTGTTTAGAAGACTTGTTTCTTTTCTAGGTGCACAGTTGGGAACTGTTGTTTCTCTTCCATTATCTGGTCTCATTTGTTTCTACCTCAACTGGACCTATGTGTTCTATATATTTGGTGAGCAACTCCTTTTTTTTTTTTTTTTAATATTAAGTGCAGTCAAGCTACTGCATCTCAGCTGTCCTTAGCTTACTTCCAATAAAAGTAAATTTCTTTTGAAGCATTGAAAATATTGTAAAGTAAGAAAGAATTAGTGTGGCCCTTAAATGTTTCTTTTTTTACAGTTTCCAGTTTGGGCTACAATTTGTTTATTTACTGAAAATTTCAAAGAATACCTTTGAGCACAAGTGCTATGTTACAAAGGTTCCACATTAATAACAAGGATTACAAGGCAACATAACAAATACTATAAGCGAGTTCCAGTGGAGAGAAGCCAAACAAGTAGAATATGGCTGAATAAGTACAAATTAATAATGTTAATAAACCCAGTTAATTAATGCAAATTAATTAATGTTTTATACAAAACTGTATAGCTGTATTGATTCACCTATGCTTAGATCCTCGTTGTATACAGGTCAAACTTAGCATATTAGTATTGCATTAGTCCTCGCTACTGCAATCTGTTATAGTCATGTCTGTACTGTCTTCAACTGCTTATATGTTGTGATTGTTATTTAATCTCCTGTACACCATTTCCCCAGGTCACACCTAGAAACGAGCCCCTGCTTTGTGTGCCTTTCCCAGTTATCAACTTTTAAATACATAAATAAAATATTAGGCTAGATCAGTTGCATACAGTTTTACAACAAGGCAGGTATAATCATGACAGTAACTGTGTCCATCTTTTACTCAATGTGTTTTTTAGGTGCAGTTGGAGTGTTGTGGTTCATCTTGTGGGCATTTTTAGTAAGTGACACACCTGAAACTCACAAGACAATCTCTCTAATGGAAAAGGAGTATATTGTTACTTCTCTGCAGCACCAGGTAGTATATCCAAAGTAGTCCCATTGTTTTGTCTACCTTTCTATTTTCTTTCTTTTGGTACACGTGCATGCTTTTTTCTTTATCCTGATTATACATACTGTGAGTGTTATTGGCAAAGCTTGGTGTTTTGTAATACTGTTGTGGCCTCCTGAGCCTCCCATTGGGACCTCTTCTGTCATCTATCTGCTGCCCACTCAAGGGACCCTGGTCAGTTCATCCTTCTCCAACTTTCAGCCTCATTCTGCCCCTCTCCACAGTAGGGCCTCAAACTCGAATGTGCTGCTCTCTCTGGTGACAGGCAGGGTGCTCCTTATCGGTTTTGCTGACCCGATATGCAGACATGAGAAAACGGACCTAAGAAGCACTTCCAGAGCATGTGTGTGTTGAGTAGTCTGTAAATAGAATATGCTGACCAGAAATAAGTGTTGGTATTCAATGGATTTATTCCAAGTAGTTGCAGAAATGTAAATATCAACACACAGAACCACAACATCAGTGAGCTACTAACCATTACCCAGGTGCCCTGGTGTGAGTGAAGCTTCAGGGTTTATGTAGCATCCAACCCCTTGGGTGTGTGTAAAATCTCATTTAACATACTACCCCATGTATTATTCTATATATAATAACCGGGTCTCCCTTTTTCTCATAGGGAACCGTGGTGCAGTTTGCTGTAATGAAAGAGTGTTTGTTTCGGCAAACATGAGCATGGTTTCTCTTGATCTGCACATGCTTACCTAGCAGTTTGTACCTTCCCAACCATGCCGCTTGCCTTTTCGTTGTAAAGAAATCACCTGTGTAACTCGGCAGCGAGTCATTTAAAAAAAAAAATGCTAGTAATTTTCCACATTAATGGGGTCAAATAAACATTAACATTTTAAAATCTTGGACCACTTCCGGGAGAAAACGAACACGGAAAGCGAAATTGCAGCCACCCAGACCTCTGCTATTTTATACTGTAATTGCTGAGGTGAAAAGGGAAGTTGTCTACGCTCCTTTCCTCTTAGCAATAATTAAAATAGATAAATACATAAACTGTGCCTGCACTAGTCAGTGAGGTCACAGATCTTTTTTTAGTGATTTTGCCCTGGGATTTCAGCACGATTCCACAGTCAGTCCAGTGTCTGGATTTTCTATATCCATTTTATAATATACGATAAGAGCATAAGCTCTGAAATATAATGTTTTTGGCATTTGTGTTCCTGGAAAAGGCGTTGAAATATAAGGTTTTGGCATTTGTGTTACTGGACAAAAGTCACCACCAACTTGTATGGCCAGGACAAAACACACTACAGGCTGTTAACTCCTAAGAGATGCTTTTTGCATGTATCCTGTCCCTACCGCCATCTTTTGTCGCCTTCTTATTTTGGTACCAGCAGTGATCTTTTCCAGTTCTGCAACACTGAAACTTTTTTGCTTCTTAATCTTGTTTAGTTTGTCTCAGTTATCCATCACTAATGCTCAGTGATCTTGAATGTCTCTGACAGTTCTTGTCCATGTTGAATTGTTTTCATAACTGAATCATTGTTCATACCCCAAGTAATTTTCTGCCCTGGCCAAATGGACACCAGTGCAAAAATAATCTGTATTTACTGAATTATTTTCCTATTTAAATATTGTAAAGGAATAGGGCTAATGTTTTTTTTTCCTGCTGTTTTTTATGACATAGTTTTCTATCCTCTGTATTTAGGCTATGTCCAGACATACATTTTTAAACTGGTTTAACGTTGTTAAAAGTGTTGAAATTAGTTAGCATCCAACTTATCACAGTTTTTGGAACCACTTTTGAGGAGCAATCTCTAGACAACTGTGGGAGTAGTCTAGAGACTAGTTCTACACCAATTCAGTTAAATTGTAATACAGGTTATCTAGGGAATGTGAAACCATTCTGGGAACAGTTCTCTAAACTTCCTTGGATTTTCGTGAGAAATCCAGTAATGCATCTGGACGTGAGCTGAACTGAAACATCAGTCTGGACGCTGTAGTAGTTCCATTACCCCCTTCTGTCAGGTTTCAGCACATAAAAATTATCTGACTGTACTAGGTTTCAACAAGCATTTGCCAATGCCGAATGTTTGCTTGCTGGCATTAGCAGTGGAAGTGCAGGAGTTAAGCAGATGCAGTATAGGAATGGCATTGAAGTATTGAACTGACAACAACTCAACCCTCACCCTGCAGAGATGGACAGGCATTGGGGTGTGCCTTTGGGTTGTCGTCCATGCCGGTCATGAAATTTCACCTCACCCTACCCTTCAGATGCTGACAAGTGTCGAGATGTGCCTTGGGATGTTTGGGCTTTACATTCACCTCATTCCATAAGGAAATACTCTGAAATGGGTGCAGTATAGGAGAATGGGGTGAACTCTGGGGGCAAAGGGTCCAAGGTGCACCTCGATGCCTGTCACTGGCTGCAGGGTGGGGGTGGAATGGCATAAGCATTACTGTCGACAATCCCAAGTCACACCCCTGACGCCTGTCAGTCCCTACAGGGTAGGGCGTTATGGTTGAAAACCCTAACGCCCCGGGTGTTTCTTGGTATTTTTGCTCCAAGTTTTCCACATGGGCTTTTTGCGACCCCACCACATGAACAGTGACACTATGAGTTTGTTAGGCGAAAGGTGATTTTGCACAGCGACTGTGCCATTTGGCGCCACAGGTGCAAAAACACGTTTTGAACAGGATGTGAAAAGTGACAGGTGTACTGTTTATGAGGAGGTATAACAAAATGGCATTGTTGAAAATCTGGAGTGAAAATATACAAAAACTGGTGAAGCCATGAGCGTGTGTAGAAACTGCGCAATGTATACCCATAATGTAATTAGTTTGGGAATTTTTTACAGCAGATTTTCAGCATAGGCATTTTGGGACCTCTGCTCATGAACAATGTTACTGTGATTTTCTTAATCTGTCCTGAACACTAATTTCCCACAGCGACCGCGCTATTCTGCTCCAGAAGTGCAAAACACATTTCGCCAGGATGTGAAAATGACAGCTGTACTGTTCATAAAGAGGTGTGGAAAAATGTCAGTGTTGAAAATCTGGACTGAAAATATTACAAATTTGTGAACTTATGAGGGTGCATGGAAATTGGCGCAATGCATGCCTCGTAACAGAGTAATTTTATGGACTTTTGTCACCAGATTTTCAACACAGCCATTTTAACACCTCTGCTCATGAACTGTGTCACTGTGATTTTATTAATGTGTCCCAAACATTGATTTCACACACTGACTGCACCAATGTGCGTTACGTATGCGAAAACACATTTTGTGCGAGGTGTGAAAAATGACAGCTGTACTGTTCATAAGGAGGTATGGTAAAATGGCAATATTGAAAATCTGGAGTGAAAATATAAAAAATTCTCAAAGTTATGGCGTGCTTAGGAACTGCTGGACGCACGCTCGTAAAACAGTCATTTTGGGGAATTATTTCACCAAATTTTCAACATAGGGTTTTTGGGAGCCTACCTCATGAACTGTGACACTGTTGTTTCATTAAGCGGTCCCGAAAGGTGGTTCCGCGCAGTGACCACAAAATCACCTTCGAGACCAAATAACAAAATGACAGTGACTGAGTTCATGAGGTGGGGTCCCAAGAACCCCATGTTGAAAATTTGTGAAAAATTTCCAGAAATGGCCAAGATATTACCAAAGTTGAAAAACCCATTTATGCCATTATACAGCTTACTGGCATTTGTCAGTTTGCGGTAGTGCAGAGCGTGTTCCGGTCCACGAGATCATCGCTGGGCTCTGAGGTAAGTATGGGGTTGGGGGTGGGGAGATGGGTGTGCAGAGGGTGGCGCGGGTTGGGGAGGGGGGCAAGACAGTTGAGGACCTTTTTTCTTACAGGTGTCTTTTTCTTTTTATGAAGGCGATGCGGGACTTTTGCTACACTGGGGTGTGCTCCCAGTGCGGCAGCTGGAAGTTTGTTTGGGGGACAATGGAGCTGACGGATTGGGCACCCCCGTCGGCCTACGGACTTTTGCCATGCTGTGATGGGCTCCTGGCGTAGCACGGAAGTCTGTTTGGGGGCAGTGGAGCCGGCCAGGATTAGGCACCCGTCAGCCATACTACTGTGTGTGGGAGGGGAGCGATGAGCATGTTGGGTGGGCTCAGCGTATACTTGGGTATTTGTTAGGGGGAACAAGAAGACAGAGCTGTCTGTGACAGCTGTTCAGATGCATTGCTGACGTGAGGCTTTGCAAACTGCCATCGGCAGTATTTAAATTGCCTGCTGATGGCAGTATGCAAATTGCTCTACACGTTACCACTGCTGATTGTAACGGTATTTTGCTTTGAACTGTATGCCAGTATCTAAACTGCTGTCATAGACAGCTCGGACATTTATTGGTGCAGTGAGGCCATGCCTGCAAGAAGGAGCAGGGCATTGGAAGCGGGTGGCACACCTACGAAAATTCGTATGGTGGCACTATGTTTCTTGCATCATGCTTGCAGGCAAACATAAAAACAGTTGGTAAATATTCAAAACAGCACCATGATCTCCTGCTAAAACGGTGCTGGACACATTGACGTCACTGGAGTAAGAGTGTTTCAAGACTACTACTATTTCTTAAAGGGGGACTGTTTCCATTGCAAGACTCCTGCTTTTTTTTTAATGGGGACTGTTTGCCTCACGTATAATTTTCCTCATTGTGTGCATTTCGCTAGAAACATTCTAGAGCTCAGGGCAGAGGCAGCAGTGACAAAATCCCAATTTAATGATAGATGTCCACATTATGTTTTGTAAAGAATGAGTATTTTGTTACAGACATACCACAGCAGTGAAAATGAGACATTCACCAGTTTTTATTTTGAAAGATCTTTAAAAGTAAAATGGGTGATGACGAGGTCACAAATTACATGAAATGCTTTTTTTTTTTTTACAGCTTTCTTCAAATAAGTCTGTGCCTTGGCGTTCCATGGTTGTATCTTTACCACTCTGGGCTATCGTAGTTGCCCACTTTTCTTACAACTGGACCTTTTACACTCTGCTTACGTTGCTGCCTACCTACATGAAAGACATCCTAAGATTTAATGTTCAGGAGGTAAGATTAGGAACAGCTCATCTACTGTGTTCTTCTTTTTCTGATTTTGACATTACTTTTGTAACTCTGCTGCCCGCCTACCCTGATGGAGCATCCTTTGACCCACTAACCTTTGTCCCTTCCCTGAAACTGCATGCTCAGCTCCTTCGGCTGTTCAACCAGTTTTGATCTTTACCACTAAGACCCTGCTGGTGCACCTTTCTAGCTGAGAGAGTAAATCCAGTTGGAGACAAGTGGCAGGGATGACAGAGGAAGAATCAGGGAACAACCCATTCTACCATGAAGGGGGAACAGGCTTCATGGCGTGAGTACCTACCAATTTTTGTTAGTACCCCAGCCCTCTGTGTCCTTCTTTGTGATGACTCCTTAAGCCCCCGGGTCATTAGGGACAGTCCGGCAGTGGGAGTGACAAATACGCTGTTCTGTGTAGTTGAGTGCTCCAGTAGATGCTCCTTCCTCATGCCATCCTGAGTTCAGGAGGTACACCCAGGGTGCAGGTATGCAAGGCAGCCACAGGCTGCTAGGTGCCATAGTCAGCATATCAACTGTGCTCTTGTTTCCATTTCCAGATAGACAGACAACAGTTGGGTAGACAGACAACAAATCAGTGTAGACCTGACAGGCAGACCTTCTTGCAAAACTTTACATCAAACTCACGGCAACTTTGTAACAGCCTGCATATGCTTGTTAGTGGCTTCATGCTAACATCAGTCCCCAAAAGTTATATGAGGAGAAGCTAATGGACCTTAATATGTATACCCTTGAGGAAAGGAGGGAGAGGGGGACATGATAGAAACTTTTAAGTACCTCAGCGGAGTCAATAAAGTCCAAGAGAGTAGCATCTTTCAGAAAAAGAGATGTTCAAGAACAAGGGGACACAATTTGAAGATAGAAGAGGGACGGCTCAGTGGCAATATGAAGAAGTATTTTTTCACAGAGAGGGTGGTGGATGCATGGAATAGCCTTCCTGAGGAGGTTGTGGGGTCTAAAACTGGGAGAATCAGAATGCATGGGACAGACATAAGGCAATTCTTTTGGGGGGGGGTAGGAAGAAATAGGCTGCTGGTTAACTAGGATCTGCAGCTTATCCTGTAGGTAGGGAAATGGGCAGACTAGGTGGGCCAAGCGGTCCTTATCTGCCGTCAGTCTGTTTCTATGTTCCAATCTAGGACCTTTTAAAGCTGCCTTAAGGGCTCATACCCTCTCCTCATGTCAATGCCAGTGTAACCGGTAACCTGTGGATCCTGCACCACACTGCTATGCCACGCACCCGCCCTTGGCCAGACAGTGGAGAGCCCTCACTATTTCTAGCCTACAGGCTCCTCACCTCCCTCGGTTACCGTGTAGTTGCACTGGACTGTGACTGCATTGTATTATGTATAAGACAAGGCCTCCCTGAGGTAGCTTACTACCAACTCATATCATGCATTGCTTTAGCTACCAATTGTATAGGTCTTAACTGCTCATTAGGTAAATATGTCGATAGCTCTGCCCTGTTTTAGCTACCAAATGTATAGGCAGTAACCCATGCTCATTGTATTTATACTCTGTATGACTGCTCACCCACATTTATTCTATATATGTACTGTATGAATGTCTATGTTTTATTCTGACGTGGAGCCTTTGAAAAGAGTCTATGACTCAAAGGGTTGTAATTCTGATTTCTAAATAAATAAATAAACTTGTGTTTGCTTTCATTGTACTGCAAGCATAAGGGTTGCTAACGACAAACATGCAAAGTTTTTCTGTCTATCTTATCTTTATATGGTCTCCAGGCAGCAGATATTTTGTTGCAGGTACAATATCTAATCCAAGATCAGATCAGGTACATGGTAGGAGTAATTACTTATAACCCCATCTCCCAGCAGAATATTATTAATTGTTGAAAAAATGCACCGTGGTAATTACTAGCAGCACTTTCTTAGTCTGTTTAGTACAGAATAATTATACTGCCCTTAATACTTAGGTAGATGTTATACAACTTTTTGATTCCTGGCACGGATTCTTTATTCAAGCCCCAAACAGGCATAAAGCAGAACTGTTTTTATCCTGTAAGCCTGCAATTTCTGTTGAAGCTGTTTTTCAAATTATGGTTCACATTCTGTCATTGTTCCATCTTTACCGGCCTTTGGGTAAATTCTGTGGGTGTTTTTCACTTGAATTCTGGTACCAAAGACCATTTTAGAAGCGTATAATGCAGTTTATTTCCCTGTTAAGCTCTTGAATTGTTAGCACAATGTATCTATAGTATATGATTAGCCTTTGTTCTGTATAAAATCAGCCTGCTTAAAATCCTTGTGCACATTCCAAAGTGTTACTGTGTGCATTCCAAAGATTTGTTCAGTACAGTTCGAATGTAATTTAGCTTTAAATTTCTCATTTACTCCACAGTCAGCTGCTTACTAACCACTCAGTGCCCAGAGTTGCACCTTTTACTTGTAAAAGTCCATAAACTTGATTTGATCATAGAACACAACAAAGACATTGCAAGTTTTTGTTTTGTTTGTTTTTAACTTAGGATGTTTCTGTGACTCTCGTGTAACAAAACAAAAAATACTATGTCAAATGACTTGTAACCCCTCCCTAAGTTTAAGGGTATGAGATGGTATTATGAGAGGGAATATGCAAAAACGATCAAGAAACACTTACTTGACCTGCTGAGCTGAAGTTGACCTCCGGGCATCCCTTGGCACACTGCAGGGCTGGCTAGGCTGCAGATTTAGAAGGGGTTATGCAACTGGCAAACATCAATCAAACTATAAAGTTTAATAATGAAACAGGATCCTTTATTTAAAATGAAAATCACCATGGTGGTTGGTCTCACAGTTCATGTGGCTAGCCATGGACCAAGGGGTGGTCAAAATTCATAGTCCCACGAGGATCATTCCTGTTGTTTAGCACAACATATAACCTTGAAGCATTTCAGGGCTACAAGGATTAAAAGACCAAGGGGTCTCTTCACGTTTACTTTTCACTTCTGCCATTCATGTTTGCTTTTCACTTCTGCCATTTGGGGAACACGCAGGGCATCCTGGATTCACACTCTTTCGTCCCAACCCTCGGTTTACAGGCATGGGGAGGCTACAGTCCTCTGGGGGGTCCAAGGTACCATGGACCAAGCCTCCCACTCTCCCCTCAAGTACTGACCCCTCCGAGGAGAGAGTCCAAGTCCTGAGAAAGGATTGTAGGGTTGGGGGTGTGGCAATTTGTTTTAAATTGGATCTCAACCTCACGGCCTTCCCGGTGGGAACAAAAGATCCTTTGAATATGTGACCATTAAAGGATATGCAGATGTAGGTTGCAGGATCATTCTCGTCTACTGTCCTCCAGGGGACGAGAACGAATTCTTGCAGGAAATCACGAACTTCGTCATCTAACTGGTGTTGGAGTTGCCCAGATAGATCATTTTGGGTGACTTCAATGCCTGGGTCGACGATGAACTCTTGCATTTTGGTCAGGACTTCCTCCAACTAATGTGTTTGGGCCTGACACAGGTTGTTACCTCTGCAACCCATATACATGGCCACTCATTGGATCTCATCTTCCTGCTGGAATGGAGGTCACTGACCTTATGGTGGAGCTGGTCATATTGTCGGACAGCCATACTGTGAGGTTCTCATTCTAGGCCCCTCAGTAGTCCTACCCCTACGAAGATGGTCTAGTACTGCCATTTAAGGGTTTGACCTCACAGGGTCTCATGGCAGTGTTGGATCTATCAGGTTTGATGAATTACATCGAGGAACCAGGGAATTGGTCTTGACCTATAATAGGGTAATTGCTGAGGCCCTTGATTCTATCGCACCTGTCTGTGTTTGATCCCTCACCTCACACCAGAGATCCACTTGGTTTGATGGGACTCTCAGGGAGATGAGGATAAGAGATCGAAGGTTGGAGCGGCGCTGGCAGAGATCCAGTTTGGGGGAGGACAAACTTATATTGATGTCTCATTACAGAGACTATCAATCGGCAATCTCCTGTAAGAAGGTAGAATTCCTGTCCAGGGAGATTGCCGCTGCAACTAACAGACTGGCTCAGCTCTTCTGCATCATGGACAGGCTGTGCAATCCTGCCTGTTTGCAGTCCGGGGGAACTTTTTCACAGACAAGGCGTGATGAGTTCTGTCAATTCTTTGCAGATAAGATTGCCTCCATCAGATCAGAGATCTGGTTAGTGCCCTCTAACAGGGCATGCAGTGATGGGCCTAAGGTCTCAGGCATTCATTCAGTCTGTCTGGTCTGACTTTGACCAGTTCTCAGTCATGGATGTTGTGAAGGTTGTCCAGGAGTTACGGACAACCTACTGTAGTTTGGATCTGGGACCAACACGCCTCCTAGTGGGATATGTTGATGTCATTGGCCCAGTCCTAGCCAGGAAGGTCTGGTGCTCTTTAGTAACTCAGATCTTTCCTGGACCTCTTAAGGAGGTGGTCGTAAGGCCACTCCTGAAAAAAACTTCACTGGACCCAGACTGCCTGGCTAACTACAGACCTCTCTCTAACCTTCCCTTTGTGGATAAGGTTATTGAGAAGGTGGAGGCTGTTCAAGTGGAGACCTACTTATCAACTTACACCATCTACGACCCTCTCCAGTCTGGTTTCAGAAAAAGGCATAGTACCAAGACTGCTCTTGTTCGGGTGTTAAATGATCTACTTGTGGCGAGGGATCAGGGAAGACATTCCTTCTTGATTCTCCTCGATCTCTCGGCAGCATTTGACACTGTAGACCATGGGGTGTTGATGAGCACCGCAAAGCGTGGACTGGTTGGTACAGTCCTAAACTGGTTTAGATCTTTCCTCACTGGCAGGATGCAGTGGTGGTATCAGGATTTTTCTTAAGCACCTCTGCCCCTGCCATTTGGGGTCCCTAGAACTCTGTTTTATCCCCCATGTTTGCAGTTTATATGTTTCCGCTGGGGACATAATAAGATGGTATGGGCTGAATTTTCACTGCTATGCAGATGATACTCAGCTGTACATGTCTTTTCTGCCGAGCAGCAGGGAAGTGGTCTCGTATTTAAAAACTGCCTTGCTAAGATTTAAGACTGGGTGAGGCCAACTGGTTGAGGTTAAATCCAGACAAGGCTGAAGTACTGGTGGTGGAGTTGGGTCGCCCGGGATGAGGGTGTAATCTGGTCAAGTCTCAGGGCTGAGGCTAAGGGACTCCCAGTTGCTCACCTCTGATTGGGTAAAGAGTCTTGGCATTTTTTTGGACTGTAGCCTGACAATTTAATCACGGGTGTCGGCCATGGTCCTGATCTCATTTTACCATCTGAGAAACATCACTAGGATCAAACATCTGATACCCCTGGGTGATCTGCCAACATTAATCCATGCCTTTGCAGGGTATTAAATAAGCCAAAAAAATTGATTAGTAGTTTTACACGTTAAAATGTTGTTCAGCTGTAAAATTGCATAGCGCTTGACATAGAATGGTTAGCAAAGTTTAAAAGTATGTATCATTTTATGTAAAATTTATTAATTCTGTCTACTATGCTATAGATTCCCTGAAAAAATGGTTAGCAGTCTACTGCTATACATTTTAAATGATTAACATACCCACTGTTTTATGTAGCGCTTTACTATGCTATACCAGCTATTTAAACCCTGCCTTTGTCACTCATGCCTTTGATCACTGCAACGCTGTTACTGAGGGCTGTCAGGGGTTGATCTTTCGCCACCTACAGCTAGTGCAGAATGCAGTGGCCAGGTTGTAGACCAGCTTATCTAGATCTTGTCATATTACACCTGTGCTGCGCTGTCTGCACTGGCTGCCAGTTAGGTGGCGGATCTCCTTCAGGGTCGGTTTGCTGACCTGTAAGGCCCTACACGGCCAGGGGCCTGGCTACCTGCAAGACCTCGTACGACTCTATCGCCCTTCCCGCCCCCTTTGCTCAGCTAATGCGGGACTTCTAGAGGTCCCCAGGGTTGCTTTTAAAACATCTAGAGCTCGAGCTTTTTGTTTCGCTGCCCCAATCCTGTGGAACTCTCCCTTGTCAGATGCAAGAGATCCCCACATTGGACGCATTTGAACAGGAGCTTATTTATTTATTTAACAGACTTTAGGAATACAACCTTTGAGATAGGGACTCATTTACAAAGGCTCAGCGTCAGAAAAAACAAATACAAACACATAATACATACAGACGTAGAATGGCAGCTAAAGGTTACAGTTTTTTCAGTTATACAATATTGCAGAATCAAGATCAGCTATACATTGCATTGAACGTGTTATCGAGAGCTGTACTTTACAGTTTACAAGAGAACAATAAGTTTGCTGATAGAGGGAGGGAGTAACAGGTTTGATGTTTACAGCGAAGTAGAGAATTAGACAAATATCTTCTGAGTGCAGCCAAAGGAGGCATTGTTAATAGGTAATGTTTGGTAGCCCTGTTAGTAGGAGCTCAGTGGCGGAGTGGTCCCATAAGATGATAGAGAGATGACCCGGCACTAGCTGGTAACTTGGCAGCACCGTGAAGCGAGAATGTGCTCTTTGAGGGCTGACTTGAAAGGTCCTAATTTGGAGATGGAGGAGACATCAAAAGGGAGTTCGTTGTACTAGACTAGGGCCCTGTGTGGGAATGACCTTTGGGCTCAGGAGGTTCTAACCCTCGGGATGGACCACACTTGTTGGTTGGCAGTGTGGGTGTTCACCGAGGTGTGGGAGGATAGGAGAGAGGCAGAAACCCCCAAGGGGTAAGCCCCAGGTGTATTTTCTTTGTGAGGAGACATGTTGATAAAATAGCCTTTCATCCAGGGTGAGGAGATTTGTCAGGGCATATAGGGTACAAGTATGGGTACACTTTGTTTGTGACCAGGTGGATTTTGTTAAGGGCTGTGTGGTCAGCAGCCGAGTAGATAATGAGCCCATAATCAACTAGGGGGAGGACTGAGGAGGTGACAGCCAGATTAAGGGCTTCCGGAGGTAGGCAGTCCTTGTGCCGATATGGTAGGCCTATACAGACCTTTATGGCTGATGATATAGTGTCAATGTGTGAATGGAAGGAGAGTCTGGAGCAGTGTTCCCATTCACGCATAGATGTACGTGAATCACGTAAAGAAATAAAGATTCACGCTCATCTATGTGAGTAGGGGTACACTGCATGTAAAGAAGCCTGCCTGAGTTTTCTGAATGCGGGTATCTCAGTATCTTTACATGCAGCAGACTGCCATTTGAAAATGTTTCTCTCCCCGACTTTTTTTTTTCTCGGCTGCAAGCGGACGATTGGTTCAGTGCCGTTATTGATTTTTCTTTTGTCTTTGTTCAAATCCTGCGATTGGTGCACACTGCACTGTTTAGAAATCCTACCCTATACCCATTCACCATTTCTAATGTGGGTGTGCACCTATACAGCTAGCAGTAGCAGAACTACGGGCTTCACACGTGAGAGAGAGGAAGAGGAGTGTCTGAGTCCAGACTGGAGAGGAGACTACCACCTATGCAATGAACGACTCATTACTGGACAAACAACAACCCTGGTCCAGTCCCCCGATCAACGTTCAAGACAAGTCTGGAAGACTGAGAAAGAGACTGCCCCCCCCTCCCCGGGCCGGAGTGCTGAAGATGAACCCAGCTACCCTACCGCATGCCTAAAATCAGGTTGGTTATTTTTGGTCAGAATTGAATGGTTCCTTAACCTTTTCAAAATCCAACTCCAGTCCAGTGTAGGTTGGGCCAGGCGGGTGGGTCATGGGCTTGTTACGGGCCATAGGTGATAGAACAGTGATTGTAGTTCGGACTGGTTCCTCTTTCCTTCACATTTACAGATTCCTCTTCATACCATCCACGATTCTATGGCCTGTACTAAGCACTAACTCTTGAATGGTGATGCCTGCCCATTGGTGAATTGGTGACCGATCTCTTCCTTGTTCATTCCAAGTCCTCCAAATCCATTGAGAGCCACCTGACTCCCCTGTGCAACTCCGTCTCTCCTCCAAGTCCAACCTGAACCGAAGCGTCCACTGACCAATCTACTGACAGTCCTATCCCTGGCCTGCACATTCTGTTATCCCTTCCCTGGGCCCTCTCTGACACCCTCGCTCTCCAGTCTCATCCCCCCATGCCGTATCTCACTGACATCTCACTGACCGACCACCGACCTCATCCTGGCTGCCGCTGAACTGTCCTGGAGTGGTCCCACTCGGTCCTCCTCCTCCTCCTCCTGTCTGCACTGCAGTCTGCGGAGAACTATACAATCCAGTGCCTGTAGCAGTGAGTCTCTCTCCTCCTCCAGTCCAGTGAGTCCTCCTGACTTCATTATTCTGAGGAACAGCAACCATGACCCACCCACCACATGCTGAAGCCTCCCTGGTTGGACTTGCAGTCTCGCTCACACCATCTCTTAATTCTTGCTCATGAAGGCTGTCTCCCTCCACTCCCTCTCCAGCTCCTCTCAGTCCCTATTCTGACTGTCTGGTCCTCCCATCACAGTTGTGTGAGAATAAGGAGAATACATTAAGGTCGGGTTTTGCAGGCGGGGGAGTCGGTGGTGCTGACTACTGATGAGGTAAATGTGCAGTGCATACTCAGGGCTACTCGACTCCTGTCATCTATCTCTGCTCCTAATGCCTGCTGGGGACTCGGAGTGTGAGACTTGGGGTCGGGGCAGGAGGAGCCTCGGTTTCTCATCCGCCTACATCAGTCAGAGATGGATGGACTTCAAGTTCTCGGATGGCCCATTTTGCTCCTATCCCTCTGCTGCCTCAGCCTCCTACTATTCAGTAATTACTGCTTGTTAACTTTGCAATCAGGTTGCCCTGATTTCTCTACTCCCTTCTCCTCCATCTCCCATCCATCATACAAACTAAACTAGAACAGTCCGTCAGTGAATGTGTGTGGGGGGAGCGTGGACTCGGGAGTCAAGTAAAACCCTGCCTCCAGTTGCAATACATTTTTTCTCAGCTCAAGTCAAGACCGGTAAATAAACGTCAGTGTGTGACAGTGTGACACAGTGGTGTGTGTATGTATAGACTTTATCTGTCTTCTTAATAAATGCTTGCCTAACTATGGGAAAGTAAGTTTTGCTGCCTGATCTGTTGTTGAGTGATTTATTCTCTGTGTGTATTTGATCTTCTGTTATTGAGTTAAATGTTGATGTCACATCACTGTGTGGGTGGCTGTGTGCTACTAATTATTTGCATTGCATAATTATTATGTAACTGTAGCTCAGCAGCCTCAGTCTCTAATATGTCATCTGCCAGTCGGTGTCAGTAATACTACAGTGAGTGTAGTCATGTACTTAGTTATTAATAAAGTTTGCTGCACTGCAGTGCAGCTGGCTGTCAGTAGCAGCTGCAGAAATAAAATGCTACTTGCACAGACAGAAAAGATTGTAATGCAAAAGATGCACATTGTACATGTTTGTCTGCATGTGAATTGTCATGACTATACTAGTGGTGCTGCAGTCAGTGTGTGTGACTGTGTGGTAGGTAGAAGTAGAGAGAGAAGGACCTGTGACAACAGCAGAATGCTGTGCTACTGCTGGTAGTACTACCTAGCCAGTACCCATAAAAAGCAAAACAATGATTCAGACTGTGTGTGCACAATCACTTATTTTATTCAGGATTTGAATTAATTTCAGCCAGCACAGCTGTTACATTACAGATGGAAATGGAATACTTTACACATGTTACAGTTGTATATCCTTCCTATTCCTTCCTATCTTCTCTGTAAATAGAACATTAAACAGCTCAGCAGCTACCATTTGCATATCATTGTATGTCCTTTTAAAACAACAACACACAGTAAATACAAGTAGGTATAATGAGAAAACCAGAATAACTGTTCACTGATGATGAAGTTAGTGACAGTTTTATAACTAGTCAAAAACATGGTGTTCTGCTAAATGTTGTTGAGTAACTGTTAGCGGTTGTGCAGCATACCCCTTTAAAACAATGTGTACCTCCATGATTCTCTGCAAGGGGTATGGCATACCCTCAAAACATGATGTGTACCCCTGAAACATTTGGAGGAGGGTTCGCTGTACCCTCTGTTGTGTGGCACCAGTGGGAACACTGGGCTGGAATCAAATGTAAGGCCCAGGTATTTATATGTATGGACCTATTCTAGAGGAAGGAGAGAGTGGGAGAGGATTGTTATCTGCGCAATCTTGGCCTTATTCTGTCGGTGGGCGAAGAGCATGGTCTTTGTCTTTTTTACACTGACCACAAGTCTTCGGTCTATGAACCAGTTTTCAATCTGGTTAAATGTGTGTTGGAGGGAGGACTGTAATACTGTGGCATCTGGGTGCAAAGCAAAAAGAACCGCGACATCCGCATAGAGTAGTAGGTTGCCGGTGCAGGAAATGGGCAAGGTGTTTAGGTAGATGCTGAATTATAGAGCATGGAGGGGAACCAGGATCCTAGGTGATAGGTTTAAATGCTTCAATGGCAAGCATTTAAACTAGCCAAGGGGGAGGCACTGAAGAGGAGAAGGGAAATCCTAGCCGCCTCCCCCCAAAAAATCAGGGTAATTAGTGAGGTAAACACCAAGATAGAGCAGTCGATAGGGAGAAGGGCAGGGTAAATGGAGAAAAAGACAAAGGCAGTAGGGACAGGGATGGGGCAAAAAGAAAGCCATAAAAAAATGGAAGGTAATGAGTACCAATGCACGTAGTCTAGGTAGAAAGCTCCCTGAAATGGTGGCTTTGATGGAAGAGGGATGCCTGGATATTGTGGCAGTCACAGAAACATGGTACATAGAGAACCATGACTGGGATGTCAACATACTAGGGTACACAATCTATAGGAGGGACAGGGAGGGAAGAAGAGGAGGAGGAGGAGTAGCTCTCTATGTAAGGGAAGGGATCAAAGCAACAGAGCTAAAGGGTAAACAGGGAGGAAAGGAGGCACTGTGGGTCACCCTGAAGACTGGAAATGGCTCCACAATCCGCACAGGGGTTGTATACAGACCCCTATCTCAGTGGGGAGGAAATGGACAAGGAAATGATAGACGGCATCCTTGGGATGGCAGAGAAACATAGAATTTGACGGCAGATAAGGACCGCTTGGCCCACCCAGTGTGCCCATTTCCCTGCCTACTGGATAAGCTGCAGATCCTAGTTAACCAGCAGCCTACTTCTTCCTACCCCCATCCCCTAGAATTGCCTTATGACTGTCCCATGCATGCTTGAATTCCACCACTGTTTTGACTCACACCTCCTCCGAAGGCGTTCCATGCATCCACAACCCTCTCTGTGGAAAAAATACTTCCTTAAATTACCTCTGAGCCGCCCCTCTATCTTCAAATTGTGCCCCTTGTTCTTACACACTCTTTTTTTTGAAAGATGCTACCCTCTTGGACTTTGTTGATTCCCTTGAGGTACTTGAAAGTTTCTATCATGTACCCCCTCTCCCTCCTTTCCTCGAGGCTATACATATTAAGCTCCTTTAGTCTCTCATTGTATGTCTTCCGGTGCAGACCCTGCACCATTTTAGTTGCCCTCCTCTGGACAGCTTCCATCCTGTCTATGTCTTTGCGAAGACTGGGTCTCCAGAACTGCACGCAGTACTCCAGATGGGGTCTGACCAGCTGTCTGTACAGAGGGATAATAACTTCCTGTTTTCTACTGGTGATGCCTCTCCCTATGCATCCCAATATCCCCCCAACCCTCATTGCTGCCCTCTCACATTGCTTGCCCACTTTAGGTCATCTGATATGACTACCCCCAGGTCCCTTTCCATTTTTGTTGTTGTTAGTATCTCACCCCCCATTGTGTACTCTTCCCCTGGGTTTTTGTTTCCCAGGTGCATTACCTTGCACTTCTTAGCATTGAATCTAAGCTGCCATACATTTGACCATTCCTCTAACCTTGCCAAGTCCCTTTTCATCCTTTCCACCCCACCTTGTGCATCAACTCTGTTGCAGATCTTTGTGTCATCTGCAAAGAGACATACTTTTCTTCCAGTCCCTCTGCAATGTCGCTATAAAGACATTGAAGAGGACTGGTCCTATACTGAACCCTGCGGTACCCCACTAGTAAACCCCTTTCATCAGTGGACTCCATTTACTATTACTCTCTGTGTCCTATTTTCCAGCCAATTTTTACCCAGGCTGTCATCTTGGGACCCACTCCCAGGCTAGCTAACTTGTATATTAATCTTTTGTGTGGGACTGTGTCAAATGCCTTGCTAAAGTCTAGGTAGGCCATGTCCACAGCCCTCCTGATCTACTACTTTGGTCACCCAGTCAAAGAAATCTATCAGATTTGTCTGGCATGACCTTCCTGCTGTGAATCCATGCTGCCTTGGGTCCTGTGCCCTCTGGCCTCTAGATACTCGACAATTCTTTCCTTCAGAAGTGATTCCATCATTTTCCCTACCACTGAGGTTAAACTAACAGGTCTGTAGTTTCCTGCTTCTGCCTTGCTCCCACTTTTGTGAAGGGAATCCATCTGCCCTTCTCCAGTCCTCGGGTACCACCCCATCCTCCCATGATTTGTTAAACAGGGTAGTCAGTGGTGTCACTAATTCTACCCTTAGTTCTTTAGAATTCTGGGATAAATCCCATCAGGCCCCATTGCTTTGTCCACCTTCAGTTTTAGAGTTCTTTCAGAACCCTTTCTTCTGTAAATGGGCTGGTATCAACTTCTGTATCCAGTGTGTTTCTACTGTTTGTTCTAGGTACCCTCTTCCTTTGTAAATACTGAGCAAAAATATTTGTGTAATATCTCTGCCTTTTCACAGTCTCCCTCTGCCCACCCTCTCCCCCTTTATTAAGCCTCACTATCCCTCCTTGGTCTTCCTTGGCTCCCTGATGTACCTATAAAGGTTTTATCCCCTCCTTAACTGAGTTGGCTATCTTTTCCTCGGTTTGGGCCTTTGCTGTTCTGACTGCCTTCCCAGCTTCCTTTGCTTTAACTGATACAGTTCTCTGTCCTGCTCCTTCTGTGATTCCTTGTACTTCCTGAAGCTTTCTTTTCTCTTGAACCTTCACTGCCACTTCCTTTGAGAACCATAGTGGTTTCTTACTTTGTTTCGTTTGTTTATTTGCTTCACACAAAGGCTTGTTACCTCTGTGATAGCAGTTTTATTTTTCCCTTGTTCTTCCACCCTCCTTCCTGCCCATTTGCTAGTGCATTCCTTAGGCACTTACCCATTTAGCAAAGTCAGCCCTCTAAAGTCCAGTACCTTTGCCTTTGTGGCTGACCCTATTGCTGTGTTTGTTAGAACCATACTGTTCGATGGTCGCTAGTTCCCAGATGGCTACCCACTTCTACATCTGTGATCCTTTCTTCATCTCCATTTGAGAGAACCAGGTCTAAGATTGCTCCTCTCGAGTGGGCTCCAATACTAGTTGTCTAAGGCATGCCCCTGTAGGGCATCTAGAATAACCCACTCTTGCAAGTGGCTCGCAACTGCACTCCAGTTAACATCTGGCATATTCAGATCACCCATCAGCAATATCTCCCCTTTTTTTGCCATACTAAGTATACTTTCTATCATTTCCTTGTCCATTTCCTCCCCCTGAGAAGGGGGTCTGTATACAACCCCTGTGCGGATTGTGGTGCCATTGCCGGTCTCCAAATTTACCCACAGTGCTTCTTCTCCTCCCTGTTTTCTCTTTTGTTCTGTTACTTTGATTCTTTCCCTTATGTAAAGAGCTACTCCTCCTCCTCTTTTACCCTCTCTGTCTCTCCTGTAGATAGTGTATCCTGGTATGTTTACGTCCCAGTCATGGTTTTGTGCGAACCAAGTTTCTGTGACTGCCATGATATCCAGATGTTCCTCCTCCATCAAGGCCACTAATTCAGGAAGCTTGTTACTCAGACTATGTGCATTGGTACTCATTGCTTTCCATTTTTTGATGGCTTTACTTTCTGTTGCAGCATCCCCCACTGACCTTTCTACCTCGGTCTTTCTCCCATTTAGTACCCTGTTTTGTAGGGAGAGGCTGGGATTTTCCTGCTGCTTATCAGTGCCTCCCCCCTTGACTAGTTTAAAAGCTTGCCAATGAAGCATTTAAACCGACTGCTCAAAAGACTTGTTCGCTTCCTGGACAGATGCAGACCATCCTGCCAGTATAGGCTGGTGTCCCTCCAGGTGGAACCCCAGTCCCCAATGAAGCCAAACCCCTGTGCTCCACACCATTTTTTCAACCACTCATTAAACTGCATGGTGCAAAGTACCCTTGCCTCACTCATGCCATTTACAGGCAGCACCTCTGAGAAGGATACTGTGTGTGCTACTTGTCTTAGGCCCCTCCCTGTTCTACAAAGTCCTTCTGCACTGCTCTAATCTCATGTTGAGCCAAGTCATTTGTCCCTAGGTGGACAATGACATCCAGCTCAGACTCCCGTGCAGCTGTTCTCGTGATCCTGAGGATGCGCTTCCTGTCCCTACAAGCCATGGCACCAGGCAGGCACTTTACTTCAGTTTTCCCTGCTCCCCCCAGTTCTATCCCCCTAATAATTGGGTCCCCCACCAGGAGTTGCTTCCTTTCCTTGTGGCATCCTCTGCCTCCTTCTGTGGGCCTCCCTTGTGACAGGTGTCCTCAGCCTCCTTAATCTCCTCCTGGTGCATCCATAGGAGCTGTGCTTCCCAGAATG
Organism: Neoceratodus forsteri; assembly: GCA_016271365.2. Lineage (NCBI taxonomy): Eukaryota > Metazoa > Chordata > Ceratodontiformes > Ceratodontidae > Neoceratodus > Neoceratodus forsteri. The sequence continues at coordinate 793,845,841 of CM057449.1, forward strand.
GGTGTATGGATTGTGGAGTGGAACAACTGACTGGGTGTGCCTCTGTTCCACCCTCCTCACCCTCCCTGAGCCCACTGTGGTCCAACTGCTGTGCTTTCTTTGCAACCTCTGAGGTAGTGGTGGTGGCTCTGGTGCTCCCTGGATGGGGGGGTTCCCTTCCTACCATCCAGTCTGGCCTGGGGGAAGGTTCTCTTACTGCTGTCCAGTGTGGCCTGAAGCCGGGCAACTTCCTTCCTCAGGGCAGAGAGTTGTCTGCAAATAGGGCAGCATCTCAGCCTCCAGAAAGGGGAGATATTGCTGATGGGGACCTGAACATGCCAGATGTTGACTGGAGCACCTTTGCTGCAGCCACATCCAAGAGCAGGGCCATTCTCGATGCCCTACAGGGGCATGCCTTAGACAGCTACTTTATAACCCACTCGGGAGAGAGCAATCTTAGACCTGGAACTCTCAAATGGGGACGGAGAGAGGATCTCTGATCTTGAAGTGGTAGCCATCTGGGAACAAGCGACCACCAAACAGTGTGGTTCACGATAAACTTAGGCTGTGTAGAGTCAAGCCACACAAAAGTGAAGGTACTGGACTTCAGGACGATGATTTTGTCAAAATGGGAGAGTGCCTCAGAAAAGCACTAGCAAACAGCAAGTGGGATGGAGCAACAATGGGGAAACATCAAAACCACCATCACAGAGGCAACAAGTCTTTGTGTGAAGCAAATAAACAAATCAAAACGAAAGAAAAAAGCACTATGGTTCTCAAAAGAAGTGGCGGGGAAGGTAAGGGAGAAAAAGATAGCATTCAGGAAGTATAAGGAAACACAGAAGAACTAGGACAGAGAACTGTACCAGTTAAAACAGAAGGAAGCGGGTAAGACAGTCAGAATAGCAAAGGCCCAAACCGAGGAAAAGATAGCCAACTCAGTTAAGAAGGGGGATAAAACCTTTTATAGGTACATTAGGGAGCAAAGAAAGACTAAGGCAGGGATACTGAGGCTGAACAAAGAGGAAGGTGGTTGGGCAGAGAGCAACAGTGAAAAAGCAGAGATACTGACCAAGTACTTCTGCTCAGTATTCACAATAGAAAAGCAGGGGGAAAAACCTAATCCGGTCAATAGAAGCACTCTGGATAGGGGGGTTGATATTAGTCCTGTCACAGAAGAAAGGGTTCTGAAAGAACTCTTAAAACTGAAGGTGGATAAAGCTTGGGGCCTGATGGGATTCACCCCAGAATTCTAAAAGAACTAAGGGAAGAACTAGTAACACCACTGACTACCCTTTTTAATAAATCATGGGAGGATGGTGTGGTACCTGAGGACTGGAGGAGGGTGGATGTGATTCCCCTTCACAAAAGTGGGTGCAAGACAGAGGCAGGAAACTACAGACCTGTCAGTTTGACCTCAGTGGTAGGGAAAATGATGGAATCACTTCTGAAGGAAAGAATTGTTGAGTACCTAGAGGCCAGTGGGGCACAGGACCCAAGGTAGCATGGATTCACAGCGGAAGGGCATGTCAGACAAATCTAATTGATTTCTTTGACTGGGTGACCAAAGCAGACCAGGGAGGGGCTGTGACATGGTCTACATAGACTTTAGCAAGGCATTTGACACAGTCCCACACAAAGATTAATAAACAAATAGCCAGCCTGGGAGTGGGTCCCAGGGTGGTAGCCTGGTAAAACACTGGTTGGATAACAGGACACAGTGGGTAATAATAAATGGAGTCCACAGTGAAGAAAGGAGGGTTACTAGTGGGGCACCGAGGGTTCAGTACTGGGGCGGTCCTTTTAGCGCCTTTATAAGTGACATTGCAGAGGGACTGGAAGGGAAAGTATGTCTCTTTGCAGATGACACAAAGATCTGCAACAGGGTTGATGCACAAAGTGGGGTGGAAAGGATGAAAAGGGACTTGGCAAGGTTGGAGGAATGGTCAAATGTATGGCAGCTTAGATTCAATGCAAAGAAGTGCAAGGTAATGCACCTGGGAAACAAAAACCCAGGGGAAGAGTACACAATGGGGAGTGAGAAACTGACAACAACAAAAATGGAAAGGGACCTGGGGGTAGTCATATCAGACGACCTAAAGGTGGGCCAGCAATGTGAGAAGGCAGTAAGGAGAGCTAGGGGGATACTGGGATGCATAGGGAGAGGCATCACCAGTAGAAAACAGGGAAGTTGTTGGCCCTCTGTACAGACAGTTGGTAAGACCACATCTGGAGTACTGTGTACAGTTCTGGAGACCCCATCTCCACAAAGACATAGACAGGGTGGAGGCTGTCCAGAGGAGGGCAACCAAAATGGTGCAGGGTCTGCACCAGAAGACATATGAAGAAAGACTAAAGGAACTAAAGATGTATAGCCTCGAGGAAAGGAGGAGAGGGGACATGATAGAAACTTTCAAATATCTCAAAAGGAATCAACAAAGTCCAAGAGGGTAGCATCTTTCAGAAAAGAGATGTGCAAAACAAGGGGTACAATTTGAAGATAGAGGGGGGATGGTTCAGAGTTAACGTGAGGAAGTATTTTCTTCACAGAGAGGGTTGTGGATACATGGAACAGCCTTCCTGAGGAGGTCATAGAGTCAAAAACAGTGGGGGAATTCAAGAATGCATGGGACAAACATAAGGCAATTCTAGTGGGGGTAGGAGGAAGTAGGCTGTTGGTTAACTAGGATCTGCAGCCTATCCATTAGGTAGGAAAATGTGCAGACTAGGTGGGCCAAGCGGTCCTTATCTTCCGTCAAATTCTATGTTTCTATGTTTCTATGTTATAGAGGGCCAAGGATGGAGCCCTGGGGAACCTGAGTGGACTGGCAGGCTGGTTGAGAGGGTGTTGTTTATTTTGACACATTGTGATCTAGCTGTGAGGTAACTGGTAAACCAGGAGACGGGTCCTTGGGACAGACCTATGTGGTGGAGTGTGCATAAGAGTAAGGGGTGGGAGACTGTATCAAAGGCCTTTGACAGGTCGATGAAGACAGCTCCAGCTAGGTATTTTCTATCCAGGGCAGAGTGAATAAAATTAGAGAACTCGGTGAGAGCCGTAGTTGTACTGTGCCCAGATCTGAAGCCATGCTGCTCCCTGCAAAGTAGGTTATGAGCAAGCAGGTACTCAGTGAGTTGGGTGGCTATAATTTTTCCGAGGGCTTTTGAGAGTGGTGGGAGAATGGATATGGGACGGTAGTTATTGGGGTAGGTGCTGTCACCATTCTTCAGTATTGGGGTGACTGTGGCAGTCTTCCAGGCTTCCGGGAACTGCCCCAGACTTAGGGAGCAGTTAATGAGGTTAGTCAGTGGGGAGAGGACTGTATCTAGTACTAAATGTAGGATTCTGATATCAAAAGAATGTTTGCAATAGCAAGAGCCAGTGAGTGCTTTAATGAGATAAGGCCTTGCCTCATTCGTAGAGATCACCCTGAGATGGAGCTGGGTGTTAGGGGGTGGGGTTGCAGGAGTGGGGTCGAAGAACTTATTTGGGAGTACTGCACTAAGATCAGAGAATGATGAGTTGAGGCAGTTGGCAATGGCCAGTGGGTCGTGGTAGGGACATTGTTGACAGTTAGTGGGGGGCTGGGATTTGCCATTGAGTTCCTTGATATTGTCCTGAACAACCGAGCATTCCCCCAGGAGGAGGCAAGGGTCGTTTTGTAGTAGCCCAATTTAGCCTGTTTTATGGTCCAAGTGCATCTGTTACGAGCCGCTTTATAGACTTGCCTGTCCGACTGCGTGCCGGATGCGACTGCTTTCCGCGACTACCTTATGCAAGAGATCATTACAGTACTTTAGCTGTTGGAGCAGTGCAGGCATGACCCAGGGGGCATTACGTTTCTTGGATTGTACTTGTGCTAGTGGGGCATAGATGGCACATGCTTTATTAAAAGAACAGGTGAAATAATCAAGGGCTTCATCTATAGTAGGGGCCAGGAGATGGGGGACCAATCCCGTTGAGTTAAGTATTTTTTTAGTGTTGTGAGACCTCTGGGTTGGAGACAATGCTGGGCAATATAGTTTGGTTTGGGTTTCTGCTGAAGACACGACCAGGAAAAGAGGATGGGTGAGTGATCACTTAGGGAGTCCAGAAGGACCACCAGGTCAGAGATTCTGTGGGGACGGTTGGTGAGGAGAAGGTCGATCAGGGTGCTACAGCCATTAGTGGAGTTCATCCTGGTAGGTTGGCTGACCAGCTGGGTCAGGTCCAGTGCAGCAAAGGTGTCCTTGGCGTGAGAAGCTGAACTGGCAAGCTAGTTCACATTAAAGTCTCCAACTATGATGTGTTCCATTTTGGGGGGGAAGCTGGAGATGTAGTTAGCAAGGGATTGTATAGCAGGAGCTTGGTTTCTTGGGGGGACATATGCAACAGTAAGAGTTATAGGGGCTCTGGAGGGATCTGGAGTCAGTTTTAACGATAAGGCTTGGGCACCATGGTGTAGCGGAAGTGTTGGAAGGGCATGGCATATCATGGAGTCACAAACGCATACACAGCACCCCACCCCCACCATGTTTGCCCACTCTATTGGCTCTGTGAAGGGTATTGTGAGGGCTTACTCATGAAGTCGATTTTTTTTGGAGAGCCAGGTTTCTGTGAGGGCTAGCACATCTGGCTGATGTTGCAGTATCCAGCAATGCAGACCTGTCATCTTTTTGCGTAAGCTGCAAATGTTCATTGCAGCTATTCTAAGCCCCTTGGTACGAGAGGCTAAGGCTGGGTGAGACGGGGCCCGGGTTAGGATGAACATTTCCTGAAATTAGTAGGAGTATGGCAAAGACTCTGAGGAGAGCAAAAGATCATTGCCTTATTGTCGAGGATAGCTGCCGCCTAGTTATAGTGCGGGTAGTTCATGGGATGGCCAGGGTGATAAGGGTTAAAACATTCTTTTTCATGCAGGTTCTCCCTTATTTAGTTAAATTGGCAAAGTAGTATATAAATGTAATTATGTGTTGTTGTATTATGTTGTGTATTTTAAATGTTTTTAAAGATGTTTGTACAGCGTCTTGAGTCCAAATGAGAAAGTGCGCTTTATGAAATAAACTATGAATGAATGAAAAAGTTCAGCGGTACATGCCACAGGGATTCAGTTTTAAGGGCAAGGAGGGCACAGCAACCTGTGGGGGTCTGAGGTGCCACGGATGTCTGCCCCCACCCTCACTCAAGTGCTGACCCCAGTGAGGAGAGGGTCCCAGTCTTCCGAATACAACAGTCAGAACTTTCACTGACACATAGGGGGAGAGTTCAGTTACTAGCCACCATGGCAACAGATGGTGCCACATACTTTCTTTGAAACTGTTGCAAAATGCACTCTGTTTCAGACAGAACACAATTATTTTCACCCAGGACATCTTTAAAGTGGAAGTTGCCACAGCCTTAGTGCCCAAGCGGGCATATAGAAATGCCCTCACTTACAGCCCGTAGGCATCGAACTGCAGCTTGGCTGCCACCCTTCAGAGTTGGTCAGAACTCTTAACTAGAAATCCTCCTTTTAATGCCAAGTAAGCCCTCTTGGGCAAGGAGGTATGGCAGTGTGCCAGTGAAACTACATTTTGAATAAAGATTAAATGTAATCTTGTGTCTCCATTGTATTCTATAGCTGGCAGTCTTTTTCCCTGAAGAGCATCTCTGAAAACCCACTGAAAACGGGTATTTCTCCTTTGAGGAGGGGCACCCCACTTTTAGGGATCTTGTTTTGCTGACCACCGCCATGAATAAACTGTTTTTCCAACACCAACTCTGAGATAAAGGGTTTTCACCCACTGGGAGATGGCAGTGTGTGCCAGTCTCTGGTCTCCCACCAACTGACTAGAATTCTGTCCCCCCTTGGAATGCCCAGGGAAGCAAAGCTGTTCCCGTCCTCCTAGGGCACAGAGGTTGACATCAACTTAGGGAGCACAAGCCCTTTTAAAGCAACACATCACAGTAACCCCCAGTGGAGGTTACAGCAGTATGGACAAACATCCACAACTCGATATGTGTTTCCGTCTTGGGGCTCAGATGACAGAATGGATCTCTCAAGTTTCACTGTCAAAGTTCATGTGCTGACATCTTAACCCCTTGATGAAAACACAGCCTTGTTGCATATAGCTGCCCATATATTATTCTCTGTATGTTCTACTATGGAAGTCTTTGGTTGAAACAGACATAACCTGCATCAGTCTGTTCTGAAATGGTGTCAGTTTTATATATGTAAATCAGAAGCACCAAGTAAGGTTACCAAAAAGGGTAAAGACAAAACAATAACAGGCTTGGAGCCAGTAGATCTTGCTTCGAGAAACTGCTCTTGCACCAGGTTACACCATTAGGACTGAAGTTGGCAGGCGCCAGGACCCCACGGAAAGATTCTAGCTGGCAGTATCCAGTGGGGGACCGCCCCCGACGTCGGCCCCTCCCCGATGTCAGGCATCACATAAAAGGGGCGGTCTCAGCATCCCCAGTTCTTTTCCCACTGTCGCATCGCCAGCATCGGCCTCATGGATGCCTGCATTAACGATAAGACGTGTGAAATCTTTATCCTCCAAAATCTCAATCCATGTCTGCTTCTCCCTACCCCTGCTCTTGAAGGACATCCTCTAAGAGTTTCGTGCAAGCAGATCCCTTTGCAGACCATCATTTGGCCTGTGTCAGGTGCCTGGGCCTGGAGCATGACACCCAGGCCTGCTCAGTCTGCCAGCAATTCAATAGCAGAACCCGGATCCACTGCCAAAAGGCCCATCGGGGTCCCTCCTCGAGGAGAAATTGAAGAAAATGGAAAAAAAAAAAACCTTCCTTCAAAGGAGAATCTTCCCACAAGTCCATGAAACACTGAGACAAGCATCAGGACTCGGATAGGGCGAGATTTCCCCAGCCGGGCCTCCGAATCCAGGGCTAGCACCAGCTCTACACGGTCTGACAGATCTCCTTCCAGGGCTCGTTCCCAACCTCCTCCCATTAAGGTAAGGTCTTCTGGGGGCTCCTCAGCCTCCTTACACCCGCTCAAGACCACTCGGGTGCCGGACACTTTCAAGCCTGATTCTTCAGACAGGCACAAAAAGTCTTCCTCCAAATCCGGCGGTGGGTCTGATCGATGCCGGGACACCGACATCAGGTCTGTCTCCCAACCTCCAAAGGTCCCTGAAACGAAGACTGGAGAGCTGATGTCCCATAAGCGGACTTTGGAGACCAAGAAGCTGTCTGACCTATCGCCCACAAAACAGGCTACCCCGGCGACAGTAGTACCGACGCTAGTGGACACCGGACATCAGAGGTCATCAGGTGAAGAGGTTACCGCGCCGCCGGGCGACATGGAGGACGCTGGCCTATCCAGGGAGCCATTGCCGGACCCGGTTGTTCCCCGGGACCCGACGCCCAACCACAGCGACAGACCCACACCCGTCGTTGGGTATGAATATTCAGGAGGTGAAAGAACTGTTCACCTTCTGTTGGGAAACCATAAGGAAGGACGTGGTTCCCCCTAAGCCTCAGCCACCTCCTCCACCTCCACCTCCTCCTTGGGGCGCTGAAAGTTCATGACCCCGACCCCCAAGGAGCCAACACCACCTCCTTGTGGCCGATCGAGAGACAGAAAACGCCCCTCACGCTCTCCCTCACGGTCACCGAGCCCAAAGCGATCCAGGGGTAGACACCACTCACCGGGAGATGACTCCAGATCGGATACATCCGACACCTCCAGGTCTCCATCTCCCTTCAGTCCTCCATCAACAGACCCATGGAACCTTCCAAGGTCGCTTCCAGATGATCCATCCTTTTCAGAAATCAATGAGGCAGATCTAGGAAAATATGGGATGGGAGACAGAAGACTTAGAACCCGAGAGACAACGCCTTGCCCGTTACCTCAGGCAGAAAGACCCAAAGCCTGTGGTGGTCCCACCTTTGGTGGACACCTTTACGGACATCACTAAGTCAGCTTGGAAGCATCCGCATTCCACACTGGCTGTTCCGAAGAAGGCTGACCGCCTCTACAGGACTCCCACAGAGGACCTGTATGTGGCGCAACAACCTCTGGCCGACTCCCTGGTCATCACTGCATCTTATGATGGGTCCCAACAACCTCAGCATTTGGTACCCAGCCACGAACCAGGAATCTAGCAATTAGATTCTATGGGAAGACATGTATGCAGCTGCTACATGCTCAATTAGGTCTCTAAACTATCTGACACCGCGTGGTGCAGTTTCAGAGCGCCCTTTGGGAACAGAGGTCAAGACCTCTAAATGACTTTCCAGATGGCGAAAAGGAGGAGGAACTCCTGAACCTCCTTCAAACTGGGTCAGACGTGTGGACCCAAATTCTCCGAGCCGCCTACGACTCAGTGGACTTGGCAGCCAGGGGAGCAGCCACAGGCGTTTGTCTTCGGAGACGCTCGTGGTTGAGAGTCTCTGGATTTACCCCGGACGTCCAGAAGAACATCCTGGATATCCCTTATAAAGGAGCGGTCCTGTTTGGTGAGGAATCCGAGAAGGTCATCATCAGACTACAGGACGCTGGGAAGGCAGTCAGAACTGTGCAGGCCATGTACAGACCTAAGTCTGGTTCCTTTCGTAGGAACCAGAACCATTTTCGTGGTTGCAAACAATGGCAACAGCCACATTCTGGCCAACAACCAGGGCAACTTTGGTCACAAAAATCAAGCCAGATTCCCTCGGGGCAGGGCCCAGGCATCCCAAAGCAGCCCAGCCATGGGTCCAACACCACCACAGCATGACTCCTTCCAGCCCCGGCTCCTCCTCTGGATCAAGGGCTCGAGAAGGTCGGGGTCGATCTCTCATCACCTTTCGGGATAGCAGAGGATAACCTCCGACCTGTGGGTCTTGCAGTTGGTCGAACGAGGTCACTCTGTAGAGCTCCTCAACCACCCACCGTCCAGACCTCCACTGCTCTCCCGCTACTTGGGTCAGCATGCCCTGCTTATCCAGCAGGAGATCTTGGCCCTCCTCAACAAGGAGGCCATAGAATATGTTCCACCGAACCAGAGAGGAAAAGGTTACTATTCTCACTTCTTCCTGGTTCCAAAGAAAACAGGGGACCTGCGCCCGATTTTGGATCTCAGCGACCTCAACACATTTGTGTTGTACAAGCGCTTCTGCAAGGTGACCCTGCCGGGTTTCATTCCCATGCTGAAAGAGGGCGATTGGCTGGCGTCACTGGACATGCAGGATGCTTACCTACATCTCCCGATCGCTTGAGCGCATCAGAAATGTCTGCATTTCGAGTTGCTCTGGGATGCCACTACCAGTTCCGAGCCCTCCCTTTCGGGCTGTCTTCTCGACCTTGAATATTCACGAAGTGTATTGCAGTCATGGCAGCAGCTCTTAGTGTCCAAGCTCCTGCATACTTATCTTTACTGATGACTCAGCCAGTATGGTCAAGATTCCAGGAGGCACACCACTTCTGTCTGCTGCTGCCTTGTACACAGGACACTCCACTCTCCAGTGACCCATCCTTCCACAAATAAAGCAAGATCCCATTATCTGCTGGCTGTGATTGGGACCCACGGCACTATGAAACATGGCCTGGCTCCCTGAATTTCTCTAAATTGCATAAATCTGTCCTTCCGATAAGCATTCTTGGTTGTCCTTGCTGCCCTAGTTTCTGCTTTGAAAATCCTCTTCTTGTCCTCGCTATCACTGGCTAACTCTGCCAGCAAGATCTACTTTTGTCTAGTCTCTACTAAGGCCTCACCTGCACTAACTGACTCTCTGGCCTTCTCCGGAGACCCTGTTTCCAAGGCCAAAGTGGCAGATTTTAAATAGTCTAACACCTTTTGTAAGCCCACCCCTCACAGGGCAGGCTTACTATCCTGGTGCCCCTCTCTATCTCCCTTTAGGATTAGCTTTGGGCATGATCGGTGCTCTGCCCCTAGGGTGGAGTTTCTACCCTAGATATATAAGATCTGGGTAGCTGGGGAAGGAGAGAGAATCAGTGGGTTTGGACAGGGTGAGCGCGGCTGCGGTTAAAACCCCGGCCCAAAAGGTACCGGCCTTAACAGTGGCAGTGCATTATGTGGTGTTTCTGTGGGGAGGGTGGCAGGAGTTGGCAATGGTTAGGGAAGTCTTTGCCATTACTGTTGGGTAGGAGACAAGAGGTGGAACAAAGTCTGTAACACCTGGAAGCTAGGGTCCTGTGCCCTAATCGTTGAGGTATGGCAGTAGGGCTGTTGTGATGGTGGAAGATCCACGACAGGACCTTTTGGAGGTGGCAGCTTTGAGGAGGTCATTTTCCATGTCACTGCTGGAGGTAAGGTTGAGGGCCTGCATTCTGGAATTTGCTTTATCAGGCCTGCAGTGCCTGTGTCTGGGGGCAGGATCTGTGTCAGACTCAAGAAGTAATGCATGGGGAAAGACGTAATAGAAGGAGGAGCCATTCATCATGCTCCAGTGTTTATGCTACTGCTCAACCTGGCATGGAGGAAGGAAACAGCACCTGGTTTTGGGATTCTGGAAAAGGGATACAGAGCAGCCGCAGTATGGGATTTAGGCTGCATTAGGCCCCTGGTTCCTTAAGGTCCGGAGATGTGGGGGAGTTAGACACTCCCCCTAGGTATGGTGTTTTGGTAGGTGTAAGCTTCAATTTTGGCTTGCAGATCTATCGTGGAGCCTGTTCTGGTCTATTTTCTAGGCCTGTGTGATCTAGCTGGTCTGGCCATTAAGTACCTTTGTGCCTGTAAACTCCATATTCTCTCAGCCCTATGAAGCTGCTCCATATATTTATTTTATAGAATCATTGATATCTTTGAATTAAATGTTCCTATGTTTTCATTTACATGGCTGGTTCTGGGTTATTTAATGAACTAACTGGATTGTTCCCTTCAAAGAAGGTTTTCCCCTTCAGCCAGTAAGAAGACCTTCTTAGTGTTTGCAATTCAACTGGCAGTTAAGGCCTTCCTTTTTAATTCTGAAGCTGTGTGCTACATGCTGGATGGACTCAGGTTCTGTACCCCCCCTCTCATTTTATCATCAGGACCCCTAGACAGAATAGAGGAGGAGGGGTTACATTTTATTGTGTTAAAATTGCTCTTCATTTACCTTCTTTTTAACTGAGGCATCTTATCCTCTTAATCTCCCAAAACTGCTGCTCACTTCCTTCTGAGAGTTCCTTTTAAGAGCCTCCAATCTCTTTGTAAGGCTGTCATCAGTTTTTCTTCCACTAGCGTAGTGGATTGCGACACAGCTTTCTGCACCTGCTCCTCAATTACAGCAGATACATTGGCTGTAGTGGTCTGCTGAATGTTTCACCGGAAAACCAAGCCATCCGTTTTAACAGAAAACTCTGCTCTGCAGCAAAATTTGGTGTAGCAACTAAAGTGCTGAGCTAGACTGAGGAAAGGTTGGCTCAAACTTTTTCTCTGAGGCTCTAATCCTTCCCACCATCCCTACTGGGTCTCCGTGCTACAAACCATTAAAAATCTTGGTCATGAAGGCTCTTCTGATGCTGGGTGTGGTTTCTCCCCTCAAAGGCTGACCATACCTAGCAGCCCTCTGCACTGCTGCCCAGAGTACAAAGGGCAGGAGTCCCAGAACAGGAAGGGCAGGCACTGTAAGGACAAAGGCAGTAGGAAAGTAGGGGAGAAAACAACAACAACAAAAATCAGAGGGAGGCAAGAATAAACTTACAAAGCTACAGGACAGGGCTACAAATCGACATGATGGAGTGGTGCAGTGCAGTGGCTATGGGGCAGCAGTTTTCCAGGAGATGTTCTGGAGGATGTGGTGTTGTCCCATCTGCAGGCACCTCTCTGGGCTGGAGGATGAGGTTGCTTGTCTCTAGGCAGGTTGGCCAGGATTCAAAGGACCTCCTCCTTCGTCCAGGGACCACTGAGTCTCCCACTGCCTCAAAGGCTGCCTAGGCTGAGGTGGCTGGACTACAGTGGCTCGGGAAGGGTGAGAGTGGTGGGTCAGAGGCACATCTCCAATGGTTCCACTCCACACTCCTATGCTGTGCTCTCAGGGTGGAACTGTCCCAAAGAGGCACCCACAGTGGAGATCAAGGAGGATGTGGGGGTCCTCCACAGTGGAGACCATGGGGGAGGGAAGCATAGGACCCCAGAGGAGAGCAAACAACTCCTGGTGAGAATTCTATTGTTAGGGGTTAAACTTGGGTGTGGATGGAGTGGGAAGGAGGAGGTTAAGTGCCTACCTGGCACCATGGCTTGATGGGGCAGCAGGGCCGAGAGGGAGAACTAGACATCATAGTCCATCTGAGGAAAAATAGATCTGGCTGGTGATGAGGTTAGAGTAGTGCAGGAGGAGTTCAGGGGAGCTGGGAGGGTCTTAGACAAGTGGCATGCACTGTAACCTTTGCAGAGGCGCTACCTGTCAAAGACAAGGGGAGGACAGGGCACTTCACATCATGAGATTCAACACATGGTTGAAGGACTGGTGCAGAGCAGAGGGCTTCAGCCTCACTGGAAACCAGGGTCCTACCTGGAGGGATGCAGGCCTATACAAGAGGGATGGACTGCATCTATCCCGAGAGACCAAGATCCTCAATGATAGGTTTAAATACTTCATTGACAAGCATTTAAACTAGCCAAGGGAGAGGCAAAAGTAGGCAGGAAGAAGCAAACTGTCCCCAGCTAGATGAAGCAGTCAGTAGAGAGGACCATAGGGCTGGGAAATCGACACTAAAACCTAGAACCGAGATAGGTAGAATGGCAGAGATAAGGAAGAATGGGAGTTAAAAACAGGAGGGAAGGAGGGAAGACATGAGGATAGGAGGAGCTACTAGAAATGGAGGTTGCAAAACTTGGAAGGCCATGCATGAATGCCTGTAGCATGGATGGGAAATTAAATCCCAGATCTAATGGCCTTGATGGCAGAGGTGGACCTGGACATTGTCTCTGTTACCGAGACACAGTACATGGGGAACCATGAATGGGATATAGCCATACCAGGTTACACTATTTAGAAAAGACAGGGGGAAAAAGGGTAGTGGGTGGCTGTCTATGCCAGGAGGGAATTAAAGCAACTGAACTGCAGGGAATGCAGGAGGAGTGGAAGCATTGTGGGTCACCCTGGAGACAGGAAATGGCACCACCATTCGCACTGGCATGACCTATAGACCTCCAACAGGAGGAGATGGATGTGGTACTAATAGAAGCCATCCACAGGAATGGCAAAAGGTGAAGTGCTGCTGGTGGGAGACTTCAGTTTGCCTGATGTGGGTTGGAGCACTCAGACTGCAGCCAAGGCCAGGAGCAGAGGCATCCTGGATACCCTGCAAGGGGCGTGGCTCAAGCAACTTGTGGCAGAACCCACCAGAGAAGGAGCAATGTTGGACCTGGTACTCACCAGTGGGGACAGAGTCACCAATGTAATGGTGGATAGCCACGTGGGTCCAGTGATCATCGCATGATGTGGTTCAATGTGAGAACAGTGGAGAGTCAAACCACATGAAAGCAAGGATCCTGAATTTCACACGGGTCAACTTTGCAAAATGGGGAATGTCTCAAGAAGCCCTGGCAGGAGGAGAAGAAGGTGTGGAGAAACAATGGACTAACCTTAAGGGAGCCATAGCAGAGGCAATAAGCCTTTGTGTTAGGCAACTAAGCAAAACAAAAGAAAGAAAAACCCATGAGGTTCTCAAAAGATATGGCTGGGAAGGTAAGAGAAAAAAAAGCTAGCTTTCAGGAGATAAAAAGAAGACTCGTAGAGAGGACAGGGGAACTGTATCTAGAAAGAAGCAGAGGAGGCCCAGAGAAAGCAGTCAGAGTGCAAAGGAACAAGCGGAAGAAAAATATCACAGGCAAGAAAGGAGACAATACCTTTTTCAGATACGTTAGTAAAAGATTGTGATGTTAAAAAGGAAGGAGGGTGTGTGTGGAGGGGACCTAGAAAAACAACAATCCTGAACAAATATTTTTTGTTCGGTATTCACGAAAGGAAGGAGAAGGACCACTATTGGGCGGTGGGCCAGGGGCACCAGTGGGAGAGAGATGGATACCAAGCATTTCGGAGGAAAAGAGTCTAAGGAACTAAAAATTTGAAGGGACAAGGCTATGGCAGATGGGACACATCCAAAATATTAAAAGAATATGATATATGTATAGAAAAGGTATAGTCCTTTTCTGCCGTCAAGTTTCTATGATTTTATGATTCTATGAACTTAGAGAGGAACTGGCAGCACCACTAACAGCCCTATTCAACAAATCAATAGAGACACGGGCAGTTCCAGGGGACTGGAGGAGGACAAATGTAGTCCCTCTCACAAAGTGGGAACAGGGAAGAGGCTGGCAACTACAGACCAATCAGCCTGACCTCGGTGGTGGTGAGTGGTGAGTCACTGCTAAAGGAAAGGATTGTGATATTTCTTGAATCCAGCTGAGCACATGCTCCAAGGCAGCATGGATTCACAATGGAAGGCCTTGTCAAACAAATCTGATAGATTTCTTTGACTGGGTGGCTAGGGAAGTAGATCAGGAGGGGTAGTGGATGTAGCCTACCCAGATTTCAATAAGGCCTTTGACACCGTCCCACATAGGGAAGTTGGTAAATAAGTTAGGCAGACTGGGCATGGGGCCCCAAGGTGGTAAACTGGATCAGAAACTGGTTGAGTGACAGGACACAGAGGTGGTGGTAAATGGTGTTCAATCCGAGGAGAGGTGATGATGGGGTTCAACAGAGATTAATCTGGGGCCAGTCCTCTTTAATGCCTTCATAAGCAACCTTGCAAACATTCTTGAGGAGTGGTTGAGAGTATAGCAACTAAGATTCAGTGCAAAGAAGTGCAAATGATACATTTGGGGCTGCAGAAATCCAAGGGAGGAGTACAAGATGAGGGAGAGGTACTGATGGCCACCAGTCAAGAAAGAGACCTGGGGTAATCCTATTTCATGATCTAAGGTAAATAAACAATGTGGGAGAGCCAGTGGGATGCTAGGTGCATAGGGAGAGGTATCACTAGCAGGAACAAACTCTGATCAAAGCTGATATGGTTGTGGAGAGCTTTTAGGAGTGGCAAGAGCGTAGAAAAGAATATGTGATTGCTTTTGCTGCACCAGAGTTAACCGTAAATACTGCTGCAATTACAGTACCGTGC
This sequence comes from Neoceratodus forsteri, assembly GCA_016271365.2. Taxonomy (NCBI): domain Eukaryota; kingdom Metazoa; phylum Chordata; order Ceratodontiformes; family Ceratodontidae; genus Neoceratodus; species Neoceratodus forsteri. The sequence goes on from CM057449.1 coordinate 793,860,858, forward strand.
ATGCGAGATACTTGCACCTGTGAAGTTTGCCCTGTAGTCAGGCCTGCACAACATGGCAATGCTGACATAACTATGTATGCACAATAGTCATGCATGCACAGTTTAAGTCAATATCACCATATTTGCACATGGCAAGCAACAATACTGCAATTGCAGAAAAGAAAAGTAGTGTGCTGGTAAGGATAGGTATGTTATGCGGCCCGTGGAGGAAGGGCTGCATAAACAGAATCACTGGAAACTATAGTTGAGCACTGTGGCAGCACATCAAACAGCGGTCTGGTTACGTGCTTCCACAGTGCTGTTATACAAATCTGATGATGGTATGACATCCATGGAGCTTGGTCCATGCAGCCATACAAATCGGACTGGGAGGAGTCTGTTAACAAACTAGATATCTGGGTTGGGACTTGGTAAGTCATCACAGTCACTTTCTCGTTCATTTCTAAGCAGTAATTTCTGGCAAATGTGCCTTAACCATACAGATCTCGAGGTGCTGGTAGACTCGTCCTGGTTTTCCCTGAATTGTATTAGATGGGGGTAGTAGCAGTCTTAAAGTGGTAGCTGCCGATGGTGGCATGCTCTCGAAAAAAATGGTCCCCAAGCTTGTCTGCATTCTATAAATGATGCCTTTCCTTGTTTTGTTGTAAGAAACTGACCCCTTTAACACAAAAACAAGAGAGTCGATATAGCCTCCACACCCCTTTTGCTTCAAGTGAGGCGTCATTATGGGTTTGCATCAGATGTACAGTGGCAGCCATAGATGCAAAATATTGTTTAACAGTAGTCAATGGTATGTAAAGTTCTTTTTGTATATGTTTCTTAATGTTGTCAATACCACTCCACCCATGTACTCTGCCCTGGATTTCTGTACCCCAAGTGCATTATTTTACATTTTGTGTTCAGGTCAAAAATGCCTTTCAAATGAGGGTAGTCACTAATCTAAATTCTTTATAGTTTTTTGTTTCCTTGCGTTTTGCGAGAAACATCTTGTGGTAAACGACCTTTCAGAGGGTGTCAGGGATGAGTTCAATGCACAACAATCTGCAGTGGGCTTGTCCCTGGCAGACCAATGAGCATGCAACCAGACCGTGACACCAGTCCCAGTTCACATCTGGATCCGTTCTCTAGTTGAAAGAAATAAAGTGCTGGAATGAGGCGCTTCACTCATTTCATTCATGCCATTACTGATCTTACTGCTTGTCTCCCCACCCATCCTGCATATGTCCGGTAGGAACTCAACCATGCACTGCATTCCCACTCTCTGTGCCATAAGCAGTAAACAGTCCTAGCAGTAAAGAACAAATAAATATTATTTATACTTCCCCAGACAGATGCCGTGTTAAACTTGTTTGTGTCTCTGTGTGAATGACAGTGCATGTTCTTGTCCCTGAGCTCCTCTCTCCAGTGCTTCATGTGTGCCACAATGCCCAGCCTGAACATTGCACTCTGTGATGATACCACTGACCCACCCCTTGGATCTCCTAGTCTCCATGCTGCCTCAGTGTGCCCCCACCCCACCACACAATACAAGAACAAGAGTGCTGAGAAATGAGGCAGCATTGCCTGCAGAGCTGTAGCTTAACCCTGGATGGCAGGGGGAGAGAGAGAGAGAGACACAAGGTGCAGGGTCAGACACTGAGAAGGAGAGCAGCACACACCACCAAGAAAGAGAGCACAGGATCAAAGAGGCAGTGAGTGGCACCAGTGTCAGGGACAGAGTGGAAGAGAGACCCCAAACAGTGACAGCAACATGCTGAGATGTGGCGATGAAGCGGAAAGAAAGTGATCACCAGGTGACAGGCTGTCACTATTGCAGCACCACCTTGACAGTGTCAAATTGGGGACAGTGCAATGTAGTGACCATAACCATGATGACCAGTGGGTCCCTGACCTGCACCTGAACATTCATTTAAATGGGTGGCTTGTCCCCTAGTAGTGTCCTCCTCCCCACCCCCCATGAGAACACAGCAACAGCAAGAGCCTCTTCCAGTCGCGGTATATGTGCAGGTCCAATCTGTTCCAGTCAGAGTTGGTGTCAACCCCCTGCAAACAGAAGTGGAGTACAGTGTGCCAAGCTGGGTGCCATCCATTTCTTTTTGCTCACTCTTCCTGCACCTTGCTGTCGGGTCTGACTCTGTTTGCCTTCTCAAGCTCAGTGGAAGCAGGCGGCACATACAGAGAGGCACAGAAAAGGCAGCACAAGTACTGTGACTGGGACAGACAGCAGTGCTGCAGAGTTTTCCTTTCACCGTGAGGGAGGACACATATATATATATATATATATATATGAGAGAGCACTTTCAGTAACATACAGGTATTGTGGCCGATTATAAATCTCTTATAATGTGCTAGCATTAGCAGAACCTGTACTTTCCTTTGATTAAGGATGGCTGTATCAGCCACATTATCTGCTATGTACCTAGGTATCATACTTTCTATCCTGCTCTACCTGTATTCTTTTCTTAAAGGTTCCTACTGTAGGTATACTGTTAATGTTGTTTACTTATACTGTCTGGTCCCGTCTGATGCAGTTGCTATACCTACCCCAGGTGTTTGAACTGTGTCAATCACCTTCATTACTGTGGCATTCTGTGTTCCTGTGAGAAGCTAAAACATCCCAAAGATACCTAGGACACTTATAATATCCTATCTGGGAGGCCATTACACGCTAATTTTGTATTCCGAATCTCCTGAAAACATCACTTTCTGGGTTATCCTTAAGCCCTTTGGGTTTCTCAGCATGTACTCTAAAGGCATACAATAGTATATATGTAAGCCCCCCCTTCTCGAGGTGGGCTTACTAGCTCTGCTTGTTTAAGCCCGCTTTTTTCCCAAGGCCCCTGCTTTAGTCGGCCTCAGGGAGTTGATTCCTTTACTATCACCAAAGAGCAGAGTTTGCCAGTATATAAGCCCTGGACTTTTGACTAGGCGGAGAGAGATGGAGAGGCGTGGGCAAGTTGGCTGGTGGTTAACCTCCCCAGCCCTCAGAGTGTCGGCTGGAAGTGTTGGTGGAGACACAGGAGGTTTCTGAGGGAGGAATGCAGGAGCTTGGTGGCCATTAGGTTTCAGGAGTCCTGTCCTGTCTGCAGCTTGATAGGAGGTCGAGAACGAGGGGGCACAGAACATCACCCAAAAGGCAAGTGATCCTGGTACTCTAAAATGGGAATGGAGACTAGACAGTGAGGCTGTTGTGGCGGTGGCAGAGGCCACAGCAGGGCTATCGGAGGTGGCAGGTCAGATATCCTTTCCTGTGTGTACGCTGTCTGGAGGATAAGGTGGAAGTAGGGCGCATTCCTGGGATTTGCTTTAGGGCCTGCCATGCCCGTGTCTGGGACAGGTCCGTTAGACCTGTTAAAGTGGCGTGGCTCAGGGAACTTGTATGTGGTAATGGGGAATCGTCATTTCAGGCTTGTTTGGTGCAGACCTTATTTGGGCTCGGAAGCAATTTGGAGAATGTCAGCATCGTTAATGTCTCAGGTTAGAGGACAGGCAATTTTGGGAGCAGTCAGGAAGGCGTTAGGCTGCATCACCTCAGATTCTGCCTTAGGCAAGTAGCTAGGAGGGTAAAGGCACTCCCCAATGGAGGACAAAAGCAATAAGACACGAGAGGGTGTGCATGGAACAGATTCTACGCATGGCAGGGTGGCCAGTGCCTTCAGTCGCTGGCTGAGCGGCAAAATCTGATCCATGCACACCCGGAGTGTCTTATTGCACTTATAAAATGGTCCCCACTATTTATATAAAAACACAGAAAACAGATATTAGCTCATAAATTCATTTATTTTGTCTAAAATTCCTATGCAGCATAAAAGGTTCTAGTAAATTTGTGGGGAAGGGAGGAAAGAAAAATTACTCACCTTAGTAATTGCTTTTCTTCTCATGAGTCTTGCTATATTAGGACCATTGCAGTCATTCCCACACTTGAACTGCCCCGGAGAGAAACAGTTAACTCCAGAGTGATCTGGAGTTCCACAGCCGAGGCGCTGTTCAAAGCGCTATCTGGCTAGTTTCAAATGAAACTGTCAGGTTCTTTCAGAGCTAAACTAACATAGCAAGTCTGTGTGGAAAAGCTCTACACTAGCCATTGGCTACCTACCATTAGTAGAATAAGAACAATCACAGAATAATAACAATATTTATTGTTAGGATACCCCTTACAAGCACTAATAGGCCCCTCCCCAAAGACTCAAGTCCAGAGAGGGACCATCTGCCACTTAACAAAAACAGAAATACCTAGTTCCCTAACCCAAAGAAAACAAGGGGGAACTAGAGAGGCTAAAAGGCATGACACAGTGCTTGCACTAATTTGCCAACCCATACCCAAGTAGGAGTTCTGAGAGGGGTAGGAGGGAGGTTGTCCTAATATAAGACTCCATGAGAAGAAGAAAGCAATTACTAAGGTGAGTAATTTTTTCTTCAAACACCATGAAGTCTTGCTATATTAGATTCATTAGTAGATTACACAGCAGTACCCCCATGGAGGAGAGTCAGAACCTACTTAGAAATAGGCTCTGAAGTACAGCTGTGCCAAAACGCAAGATTCTCCTGGACTGGACGTCCAGGAATAATGCTTGGTAAAGGTGTGAACTGTTTTCAGGTAGCAGCTTGACAAATTTCCAAAATGGGAATATCTCTAGCAGCCGCTAGAGATGCAGCTATACCCTGGTGGAGTGAGCCCTCAGTCCTGAGGGGTTCCCTACCTAGTTTTTGGTAACAAAATTGGATACAAGAGACAATCCACCTTGCAATTGTCCTCTTAGTGGCAGGTCTCCCTTCCAACCTCTCCATAAGTAAGGAAGAGTTGGAGAGGTTGAGACCTGTGACCCTTAGTACGTTCCACATAGTAGCTTGGGCTCTTTTGACGTCCAAGCTGTGTAGTCTCCTTTCACCCGAGGAAGAATGCTCAGTGAAAATACTGGGAGAAATGGATTGGTTCAGATGAAAATCTGAAACCACTTTGGTAAAACTTTCTGTTAGTCCTGAGGACTACCTTATCCCTGTGAAAAGAAATAAAATCCTTTTCCACTGACAGGGCTTGCAATTCACTTATACGTCTGGCAGAAGTGACAGCCACTAGAAAAAAGTTTTCCATGTTAAATACTTGAGATCTGCAGAAGAAAGGGGCTCAAAAGGAGGTTGCATTAACTGAGCAATGCAAACATTCAGGTCCCAGGCAGGGCTGGTTCCCGAAAGGAGGGTTAGTGAAGTAACCCTTAAAAACTTGGAAAACACAGGATGGGAGGAAAGAGAAACAGGCTTCCTCACGGAAACAAAGGCAGAAACAGCTGCCAGATGAACCTTCAAGGTAGCTGGTCTAAGGCCTAGAGGAATTTAGATGGGCCAAATAATCCCAGCAAAGTGGCCAAGTCAACCAGATTCTGGCACAATTTGTTTCTCGAACACCAGAAGGAAAACCTCTTCCACTTAGAATTGTAAGTGGCCTAGTGGAAGACTTCCTAGAAACCTTTAAAATATCAGGACCCCTTGAGAAAGGTGCAAATCAGCAAATTCTAAGTCCTCAAGAACCAAGCCTTGAGGTGGAGGGATTTGAGGTCCGGTACCACACTCTCCCTGTGCACAGGTCAGCAAGTCGTGGGTCCTGGGCAAGGTCAGGAGGGTGGATTGTCAGGGACAGAAGAAGAGATACCAGGGCTGTCTGGCCCAGTCTGGAGCAATCAGAACCACTTTGCAGGGCTGAGTTCTGATTTTTACCAATACCCTGAAGAGGAGAGGAAGGGGAAAAGCATATAGAATTTCCTTTCCAATCCAGCAGAAAGGCGTCCAGGGGACTGAGCCCAGCACTGGAGCCTGCAACAAAATAGAGGAAGCTGATGGTTGTCTGGGGCTGCGAAGAGATCTATCTGAGGGTGCCCCATCTGGCAAAACCAAACCTCAATACCTGAGGATTCAGGGACCATTCGTGATGGCCCTGGAAATCCTGCTGAGAGCATCCGCCAGGACATTGTCCTTTCCTGGAAGGTGAATTGCGATCAGGGAGGTGTTTAGGAGTAAGCCAGAGACCACAACTTCATTGCTTGGTGCACAAGGCTGATGACCGAAGTGCCCCTTGCTGTTGATGTACCACATTGTTGTGGTGTTGTCTGTCCTGATTTGAACTACTTTGTTCCGGACAACAGTTGAAAAGCCTGAAGAGCTAAAAGAACAGCTCTGAGTTCCAAAAGATTGATGTGAAGCAGAGATTCCTGGGGACCACACTCCTTGAGTGGAAAAGGTCTCAGTGAGCCCCCACCCTAACAGGGAGGCGTCCGTGGTGAGGGTGAGTGAGGAAAGCGGTACAAAGGAACCCTTGAGTAAGATTGCTTTGATCCTGCCACCACTCGAAGGGCCAGGATCAGGGTTTGGTCACCGGGACTAATTTGGTAAGGGTCCCTCCTTTGAGACCAATAGGACCTCAAGTGGAACTGGATGTCCCTCATCTGAAATCTTGCTCCCTGCACGACAGCTGTGGAAGCAGCCATGTGCCTAGGAGTTGCAGAAAGTGCCTTGCTGGTCGAGAGACCCGGGAGTAAGGAGGATGCCAGGGCAATGAGCCTGTCCACTCTTTCGAGGAAGAAATGCCTGGCTAACTCGTGTTCAATTCTGCACCTATGAAAGTTAGAACCTGAACAGGTTCCAGAACTGACTTTGGAAAGTTCAGCAGGAATCCCAGGAAGTGAGAAGCTGCTGGGTGACTTGCAAGTGGGATTTTATCTGATCTGGAGACTGACCCACTGAGCCAGTCGTCCAGGTAGGGAAACACAGCAATCCTTGCCTTCTTAAATGAGCCACTACCACAGCTAGACATTTTGTGAATACCCTTGGAGCCGAGGTTAGGCCGAAGGGCATTGCTCTGAACTGGTAGTGGCCAGAGAGCAGTTCGAACCTGAGGTACTTTCTTTGAGAAGGCCTGATCATGACATGAAAATAGGCATCCCTGAGGTCCAGGAAACTAACCAGTCCTCTGGCCTCAGGAAGGCAAATCATTGCTAGAGTTAACATTTTGAACTTTGGTTTCAGTAGATGTTTGTTCAGGTACCTTAAGTCTAGGATGGGCTGCCATTCTCCTGTCTTTTTGGGATAAGAAAATATCTTGAGTACAGTCCCTTGCCCTGATGGCAGGGGGACCTTTCCACTGCTTTGCAATCCAGCAGGAAGAAACCTCTGCTTCCAAAGCAAGGGCTTCTGAAGAGTTTGCAGGTGGAAACTGCCTGGCTCTCATCTTTGGGAACTGTTTGAAGCTGAGAACCAGGCCCTGGCTTACTACTTCCCGAACCCACCTGTCGAAGTTAGGGACAGCCAGTTCTGGCTGAAATAAGCCAACCTGCCCCCCACTGGTACAGGAGAATCGGCCCTGGGCACCCCATCAGGGTGCCTGCTTGGCAACAGCTTTGCTGAGGGGAGGCGGGACTGTCTACCTGTGCCCGTCTACCTCTGCCTCTGAAAAACCCTCTGTGAAAAGGTAGGAGAGCTTGAGATTGGTAAAGGGCCTGTGGAAAGGCCTACCCCTACCCTGGGGCATGCCTTTGTGGAGTGGCATGCTCTCCTTAGCTTGGGCACTTTGTAGGTAGTTCATCTTCATCCATCTTTTCATATAATTTTCCGTTTGATCACCAAACAGAGAATTTCCCATTACAGGAAAAATCCATAGCCTTTGACTGAGTATCTTGGGACAGATTAGTGCATCTGAGCCATGCCAACCTACGGAAAGCTACAGAAGTGGCCATGACCCTAGAGGAAACATCATTAACATCAACAGCAGTATGAAATTGAACTTTAGAGGCTTCAATGCCATCAGCAGCCACTTGTTCAACTCACTAGCCAGCTGGCCTGGGCCTGCTTGGCTAACTGCAATATAGTGTCCCATCTAGATTTCTGATATCTAGCCACATAAGCCATATAATTAGCCTGCCTGAGTCCCAAAGAAGCTGCCATATATTGTTTTTCGCCATGGCATCAATCTTCCTGGAATCCTTATCAGGAGGATGTGAGGCCAGGGGATATTAGCCTTGTCACAGGCTGCAGCTTGTACCACACCTACATGACTACACTGCTCAGAGAGGAAGTCTATATCAGGGCCTGATAAGGTATACCTTCTGTCCATTTTTTATCTACAGGAGGACAGAATGAGGATTTTTAAAATCTTTGTTGTTTGCTTCCTAAATGACTTATGCAAAGGAATAGACAACCTCCTAGACTCTGGAATATCCATCATTTCAACATAATCAGGCTCCTCTTGCTCATCCACAGCCTCTTCTAAAGGAAGCTGGAGGTTTCTGCACCTTTTTTGTAAAACATAAAAAGAGAGGGACTCAGACAGCATAGGGGAGATTCTACAGGTCTATCTGGAGAAATGTCCGGTTCAATAGCACGTCCAGACCTTCCCAGTCACAAACATACTGATCAAATTCCTCCTCCCCTCATGTGGTTCATAAAAATCCGCAACATCATAATCCTGAACCACTGGGACAGAGCAGCCACCCTTTTCCCAGATGCAGGGTGTTGACAGATCCCTGAGACAAAGACTGGACAATCTGAATGGCTTTAGCTATCTCTGCAGCAGTTGGAGAGACAATTTTGTACTCAGACCTGCTGATTTCTTTGTCTTTTGCTGGGACTGGTTCCTCTGAACCAGCCTTCCTTTTGCCGAGAAGTCTAAGCCCTGGTCAGAGGCACTCCCTCTGGTCCAGTGGGTACTGGACCGGGCTGGCCATCGGGTCAGCGGACTTCTTGTCTCTCGTTCCTGAGGCGGCCCAATCTCTTTTCAGGGTGGCTGCAGGAATTTTTACACCTGGCAGTCTGACAGGAGGTGGTCAGCCCCAGACAATAAACACAAGTGGTGTGTGGGTCAGCCTTGGCAAGGCTTCCCCACAGACATCACTGATGTTGAAACCCAGTGGGCCGGTTTTCTTTGGGTTTCTCAGACATAATGCCAGCCCTAACCAAAAACTTGCCCTTTTGATGGCAGTGCCAGGCAAGACACCTTCTCCGGTTCCTAACCGTGTCGCGAAGTATTTGAAAAACCTATATTAAAAGCAAGGTTTTTTAGAACCGATAGACAAGAACCCGCACTCTAAAGCCCAACCATACACTTTAAAGCGTTAAATTTAAGCAAACCGATCGGTTCAAAACCGAATCGATAATGAATTTCCACACAGACTTAATTTCTGTACTTACGGTTTACGGATAGAGCTTTAACGAAATACGGTAAAATAAATACTTTGCGGTTCAATGAACCGAAAATACTCGCTTGAACGAGAAATGAACCGAGAGCTGAAGGGCTGATCTCAGGCGACTGTTCAGTGAAGCGGAGTAAAGAAATCTGACAGTTTCATTTGAAACTAGCCAGATAGAGCTTTGAACAGCGCCCTCGCTGTGGAACTCAGATCACTCTGGAGTTAACTGTTTCTCTCTCGGGGCAGTTCAAGTGTGGGAATGACTGCAATGGTCCTAATATAGCAAGACTTCATGGTGTTTGAACAAGAATTACTGAAACTGTTTGGGGTACAAAACAACAAAAACACAGTTTACCATGGGTGGCACTATTACCAAAGTCGAGGGAATAAAATAAAAAAATGCTTGCACTGTAGAAGTTTACAGGACCATTGAAAATGCATGGGGGCCATTGAATGTAAATGGGCCGGGTTGATCTCATTATTCCTCCTGTGGGTGGCAGTGTAGTGCTTTGCTGATCAGCTTCTGTTTGTGGAGTTTCTCTTCTGTGTGAATGATCTTCAGGAATGTCTCTCTGGACTCCATTTTTTTGACCAGGATTGAGCTCAGCAGTGCCTGTTGGTAAAGAGGTAGCTCAGTACGAGCGTAGGCCAGCTTCACATCAGTGCCCCATTACGGCCATGACTTTGTAGCTCTGCAGAACAGCTTCCAAAAGTAACTGCACGCTGTCGCACTGATCAAGTGATTGGTGTACATTTTACTCAGTTGTGCTTCTTTGCTGATCGTGGCATTAGTGTGGACAGATAGTTTAGTCAGTGGCTGTTGTGTGTACCAGGTGTCAAAACAATCCAGGAAGTGCTGAGGAAGACAATGTGGATGGCAGTTGGCGCTGGTACCACAGCGGCAGTTACTGAGGTACTTTTAAGATCTGCAACAGGGTAAAGCAGGGAGCTGGGTTCAGCATAAATGATCCGGTGTGATTGTTGTGCTTCAGCGGGTCACTGTGATTTTAGTTGCCTCGTTGAAGGCAAGGCTCGTATACTCTTCCCCAATTTCATCTACAATATACTCAAACTGTCAAGTTTTAGGTTTCTTAGCCTCCCTGCCACGCCTGGCCATATACAATTGCATGTAGAGCCAAACTTTACGGAGAAGGCCAGGTATGGTATCAGGAGACAAAGCAGGGTTTTTCTTAACAGCTGAATGCCGGGCTTGCTGATGGCAGGGTGATGTTTGGATGCATCCTTTGCTGTCTTCGATAATGTTTGGTCACCGAAACAAAATTTTGTTGCTGGTGGTAAAACTGCTACTTATTATGTTCATTTGCTTGCCAATGCCAACTGAGTTCAGGTGTACGGTTTAGTTATTGAGAGTGCAGTAGCTACTTATTGAGTATTCCTTGCCATCTCTATTCCGCATTTCAGCATAGAAGCGTTGGAACACATAATTTAACTCAAAACTGCTTGCAGTTTTAAAATCAATTCTAATAGCATTGTTGTCTGCCAGTCTTTGAAAACTTCAATAGCCCATGAGGTTGTTTTTGTGTTAAGCTCATTTCTGGCATCTTCAGTCTCATTCAGAACCTTAGATGTAATAACAGGTACCTAGATGTAGTGGTACAGGGCTGCTATTTCTGTTATATTTGAGCTACTCACTGTAACAGTTGGCTGCTGTTCATTGACTGCTATGTAGTCTCTGGCGTGTTAAAATGCTCTCAGGCTCCTCATCTGACATGTTGATGTTAAAGTTAACATTTTGTGGTGATCCATAGCAAGTGATTAGGTCTTTGACAGTTGTGGGCAAATAAAGCGATGGCTCCCACCTCAAATGCCAACATTCTAATGCTCAGGGATTCTGGACTGGTCATGTCAGCACTTTTTTTTGCCTATGCATGGAACATATTTCATGCATGGTCACTGACAAATCAGATTTCAGAAATAACCCTAGCCATTTTATAAGGTCATCTAATGGTATGGTGGAAATATGGGTAGCTGAAATCTCTGCTAAGGAAAGAGATGTTGTGGAGCCAGCTGGTCTATGCTTTAGGCCTAGAAAAAATCTCTCAGCTGTGGCTGGTACCATAGTCCTAGTTTGCCTGCTGTCACTTTGGAATCTTTCAGCCCCATGGACCTGCTCCATTAATTTATTTTTATGGACAAAATAACTTTCTGTCCAAAAATATATGATTTTACTGTTCCTTGATTATGACTGTGCCATCTGATTAATGAACTAATATGTGCACAATTATGTTATCCTTCTCCTTAAAGTACGGTTCCTAGCGCCCCAAAGACAGAAGGAACAGTGGGAGCTGCAGTGCCTAAAATCTAGACATCTGGTAAGAGGAGGCCTGACAACCAAATCTCATCAGCCAGATAAGGCCTTTGTTTTTGCCAACTGTCGCAAAGGTGCTAGGAAGGAGTTAAGGTCTGTGCCCCACCACACACACACACACACACACAGCTATAACATCAGGACCCCTAGGCAAAAGGATAAGGACAAGCAGGGGGTTATAGATGTGGGGATTCATCCGGGATTACATTTTCAGTGAATTGAACAGTTCTTGCCATTTTATATCTATCAGTTTACTGTTGTGTCCCCTGTATCTGTTAGAAAGGAGGGAGTGTTGTAGCTGTTTTTGTAGAAGTAATTTATTTCTTGTAAGTTTGGGAAATGTGATATTATTGAATGAAATGTGGAGAATTAATATCTAATGTTTGTTTTTGTTTCTCTCTGGGGCAGGTCACGCCTTGATGAATTGAGATTACAAGGACACCAATTTTGTATTGCACCAGTTGATCCCCAGGCAAAGCCATGAAAATAAGAAGGGTGATCACAGAACACAGTCTCAAATTGGATCTTCTATGGCACTATAAGTTAACAGTTGCCAGGTCTCATATTCACTGTATGAAATAAGTATAACTGAATAAATGCTAAGTAGTGATCCTTTGCAAGGACTTTGAAAATGTGATGTCTGTTTTGTACTGATTTTTGTATGATTTCACCCTTATACACATTTGATTAATTTATTTCCGAAAGTTTATTTACTTATTTGATGATGTGTTAGTGCACTATTCTGGTGTCATCTGGGCTGTATGTTTCCATGTAATTACCCTCTCACAAAGCCTCATTGATAGGCGATGCGCTGGGGTACTGTTCCACCATGGTGAAAGGCAAAGGTGTCTATAGTGGTATGTCTGAATAAAGACTATTTGAACTTACATTGCGGAGCCTAACATGTTTTTCTGCTGGAGTGCAGCAATTTGGACCTGCTACCATTTTGGTTGCCCTCCTCTGAGCCACTTCACTTTCTCTATGTCCTTTCTGAGATTTGGGGCTCAGTTTTCAAACAGTTCTTAGAGCGTCTCAAGTTGGCGTTGCTCTAGGACTGTGGCAAACTCTGGGTGCATCAGGGACCCCTGTGCCCAATTTTATAAAAGGGGGTGTCCCTTTGCCAAAACCAGGTAGTCACTGCAGCCACAGTCTGGTGCCAAATATTTGGCACACCTGCAGGGATACCATAGGGATCCAGCCCTGCCTGTCACAACACTAGAGGAGGCCCCAAAGGAGGTTGTGTGACTGTGCATGGCGGGGAGGGGCTGGGCAAGAAGGAGCAGGGAGTTCACTAGGAGGCATGGGTGAGGGACGGAAGATCAGTGCAGTAATGTAGCACTCGGCCAGGGTGCATGCTGCAATGACTGGTAGTCTGGGGGGTTGGCAAGGAGGTAAACTGACCTGGCCCCAGGTGGGCACAGCCATGGAATCTGCCCTAGAGTGCCACTTGCCAGAAGCCCATGCATGGGAGGCAGTGTGCCACAATGTGGAGGCTTGGTGCCAGGGGACTGCTGCAGTGCCTGTAGAAGGTTCTGCTCCACCACTGGCAGCTCTCACCCTGCAGTCAATGCATTCTGCGTTCATGCTTCTGGTCATGGCACCTCTGGGGCAGGTGCATGGCTGTGCCCATCTGGGGCCAGGTCAGTTTCCTTCCAGCCAGCCCTCCCAGACTGCCAGCTGATTGACTGTCAATCATTGCAACATGCTCCTGGCTGGGTGCCACATCAGCACACTGGTCTTCCACCACCTCGCTCATGCCCTAGGGCAATTCCCCTTGCTTCCTTCTTGCCCCAGCACCTCCTGCAGGTTCCACCAATTGCCACATTGTAATGCAGTGGTGCAGGGCCCTTAGACCTCCTCCTGGCTGGTCTAAGCAGATCCCAGCTCGTCCATGGCAGGGCTTGCAAAATTCGAAAAAGGGTATGGTGCTGTCGCTGTGCTGGAAGCTCACTTGAAGCCTGGTGCACTAATTTTGGTCACAAGGATGGCGTAGTGCTAGTTTAGCACCATGGCTCACCTTTTGATGCAGACTGGGTTTAAAAGTAGGTTTGCCACATCTTTTCTGCAAGGTGCCACAAGTGTCAATAATGTTTGATGCAGGCAACTTGTGCCATATTCAGGGCTTTGAAATCGAACCGTGGTCTTCAAACTGGACTCAAGTACTCTAGGTGTAGTTTCATCACACTTGCCTTCCTAGCTGCCTTGTTGCACTGCCTGGCCACCTTAGGTAATCCGATATGGTCACCCCAGGTCTCTTTCCTGCTTGGTGGTTGGCAGTACCACCCCACATTTTGTACTCTACCTCTGGGTTTCTATGCCCCAAGTGCATTATTTTGTACTTTTTCATTGAAATCCAGGTGCCATACCCTCAGACGACTCCTTGTGTTTTCAGGTCGCTGTTCATCCTTTCCACCCCCGTAGTGTCCACCCTACTGTGGAGTTTAATGTTGTCTACAAAGGCAGACCTTCCTAACATTGTTCAGGATCTCTGCCTTTTCCTGTTCCCCATCTGCAAAGCCCCCTTCCATTCTTAACTTTACAATCCCTCCTGGTTTTCTTTTCTCTTACATACTTAAACAAGTAGTTGTCAATGCCAAACATTTGCCTTGGTGTTGCTATTGTACGGTGTGGGCAGGAATTACAGTTCCCAGCAGCCTTGGCAGCTGGCTTTATTTATGCGTGCTTTTAGCACTTTAATAAACGTTTGTGGCCCTTCAGGTCCTCTTCCCTCATGTCTCTGGACTCCAATTAGGTGATTTGGGGTCCGGGACCACATGCAGAACCTCCGCTTTGCTGCAGGATCAGCTTTAAAACAAATATCGTGACCTGCCAGTGCCTGGAGATCGTCAGTTGACTGCTGCAGCTGCCATGGAGTCTTCCTTATGTTAACAAACCATCAAATCCCTCCACTTCCCATACCTGAATGTCCTTCCTGCTGCTTGACCATCTGATTAGAGCTGAGAGTAGACATGGATGTGCCTGTTAGAAAGATGCAATTTCATGTTTTAAATGATCAGCCAGAATGCTGGTTCCCAATGTTCAAATGGACTGACCTAGCTGATCCTTCTGTCACACTGATTTAACATACTTTCTGTGGATTTGTGGTGTCATTTGTAAAATACTCCCACACTGCAGAAGATCTCTTTGTTTTTTTGTTTTTACTACGTGAGCCCACCTGCTAGGTGGGCTTTTACAAGAAATTGGGTAACAACTATGAGATTATTTATTTTCTCTCCGCTGTAGTATGTTGTTGTGGGATGGCCAGGCAGAGAGCAGCAAGTGGTACAGTACTATGATTGACTGTGCCATGAGGGAAGGTCTTCAGATTTCTCTGCCTTAGAAACTTGCTTTATTGAATTTCTTTTATACATTATCTTTGTTTAATGTTGACATATTCTCTCATGATGGCCTCCCATGTTCAGTGTCACACTCATCATCACATCTAGTCAGTGGTGTAACTGACAGCAGACTTTCAAACTTCTCTTATTCTTCATTGTCCTCTCCCACATCTGCATCTTCATGCCTTCCTCTTCTCATGCTTCTTCCCCTGCCATTACTTCCTTGCATGAATATCGCTTTCCTGTCCTTTCACCCCTCCTCCTCATGTGCCCCTCCCTATCTCCTCACTCTCATGGCTCTGCTCTGATAGACCCACATCTACAGTATATGCTCCATGCTTGCACTCTGCATAGGCAGCTTTGGTGGTGGTGCTGCTGGCTTGCTTTTCATATAAAACTGCAGGGGTTGCTATACCTTGTCCTGCCTTAGCCCTGCCAGATACTCCTATGATCAATTCTACTTTTTCCTCTGATGACAAAATAACTATAGTGTCTTTCCAGACCCAGACTTACTGTCACATTCCTCATGCAACGACTAAGCAGCAGCACTGGTTTAGGTTAGGGTGGTACTGCTGCGAATCATGATTTGAGGACAGGGGTGCATCATACAGTGATTCAAGGCAGACTGCAACTGACAACACAAATGCACAGACAGGTGGTTGTGGTGGTAGCTGTTGTCATGTTCGTATGAGATGGATGCAGCTAAAGTTGGGGGGTACAAGAACTGGGTTATGTAAATAAAATAGACGAAACAAAGGTGGAGTGTATATTTTTTCCAAGCTACAACATTGCCATGGTGGACAACCGTGCTGTTGAAATTTGTGTGCAACAAATTTTATGAAGCTGTATAAGGCAACTGGATTTATTCACTCTTTGTTCATGAGCACTCAAGAACAGTTAGAGACAGATAACCTGATGAAACGTCAGTGACAGCTAAGCTGGCTGAATACTATAGCATCTCATTCTGATGGGTAACAGTTCTGATTCACATCTTAACAAGCTGATACCATGACTAAATGCTATAGCTCCTCCTCCTAATGAGCTGATATAACATAAATGTATAGTTCCACATGATGAACCTTAGTGCGTAAGCACTGAGGCAAGGGTTACCCAAAGGGCATTGGTGGAAACCAAATTTCAAAGAAATACAAAATCACACATACCCACATAATGCAAAGCATCATGGGTTGTATATGCAAATCACCACAAAATATTATGATGGTTCAATTTAAGCAGAAATACTGGTGCGAAAGGCATCTCACAGTCTGTAAAGGTGCCAACAGAAGACACAGACACATGTTTTGTCCTACCAGGACTCATCAGTGTGCCTCATCTGTATGATACCCCAGTGGAATAAACCAGCTACCCGAAGTTGGTCTATCTGTGTGGGTTGTGGTGTGGTGAGCCCAATAAAACAAAATACAAGCTAAAACACAAAAGGACTTTAGTCGTAAGCACTGAGGCTAGGAGTTACCCCAAAGGGCACTGGTCGGGAAGCCAAGTTTCAAAGAAATACAAAATCACACATACCCTTATAATGCAAAGCATCTTGAGCAGTATATGCAAATCACCACAAAATATTATGATGGTTCAACTTTAAGCAGAAATGCATGGTGCCGAAAGGTCTCTACACAGTCTGCAAAGGATTCCAACAGAAGACACAGACACATGTTTACGTCCTACCAGGACTCATCTGTGTGCCTCATCAGTATGACACCCGAGTGGAATGAACCAGCTACCCTAAGTTGGTCTATCTACGTTGGGTTGTGGTGAGCCCAATAAAAGCAAGTTAAAACACAAAGAACCTTATATGTGAAGCACTAGGCAAGGGTTACCCTAAAGGGCAATGGCAGTGTTTCTAAGATCATTTCCACCTGGGCTGCTAGATAATCGCTCCGCTCTGCCACGCTTAATTGCACAGAGGGAGTTCTGTTGGAAACTGTGATTGTTTGCTGTTTAACTGCTGTATTAATAATGATATCATAGTTTGTCTAACCTGCCTTCTTTGTAGCATGGACTTTTCTGTTAATCACCACCATCTTGGTTCTGGACCGAAAATATGGACCAATCAGTGCCTTTGGGGCCCTAAAATAGAGCCTGCCCCAGGGTCTTGTGGGAGTAAATTTCTGTAGGATGTAGTTTTCTCCTTTTGAGCCTAAATGGACTTGGAGGGCCACTTGCTGTGACAGACAGATGAATCAACAAATCGAACCTTTTGAATCAGAGGAAAGTCCTGAGCTGCCTGCAGCAGAGAATCAAGTCTGAGTTTGGAGTTGAGAGAGTGAACAGCTCGAGATATTCTGAGCTGCTGCTCTTGCATAGTCATGCGGGAAATTGGTGGGAAGGCTGTGCTTGGCCTGCTGCCTCCTTTTCCCTCATGAGGGAATCCTTCAGTTAAATTGAAATCGGACTATATCCGAACAAGTTTGTGACTAGAATTACTGAATTGTGACCGCCTTGTTACCTGAACAGTACCAAGATTTGCTTCCACGCGATCGGCCTTTCAGGAAGTCTGAAACCACCACAGAGTGTACGGTTTTGCACAGAGACACTGTAATTGCAATCGGACTGTCATCCAAACTGTGGTACTGCTTTCCTTTACAGTAAGTGTGCTGAATGCTGTTAGTGGGTCGTAGTTTGGTTCCCACTGCCTGATTGTGTCATGCTTGCTGGAAGCTGCATCCAGCAACTACCGGACTTTTATCTGAATTGTTCACCCAGTCTGGGCTCTGTCACCTTGGCCCAGCCAGTTGCTCACGCCACAGAGAAGAACACGATGACAGACCAGCCGGGATCAGCCCCTGCTCAACATCACGAACAGGAATGACACCATGGTGAATCATGTAGGCCCCACTTCTCCTGGCAACCAGCAAGTCATCCTGCAGTCTTCATTTCATCCATCCTGTGTCCTGTACTGGGTAGTGTGAGTAAACACCAGGGTAGCTCCCTGCAACAACAGCTCAATGAAAGTGTTTCATCTGATTTTAACTGTTTTGTCTAATTATCATGAACTGAGCCTCCTGGCTCTGGATTACAAATTGTGGGTTACTGTGCATTACTGTTTCTTTCCATCATTAGGGCCCCTACCAGCTGCAACGCTGGCCTACCGCGGCACGCTTCAGGTTAGTCTTTACCAACAACTGGGTACCCAGAATGTGTGACTGTGTTGTGGAACTCTGAAGTGCATGCACTGTAGCCTGATTAAATCGCCTCACTAAGCCAATCAGCCAGATTACACCTTGCTTGTTCATTCCCCTAAATAAATCAGATCTGAATCTTTTGCACTTTAACTGTTTGTGGTGCATCTCTGTACAAATAGCACTATATTACTATTGCTTGCTTTGTCTAACCTTATTTTACAGGGGTCTCAGGGCCAAACTGGTGGAACCAGTCCTGGTGGTAAGTGCAACAAGTGTAGGGTACATCTGCTGTTTGGAGTGTTATTGCATTTGTCTGCTCAGTACATTGTTTAGGGTCACTAGAGGGGAAAGAGGGGGTAACAGTGTCCCGGAGGGCTGTACTCAGGTTAGCTACGCTACCACTAACCCTGTCCTCCGGGTGGAGGCACCCATTTTCAGTACCCAGGTCCCTCAACCTGCACCTGGTCATGCAGACAGGTAGTAGCCCTTGGGGAGCACCACCTAGGGGTTACATCTTGAGGCACTGCTGGCATTTGCACCTTCTAGTTGTCAGAAGTGGGTATTACAGCCCCATGCTTAGAAATTGTAATAAAATGGAGGCGCTGCTATGCTGAAGTCTAAGATTGCCCCATAAGCTGTTAATGTAACTGTGTATGATGGGGTGGAGTGGAGGCTGAGGGGGTAGATCCTCAACAGGCAATTTTGTTAATGGACGTACCATTAGTGACCACTAATGCAGTTATTGTAGAGACTGTTGAACAAGTTAAGTGCTTGGGGAAGGTTGAGGTGAAAAGGAGGGATTCAGATCTATTTGATCAAACCATGGTGGCCCTCCTCTCCTGCAACCTCCCCATAGACTCAGAAGGGTTCCCCAGTTATTTTGCCTGAAGGGTCCCAGAAAGGGTGGAGGGTCATTCATTTTCACAGTGACCCAGTCACTCCTAGGGGATCCCAAAGCATAGAGTGGTTCAAAGATAAATTGCTCAAGCTGTTAGCCACTGAGGATGATCTGCCAAAGAGTTAGTGAAGATGTTAGATATTTCTGCAGATACCACTCTCTTGCAGTCCCCTATAGGGATCCCTTCTCATATAGGAAGGCAGTATAGCGCAGTGGTTTAAGGCTCTAGCTGCCAAATCTGGTGACACCCAGCAGACCAGAACCTGGGTTTAGAATCCCACAGCTTCCACTTGCATACTGTGTGACCCTGAACAAGTCATTTAACTTCCCTGTGCTCCCAGCTGCACCTGTAAAAATCTTTCAGCTTAGGGTGCTACTCCTGGTTAAACAAAGAAATAAATAAAAATAAATAGCATCCCTGCCACCCTAGAGCCTCCCTATGGTCACCTTCCCCATAGTGATACCATCTGTACACCTGGACTCTTACTGTAGACTTAGACTCTTCTCAGGCACGGTCCTGATGCCCATGTGGGAGGATGACCTGGAAACGTGGATGGACTATGCCACCCCGGTCCAGGAGTGGCAGTGCTCTGAGGAGAAAAGAAAGAGGCTTATGAAGAACTTGAGGGGCCTGCGCACTGGAGGCCATTTGTTTTTCAATCCACCAGCCCAGAGGCCACTGCTGCTGAATACCTCTCTGCCCTGGAGGGTCTTTGGTAGTACAAATCGGGGATGATTTGATGTGGAAATTTAAATCTGCGAAACAGTGGAAGAATGAGAAATTGTCCATGTTTGTTACCAGAATCGAGAGGGCTCTGCAGAGGGCCCATAGGAAAGGAGGGTGCCTGCTAGTGAGCTGAATCAAGTCAGGTTAGAACACATCCTGAAATCAGCCAGGTACTCTAGTGTATGATGCTGAAACTAAAACTGCAAGATAGGAAGACAAATCCACCTGAATATTGTTACCTCATGAAGAGATTCTTGAAGCAGAGAATGATGAAGGGATGGGAGCCCTATGCTGGGTTGCCCATACCTGTCAGACCCCTGATAAGTGATGAGACGAATTGCAAAGATGAAGGAACTGATTAAATAATTGACAGAGCTGAGAGTCAGTCAACAAGCTGCCAAGGCAGCAAGGATGCTAACTCTTGTCAAGCACCTCTCGAGTCAAAGGGCAAGGTCCCACCTGGAGAGGTGGGGTGCATGTCATCTCCGCTGAAACCTGGACAGAGGGTAATTTGTCGGAGGAGTACGAGAACTGAGAGTCCTGGTGAGAGACCTGCTCCGGAGCCACTAGCAGCTGAGTCCTGGGGAAGCCCAGAAAGCAAGGAAAGCAAACCATGGATCAGAGGGACCCGGGACTTGCCTACCATGCCCAAGCAGAGGAATGTCTCTCCTTCCCTAGAGACTCAAAGAGCCCAGCTTTGTTACCACTGTGGAGAAGCAGGCATGCCAGTTGAACTGCAGCTCGCCTGAGAATCTGTGAAAGGTTACAACACGGCTGCTGGCATTAATCGGCAAAGCAATATAAGGCCTCAGGCTGGGCCTACACGAAAGAGTTATTCTTCTAAAACAGCTATAAGGCAGACGTCTAAGTCCTCACCCTTGAATGGTCTGAATTGATAGGCCCGTCAATGGAGACCACTGTAACAGTAAATGGCGTTTCTGCAGGGGGGTGCTCGACAGTTGATCCCAAGTGACCATAGTGTTTCAAGATTGGTACCGAAAACACCTGTCTGATGTGCTCCTACAGCTGCTGAAGGTCTGCACATGTAGGGGTTAAGCAGATGTCCTACCAATACTTGGGATATATTCAGATCTGGTTGTCATTCCCTACTGCAGTGGCGGAGTGGATGAACAGGTTGAGAACACTAACTCTGGTGTGTCTCCTACTGGATTGAATGATGGGATTCCACTGCTCATCAGAACCAGCACACATGTTTGGCGACTAGCGCAGTTGTGCCAAGAGAAACAAGGGCAATGGAATGGGCAAGCCCTGAGAAGTCCAACCTTGATCAGAGAGCCTATAACCTGCAGAAGCTGACTACCAAGGTGGACAGGAGACGAGCCAGTGGGGATAGTGTGGAAGAAAGATCCGACTCTCTAGTGCTAGCCCCAATGCTCAGTACACCATCCATGGAGAAGTTCGTCTTAGAAAGGATATGAAAAATAAAATATTGATCCTAGAGCGCCCCGGTGAAGGAAGTTGCCAGAGGGTTAGGTTAAACCCAGCATCTTACCTGCCCGTGCCCATGCTATGCATGATGGGCGATGGTCCAGATTTGTAATGTGTTAGATCAAGAAGTCCAAGTGAACAGGGGTGTACATGCTACAGTACACCAGTGCAGACACTGCAGTATTACCCAGCAACAAACATTCTAACGAAAAGGAGGAGACCCCAGACCTATTTGACTTTGGTGATTCCCCTTGTCTTCCTGCCGCCTTGCCCCAGCTGATATAGATGATTTTTGAAGCACCTACAGGAGATGCTAGCTGCGGTATTATTCAAGAGTCAAAGCCCTTATGCATCTCCAGCGTAGTTGTGCACAAGAAGAATGGGTCCGTGAGGATATGTGTAGATTACGGACCCAAAACCGATGGACTGTCCCAGATCAATACACCATGCCCTGCATACAGGATGCCCTGGACTGCCTGAATGGGAGTCAGTGGTTCTCAGTACTTGATCTCACAGTGGGTATTATAAATCCCAATGGCCCCAGAGGACCGTGAGAAAAAAGCCTTCATCTGTCATTTGGAGTTCTACTAATTTCTGAGGATGCTGCAGGGATTTCTGGTGCCCGGCTATCTTTCAGAGGTTGATGGAACATGTGGTAGGAGATATGAATCTGCTAGAATGTCTAGTGTACTTGGATGGCGTCCTCATTTTGGACATACGTTAGAAGAACATGAGACCAGACTGTTCAAAGTTCTTGATTGCTTGGAAGAATTCAGCCTCAAGCTATCTATAGACAAGTGCCAGTTTTTCAAATGTCTGTGAAATATGTGGGACATATAGTGTCAGCTGAGGGGATACAGACAGACCCCAATAAAGTAGAGTCCCATACCACCTGGCTCCAGCCCACCAACCTAAAGAGCTGCAGCATTTCCTGAGGGCTCTGCGGTTGCTATCACTGATTCATTAAGGACTATTGAGAAGGTAATCTGGCGCTCCTTAAGTTACCCAAGGCTGTCCTTCTACCATCCACAGGTATGAAAGGATCCCTCAAGGAAGAAGAAGGTATATTTTGAACAGAAGAACACTTTTGAACCCGTTGGACTCCCGAGTGCTAGGTGGCATTCTTTGAAGTCATCTGTCAGCTTACCCACCCCAGTCCTTGCATATGTTGATCCCACCAAGCCATACATCCTGCATGGATGCCAGTTTGAAGGGGCTTGGGGCTGTGCTATATCAAGAATATGAAGATGGCCTGAGACCTGTGGCTTTCACCAGTCGCAGCTTGACATCATCGAGCAGGATTATCCTGTTCACAAGTTGGGTTCCTCGCTCTAAAGTAGGCCATAGTCGATCAGTTTCACGAGTACCTCTATGGAACCATGATATTAGTAAAGACTGATAACAACCCTCTGATGAAAGTACAGATCTCAGCCAAGTTGGATGCCACTGGGCACTGGTGGCTTTCAGCCCTGTCAACTTACAATTATCGGTTGAATACTGGCCTGGATTGAACCATATTGATGCTGACACCTTTCATGGCACCAAGTCCCAAACACAATTGGGTGAGGCTGTCTGAACATTCTATTAAAGCACTGTGCCAAAATTTGACAAAGATGAAGCAACTATCTGCAGATACAGTGGACTGCCTGGTGGACTGTTTGGAGCCCCCAATACTTGCATACCAGCAGCATATTGTCATTTCTCTGCATTAGATATCAGTGCTTTGCCCCAGTTTGATAATGACAGCATTCAGTGGGCTCAATCCCAAGACCCTATGATTCAGTCTGCACTTGATGCGCTCTGGGTAGGGAAAGATGTGTCAAATTATGTTCTACGATTTATGAACTGCATTACTGTTTAAGGAAGGCCCCGACTGAAGCTATGAGACTAGTTACTCTATCGAAAGACAGTAGATTGGTGGGGTCATTTAGACAAACAGCAATTTGTACTACCCACAGGCTTTAAGCAACTGGTGCTGGGGTCCCTACACAACCACATGGGACACCTCGGTATTGACGGACCCTTGACTTAGTGGGGTCTAGATTCTGCTGGCCCAAGATGGGGGCTGATGTTGAGAACCATGTGAAAACCTGTGGCCGGTGCCTTCAGAGAAAAGCCTTGCCCAAAGCCGCTCCTCTCTATCTTTCAGATGAGACATTAAACCAAGGTCCCATCTGCCTGTTCTGGTGGTAGTTCAGGTGGATGTTAAAGATCCCATGGCACTTCTTGAAAAGAGTAGGGGAATTTTTATTTAAACCATAAGAAACAAATAAATACAAAGCAGTATTGATCATACTAATTCATAATAAGAAAAATCATAAACATAGATAAATATTTCATCATACAATACCCTGAGCTTAACCAACCCCTCTCCCATTAAAGAGTAGAGGTATTTTTTTAAACCATAAATAGCAAATCAATATAAAACTGTATTTCTTCATACAACCATATAATATAGAAAATCAAAAAACAGAACTAATTATGCCATCATACAGTCTCCTCAAACGTAACCAACCCCCCACTAAAGGAGTAGAGAATATTTATACAATTTACTCCAACCTCAAACTACCTTCCCCATGAAAAAATAAAGAATGCCAAGGACAAAGGTTCCATGCACCAAATATTTTCTTCATTAAATAAAATCATAAACCTTCCATAAACTATCCTAATATGTTGCTCCTAATTTTGATTTTCAAACATTTTCCTTTGACTTAAATCTTGGCTTAACATTTAGAACAAATTAATTGCTAAAATAACTTGTTGCTGTAATAACAACCTTCACCTACTGATCTATAACCAATACAAAAATACACATGTATCACCTGTAGAGTACTGAGGGAACTAGCCAAGGCCCTTGTATGGATCCCAAAATATAAAAGCTCAAGGAGGAGAAACATCCACCCTACCTTTGCAGTAGTTGCTTCACCACATCCCAAAACTCAATTGCATAGGGACACTTAAAATATAAATGGTTCATGGTCTCCTTTAACATAAGCATAACATTCCCTCAGACAATAATGATCTTGTAAACTTTTATGTTTCTGATTGCTTCTAACATTCAACTTTCCATGTATCCCTAACCCGCTACATCCCACATATGTAACGGATACAGGAATTGGCAATATACCCTGAAATATTTAACTGAGAAGCGTGAAAATCTAGAAAATGGAGAATCTAAAAGCACCTGGTTTAATACATCCTTATAAAGTGCTTTCTGAGTGAGACTACACGCTGATTCCAAACTTATTTTCCATTATCGGATCTTGTCAAAACCCCATCCCATCTATCGCAATCTAAGACATCTCTTATTTTTATGGACAAAATTATTACACTCCACTCTAATAGAACTTCTTGTAACATAGTACATACTGGTAACTCAAAAGACCTACAATATAAATAAACTGCAAAAAAAAATAAAAAAAAAGAGAGAACTGGGTTCACCATATTAATCCCATCTGATTTTAATGTCCAAATACAGATTATTCTGCTAAATGGGATTCAAACAACTGCCCCAAATTCTACAAAAAAAATCTCATCAAAGACATCTCCAAACTCTTTTGTAACATAAAAATATAACTTCAATATAAAAAAATGGAATTAAAATGTTTTAATCAAGTAAGTTCTTTTATGTTTAGACAATTTCCATCTTTTCTAATGGCAACTTAGAATGCCCTCCTGAAGGGCTTTAGCCCAATTAAACTCTGCCATTTCAGCTCCCCAAATAGATACCCAGTATTCTACAGGAACCTTGTCAACTATAAAACCCCTGCAACTTCTGTCACACTCAGAAACCCTCAGTTTTAAACAATGTGTCTTATTTTATTTCTCCGAGCCCTGTAACTGTACCTATTCTTATATCAAAGCACAGGCCATTTGTATAGACTCTCCATCCTGTAAAACAAACGAAGATCATCAGCATATTCTATTATTTTAGAATGAAGTACTAAATCCCCTGTACCCTGCGTATTAGGGAGATCTATTAATCATTACAACATAGTATCTAGTGTGAAAACATACAGGAGTGGTCTCAAGGGACAGCCCTGGCGAACTCCTTTAAGAATCCTATGTTTTGACCCCTGCCACCCATTTTCATAGGGGATAACATATGCCATTGCATAACATAATTGTACCCAATGCACAGATGACTGTGGGATCCCATATGCTGTTAAACATTGCCGTAAATAAACATGTGAAACCTCATCAAAAGCCATCGCCCGGTCCAAACTAACTAGGTAACCAGGAACCTCCTGCGACCCTGTGCCCCTCCTTGCTCTCCATTATTTCACAAATTAATAATAAAGCTTCTGTAATGCTTCTTTCAGTAACTGAACAAAACTGAGAAGTACTAATTAATTCAGGCATAACTAAAGACAATCTATTCCTAGTAATTTAAAACATTTTAATTGACATTAAGCAACATAAGTGGCCTTCAATTCCCTATGTCAATATGTTCACCTTTTATAAAGAAAACCATCAATCCTTCATACATCTGCAAGGGCAAATATAAATCAGAAAGAAAAAATTATAAAGAGTTACTAACTTGTTAGGCATAATCCCCACAAAATCTTATATAATTCGTTAGGCAAGCTATCTGAACCAGGAGAAACATCCTGTTTTAGTGAACCTATCACTTCCTCTAATTCAGCTTTAGTAAAATCTCCAGTCAGAGGTGACTGCAATGCTAAAAGGTAAGCAGGGAGATCAGCCTGCAAAAAATGGGCCATAAAATCAAAATCCTCACTCTGTACCCCAAATGTTTGTTTATATGGGCATCCAAGGTTCATAATGCCCTCATTATCAAAGACTTTTAAACCAGTTGATGTACTTAAACAATCAAACATCCATTTTCTCTATGATCCTAGCTAGCCAAAAGGATTAACATAAGCAGACTTACCCTGGGTACCAAGCGATTGCTCCTTATGTAAAGATCGTAGTCTATTGTATTGATAATGTACCATATCTGTTTTATCTGTCTAATTTCACCAGTAAAATCTGCCTTACCCTCCCTTGTTTAGACAATAAAATTCCCAATGTGTTTGAAGATGTAAATAAGTTTCATTCTGGGTCCGTGCTTGTAATTTACCAATAGCCTGAAAATACCCTACCAAACAAACTTTTAAATCTTCCCACCTACAAATATCCTCATACAGCACTATTGTAGAAACCTTATCTTGTATAATCTGTCTCAAATCTATAAGATTTGGCTGTAATGAAATAGAGGTGTTAAGTCTCCAAATTCCTGGGCCCACCTGCCTTGGGGGTTCTCAACATGAATCCGATCAGGACTGGTCAGAGGATTCTATTGGGACATATATGAGCTGAGCAATTAATAAAGTTTTATGTGCAAAAATAAAATCAATACAAGAGGATAAGGTGCCCTTGAAAAATGTTGGTTTCTACTTATGAACAACAACTGTATGGGTATCCACCAAACTCGCCAGTGTAAGAGCTGATCTAGAAATGTCTTATCACAATACCAGCATCAGTTGTCTGCTGAAAATTAATATTAAAGTCTCCACAGAAAAAATCTGCCTGCTAGTATGAAGGAATGGCTGAATTTTCTTCATCAGAGCTATCGAAGGGCCTTTGACTGGGGTTCATAAACTGATACCAGTGAACACTGTAAATCTTTCAAAACTATATCTAAAATGAAACCACGGCCTGGTTCAACATCTACCGGCCTGTAAATCTTGAACCTCTGGCATAAGAAAACATATTCCAACTCTACAACAAGCCTCTCTCCTATAGACCAATAAAAAGCCCCCAGTTCCAGTCTTTCATGGCTTGTGATACTTCACTTAACAAATGGAGATGAGTGTCTTGTAAAAGAACCACATCATAATGGAGATTCAATAATACTCCAAATGTCACTAGACATTTGGCCGGGACTTCAAACTATTAACATTTAAACTAGCTATAGTCAGAGAAGAAGGAATGGGGGGTATGAATTTTCCCACTAGATCTAGTCACTTGTTTACAAGTCTCAGCAGCCTGAGATTTCCTAGAAGGCAATTCTGTTACTACCAAAGAGCACTAGACTCTCCTGGGGTGCTATTTAGATGGGTAATGGATGGGCTTGTTTACTTGATCCCCAGAAGAAAGGAGATCAAATCTATTAGATAAGGGCACTGGAGATAGCGGCTCACTATGTCCATCAGGAGATGGCAACATTGGAAGCAGGGAAGGACAAACTATCATGCCCTCCTCCAAATCCTGAACTGCCACCTGCTTAACAAGGAAACTAAAGGCTCCTGAGTGTGCACCCTTGTAAAGGTGGACCAAACAAAGGTAGAGCAAGGATGAGTTTCTCGTTGGGGAGATGCTTGAAGGGTCACCAATGGGTCTCTCTCTCTCCTCTGGACCATCTCCAACTAAATTAGGCAAACTCGAAACTGTACCTGTATCCTTTCTAGAGGAAGAGAACCACTACAGGTGGAGCAATGGGTTTAGGAAGGGTGGCCTGTCTCTATCCCCAGATCCACCACCGACCTCTACCCCTACGTTTACCTCAAAAAAAAAAAAAACTTTTCAGTACAGTCAGAACTACTAAAAGGCCTTTTAGCCTGTAACAAAAATGCTCCTGGTCAGAGATTTCATCTGTTGTCAGGTGCCCCAAGGACACTCCACATATGAATGGCTATCATCACCACCACAGAGATTACAGATAGGGGTGCCACACAGTGAGCTGCAGTATGACCCAACACCCCACACTGAAAACATTTAACCTGATCGCATGAAGTGTTCAAATGAGATAATGATCCTCATTTATAACAGCTCTTAGGTTGATCTGCATAAAAGATAATGCCCCTGTCCCTGCCCCCAAAAAGAACTGGGAAGGTGTTTGTATTCCATCATCAGATTGGTTTAGTTGTACTTGAACAGTCCATCCTCCCGTCCAAAACCATTCTCATCCATTATAGGTTTTGCATTGTTATAAATCAAACACCGCTTCTCCAACCAAAATATTATGTTAGAAATGTTAACCCTTCATTTCAGAAAAGTATAGTCACCGTTTTCATCGTTGGTTTAGTTATAGGAACTGCTTGAAAATCTCTCCTCCTGGTCTTTCACCTCATAATACATTTACAAACTTTATCCAAAGAAACAATAGAACAAAACTGACGCCGTAGTTATGGTCCCCAGGAGGGTGTGTAAATGCATACACCTCTACAGGTGTAAACCCCATTGAATCAATAAGAAAGGTTTTCCCACCCAAACTCTATCTGGTACCACCGCGCCTTGTCCTTATAGTGAAGGCAACAAGAATCGACATTTAGCTGCTTCTGCAGGTTTTCTAAAAATCCTGCATAAGACTTTGGTCCAGAAATATCAACAGGTGGAAGGTCCCCCCTTCCGACTGTCTGATAATAAGTTATCCTGTACAGTACTTTGAGTGACTCCGCATCATCCTGCCTCTGAACAGCTGAGGCCAAAAGCAAGGGATCCAAAGAACTGCTTCTGCCTGAGAGAAACACCCAGAATCTTTGGGTTCCAATCTCGACAGACTTGAGTCTGGCACAGCAAACAATTCTGCAGCCTCATGCTGAGTGTGCGCATCAGCGATAGGAAAACTAAGGACTTCATCTTCAAACCAGAATCCAAACCTGAGGATGAATCAGTCAAGACTTCAGGGTACTACTTGGAATTAGTGGAGGGTGGGGACATTGGAATGGGATTAGTAGGGTGTGGAATCCACCTATCATTAACCCAAATCCAACCAGCCTGCCGTAAGCATTACCTGGGATCAGTCTATTAAGAGACAGATCTGTTCTGTGGATTGCTTGATCTTGTAGCATATCTGACAACCCAGCCACATCAACAACTGAACTCCCACTCAAAGAATCTTGTTGCCCAAGAGGCAAATGTTTACTCCTTCCTGTAAAGGACTTGCCAAGAACGCCTATGTTTATTTTGTTCTGCCTCCAACTTCTGTCTGCAGGATTGAAAATCTTGCTCTGCAATAGATATTAAATCCGACAACTGAGACTTCTTTTCTCAAGCTCATGCTGTAAGTGCAATTCTTCTGCCATAATTCCCTCCTCCATTAATGGGAAAGCTGAAGACTCCACAGAGTCCAGAGCAATTTCTTGGTCTTGTTCAAATGCAATTCCTTCCGTAGACATAGAAGGTAATACCAAGAGCTCTGGAGCCCCAACAGCATGACCATCCTCCACCACAGTCTTCTCCGAACTGAGAACCTCCATCCTCCCAGCAGAGCAACAGCGCCCCTGCAGGAGAGTAGGGAAATTTTTATTAGAAACAGAAACTAAATACAAAGTAAACAGAAACATACATATATACATCAAATCCATATATCCCCCAAAAAGAAAATAACGAAGAAAAGAAAAGAAAACCTTAAAGGAAACAATAAATGAATATCACTCATGTTAATAGAACCTTCAAAAGCATACCTAAAACAAAGGTTTGTCACACCTTAACACAGATTTATGTATAAATCACAAAACACAGCTAGTACAATCTTAAAGCAGGAGGAAGAAAGAAAGAAAGAAAGAAAGAAACTATCCATCAATTAACTGTGCATAAAAGAAAATAACAACAAAGAAAAAGTCCTACTGGTATCTATCAGCTATAATTGTCCTTCAAGTAATAGGGCATCTGAGTCCGTGATCCAAGGTAGGCCGTCATTTTCTAACAAGATAGTTTCCTGCATTGATTGTCTTTCAGTCATACAAATCCTTTTAAATCTTTAGTTATTTCCCCAAAATTTTCAGGTGTGTAATCTGCTTTTGCTGTAAAGTAAACAAACATCAGGCTGTCCATATTTGCCACTTACATACAGTAAATATTATTTCTAATGTCTCACCATCCCTCACTTGCAGGTTCCAGATACCTCACCATACATTAGGTTATCAGGGATATGACAGCAAAGGTCAGAGCCTGCCATGTTAGCCAAAAGATCCCAAAATCCTATAATGAAAGAACATTGGAAAAAAAGGTGTTCTACAGTTTCAACCTGAGTAATACAGTCCAATCAACTGCAATATCTGTCACAAAGCTGTTTGTGCTTATGGTTCCCCTTGACATTGAGTTTGCCATGGCAGCTGGCCAGTGCAGATCCCACATATGAGGGGATCCTAAGATTTCTTAAAAACTGGGCCAGCCCGTCGGCGCGCGGTTGGATTTCCGCATGCGGCGCCCGCGACCTGAGTTCAAGAGCGGACCAGGGTAGCTGGAGGGCGCGGGGAGAAGGATAGAGCATCAGGACTGCTCTCCTTCTCCGGGGAGTGTGGAAGTGTCCAGAGCATTGATGACCCTGGTGGAGGCCAGGAGTCACACAGCTACCAGCACTGGCATGTACAGGCGGGCGGGATGCAGGCATCATTGCATGACCCGCCTCCCGGAAAAAGATGGAAAATCAGTTAGCTGCCAGCCGCCATTAATGAAGCTCACCAGGCTGGTGGCTCCCCAGACCAGCCCTCCGACCTGGCCGAAGACTGTGGCATGTAGGGGAGTGCCACAGCCCACTGTGGGGGCAAGCCATGGGTATCGGAGGGCCGAGGCTGATTTGGGAGTGGAAGCCTGTGGCCCAGGACCGGGCCGAGAAATATCAGGTGGCAGGCAGCTTGGGGCAGAAAAAGAATAAACAGAAAAAAACAGAAAAAACCGAAGAGTACTCATTCTCTTATCCTCTGGGCAGCGATCAAACACTATTGGTACCTGGCAGATTGTACCCAGTAGCTCCGCATACACATGTTTCCTCTACCAGAGATAATCCCCAGGGTTGTCACCTTCCATTGTCTAAGTCTGGTAAATGTCTCTCTCCAATATATAGGGCTGCTTGTAACTGTTTTACCACCCTCAAATTTCCCCTTCCCAGCGAACCTCATCTGAATTGTCTAGAAACCCAGGTTCCATCCCTTACCCATATGTATTAGAATGGGGCATAAATTAGCCATAAAAAAAAATATATATATATATACTATTGAAAAAATTAAAGGATGAATCATGTTTAATCCCCGATTAATGGGTAAATTCAACTTATTTCGTTGAATGGGGTTGAGCCGACTTCCCCATACAGCCTGGAAAAATACTTAGTAATCTCATTTCTAATGTTTTGGTGGTGGAAAAATATAACTTATAAACAAAAGCACTGGAACCAAATAAGTTTTAACTAAATAAACTCTCTTCTTTTCCCCATTTTCCATCTATTCCAGCCATTTACTTTTCATTCGCTATCTCTAGTTTCTCCTCCCAATTAAAAGGTCTGGACGTTCCATTCCAAAATGGATTCCCAAAATTTAATTGAACTGTTCAAATTTAATGCCCTAATATTTACCAGGGTGGGGCTATCCTGTCCTAACTTCTGTCCTACACATTTGTGTAGGTTAAGATATCCTCCTGCCACTGATCCAAACGTGGAATATAACTGCAAGGCCTTCAGTATGGAGGCTTTATCTTGTACCAAAAACAGATGTCATCTGCATAAGCCAGAACTGGGCTTACTTGTAATGTAGAGGATGAAACAATAGGGAAAGGTTTGGGAGTACTGTAACATACATAACAAAGGATCCAGAAAAAAGACATATAAAATGGGGCTTAGGGGCACCTTGTCTTACCCTCTCTTAATCCCAACCAATGGGCCCGCCATCCATTAACCAGTGGAAAAACTGTTGCAGTTCTATAGAGCAGTTTAAGCCACTGTATAAAACCTCCTGGAATTTGAAATTTAGCCAAAACAAGCCATAAAAATCATGTTGAACAGTATCAAAGGCCTGTTTTGATCTAAGGATAGGACATACCATTTAAAAGATTGGAATGTTGGAATGACCTCTCTAAAATTTCTCTTATCAACACCAGATTATCTTGAATACATCGTCCAGGAATGGATAAAGTCTGACTGGCGAAATTTCCTCTGTGGCTACTGACAGCAGACATTTTGCCAATATTTTAGATAGTATTTTAAAATCAGTATTTAATAAATATATGGTCTCCAATTTGTTATGACCCTTTTATCCCTTTCTTAAAGAGAGATGTCAGAGCCCATATTTAAATGTAATGGCAAAGATGGACTTTTAACAGATAGTTATAAACTTGGGTCAATTCTTCCCCGGTATGAACTAAAAACTTTATAACTCAGATGGCAAACCGTCTGGGCGGGGACCATATTCACTTTCAGAGTCCTAATAGCTTCCACCACTTCTGCTAGATGTGTATCTGTAACCAGATTTGCACTGTCCTGTAAAGAAGTGCCAAGAAAATCAATGTAGGATAACATCTCAGCAGTTCGTGCAGTATTCAAAAGCAGTTGGACTAAACTTTCCACCAGTATAGGCAGTAACTACCACCATAATCCCATCCTTAGTTTGTACTATTTGACCCTGATCATCATATAAGGACATTTCTTTATGACTAATACACGGAATGACATGCTTCAAAAGGGCATACTGAGTCAGTCGAGCCTGTGGTACAAAACTGTTGGTATCGAATAAAGTTGGATTTTTCTATATGGAACTGTTGCATTTTCTCCTTAAAATTTTGAATCTGTGGGGTGTAATTGTGATTAGTGGTAATAGACAATGTAAATAATCTCTGTAGGTGGGTCCGAATCGCTAAGTATTCTTTATATTTGGTCATACATACAGTTTTACTATATTGTTTCAAGAAAAACCCAGGTCCCTTTTGGTATCTAGCCACCACTATACTGCATCCTCATATAAATAAATACCAATTTTCTAGCCAGTACAAATTCAGTCAACGAGTTTAAAACTCATATTCACTAATATGGATGTATTCATTTTCCAGGTACTCGTCCTTTCTCAACATGACTAACGCCTCCAATTTCAACAGACACCCTCCTATGATCGGAGAATTCTGCTATCTGCACTTCAACCCTCTTAATACATAATTGATAAGATATAAACAAAATCAATTCTAGTGGCTAAGTTTCCTTTGTAAAAAGTCGGCTATATGTTGCTCCGTGATGAATAGGAGTCAATGAGCTTAGCTGTCTTTATCATGGAGGACAAAAAGAAATCAGAATATATTTTAACTGTTTTAGAAGTATGTGTTTTGTCTTTAAGAGATAAGCCATAATTAAAGTTGCGACTAAAATAACGAACTATGAGTAAGTAAAAGGCTGGATAATTTTAATGTCTCAACCGAGCGCTTTAGTTTGTGGAGCATAATAATTAATTAATCTATAAGAAACCTGCTAAAATTTAATATCTAGAATAAGAACCAGTTCGGAACTACATCATATAATTTCACTAATACCATTTCCATACAGTGGAACAAAATTCCCACCCTGAAGCTATTTCCTGGCCTATTGACCAAAATGATGGACCGGGTACCATGCCTAGTGGCTTGCATTACTTCATGCAGCGTGTGAAATCTAACATCTTGTAAAAAATAATACTGACAACAGACAATAATAAATAAGAAAAAATAAATCTCTTTTAGTTGGGTTCTTGATACAATTTACATTAATAGTATGAAAAACATGTCCTGGGATCAGCATTCAGGAAGAGAATAGAAAAGAAAACAATGCCATTATTACTTTAATCCACCCTTACAAATAGCAGACTCCTTATGTTTAGTTTTGGCTTTTCTTTTCTGAGCTCCAGTTTTTCCACTGGTGCCTCCATACCAGTAGTTTGGTCTGGTATAGAAGACTGCACAGATGAGGAATCTGAATCATCTGAAGACTCCCATGGACTGTAATAGCTCGTATTTGTTCAAGAGGGGACTGCCACTGGACATGGCTGTGAGACTAGCAATTTTCTGCTCCGGGTCACCGAAGAGTATTACATTGTGATCCTGTTTCTTGAGGTGGAGGGTGGCCCCATTATTTCCATTCAGGCTTCTTTGCTAACCTTGAGTCATGAGAAGACAACACTGGTCTGAGGCTCCTTCACACTGTCAGGGCTCTAACTGTGGAGTTTCTTCAATTAAACTCCTAACTCCGTTGTCTGTTGTTTTACTGGTTGAGACATGGGAGGGGAAATCCTAGAATTATCAAACTGTGGAGTCTGGTTTGAAGTCCTAGGAATATTCAGTACCAGCGTGTCAGGAATGGCCTCTCCTCCTTGTCTGTTCAACCAAATCCTCTCTTCACCCCTCCCCTTGATCCTTCTGGGCAAACATTCTCTGTCTTTGGGCTAGGATTATATAGCCTTTGTTCCATGCCATCAGCCAACTCAGGCACATTGTGTGCAGCCCATTGGCAAGATTGAAATTTATGGCCAAATTCGTCACATAGGTTACATCTTTCTTGTTCAACACAGTGAAAACCTGAATGCCCCAGTTCCCCACAGACCGTACATTTTATCTGGTCACAAGCACTACTAAATGCTATTGACCCACAGTGGTAGCATGCTTTGGGCTGCCCAGGATAAAAGGATCCCTCTATCCCTACCCAAAAGAAACTATTGGGGAGATGAGCCAGCCCTGTGTCTGTTATTTTGAGCATGACTCTCACCCTCCATCCCCTGTCCACAACTGTTCAGAATCAAAAATTGCTTCTGGATCCGAAAGTACAGTACATCAGTGCTTTAAGCCAGTGTGTCAGGTCATTCATACTGACTCCTCACTTCTAAATAAAACAGTTATTTTCTTCTGGATGGGCCTAGATGGGGCAGAACAGAAAAAGTGTGTCCATAATGGGGTCTTTTGCAATTTATGGTATTTCAGCCAAATCGTTCCAGCCCTTGCTGTGTCTTGAAACTGACATCAAATGTTGTTTCTCGGACACATGAATTAGTGCATGCACTTCATTTGTGAAAAATTCAGTGAATCTTTCAGTAGTTTTCTAGCAACATACAACCTATCTTGGGCTTCTGTTAGACCTCCAAAATAGCGAAGTTTAACCGCATTATGCCATTTAGCTGGCTGCATTGGGCCTCGTGGAGGCAACCCTTAGATTTATTGATGGTCCTTAAAGTAACTGCAAAATATGACATTTTATTTACTCTAGCTTGGGCCCAGTGACAGGAGAGGGTTTGGGGTTTGGGTTGTCCGGCAACAAAATTGTCGATGATCCTGGTATGTTTAAGATAGGATTTTGGGTTAACAACAACTCCTCAGGGAGTTCCAGAGATGAAGGGTCTCTCTGTGATGAGTAGTTGCAGGAACCTCAGCCTGCCTAGTCTCCTTGTCCTCAAATGTTGGTATTAGGGAGGTCCCGAGACCCATTGCCCATTTGTAGAGTTTCTTCCCAGCCCGCTGCAAGTAAAGCCTTTTCGGCTGACCAGGTTTCATCTTGTCCAGTTTCTAACATTACTGCTTCATCCCAACTAAGACCAGGCTGTAAATCTATTTTTTGTTTCTCTGTACCTTCCATATTTTCACCTCCTGCAAGTACATTGAGGTCAGGTAAGCTATCTGATGTTACTGTGGGATGTCTTAGGCTGGGTTGCACACCACGGTTTCCATTCCTGACATGTTTCCCCACAGACATTTTCACTGAGTTAGTCATACAGTCATTGTCACTAACCTGCTGCTCAGATCCCAAGTCTGGGGAGCAATATTTTCAGGTTCTGAGATGTATTCAGCCTTGTTGTTTTCATCTCCATATCTGTTAATGCCTGTGATATTGATGCATCCTTTGCAGAAGCATCAGCCATTTGTGCCAGCAGTATCCAACGGGCCTGTAGATGCCTCTCTTCTTCACGCTGCAACAAATCAATACAGTAGGGTTCAAAACTTCTGCAACTGCCTCCTGTTGTCCAGGTAATTTCTTCATTTCTGTAGATTGAAGCTGCACATACTCTAGACCCTCAGTAGGGCTAACATGCTCCTCAGATCTCTGTACTGACTCAGAAATATCCATAAAAGTCTCCATAGTTTGTGATGCAGGGACTGAATCCATATCCTCTGTCTCCATAGTCTCCTCAAAGTTCTGTTCCAAACTGTGGTCAGCCATCTCTCCTGCCACATCAGCACTTCCTCCTCAGTCCGACTTCAAACTGTGCTCCTGCATTCCTGCACACGGGAAGAAGAGTCCCTGGTGCAGGAGAGTAGGGAATTTCCCAGTGCCCTGGCCAAATTTCCCCATTCACTAAAAATACCACCAACAGCTTAATCTGGTTCAAGGTCAGTTGACATTCATCTGCATCCCTCCCTCAGGTCATGCCTGAAAATAGGCAGAATTTGTCTAGTGCACTTACCGGTCAACAAAAACTAAGTAAATAATAAATAAATATCTCAACCAGCATTCCCATGGAGCTGGTTTGCATAGACTTCTTGTGTCTGGAGCTTGATCAAAAACACTGCCATCATACTGGTAGTAACCGATCACTTTACCCGATATGCACAAGCTTTCCGATCAAGGACCAAAGGCCCTACAGTGGCCACGGTCCTAATAGAAAAGTTCTTTGTTGTTCTTCTGGTGATGCAATGAGTCTAATGTTGGCCTAACTCTACCGCTCAGAGCCCCAGGTCATACTATCAGTTTTATCAGTAGTAATCCATGCAGTAACCTGTAATTCATTGGACTGTCTAATATGGCATTCAGCTAGTCGTCATGGGAAAATGAAAAAGAGAGTTTGCTGACTTATCTTGGCAACCTACACAACTAACTGATGCCCAGCCTACTAGCCCTTTCCTGTCTCAGTCCTCAGTGCTAACTGCCTCCGGGGAGGATGACTCTGAATTGGAAATCACCTCTACCTTCACTGAAGGCCGAAGAAAATGCATGCTGTGAATCTTACATCGGATCGACTCCAAAATTTCTTGTCTCTAAACAGACTTTAGAAGCTTGATTCCCTGACCACCACTGTGGAAACTCATCTAGATACTTTACAAAATGAGCATATGGCGTTCAGTCGTTCCCTAGGCTTTCCTGCGGAGGAGCAGAACTTACACACACAGCTGAGGGCGTGAAAGCTAGAGCCAGGAAGAACAATTTACAGGATCCGAGGCTGTGAACAAGAAGACACGGTAGCCTATCTGAGTCCTGGTTGCAGCTGGAACTCTCACTTCCTGAAAACTTCAAATCTGCCATAGAAGCGGAACTGTCGGGTGGTTGCCCAAAACCTAAACCAGGTGCTCTTCCCAGATCCGTGCTAGTAAAATTTCTGAACTTTCCCCAAAGAAAATTCTCTGGTTGGCATGGAGTAAAAGACTTAAATCTCGATGGTCAAAAGTATATTTTGACCAAGACTTCCTCAAGCATGAAGGAGAAATGGAAAAAAAGTCCTACAAGTTGTAAAGGCGTTGGGAGAAGGGGCTGAAAGTCTTTCTTCAGCTATCCAGCAAGGCTGTGCTACAGGACAAAGATGGGAGGCAAGTGTTTGATAACTTATTGCTTAATGCTTGAAGGCTGGGCATCCAAGCACGGACACCAGTGAGGAGCAGAGGCGGAGCCGAAGCTGAAAGCCTGCTGTGGGGTATTGCACCAGGTGGTCATCTTCCACAAAGGCGGAGAGCAGATTCCTCTTACTTCTCTATGCTGATGTGGCCCAATGGGTTCTTCCATGCTACCCTCCTCCATAAGCATTGGGCCTAGGTGAGTGGAGGTAGTATTTCTGCTATCCTGAGGATGCTTTGATCCATGTTTGGGTGTGAGAGAACCAAGAGTACTGGATGTGACGCATTATTGCCTGTTTATTTGTTATGCAACCTTGAGGTATCCCTGGATCAATAATATAGGTGGGACTGTGGGTTAAAGCTCTCATTTCTTTATGGTTAGTCTTAAGATGAGACTGTTTCTGGGGTGGGCCCTTCATGGATACCCCTCAGCGTGCTTTTCATCATGACTCTTAGGTTTTACTCACAAGCTATAACTCTGGCTGAATTGTTCTAGTGACAGTGTTTTCTTGTTAGAACTACCATTGCAAATTTAGCCAGATCGGTGTTTTGTTTGTCTTCTATATAATAATTGTTGGACGATATACGGATATAAAAGGCCATGTTAGGCTCAATTTTCATTATTGCCTGTTTATTTGTTTGGCAACATTGAGGTGTCCGTGGACCAATAAGACCATGGGAACTGTGGTGTTATTGTTTTGCTTCCCTAAGGTCAATTTAATGAAGCGACTGTTTCTGGAGTGGGTCCTTTAAATGTTTCCCTACAACACGTTTCATACACTCGCATGTTCGGTATGAATCTAAGGACTCACTCACAAAGTACTGACTCTGGCTTAATTGTTTCAGCAACAATGTTTTCTTTTATATTAGAACTACCCATTGCAAGTTTAGCCAGTACTGTGTTTTAGTTTACCTTTTAAATAACAATTGTTGGACAGATATATAGATCCCAAAGACCTTGATGGGTTTCAGTTCTACCAGGGGTAGCTGTTTGCTCTCTCACTCATTTACATTCTGATTTCCTGCCACAGTGATTTATGCAGGACAGCTAATTTTATTTTTCAGGTTTAAACTGCAGCATTCTTACCTATCCTAGTATTGCTGGTTTATGAACATTTTAAATCTTTACAGAGTTGTTAGTAATTATTTTACTCTGCTTCTCGGGGACATCTAAACAATCCGGTTAAATATGCTCTTTGGGTTGGCAGGGGGTACAGCCTAAGATGGCACCATAATTTCGAGTCTCTGGACCTGGGGTTCATGATAGAGATGTCTGGGCCTGGCATTACCAAGCCCAAACAGAAGGAAGGTGTACCTTCACTTGTGGTGGTGGTGGGTGGGGTTCCCTTTGCACAGTGTGTGCTGTACTCTTCTTTTGCAACTTTAGAGGACCTGTTGCATCCTCAAGCGGCTCTCTTCAGCTGAGGTGTGGCATACGGGTGGAGCTTTGCTGGTTAACCATGGGCATGTATTCCATTAATATCCGCCCAATTCCAGTTGAAATTACATATCCAACTTTTCCTGTTCATAGTCTCCAGTTGAGACTAGTCTGTAGCACAATGTGTGTATTTGAACATAGTGTATTTTGTATGTGGTGTTCTTTTTTCCTTTGTGTTTACCCATTCTGGGGTAGCCACATTGGGGGTCGGAGGAGAGGGTTTTGTCTGGGTTAGATGATGGGGTCACTTAATTTGTGTATGGTGAATGAAGAGGATCAATAATGTAATTAAAAGGCTTGAATTATGAAAGAATTGAAAGGGATAAACTGTGATATTGCCTGCCTCAAGAAACTAAATTGTCAATGGAGGAACTCAGTAAATTAAGAAGATTGTGGTTGGGCATGATCTTCTCTGACTCACACCCTGCTGCGGCCAAAGCTGGCAATGTCATCTAATTACAAGGGGCTGCCTTTCAGAACCCAATTGGTCTTAAGAGAAGGCAATGGTAGATGGATTATTCTTTCTGGGGAGCTTAGGGGACGCCCCATACAATAGTTTTGGCTTATGCCCCATCCTCCCCATCTGGGAATTTTTTCAGAGAGCTATTTAATAAAATCACTACTCACTCCAGGCCAGCTTATAGAAGCTGGTGACTGAACTGTGTCAAAATTGTAGTCTGGATAGAAATCCTCCTCCTTGGCGGGGATGGGGGCTGTTCCAAACTCCTGAGAACCTAATTTTAGACTTAGGCCTAGTGGATCTTTGGCAGTGGCAAAACCCATGGGGAAAAATTTCACCTTCTATGCTTCTGCCTCGAATGCCTATTCTAGACTGGACAGGATCTATACCTAGCAATCGGAGGTACATGTTTCAGGAGGTCCTGATCAATCTGGTCTCCTTTTCTGATCATGCTGTGGTGCAGGTGGTGGCCAGTTGGGAACCAGTAAAGGGAGGAGGGCATGGAGGTTAGATGCGGGTTTGCTAGCAGATAAAACCCTAATCACTTTAGTGAAGGAGGAAATTAAGTGGTATTTGGAGGAGAATAGAGAGACTGACACATTGTTGAGATTTATTTGGAATGGCCTAAAAGCAGTATAGCGGGGTAAATTTATTAGTTACACGGCTTACGGAATAAATTATACTAAGACAATGTAACCCTAGGTGGCAATATCCCAAGGGCTGGTACCCTGCCTGCTTGGCTAGTAGCAGGTTAAGGGGTCTGGGTGCTAAACGGGTGCCTCCACCCGGAGGACAGGGTTGTTAGTGGTCAAGCTACTTGGGCTCACACCTCCGGACACTGTAACCCCTCTTTCCCTTCTAGTGGCCTGAACTATATACATTTGCAATGACCCCTATTCACCATACAAGTACCCACACTATTTGCACTTTCCATCAGGGTTGGTTCCTCTGGCTCTAACCTGGGACACCCTGTAAAACAAGGTTATACACAGCCAATGGCAACAGTACAGAACTTTTGTCACAAACTGGAACCACAGTCAGGTTAAATGCACAAAGAGTTAGATCTGATTTATTCAGGGACTTGAACAAGGAGGGGCATAATCAGGTTGATTTGCTTAAAAGCTATATCAATCAAATAGTCATGCATGCACTTCAGAGTCCCTACAGTCACACATTCTGGGTACCCAGTGGGAAGAGGTAGGCCAGGAACGCTGCTCGGGTAGGCCCGCATCACAGCTGGTTGGGGTCCTGTGATGGAAGAAAGCAACATGCACAACACACACTATTTGTAATCCGGAGCTGGAGGGCTCAGTTCATGAAGGAAAAGACAACAAGACAATCAGATGACAACACGTTAGATTTAGCTGTTGTTGCAGGGAGCTACTCTGATGTTTACTCATGATACCAAATACTGGACACAGGCAGGACGAAATCGAGACTGCAGGTTGTTGAGCTGGAGTGCTAGGAACAGCAGGGCCCACACGAATCACTAAGGCGTCGTTCCTGTTCAAGGCATTGAGCTGAGTGCTGATCCCCAGGCAGGTCTTTCGTTGATGACTTTCTCTGTATAGTGGGTATTCTGGCTGGGCCAGTGGCAAGGCCCGGCCAAGCGGAGATGCGAATGGATTTAGTCCATTGGAGCTGGATGCCACTCCAGCAAGCAGAACACAGTTCAGCATACAGTGGGAACCAAATTACGACCCACTATCAGCACACAGCACATTTACATGTAAGGAAAATTACACTCTACCAGGCAGATGGCCCCTAGTCCAATTACAGAGTCTCTACACAATCCGGGAGTTCAGAGGTGACTGGACATCCTGACAGGCCGATCGCATACAGCAAATCTTTTGTCTTCTTCAGGTTGGAGCCTGGTCACAATTCAGTGTCTTGATTCACTCTCCCAACTCTGATTCAGTCCAAATAAACTCTCTTCTCCCTCTCAGGGGCAGCAAGCAAACAGGCAGGCCAAAACTCAAGCCTTTCCACAGTTCTCCCACGTGAAACTATGTAGGTCTGCTGCTCGACTATCTCAAGCTGTTACTTCTTCACTTTCCAACTCAGATCTGACTTCTGCTCACCCTGCCCATGACTCAGGGCACAATGAAATGACTCAGAGACGAGGTCCAAATACGCTTCTATTCTCTCGTCATTCAAGAGAGCCCAGGCAGGCCAAATTCAGCCTTCCCGCCTAGTCCCCACGCTACCCCATGGGCAGCAGCTCCACGAGCTGGAGTTGCTCACTCTTTCAGCTCTAACCCACTTCTGCCCATCTCTGCTGGCAACTTGGGAATTTCCTCAGATATAAAAGGTTCGGTTGGCTGATCTGTCTGTCAGTCACAACAAGGGCTCCCTCCAGGTTCAGTTAGCGCCAAAAGCTCCAAACTACAATTCCTACAGAATTTTGCTCCCACAAAGCCCCTGAGGACAGGCTCCATTTTAGAGTCCCCAAAGGTAGCGATTGGCCCATTTTGGCAGTCCAGGACCAAGATGGTGGTGATCAACAGAAACTGTCCTTGCTGCAAAGAAGGCAGGTTAGACAAACTACAATATCATTGTCATTCTAATAAATAATCAGCAAACAGTTACATCTTCTAACAGCTCCTTCTCACGCTAATAATGATGGCAGAAATGGAGCGATTATCTGATAGCCCAGTACGACTCGAGCTTAGGAACACTCACCCCTCCCAGATTAATTATAACTGCAATCTAGGCAGCTGTTAAAGAGAGAGTACACAGAGGCTATACAGGCACTCTCAGGCAGCAATGTTTAAACTGAGAAACCACAGAACACCAGCCTGGCAGTGAGCATTTAGGCAAGCTCAAGGAAGACTTTTGAACCCCATTTGAAGGAAGGGTTGCACCAAGATCTCCCAAGCCATAGAGACTATTGCTTCCTTAGAATCAGAACACAAAATTACTAGAGACTCCAGAAGTTACAAGAAGCCAGATAGGTTTACAATAAATTAATGGTACACTGTACTCTTAATTCCCTATGGTTCACTAACCAGAGATACTATGAGGAGGAATGAGCAGACAAATTATTGGCCCTGCGCCTTTAAAACAAGAAATGGATTGATTTATTTCTAAACTTAATAGTATCAAAACCACAGACAAGGTCAGTGGTGCAACCATCAGACATAGCGGAAGAATTTGGAATTTATTCCCGACTATATGCAAAGGAGAGACAACCTGACCATGAGTTTAAAATAAGTCAATTTTAGACACAGTTGAACTCCCAACTTTGACAGAAGCACAGGCTAAACATCTGGAAAGATCCTTCACAGAAGGGAACTAAAATCATTAATTAAATCCCTAGTTCTGGGAAAGCCCCAGGACCGAATGGTTTATAGTTGAATTTTATAAAACCTTTATGAACGAACTGACCCCAACTCTCCTAAAAATCTGTAATGAGGCACATGTGCTGGTGACCACTCTGGATACTTGGGGAAGCTATTATCTCAGTGC
This sequence comes from Neoceratodus forsteri, assembly GCA_016271365.2. NCBI lineage: Eukaryota > Metazoa > Chordata > Ceratodontiformes > Ceratodontidae > Neoceratodus > Neoceratodus forsteri. Next base: position 793,903,544 of record CM057449.1, read on the forward strand.
CTCCTAAACCAGGAAGGACCCCTGGAATGTGTGAGCTATCGCCCTATCTCCCTGTCAACTGTAGATGCTAAAATCTTTGCTAAATTAATTGGAGAGTGATTGAAGGAGATTATCCTGAACTGGTTCATTCGGGCCATATAGGGTTTGTCCTGGATGCCACATGCAAGACAATATCCATCTCTTACTGAATGTGATGTCGGGTGGTCCTCTCTTCCCACTCAGAGTCTTAGGGCAGTGGTCTCACTAGATGCCGAAAAGGCTTTTGATCGTCTTGATTGGTTGATTAAGCAATAAGGCACTCAGGGGGTGTTTATGGTGGGATAACAGCCCACCTCAGGGTGGGTTGAACGCACAAGGCATAGCCGAGGGCTTCGACCACCTGAGAAGGGTCGTTAGCCCACCATAACACACACCTGGAGTGCCTATTGCATTATGAAATGGGTCATTTTTAGTAAATTTTATGCATTTCTAAACATAATACTTTCAGCTGGGCCATTGTGCTGGTATAACAGCCCAGCTGAAAGCAGCTCTCAAGCCAATCAGAATTCAGCATTCTTTCTACTCATTTCATAATTTTCAATAAGACCCTAGCTAAATTTGGATTTGGGAGTAAATTCGATACTGGATATCTAATTTATATAGAAGTCCCAGTTCAAGGGTCAGTAGATGGGGGTGCTGTCTGACATGTTTGGTATAGAGAGGGACCAGACAGGGGTGTCACTCTCACCTATTGTTTGCTTTAAGTATGGAGCCCTTTGCAACCCAGATCAGACAATCAGGCAGCTATAGGGGATTCAGGTAGAAGGGGTTGAGGCCTGTATTTCCTTTATGCTGATGATACTTTCATGTATGTTGATAATCCAGTGAGCTTGGCTGTCATACAAAAATTTGGCATAATCTCAGGGTTTAAAGTCAATGATTCTAAGACCAAAATGCTCCCTATAGCCCCAATCAGACAAACTACCCTTCCCAGGTGGGACTTTTTAAATGGGCAACTGAGGGAATTCGCTATTTGGGAGTTTGATACTCGATAAACTTGAAAAGTTATATAGCTCCAGTTACCTTAAATTGATTCAAACTATCCAAGTTGACTACAATAGATGGAAAGAACTCCCACTCTCTATCTCGGTTCAGATAGAAACCATATGTATGAATGTATTACCTCGCTTGCCCTTTCTTTTCTCTGCCTTGCCACTGAAACCTCCCTCCTCATTCTAGAAGTTTGAAGTCATCTACCTCTAAATTCATTTGGAATCATAAACCACCACGGGTTAAATGGCAATTACTACACAGGGCTAAAAGTGGGTGGGTTAGGACTCCCAACTTCATTAAGTATTATTGGGCAGCTCAACTTCATGTGTTGAGACCTCTGTGGTCTCAGGAGAATCAACCCTTGTGGTCAGAACTGGAGAAGCCATGGATTCCTGGGGTTAGCCTGGTTGATATTATTTGGATAGATCAGGAAAGTTTGTCGAAATTCTTGGTGATGAACCCCTGAGGCTCCAAGTACTGAAACTGGTCTGGTCCTGGGTAACCAACAAGCTTAGGTATCCAGCTGAGGTTATCCTCCCAGACTCCTATTAGGGCAGGGATTTATTTAACTCTAAAATTGATTAGCGTTTGCTCATAAAAGTGCTAAATCTTAGTGAAAATGCATAGTTTTTGCCTCACTGTGTTTAACAAACACAGCACTTCTAGAAAATCTATATAAACACTTTCTGTACAGTTAGTATAATCCCAAGAAAAAACTGCTAATCAATTATTTAAAACCCTGTAGGGCTTGTGTAGATTTCCAGCCAATTGGATTGGGTTTTAAGAAAATGGGAAGGTGGCCTCCAACATTAGCCAGTTGTACAAAGGGGATAATTTTAAGGATTTCCAACAGTGGGCTAGGAATTTGGTCTCTTCCCCAGAGATCATTATAGATTTTGCAAATTTGGCACTTCCTAGCCTGTAAGACTTTGAGTGTGACAGAGTTAAATGATCAAAATCCCTTCTGGAATTCCTATTCCATTGCTCCCTGGAGGGATAAGGGATGAATAGTTTCCTGGATGGTTTCATGCTTCTCCTCGAGAGAGAGTCTGTTACTACAGGAGTTTGGAAGATAAATGGTCCAAAGATCTGAATTCCCAGCTGGAAGATAAGGACTGGCAGCAGATTTGGGCTGGGGTTCACTCCACCTCAGCCTCTCTCTTCATGGCGTGAGTTTAGATGGAAAGTGAACATTAGATATTTTTGCACTCTGGTCATCACCAGGCACTTTGGGGCTAGTGTCTCAGATTTATGCTGGAGGAGATGTGGGGAGGGGAACCCACACCCACATTTTCTGGAGCTGCCAGAAATTACAGGGTACTGGGATGGGATAGTTTCTGAAATGGAAAAGATATTCCATGTATAGCTACCTGGGGATCCAAAACACTGGCTGTTGGTCCTCCCCCCGAGATCCCTCTAAGGCCCAGAGATATCTGTTCTTTATTCTCTAGCTGCTGCTCAGAAATCCATCACAAAAAATGACTAGAGGAGGCTCCCCGTCCCTGGAAACTTGATACTCCATATGTATACATATACAAAACATGGAAAAGCTAATGGCTCATCTACGACTAAAGACAGATAAATTCAATGCAAGATGTTTACCATTTTGTCACTACCAGGCTGTGAAGGAAAATATGACCATACTGGAGCTATTGACTGAATGCACTTAAAACTAGGGGGCCTTGTTTGTTTGTACATTGCTTGTTTGTGCAATGTTTGTACAAGGGTGACCTATCTCTTTTCACGTTGGATTGCTGTAAGAGTTTCATCTCCCTACTTGAATGAATGGCATGCCTGGGGGTCTCCCTGTGGGGAGCCCTGGATTGAGATAGATTTCATGTCTTAGTAGTAGTCATGAAGACTGCTAAGATGATTCTGCTCCTCCTTCTCTCCCATACCCTCACCCCATGGGATCAGAAAGTTATGAATAATCTCTATACATAATTAAAGGGGACACTTATCAGCTCCAGATGGGTTTTATTTTCTTTTTCTCTCAATTGATACGTGTGTGTTTCCTTGTCTATATTATTTGATAGCCATGTATTATGTCTGTGTATCTTGGTGTACTTGAAAAATTTATAAAATTGCTATTGCAAAAAAAAAAGTAAAGTTCTTTGTTCATTATAGTGTGCCCCAATGTATCCATTCTGATCAAGGAAGAGACTTTGAAAGTAGATTAAAGAGATGCTCTCCTGTGGGGGTGTGAAGTCTAGATCCACTCCTATCACTTGCAGGTGGCCCCAGCCCCAATGCTTTAACAGAACCATTCTGGACATGCTGGGCACTCTCCATCCTAAAGACATGTCTAAATGGAGTCAGCAGATTAGCACCTTGGTGCATGCTTACAATTGCACCAAAAGTGATGCTACTGGGTTTTCCCCATAGCCTCTTGTTTGGGAGGGAAGCCGGTTGCTTGTAGATGTTTGCTTTAGGGTCTCCCGGATGGAGTCTGAGCTGAGAACTATTTCCAACATGTACAGAAACTGAAGGCACAATTGAACCATGCGTATCAACTGGCTCAAACAATGGCTGCCAAAGCGAAACCTTGCTAACGAGGAGAGAATATGATCACAGTAAAGGCCAAGGAGTTGTGGCCTGGAGATAGAGTACTATTGCGTAACTTGGGATTGCATGGCAAACATAAAATTGCTGCTAGGTGGCACCATCTGGCCCATGTAGTAGTTGGCAAATTGAACAATCTGCAGGTGTACAAAGTGCACCCTGAAAATGACTCTAAAGTTGTCAAGACCATGCACAGGAACCACCTACAACCCATCGGCCAAGTGATCATTGATGCTAAACTGGCAAGTAACGCCTCTCCTGGGCCAGTGACCCATGCTGCTGCTAAAAGAGACAGAGTCAACCTGCCTCAGTTGTTCCAGACCCAAGGCCTTCCCTGGCAGGCCCAGAACGATAGTGACTATCAGTGTACCTCTGATGAACTGAGTGTGACAATGCTTATTATCCTTCTTACGAACTGAGTCAATTGTTCTGAGGAAACCCTATGCTTAATTATGGGGCTGAAGCTGGGCCTTCAGGACTGTGTAAACCTCAACTGTCCTTGGTACCAATGCCCCTGAAAGTGAGGTGCAGAGTATTACGTCTGAAGTAGCAGATTCCTTGTGTCTAATGGAACTGTTTGAATTACCCGAGGAAGAATCTGATGTAGTAAATCTCCTCGTGACATACCAGAACTTGCAGAAAATATGACAGTGTTGACAGCACTCCTTTGAGCCACAAAGTTCAATGATTCAGGAGTTCCTTCAGGATGAGCAACCTGGGCCCTCTTCCAAAGATAATAATGAGCAAAGTATGTGAACACAGAGTCTACAGAGCAAGAAGCTAACAATGCTCCCAATTTGGAAGTTTTAACCAGTGCAGAGGCCCTCTCACTGCAGGAGAAGAGTCCAGTGCCAATGTTGATAGCCCAGAGCTGGTGTCTGTTCCCCAGAAAGTCTGGACGAGCTGTCAAGCCAGTGCTGCTCTTTGGTTATGACTCCCTGGGAGGCCAGTGTATTTGCCTCTCAATGTAGTTCACAAAGGTGTTTACGCTTCCCAGAGCTCACTGCCCAAACTGGAGCTTGACTGCCACCTCTAGGTTAATTGTTCTTCCCTCAGGATATGATGCCCTGCCCCATCTAGCCCCAAGTTAGCTAATAGAGAAGGGCCCCCTCTTACATTGTTCAATATACAAGAAGTTATAACCTGAATCATAATGCTAATAGTATGTTAATCATAGTGGAATCAGTATCACGTGATGAAACATGCATAATTTTTTCATTGTAGATACAGTATTGTGAAATGTAGTGAAAATGTATAGTAATGTAATAGGTTTACATTTACTGATGCATCAGCTATTATTTGTATAGTACACTAATGTTATGTATATCTCGTACAGTATATTGTCTTTCGATATTCTTGTGGTGTATACTTGATTTGAATGCCATGTTTTCCAGGCAGGAAAGCGTGAGCCCCTATAAATGGGGCTCCCAGTCTTCCTTGGATGTGCCTAAATGCCCACTGCCAGGCTGGTGCCCTGTGTCTTAACCATTTGAAAGCTATTGCATGTGGTGCCCTATTAGCCTCCATGCCTGTCTCTTTAAGAGCTTTTATCACAGTGTATAATTAATCTGGGTGGGGACTAAGTATTTCTAGCTCGAGTCCGCCTGGGCTGCCAGATAATCGTTCTGTTCTGCCAGCACTAATTGTGTAGAGGGAGCTCTGTTGGAAACTATGATTGTTTGCTGTTTGAATTCTGTATTAATAATGATATCATAGTTTGTCTAACCTGCCTTCTTGCAGCATGGACTTTTCTGTTAATCACCACCATCTTGGTTCTGGACTGAAAATATGCATCAATCAGTGCCTTTAGGGCCCTAAAATAGAGCCTGCCCCAGGGTCTTGTGGGAGTAAATTTCTGTAGGAATTGTAGCATTCTCCTTTTGGCGTCTAAATGGACCTGGAGGGAGTTCTTGCTGTGACAAACAGATGAATCAACGAATCAAACCTTTTGGATCTGAGGAAAAGTCCGAGCTGCCTGCAGCAGAGAGTCAGTCTGAGTTTGGAGTTGAGAGAGTGAACAGCTCAAGATATTCGAGCAGCTGCTCCTGTGTAGTCATGCAGGAAATTGGTGGGAAGGCTGTGCTTGGTCTGCCTGCCTCCTTTCCTCGTGAGGGAATCCTTCAGTTAAATTGAAAATGGACTACATCTGAACAAGTTTGTGATTAGAATTACTGAATTGTGACAGCCTTGTTACCTGAAGAGGACCAAGATTTGCTTCCACGCGATCGGCCTGTCAGGAAGTCTGAAACCACCGCAGAGCTTATGGTTTTGCACAGAGACACTGTAATTGCAACGGACAGTCATCCATACTGCGGTACTGTTTTCCTTTACAATAAGTGTGCTGAATGCTGTTAGTGGGTCGTGATTTGGTTCCCACAGTCTGATTGTGTCACGCTTGCTGGAACTTGCTGCTTGCTGATATGGAGCCTTTGGAAACAAGTCTATGGACTCAAAGGGTTGTTATTCCAATTTCATAAATAAATAATAAATAAATAAGCTGCATCCAGCAACTACTGGACCTTTATCCAAATTTTCACCGGTCTGGGCCCTGTCACCTTGGCGCTTGAAGCTGCTCATGTCAGAGAGAAGAACATTAACGAGAGACCAGCCTGGGAATCAGCCCCTGCTCAACATCATGAACAGAAATGACACAACAGTGCGAATTGTGTGGCCCTGCTTCTCCTGGCTAACCAGCAAGTCATCCTGAAGTCTCCATTTCATCCATCCTTGTCCTGTACTGGGTAGCGTGAGTAAACACCAGAAACATAAAAACATAGAAGCTGATGGCAGATAAGGACCACAAAGGCCCATCCAGTCTGCCCATTTCTTTTCGGCCTTATGAATGTGCCATCGCCTTGCTCTGTCAATGGCATATCTATTCATACTCATCTGTATTGCTTCCTTATGCCTATTTGAAGCCCTGCACTGTATTCATATCCACCACTTCCTGAGGTAGGCCGTTCCATGCATCCACCACTCTTTCTGTGAAAAACTTCCTCACATTACCCCTTAATCGGCCTCTGTAATCTCATGCTGTGTCCTCTTGTCCTGTAATTTTTCTTATATTGAAACATGTTAGACTCTTTCACCCTGTTTATGCCCTTAAGGTGTTTGAATGTTTCGATCATATCACCTCTCTTCCTCCTTTACTCTATGGTATACATATTGAACTCCGTTAATCTTACCTTATATGTTTTCTGATGCAGTCCCTGCACCATTTTGGCTGCCCTTCTCTGAACTGCCTCAATTTGGTTAATGTCCTTGTGAAGGTGTGGCCTCCAGTACTGCATGCAGTACTCCAGCTGGGCCTAATAAGTGTCTTGTAAAGAGGGATTATGACCTCCTCTTCTGACTTTGTGATACCCCTACTAATACACCCCAACACCCTCTAGCCTTATCTACTGCTTTAGTGGTCTGCTTGGATGATTTCAGGTCATCTGTGATGATGATGATGATGCCCAAGTCTCTTTCTTCCATTGTGATTGGCAGCAACTCCTCCCAGCTTATAGGTGGCTTCAGGATTTCTCTTCCCTATGTGCATGATCTTGCACTTCTTTGCGTTAAACTGCAGTTGCCACTTTTCTGACCATTTTGCTAGTTTATCCAGATCTCTTCTCATTCTGCCCACCCCATCTGGATCATCTACTTTGTTGCAGATCTTGGTGTCATCTGCAAACAGACAAACCTTACCACCCAGTCCTGCTGCAATGTCACTGATGAAGATATTGAAGAGGAATGGCCCAGGACTGATCCCTGAGGTACCCACTTGTGACTTGCATCTCTTCCGACTGTATACCATTTACCACCACTCTCTGTTTTCTGCCCGTCAACCAGTTTGCCCCCAGTTGACCAACTTCTGACCCACCCTGAGCCTACCCAGCTTATTAGTCAATCTTCTATGTGGAACAGTATCGAAAGCTTTGCTGAAGTCAAGGGAGGCAACATCAACTGCTCCCCTTGGTCCACCACTCTAGTTACCCAGTCAAAGAAATCTATGAGATTAGTTTGCCAGGACCTTCCTTTGTAAACCCATGCTGTCTTGGATCCTTTGCTCCTATGGATTCCAGGTGTTGCACTATCCTTTCCTTAAGGAGTGCCTCCATAATCTTACCCACTACTGAGGTAAGACTGACTGGTCTGTAGTTCACTGCCTCCTCCCTACTACTGCTCTTGTGGGCGGGATCACATGAGCTCTTCTCAGTTTTCTGGGGACCTCTCCTGTACTCAGAGACTCACTAAACAGTTCTGATAATGGCTCTGCTGGTTTCACCCTTAGCTCCTTTAGTACCCTGGGATGTATGCCATCAGGGTCTCATTGCCTTGTCCACCCTGAGCTTATCGGCTCTTGTAGGACCCTTTCTTTTGTGAAGAGACTAGTGCACACCTCCTCCCCCGCTCCATGGTGCTGAGCTGTGGGCCCTGCCCTATCTTTTCTTCAGTAAATACTGAGCAGAAGTATCTATTTAGGATAGATGCTTTTACATGGTCCTTCTCCTCATGCTCCCTTATCCCTTGATCTAGCAATACCCTCTGGACTTTCTCCTTTCACTAATGTATCTATAGAAAGTCTTGTCATCTTCTTTTACTGTTTGTGCTACTGTTTCCTCAGTTTGGGCCTTTGCCTGCTTTACTGCCTTCCTGCTTCCCTTGGAAAGTTTGGTATGCCTCCCTATCTTCATCCTGCTGCGTTCCTTATATTTCCTGAATGCCAGCCTTTTGGCTCTGACTTTGTCTGCTACTGTTTTTGAGAACCAACATGGTTTCCTTCTTCTTTGCACTTCCTATTTTCTCTAATACAATAGGATGTTGCTTCAAGTATTGCATCTTTAATGCTTGCCCACTTTGCCTGTGCCCCTCACCTGTATTTCTTTTTCCCAGGGCTAGCTTAACTCTGTTGGCCATCTTATCAAAGTCAGCTCCTCTGAAGTCCCATATGTTTGCCTTGGAATGGGATGATTTAGTTCTAGTGGCCAAATTGAACCATACCATGTGATGGTCACTGGCCCCAGGTGACCTTCTACATGGAGATCTGTGATCCTTTCCCGTTAGTCAGTACTAGATCCAGGATAGTCCTGTCTCTTGTGGATTATTGTGCCAGTTGTTTGAGTCCCTCCCTTGCAGGGAATCCATCATGTGTCTATTTCTTGCAGATGTTCCTCCTGGTATTGACCAATCTGTATCTGGCATGTTGAAGTCTCCCATTATCAGATCCTCCCTTTAGCTGACATGTTTTGTATATCTTCTAACAGTAATGTGTCCATGTCCTCCCTGGCCTGGAGGCCTGTACACAACCCCATTCGTATGGCTGTCCCATTTCCTGTTTCCAGGATGACCTACAGTTCTTCTGGCTCCTTATGTGTATTCTGAATTTCTGTAGCTTTGATATTTTCATTGACATAAAGGGCCACTCCACCCCTCCGCCCCTTTTGCACCTCAGTCTCTTCTGAACAGTACATAGCCAGGTAGCTCCCTGCAACAACAGCTCAATCAAAGTGTGTCATCTGCTTTAATTGTTTTGTCTAATTATCATTAACTCAACCTCCTGGCTCTGATTGCAAATTGTGGGTTACTGTACATTACTGTTCTCTTTCCATCATTAGGCCCCGACCAGCTACAATGCCGGTCTACCCAGACATGCTTCAGGCTAGCCTTTACCAACAACTGGGTACACAGAGTGTGTGTGACTGTGTTGTGGGACTCTGAATGCATGCACTGTAGCCTGATTAAATCGGCCACTAAGCCAATCAGCCAGATTACGCCCTTCCTTGTTCATTCCCCTAAATTAATCAGATCTGAATCTTTTGCACTTAAACTGTTTGTGGTGCATCTCTGTACAAATAGCACTATATTACTATTGCCTGCTGTGTCTAACCTTATTTTACAGGGGTCTCCAGGGCCAAACTGGTGGAACCAGTCCTGGTGGTAAGTGCAACAAGTGTGGGGTACATCTGCTGTTTGGACGTTATTCATTTGTGTGCTCAGTACATTGTTTAGGCCACTAGAGGTGAAAGAGGGGGTAACAATGTCCCAGAGAGCTGTGCCCAGGTCAGCTACGCTACCACTAACCCTGTCCTCTGGGTGGAGGCACCATTTTCAGTACCCAAGTCCCTCAACCTGCACCTGGTCATGCAGGCAGGGTAGTAGCCCTTGGGAGAGTGCCACATCTTGGAGGTTACATCTTGGAGGCATTGCTGGGATTTGCACCTTCTAGTGGTCAGAAGTGGGTATTACAGCCCACACTTAGAAATTGTAATAAAATGGAGGCGCTTGCTACGCTTAAGTTCTAAGATTGCCCCATAAGCTGTTAGTGCACCTTATGATGGGGTGGAGTGAGGCTGAAAGGGTAGATCCCCAACAGGCACTTTTGTTAATGGACATACCATTAGTGACCACTAATGCAGTTTGTAGAGACTGTTGAACAAGTTAAGTGCTTGGGGAAGGTTGAGGTGAAAAGGAGGATTCGGATCTATTTGATCAAACCAAGGTGGCCCTCCTCCCCTGCAGCCTCCCCATAGACTCAGAGAGGTTCCCCGGGTATTTTGCCTGAAGGGTCCCACAAAGGGTGGAGGGTCATTCATTTGCACAGTGATCCAGCCACTCCTGGGGGATCCCCAAGCATAGAGTGGTTCAAAGATAAATTGCTCAAGCTGTTAGCCACTGAGGGATGATCTGCCAAAGACTTAGTGAAGATGTTAGATCTTTCTGAAGATACCACTCCTTGCAATCCCTATAGCATCTCCTGCCACCCCTAGAGCCTCCTTATGGTCACCTTCCCCATAGTGATACCATCTGTACACCTGGACTCTTACCAGAGACTTAGACTCTTCTCAGGCATGGTCCTGGTGCCCATTGGGAGGACGTTCTGGAAGCGTGGATGGACTGCCACCCCGGTCCAGGAGTGGCAGTGCTCTGAGGGGAGAAAGAAAGAGGCTCATGGAGAACTTGAGGCCCTGCACACTGGATGCTATTTGTTTTTCCGATCCACCAGCCCAGAGGCCACTGCTGCTGAATACCTCTCTGCCCTGGAGGGTCTTTGGTAGTACCGAATCGGGGATGATTTGATGTGGAAATTTAAATCTGTGAAACAGTGGAAGAATGAAAAATTGTCCATGTTTGTTACCAGAAATGAGAGGCTCTGCAGAGGCCCATAGGAAAGGAGGGGTGCCTGCTAGTGAGCTGAATCGAGTCAGGTTAGAACACATCCTGAAATCAGCCAGGTACTCTAGTGTGATGATGCTAAAACTAAACTGCAAGATAGGAAGACAAATCCACCTGAATATTGTTACCTCATGAAAGAGATTCGTGAAGCAGAGATAATGATGAAAGGGATGGGAGCTATGCTGGGGTTGCCAGTACCTGTCAGACCCTGATAGAAGTAATGAGACCAAATTATAAAGATGAAGGAACTGATTAAATAATTGACAGAGCTGAGAGTCAGTCAACAAGCTACCAAGGCAGCGAAGGATGCTACTCTTGTCAAGCACCTCTCGAGTCAAAGGGCAAGGTCCGCCTGGAGAGATTGGGAGTGCATCATCTCCCTGAAACCTAGACAGAGAGTAATTTGTCGGAAGTGGTACAAGAACTGAGAGTCCTGGTAGGAGACCTGCTCTGAGCCACGCAAGCAGCTGAGTCCTGGGAAGCCCAGAAAGCAAGGAAAGCAAACCACGGATCAGAGAGGGACCCGGGACTTGCCTACCATGCCCAAGCAGAGCAACGTCTCTCCTTCCCTAGAGACTCCAAGGAGCCCAGCTTCTGTTACCACTGTGGAGAAGACAGGCATGCCCAGTTGAACTGCAGCTCGCCTGAGAATCTGAGAAAGGTTACAACACGGCTGCTGGCATTAATTGGGCAAAGCAATATAAGACCTCAGACTGGGCCTACAAGAAAGAGTTATTCTTCTAAGACAGCTATAAGGCAGGCGTCTCAGTCCACACCCTTGAATGGTCCGAACTGATAGGCGCGTCAGTGGAGACCACTGTAACAGTAAATGGAGTTTCTGCAGGGGTTGGGTGCTCAACAGTGGATCCCAAGTGACCATAGTGTTTCAATAGTGGTACGAAAACACCTGTCTGATGTGTTCCTACAGTTGCTGAATGGTCTGCACATGTGGGGGTTAAGCAAGATGTCCTACCAATATGCGGATATATTCAGATCTGGTTGTCATTCCCTACTGCAGTGGCGGAGTGGATGAACAGGTTGAACACTAACTCTGGTGTGTCCTCCTACTGGATTGAATGATGGGATTCCACTGCTCATGGAACCAACACACACACGTTTTGTGACTAAGCGCGTTGTGCCAAGAGAAACAAGGGCAACAGAATGGGCAAGCCCTGAGAAGTCCAGCCTTGATCAAGAGAGCCTATGACCTGCAGAAGCTGACTACTGAGGTGGACAGAGATGAGCCAGTGGAGATAGTGTGGAAGAAAGATTCTGACTCTCTAGTGCTAGCCCCAATGCTCAGTACACCATCCATGGAAGTTTGTCTTAGAAAGGATATGAAAATAAAATATTGATGCTAGGCGCCTCAGTGAAGGGAAGTTGCCAGAGGGTTATTGGTTAAACCCAGCATCTTACCTGCCATGCCATCACCTATGCATGAAGGCGATGGTCCAGATGTAATGTGTCAGATCAAGAAGTCCAATGAACAGGGGTGTACATTAGGTACAGTACACCATGCAGACACTGCAGTATTACCCAGCAACAAACATTCGAGACGAAAGAGGAGGTGACCCCAGACCTATTTGACTTTGGTGATTTCCCCTTGTCTTCCGCCGCCTTGCCCCAGTTGATATAGGCGATGTTTGAGGCACCTACAGAAGATGCTAGCTGCCTGTATTATTCAAGAGTCAGAAGCCCTTATGCATCTCCCAATGTAGTTGTGCACAAGAAGAATGGGTCCGTGAGGATGTGTGTAGATTATTGGACCCTAAACCGACAGACTGTCCCAGATCAATACACCATGCCCCGCATACAGGATGCCCTGGACTGCCTGAATGGGAGTCAGTGGTTCTCAGTACTTGATCTACTGAGCGGGTATTATGAAATCCCAATGGCCCCAGAGGACCATGGGAAAAAGCCTTCATCTGTCCTTTGGGGTTCTACAATTTCTGAGGATGCAGCAGGGGATTTCTGGTGCCCTGCTCTCTTTCAGAGGTTGATGGAACATGTGGTAGGAGATATGAATCTGCTAGAATGCTTAGTGTACTTGGATGCGTCATCATTTTCGGACTGCAGCTAGAAGAACATGAGACCAGACTGTTCAAAGTTCTTGATTGCTTGGAAGAATTCATCCTCAAGCTATCTATAGACAAGTGCCAGTTTTTCAAATGTCTGTGAAATATGTGGGACATATAGTGTCAGCTGAGGGGATACAGACAGACCCCAATAGTAGAGAGTCCCATACCACCTGGCTCCAGCCCACCAACCTAAAGAGCTGCAGCATTTCCTGGGGCTTCTGCGGTTGCTATCACGATTCATTAAGGACTATTCGGAAGGTAATCCGGACGCTCCTTAATGTTACCCAAGGCTATCCTTCTACCATCCACAGGTATGAGAAGGATCCCTCAAGGAAGAAGAAAAGGTGTATTTTCGAACAGGAGAACCCTTTGGAACCCATTGGACCCCTGAGTGCTAGGCAGCATTCTTTGAAGTCATCTGTCAGCTTACCCACCCCAGTCCTTGCATATGTTGATCCCACCAAGCCATACATCCTGCACATGGATGCCAGTTTGAAGGAGCTTGGGGCTGTGCTATATCAAGAATATGAGGATGGCCTGAGACCTGTGGCTTTCGCCAGTCGCAGCTTGAAATCATCTGAGCAGAATTATCCTGTTCACAAGTTGGGTTCCTCGCTCTAAAGTAGGCCATAGTCGATCAGTTTCTGAGTACCTCTATGGGGCCATGATATTAATAAAGACTGATAACAACCCTCTAACATACGTACAGATCTCAGCCAAGTTGGGCCGCCACGGGCACTGGTGGCTTTCAGCCCTGTTAACTTACTATTATGCTGTTGAATACTGGCCTGGATTGAACCATATTGATGCTGACACCCTTTCACAGCATCCAAGTCCCAAAGACAATTGGGTGAGGCTGTCTGAACATTCTATTAAAGCATTGTGCAAAAATTTGACAAAGATAAGCAACTATCTGCAGATGCAGTGGACTGCCTGGTGGACTGTTTGGAGCCCCCAATACTTGCATACCAGCAGCATATTGTCATTTCTCTGCATTAGATATCAGTGCTTTGCCCAGTTTGATAATGACAGCATTCAGTGGGCTCAATCCCAAGACCCCATGATTCAGCCCGCACTTGATGCTCTGGGTAGGGAAAGATGTGTCCAAATTATGTTCTACCGATTTATGAACTGCATTACTGTTTAAGGAAGGCCACCAACTGAAGCTATGAGACTAGTTACTCTATCAAAAGACAGGAGATCGGTGGGGTCAGTTATACAAACAGCAATTGGTGCTACCCACAGGCTTTAAGCAGCTGGTGCTGAGGTCCCTACACAACCACATTGGATACCTCGATATTGACGGACCCTTGACTTGGTGGGGTTTAGATTCTACTGGCCCAAGATGGGGGCTGATGTTGAGTACCATGTCAAAACCTGTAGCCTGTGCCTTCAGAGTAAGCCTTGCCCCCAAAGCCGCTCCTCTCTATCTTTCAGATGAGATGTTAAACCAAGGTCCCATCTGCCTGTTCTGGTGGTGGTTCAGGTGGATGTTAAAGATCCCATGCCACTTCTTGAAAAGAGTAGAGAATTTTTATTTAAACCATAAGAAACAAATAAATACAAAGCAGTATTGATCATACTAATTCATAATAAGAAAAATCATAAACATAGATAAATATTTCATCATACAATACCCTGAGCTTAACCAACCTCTCCCCATTAAAAGAGTAGGGAATTTTTTTTAAACCATAAATAGCAAATCAATATAAAACCGTATTTCTTCATACTACCACATATTAAAGAAAATCAAAAACAGAACTAATTATGCCATCATAAAGTCTCCCCAAAATTAACCAACCCCCACTAAAGGAGTAGAGGAATATTTATACAATTTACTCCAACCTCAAACTACCTTCCCCATGAAAAACAAAGAATGCCAAGGACAAAGGTTCCATGCCAAATATTTCCTCATTAAATGGAATCATAAACCTTCCATAAACTATCCCAATAGGTTGCTCTAATTTTGATTTTAATACATTTTCCTTGACTTAAATCTTGGCTTAACATTTAGAACAAATGAATTGCTAAAATCACTTGTTGCTGTAATAACAACCTGCACCTACTGATCCATAACCAATACAAAAATACACATGTATCACCTGTAGAGTACTGAGGGAACCTTTAGCCAAGGCCCTTGTGTGGATCCCAAAATATAAAAGCTCAATGGAGGGAGGAACATCCACCCTACCTTTCAACGGTGCTTCACCACATCCCAAAACTCAATTGCATAGGGACACTTAAAATATAAATCTTTCATGGTCTCCAATAACATAACGCAAACATTCCCTCAGACAATAATGATCTTGTAAACTTTTATGTTTCTGATTGCTTCTAACATTCAACTTTCCATGTATCCCTAACCATGCTGTATCCCACATATGTAACGGGATACAGGAATTGGTAATATACCCTGAAATAGTTAACTGAGAAGCCGTAAAAATCCAGAAAATGGAGAATCTAAAAGCACCTGGTTTAATACATCCATATGAAGTGCTTTCCAGTGAGACCACACGCTGATTCCAAACTTATTTTCCATTGTCGGATCTTGTCAAAACCCCATCCCATCTATGTAGCAATCTGACATCTCTTATTTTATTGACAAAATTATTACCACTCCATTCTAATAGAACTCCTTGTAACATAGTACATACTGTAACTCCAAAGGACCTACAATATAAATAAACTGTAAAAAAAAAAGAGAGAGAGAACTGGGTTCACCATATTAATCTCATCCGATTATAATGTCCAAATATAGATTATTCTGCTTAATGAGATTCAAACAACTGCCCCAAATTCCACAAAAAAATTTCATCAAAGACATCTCCAAACTCTTTTGTAACATAAAAATATAACTTAAATATAAAAAATGGAATTAAAATTTTTAATCAAATAAGTCCTTTTATGTTTAGACAATTTCCATCTTTTCTAACGGCAACCTTAGAATGCCCCTCCTGGAGGGCTTTACCCCAATTAAACTCTGCCATTTCAGCTCCCCAAATAGATACCCAGTATTCTACAGGGAACCTTGTCAACTATAAAACCCCTGCAACTTCTGTGTCACTGGAAACCCTCCAGTTTTAAACAGTGTGTCTTATTTTCATTTCTCCGAGCCACTGTAACTGTACCTATTGCTTATATCAAAGCACAGGCCATTTGTATAGACTCTCCATCCTGTAAAACAAGCGAAGATCATCAGCATATTCTATTATTTTAGAATGAAGTACTAAATCCCCCTGTACCCTGCGTATTAGGGAGATCTATTAATCATTTGCAACATAGGATCTAGTGTGAAAACATACAGGAGTGGTCTCAAGGGACAGCCCTGGCGAACTCCTTAAGAATCCTATGTTTTGACCCCTGCCACCCATTTTCATAGGGGATAACATATGCCATTGCATAACATAATTGTACCCAATGCACAGATGACTGTGGGATCCCATATGCTGTTAAACATTGCCGTAAATAAACATGTGAAACCTCATCAAAAGCCATCGCTTGATCCAAACTAACTAGGCAACCAGAAACCTTCAGCACCCTGTGCCCCCTCCTTGCTCTCCATTATTTCACAAATTAATAATAAAGCTTCTGTAATGCTTCTTTCAGTAACTGAACAAAACTGAGAAGTACTAATTAATTCAGGCATAACTAAAGACAATCTATTCCTAGTAATTTAAAACATTTTTAAATCAACATTAACAACGTAAGTGGCCTCCAATTCCCTATGTCAATATGTTCACCCTTTTATAAAGAAAAACATCAATCCTTTATACATCTGCAAGGGCAAATATAAATCAGAAAGAAAAAAATTATAAAGAGTTACTAACTCGTTAGGCATAATCCCCACAAAATCTTATATAATTCGTTAGGCAAGCTATCTGAACCAGGAGAAACATCCTGTTTTAGTGAACCTATCATTTCCTCTAATTCAGCTTTAGTAAAATCTCCAGTCAGAGGTGACTGCAATGCTAAGGTAAGCAAGGAGATCAGCTGCCTGCAAAAATGGGTCAGAATTCAAAATCCTCACTGTACCCCAAATGTTATGTTTGTATGGGCATCCAAGGTTCGAGATAATGCCCTCATTATCAAAGACTTTTAAACCAGTTGATGTACTTAAACAATCAAACATCCGTTTTTCTATGATCCTGGCTAGCCAAAAGGGATTAACATAAGCAGACTTACCCTGGGTACCAAACGATTGCTCCTTATGTAAAGATCGTAGTCTATTGTACTGATTATGTACCATATCTGTTTTATCTGTCTAATTTCAGCAGTAAAATCTTCCTTACCTTCCCTTGTTTAGACAATAAAATTCCCAATGTGTGTCGAAGATGTAAATAAGTCTCATTCTGGGTCCGTGCTTGTAATTTACCAACAGCCTGAAAATACCCTACCAAACAAACTTTTAAATCTTCCCACCAGCCACAAATATCCTCATACAGCACTATTGTAGAAACCTTATCTTGTATAATCTGTCTCAAATCTATAAGAGTATTTGTCTGTAATAAAATAGAGGTGTTAAGTCTCCAAATTCCTGGGTCCACCTGCCTTGGGTGGGGGTTCTCAACATGAATCCCGATCAGGGACTAGTCAGAGGATTCTATTGGGACATATATGAGCTGAGCAATTAATAAAGTTTTATGTGCAAAAATAAAATCAATACAAGAGGATAAGGTGCCCTTGAAAATGTTGGTTCATATGACAACAACTGTATGGGTATCTACCAAACTCGCCAGTGTAAGAACTGATCTAAGAAATGTCTTATCACAATACCAGCATCAGTTTTCTGCTGAAAATTAATATTAAAGTCTCCACAGAAAAAAATATGCCTGCTAGTATGAAGGAACGGCTGAATTTTCTTCAACAGAGCTATCCAAGGGCCTTTGACTGGGGGTTCATAAACTGATACCAGTGAACACTGTAAATCTTTCAAAACCACATCTAAAATGAGAGCACGGCCTGGTTCAACATCTACCGGCCTGTAAATTTGAACCTCTGGCATAAGAAAACATATTCCAATTCTACAACAAGCCTCCTCTCCTATAGACCAATAAGAAAGCCCCCAGTTCCAGTCTTTCATGGCTTGTGATACTTCACTTAACAAATGGAGACGAGTGTCTGTAAAAGAACCACATCATAATGGAGATTCATTAATACTCCAAACGTCACTAGACATTTGGCGGGGACTTCAAACTATTAACATTTAAACTAGCTATAGTCAGAGAAGAAGGCTTGGGGGGTTAGGAATTTTCCCACTAGATCTAGTCACTTGTTTACAAGTCTCAGCAGCCTGAGATTTCCTAGAGAGCAATTCTGTTACTACCAAAGGAGCACTAGACACTCCTGGGGTGCTATTTAGATCGGGTAATGGATGGGCTTTTGATCCCTCCAAGAAGAAAGGAGATCAAATCTATTAGATAAGGGCAGTGGAGATAGTGGCTCACTATGTCCATCAGGAGATGGCACCATTGGAAGCGGGAAAGGACAAACTATCATGCCCTTCTCCAAATCCTGAACTGCCACCTGCTTAACAGGGGAAACTAAAGGCTCCTGAGTGTGCACCCTTGTAAAGGTGGACCAAACAAGGTAGGAGCAAAGGATGAGTTTCTGTTGGGGTGATCCTTGAAGGGTCACCAATGGGGTCTCTCTCTCTCTCTCTGACCATCTCCAACTAAATTAGGCAAACTCAAACTGTACCTGTGTCCTTTCTAGAGGAAGAGGAACCACTACAGGTGGAGCAATGGGTTTAGGAAGGGTGGCCTGTCTCCATCCCCAGATCCACCACCACCTCTCTACCCCTACGTTTACCTAAAAAAAAAAAAAAAAACTGTTTCAGTACAGTCAGAACTACTAAAAGGCCTTTTAGCCTGTAACAAAAATACTCCTGGTCACAGATTTCATCTGTTGCAGGTGCCGCCAAGACACTCCACATATGAATGGCTATCATCACCACCACAGAGATTACAGATAGGGGTGCCACACAGTGAGCTGCAGTATGACCCAACACCCCACACTGAAAACATTTAACCTGATCGCATGAAGTGTTCAAATGAGATAATGATCCACATATATAACTGCTGTTAGGTTGATCTGCATAAAAGATAATGCCCTGTCCCTGCCCCCAAAAAAAGAACTGGGAAGGTGTTGTATTCCATCATCAGATTGGTTTAGTTGTACTCGAACAGTCCATCCTCCAGTCCAAAACCATTCTCAACCATTATAGGTTTTGGATTGTTATAAATCAAACACCGCTTCTCCAACCAAAATATTATGTTAGAAATGTTAACCCTTCATTTCAGAAAAGTATAGTCACCGTTTTCATCGTTGGTTTAGTTATAGGAACTGCTTGAAAATCTCTCCACACCTCCTGGTCTTTCACCTCATAATACATTTACCAAACTTTATCCAAAGAAACAATAGAACAAAACTGACATCGTAGTTATGGTCCCCAGGAGGGTGTGTAAATGCATACACCTCTACAGGTGTAAACCCCATTGAATCAACAAGAAAGGTTTTCCCACCCAAACTCTGTCTGGTACCACGCGCCTTGTCCTTATAGTGAAGGCAACCAAGAATCGCATTTAGCTGCTTCTGCATGTTTTCTAAAGAATCCTGCATAAGACTTTGGTCCAGAAATATCAACAGGTGGAAGGTCTCCCTCCTTCCGACTGTCTGATAATAAGTTATCCTGTACAGTACTTTGAGTGACTCCGCATCATCCTGCCTCTGAACAGCTGAGGCCAAAGCAAGGATCCAAAGAACTGCTTCTGCCTGAGAGAAACACCCAGGATCTTTGGGTTCCACTCTCGACAGACTTGCGTCTGGCACAGCAAACAATTCTGCAGCCTCATGCTGAGTGTACGCATCCGCGGGAAAACTAAGGACTTCATCTTCAAACCAGAATCCAAACCTGAGGATGAATCAGTCAAGACTTCAGGGGTACTACTCAGAATTAGTGTAGGGGTGGGGATACTGGAATGGGATTCATAGGTGTGGAATCCACCTATCATTAACCCAAATCCAACCAGCCTGTCGTAAGCATTTCTGGGACCAGTCTGTTAAGAGACAGATCTGTCTGTAGGTATTGCTTGATCTTATAGCATACCTGACGACCCAGCCACATCAACAACTGAACTCCCACTCAAGAATCTTGTTGCCCAAGAGGCAAATGTTTACTCCTTCCTGTGAAGGACTTGCCAAAGAACGCTTATGTTTATTTCTGTTCTGCCTCCAACTTCTGTCTGCAGGATTGAAAATCTTGCTCCGCAATAGATATTAAATCCGACAACTGAGACTTCTTTTCTCAAGCTCATGCTGTAAGTGCAATTCTTCTGCCATAATTCCCTCCTTCATCAATGGGAAAGCTGAAGACTCACAGAGTCCAGAGCAATTTCTTGGTCTTGTTCAAATGCAATTCCTTCCGAGACATAGAAGGTAATACCAAGAGCTCTGGAGCCCCAACAGCATGACCATCCTCCACCACAGTCTTCACCGAACTGAGAACCTCCACCCTCCCAGCAGAGCAACAGCGCCCCTGCATAGAGTAGGGAAATTTTTATTAGAAACAGAAACTAAATACAAAGTAAACATAAACAATACGTATATACATCAAATCCATATATCCCCCAAAAAAAAAATAACGAAGAAAAGAAAAGGAAAACCTTAAAGGAAACAATAAATGAATATCACTCATGTTAATAGAACCTTCAAAAGCATACCTAAAACAAAGGTTTGTCACACTAACACAGATTTATGTATAAATCACAAAACACAGCTAGTACAATCTTAAAGCAGGAGAAAGAAAGAAAGAAAGAAAGAAACTATCCATCAATTAACTGTGCATAAAAGAAAATAACAACAAAGAAAAAGTCCTACTGGTATCTATCAGCTATAATTGTCCTTCAAGTAACAGGGCATCTGAGTCCGTGATCCAAGGTAGGCCTCGCCATTTGGCTAACCAGATAGTTTCCTGCATTGATTGTCTTTCATTCATACAAATCCTTTTAAATCTTTAGCTATTTTCCCAAAATTTCCAGGTGTGTAATCTGCTTTGCTGTAAAGTAAACAAACATCAGGCTGTCCATATTTGCCACTTACATACAGTAAATATTATTTCTAATGTCTCACCATCCCTCACTTGCCAGGTTCCAGATACCTCACCATACATTAGGTTATCCAGGATATGACAGCAAAGGTCGGAGCCTGCCATGTGTTAGCCAAAAGATCCCAAAATCCTATAATGAAAGAACATTGGAAAAAAAGATGTTCTACAGTTTCAACCTGAGTAATACAGTCCAATCGACTGCAATATCTGTCACAAAGCTGTTTGTGCTTATGGTTCCCTTGACATTAAGTTTGCCATGGCAGCTGAGCCAGTGCAGATCCCACATATGAGGGGGATCCTAGATTTTAAAACCAGGCCAGCCCATCGACGCAGCGGTTGGATTTCCTCATGCAACGCTGGCAATGGACCAGGGTCACTGGAGGGTTGGCCTGGGAGAAGGATAGAGCGTCCGGGACTGCTCTCCTTCTCCGGGGAGGGGTGGGAAGTGTCCAGAGCATCGATGACTCGGCGGAGGACAGAAGTCACACAGCTACCAACACTGGCATGTACAGGAGGCGGGTGGACACAGGCATCATTGTACGACCCGCCTCCCCAAAAAGATGGAAAATCAGTTAGCTGCCAGCCACCATTAATGAAGCTCACCACGGCTTTGATTAGCTCCCAGGCTAGCCCTCCGACCCAGCCCGAAGACTACGGCATGTAGGGAGTGCTGCAGCCCCACCATGGGGGCAATCCACGGGTATCGGAGGGCCCAAGGCCGATTTGGGAGTGGAAGCCCATGGCCCTGTGACCAGGCCGAGAAATATCAGGTGGCAGACAGCTTGGGGTGGAAAAGAATAAATAGAAAAAAAAAAAACAAAGAGTACATTCTCTTATCCTCTGGGCAGCGATCAAACACTATTGGTACCTGGCAGATTGTACCCAGTAGCTCCGCACACATGTTTCCTCTACCCAGAGATAATCCCCAAGGTTGTCACCTTCTGTTGCCTAAGTCTGGTAAATGTCTCTCTCCAATATATAGGGGCTGTTTGTAACTGTTTTACCACCCTCAAATTTCCCCTTCCCACAGCCGAAACCACATCTGAATTGTCTAGAACCCAAGGTTCCCATCCCTTACCCATATGTATTAGAATGGGGCATAAATTAGCCATAAAAAAAACTATTGAAAAAATTAAAGGATGAATCATGTTTAATCCTCCACAATTAATGGGTAAATACTACTTATTTCGTTGAATGGGGTTGAGCCGACTTCCCCATACAGCCTGGAAAAAATACTTAGTAATCTCGTTTAACGTTTTGGTGGTGGGGAAAAATATAACTTATAAACAAAACACTGGAACCAAATAAGTTTTAACTAAATAAACTCTCTTCTTTTTCCCATTTTCCATCTATTTCAGCCATTTACTTTTCATTGTGCTATCTCTAGTTTCTCCTCCCAATTAAAAGGTCTGGACGTTCCATTCCAAATGGATTCCCAAAATTTTAATTGGAACTGTTCAAATTTAATGCCCCAATATTTACCAGGGTGGGGCTATCCTGTCCTAACTTCTGTCCTACACATTTGTGTAGGTTAAGACATGCTCCTGCCACTGATCCAAACTTGGAATATAACTGCAAGGCCTTCAGTATGGAGGCTTTATCTTGTACCAAAAACAGATGTCATCTGCATAAGCCAGAACTGGGCTTACTTGTAATGTAGAGGATGAAACAATAGGGGAAAGGGTTTGGGAGTACTGTAACATACGCAACAAAGGATCCAGAAAAAAGACATATAAAATGGGGCTTAGGGGCACCTTGTCTTACCCTCTCTTAATCCCAACCAATGGGCCCGCCATCCATTAACCAGTGGAAAAACTGTTGCAGTTCTATAGAGCAGTTTAAGCCACTGTATAAAACCTTCTGGAATTTGAAATTTAGCCAAAACAAGCCATAAAAATCATGTTGAACAGTATCAAAGGCCTGTTTTTGATCTAAGGATAGGACATACCCATTTAAAAGATTGGAATGTTGGAATGACCTCTCTCAAATTTCTCTTATCAACACCAGATTATCTTGAATACATCGTCCAGGAATGGATAAAGTCTGACTGGCTGAAATTTCCTCTGTAGCTACCGACAGCAGAAGTTTTGCCAATATTTTAGATAGTATTTTAAAATCAGTATTTAATAAATATATTGGTCTCCAATTTGTTATGACCCTTTTATCCCCTTTCTTAAAGAGAGATGTCAGAGCCCATATTTAAATGTAATGGCAAAGATGGACTTTTAACAGATAGTTATAAACTTGGTCAATTCTTCCCCGGTATGGAACTAAAACTTATATAACTCAGATGGCAAACCGTCTGGGCGGGGCCATATTCACTTTCAGAGTCCTAATAGCCTCCACCAACCACTTCTGCTAGACGCAGTATCTGTAACCAGATTTGCACTGTCCTGTAAAGAAGTGCCAAGAAAATCAATGTAGGATAACATCTCAGCAGTTAGTGCAGTATCAAAAGCAGTTGGACTAAACTTTCCACCAGTATAGGCAGTAACTACTGCCATAATCCCATCCTTAGTTTGTACTATTTGACCTGATCATCATATAAGGACAACATTTCTTTATGACATATCTGGAATGACATGCTTCAAAAGGGCATACTGAGTCAGTCGAGCCTGTGGTACAAAACTGTTGTTGGTATCGAATAAAGTGGGATTTTCTATATGGAACTTGCATTTTCTCCTTAAAATTTTGAATCTGGGGGTGTAATTGTGATTAGTGGTAATAGACAATGTAATGTAGGTGGGTCCTAATCGCTAAGTATTCTTTATATTTGGTCATACATACAGTTTTACTATATTGTTTCAAGAAAAACCCAGGTCCCTTTTGGTATCTAGCCACCACCTGCATCCTCATATAAAATAAATACCAATTTTCTAGCCAGTACAAATTCAGTCAAGCAAGTTTAAAACTCATATTCACTAATATGGATGTATTCATTTTCCAGGTACTCGGTCCTTTCTCAACATTACTAACGTCTCCAATTTCAACAGACACCCTCCTATGATCGGAGAATTCTGCTATCTGCACTTCAACCCTCTTAATACATAATTGATGATATAAACAAAATCAATTCTAGTGCCTGTTTCCTTTGTAAAAGTCAGCATATGTTGCTCCGTATATGATGAATAGAGTCAATGAGCTTAGCTGTCTTTATCATGGAGGACAAAAAGAGAATCAGAATATATTTTAACTGTTTTAGAAGTATGTGTTTTGTCTTTAAGAGATAGCCGCAATTAAAGTTGCGACCAAAAATAACCGACTGCAAGTGTGTAAAAAGGCTGATAATTTTTAATGTCTCAACCGAGCGCTTTAGTTTGTGGAGCATAATAATTAATTAATCTATAAGAAACCTGCTGAAAGTTAATATCTAGAATAAGAACCAGTTCCGGAACTACATCATATAATTTCACTAATACCATTTCGTACAGTGGAACAAAATTCCCATCCTGAAGCTACTTCCTGGCCTATTGACCAAAAGATGGACCTGGGTACCATGCCCTAGTGGCTTGCATTACTTCATACAGCGTGTGAAGTTTAACATCTTATAAAAATAATACTGACAACAGACAATAATAAATAAGAAAAAATAAATCTCTTTAGTTGGGTTCTTGATACAATTTACATTAATAGTATGAAAAACATGTCCTGGGATCAGCATTCAGGAAGAATAGAGAAAGAAAACAATGCCATTATTACTTTAATCTACCCTTACAAATAGCAGACTCCTTATGTTTAGTTTTGGCTTTTCTTTTCTGAGCTCCAGTTTTTCCACTGGTGCCTCCATACCAGTAGTTTGGTCTGGTATAGAAGACTGCACAGATGAGGAATCTGAATCATCTGAAGACTCCCGTGGACTGTAATAGCTCGTATTTGTTCAAGAGGGGACTGCCACTGGACATGGCTGTGAGACTAGCAATTTTCTGCTACGGGTCACCGAAGAGTAGTAAATTGTGATCCTGTTTCTTGAGGTGGAGGGGTGGCCCCATTATTTCCATTCCAGGCTTCTTTGCTAACCTTGAGTCATGAGAAGACAACACTGGTCTGAGGCTCCTTCACACTGTCAGGGCTCTAACTGTGGAGTTTCTTCAATTAAACTCCTAACTCCGTTGTCTGTTGTTTTACTGGTTGAGACATGGGAGGGGAGGAAATCCTAGAATTATCAAACTGTGGAGTCTGGTTTGAAGTCATAGGAATATTCAGTACCAGCGTGTCAGGAATGGCCTCTCCTCCTTGTCTGTTCAACCAAATCCCTCTCTTCACCCTCCCTTGATCCTTCTGGGCAAACATTCTCTGTCTTTGGGCTAGGATTATATAGCCTTTGTTCCGTGCCATCAGCCAACTCAGGCACATTGTGTGCAGTCCATTGACAAGATTGAAATTTATGGCCAAATTCGTCACATAGGTTACATCTTTCCTGTTCAACACAGTGAAAACCTGAATGCCCCAGTTCCCTACAGACTGTACATTTTATCTGGTCACATACCACTTAAATGTGCTATTGACCCACAGTGGTAGCATGCTTTGGGCTGCCCAGGATAAAAAGGATCCCTCTATCCTACCCAAAAGAAACTATTGGGGAGATGAGCCAGCCCTGTGTCTGTTATTTTGAGCATGACTCGCACCCTCCATCCCCTGTCCACAACTGTTCAGAATCAAAAATTGCTTCTGGATCCGAAGTACAGTACATCATGCTTTAAGCCAGTGTGTCAGGTTATTCATACTGACTCCCTCACTTCTAAATAAAACAGTTATTTTCTTCTGGGTGGGCCTAGATGGGGCAGAACAGAAAAAGTCTGTCCATAATGGGGTCTTTTGCAATTTATGGTATTTCAGCCAAAGTCGTTTCCAGCCCTTGCTGTGTCTTGAAACTGACATCAAATGTTGTTTCCTCGGACACATGAATTAGTGCATGCACTTCATTTGTGAAAAATTCAATGAATCTTTCAGTAGTTTTCTAGCAACATACAACCTATCTCGGGCTTTTGTTAGACCTCCAAGATAGTGAAGTCTAACCGCATTATGCCATTTAGCTGGCTGCATAGGGCCTCGTGGAGGCAACCCTAAGATTTATTGATAGTCCTTGAAGTAACTGCAGAATATTACATTTTATTTACTCTAGCTTGGGGCCCAGTGACAGGAGAGGTTTCGGGTTGGGTTATGCGGCAACAGAATTGTCGATGATCCTGGTATGTTTAAGATAGGATTTTGGATTAACAACAACTCCTCAGGGAGTTCCAGAGATGAAGAGGTCTCTACATGATGAGTAGTTGCAGTAACCTCAGCCTGCCTAGTCTTCTTGTCCTCAAATGTTGGTATTGGGGAAGTCCCTGAGACCCATTGCCCATTTGTAGGGTTTCTTTCCCAGCCCGCTGCAAGTAAAGCCTTTTCGCTGACCAGGTTTCATCTTGTCCAATTTCTAACGTTACTGCTTCATCCCAACTAAGACCAGGCTGTAAATCTATTTTTGTTTCTCTGTACCTTCCATATTTTGACCTCCAGCAAGTACATTGAGATCAGGTAAGCTATCTGATGTTACTGTGGGATGTCTTAGGCTGGGTTGCACACCACGGTTTCCATTCCTGACATGTTTCCCCACAGACATTTTCACTGAGTTAGTCATCAGTCATTGTCACTAACCTGCTGCTCAGATCCCAAGTCTGGGGAGCAATATTTTGAAGAGTAATGAGATGTATTCAGCCTTGTCGTTTTCATCTCCATATCTGTTAATGCCTGTGATATCGATGCATCCTTTGTAGAAGCATCAGCCATTTATGCCAGCATTATCCAACGGGCCTGTAGATGCCTCTCCTCTTCATGCTGCAACAAATCCAATACAGTAGGGTTCAAAACTTCTGCAACTGCCTCCTGTTGTCCAGGTAATTTCTCCATTTCTGTAGACTGAAGCCGCATACTCTAGACCTGCAGTAGGGTTAACATGCTCCTCAGATTTCTGTACTGACCCAGAAATATCCATAAAAGTCTCCGTACTTTGTGATGCAGGGACTGAATCCATATCCTCTGTCTCCATAGTCTCCTCAAAGTTCTGTTCCAAACTGTGGTCAGCCATCTCTCCTGCCACATCAGCACTTCCTCCTTGGTCCGACTTCAAACTGTGCTCTCCATTCCTGCACACAGGAAGAAGAGTCCCCTGGTGCAGGAGAGTAGGGGATTTCCCTCATTCACTAAAAATACCACCAACAGCTTAATCTGGTTCAAGGTCAGTTGACATTCATCTGTATCCCCTCCCTCAGGTCATGCCTGAAAATAGGCAGAATTTGTCCAGTGCACTTACCGGTCAACACTAAGTAAATAATAAATAAATAAATATCTCAACCAGCATTCCCATGGAGCTGGTTTGCATTGACTTCTTGTGTCTGGAGCCTGATCAAAAGAACACTGCCATCATACTGGTAGTAACCGATCACTTTACTCGTCGCCAAGCTTTCCGATCAAGGACCAGAAGGCCTCAACAGTGGCCACGGTCCTAATAGAAAAGTTCTTTGTTGTTCTTCTGGTGACTGAATGAGTCTAATTTCAGCCTAACTCTACCACTCCAGTAAGTCCATGCAGTAACCTGTATTCATTGGACTGTCTAATATTGCATTCCAGCCAGTCGCCATGGGGAAAACAAAAAAAGAGAGTTTGCTGACTCATCTTGGCAACCTACACAACAAACTGACGCCCGGCATACTAGCCCTTTCCTGTCTCAGTCCTCAGTGCTAACTGCCTCCGGGAGGATGACTCTGAATTGGAAATCACCTCTACCTTCATGAAGGCCGAAGGGAAATGCATGCTGTGAATCTTACATCGGATCGACTCCAAAATTTCTTGTCTCTAAACAGACTTTAAGAAGCTTGATTCCCTGACCACCACTGTGAAACTCATCTAGATACTTTACAAAATGAGCATAAAGGCGTTCAGTCGTTTCCTGGCTTTCCTGCACCAGAGGGCAAGAACTTACACACACAGCAAAGGGCGCAAAAGCTAGAGCCAGGAGGAACAATTTACAGGATCCTGAAGGCTGTGAGCAAGAAGACATGGTAGCCTATCTGGAGTCCTGGTTGCAGCAGGAGCTCTCACTCCTGAAAACTTCAAATTTGCCATAGAATGGGACCAGCGGGTGGTGCCCCAAAACCTAAACCAGGTGCTCCTCCCAGGTCTGTGCTAGTAAAATTTCTGAACTTTCCCTTAAAGAAAATTCTTTGGTTGGCATGGAGTAAAAATACTATCTCAATGGTCAAAAGTATATTTTGACCAAGACTCCTCCGAGCATGAAGGAGAAATGGAAAAAAGTCCTACAAGTTGTAAAGGCGTTGTGGGAGAAGAACTGAAGTCTTTCTTCAATATCCAGCAAGGATGTGGCTACAGGACAAAGATGGCGTGCAAGTGTTTGATAACTTACTGCTTAATGCTTGAAGGGCTGGGCATCCAAGCACGGACACCAGTGAGGGAGCAGGGCGGGCCAGAAGCTGAAAGCCTGCTGTGGGGTATTGCACCAGGTGGTCATCTTCCACAAAGGCGGAGGCGGATTCCTCTTAATTCTCTATGCTGATGTGGCCCAAAGGGTTCTTCCGCCACCCTCCTCCATGAGCATTGGGCCTAGGTGAGCGAAGGTAGTATTTTGCTATCCTGAGGATGCTTTGATCCATGTTTGGGTTGTGAGAAGAACCAAGAGTACTGGATGAGGCATTATTGCCTGTTTATTTGTTATGCAAACTTGAGGTATCCCTGGATCAGTAATATAAGATGGGACTGTGGTGTTAAAGCTCTCATTTCTTTATGGTTAGTCTTAAGATGAGACTGTTTCTGGGGTGGGCCCTTCTGGATACCCCTCTAGCGTGCTTTTCATTGACTCTTAAGGTTTTACTCACAAGCTATAACTCTGGCTGAATTGTTCTAGTGACAGTGTTTTCTTGTTAGAACTACCACATAAATTTAGCCAGATCTGTGTTTTGTTTGTCTTCTATATAATAATTGTTGGGCGCATATACGGATATCAAAGACCATGTTAGGCTCAATTCTCATTATTGCCTGTTTATTTGTTTGGCAACATTGAAGTGTCCGTGGACCAATAAGACCATGCGGAACTGTGGTGTTATTGTTTTTGCTTCCCTAAGGTCAATTTAATGAAGCGACTGTTTCTGGAGTGGGTCCTTTAAATGTTTCCCCTACAACACGTTTCATACACACTCGCATGTTCGTGCTGAATCTAAGGACTCACTCACAAGTACTGACTCTGGCTTAATTGTTTCAGCAACAATGTTTTGTTTTATATTAAAACTACCCATTGCAAGTTTAGCCAGTACTGTGTTTTAGTTTACCTTTTAAATAACAATTGTTGGACAGATATATAGATCCCAAAGACCTTGATGGGTTCAGTTCTACCCAGGGGTAGCTGTTTGCTCTCTCACTCATTTACATTCTGATTTCCTGCCACAGTGATTTATGCAGAACAGCTCATTTTATTTTTCAGGTTTACACTGCAGCATTCTTACCTATCCTAGTATTGCTGGTTATGAACATTTAAATCTTTACAGAGTTGTTAGTAATTATTTTACTCTGCTTCTCCGGGACATCTAAACAATCCGGGTTAAATATGCTCTTTGGGTTGGCAGGGGGCAGCCTAAGATGGCACTGTAATTTGAGTCTCGGACCTGGGGTTCATGGTGGAGATGTCTGGGCCTGGCATTGCAAGCCCAAACAGAAGGAAGGTGTACCTCCACTTGTGGTGGCGGGTGGGGTTCCTTTGCAAAGTGTGTGCTGTACTCTTCTTTTGCAACTTTAGAGGACCTGTTGGTGTCCTCACCGCCTCTCTTTGGCTGAGGTGGGGCATCGGGTGAAGCTTTTGCTGGTTACCCCTGAGCGTGTATTACATTAATAGCCACCCAATTCCAGCTGAAATTACATATCCAACTTTTCCTGTTCATAGTCTCCAGTTGAGACTAGTCTGTAGCACAATGTGTGTATTTGAACATAGTGTGTTTTTATGTTGTGTTCTTTTTTTCCTTTGTGTTTACCCATTCTGGGGTGGCCACATGGGGGGCAGGCGGAGAGGTTTTATCTGGGTTAGATGATGGGGTCACTTAATTTGTGTATGGTGAATGTGAGGAAGATCAATAATGTAATTAAAAGGGCTTGAATTTTGAAAAGAATTGAAAGGGATAAACTGTGATATTACCTGCTTCCAAGAAACTAAATTGTCAATGGAGGAACACAGTAAATTAAGAAGATCGTGGGTGGGCATGGTCTTCTCTGACTACCAACCCTGCTCGGCCAAGCTAGCACTGTCATCTTAATTACAAGGGGCTGCCTTTCAGAACCAATCGGTCTTAAGAGAAGGCAATGGTAGATGGATTATTCTTTCTGGGGAGCTTAGGGGCGCCCACACATAGTTTTGATTTATGCCCCACCCCCATCTGGGAATTTTTCAGAGAGCTATTTAATAAAATCACTACCCTCACTCCAGGCCAGCTTACAGAAGCTGGTGACTGAACTATGTCAAAATTGTAGTCTGGATAGAAATCCTCCTCCTCGTCAGGGGATGGGGCTGTTCAAACTCCTGAGAACCCTAATTTTAGACTTAGGCCTAGTGGATCTTTGGCAGTGGCAAAACCCCATGGGGAAAAATTTCACCTTCTATGCTTCTGCCTCGAATGCCTATTCTAGACTGGACAGGATCTATACCTAGCAATCGAGGTACATGTTTTCAGGGAGGTCCTGATCGATCTGGTCTCCTTTTCTGATCATGCTGTGGTGCAGGTGGTGGCCAGTTGGGAACCAGTAAAGGGAGGGCATGGAGGTTAGATGCGGGTTTGCTAGCAGATAAAACCCTAATCACTTCAGTGAAGAGGAAATTAGGTGGTATTTGGAGGAGAATAGAGAGACTGACACACTGTTGAGATTTATTTGGAATGGCCTAAAAGCAGTATAGCGGGGTAAATTTATTAGTTATGTAGCTTACCAGAATAAATTATACTAAGACAATGTAACCCCTAGTTGGCACTATCCCAAAGGCTACTACCCTGCCTGCTTGGTAGTAGCAGGTTAAGGGGTCTGGGTACTGAAGCAGGAGCCTCCACCCGGACGTCAGGGTTGTTAGTGGTCAAGCTAGTTGGGCACAGCCCTCCGGACACTGTAATCCCCTTTTTCCCTGGTAGTGGCCTGAACAATATACACTAATCACTTTTGCAATGATCCCTATTCACCATACAAATACCCACACTATTTGCACTTTCCACCAGGGCTGGTTTCTTTGGCTCTACCCTGGGGACCCCTGTAAAACAAGGCTATACACAGCCAATAGCAACAGTACAGTACTTTTGGCACAAACTGGAACCCCAGTCAGGTTAAATGCACAAAGAGTTAGATCTGATTTATTCAGGGACTTGAACAAGGGAGGGGCATAATCAGGTTGATTTGCTTAAAAGCTATATCAATCAAATAGTCATGCATGCACTTCAGAGTCCCTACACAGTCACACATTCTGGGTACCCAGGTGGGGAAGATGTGGGCTAGCCAGGACGTTGCCGGGTAGGCCGGCATCGCAGCTGATCGGGCCCTGTGATGGAAGAAAGCAACATCGCAACACACACTATTTGTAATCCAGAACTGGAGGGCTCAGTTCATGAACGAAAAGATAACAAGACAATCAAATGACAACATGTTAGATTTAGCTGTTGTTGCAGGGAGCTACCTGATGTTTACTCATGATACAAATACTGGACACAGGCAGGATGAAATAGAGACTGCAGGTTGTTGAGCTGGAGTGCCAGGAGCAGCATGGCCCACAAATCACCAAGGTGTTGTTCCTGTTAAAGGCGTTGGAGCCGAGTGCTGATCCCCAGGCAGGTCTCTCGTCAATGACTTTCTCTGTGTAGTGGGTATTCTGGCTGGGCCAGTGTGGCAAGGACCCGGCCAAGCAGAGATGCGAATGGATTTAGTCCGTTGGAGCTGGATGCCGCCTCCAGCTTGCAGAACACAGTTCAGCATACAGTGGGAACCAAATCACGACCCACTATCAGCACACAGCACATTTACATGTAAGAAAAATTACACTCTACCAGGCAGATGGCTCCCAGTCGCAATTACAGAGTCTCTGCACAATCCGGGAGTTCAGAGGTGACTGGACATCCTGACAGGCCGATCGCATACAGCAAATCTTTGGTCTTCTTCAGGTTGGAGCCTGGTCACAATTCAGTGTCTTAATTCATTCTTCCAACTCGGATTCAGTCCAAATAAACTGTCTTCTCCTCCCAGGGCAGCAAGCAAACAGGCGACCAAAACTTAAGCCTTTCCACAGTTCTCCCCGTGAAACTATGCAGGTCTGCTGCTCGACTATCTCAAGCTGTTACTTCTTCACTTTCCAACTCAGATCTGACTTCTGCTCACGTGCCCATGACTCAGGGCACAATGAAATGACTCAGAGGCAGAGGTCGAAAATACGCTTCTATTCTCTCTTCATTCAAGAGAGCCCCAGGCAGGCCAAATTCAGCCTTCCGCCCTGGTCCCCGCTACCCCATGGGCAGCGGCTCCACGAGCTGGAGTTGCTCACTCTTTCAGCTCTAACCCACTTCTGCCCAACTCTGCGGCGCACAGGAATTTCCTCAGACATAAAAGGTTCAGTTGGCTGATCTGTCTGTCAGTCACAACAAGGGCTCCCTCTCCAGGTTCAGTTAGGCGCCAAAAGCCCCAAACTACAATTCCTACAGAATTTTGCTCCCACAAAGCCCTGGGGACAGGCTCCTTTTAGAGTCCCCAAAGGTAGCGATTGGCCCATTTGGCAGTCCAGGACCAAGATGGTGGTGATCAACAGAAACTGTCTTTGCTGCAAAGAAGGCAGGTTAGACAAACTACAATATCATTGTCATTCTAATAAATAATCAGCAAACAGTTACATCTTCTAACAGCTCCTCCTGCACTAATAGTGATGGCAGAAACAGAGCAATTATCTGATAGCCCAGGCGGGACTCGAGCATAGGAACACTCACCCCTCCCAGATTAATTATAACTGCAATCTAGGCAGCTGTTAAAGAGAGTACACAGAAGTTATACAGGCACTCTCAGACAACAATGTTTAAATTGCCAAACCACAGAACACCAGCCTGGCAGTGAGCATTTAGGCAAGCTCAAGGAAGACTTCGGAACCCCATTTGTAGGAGGGTTACACCAAGATCTCCCAAGCCATAGAGACTGTTGCTTCCTTAGAATCAGAACACAAAATTACTAGAGACTCCAGAAGTTACAAGAAGCCAGAGAGGTTTACAATAAATTAATGGTACACTGTACTCTTAATTCCCTATGGTTCACTAACCAGACATACTATGAGGGAGGAATGAGCAGACAAATTATTGGCCTACGCCTTATAAAACAAGAAATGGATAGATTTTCTAAACTTAATAGTATCAAAACCACAGACAAGGTCGTGGTGCAACCATCAGACATAGCGGAAGAATTTGTGGAATTTTATTCCGACTATATGCAAGGAGAGAACAACCTGACCATGAGTTTAAAATAAGTCAATTTTAGACACAGTTGAACTACCAACTTTGACAGAAGCACAGGCTAAACATCTGGAAAGACCCTTCACAGAAGGGAACTAAAATCATTAATTAAATCCCTTAGTTCTGGGAAAGCCCCAGGACGGATTGTTTTATAGTTGAATTTTATAAAACCTTTATGACAACTGACCCCAACTCTCCTAAAAATCTGTAATGAGGCGCATGTGCGGGCACCAATCTGGATACTTGGGGAAGCCGTTATCTCAGTGCTCCTAAACCAGGGATGGACTCCTGGAATGTGGAGGTATCGTCCTATCTACCTGTTAAATGTAGATGCTAAATCTTTGCTAAATTAATTGGAGAGTGATTGAAGGAGTTTATCCTTGAACTGGTTCATTCAGACCTTATAGGGTTTGTCCTGGATGCCACATACAAGACAATATCTGTCTCTTACCAAATGTGATGTTGGTTTGTTCCTCTCTTCCCACCAGTCTTAGGGCAGTGGTCTCACTAGATGCGGAAAAGGCTTTTGATCATCTGGATTTGGATTTGGGAGTAAATTCCGATACTGGATATCTAATTTATATAGAAGTCCCAGTTCAGGGTCGGGTAGATGGGGTGCTGTCTGACATGTTTGGTATAGAGAGGACCGAACAGGGGTGTACGCTCTCACCCTATTGTTTGCTTTAAGTATGGAGCCCTTTGCAACCCAGATCAGACAATCAGGCAGCTATAGGTGGGATTCGGGTAGAAGGGGTTGAGGCCTGTATTTCCCTCTATGCTGATGATACATTGCTGTATGTTGATAATCCAGTGAGCTTGGCTGTCATACAAGAATTTGGCATAATCTCAGGGTTTAAAGTCAGTGATTCTAAGACCGAGATGCAACCTATAGCCCCAATTGGACAAACTACCCTTCCCAGGTGGGACTTTTTAAATGGGCAACTGAGGAATTTGCAATTTGGGAGTTTGGATACCGATAAACTTGAAAAGTTACATAGCTCCAGTTACCTTAAATTGATTCAAACTATCCAAGTTGACTGCAATGGATGGAAAGAGCTCCCTCTCCATCTCGGGTCAGATAGAAACCATATGTATGAATGTATTACCTCACTTGCTCTTTCTCTTCTCTGCCTTGCCACTGAAACCTCCCTCCTCATTCTAAGAAGTTTGAAGTCATCTACCTCTAAATTCATTTGGAATCATAAAAAACATGGGTTAAATGGCAATTACTACACAGGACTAAAAGTGGGGATGGGTTAGGACTCCCCAACTTCTTTAAATATTATTAGGCAGCTCAACTTCAGGTTTTGAGACCTCTGTGGTCTCAGGAGAATCAACCCTTGTGGACAGAACTAGTGAAGCCATGGATTCCTGGGGTTAGCCTGGTTGATATTATTTGGATAGATCAGGAAGGTGTGTTGTCAAATTCTTGGTGATGAACCCTGGGCTAAGTACTGAAACAGGTCTGGTCTTGGGTAACCAACAGTTTAGGTATCCAGCTGAGGTTGTCCTCCCAGACCCCTATTAGGGCTTGTGTTGATTTCCTTCCCAGCCAATTGGACTTAGGTTTCTGCAGATGGGAGAGGGTGGGCCTCAATGCATTGGCCAGTTGTATGAAGGGGATCATTTTAAGGATTTCTAATAGTGGGCTAGGGAATTTGGTCTCTTCCCCATAGATCATGATAGATTTTTGCAGATTTGATACTTCCTAGCCTGTAAGACTTTGAGTGTGACAGAGTTAAATGAATAAAATCCTTCTGGAATTCCTACTCCCATTGCTCTCTGGAGGGATAAAGGGACGAATAGTTTTCTGTCTGGTTTCATTCTTCTCCTCGACAGAGTCTGTTACTATAGGAGTTTGGAAGATAAATGGTCCAAAGAGCTGAATTCCCAGCTGGAAGATAAGGACTGTCAGCAGATTTGGGCGAGGATTCACTCCACCTCAGCCTCTCCTTCGTGGCATGAGTTTAGATAGAAAGTGAACATTAGATATTTTGCACTCCGGTCATCACTAGGCACTTTGGGGCTAGTGCCTCAGATTTATGCTGGAGGAGCTGTGGGAGAGGAACCCATACCCACATTTTCTGGAGCTGCCAAAATTACAGGGGTACTGGGATGGGATAGTTTCTGAAATGGAAAAGATATTCCAAGTACAGCTCCTGGGGATCAAAACACTGGCTCTCCCCCATAGATCCTCTAAGGCCCAGAGATATCTGTTCTTTATTCTCCTAGCTGCTGCTCAAATCCATAACAAAAACATGACTAGAGGAGGTTCCCCGTCCCTGGAAACTTGGTACTCCATATGTATACATATACAAGACATGGAAAAGCTAACAGCTTATCTCAGACTAAAGATAGATAAATTCAAAACAAGATGTTTACCATTTTGTCACTACCAGGCAGTGAAGGAAAATTAGACCATACTGGAGCTATTGGCTGAATGCACTTAAAACTAGGGGGCCTTGTTTGTTTGTACATTGCTTGTTTGTACAATGTTTGTACAAGGGTAACCTATCTCTTTTCATGTTGGATTGCTGTGAGTTTCATCTCCCTACTTGAATGAATGGCATGCCTGGGGGCCTCCCTATGAGGAGCCTGGATTGAGGATAGATTTCATTCTTGGTAGTAGTCATGAAGACTGCTAGGATGATTCTGCTCCTCCCCTTCTCTCCCATACCCTCACCCCATGGGATCAGAAAGTTATGAATAATCTCTATACATAATTAAAGGGGACACCTATCAGCTCCAGATGGGTTTTACTTTTTCTTTTCATTTTTCTTTTTCTCTCAATTGATATGTGTGCATTTCCTTGTCTATATTATTTGATAGCCATGTATTATGTCTGTGTGTATTGGTGTACTTGAAAAATTTATAAAATTGCTATTTCAAAAAAAGTTCTTTGTCCAGTATAGTCGCCCTAATGTATCCATTCCGACCAAGGAGAGACTTTGAAAGTAGACTAATCAAAGAGATGCTCTCCTGTGGGGAGGTGCGGAAGTCTAGAACCACTCTCTATCACCTCCAGCCAGAGCGCTTTAACAGAACCCTTCTGGGCATGCTGGGCACTCTCCATCCTAAAGGCAAGTCTAAATGGAGTCAGCAGATTAGCACCTTAGTACATGCTTACAATTGCACCAAAAGTGATGCTACTGGGTTTTCCCCATGTCGCCTCATGTTCGGGAGGAAGCCAGGTTGCTTGTAGATGTTTGCTTTGGGGTCTCCCTGGATGGAGTCCAAGCTGAGAACTATTTACAATATGTACAGAAACTGAAGGCACAATTGAACCATGCGTATCAACTGGCTCAAATAATGGCTGCCAAATGAAACCTTGCTAACAAAGGAGAGATATGATCGTGAGTAAGGCCAGGAGTTGTTGCCTGGAGATAGAGTACTATGCGTAACTTGGGATTGCATGGCAAACATAAAATTGCTGCTAGGTGGCACCATCTGCCCCATGTAGTAGTTGGCAAATTGGACAATCTGCAGGTGTACAAAGTGCGCCCTGAAAATGGCTCTAAAGTTGTCAAGACCATGCACAGGAACCACCTACTACCCATTGGTCAAGTGATCATTGATGCTGAACTGACAAGTAATGCCTCTCCTGGGCCAGTGACTCGTGCTGCTGCTAAAAGAGACAGAGTCAACCTGCCCCAGTTGTTCCAGACCCAAGGCCTTCCCCAGCAGGCCCAGAATGATAGTGACTATCAGTCTACCTCTGATGAAGTGAGTGTGACAATGCTTATTATCCTTCTTACGAACTGAGTCAATTGTTCCGAGGAAACCCTATGCATAATTATGGGGATGAAGCTGGGCCTTCAGGACTGTGTAACCCCAGCTTCGTCCTTGGTACCAATGCCCCTGAAAATGAGGTGCAGAGTATTACGTTGGAAGTAGCAGATTCCTTGTGTCTAGTGGAACTGTTTGAATTACCCAAGGAAGAATCTGATGTAGTAAATCTCCTGATGACAGAACTTGCAGAAAATATGAGTGTGTTGACAGCACTCCTTT
Organism: Neoceratodus forsteri; assembly: GCA_016271365.2. Classification (NCBI taxonomy): domain Eukaryota; kingdom Metazoa; phylum Chordata; order Ceratodontiformes; family Ceratodontidae; genus Neoceratodus; species Neoceratodus forsteri. Next base: position 793,940,989 of record CM057449.1, read on the forward strand.
TGAGCCACAAAGTTCAATGATTCAAGAGTTCCTTCAGGATGAGCAACCTGGGCCCTCTTCTGAAGAGAATAATGAGCAAAGTATTGTGGACACAGAGTCTACAGAGCAAGAAGCTAACAATGCTCCAAATCTGGAAGTTTTAACCAGTGCAGGGCTCCTCTCACTATAGGAGAAGAGTCCAGTGCCAGTGTTGATAGCCCAGAGCTGGTGTTTGTTCCCCTGGAAAGTCTGGATGAGCTGTCAAGCCAGTGCTGCTCTTTAGTTATGACTCCCTGGGAGGCCAGTGTATTGCCTCTCAATGTGGTTCACAAAGGTGTTTACGTTTCCCAGAGCTCACTGCCCAAACTGAGCTTGTCTGCCACCTCTAGGTTAATTGTTCTTCCCTCAGGACATGATGCCCTGCCCCATCTAGCCCCAAGTTAGCTAATAGAGAGGGCCCCACCCATTGTTCAATATACAAGAAGTTATAGCCTGAATCAGTATGTAATGCTAGTAGTATGTTAATCATAGTGGATTCAGTATCACGTGTATGAAACATGCATCATTTTATGTTTGCTTGCATGTGCAAGAAACATAGTGCCATCATCCGAGTTTCTGGAGGTGTGTCACCCCTCTTCCAATTCCCTCCGTGCGATTGCAGGCGCTGCCACAGTTGCCCAATACATGCTGCAGCTGTCTATGACAGCACTCGAATGCAGTGGCTTACAGTTCAAAGGGAGAGAGCTCAGTGAGCACGATCAGATAAGGGAAGTGCTCACAGAAGTGCCCCCCAACAAACAGTCTTCCAGGTGCCACGCTGGGAGCCCACCCCAGCGTGTCAACAATGTGTTTGGCTGACTGGGGTGCCCAATCCCCAGTCGGCTCCATATTTCCCACCAAAAGGTTACCAAGAGCCAGCGAGGACCCACCCCAGCATGGCAAAAGTCGGAATGGCCGACGGGTGCCCAACTCGCCGTCGCTCCACTCCCCCAAAGCTTTCCAGCTGCCATGCTAGGAGCCCACCCCAGTGTGGCAAACGTCCTGGGTAGTGTAATTGCCATACTGGGAGCCCACCCCAGCATGGCAAATGTCCGCGTCATAATTAAAAAAACAAAAACCTGAAAACACAAAACGGTCCATTGCAGTCGCCTGCCCCCACCCGCGCCCATCCTCTGTGCACCCTGCCTCCCACAACCCCACCTCACCTCATACTTACCTCCGAGCTCGGCGCGACGATCTTCGTGGACCGAGAACACGCTTTGTACTTTTCAAAGGCGCACCGCGAACTGAGGAAATGCGGTAAGCTAAGTAATGTAATGAATAGGTGTTTTCAACTTTGCTGCATATCTCAGGCATGTTTTGGAATTTGGGCACCTAATTTTCAACATGGGTTTTGGGACCCCTCCTCCATGAATTCTGTCACTGTCATGGCGTTAACCGGGCCAAGGGTGATTTCATCATCGCTGCATGAAATCATCTTCGGACCGATTAATGAAATGACAGTGCCAGTGTTCATTAAGTGGATCTCAAAAGCCTATGTTGAAAATTTGTGAAAAAATTCCTAAAATGACTGTTTTTACGTAAGTTATGCTGTTCCTCGTACACTTGTAGGTTTGCGAATTTTCAATATTTTCACTCTGGATTTTCAACATTGCCATTTGACCACACCTCCTTATGAGTAGTACAGCTGTCATTTTTCACATCTCACCCAAAATATGTTTCGCGCATGCGGCACAACAAGCATGATGGGTTGTCGCGAAATCAATGTTGGGACACATTAAGAAAATCACAGTGACACTGTTCATAAGCAGAGGTGTTAAAATGGCTATGTTAAAAATTGGTGAAAAATTCCCACAAATGACTATTTTCGAGCTTGCGTTGTGCTGTTCCATCGCATGCTCATAAGTTCATAAATTTTTAATATTTTCACTCCAGATTTTCAACATTGCCATTTTACCACACCTTCTTATGAGCAGTACAGCTGTCATTTCTCACTTCTCACCCAAAATGTGTTTCCTGCATGTAGCGTACAATGGCGCAGTCGGTGTGCGAACTCAATGTATGGGACACATTAAGAAAATCACAGTGACACTGTTCATGAGCAGAAGTGTTAAAATAGCTTTGTTAAAAATTTGGTGAAAAAATTCTCAAAAATGACTGTTTCTGACGTTTGTTGCGCTGATCCTCATACGCTCATAAGTTCGCAAATTTTCAATATTTTCACTCCAGATTTTCAACATTGCCATTTACCACACCTCCTTATGAGCAGTACAGCTGTCATTTTCACATCTTGCCCAAAACATGTTTCCATCCATGTAGCGCACAATGGCGCAGTCGGCGTGCTTGAAATCAATGTATGGGACAGATTAAGAAATCCACAGTGGCACTGTTCATGAGCAGAAGTCTTAATATAGCTATATTTTGAAAATCTGGTGAAAAATTCCTAAGCAGTTTCACGCACCCTCGTAAGTTCATGAATTTGTAATATTTTCAGTCCAGATTTTCACCAGTGGCATTTTTCCACACTTTCTTATGAACAGTACAGCTATCATTTTTCACAACATGGCGAAATGTGTTTTCACACTTTCAGCACAGAAATCGTGGTCCCTGTGGGAAATCATTGTTCGGGACAGATAAAGAAAATCAGTGACACTGTTCATGACCGGAGGTCCCAAAATGCTGTGTTGACAATCTGCTATAAATAATTCCCAAACTAATTACATTACAGGTGCACATTGCACAGTTTCTATGCACTCATGACTTCACCAGTTTTTTAATATTTTCACTGCAGATTTTCAACATTGCCATTTTTACACCTCCCCATTAACAGTACAGCTGTTATTTTCACATCCTGTTCAGAATGTGTTTTCACCTGTGGTAGACAAATGCAGTCGCTGTGCAAAAGCAACTTTCGGCTAACAAACTAATATTGCCACTGTTCATGAGGTGGGGGTCACAAAAACCCGTGTTGAAAATTTGGGTGAAAATACCAACGCTGCCTGAGGCGTTAGGGTTTCGACATAACACCCCACCCTGTAGAGAATGACACGCATCAGGGCTATGACTTGGGATTGTCACCTGCAATGCTCATACCATTTCCCCAACCACACCCTGCAGCCACTGAGAAGAGTCGATGTGCCTTGGACTCTTCAGCCCCAAAGTTCACCCCATTCTCTTATACTGCTCCCATCTCACAATATTTCCTGGTGGAATGGGTGCGCATAAGGGCCAAAGCCCCCAAGGCACACTATGACACTTGTCAGTGTCTGCACAGTAGGGTGTGGTGAAATGGCATGGCGTTATGCCTGATGACCAAAGGCACACCCCAATGCCTGTCAGTCTCTGCAGGGTGCTGGTGGGGTTGGCTTCAGTTCAATACTTCACTGCCATTCCTATTATGCAGCTCTGTAACTCCTACACTACCAATGCCAATGCCAGCAAGCAAACATTCGGCATTGACAAATGCTTGCTGTCATTGTAGATACAGTATTGTGAAATGTAGTGAAAATGTACAGTAATGTAATAGGTTTACATTTACTGATGCATCAGCTATTATTTGTATAGTACACTAATGTTATGTATATCTCGTACAGTATATTGTCTTTTGATATTCTTGTGGTGTAGACTCGACTTGAATGCCATGTTTTTCCAGGCAGGAAAGCGTGTAGCCCCCTATAAATGGGGTCCCGAAAGTTTCCTGGTGTGCCTAATGCCCACTGCCAGGCTGGTGCCCTGTGTCTTAACCGTTTAAAAGCTATTGCATGTGAGTGCCCTATTAGCCTCTGTGCCTGTCTCTTTAAGAGCTTTTATCACAGTGTATAATTAATCTGGGTGGGGCTAAGTGTTTCTAAGCTCAAGTCCACTGAGCTGCCAGATAATCAATCTGTTCTGCCAGCGCTAATTGCGTAGAAGGAGCTGTGTTGGAAACTGTGATTGTTGCTGTTTGAATGCTGTATTAATAATGATATCGTAGTTTGTCTAACCTGCCTTCTTGCAGCATGGACTTTTCAGTTAATCCCCACCATCTTGGTTCTGGACTGAAAATATGCACCAGTCAGTGCCTTTGGGGGCCCTAAAATAGATCCTGCCCCTAGGGTCTTGTGGGAGTAAATTTCTGTAGGAATTGTAGCGTTCTCCTTTTGGCATCTAAATGGACCTGGAGGAGTCTTTGCTGTGACAAACAGATGAATCAACGAATCAAACCTTTTGGATCTGAGGAAAGTCCCAACCTGCCTGCAGGAGAGTCGGTCTGCATTTGGAGTCGAGAGAGTGAACAGCTCAAGATATTCAAGTGGCTGCTCCTGCATAGTCACGTGGGAAACTAGTGGGAAGGCTGTGCTTGGCCTGCCTGCCTCCTTTTCCCTTGTGGGGAATCCTTCAGTTAAATTGAAATTGGACTATATCCGAACAAGTGTGTGATTAGAGTTACCGAATTGTGACAGTCTTGTTACCTGCAGAGGACCGAAAATTTGCTTCCATGCAATCGACCTGTCAGGAAATCTGAAACCACTAGGCGTATGGTTTTGCACAGAGACACTGTAATTGCAACGGACTATCATCCGAACTGTGGTACTGCTTTTCCTTTACAATAAGTGTGCTGAATGTTGTTAGTGGGTGTGATTTGGTTCCCCACTGCCTGATTGTGTCACGCTTGTGGAACTTGCTTGCTTGCTGATGTGGAGCCTTTGGAAACAAGTCTAGGACTCAAAGGGTTGTTATTCAATTTCATAAATAAATAATAAATAAATAAGCTGCATCCAGCAACTACTGGACCTTTATCCAAATTTTTCACCCGGTCTGGGCCCTGTCACCTGGCTGCTTGAAGCTGCTCATGCAGAGAGAAGAACATTAACGAGAGACCAGCCTGGGAATCAGCCCCTGCTCAACATCATGAACAGGAATGACACAACAGTGAATTGTGTGGTCCCTGCTTCTCCTGGCTAACCAGCAAGTCATCCTGAAGTCTCCATTTCATCCATCCTTGTCCTGTACTGGGTAGCGTGAGTAAACACCAGAAACATAAAAACATAGAAGCTGATGGCAGATAAGGACCACAAAGGCATCCAGTCTGCCCATTTCTTTTTCGGCCTTATGAATGTGCCATCGACCTGTGCTCTGTCAATGGCATATCTATTCATACTCATCTGTATTGCTCCCTTATGCGATCCCATGCATGTTTGAAGCCCTGCACTGTATTCATAGCCACCACTTCATGAGGTAGGCGCTCCATGCATCCACCACCCTTTCTGTGAAAAGAACTTCCTCACATTACCCCTTAAGCGGCCTCCCTCTAATCTCACACTGTGTCCTCTTGTCCTGCTATTTTTCTTATATTGAAACATGTTAGACACTTTCACCTTGTTAATGCCCTTAAGGAGTTTGAATGTTTCGGTCATATCACCTCTCTCCCTCCTTTACTCTAGGGTATATATATTGAACTTCATTAATCTTACCTTATATGTTTTCTGATGCAGTCCCTGCACCATTTTGGCTGCCCTTCTCTGGACTGCCTCAATTTGGTTAATGTCCTTGTGAAGGTGTGGCCTCCAGTACTGCATGCAGTACTCCAGATGGGAACCTAACAAGTGTCTTGTAAAGAGGGATTATGACCTCCTCTTCTGACTTTGTGATACCCCTACTAATACACCCCAACACCCTCTAGCCTTATCTACTGCTTTAGTGGTCTGTGGATGATTTCAGGTCATCTGTGATGATGATGATGATGCCCAAGTCTCTTTCTTCTATTGTAATTGGCAGCAACTCCTCCCAACCTATAGGTAGCTTCAGGATTTCTCTTCCCTATGTGCATGATCTTGCACTTCTTTACGTTAAACTCCAGTTGCCAGTCTTCCAACCATTTTGCTAGTTTATCCAGATCTCTCCTCATTCTGCCCACCCCATCTGGATCATCTACTTTGTTGCAGATCTTGGTGTCATCTGCAAACAGACAAACCTTACCCTCCAGTCCTTCTGCAATATCACTGATGAAGATATTGAAGAGAAATAGCCCCAGGACTGATCCCTGAGTTACCCACTTGTGACTTGCATCTCTTCTGACTGTATACCATTTACCACCACTCTCTGTTTTCTGCCGGTCAACCAGTTTGCCACCCAGTTGACCAACGTCTGACCCACCCAGGCCTATCCAGCTTATTAGTCAATCTTCTATGTGGAACAGTATCGAAAGCTTTGCTGAAGTCAAGGGAGGCAACATCAACTGCTCCCCTTGGTCCACCACTCTAGTTACCCAGTCAAAGAAATCTATGAGATTAGTTTGACAGGACTTCCTTTGTAAACCCATGCTGTCTTGGATCCTGTGCTCCTATGGATTCCAGGTGTTGCACTATCCTTTCCTTAAGGAGTGCCTCCATATCTTGCCCACTACTGAGGTAAGACTGACTGATCTGTAGTTCCCTGCCTCCTCCCTGCTACCACTCTTGTGGAGTGGGAATCACATGAGCTCTTCTCCAGTCTTCTGGGACCTCTCTGTGCTCAGAGACTCACTAAACAGTTCTGATAATGGCTCTGCTAGTTCCACCCTTAGCTCCTTTAGTACCCTGGGATGTATGCCATCAGGTCTCATTTGCCTTGTCCACCCTGAGCTTATCGAGCTCTTGTAGGACCCTTTCTTTGTGAAGAGACTAGTGCACCTCCTCCCCGTGTCCATGGTGCTGAGCTGTGGGCCCTGCCCTATCTTCTCTTCAGTAAATACTGAGCAGAGTATCTATTTAGGATAGATGCTTTTACATGGTCCTCCCTCCATGCCCCTTATCCCCTTGGATCTTAGCAATACCCCTCTGGACTTTCTCCTTTCACTAATAAAGTCTTGTCATCTTCTTTTACTGTTTGTGCTAGTGTTTCCTCGTTTGGGCCTTTGCCTGCTTTACTGCCTTCCCTGCTTCCCTTAGGGCAGTTTGGTATGCCTCCCTATCTTGATCCTGCTGCGTTCCTATATTTCCTGAAAGTCAGCCTTTTGGCTCTGACCTTGTCTGCTACTGTTTTTGAGAACCAACATGGTTTCCTTCTTCTTTTGCACTTCCTATTTTCTCTAACACAATAGGATGTTGCTTCAAGTATTGCATCTTTAATGCTTGCCCACTTTGCCTGTGCCCCTCACCTGTATTTCTTTTCCCAGGGCTAGCTTAACTCTGTTGGCCATCTTATCAAAGTCAGCTCCTCTGAAGTCCCATATCTTTGCCTTGGAATGGGATGCTTTACTTCTAGTGGCCAAATTGAACCATACCACGTGATGGTCACTGGCCCCCAGGTGACCTTCTACCTGGAGAGCTATGATCATTTCCCTGTTAGTCAGTACTAGATCTAGGATAGCCCTGTCTCTTGTGGATTGTTGTGCCAGTTGTTTGAGTCCTTCCCCCTGCAGAATTCACCATGTGTCTATTTCTGGAAGATGTTCCTACAGGTATTGACCAATCTGTATCCGGCATGTTGAAGTTTCCCATTATCAGAACCTCCTTTTAGCTGACAGGTTTTGTATATTTTCTAACAGTAATTTGTCTATATCCTCCCTGGTCTGGAGGCCTGTACACAACCACAGTCTGTATGCCATCCCATTTCCTGTTTCCAGGATGACCCACAGTTCTTCTGGCTCCTTATGTGTATTCTGAATTACTGTCGCTTTGATATTTTCATTGACATAAAGGGCCACTCCACCCCTCCCCCTTTTGCACCTTGGTCTCTTCTGAACAGTACATAGCCAGGTAGCTCCCTGCAACAACAGCTCAATCAAAGTGTGTCATCTGATTTAATTGTTTTGTCTAATTATCATGAACTCAGCCTCCTGGCTCCGGATTGCAAATTGTGGGTTACTGTACATTACTGTGTCTTTCCATCATTAGGACCCCGACCAGCTGCAATGCCGGTCTACCCCAGGCATGCTTCAGGCTAGCCTTTCCCAACAACTGGGTAACCAGAGTGTGTTGACTGTGTTGCAGGTCTCTAGAGTGCATGCACTGTACCCTGATTAAATTAGTCACTAAGCCAGTCAGCCAGATTACTCCTTGCTTGTTCATTCCCCTAAATAAATCGGATATGAATCCTTTTGCACTTATGCTGTTTGTGGTGCATCTCTGTACAAATAGCACTGTATTACTTTGCTTGCTGTGTCTAACCTTATTTTACAGGGGTCTCCAGGGCCAAACTGGTGGAACCAGCTCTGGTAGTAAGTGCAACAAGTGTGGGGTACATCTGCTGTTTGGGGTTATTGTATATGTGTGCTCAGTACATTGTTTAGGCCACTAGAGGAGAAAGAGGGGTAACAGTCTCCTGGAGGGCTGTACCCAGGTCAGCTACCTGTTTTCAGTACCCAGGCCCTCAACCTGCACCTGGTCATGCAGGCAGGGGTAGTAGCCCTTGGGAGAGCGAACCTAGGGTTACGCACATAACCCCATAATGCAAAGCATCATGGGCTGTATATGCAAATCACCACAAAATATTATGCTGGTTCAACTTTATGCAGAAATGCATGGTGCCAAAAGGCCTCTCACACAGTCTGCAGGCCAACAGAAAACACAGACATGTGTTTCATCCTACCAGGACTCATCAGTGTGCCTCATCTCTATGACACACCAGTGGAATGAACCAGCTACCCTAATTTGGTCTATCTGGGTTGGGCTGTGGTGAGCCCAATAACTCCACATGATGAGGCATTGATATAACATGATGCTATAGCTCCACATTATGATGGACTGATAACTTCACAGTATAACTATATATTCTGATGGGCACATATTACACAATGCAGTTACACATTGTGATGGAATGATAACGTGACAGTACTGTCTGTAATTCTACATTTAAAAGTTTAGCCAATGATAAACTGAGAATGTTTGTGGTTCTAGTAGTAATAATAACCTTTATATTTAATTGTGTACTCTAATAATCCAGAGAACAGCACAATACATAGAACCATTAAAAAAAATTTAAGTTACAAGAAATGAACAAGATGTGGAAAACTACACAAATGCCCCCAAACTGTCAGAAAATTTAAAATATCTGAGATTTTGCTTCTCCTCCAGTTCCCTGGGAGCGAATTCTATGCCCTCCCCAACCCACAGAGATGAGCCCACACCCTGCATGCATTCAAGTTTTAGTTGAAAATTAATTTTATCTTTTTCTGTAACTATATATTGCAGGGAATAAAAATAAGTTATCTATTAAATTCAAGTGCTATCAGTGCTGCCTGTGGTGCCGAAGAAACAAAGTGAAACTCACAGGGGAGAGAAGGAGTGTCACACCATACAGGACAGAGTAAGTATAACTTACATAGACAGTCACCACCCCATCTCTTTGTGTACGTGGCACCAGCCACTGCCAGAGAAATGAGGACCACTTCACTTATCTTGAACTCTGTTGAATACACAAACAAACTGGCAGGCAGAGCTATGCAGCAGGAAAACAACAAAGGTTGCTGGCACTGTGGAGAGATCCAACTCTTACCATGCTGTTGCTATGTGCCTGCTCTGAGTCTTCATCTAACTGGCTGTTCTTGTTGGGATAATGGGATTAGTGCTGTGGGGTGTGATAGCAGTGGTGGTGGGCCATTAAAAAACAATTATATGGAGACAGAGTAGTGAGTCTCTAGCGGTACGGGTATTGGAGCTGTGACCCAGCTGACAGTAAGATCCGACCAGATGGCAATGTGGAGGGCCAGTGACTTCTGCTTTAGTTTACCAGGAAAGTCGAGAGACTAGTAGACTTGAGAGAAGTGGGAGCAGCCTGGACATAGAGCAGGAAGGAGAGATGCAAGTAGGCTGTAGCCAGTTCAACTTGTCAGCTTATTGTTGAGGTGAGCTGAAGGTACTTAACACTGATGAATCACAGTCCTGAAGCTGGCACCGGTGATGTCTGAACCTTAGTGAACTGACAATCATTCTGTAGGTAAAAGACTACTTTAATCATTATTAGACAGACACTAACTGGCTACTGTTACAGCATGTATGTTTTCCATGTATTGTGGTGCTCGTCTGTACTGAATTTATTTTATATTCGCTGCCGAGTCCTGTTCCTTAATCTGGCTGGCGGTTTGTTTATTTGGTTTGGCTGAGGTACCATAACCAAGGGCAACAACTGAAAGTACCTTTTCAAAAGACACCAAATGTACCGCACTCTCCGATTGCTGGTTGGGGCGTTACTACTAGGGTTTGCTGACCTAAAACCGAAATGCCTAAAACAAAAAAATAATACATTCACAGAGCCAATGTATTGAAATAACAAGCAAACATCCTGCAGATAGAAACATAGAAACATAGGCGTTGGCGGCAGATAGGGACCGCTAGGCCCATCTAGTCTGCCCATTTCCCTACAGGATGAGCCATGAATCCTAGTTAACCAACAGCCTATATCTTCCTGCCCCCACAAGAATTGCCTTATGTCTGTCCCATGCATTCTTGAATTCTCCCACAGTTTTAGACCCCACAACTTCCTCAGGAAGGCTGTTCCATGCATCTGTAACCCCTAGATGGCGCTATCCCAGGGGCTACTACCCCTGCCTGATTTGCCACTAACAGGTTGAGGGGCCTGGATCCAATGGCGGGTGCCTCCACCCAGAGGTCAGGGTTTGCAATAGTTAAACTAACTTGGTCACAGCCCTCTGGGACACTGCAACCCCTTTCTTCCCACTTGTGGCCCACACAATATATCAGAATTACCTTCACAGTATACACTTACCCCCAGGACTGGTTCCGCACTGGGACCTCCTGTGAAATAAGATACAGTGCAACAATCACAGTACAGTACTTTAACATAGACAAATACCTCAGGCAGTATAACTTTGCTGAAACAAGCAGCTCTGATTTATTTAGGGGATATAACAAGGACAGGGGAAATCAGGTTAATTAGCTTATCACTCTACTCATCTACCTATGGCTCTGTGCACAGGCCTATCCCTATCAGTTACTGTCCCTGGGTACCCAAGCCCTAGTGGCTAGTCCAAACCGTGGCAGCTGGTAGGGCCCTTTCACACAGAGAAAAGGAAAATTAAACAGTCAGCAGTACAGTAATTCCATTTGGATTTAATGTGGCAATTCAACAGGGAGCGACCCTGAATTAGTACTCACGACCTCCAAACAAGATAGGGTCCTTCAATGTCAGCAGGGCTACTCTTGAGCTCCAAGAGACTCCTCACACATTTATATGGTAAACAGTCACAGGCAAAAGTCACTTAATGGCAGCAGGATTCACTTGAGGTACACAAACCTCTTCACACATTTATATGGTAAAAGAAAGCACTATACCAGGCAGGCTGCATCTGTATCCCGATCGCAATTACTGCACAATACCGGGAGAACACACAGCAGATTCAGTTCCTGACAGACCGAGTGCAATTTTCAGCAATTCCTCCAGTCTTCTACAGGGTGAGCCTGGTTTCTACTCTTCAGATATCCTTTGATTCTCTTCACAGGACGGATTCAGTCCTAACAAGCTGCAGACCGAACTCTGGACCTTACACATGTTTTTGACTAAAACTGTGCACTGAAGGAGCACAGGGTTCCTTTCCCTTCACTGCCAGAGCTAAACTGAAACTCCAACAGACAAAACCGGGCACTTCCTTTGAGTTCCTCCCAGTTCTTGACTGGATTGGCTGTCACTCACAATAGACTGCTGCTGTTGGTCCAAAAGGCGCCAAGTCTAAACTACATCTCCCAGAGTCACTGCCCATACAATCGCCTTGTGGCTGACTCAGATTATGAGTCCAAGTTCTGATTCGTCCAAGGCACCATTTTAGAGCTAGCTTACCCCACACTGATTGGTCCAGTTCAGCAGTTCAAAACCAGAATGGGGAACTAGGCAGACACAGTTCTGACTGCAAAGAAAGCAGGTTAGACAAACTGTAATTTCATTATTACTCTAACTGATTTCTGGTAAACAGTTACATCTTTCAGATAGGTTCCTTTGCACTCCTAGTGACTGCAAAAATGGAGTGAATTGGCAGTAGCTCGAGTGGTACTCAAACAGAGAAGCACACAGTTCCCCATACAAACTAATTATGTCTGCAAGCAGACAGCTCTTAAAGAGACAGTACCAGAGGCTCTAAAAACACTCACTGATAAATGGCTTAAATGCCAAACACCATTCAGGCTTGGAGCATTCAAGCAAGCTCCTGGAAGTCTTTTGGGAACCCCCATTTGCAGGGGTTACACATCCACTACCCTCTCTGTGAAATAATACTTCCTCACATTGCCCCTGAACCGCCCTCCTTCTATCTTTAAATTGTGTCCCCTTGTTCTTGCAAGTCTCTTTTTCTGAAAGATGCTACCCTCTTGGACTTTGTTGATTCCCTTGAGTACTTGAAAGTTTCTATCATGTCCCCCTCCCTTCTTTCCTCAAGGGTATACATATTAAGCTCCTTTAGTCTCTCCTCATACGGCTTCTCTTGCAGACCCTGCACCATTTTAGTTGCCCTCCTCTGGACTGCCTCTATCCTGTCTATGTCCTTGCGGAGATGGGGTCTCCAGAACTGGACACAGTATTCAGATGGGGTCTCACCAACTGTCTGTACAGAGGGATAACAACTTCCTGTTTTCTGCTGCTGATGCCTCTCCTATACATCCCAGTGTACCCCGTCCCTCCCTACTGCCTTCTCACATTGCTTGCTAACCTTAAGGTCATCTGATATGATTACCCCAGGTCCCTTTCCTGTTTTGTTGTTGTTACTACCTCCCCACCCATTGTGTATTCTTCTCCTGGGTTCTTGTTTCCCAGGTGCATTACTTGCACTTTTTGCATTGAATCCTAGCTGCCATGCGTCTGACCATTCCTCCAACCTTGCCAAGTCCCTTTCATCCTTTCCACTCTCCTTGTGTTTCAACCCTGTTGCAGATCTTTGTGTCATCTGCAAAAGGCATACCTTTCCTTCAGTCCCTCTGCAATGTCACTGATGAAGACATTAAAAGGACTGAACCCAATACTGAACCCTCGGGTACCCCACTGGTAACCGCCCTTTCTTCAGAGTGGACTCCATTTACAATTACCTTCTGTGTCCTGTTGTCCAGCCAATGTTTTTCCAGGCTACCACCCTGGGACCCACTCCCAGGCTGGTTAATTTGACTAATAATCTTTTGTGTGGGACTGTGTCAAATGCCTTGCTAAAGTCTAGGTAGGCCATGTCCACAGCCCCTCCCTGGTCTACTACTTTGGTCACCCAGTCAAAGAAATCTATTAGATTCGTCTGACATGACCTTCCCACTGTGAACCCATGCTGCCTTGGATCCTGTGCTCCACTGACCTCTAGGTACTCAACTATTCTTTCCTTCAGAAGTGACTCCATCACTTTCCCTACCACAGAGGTCAGACTGACAGGTCTGTAGTTTCTTGCCTCTGTCTTGGTCCCACTTTTGTGAAGGGAATCACATCTGCCTTCCTCCAGTCCTCGGGCACCACACCATCCTCCCATGATTTATTAAAGAGTAGCCAGTGGTTTCACTAGTTCCTTCCTTAATTCTTTTAGAATTTGGGGTGAATTCCATCAGGACCCATTGCTTTGTCCACCTTCAGTTTTAGGAGTTCTTGTAGAACCCTTTCTTCTGTGAAAGGACTGGGATCGACCCCCTATCAAGAGTGCTTCTGTTAATTGGATTAGGCACTTCCCCTCCTCTTTTGTGAATACTGAGCAGAAATATTCGTTCAGTATTCCTGCTTTTCACTGTCCCCTCTGCCCACCCACGTTCATTCTATTCAGCCTCACTATCCCTCCCTTTGTCTTTCTCACTCGCTGATGTACCTATAAAGGTTTTATCCCCTTCTTAATTGAGTTGGCTATCTTTTCCTCAGTTTGGGCCTTTGCTCTTCTGACTTCCCTCCTGCTTCTTTCTGCCTTAACTGGTACATCTCTCTGTCCTGCTCCTTCTGTGTTTCCTTATACTTCCGGAATGCTATCTTTTCTTCCTGACTTTCACAGCCACCTCTCTTGAGAACCATAGTGGCTTTTTCTTTTGTTTTGATTTGTTTATTTGCTTCACACAAAGGCTTGTTGCCTCTGTGATGGCAGTTTTGATAATTCCCCATTGTTGCTCCACACCTCCTTTTAGCCTGTTTGCTAGTGCTTTCTGAGGCACTCTCCATCTTGCCAAAGTCAGCCCTCCTAAAGTCCAGTACCCTCACTTTTGTATGGCTTGACTCTGTAGCTGAGTTTAACGTGAACCACACTGTTTGATGGTCACTTGTCCCCAGATGGCAACCACTTCTAGATCTGAGATCCTCTCACTGTCCCCGTTTGAGAATCACGAGGTCTAAGATTGCTCCCTCATGAGTGGGTTCGAAACTAGCTGTCTAATGCCTGCCACCTGTGGGGCGTCACGAATGGCCCTGCTCTTGGATGTGGCTGCAGCAAATGTGCTCCAGTTAACATCTGGCATATTCAGGTCTCCCATCAACAGTATCAGATAAGAATATGTTTAAGATTTAATTCCACAGTAAGTTCAACACAAATGCAAGCAGTGGGGTTGTGAACCTTGCGTACCCTGGTTAGTAAGTGCAAGAGCACCTGGGTGTGGTTCCACTCTTACATGTGAGTGAACAATATGCTCTAAAAGTGGGTGATGTCAGCCAGGCTGATCAGGACACCGAACAGCTGTTTGCTGGGAGGTGTCCTGCAGATCAAAAGAAAAAGCCGCCTTTGATTGGTTCAGCTTTTTCTTTTGAAGTAGACAAAGTTTCCGCCCATCAAGGCAAAACAGCGTCATAATCAGCCTGGCTGATGATTGGTGTGCACTGTCTCACCCTTGCAGACCACTCTGCATTGGACGAGACAGTGTCACACCCTTCAAATCCACTCTTATAGCAAGAAGTTTGTTGCATGTGCATGCACGGTGAACTTAAATGTCTTGCCCTTTGTTACTGCCTTGACTATTCTCTCTTCAGTTTGCACCTTTGCACTACTTACTGCTCTCCTGCTTCCTCTGTTTCCCTAACATGCCTCCATATCCTCCACCTCTACTTCTTCATTGGTCTTCTAAATGCTGCCCTTTTAGCTTTTACCTTTTCTGCCTCTTCTTTTGAGAACCATAGTGGTCTCTTTTCCCTCTTTGTTTTGCTCCCTTGCTTGACGAGACATCTGTTGCTTTCTATGGCCTTTTAGTTTTCCCCACTGTTCCTCCACTCCACTCCACTCCATCCAGCTCCCCCAACACCAGGTCATCCCAGAGGTATTCACCCATCTTTTAAAATTCTGTTCTCCCATTAGCACCACACTGGACCTTGGGATTCCAAAAGCCTTGTGGCACCTTATACATCACTATTTAACCATCAGGATTTCAGGGACATTATAGAGCAACCGATCCCCCAAATTGTAGAAGACCAAGTTGCTTTGGACCCTTCATCTGAGTTGCTGTGGGACACACACGTGAAGTGGTCATCCATGGTCATCACTTAGTCTGCATGCTTAAAAAAGCAGAGGTAGGCCTGTCTGGCTTGGTTCCACCATGTCATGGTGAAAACATTTTTGCCAACATCGATTATGGTGCCGGCAAAATGCTGCCTGGCATTACAGTGCTAGGCATTTTCTAGCAGGAGGTACAGTGCCAAAGAGCCCTCCTGGGAAACAGTTGTTTTCAGGGGCTTGCCTCACACACACACACACACACATATGGACTTTAAATAACTAACTCCGGGGCATGACCATGGGGCAAAACTGACACTGACAGCGGGCAACCAGAAATCACGATAACCCCCTCAGTGTCGGCAATCAGGAGTCACTCAAATTGCAGTGACAAATTTATGTCGCCCTCCTAATGGGACTGTCTGGCTTCTATTCTTAAACACACAGCAGACAAGTAATTACTACACCAGCAGGGGACGCAAATGCTCAGGTGGACATCCTTATGCTTCAACATGAAGCACAAGAAATATATACATATAAGACTGAACAGGCTCTTAGATACCTTTGACAGAGGTATTATGATGGGGTCCCTAGGGCCATCTGTTTTCTAGCCCTTCGTCTGCATTGACAGGTAGTTTTCATTACAGTAACTTCAATCAGACACCTGATGATGGTTAGTCTTCTTTGAAGAGACCCAAATTTGCAGGCTTGTAGCTTCTTTTACCACCAGCTATATACAGAGGATATTACTGCCAACCTGGAGAAGATCTCTGCATTCCTCAGCCCTCTTGGACTTCCAAAAATTAATTCAGGGACAGTGCAAAGAGCTCCTTTGGCCTCTGACTCAGGAAGAAATGACTTGCTATCTAAAAACAGGAATGGTCCAGCTCCAGACAGCTTCCACTTGAGTTTTAAGGCCCTTAGGGATGTCCAGTTCCTACATTTCCACCATTTAATAAGCTCTATCTGGTCTGGGAGGCTCTACGGGCTCTATGCCACCATTTCAGCAATCCCAAAACCGTGACAAGATAACACCCACTGCACCTCCTGCCATCTTATCTTAATATTGAAAGTTGACTATCAGATCTTTGAGCGTGCTTAGTTAGGAGGCTGGAACATCTCCTGTCATTTATCATCCACCATACCAGATGTGCTTGTCCGGCAAACAAACCCAGGACAGTATCAAATGAACATTGCATATATATATATATATATAGCACCATCTTCTTAAAAACTGAGTGCCTTCTTTGCTTCTCAGTTTGGACACAAGGAAGGCATTTGACAGGGAATCCTGGGATACCTTCTTCTGATGGTCAAGAAATTTGGCTCCCCAAATCACTGAAATTCTGTCCTGTATATACTCACCCCATGACCCGAGTTAAAATAAATGGCATTCTTTCCCCTCATTGTGCTTTTTGGGAGGTATGAGGCAGGGTGCACCCTCTTGCCCCTCCTGTTTGCATTACACTTAGAACCACTGGCAGAAGCAATCTGCTTAGACCTACAGATCCACATGTATCCTGATGATACAATCTTGTTCACTCGGCCAGTCTCCATCTGATGTGGTAGCCAGACTTTAGTTCGACTTCAGCAAGGTGCAGCACTGGCTTGCCTCCCATCAACTCTTTCTAAATACCAAGAAAAGAGTCTCCATGACCTTTGGCACTAGGCAGAGACTTGCTAGGCTCCCGTTTTGCCCACTTTCCACACCCTGGATGGGGCATAGTTTGAGACACCTCCTCATTTAGATACCTTGGGGTATGGCTGGACCAACACCTCAGCTTCTATGGTCACATCAATGCCATCCTGAAAAACTGCACCCCAAGCTCAGTGCCTTATACAGAAACTGTAATTGTGAGCCGCCCAGTGGCTGAGGGTTGAGGCGCTGGACACCACACCTCATTCCACGCCAGTGACCCAGGTTTGGAAATGAGCCCGGCTGCTGGGGGTCAGCAGGGAGGAAGGAGATTGAGTGTCTGAAGGACTGCTCTTTCCTCCCCAGGGAGGGTTGGGAGATGACCGCTCGAGGCGACCTTTGGCAGAGGCTGGAGATTGCCAACAGAAGTGTCATGGTGTATGCAAGGTGGGGTGAAACCATGGCAGTATGCTGCCTTGGCAGCCAGGCTCCACAGGGGCATAAACTAGAAAAAACTCCCTCTGCTGATAGGCGATGGTGCCTCCTTCCGTGGTCCACACTCCTGAAGTCATGCCCGGCCCCTTCACTCTCCCTTCCCTCTCCAGCCCGGTGACTCAATACTTAAAGATAGGAGCACCCTGGGTGGGGCGACCATTCCCAGAGAGGCAAACCGAGGATGCCCAGTGCTGGAGAGATAGTGAGGGGCTAACCAGGTCCATGTAGGAGGTAGAGATGGCGGACCGGACCTCGCCGGAGGGAGTTCATGTGTAGGGAAGAAAATAGAGTTTGAAAAAAAGAAACTGTAATTGCATCCCCAGGTGTGAGATTGTCCAAAGATGATCCTCCCATCTTTGACTACTGTGATGTAATATACAGTGCCACTCCCAAATCCACCCTATCCAGATTGGACCCGTTTTTCAATTCTTTCTGCCACTTTGCCCTTGACTCTCCTGTATGTACTCACCACTGTGATCTCTATCCTCCCTATAATTCCCTTCACTTGCTAAGGCACCTCTCCCACTGTGCCAAACTCTTCTCTAAATACTGGCTTGATCTCTACCTCCTTATCTATCCTCCTCCCTCTCCACCCCTCCTCCTCCTGCTCACTCTTTAAGGTCCACTGACTCGCACACCTTTGTGGTTCCTTGTTGTTCTACTTTGGCAGACCAGTCTGCTTTCATACACCACTTCGCTAAAATCTGGAATGCCCTTCCTTCTCAAATTAAGTCACTCATCCTCCTTTTACTCCCTCTCCACTGCCCTCAGTAACTTCTCTCCTCAAACTGTACTTGTTTTCCACAATCTTAATGCAACCTGTCTCTCTCTCTCTCTCTAGCACCCCTTCTCCTAACTGGGTCTGAAATGTAGTTATGCAATAGTACTTATGTATATAAGTCTAGTACTTTAATTGTCTAAATTTTCGTTTATGCAATACTCACTGTTGTATATTGTATTCTGCATCTCTGTTATGGTAGTTAATCTCGTGTACTGTATACTGTATTACCTGATTCCACGATGTATTGTCTATTATGTTATTTTGTATTATACTCCCTGTATCCTCTTCCCCAGGGTCACACCGGAGATGAGCAACTTGTTGTTCAATGTGCTTTCCTGGTGAAACATTTCAATAAATAAATAAAACTAGATAGGGGAGCAGGTAGGGCAGCAGCTGCATAACTGTCCCTTTTGTGGATGACATCCTGATTTATCTCACCCACCTAGAACAGTCACTACAACCTCTATGGGGCTTATTTTCCACATATGGTACGTTATCAGGATATCGGCTGAACCTTACAAAATGGACATCCTTCAATTCCAGTTTACTCCCACACCATTTACAGACAGCCTTTCCTTTGTCCTGAGGAAATTCCTTAGTAAAATATCTAGGGACCCATCTATCCTCAGTCTTGACAAACCTTCTCGCTGCTAAATATGCACCTTCCACCCATTCTTTAATGCAAGAGTTGGATCAACCAAACCACCTCCTGCTCTCTTTAATACAAAAAGTGGAGTCTGTATGCATGGTAGCACTACTTACACTACTTTATTTGTTCCAAATAGTTCCACTGGCCCCTCCGTCTATGGCAGTTTCTGCCTGGCAGAAAGCTATATCAAGATACCTTGGGGGTGGGGGTCTCATCCCAGAATTAGGTACTTTATCCTCCAGCTCCTGAAGGCTCAGGATGTTGAACACTCCTTAAATCTTACTTTGAAGTGGTGCAATTGCTCATAGTATTCTACTGGATGATGGATTCCAATAAGGCTCAGTGGTAATCACTGGAACTTTATTCCAAAGACCTGCTTCACTTCACTTCACTTCACTTGCAACCTCTTTGCTCCCTCTCGGTCCCTAGTATGAGTCCTTACAGACAATCTGTTTACTCCAACCGCATTGATGGTGTGGCATCACATATCCAAACTAACGCTGGATCTGCATTCTTTAATTCTATATCACATACCATGTCCTTCACTTCGCAGCAATAAACCACACCTTTCAGCAGTGGGAAAGACAGGGTCTTAGATTATTTTTCCAGTTTCTGAATGGAAACACTATTTGTCCCTTCTGACCTGATGCAACACTATCATCTCTGGACACAGGACAGGTTCTTATATTTCGAAAACATGCATGCCTCTCCCAAGGGATAGGAGCTTACCAGGGTGCCAGCCAGTATCTCTTTCTTTCACTCCTTCACCAAAAACTCCAACCCATCCCTCTGTTCAGCTTTACAGTAAGTAGAAAATACAACAGTAGAATATATGAGGACAGTGTGGGAAAAGGGCTTGTGGATTCCAATACCCCAGGAACAACGGGAATTGATCCTTCACATTCCATTTATGATAACTTTTTCCCCACTGTGGCAGTAGTTTGTGTGTAAAAAAAACATCTCCTGGTACTTTGTACTCCCCAGATCTTGGCAAAATTCCAAGGCCTTCATAGGGCTAACTGTTGGAGATAATGGGAGTGCTTCAGCCTCACATGCAATAATATCTTGGGCATGTGCAAATATCCAACCATTTTGGACCCTGTTACAACAGGATTTACAGAACCTTTTTAGTACTAATCTTACTCTCTCTTCATAAACTGCCCTTTTCATGTTCTTCCAAGGGGGCATTATATGTAAAAGAGGGATAATGGCGATGGTAGGTCAGGAAGATCAGGGTCCAGTAGAGATCCTCTGGGCCATGTTACCAAGAGGACAGGGGAGGCAATACATATGGAGGTGGTGTATAGACTGCCAAATCAGGAGGAGGAGCTTGATAAAGAGTTGATTAAGACAATACAAAGGATGGCAAGGAAGGGGTATACCATTGCCACAGTGATGGGAAAACAGCAAAGACCATCACAGCAACAGAATCGGCTGTTTGCTGTGATGGTCCGCTGATTTCAGACGCGCTGCTGTCTCTGGGAGTTCACCTCTCCCGAACCAACTCTGACTCAGAGTTTGTAATCTATAGTGCAGGATGCAGGGGAAAAGTCCCTGCAAAATCATAACTTTTACAGTGACGGCAGAATGCCAATTGTCGCATTGTGCCATTGCTGTAATGATGGTTGGCAAATTTGCTGTTACTGCGGCAACATGGAACCCAAGGAAGGGGAAACTCTGTTGGTGAGAATTTAAATCTTCCTGATGTGAGATGGGAGATCCCAACAGCAGCATCAAAAGGAGCAGGGGATGCAGGAGTCCATGCAGGAGGCATTCCCTCAGCAACTTGTCAGGGGGACCAACTAGAGGAGAAGTCATATTGGACTTAATAATGACTAATAGGGACAGTATAGAAGAAGTCATGGTGGGTGAAAATCTAGGAGATAGCAACCACAGAAGTGTCAGATTTAGTATTAGGATGGGGATGGAAGCAAGTCATACTACCACCAAGGTAATGGACTTCTAGAGGGCAGAACATTTAAGACAGTAATAGGAATTTTCAAGAGGGAGATGGAAGGGAAGGAGAATGTAGAGGACATTGAGGAACTGTGGGAGGCACTAAAAGGGGAATCTTGAGGGCAATGGAGCAGTGCATAAGGAAGGTGGGCAAGAAAACGTGGAAGAAGGCGCTTTGGTTCATCAAAGAGGTGGCAGGTGTTATAAGGAAAAAGAAAGATTTCAGGGTATACAAAGCTACTCAAGGAAGTGAGGAAAGGGACATATACAGGGAAAAAGCTTTGGGTGGCCAGGCAAATAGTCAGGAGAGCAAAGTCAGATACAGGGAGAAAATAGCGAGGAGGCCAAGAGGGGAAGACAAAAGTTTTTAGGTACATTAGCGAGAGAAGAAAATGCAGACAGGGTGTACAAAACTAAAAGGAGAGGGGGATCTCTGATCAAGAAGAATGAAGATAAAGCAGACATGTTAAACAGATACTTTAGATCAGTCTTCATGATCGAGGAGGAGGAAAGGACCAGTCCTGAGAGAGAGGGAGAATGGAGGGCAGCGAGAGTAGACACAAGTCCTTTCACGGAAGGTAGGATACTGGAAGAACTAGGTAAATTAAGGGTGGACAAGGCAATAGGTCCTGATGCACTACATTCCAGAGTGCTCAAGGAGATGAAGGAGGAGCTTGTGTCACCACTTGCAAAGCTGTTTAATTTATCCTTGGACAAGGGAAAGTCCCAGGGATTGGAAAAAGCAGACATAGTGCCATAGCACAAGAGCGGAGGGAGGAGGAGAATCCAGAAAACTATCATCTGGTCAGTCTTACTTCCGTGGTGGGTAAACTGATGGAGGCATTCATAAAGGAAAGGTTAGTACACTATCTGGAGGAGGGAGGGCTCTTGGACAACAGCCAGCATGGGTTTACAGGAGGAAGATCATGCCAAACGAACCTGATCGAATTCTTTGACGAGTAACGGAAGTATGTTATCAGGAAGGGGTGGTGGATGTGGCCTATCTGGACTTCAGTAAGACATTCGCCACCATTCCTCACAGGAGGCTGGTGAACAAGCTGGGCAGTTTAGGGGTATGGGAGTGTAATACATATTGTGTTACATGAGTTCGAGGAAGGATGAGGTTACCTGGCACAAGAGACCTAGGTTTGGCTACTCTGCACAGGGCACCCAAGTAAATCCAACTACAGGAAGCAATAACTGTAATGTCCAGAACCAGCATTGGGATTTTTCAGTGTGGCTTTATTTATTAACTAACTGAACATAAACAAAGCACTGCACGGTCCCCAAAGGCTATGTAACTGTATGTGCAGATTGGACTTTAAAACACAGCGGTCTATTTGAAGAATGAACACAATACTACAGTTGTCTGGCTTTGGACCTGCCAGGCACTCAGCCTGGACTTTGCATGCGCATTGGATACATAGCCCAACTGGCTGCTCCCCTGCCGCCACTCGACTGATGGTCCACTTGGCGAATGAACCAAAACTTTACTTGGAAAGACATCCCATCAAACAAGGAGACTCCCAAACTGTGGCTCCCCACACCACTGAAGTCTGCGACTCTAGAGATTTGTTTCGTACTTCTAATCGAAACTCCCATCAAACAAGGAGACTCCCATCCAACAAGGAGTAATTTTCCCATCCTGTGGCTCCCCACACCACTTAGAGTCTGCGACTTCTAGAGAGATTTTCAAGTTACGACCCATGTCTGGGTACCCACCCCATCACTGGCCAAGCGCATGGAGACAAGTAGCAAAAACACAGAAGAAATCCGTGAGAGGTGGACCTGGTTACTAAAGATGAGGGTTTTTCCCACCTCCAGCTCCCACAGCCCATACCCGGCCATTTCTCTGGACACACAGAAAACTTTAGACTTTAAATGTAGATTGAGCGGTGGATGACCTCAAGCACCCCCTCTACAGTGAACTTTAAATCCATTAACACTTTAAACAGCTGACTGCTCTATTTGTTTGTCCTAGTTGACATAGTCCTCCCAAATAGCAGTCCACATTTACTTGAAATCAACTGAAGAAAACAAGATGTTTGCCCTTCCAATAGAGCCAAACACTCACCCTTTCGTTGCAGGTGCTCCACAGGCAATACTGTAACCTTTGCTGTTACAAATGAACAGACTGAATTTAAAACAGGCAGCTTTCTTCCCAGGGTGGGAGAAGGGATTACCCTGGAACCCACAGAGAACTTTTCCTACCCCCAGAGGGGGGCACTGAGACCAGGGAGCGGTCTCCACCACTTTAAAAGGTGAACCTCAAGAAAACCTCCTTCTGTGGAGGCAAACAGGCAACTCACTGATTTCCTCACTGTTTGTAAGGACAGACTGAAGACTGACTTTGAAATTCCCAAAGTTCTAAACTTCACTCTCTGAGCTGGAGATTCCAAATGTGGCTCATGCAGCTGAGACAGTTCTAAAGTGATGTCATCTCTCAGTTCTCAGCTGTGACTGAGGACAGAGTGAGACAGTGTGAAACCCATTTAACTGGAGTTTCACAAGCTGCCTTCCCTGCCTACCACTAGGTCTTACTGGGATTCCTAGTAAACCCTGGTAACAAAGGGGTTACACTCGCTTGATCAGGAAATGACTGTCCCCAGTCATTATGCGACCCGGTCTTAGGCCATCCCACCCTATGTGCTACCTGCGGAGGGGGTGATCAGCCCTCCTACCATGTGCGAGCACAGGTAGGCAACACTAAGGGCCCAGAGGCCTATAGCTGACATGTCAGCCTCTACTCTATCCACTTACTATGGACACCTTAGTGGCTCTGGTAGAACCGTCCAGAGCATAGCCCTGATAGATCAGCACTGCAATCCCTCGGCCGCTCAGGATCACAGCCTGTCTATCCTCCCTAACCTCTAGAGGAGAACCTATCTGCCTCTAACATAATATTCCCAAATAAAACAAAACCCGGGACCTCCCGACCTTGGGCAACCTGCAACTACAACCATTAGCAATAATAACACAGTACATATAAATTCTACACATAAGCACTAGGAGGAACTCCGATGTGCTCCTCCTCCTCTCCTTGTCTTCTCTTCTGTCTTCCAGGCACACTCTGTAAGAAAAGACAAAAACAAAAAAAACACATCTAATCTGCATGTACAGTCTAGCTAAACAACAACAATGACAACAACAACCCTTACTATACAGAAAAAGTACTAAACAATCCCAAAAAGAAAAATATTTTTTTAGAAAAAGGTGAAAAAAGCAGTATTTACATTAAAGTACAATGACATTGGTAACAATACACCTTTGGGGGATGGAGTCCTAAATGTCCCAACTAGTGACTACAAGGCCGAAGGCCAGTCCATTAAAGAGTCTGTCCTGGGCGGGCCCGTGAAGCATAGTTCTTTAAGGGAGAGTCTTTGTGGACAGTTTACACCTGCTTGAAGTCTGTAGTGTAGGTGTGTATTGCAATGTCATAAAGATAGAATAAAAAGATTTTTCGGATTTACCAGCCTCTTGAAGTATTCAGATTTCACAAACCTGGTCCTTCCAAGACTCTCCTGGCAGCATTTCTTCTGATACAGCTGGGCGGACATCTTCAGGAACCCACAGGGTGCATATCTGGAAACAGCTGGGCTGATGCCATAGCTGGAGAAGGAACCTTAGAACAGGAACAAAAGAAAAACAGCTGGTCGGCGTCATCCGATTACCAGGCGATGAACAGGAAACAGCTGGGCTGGTGTCCTCGGGATCTGAAGTCATCTGGTGGTGCGGTGGATGGTTGCTTAACAGGACAGAACACTGTGGACTGAAGAATATGGGGCACCTGATTCCTTGTTTGTTCATATTGGCAGTTCAATAAGGGTACTTCACAGTATAGATGTGGCAGTATTGACTACCACTGCTCGGCTCTCCATTTTGTAGGCACGGCTTAATTACTGGGAGGTCCTTGCACTGAGGCCAATAGTAGAGAGGGTCAGGGGCTTGAATTATTACTCCGTCTGGATGCACATAATTCACACAGTGGGAGACTTCACGTCCTCTCTCCGTCCACTATTCTCACTCTGTCCATAAACAGTGTCCTGCCTCTCTTCCACTGTGTATACTTTTAGTGGAACAGTCTATTCTTTACATGCTGGTTAGCCCCAGGATGCACATGTTTCATTGCTTCATCCCAGATCCAGGATTTCCTGCGTTCTCAATCTCCTCCCAGACTCTCTGAGGAAAGGTAGGAACAGTCATACTAAAGATTTCATTAGCCTTTCTACGAACCAGTCTCTCCTCTTTACTTGCTTTGGTCAATCTGAGACCACTGGCCTGGCTTGGGGTGGTCAGTCCTGGTTCCGCCAGCTTCGCATCCTCAATGAAATTAAAATGGATCCCTGACTTCTTCTTCTTCTGGTGAAGCCTGGGCAGTGGCATCACCACCTTCTTGAACACATTCCTCCGAGGCAAGATCTTGAGGCTGTGTACCCATTCCTATCTCATAAGACCCATAGGTTCCCCTCATCTTCCTCTTCACTGAGGATCAGAGCCGAGAGTGAGCAGTAGTTCTCACCCCAAGACTATCCATTCATCACTGGGAGGCGGAGGTCGACACCTCTCCATTCAAAAAGCCTCCCGCATCTCATCTTCACCTTCGAGACTTGGGCTAGACCCCCACCCAGGGACTATTGATGCTTTATCTGAACTTGCTTTCTGAGATCCAGCATCCAGTGCTTCAATTTCAGCTTCAGTCTCTAATTCTGCACTCTCTAACTTTGTGCCACACTCCCCCAGGGACCTTCCTCCACAGGCTCCGCCTGATGCTGTGTGCTGCCAACTGCAGATTCTTGAAGTTGTGTCCATGTGGGAGCCAAACAATTTGAGGCGCTTTATACAAGCCATATTTTTGTAGACATTCAGCACAGTGAGGAATCATGAAGACATCCTTCCAGCACTCAAGCACATCTGGCATACACGCACTGGATAATTAGGAATTGCCACATCAAGAGGGAGTGCACTCCTATAGCACCAATTTTCAATATCTCTCAATCTATTTATTGTTGCTGTTACTGCAACCGGGCATGATCCGAGTAATGAGCTGGTCCTGAGGCCATAACTGCAGAAAACAAACAAAAGTTCACTGTAACTGAAAGTCTCACTTTAAATGAACACACTCTGTAGCTTTCATGGCTCACTCTGCTGCTGTGTTTGCTTTGCACCCACCCTGTAATGTTGGTGGCATACTCTGTGCATCAACATTCAGACTCTGGGTCAAGCTACTGCGCACCTGATTTACATCAGCTTACTAATAACTTTTACTCAAACTGGACAACTTGTTTGTTCTGCTGTTCACACATTTACAGGATTTTCCTTGGACTTTTCACATGCTGGCAACATTCATTTAATTACAGTCCCTTTAACTTCAGGTTTCAGCACAGGATTGCCTGCTTCTACTAGTGTTGTACTTATTTTACAACCCACCGTCTCTCTCTGGCTGCAAACTTTAAACTGAGGCTACTTTCATTGCTATGCACACATTTAATGGCTTTAAGACTTCCACTTGCCAGCAGGACATCACACAATCGCTACTTGCAAAGCGTACTATACAGCTGCACACACATTTTATATGGCATTACTGAAAATCACTGATTTGAGCAGTTTTAATTGTTTACTCACTGTTATTGTAGCAGATTGCTGTGATGGGGTAAAATGGCCTGCAGCCAGATTTTGAAGGCCTCAGAATGCAAACAGGCAGGCAGTCTCATGATCGTGGTATTAACCACACAATTCACTGATCCCACGATCGATTAAGCGGGTTGAGCCTGATTTTTTAACTAGAAAGTCACTTTTACTGTTTACAGTGCTTTGAACACTTTGAACGCTCCTCCACTGCCAGTACACGCACTACTCTCTGTCTCCCTCTCAATGCTGAAGCAGACTCTGAAGAGCTGGCTGAGGAGGGACTAATGGCAAACTGAACAACCACACAACGCCATGCAAATGAGCCTCTTCTTCCTCAGAGGGCTCCTCTCCTCACGCGATCGTCGAGCAGGCAAATTTAAACTGAAAAGATGCACTTTTTCAACTGACTCCACGGGAGCCCATTTCAACCATGTAACATTGCCATTAACTCTGCAGTCTCTAGTATTGCACACAAAGCATTTCAACATCCAGGGCATAATTTCTCTGTTGCTACCCATAGTTTTCTCACACTTTCCTTCACAGAACTTTATTTTAAAACTGACAAACACTGTAAACTATGTTGATGCAGGGCAAGGACACACACTTTGGCTTTACAGCTTCTTGGTAAACAGTTGGCATTTTAAACAGCAGCACAAGATTCACAGCACACAGCAACACAGTAGGAAATTGCTTCAACTTTTTGGACTACCGACTGCCAGATAGCCAAAATGCTAGCCTACTTCCCCAAGCACCTTCCTTCCCAAACAAATCCAAAGTGGTGCCTCCATTTTTGTAACACATATGTGTGTTACAACGAGTTCGGGAAGGATGAGGTTACCTGCACAAGAGACCTAGGTTTGGCTACTCTGCACAGGGCACCCAAGTAAATACAACTACAGGAAGCATAACTGTAGGTCCAGAACCAGCATTGGATTTTTCAGTGTGGCTTTATTTATTAACTAACTGAACATAAACAAAGCACTGCATGGTCCCCAAAGGGCTACGTAACTGTGTGTAGATTGGACTTTAAAACACAGCGGTCTATTTGAAGAATGACACAATACTACAGTTGTCTGGCTTTGGACCCACCAGGCACTCAGCCCAGACTTTGCATGCGCATTGGATACATAGCCCAACTGGCCCGGCTCCCCTGCCCGCCACTCGACTGATGGTCCACTTGAATGAACCAAAACTTTACTTGAAAAGACATCCCATCAAACAAGGAGATTCCCAAACTGTGGCTCCACACCACTTGAAGTTTGTGACTCCTAGAGAGATTTGTTTTCGTACTTCCAATCGAAACTCCCATCAAACAAGGAGACTCCCATCCAACAAGGAGTAATTTTCCCATCCTGTGGCTCCCCACACCACTTAGAGTCTGCGACTCCTAGAGAGATTTTCAAGTTACGACCCACGTCTGGGTACCCACCCCATCACTGGCCAGCGCATGAGGCAAGTAGCAAAAACACAGAAGAAATCTGTAGAGGTGGACCTGGTTACTAAAGATGGGGTTTTCCCACCTCCAGCTCCCACAGCCCATACCCGGCCATTTCTCTGGACACACAGAAAACTTTAGACTTTAAAATGTAGATTGAGCGGTGGATGACCTCAAGCACCCCTCTACAGTGAACTTTAAATCCATTTAAATCCATTAACACTTTAAACAGTTGACTGCTCTATTTGTTTGTCCTAGTTGACATAGTCCTCCCAAATAGCAGTCCACATTTACTTGAAAACCAACTGAAGAAAACAAGATGTTTGCCCTTCAATGGAGCCAAACACTCACTCATTCGTGCAGGTGCCCCAGGTGAAGTACTGTAACCTTTGCTGTTACAAATGAACAGACTGAATTTAAAACAGGCAACTTTCTTCCCAGGGTGGGAGAAGGGATTGCCCTGGAACCCACAGAGAACTTTTCCTACCCCCGGAGGGAGGGAGCACTGAGACCAGGGAGCGGTCTCCACCACTTTAAAAGGTGAACCTCAAGAAAACCTCCTTCTGTGTGGAGGCAAACAGGCAACTCACTGATTTCCTCACTGTTTGCTTAAGGACAAACTGAAGACTGACTTTGAAATTCCCAAAGTTCTAAACTTCACTCTCTGAGCTGGAGATTCCAAATGTGGCTCATGCAGCTGTGACAGTTCTAAAGTGATGTCATCTCTCAATTCTCAGCTGTGACTGAGGACAGAGTGAGACAGTGTGAAACCCATTTAACTGGAGTTTCACAAGCTGTCTTCTCCTGCCTACCACTAGGTCTTACTGGGATTCTAGTAACCCCGGTAACAAAGGGGTTACAGGAGGAATTAACAAATTGGGTGGAGAACTGGCTAAAGGCAGAACTCAAAGGGTGGTTGACAATGGGGCTCACCCAGGGAGGAAAAGTGACAGGTGGGGTGCCCTAGGATCAGTATTATAACCAATACTGCTTAACAGCTACATTGGGGATATCATGGAGGGTCTACATGGGAAGGTGTTTCTATTTGCAGATGACACAAAGATCTATAATAGGGTGGATACACCTGGGGGATGGAGAAAATGAGGAGGATCTAGGCAAGCTGCAGGAGTGGTTAGGGAGGTGGCAATTGCACTTTAATGCAAAAAGTGCAAGATAATCACATAGGGTGCAAACATCCAAAGGCAAGCTACATGCTGGGAGGAGAGGAACTTGAGCAACAAAGCAAGAAAGGGATGTTGGGATTATCATTTCCATAAACCTAAAGGTGGCAAATCAGTGCAATAAGGTGGTGGGAAAGGCAAATGGAATGCTGGCATGCATAGGAGAGGTATCACCAGTAGGAGGAGAGAGTTATCATGCTGCTGTACAGGTCCATGGTTAGGCCACACCTGGAGTATGGGGTATGGTTCTGGAGACCACACCTACAAGGGACAGAGATAGAGTGGGACAGGTCCAGAGGAAGGCTGCCAAAATGGTGCAGGGCTTGCACATGAAATCATATAAAGAATGGCTTGGGAGCTTGACCTGTACACACTGGAAACAAGGAGGAGAGGGGGACATGATAGAAACTTTAAAATATTTGAGGAGTAAACAGGGTGAGGAAGGGAGCATTTTCAAAGTGAGTGATAACACCACAACAGGTACAGCTTTAAAACTGAAGTAGCCAGTTTCAAAGGAAATATGAGAGGACAATATTTCACCGAGAGGGTAGTGGGTCCCTGGAATAAGATGCCTGAGTGGGTGGTAAGAGTGAACTTGGTGGGGAATTCAAGAGGGCATGGGATTACATATGAGAGGTAAGGGTATGAAAAAGAAGAAGGAGTAAGGACAGTATGGTAAAGGAGCCATGGGAGGGCAGACTAGATGGATTAATTTGTCCTTTTCTGCCGACAGATTTCTATGTTTTATGTTTTCAAAGAGGCTTCCAGAGCCCTAGCTTATAAATTGGTACGCCATATCAGCGGTGAAGAAGGCCATTACTAGCACATACCAACTGTACAACAATGGCAAGATATTCACCAAGCACAGGAAACTCCACACAGTGGGGACTGGATCAGCACTCACAGGTTTTTGATTTTTTGTTATCATGAAATATTTTATTGAAAGTTTTCAGAAAAAAGCAATAAGTACAGGTACATACCAGTTCATGAACTTCCATGTGATCAAAGTATATTACACATCTGACCTTATGCCGATACATCTTCCTTAGATATTGAATCATTAAAGCATTAAGTATGCAACCATTAGTGTTTCTATATATTAGCAACGTGGGTGTTACCGCGGGAGGGTAGGCATACATCAGTTATAAGTTCTGTATTTGTTAGCTGTATTCACAGAGAGGCTTAGGAAGTTGGAAACAGTTATGAGAGTTCACAGCTCTCAAATAAGTATTTTACTGAAAAGCATAAACTGCAAAATCTATATTAAAAGTATGATACAGCTCACCAAACATAAAGTTCAAGGGCTTCAGGTAGAGGCAGGGGAGCATGACTCTCTCATTGGACTCATCAAGTCAAAATTTCTTTTGGTTATTGAATCTTATATAGCATGTTAACAACAGCTTCACCACCATCACAAATGCTGAAAGCTTCAATACAATGAGAAAATGCCAAGCCAGAAAATAGCAGACTGAAGTGCTCTGCACATCACTCATGCCGGGCATTCCCTCTGATCCCCTTTCTTTAAAGAGTGCCCTGTGACACCTGGGTCTTCCTCCTTTGTGTAATAGCCAAGGAAAGAGTTCATATTTGGCTACAGAGTCAAGACTGGTATTGTGCCCTAATCCAGAGCTAGAGGGTCACACTGAATTCTCGTGGCAGAGGTGCAGTCGTCACCTTGGCGAGCATTCTAAAAGCATGAGGAGGTATCCCTGTCCCCCCATCATGGACTGCACTTAAGGTGGCCACTGTGAGCTCAGTGGGCCTGATCTGCAGGAGTGGGTTAGTGACAGATCTGGTGTGCAGCATTGGGATCTGAGAGATTTGGTTGCATACTGTTGCGATTCGAGATATTGGTGGCACAGGCATAACAGTTGGATTCAATCCCAGTGTATCAGATTGATAAACTGTAAACAGTCCACACACAATCAAGGCAGATATTAAAAAAAAAAAAAGAAATATATAATTTGGTTACAGTATAAAGTTCTCTACCTATTTTTTTTCTTGGGTGCAAGCTAGTGTAGCAGTAGTTAGGGAGGAAGATGACTTTCATCTACTGTGAATACACTGCAGACTACCTGAAGCAGTTGTGTCAGGAAAGAGGAGTCCAGTGTGAGGGCAAACCAAAAGCACCTTGTAGAGGCTCTTGTGACAGCTGAAGAGGCAAGCAACTGCCCAGGACCTCAAGTCACAGATGGAGACTACAAGGGACCAGACCTTGGGTCACAGGGGTGCCAAGGGATGTCACAGAGTCTGGTCCCAGAAAGGAGAACAGTGAGACCAGAGGAACCCAGAGCCAGGAGGGTTACCACAAAGCTGGTGCTAGGGGGATCAGGCTGCAGCTAGAATTGAGGAAATTGGAGCTGGAATTCGAGGATAGGAAGTTCCAGATGGAGTTGCAAGAGTGACAATGCCAAAGAGAGGCTGAGAGAGAGGAAAAGAGCATCACAGGGAATTCAAACTGAGAAGTCTGAAACTCAATGACCAGTGCCAGAAGAGGTAAGTGGCATGGGTGAACCTGGAACTCAGGACTGGGGTACAAGCTAAATTCTAAATTAATAGCTACATTTAAAGAAAGGGAGGATATGGATGCATTTTGAATTCATTTGAAAATGTCCATATCCAGGGAGTTCTGGAGCTTCAGCTATCCCTGCTGCTTACTGGGAAAGGGTGTGAGGCACTAGGCCAAACAGACACTCAGAACAGTAGTAATTATGAGAAACGTAAGCTGCATTGCTCAAAAAGTATGAATTAGCACCTGAAGCATACAGGGTTAAGTTTTGTAGTCTGGAGAAGCCCTGACATGAGCTATGAGGAACTCGCCACAAAGCAATGTCAGTTTTGAAACGTTATTGGGAGGAGTGGAAGCAAACTCTGCAGAGAAGATTGAGGAGGTTGTACTTCTGGAGCAATTCTTTTGGGCTTGTCCAGCTCAGCTAAAAACCTAGCTAGAGGACCAAGGCCCAAAACAGTGCAGCAGGCTGCAGAACACTTGAATCGCTATGTTAGGAAAAGGCCTGCTCTGAAAGGGAGTGGGGCAGGTGTGGCAGCGTAGAAGGGGAAAAGTGTGCCTTCAGGGCAGCTATAACCCTCACCACTGCCACAGAAAGGGGAAGCCCTGGTTACAAAAAAAAGGATTTATGGGATAAAAGAAATGATGATTGTTGGTTTTGCAAACATCCAGGGCACCTTGCTAGACAGTGTCCTAAAATGTGCAGAGTGAACAATGTGGTGCTCAAACAAAGTTGGGTGCACTGTGTATTCCTGAAAGCATGCCTATAAACTGTAAATGGGTGCACACCATGGGTTAAGGGACACAAGGTGTCCCTTACCTTAGTGAAAGGGATTTGGTTGAGCTTAAACAGCTTATACCTAATCAGTTTGTAACAGTAAGGGATTCACTGGGGAGGAAAAATTCTGCCACTTGCTAGCGTTCTCCTGGACTGGAGTGAAACATGAGAAAGGGTGCAAAAGTGGCCATGGCAGACAACCTCACCCTGGATGTGATTCTAGGGAACAATTTCCAGAAGGTGCTTGAAAGGGTTACTCTAGATCAGACAGCAAAGGCCGTTTGTAGTTCCCTGGACCCCATAGACGCCCCTTGTGGAAAACAGTGGAGGTAGGCTCCCAGCCTGTCTCTCCTGAAATGCAGAGTAGTGAAAGGGAGGCAGGACTTCCCACATAGCAGTTCACAAAACAGCTACAGAAGATTAGTCTGAGGAGGGAGGGCTAACCAGTGGTCAGAAGGTTAGGGATGGCAGTGATCCTGAATGCCCTGATGCTAGAGTTATGGACCTCAGTTTAGGAACTGAAGGAGACATGTCCCAGGCCTTGGGAAAATGTAAGAATTTGATGCTGCTCAGAGGACTGATCCTAGTTTGAGAGGCTGAGGGCTTGTGCAGAATCTGATGGGACACAGGGAGGTGATGTGAGCCATAGAGTATTTGGGACAATGGACTGTTATATATGCAGGACATAAGGATGGAGGGAGGGTGATGGGCAGGCAGCTTGTCGTTCCCCAGGGGTACCATGAGCGGTTTCTCAAGATCACTAATGATATCCTCATTGCTGGACTTCTGGGAATCATGCACACACGCAGAGATTGGCCCAGAATTTTTACTGGCCCAACTTCACCCAGCAAGTTAAGGAATATTGCAGGTCTTCTCACCGATGCCAACAAATGGGAAGGCAGGTAATAAAACCAAAGCCACCCTAATTCCCTTACATTGTTAAGGAGGCATTCCAGAGGTATGATATACCACCTAATTCCCTTGCACATTGTGGAGGATGCATTTCAGAGGGTAGGAATGGATATTGTGGGACCTTTGAGTACCTCAAGCTCCTCCAGAAAGAGGTTTATCCTGACGGTGGTAGATTATGCCACCCAATACCCAGAGGCGTCACCCTTTCCTTACTTAGGACAGACAAAGTGGCAGATACCTTACTAGGGATTGTCTCCCATGTTGGGTTTCTGCAGGAGGTGATCACTGATCGGGGGCACCTTCATGTCGGACCTGATGAAGTGTTTGTGGGAGAAGTGTGGGGTGGTGCAGAGATGCACAACACCTTATCACCTGCAACCCAATGGGTTTGTGGAAAGGTTTAATGGTACCCTAAAACTGATGCTCCAAGCATTTGCTGAATAGCATGGGAGGACTTGGAGAAATACCTTCCCACCTGTTCACATACAGGAGGTGCCCAAGAGTCAACAGGGTTCCCCTTCAAACTCTTATATGGATGTAGGTTACGTGGGCCCTAGACCTGATCCGGGAAGACTGGGAAGACAAGCACACCACCCAGGGAACTCCCATAGCGGAGTATGTCCTAAAGTTTAGGGAGAAGCTGATGGAGCTTATGGGAGCAGCCCAGAGCAACTTGTAGTCACCCAGCAGAAGTATAAGGTCTGGTATGCGTGCAGTGCCAGGCCTCGCTCATCAGTGTGGGTCAGGAAGTCATGGTCCTAATCCCAGTCTGGAAGGATAAGTTGCAGGCCAAGTGGGCGGACCATACAAGGAAGTTCGACATGTTAATGACATGAACTGTATTGTAGAACTGACTGACAGGAGACATACCCATAGAATGTACCATGTCAACATGATGAAGCCATATGCAAATGCAGCAGACATGGTATTTGTATTGTGTACTTCCGGGAGGAACAGACAAATGAAGAAGACCCCCACTGGACTTGCTGGAGGAAAGTAAGCAGGAGTCCTCTGTGGAGGCAATCAAACTGTCTCCCAGTTGACCCCAGAACAGACCCAGGAAATGAGGAGGTTTTAGTGGACTTTGCCCTTTGTTTATGACCAAGCCTGGACTAACCCCTTAGCGAAACACGATGCAGACATAGGGACACAAGCCCATATGGCGGGACAGCTTACGGGTGTCTGAGGCCATCCTAAAGGCATTAGAAGGAGGTGGAGGAAATGCTAGATTTAGGGTAATCCAGAAATCCCACAGCCCTGGGCCTCACCTGTAGTCCTTGTTCCCAAGCTGAATGGCTCTACTCGCTTTTGTGTGGGCTATCATGAACCCACGCAGCCCATACGCCTGATGCCCACCCAATGTGCCCTGGATGGACAAACTACTGGACAAGTTGGGAGGGTGACATACCTTACCCTTATGACAATTGGCTTGACAAAGGGTATTGGCAGGTTGAGTTACCTGCCAGAGCTAGGGGAGAGTGCCTTCATCACCCAATAGGATTATTTGAGTGCAAGGTAATGCCTTTTGAATAAAGAATGCCCTGCCTCCTTCCAAAGGTTGGTCAAGGAGGTGTTACATGGTACTGAAGAATACGTGTGGCGTATCTGGATGATATTGCCATCTTCAGTGCCAGTTGGAAGAACACCGGTCTCACCTTAAGGAAGTGTTGGGCAGGATATAGAGGAAGGGTTCACTGTTAAGGCTGAAAGTGCTAGATGGCCATGGCAGAGGTGGCATATCTAGGCCATGTAGTAGGGTGAGGGCATCTCCATCCCAATCAAGCCAAGAATGAGGTGACAGAGGCATGTCCCAGGCCTGAAACCCAAAAGGAAGTTTGAGCTTCCTAAGGACCGCTGGATATTTGAAAAAGTTTGTACCAAATTACAGTACCCTGGCAGCCCCACTGTCTGGACTGCTAAAGAAAACAATGCCCAAAAAGGTAAAATGGGAACCTGCCTGTGAATGAGCCATCATCTGACTAAAGGAGGCACTGTGCAGTGCCCTTGTGTTGGCCAGTCCAGACTACAGTAAGCCATTTGTAGTCCAGACAGATGCCTCATATGGGGATTGGAGCAATCCTCAGTCAGACCTCTAACCAAGGAAAGATCATCCAATAGTGTACCTTAGCAAAGGTTGCTTCTGTGGAGCAGGCGTATTCCACAGTTGAAAAGGAAAGCTTTGCACTGGTATGGGCCCTGAAGAAATTAGAGCTGTACCTCTATGAGAGGCACTTTGAGGTACACATGGATCATAGAAACATAGCAACATAGACTTTGATGGCAGTTAAGGACTGCTTGGCCCACCAAGTCTGCCCATTTCCATATCTATTGGATAAGCTGCAGATCCTAGTTAACCAACAGCCTACTTCTTCCTAACACCCACCAGAATTGCCTTATGTCTGTCCATGCATTCTTGAATTCCCCACTGTTTTTGACCCCACACCTCCTCAGGAAGGCCGTTTCATGTTTTCACCACCCCCTCTGTAAAAAATACTTCCTCACATTGCCCCTGAGCCACCCCCTGATCTTCAAATTGTGCCCCTTGTTCCTGCACATCTCTTTTCAGAAAGATGCTACCTCTTGGACTTTGTTGAGTCCCTTGAGGTACTTGAAAGTTTCTATCATGTCCCCCTTCTCCAGGAGAGTATACATATTAAGCCCTTAAGTCTCTCTTCATATGGTTTCTGGTGCAGCACCATTTAGTTGCCCTCCTCTGGATTGCTTCCATCCTGTCTATGTCCTTGCAGAGATGGGGTCTCCAGAACTGCACACAGTACTTCAGATGGGGTCTCACTAGCTGTCTGTACAGAGAGGATAACAACTTCCTGTTTTGTACTGGTGATACCTCTCCCTATCAATCAATCAATCAATCAAAATCTTTATTTATTCAGGTAACATCATTGAGCAAAGCTCATTTACAAGATGGACCTGAGTGGTCATACAAATGAGGATACAAGTATTATTACATAGACAAGAATAGCATAAACAGCAATACAATGACATGAAATGATTATATACAACAATTTACATATATACAAGGAACAGTAGAACCATTTAGCCTGTAAGAAAGGGGACAAAGGGTATAGCAGGCATAAAATATAAATTATAGGGT
Source organism: Neoceratodus forsteri (assembly GCA_016271365.2). Lineage (NCBI taxonomy): Eukaryota > Metazoa > Chordata > Ceratodontiformes > Ceratodontidae > Neoceratodus > Neoceratodus forsteri. The sequence goes on from CM057449.1 coordinate 793,977,374, forward strand.
CAAACTAGTTTTTATGAGAATATAATAAGTGATTCGAAGATAGAAATTTAATTAATATAATGGACGGAAAAAGGAAGGTGGGTCAGGTAGGGTAGGGGATTAGGCTTTATAAAAGCAATTGCAGAGCTCTGGAAAAAGGGCGGAGAACAATCTTTTGAAAGATGCCAGAGGTAGTAGGCTATCTAGCTTCATGGATTTTTGGAGAGTGTTCCATGCAACTGCTAAGGTATAGCTGAAAGCAGCCCTCCCAAACTGGGTGCAGGCATTGGGGACCTTTAATATGATGAGTTTACTGATCCTTAAGGTGTATGGCCTAGTTGTAATTTGGGTAAAGCAATCAATGATATAGGTAGGTAGTTTGCCTGTTAACGCTTTGAATATCCAAATAGCAGCATTCTATTTCTTCTGTGTTGTAATGATGTCCAGTTGACTGCCATATAAAGGAGCAATGATGGGTGCTGGAGGGAAGGTCAGTAATAAATCTTATGGACCTGTGATACAGGGTGTCCAGTTTATGTAAGAGATGACGTGAACAATGGCAGTAGAGAAAATCAGCATAATCAATGAGGGATAGGAATGAGGCCTGAATTAACCTTTTTGGAATCACTGTTTAGGTAATGTTTTATTCTAAAAATAGTCCAAGCCTCTGTCTTAGCTTATTAAGTAGCTCTTCAATATGGACAGAATAGTCAAGCCTGTTATCTATCCAGACTCCAAGGTATTTGAAGTTATCAAATTCCAGTTTCTCTCCAAGTAAGGTGGATAATTGTGAAGGGTGGTGGATGCTGGGGTAGTAGAGCAACTCTTTGTGGCAAAAGAACATAGATTTTGTTTTTTTGGCATTTAGAAGTAGTTTTTTGTCAAGTAGATTGTGCTGCAGAATGGAGAATTTGGATTGTAACAGTTCACAGGCTTTAGAAGGTGAGGGATTGCTGACATATAATACAGTATCATCAGCAAACAGATGAATGTTAGATTAGTGAGGTTGGCATCAATATTGTTTATATAAATGGCAAAGAGGATAGGGCCAAGAATAGAGCCTTGTGGTACACCCTTAGCAGTGGTTTTGAGGTGGATAGGTAATTTCATTTTTAACCAGTTGTGACCTATCTGAAAGGTAATCCTTAAACCAGTTGAGTGATAGGGAATCCAGGCCTAGTGAGTTAAGGAGGTGATTAATAAGTCATGATCCACTGTGTCAAAGGCTTTACCAAATCCAGGAACACAGCACAGGTACAATTTTTCTTATCCAAGGCAGTCTGCCAATCATTGGTTACCTTGGCTAAGGCAGTAATGGTGCTATGCTTTGATCTAAATCCAGATTGTGCAGAATTTAGAAGGTTGTTGTTATCCAGATAGTCCCTTAATTGAGAGTTTACTAATTTTTTGAGCATCTTGATAGTACTGGTAGGATGGAGATAGGCCTGTAATTGTTGAGATCCCTAGTATCACCAGATTTGAGTAATGGAACTACTTGAGCTGTTTTCCAAGTAGAGGAATGGATCCAGTAGTTAGGAAAGATTGAAGAGATGAGTGAGGGGGCAGATAAGACATGTGAAGCAATTTTCAGGAAATAGGGATCCAGGAGTCTGCACCTGCACTCTTAGTAGTGTCTAAATTAGAGAGGAGATCTTCCACTTCTTCACGGATATTGGGATGAAGGAAAAGTTCAAGTGGCCATTTGTCCCACAGCAGTTTGCAGGTTCAGGAAGATCTCAGGATATTTGCAGGTGATGAGTCAAATGCTAGGCCAGCTGTGGTGAAGTGAACATTGAAGGTATTTAAGATTTCTTGTTTACCTGTAATTTCTGTATCATTTAGTAGCAGTTTGGAGGTTAAGGCAGGAGTAGAATTTTTGGCCCAGAAGTCCTTTTATTGTACCCCAGAGTCTGGATGGGTTATTGTAGGAGGCATCCAATTCAGCTGTATAATAGGCAGTTTTGGCAGTTCTTATTTTTTTGTACATGAATTCCTTGCTTTTCTGAAATTTAGCCAATCTCTGGTGTCCTTTGTTTTTCTTGCCTTTTTCCACAGTTTGTCTCTGGTTCTCAAGACTGCTTTAAGCTCAGAGGTGAACCAAGGGCAGGATTTTACCTTAGTTCTGATACTGGTGATAGGTGCATGAATATTGAGAGCATTAGTGATAATATCCTTTAAAGTCTGGAGAGCTGTTTCAACAGAGGTTGTAAGATAGAAATCTTGCCAATATATTGTATTACTCAGGTCATGGAGGTAACCTGAGATATTGAAATTTTTTGACCTTTGAGGACAAATTCTGCAGGATTTGGTGGTTTGAGTGTGGATCTTATGCCAGCTATAGGGTAATGTCACTCATCACTCGGCAGTACTCCTGCATGTGAATATAAGTGAGGCTTGTTTACCAACATAATATCCAGGAGTGAGCTGTTGCTGGAATTCTTAGGTTGATCCTAGTTGGGTCTTTAATTAGCTGTGTGAATCCATAGGTGTCACAAAGGTTATCAAAGGTGCAGATACATTAGACAGCCAGTTTAAATTCAAATCACCAAGGATGATGGTATCTTCTAGGCCTAGGTTGAGAATTGACCCTAGGTGAGAAAGCAGTTTAAGGCCTGCAGAGGGGGCTATAGCATCCAATCAGTTTAAATGAAGACAATTAGGAAGGGATATTTTGATTGATAAACATTCAAATTCATTTGGCTCGGATGAGTTGATGAGGCAGGTTGCAGAGATGGTGTCCTTAATGTATATGGCCACCCACCACCCCTGGAAGGGCGATCTGCTCTGAAGAGCTGATAATTGGGAAGGTTTACAACACTGCCTTTTGTTGTAGGCCTGAGCCAAGATTCAGAGATGACCAGGAAATCTGAAGAGTATGTGCCACCCAAGCCTGTATTAAGATGAACTTTTTAGGAGGGCAAGCATTGAAGTGTATGAAGCTTAGGCCTTTATGGAAGTCAGATCAGCAGGGAAGATAAACTTACAATGGGGCCAGGATTAATCTCAATAGTGCCAATGCAGAAAAGGAGGTAGAAGATTAATTTGAGTAGGGCACCAAGGGATAGGGATAGAGAGTGATCAGAGTGTTTCCTCTAGTCCTAGATGCCCACTGTGTAGTGGGAGATGGCCCTGTTATATAGGTGTGACTTTTATCATAACATAGGAGTCTGATGGACAGGCATAGTGGGTTATTATAAAGCCAGGATACATGTAAGGGGCTAGGGGAGTGCTGGATTGTTAGAGAGGCTTTATGTGGGATACCCTATACATCCCAGTATCCCCAGTCCTCCTTACTGCCTTCTTACATTGCACATAACCCCTGGTGTGGCTGACACAGATGGGGAAAACAAATGGTCATCTCTTGAGTGGAGTATTTCTTGCAGGGCTATGATATGACCATTACCCACATGGCTGGATTAGCCAGTGCCAACGCAGATGGGCTATCTCACCAGTTAGAGCAGTGAACATAATTTATGAAAATCATACCATGCCTAGGGTGGATTCCCACAAATCCAGTCTAGGAGGGGGTGTTGTGAGATGCCTGACTGCTAGTCCTTATTTGTAGATATAATTCTGTGCATATATCTATATATTTTTATGTAATTCTGTGTATATGTACAGGCCAAAATACATGCCAATGTCAGCACAAAGGCACATAAGGAAAAGACTAGATTTTATTTTTTAAAGCAAGGCTTGACCTTCTTTTGACCTGAATGCAGCTGTTTGCTCAGGAACTGAAATTGCATTCCATTTTTTTAACAGGAATATGCCAAAATCCATGTGTATGTCATAAAACCATGCACTGAGGAGAGGAATGCTTTAATCTAGGGAAGCTGTTATAATATGCTACATTTTATGAGGTAACAGGAGTGGAACACACTTTCTTGAGAACCTGTGTGAATTTTATCTTACGGGTGCCAATGGTCTACAGGGGACTTCAAAGGGGTTAACTCTGAAATGTCTTATCCATGCTAATTATAGGTCTCAGAATCTGATTTTAACATTCTTGGAATTTTTGGAAACAGCACAATAGTGCCATCTCCTGGCCAAATGGAGTAGTTGCTGTGAGCTGGAAAGTGATGACACTGCAAGATTTCAGACAGGTATAAATAGCCCAGCTCAGGGTACTTGGAACACATTCACATTTTGCTTGGACTCTTGATCACAAGAGAACAGCTGCCAGGCCAGAGACTGCCTAAGAACCAAAGGCTGCTACAGAAAGACTGAAATATTTTTGCAAACCAGCGATTCTCTGGACTTTGAAATCTTCATACCTAAGGTAGAGACTTAGCTAACAAGTTTTAGTGCGTTTTTTTCCTGTATTTATATTTCCCATTTGTTTCTGCATACTGTAACCCAAATTAATATTCTCTTTTAGCTGTAACTGTATTTAAGTATTTTAGTAAGAACTTTGCTTTTCTAAAGAAAGTCTCGCCTGGGTGAGAGTTCTTATATTGTAGGCATGACTGTAGAAGGTTAATTAATAAACCATGACAACTGTTATTTGCTTAGAGGGCCACCATAAGCAACCAAATTGAGAAAAGGGTCTGTAAGGGACATCTGTAAGGATAGGGAGCATACCAAAGTCTCAGGGATGAGTCTTCAGGGGTTCTGAACTAGGCTGTTGCATGTCCTGTGTGGAGAAGGCCAAATCAGGCTTACACTGCTACCCCAAAGGCAGTGTGATGCCTGGTCTTCCTCTTTTGTAATAACCAAAGAAATGGTTCATATCTGGCCACAAGACTCAAGACTGGTACTGTGCCCTTATCCAGAGCTAGAGGGACACCCTGGATCCTCATGGCAGAGGTGCAGTTGTGACCTCAGTGAGCATTCTAAAAGCACAAGGAGGATATCTCTGTCCCCTCCCATAATGGATTGCATTTAAGGGTGGGCACTGTAAGGTCAGTGGGCCTGACTCCCAGGAGTGGGTTAGTAACATGCCCTTCTAAAGTTGCGGCACAGAGGGTCACCCCGCTACTGATTGCCCTCTCTCACCTTGTCAAATATGGTTTACACTTCTACAGCATCTGGCAGTGGAACCACTGGTTAACTTGCCTCTGTGTTGGGGTCTACCATCCCAGGACAGGGGTTCCTGGTCCACCGGACCTAATGTCTTTCCACCCGCATGATTGGCTCCTGAGGATATAGCCATTGCACATATTGGGGTTTCTACTAGGTGGCTAATGTCTTGCTGGCAGTTAGGAAGCCTTCTACACTAGACATACTTTTTTATAATTATGAAATCTTTATTATATTCTTCATAAAAAATGCAAACATACCAAATCATGTAATAATGACACTTACATAGAAAATGAAAATAAAAACATATAGTTATGTTCATTTTATAAGCATCAATCACAATTTGAGAGATCTTGAAGGTGTCCAACTCCTTCCTCCCATCCCTCCCCGCCCACTATAACTAGGATTGCAAATAGTTTATCACTTCCAAACAGACTCTTAAAAACTTTGAGACTATACAAATAATGAAAGAAAGTTATAAATTCTATCTGAAAGCTTTGTAGTCTCAAAATACAAGTTGTAAAGAATTAATATAAAATCAAAAATCTAAAAAAATCAAATCAAAATTTATTTATAAAGCACTTTTCAAGGAATCAAAGCACTGATATAAAACAAAGATAAAACATCAACAATAATAAATAAAACATAAGAACAATAAAATAACCATAAAATAAACTAACCAAATGCCAGTGAAAATAGGTGACTTTTCAGGGATCTCTTAAAAGATTCCACGGACAGGCACTCTATAACTGTCTGCCTGAAATAAACAAAGATCTAGGTGCAGGAACTTTTTAAAGATTAAGGACCATGTTGTATAATTTGCCCCATTTAGCTATCTATCCTTCTAGATTGTATTTCATGCTTGCTATAAATTTTCATTTCTTAGATCAGATAAAATGTAATTTCTCCATTCCATCCATGAGGGGTCCGATGGTCCTTCCATGTTTTATAATTACCCTTTAGTCACTAGGATGCTCATAGCCATATGATATTTTGCTGCTGTAGAGGTAATGTGACTTAGATCTCCTATTACACAAATCTGAAAAGTGAAATAATTGGTCAACTCCAATTGTTTAGCTATTTTTGTTTTAACTGTGGACCAAAGGGATGTAGCCAGTATACACTCCCATAGTATGTGAGAACGAGAGCCTCACCCACTCCACATCTGAAACAGTTTTTAGAAGGTAGGATGCCAAATTTATACAATTTGATAGAGGTGTATTATGCGTTATGCAATATTCTGAATTGTATTAAAGTTTATCATTTGCTATATATTTATGTAAATCCTTCCAGATTTTGACCAATCTAGGTTTAGGTGTTGTTGCTAGTCAGACCAATGTTTTGATACTGTAGGTTTTGATAAAGTTATTGTTGAAAAAGGCATTTATAAAGTTTTGAAATAGGATGAGATTGCTTTAGTATTTTTAGTATATTATCCAGCAACAGCCCATGCTCTTTGGAACACGGTAGGCTACCTAAATGAGATGAAAGGCTTAGTTTAATAATAATAAAGTCTGTATGAAAAACCCACCAGTTCCTAACTTTGATTGTATCTATGTACAAGTCATTAAATATCCATTATTTAAAAATATTTTACCATCGTCCTACTAGTTTTTGAAACCATCCCTTATTTAGAGGTTTATTAGCAATTAGAAAAGCACCATTTTGCAATAATGGTTGATTTATATCTTTGAAAATGAAATCTGTAGGTAATTGCAAAATTGGTCAAAAACCCTATATGAGGTACCCATTACTGATTTTTGAGCTTTGTTGGTAATGTTTTAAATGTCATATAATAAATTGAGTTAAAATATATACCTTGTTCTAGGAACATCCCTCTCTCTCAATATCTAACCAGATAGGGTGATGCGTATTTAATTTACTATTTAGGCACCATCTAAAAAATGTGTTAATATGGCTAGTCAAATAGTATAAGATACATTCAGGTAGCTTAAAGCCATCTTGTTGTTTGGTGTAAGTTTTCAAAGGCTACTCTTGAGGATTTTAAGCCATATGAATCCTCCTATCATTGATCGTATGATTTTAAACCATGACATTGGTAACAGTATATTCAAAGAGTTTAAAGGATAGAAAATCTTGGTAAGGATATTCATTTTATTATATTAATATGTCCTTACATTGTCAATGGTAATTTTGACCATCTGCCTAGATCTTGTTTAATAGATAATAGCAAACTATCATAATACACTAGGCATACATATTCACCGAAATGAAAGAGTTTCACTATTTGTTGTACTTCCTACTCTAAGGAAACCTTTTACATGTCCTGTTTATACTGTACTTGCCTACCTCCTGTCTGTATCAGACTCCATTCTGCAGTACTGCTCTGTTAAGGCACACTTGGCTGCTATATTGGCCTTCCATGCACCTACTGATGGGTGCACAGTGGCACAACTTGAAGTGTTCCAAACTCCTTGAAGGGTATTTTGCACATGCATCCCTGACTCATAAATTGGTTCTGCCATGGACCTTAATTTTATACTTGAGAAGTTGATCTTGTCCCTTTTGGGCCCACTGCACCATGTGAACTTCATTTCTTGGAAAGCACCTTTCTGGTTGTTATTACCTCAGCCTGAAGGATTTCTGAACTTCAGGGTCTCATGAGTGTACATCCCAACCTTATTTTCTACAAGAGTAGAGTGACAGTGCATACAAATCCTCATTTTTATCTTAGGTGGTTTCTAATTTCACTGTGAAATATGGGGTAATACTCTTGCTGGTGTGTTTTGTGCATCAAATAAAGCACTTTTGCATCGTCAACGGTGAAAACTGTACTTTTGTTTTTCCTGTGTGTTACAACCACTTAGTACAGCAGCACCTGAATGAACCTGGTAGCATGAGATTTTTGCACTCGTTTCACATTGAATCAGACCATCAACCTACCAGTGTATTATCCTGATTGTACTAACAAAGGGTGAGGAATTACTCCATACCCTTGATGTACACAGAACATTAAGTGCTTCTATCAGGAATGCATGAAGGTCTGCAGGAAGTCATCTCAGCTGTTTGTGTCATTCACCCTGGAGAGAGAGTGTACTAGTTACGGAGCAGTGCCTGTCCAAATGGCTGGCTAACTGTATTACATTCTGTTACAGGAAGTGTGGTAAGAAACTTCCTGGTGATGTTCGAGGCTGCTCTACTCAAGGTATGGATACCTCTAATGTTTGTTACCAGGGGCATCCATTGCTGATGTTTGCATTGTTGCCACATGGAGCACTGTCCACACTTTTACAAAACATTAGTCTGGACATTATCTCATGCTGAAGTGCTGGCTTTGATCTTGATATCCTGCAAGACCTTCTGTCCTGATTGCTTATAAGACTTTGCCAGCCTCCCTGGCTTTTTTGTATTGCTTGGAAATCATTCCAAGAGTATCACCCAATGGAGGAGATATCCTTGATGAAGACAGAACAGTTACCTCACCGGTAACAGTAGATCTTCAAGAGAATCTCCTCCTTTGAGCCACAGTGCACCCATTCTCCCCTTCTCCCCTTGTGAGGTAACAGTTGGCAGGCTGTCCTGCTGTCTTTGTGAAAGGGATGGCTGTTTGTGCTTTTGATGTCTTCTGTCACCAGTTCCAGCTTCACCTTGTCTGCCTGGTTCTGGTGTAGTCTCCTGGTTCCTCTTGGCACAGGGCCCTCCAACCTTATCTCCAGCAAGAACTAGGAGTGAGGGAGTCACCCACATTTTATAGACATTGATATATCATCGTGGTGGCCCCTGCTAGGCAAAAGTTTCCTGATGGTCCTGATGCCAATGGCTTACAATTTCAAAGGTGTGACTCAATGGAGGAGATTCTCTCAAAGATAAATTGTTACTGGAAGCTAAATGTTCTTTCATTGTCCTCTGATGAGGATATGGATGGAGACAAGGTGACACCTCCATACAGGGTCTGTACTAAGGAGAAAACTTGTACTGTGTTCTCTCAGACTCCCTATGCCAGCCTTTAAGGCATTGACCCCACGCTTGGTGTTGATCTGAAATTAATGTCTCCAAGGGGCCTAGTATGGAGGCATCCTCTCAAAAAAGTGTCAAGGCCCTTCTAAAAGAGGGTTGAGACTCCTGCTGTCAAAGGCCTCTGCCTGGGTAGTGAAACTGCATAGAAGGCTTTGCCCAAAGGGAGGGGCCTTAGCAGAGTCACCTGTAGGGTATCCTTCTATATCCCAGGAATGATCAGATCAGTGTCCTTGGGAGGAAGAACCCCAGGTGAGGAAACCAGAGCCATACAGGTCCTATGGGGTACCCTGATCATCACTGGTGACAAGCCACCTTGGGCAGACTAGATGGATCAAGTGGTCCCCATCTGCTGACACCATTCTTATGTTCTTCTTATATTCTTATGTCTTCCTGCAGTTCTGGAGATAAAACCTTACCCCATATCATTGCCTGACTCTGAGCCAGTGTCACTCTGGTGTTGAGCTAAAGTCTGGTGATTTCCTTGAGATAGAAACTTCCCCATCACCGTGGTTGACACTGCCCTCAACACAGTGCTCTGTGTTGACATTGATGTTGAGCTCAGTACTGTCACCTATTTTGGTGTTCCAGATGTAACACCTGGGTTCCCTGGGGTTATTTGAACCCTCAGAATAGTGTAGGTAGATATGGGCAGCACACAAAAAGGTAAAATCCTTGTAGGTTCATTTAAGCTAATTTGCATATAGAACTCTTGAAGCAGCATAATCCCCGGCTATGAGGCGGTTCTGACTCATAAGTCAGTAGACAGTCAGGGTGGTAGAGTATAGTAAGAGTTTGGAGTTGAACAGGTTGGTGCCCTGCTGGCCAGCAGCCCAGCTTTCAGAGGAGACACACACCCCTTAGTGTTTCAGCAATCAGTCTGTGTGCGGAAAGTGGTGGAGACTGTCTGTTTCAAGGCCCCAGGGGTAATTCATCACAAGGCTGTGATCATCTGGAGTCAGTCTCAGCTTATTTTATTTTATTTAAATTTTGTGACGGGTAGGCCCACTGAAACCAAAACAGTCCCTTTTTCAGGAGTGATCCAGAATTAATTATATACTGTGGAGGGTTGTGTGATAACAGATGGGCCAGACACCGAATTTCAAGTTTAACAAACAATCTCTGTGTGATGTTTATTCAAAATACAGGAAATAACCTTGAGCAATGGCATATCCCTTCTTCAGTACATCAGTTTGCAACAACAGACTATGTATGTCCTTCTCTGCACTTAGCCAGCACTGCACTGACACCGATCTCTGATCTAACTCAGCAGTTGAGATTCAACCTCCACACCTATGTGGGCCTTGGTTGCTTGGGTGGTGGGGCTCAAAAGAAAACAACAAGCTAAAGGAAAAGAACCTCAATGAAGAACACTGAAACATGGGTTACCCCAAAGGGCATTGCCAATAAGCTAAGTTTCAAAGAAACACAACATCACACATACTTCCATATTGCAATGCATTATGGGATATATACAACTCACCATGATGTTTCAGATTTGTTCAGTTTACAGCAATTTACAAGCATTTTAAATAGCACAACCAACTTAATTTTATCATACAGTCCCCTAGTAACTTTTTACCTTAATAAAACACCTAGTGCCATGGTATTTTCAACATTTACAGGTTTTATACACAGAAGGTATATACATTTAAAGGATTTTATGACACAGTGCTATTGCATTCTAAATCCAACAATGGGAACACAGCCTGTTGTTTTATATCAGCTTGAGGTCACAACAATAACCTCCATGTATGAGGATCTGAGAGGGAAAAGAAAATTAAAGAGAACACCATAGCATAGTTAAGAAAGGAAGGGGTGCCCATAGATGGCCAACCTTATGGACTAGAAATTGTAAAGAATAGATAATGCTAAGAAACAGAAGAACTGTTGCAACAGATTTAAGAAAAGGTCGGTCCTCAAGAATGGCAGGAGCTCCCTGTCACACATACATCTATAAACATAACAAAATACATACGTCATTTCACAATTAACAGTCAATACAGACATAATGACCCAGTCAAGGATACAGTAGCAGGTTAGTTACAATCAACAGAGAAGAAGTACTATTATACATGAGACAGTCACAGTCAGATTGATGCCCCAGTGAGGTTAGATCAGCAGTAGGGAGTAAGCTGACTCTCAGTGATAGCAGGTGCAAAGGCTCAGTTCCAACAGGTGGGCTTTAAGACCCTTCTTGAAGCCCCCAAGGGAGGTACATTCCTGGGGACTGCTAGGGAGACCATTCCAGATGGGAGGATGAAGGCAGCATAGGACCAGAGTGCAAGGAAGTCCTTACATTGGGGACTTGGAGAAGCTGCAGCCAGAGGATCTTAGTGTTCTCCCATTCTTTTGGGAGCTAATGTTTAATTAGGTGGGGTGGCACCATTTTGCTGGAGCTTAAAAGCAAGGCACAGTGAGGGATATGAAATCTGCCCTCAAGAGAAGGCCACCTAGAGACAATAGTACCTTGCAGTGATGTTCCCATGGTGGTGCCCTCCCAGAAGCACTCTACCCTGTGATACAGTGTTTTTAGCCTTTGCATTTCAGAGCCTTACAGAACATAGTAAAGGGTCCCATATAGCAATGTTGGAAGGAGTGTACCAGTAGAAACCCTGAGTTTGGATTCATGAGTGAGGAAAGGGCTCAGGCAATATAATAGACCTAACTTTTGTTGAGTTTCTGGTCAGATGGTTGATGTGGCCCTTAAAGGACAGTCTTAGTTTAAATATATACCTAGATATTCGATACAATCGATCACTTCAATTTTGAGCCATTGGAAAGAGCTGGGGACAATAAATGTGAACGGGTTGGGCCCAGGCTTTCAGGGCCAAATAGCATGGCTTTGGTCTTTTACTATTTAGAACTCATTTATTAGTAAGAAACCAATTCTCAAGTAGACCAAGGTCTTGACCAAGAAGGTTGTTTAGTTGGACAGTGCCTCAGGAGGCCCTATAAAGCACGGCATCATCTGCATATGTCAACTTGGCCCTCCACAATGTTGAGGCAAATCATTAATAAATAGGAAAACAGCAGTGGTCCCAGCATCGAACCATGTAGGACACCATATTGTGATAGGGTATTTGTCAGACTTAGCTCTATGCCATCTGACAATCTGTGATCTGCCATTGAATAGACAGACAATCAAGACCAAGAGATGTTAATTTAGTGATAAGTTGTTGATGATTCACCAAGTCAAATGCCTTGGTGAGGTCTATAAAGACTGCACCAGTTGGAAGGCCATCATCATCATCATGAGGAGGCAGTATAGTGCAGTGGTTTAAGGCTCTAAACTGCAAAGCTGAAGACCTGGGTTTGAATCCCACAGTCCCTACTTGCATACTGTGAGACCCTGAGCAAGTCACTTAACTTCCTTGTGCTTCCAGGTTGCACCTGGAATCAAGCTTTGGCTTAGTGTGCCTCTCCTGGTTAAACAATTTCCACTTTCCATTTCCTATCTAGAGCTGAGAAGATATCCCCAGTAGGGATAATCAGGGCTGTGTTGGTACCATGACTTTTCTAAAACCATGTTGTCATTCAGTTAGTAAATTTTTCCGTTCAACATACTCCTTGTCCTGCTGGCATATAATCCTCTCTAACACTTTAATTAGAGTGCAGAGGATAGCTATTTGTCTGTAATTCTCAACAAGCTCAATATCTCAACCTTTAGGGATGGGGTGGCCAAGGCAACTTTCCACACAGTGGGGTCTTTGCCTTCAAGCAGCGATCTGTTTGAGCCAAGTGATTAGAGAGTCAATGACATGGGCTGCAATTTGAGGAGCCTGGGCGGCAGCTTGTCAAACCCAGCATAGCCAGAGAATTTGATTTTTCTTAGTAATTTCAGGACCTCAGATTTAGCTGCAAGTTTGAAATGAAAATTAAGGTAAGGGGTTTGCTCTTGTAAATGATCCTGGGGGAGGGGACCCAGAGGGATTATTTTCCAATTTGTCCAGGTCAGTGAGGAACGCATTTAGTGCATTAGCAGCATCTTCCCAGGTGGTATAGTGGACACCATTTGCTACTATGTTACTTTTTTCATGTGTGGTGTTCCCTTTGGGAGAGAGTTAATTTGGGACCAACATTTTTAGGGTCTGAAAGGTTTTTAGTTTGTAGGTTCTGGAGGTATTGTCTTTTAGCTGATTTTAGTTCCTTTTACACTTGTTTCTCAATTGTCTATATTCCACCCAATCCTTAGTTAGATTTGTAGATCTGAATTTTCCTAGGTTTGTCTCTCACCCTAGTTTGTTTTTATGGCTCTGGACAGCCACCTTGAGTGTTGTCCCTTGACTCTGATTTGTTTTAGGGGGCATGCTTATTGCGGCTGAGAGGAAGTTATTGATGAAGAAATCAAGGGCTGAGTCCAGTTTGGGGCTAGCTTGATCTGAGTCCAATCCACCACTGCTAGGGTTTCAAGAAAGGAGCAGGTGTCAAAATTAGAAAAATCCTGAGCCCAAAAATTCTGGGTGGAGGGTTGGGATGCCGAATATAGGGGCATGGTCACTTATGGAGTCTCAAACATCCCAGTCAGTTTGAAACTACTGGGATTTGAAGCGAGAATCCAGTCTAATGTGGTGTGGTTTCTTGACTTAATGTTCAATCTAGTGGGTCCTTGGATCAATTGAGTCAAGTTGGCCTCTAGCAAGCTGGATTTTAAATCACTAATGGTGTGCTGACTCCAGTGGAGGTTAAAGTCACCAAGGATTATTTTCTCTCACTGAGGTAGCCATGGGATCAGAGGCAGAAGGTTCTTTAAGGCATCTTTTGCAGTCTTGAGTAGGTTGTAGATGCAGCCTATTAACAGAGGCTTAGTCCCACCAAGCAGTATTTTGATGAACATCGCTCACCACCTGATTGGTATGGCTTGTTGCCACCAGGGAAGCATTTAGGAGTTTTTACATAGATGATAACTCCACCACCCTTCCTACCACATCTACCATGTCTAAAGGACTTAAACCTCTGAAGCTCAACCTCATGCATTAGGATACTAAGCTTGAGCTAGGTTTCGAAATGGCAATTATGTCAGGGGACTGCATATTTACCCATTTCTCAAGTTTATGCATTTTAGGTCTGAGGCTCTTAATATTCATGTGGACTAGTTTTAGACCTTTGCATTAACCAGACAGCCATAGAAGGTGACACAGTTGGAACATCAGAACATGGAGGGCAAAGGTTAGATTTAATATGCCTGGCGAGTGACAACTTAATGGTCAGCAGAAATTTCAGGAGTGACCGGGGGAGGAAGATCTGATGTTTGTAGACTTAGATATTACATAACTATAAGCAGTCCCCCCTTTTCTAAGCCATATATGGTGATAAGAGTAGGGTTAAGGTTGGCTTGGGGTAGATACATGAGAAATGGGCATCAGAGAGTGTGTAGGCTGCCCCATGTCCTGCATGAGAGTGAGCAGCAATTGGTTTGTGCCCAGGATTACAAGTATGTAAGCACAAGCCAGCACCATACCCAGTGCCATATTAAAGTTTAAAGATGAGTCAACTAAGAGGAGGAAGTTCAGATTAACCCCTGAGATATACGTGGTAACAGGTTAGGGAAAGCTTGGGGTAGAAAAATGTCGTGGAGAGAGTATCTAGAGGAAACTATTGAAAAGCATGAGGTACAGTAGGATAATATGGGTGGTTAGAGGTCATCACCACTAAAACAAGAGGTCGCAGCATCCTCCGCTCTGAGTCAAAGCACCCCGAACCTGAGCAAGAGTTATGCAAAAGAATGTCAGAAGAATACCTGTGTAAAGGAGAAGGAAACAGTGACCTTTAAGGGTAGCTGGATACAATTTGCAATGGGAAACTGGACACTATGAATTTTTAACTATAAATCCTGCACAAATTCTTAGTGTAAGTACACTGCACCACTAAAGGAAGCTGTGGAATGCAGACAGCAGTGAGTAAGAAAACAAGTCTACACTAGTGTGCTTGTGGAAAGATGCCAGGTTCAAATCTGCTGTTTACTGCTCCCAAGACAGAGTGTCTCAGCTGGAAGTGGTGGGTGACTGTACCTGCTAGTCTAAGCAGTGGTGTTTTGGAGCTCCCAAGGCAGCAGGTGTGTGTTGGAGGGAGTTCTGACCTGCTAGTCTAAACGGTGGTGTTTTAGAGCTCCCAAGGTAGCAGGTGTATGTTGGACGGGGTCCCTGACAAACTGTTTGGGGCAACTCCCTCACCATGACGCTTCCTAAGTGCTACCCAGATTAGACTCTATGTGTGTTTACATCAAAGCTCTAACCTGTTTGAAATGTAAACTACTTGGGATTCCTGTCAATTGAGTTCAACATTTCAGAAAGCCCTATATCATTGGGGCTGGAGTGTAATTACTGCTGTGATTTTCCAAGTGTCACTGTGGATGGGTCCCATGGAAGAGACCCTGCACTTTGAATGAAATGTGAATTTAATTGGGAATGTACAAATGCTTTGAGGGTATAACTCTGCCTAGTACAAAGTTCATTTGCTGTTCAATTGTGGGTTCTGGTGCCTTGCACAGACCACAACAATGTTCAAAGTATGGTTCACTGCTGCCCAGTACAAATGTATATTTTGAATTGTCTTCAGTGGCCAGCAGCCTAAAGAGTCTGTAATTGTTGTAAATTCAGAGCAAGTCTGGATTTGGCTGAAATTGAGCTGATCACTCAAACCATGTTACAGAGGGACCAATCTGCTTACAAGTTTTGGGGTGGTAACATAGTTCATCCTGGGTGGTAACTTAGTTCACCCAGTTGGTCTGTGCTTGCTAAATAGTGTTTGTGAACTGCCCATAAATATGCACTAATGCAGGTCTGAGGATCGACTGATGCCTCATTTTCCTGTAGGTTCCTAAACCAATGGATGGAAATTCGAAAGGAAATGTGTTTTCTGTGAAAAGTTCTGTACCTGCAAAAGAGTTGTGTTCTCTGTGACATGTGCCTGCAGAAGGGTGTTCTGTGCATTGTGTGTTCTGTACCTTGCAAATGCCTAGGGCAGCACATTTTCTGACTGACCCCTTGTCAGGAATAAAGTCATGCAGTACAATCCAATTCCTGTTTGTGGACATTCCATCACTGTGACCTGCGTGCAATTTTGGGGCCCCTCAGACTTAGTTGATCGCACCACAGCCCAGTACTTCTTCACCTGACTTGGATAAATCAAAATGTTTATTTTGTACCCCTTCCTCTGACTAATGTAGATGTCTGAGCTAGGTTTGCCTTAATGCCAGGGGCAACACCTTTGTTGTTTATGGTTGTTGCCTTGCAAGTAAAAGGAGGAGGTGGGTTACACAGATGACACTGGAGTCAGGAAAGTGTCTGAATATACATGTCTGTCAGCACCACAGTTGAAGCCAGACCCAGGATCGACACCATTACCATCCTCTGACACAGTTACAATGTTCAGAGCTGTCTACCTCTTGGATGTTACTAGTGACACCATGGTAGGGGACAGGCTTCAATCTGGTTCAAGCACTGACAACAACCTCAGTGGCAGTCCCTCTCCTGACAATGCGAACAGTGTCAGGGGAGACCTGGCACCATCTCATTACCACCTGTCCCATCACCACAAATGAAAACATCAGCATGGGTAACACCAGAGGATGGTTGTGACAGGGTGGAATAGGACCCTATCCCAGTTGTTATGGAAAGAGTTTGAATGCAAGGATATGTTTTATTCTTTTCTTTTCTGTCTCTCTCTGTCTGGTTGCGCAACCAAATTTCCTGTGAGACCTAGGATTGATCACCCTGAAAGTCTCGCATTCTTTATTTTATTTTATTTATTTTATTTTATTGAAATCACAGACTATAGCTTTTGAGCTACAACCTCATTTACTGAAGGTTCCACATCAGTAAAAATGTGAATGTACAATAGTAAAACACAGAGTTTCAATGAACATTAAACAAATGTCAATAGTAATATGACTGACAGAGTACATGGGATAGGGTTTGTGCCTTAACATATAGGCAGAGTCAGAGCTGCAGCAGTAATTAGCATGAAAGATGGGGAGGAGGAGGCAGGGAAGTTCAAGAGTAAAAGGGAGGGGGAATTAGGAGGTGTTTAGCCCGGGACCACTGGCTAGGGTACCTTTGGTCAGGAAGGGGTGGGGGTCAAAGGACAGGAGGTTAGGAAATAGGTAGGGGTGAGGACCCTGGAGAATGGGTGGGACTGGGGCTGAGGGTGGAGGGAAAGAGGTTGGTGGAGGAGGGTAGGAGGGAAAGAAGCAGATTGGGTGATTGCATAAATGCGCATTGGTGGGGTAGTGAGAATTTTTACCAGGTGGGTTGATCCAGGTAGGGCAGGCACATTGCCCTTGGCTGGACAGGTGGGATCTAAGTGCAGATTTGAACAAGCCAATTTGCTAATAGTGACTAGTTCAGGTGGAGTGTGGTAAGCCATAGTGGGGTCCAGTAGTCAAAGGATTGCTGACCTTGGGTGCTACAACAGTAGGGGATTTTGATTGAGATCTTATTGGCTGTCCTTGTAGTCCTTGTTGGTGCGACCTGGTGTGTGAGGGAGCTGGGCCTTAGAGGCAGTAGACCCAGAGTTGCTTTTTGCCAAAGAGACAGGTTTGATAGTGGACCCTATCATTCAGATTTAGCCAACTGGTTTGCTGGTAGAGGTGGCAGGTATGGGTCAGGCATGGAGCTCCAAATGCAAGTCTGCAAGCTTTGTTGAGCATGGTGGCAAGTTGCCTGAGGGTGCTGTCAGAGGCTGCACTGTAGATAGCAAGGTCATAATCATAGCTGAGAAGACTGAGCTGGTGATGGCAAACTAGAGGGCTTTATCAGTGAGGCAACTATGGTTCTTATATAGCAGGCCAAGCTTCCTGTTAGCTGTAGTTGCCACAAGATCAATATGTGTGGCAAATGAGAGGAGCTGTCTAAGGTGAGGCCCAGGTATTTGAATTTAGGGACCATTTCAATGGAGAGCTTTGTAAATTCTGGATGTTCAGGGTTGCTGCCCTGTAATGGCTGTGCACATGAGTGAAGAGCATGGTCTTCGTCTTTTGTGGTTGACTAGGAGTTTAGCATTATTAAACCAGTCTTCCACATTGTAAAGTCCTGTTGAAGATGCTGCTCCAGTGCGATAGGGTCAGAATGACTGGAGTAGATCACCGTATCATCAATGTAGAGAAGTATTTTTGTTGACAGGCTAGTGGTAGGTTGTTTAGAAAGAGGCTAAAGAGGAGGTGTCCCAGGATGGATCCTTGGAGGACTCCGGTGGACACTTGAAGGGGTCAGAAAGCACATTGCGTATTTTACCTGTGAACACATCCAGAGAGATAGTTCCGAACCAGCACAGTGAGTCCGAGGAGAGCCCAGTTGCCCTAATTGACCATGAGGAGATCATGATTGACATGTCAAAGGCCTTGGTGAGGTCGATAAAGGCTGCCCTACCAAGTGCCTCTGGTCAAAGGCACTGTGAATGTAACCCGTGGAACTCAAGAAGTGCTGTGGTAGTGCTGTGGTGTTTTGTGGAAGCCATGTTGCTGCTGGCATTGTAGCTAGTATTTGTCAAGGTGTTCCACCAGCTGATTGTAGACTATACTCTTGAGGACTTTTGAGATGGTGGGGAGGTTGAAATTGGGCAGTAGTTGGCATGGTCAGTTTTACTACCTGCTTTGTTAACTGGGGTTATGATTAGCTTTCCAGACTTTTGGGAAGGTACCTGTGATGAGGGACAGATTTACTATGCAGGTCAGTGGGGTTAGCAGTTCATCAAGGATAAGAGAGATTAGTTTTAGGTAAAGGCCTTCGGAGCTGTGCCTGGACTTCCCAAGGACTTTGAGAGAGATTTTTTGCCTCTCACTGTTCCTCAGTCTCCCAGCTGACTGTCTTTTCTCCCTTGCATATCTGCTGATATAAAAATATATGCAAATCACTGTATGGAAATATAACTGATATTGGGATCCCTTTGTTTAGAAATTATATAGTGTTAATTTTTGAAATTTATATAATTATAGTTTGAGATGATTGCAAAAAGCTATCGAACTCAAGAGGTTACCTGAGTGCAAATTTTAAGCCTTTTGCAGAAGAGCTGTGAAAAGAGGCCTCATTTCTGGGACACTGTGTTCTAGCTGCACATGCCTGATACTTACAAGAACAGGATGCTTGTTAAGAGTGGAGGTTGGAAGGACTTATAAGAGAGCTGAGCTACAATTGCCTAAAAAGAAAAAGGGACACAGAGATTGAAGGAAAACTCTGATGGATGTTCTCTTATTTTATTTTGCCTTGTAAAGAGTTTTTCTGAACAAGTTTATTGTTTTATGTTACTGCTAGTGTAAATAAATATTTTTGTGAATTTGATAACTGCTCCTGGTTTTCCTATGCTTCCTGACCTGTGCCTCAATGACAATGCTGTTGAGGTGTCTGCCAGTGTAGATTGAGGGCATAGCTGCAGTCTTACTATTGGGGATGTCTGATGCTCAAGGCAGTCAGACTATGGAGGGTTTTCAAATGGCCACCCAGAAAGAGGCGGCTCTCAACCAGACCTAACCACCAGAGTCTCCAATACCTCAGGATGGTGAGGTCGAGGAGAACTGCATAATTCCATGGAATCAGAGGTTCCAGGAGAGTCACAGAGGAAAGACCTAGAAACTTTACTCTTAGACACATGCGGCGATGCCTGCGCAAAAGGAAAATACTGAGTAACAGGATTATGACAAAACATTTAATAATGTCACAGTATGTATGTATGTAGAAAATGCATTTTTAGACAGAAAATGCACACTGGCCATATCCCCTTTTCAGGGGTATCCCTTTCCACTAGGCAGACTGTATGTACCTGTTAGTTTGAGTTACAAGATTTTAACTGATATGATCAAACCGATTTAATAAACAAAAGATGAGCTGCACAGCTCATCATTTGAGTTAGCACTCACTGAAGCTTGACTTTCCCCAAGACACCAGATGCATCTATCTCCCTTGATGGCTACAACTCGCTCCAACAAGATAGGATTGCTAAATGCGGGGGTGGGTACATAGTATATGTCAGGTCTGGAATAAAGGTGCAGGACCTTGATAACAGTCTTAATACAAATCAGGCCCAAATTCTGAACCTCAACTTAAACATAGGGACACAGAATAAAGTCCTGCTGGTCTCCACAGTATACATACCTCCAGGGCACCAACCTGCTGGTCTAAACCATGTCATCACAAGCCAAGAGCAACTAGGCAACCACTGGGAGAAGATCATTGTAGGTGACTTCAACATAAACTGGCACTCACAGAAAGAAACAAAAGCCAAGGATCTAATCATTGCTGACACCAGGCTTAACTACAAAACAAGGAACAGCTCTCACAGACTGGCTCCTGACCACACACCTTAGCATATATCTGATGTCACTGTCCTGCCTGACAGCCTCAGTGACCACTCCTGTGAAGTGTACCTGGTCTAACAATTTCCCAACAGTTCACCCAAGGTGTGCAAAACCACTGCCTGAGGCCTGACTACTTGAAACTTTCAAGCTGTATGTGACACAACTGGATTGGTCCCCGCTGGCTGGGGATATAGATGGTAATGAGGCACTTAACTATTTCATAATGGTTTTCAACCGTGTTTGTGATATTTTGCACCATACAAAATTAAAACAATTAAGGAACCTCCAATCCCTGGCTCTCCAACTCCTTTACTGGACTTAATGAAGAACAGAAACAATCTTTGGTATATAGCAAAGCAGTTGGTACACCTGCTGCATTTAATACCTACAAGGCAGCTAGAAATGCCTGCACCAGACTCATCTGACAGGCTAAAGCCTCCTACTATAAGGATCTACTAACCAAAACCTGGGGTTCTGGAAGTGGCTTTTGGTGCTCTCTTAAAACCTTAATGGGAAAAGCCCCCAAGACCCCCAGATCTACTGTTGACTGTAAAGGGTCCCCTACAGGAACCCATCAAAATTGCCAATGAGCTCAACAACGATTCACTGACCTTTCAAGTGTACTCCTGGTGACTACTTCAAAGATATGCATGTTCAGCAATGCCCAACTGCCCCTCAAGATCCCCAAGGAAAGATGTACCACGCTTTTACTTTAGATGTGTCACCAAAGCCAAAACCATCAAGCATATTAAAAGGGCACTTGACAAGACCTGGATGGGTGAGGATCTGCTTGACATGAAGCTGATTGGTCTACTCCTTCATGAACTTGCTGTTCCTCTTACCATGGTGTTTAATGCCTCTAAAATCAGGAGTATTTCCAAATGCATTGAAGTCAGCTAACATAATGCCTGTCTTTAATGTGGGGATAAAACCCAAATATCCAACTACAGACCTATATCCATCCTTCCTTCCCTTTCAAAAGTAGTTGAAAGAATGGTCTCTGAGCAGCATACTGAGTGCCTTGATAACCATAACCTACTCTGCCCACAACAGCACAGCTTCTGAAAAAGCACTTCACACTCACGCTCTAGTTGATTATTCATCCCAACTATATAACGCCTTGGATAGTGGTCAGGCAGTTGGATCAGTCTTCATTGACCTCACAAAGGCTTTCAACTCTGTTAATCACAACCTCCTCCTAAGTTGCCTTCTGTCTACAGGTCTATCCTCAGATACGGTACTATGGTTTGGCAGCTACCTCTCTAACAGATCACAGTGAGTCAAAATTGGTGATACCCTATCTGCTGCTAAGGAGGTGCACCTCAGGGTTCCACAGGGTCAATCCTTGGTCCTCTGCTCTTTAGCCTCTTCATCAACTCTGCCCCAATGGCTTGCTCGCAAGAACAGTTCTCTATGTTGATGATGCAGTGATCTCAGTCACTGGCAAAGACCAACAGTCCATCACAACTGAACTCTGAAAGCAGCTTCCATAAACTTGAATCTTGGTTTATGGAAAACAAGTTACTACTAAACATCAAAAACAAAGTATGCTCTTCACAACCTCCCAAAGCAAAAAGAAATACCTGCCCTGCATATTCATAACCAAAAGGGTGAAATCTTAGACCAAGTATCTGACTTCAAATATCTTGGCATTACCTTTGATGACACACTCACCTTTTCAAACCACATTGACTCTGTTATCAAGACTGCAAATATAAAACTTGATGTGCTTTATCATCACAGACATTCAATGACACCAGATGCACTCAATCTAGCCACCAGTAGCTCAATACTGTCTACCATTGACAATGGGTTACCTATATATATGACACAAAAACTGTTTTAACAGGATCAACACATTCCTCAATAAGGCCTGTTGTTCCATTTTGGGGTTTCTAGGCACCACACCTGCTTGCTGTACACTGAAACTGGGTGGCTCCTCATACCATCTTAGAGGGCAATACCTAACCTGCCTACTTCTAAAAAAGTACCACTTGGACTGACATCCCCACACTGGGCAGACACTTTAAGCTGGTCAGTCCCAATGGAATCTACCCATAGTGCAGTCGCTGACAAGATGGTGATTCCCTTCAAAGGACAAAACTTGCCCAGAACTCCTTCCTGTATCAAGGTCCAAAATGGTACAATGAACTACTTGCTGTCCTTACTGACACTACCAAGATTAGTACCTTCAAAGCTGGGCTCAAATCTCACCTTGGCTCTAAAATGAATTGGACCTGAATGCAATAATTGGATAGCACCTCGCCCCAGTTTTCATTTACCTATCTCTCCACATCTTTCAGCTATATACCACTTTTTTCTTAACCCACTCCCTATCCCCAATTACCTGACGATAGCCTCACTTGGTTGAAACCTCCACCTCTCTTCCACCTCAGACGATGCCACCTTCCTGCATTAATATGATAGTACCTCACCACCAGTTTTCCATTTACCTACCCCTCTACATCTTTCTGCTGTATACCACTTTTTCGTGAACCCACTCCCCTAACCCCAATTACCTGACGATGGCCTCACTTGGTTGAAAGCTTCACCTCTCCCACCTCAGACGATGCCACCTTCGGCTGATCCCAACCCCTCTTATCTAATCAGTCTATCTGTTAATATTTACTAATTTAATGTGTATAAGTTCAGATTTTACTGTTACTGCCTGTGTATATGCTTCAATGTTTTTTTCTGTTTTTTTCTCTGTAAGCCTTGCATTTCTGTAGTGTTTTTCAACACTGACGTGGAACCTTGAAAATGAGTCCTTGACTTAAAGGTATTAATCTCAAACTGAAATAAATAAATAAATAAATACTTTATAGGCTGTATGTAGTATTTAAAAAAAGAAATCTAATTATATACAGTTCTCGGTTTGCTCTATTAGCCCTATATTACACTGTCAGCACTGCCCATATGCAGTGGAAAAAGCAATGAATCATTATACATGCAAGTAACTACTAACACTGAGTAACCTGAATTACAAAATAAATTTCTTCCTCCTCTTAGAAGAATAAAACTGCATGCTCAGCTAGAATATGATATTTTATACCAAAATTTCCTGAGAAAGATCACATGGTGGTTTGGGGCATGCGTATGTTCTGTGACGCTACCAACTGTGCTGTCTGTAAGCTTTAATATATGGCACCATATCTGAGCAGAAACACTATAAAAACATTGACTAGAAAATATTTGCTTTTGGTGTCTATTTGTTGGTACCACTTAATTTGCATTATTATACAAAGGAGCAGAGTTGACCAGACTTTACTTATACAATTTCTTGCATTATTATTTTTATAAAATGGGAAGAGAAAATCCTCATTTCTGATTGATTATTACCTGTGCATCAAATCTGTTCTATACACAGGTAATAGCAAGTTCTGAAATAGGACTGCACTCCAAAAATGAATGTGCTGTTAGAACATTCATACTTTTAGGAGCAGACATTTTTTTTTTTTTCTAGCTAACACGATTAATCACAAACATGCTAGCCGATCAGGTAAACTGTGATACCTGTTGCCAGTAAAACATAAAAGTTGTGAAAATGGCAGTTTAAAAAATGACTTGCACTACTTTCAGCTGCCGCCCACCGCACATCTTCTCCCTCAGTCTCTGATGCCAACAGTTTACGTACAGTATTTAAACTGCACTCCACAACCCCCCAGTAAAGTGTCACTAAATCCTCCCTCCATCTGTGATGCAGTCTAGGTGCCCAGTGTTTTTATCTAGTTTCTCCATGTTATAAACAGTTCTGTAACATAAAAATCGAGTGCATATTTTAAAAGTGTAGGTTTTTTTTGCCAATCCCACTTTGTTCTACTGTGTGCTCTACCAATCTTTCGCTCTTCCCTCACTCCATGACCAAAGATTGTCCCACTGTGCCAAGATCACTGCCAAGTACTGGTCCCAGAACCTGCCTCCCTATATCTCCTCTGTGATGGCTGTCCCTGCCCCTCCTGTGCACTCCTCTGGAACACAGACACACGCACCTTGGCTGTCCTCGGTGTCTTCCTCAAGTGGTCAAGCATCTTTCCGATACCGATGCCCAAACTATGGAACCGCTTCCTACTACCATCCGCATATGCCCCAGGCAATACATTTCAGCTCCTCATCAACTCGCATTTCATGTCATCATGTGCTCTGGATAGTCGGAGACTAAAACACTAAAGTGAACCAGGAGTCCTACTACTGCATAGTTTGTACTGCCTGAATTTTGTTTGCTGCTCCTTACTGTCATGCACTACTCTTCATCCTACTGGATGCACTGTGTTGTGTTTAATTCTGCTCTGTATATAATGCTTCTGTATAATTTGTATGTTTCTGCTTAATTCATGTATTATTTGACCGTGTTCTCTTTACATGTATGTTTTGTTCTATTGTCCAATGTGTATGTACTGTTCTCTATGCTCCCTTCCCCCAGAACGCACCTGGAAATGAGCACTAGTGCTTAGTGTGTCTTCCTGGTAAAACTTTGAAATAAACAAATAAATAAATCTCCTCTCACTGTTTGTCAACTGCCAAATGTGCACCCATTAGCAGAAATAAAAGGATTTTTTTTATTCTCAAGCCAAGCTGGCAGGTTCTCTCCGAGACAGGTGTAAATAACATGTTCTTCACAATCACCGCACAGTTAGAGTTGTTCTCCCATGTGTTTTCTCACCCTTTCTATTACAAATCAGTAATTTGTTTGTTTTTTCCCATCCCACATGCTCGTAGCACATCGCCTTCTCCCACTGCCAAATACACACCCATTAGCAGAAAAAATGTTTAAGCCTCAAGCCAAGCTGGCAGGCTCTGTCAGAAACAGTAATGTGTTCTCCACAACTGCCAGCACAGCTAGCTACTCACTCTGTCAACAGTTGTTCTCCTGCATGGTCTCTCACTCTCTCTCCCTTATATATGTACTAAATTGCAAAGTGGTCAGAATCACAAGACAGAAGAAAATACAAATGATAGTAACATTTCAAAGCGATGTTCCATGGCACTGTATGTGCATGTGTGTGGGAGTACTCGGTCATACTGTTATCTAGAAAACTACAATTATGGATGCTGCAACTAACAAAAAGTCCCATAGCAAACCAGGTGGAGGGACTATTTTAACATAACTGTATTAAATTATGCCTTTTTACATTGGTAAACATACTCATCAAACTGAAAAATGTTTGTAAAAAAATGAAACCCATTTTATAAGCTAATAAGACACTGAGTGTGATTGAATGATATTACCATGCCCAGGGTCTTAAGGCACTTGGCCTGCAGCTTTGTGCCTCACTATGCCCCTGAGCATGCGGTAATATTCGTTCAATGCACACCCTGTCATGTCTTATTGTTTACTTTGGATAAAAAATCTATTTCTCACAATAGTAGTGACATAGTGCCGTACAGTGACAAAATAAAATATTCACCAATGAATATAATTATCAGTAAATCAAGTTACTTACCTGTAATTACTTTTCTTAAGAAAATCTTCTCCATAGAGCAACATTTGTTGGTCATAGAGAACTGAAGTGTCTTTGAGGCCCCCCCAACACACACACACTTTAAGGCCAAAAGCAGGCCCAATATGCACTATGCAAAATCCAGCTGTGACTGGAGAAAGAGGTACGTGGTCTAATTAGTAAAAACTAGTCTAATTAGTAAAAACCACCCCAGTATGGACAGAGTTCATTGAGCTTGAGTCTAAATGAAAAATTAATTGACTAATTGGACCAGCAGACAGCTATGTATAGAGTAACCAGTGTAGCTGATTGCTTGGAGTTTTGTGCCTATGCAATGTATGAATGTCACGCCTGAGTGGCTTGTGGTTTATGTGGTCTTTCACACTCTGCATTCTGGTGATCTACCACCCTTTCTTGAGAGGGTTCCACCTATAGTGGTACCACAGGATGGTAGTCTTGGCTAAAGATACATTAGAGAACAGCTGGCCCGGTGGCACTGAGGTTGAGGTGCTGGACACCACACCTTGCACCACGCTGGTGACCTGGGTTCAGGAACAGACTTGGGTCATTCAGGGGCTGGGCCAGGGAGGTAAGGATTGAGCGTCTGGAGGACTGCCCTCCTTCCTCATGGAAGAGGTGCATACTGTGTGCTGTTGACTGACACCCAGCCACCGCTGGGGACTCAGCAGCTGCCAGCACAAAAGGGGCTGGCCCATGTCCAGGGCACTTGGCTGCCACCACGGAGGTGGAGACAGCTGCTATGCCCATTGCACAGGCATGGGTATGGGAGGAAAACCAGGAGAACAAAACGGGACTCGGCAGGACCCATGATGGCCCTGATCGGCTCTTCACGGCAGCCCCCAGTTCTGGATTGCTGTGTCTCCAGGGAGTGGGAATAAGCTAGCACTCCTTGCCCCTGGCCCTGCCACTTGGGGACAACCATGGGGAATTTCAGGGGTGGCCAGGTGGGAGCAATCGAAGGCCAGAGGATGTATCCTCCATAAGGGAGGTTCATAGCCCTGTCGAGTCCATGGAGGTGGTGAAAACAGGTAATCTAAAAGAGGGTTGAAGAGCTGGATGCCACAGCTTGTGCCACACTGGTGACCCATGTTCAGGAGGGAGCATGGGCTGCTAGGAGTCAGCTGGGGAGGAGAGGACCAAGCATCTGATGACTATTCTCTCTCTCGGGATGGGTGAGTATGTCATCCCACTCTTGGCTGCCTCCCGTGGAGGATGGGGTAGCTCCAGAGCTAGGGAGACAAGTAGTGTGGCTTCATGATGCATGCACACCTTCACGCACGCTCATTCATGGCCGTGAGGGGAGGAACCAAACAATGCATGAAAACACAGCTGCTGGCTCTATGGAAGCCTTCTCTAGTACTCCAGCTGTTGCCTCAGAAACACCCAGGCCCACTCTGGATATGTACTCGGGAGGAGAGAATGGCCTCCTCCTTCCATCCCACCATGGTGGGGGAATCCGTGGAGGATAGAGGGCACGGGATGCCGGGGTGAAGTGGTGACCAGAGACTGGAGGAGGACAGATGTTTGCCAGCAGGCTAGGAGAATAAACACAATATCAAAAAAAAAAAAAAAAACAGATGAGGGTTCTTCCCCTTGAGGTGCCACAGGACAGCAGTCTTGAGGTGCCACAGGACAGCATCCTTTGGCTAAGGTACCTTAGGGAGGAAGGCACAAATTCAGTGTCAAAGGCATGTAGCAGAATGGTCAGAATGTTAACTTCCACTAAGGAAGGCCGTGAAGTGAAGTGACTAGTGAAGAAATGCCACTTTCCATGTTCCAAGTAATCCAGTAAAAAAATAACTACACAC
This sequence comes from Neoceratodus forsteri, assembly GCA_016271365.2. Lineage (NCBI taxonomy): Eukaryota > Metazoa > Chordata > Ceratodontiformes > Ceratodontidae > Neoceratodus > Neoceratodus forsteri. The sequence continues at coordinate 794,004,904 of CM057449.1, forward strand.
TAAGAAGCTAATTCATTTATGACCATCAGCAGAGAGGAGAGGAAGAAGACCTAGCGGAGGAAACATATGGGGATCTAAGGCTTTAGGTCAGCATCCCTTCAGACAGTGGACAAATGACTAAAAACCTAAGCATTAGTCAGGTCTGTGGTACTGCTACATGCTAAGGAATGTGAAAACTTGCCTTCCACCATGGAGAACCAAAGGCTTGCTATCTGAGAGCATAACTGTAACCATGCTAAGGAATATTGGGGTTCGAACACCCCAAGGAAAAGGAGACAACTGGAGACAGCTGTTTTAGGTATGGCAGCTAAAAATGCTCATAGGGCTTGTGAATATAGAAACATTACATTAGGAGGGTTGTATTGGTGCAGTGTGAAGCCAGTAGAGGTGACGGCATACTGATCATTGCAGTATGAAGCCATAGAGGGGTGAAAGTATATAGACTGCTGCAATACCAAGTAAGAGTGACAAAAGCATACTGGGCCTTCTGAAGTTTAAGAGTGTGTATGCTTGTTTGTAGGAGGGGCATGTGCCCATGTAATTGGGACTTATGCCTGTTGATGGCTAGCGAGGTGTTTACCTGAAGCAGAAGATAAAGTAGGAATGGTAGATGTTAAGGGAAAAGTGATCCCAGAGGAGAGGGCTGGACAGCTGCCCAAGTAGGCTGATGAGAGTTATGGAGCAGAAGATCACTCGGGCCCACAAGATTCTTGGAGTGAGCCTGACCACAGTAGAGAGAAACAGTATGAAGCCAGAAGCAATGCACATGGAACTGTTGAAGTGCAAAGGTGGGTAGACACCCAAGCCATACAGGCAGCAGGAAGGCCTCCAAAAAGAGTAGAAGGCAAAGAACAGCCACAGCCAGGTGAAATCTGGGGCAGACTGCAAGGGTGGGAACAGCCAGCTTCAGCACATGGCAAACAGGGGCAACAGAGGGCCCATCAAGAGCAATACAAGGTGGAACCAAAGCAACCAACAAGGACGGAAAGAACACCATGCCACCAGGAACAGCAGCAGAACAAATTATCCTAGGACAGGGAAGAGTGGTGACCACAAGGCCCACAAGGGCAGGCAGAACTTGAAAGCAAGCAAGAGAATTTGAATGCAACAGGGTGACTACCTAGGAGAGGGTGGATAAAATGAGAAGTGACCTTAGGAAACTTGAGGAGTGATCAAGGGTATGGCAGCTGGGGTTCAATGCCAAAAGTATAAAATCATGCAACTGGGGTACAGAAACCCAGGAGCTGGGTATAAAATTTGGGTGAGGAAGTACTGTTGGTCACTATGAAGGAAAGGGACCTAGGGTTTTAATATCTGATGACCTCAAAGTCGCAGGCAGTGGGCAGGACCAGTGAAATGCTGGGGTATAAGGAGAAGTATTACAAGCAGGAGGGAGGAGGTGCTATATACCACTGTATAGATTATTGGTGAGATCACACCCTGAATGTTGTGTACAGTTCTGTAGGCTGTATCTCAGAAAAGACAGGGACAGGGTAAAGGCAGGCCAGAGGAGGACAACTAAAATGGTACATGGGTTACATGAGAAACCATATGATGACAGACTGAGAGATCTCAATATGTACACACTGAGGAGAGAAAGGAGAGGGCACATGATAGAGACCTACAAGACCACTGTGGGAATGAACAGGGTACAGATGGAGAGCCTGTTTTACATTAAACAGTGCAGCAAAGCAAGAAGGCATACAACATAGCTAGAAGGGGACATTTAAGAAGGATATGAGGAAATACTACTTTTATTTTGTATAATGTCTTTAGAGTTTTCAAAGTTAATTTAACACAGTACACAACAGAAAAAAAAAGCAAAATCACACTACCACTACCACATACATGGTAAAACAATCAGGCGCAAAGAAAGGACAAAAAGAAAAAGAACAAGGTGCATATTTCATCTCTTTAGAGAATTCCACAGGGTCGGAGCTGCAAAGGCAAATGATCTCTCACCTGAAGTTGTTAAATGGACCCTAGGAATCTCTATCAATCTTTCATCAGCAGAATGGAGAGGATGAAGGGGGCAGTAGGGACAAAGGAGATCTTGCAGATACCGCAGTCCCTGTCCACGTAGGGCTTTATAGGTCAGTAATCCGACCTTGAAGGTGATCCTCCATCATACTAGCAGCCGGTGCAGTCTGTGGAGCACAGGTGTGGTATGGCAAGATCTTGTTAAGCCAGTCAACAACCTAGTAGCTGTATTCTGCACTAACTGCAGGCTTACGAGGTCCACCCCCGTAGCCTTAGGTATAGGGCATTACAGTAATCAAGGCATGTGGTCACAAAGGTGTAGACCAATGTAGGAAGGTCATCAGGTGGGATGAGGTGCTTTATTTGGGTGATATTTCTCAGATGGTAAAATGAGGTCTTGACAATGGCCAGCACCTGAAACTTAAGTATCAGCTGCTATCAATCATAACACCCAGATTCCACACCTGGTCAGAGGTCACCAGCTGGTTGCCACCCAGCCATAATCCAGCTGGCTATCCAGTTGGTAACCTCTCACCCGATGACCGGATCCACAACTGACTCCTCAGTCTTATCCGGATTCAGTCTCAACCAGTTGGCACTCATCCAGTCCTGAATCTCAGAAAGGCAGTTGTTAAAGACCAAGACAACATCATTTTGTTCAGGCACAAAATACATGTACAGTTGAATATCATCTGCATAGCAGTGAAAATTCAATCCATACCACCTAATAATCTCCCCAACGGCAGCACATACACTGGAAACAACATGGGTGAAAGCACAGATCCCTGTGGTAGCCCACAAGACAGAGGAAGAGAAGCTGAGGAGAAAACTCCCAACTCAACCTCTGCATCCTGCCAGTGAGGAATAAATGAAACCATCTCAGGACTGTACCAGACAGTCCACAGAATAACTGCAAGCACTCTAGCAACACCCATGGTCCACGGTATCAAATCCTGCAGACAGATCAAGGAAGACCAAGATGGAACGACTCCTCCAATCTCTCACTGTCAGAAGATCTTTAAGTACCCAAACCAGCAGAGTCTCAGTACTACGCCTCTTCCTGAAACCAGACTGGAGAGGATCGAGATGTCATGGATGGTCAGATGCTCCTTGAGCTGCAATGCTACTGCCTTCTCAATAACCTTACCCACGAAGGCAGGTTAGAGACAGGCCTGTAGTTTGTGAGACAGTCAGGGTCGAGAGCAGTTTTTTTTCATGAGTGGTGAACCTATCGCCCTTCAGGGTGTTCAGGAACACCCAAATCTCTAACGAACACCTAACCTAGAGCAGTCAATAGGAGAAGGGCTGGGGTAAATGGAGAAAAGACAAAGGCAGTAAGGACAGGGATGGGCAAAATAAATAAACCATAAAAAATGGAGGGTAATGAGTACCAATGCCCGTAGTCTACATGAAAAGCTCCCAAATGGTGGCCTTGATGGAAGAGGGATGCCTGGACATCTGGCAGTCACAGAAATATGGTACACAGAGAACCATGACTGGGATATCAACATACCAGGGTACACAATCTACAGGAGGGACAGGGAGGGAAGAAGAGGAGGAGGAGTAGCTCTCTATGTAAGGGAAGGGATCAAAGCAACAGAACTAAAAGGTAAACAGGGAGGAGAGGAGGTACATGGGTCACCCTGGAGACTGGAAATGGCTCCACAATCCACACAGAGGTTGTATACAGACCCCCATCTCAGGGGCAGAAATAGACAAGGAAATGATAGAGGCATCCTTGGGATGGCAGAGAAAGGGAGATATTGCTGATGGGGACCTGAATATGCCAGATGTTAACTGGAGCACCTTTGCTGCAGCCACGTCCAAGAGCAGGGCCATTCTCGATGCCATACAGGGGCATGCTTCAGACAGCTAGTTTTGGAACCCACTTGGGAGGAGCAATCTTAGACCTGGTACTCTCAAATGGGAAGAGAGAGAATCTCTGATCTTGAAGTGGGTAGCCATCTGGGAACAAGCAACCACCAAACATTGTGGTTCATGATAAACTTAGCTGTAGAGTCAAGCCATGCAAAAGTGAAGGTACTGGACTTCAGGAGGGCTGATTTTGTCAAATTGGGAGAGTGCCTCAGAAAAATACTAGCAAACAGGCAAGAAGGTGAGGTGGAGCAACAATGGGGAAACATCAAAACCGCCATCACAGAGGCAACAAGCCTTGTGTGAAGCAAATAAACAAATCAAAATGAAAGAAAAAACATTATGGTTCTCAAAGAAGTGGTGGGAAGGTAACGGAGAAAAGACAGCATTCAGGAAGTATAAGGAAACACAGAAGGAGCAGGACGGAGAACTGTACCAGTTAAAGCAGAAGGAAGCAGGGAAGGCAGTCAGAATAGTAAAGGCCCAAACCAAGGAAAAGATAGCCAACTCGGTTAAGAAGGGGATAAAACCTTTTATAGGTACATTAGGGAGCAAAGAAGGACTAAGGCAGGGATACTGTGGCTGAATAAAGAGGAAGGTGGTTGGGCAGAGAGCGACAGTGAAAAAGAGGATACTGAACTCATACTTCTGCTCCGATTCACAATGGAAAAGTGGAGGACCTAAGCCAGTCAATAGAAGCATTCTGGATGGGGGGTTGATATTAGTCCTTTCACAGAAGAAAGGGTTCTGAAAGAACTCTTAAAACAGAAGGTGGATAGAGCAATGGGGCCTGATGGGATTCACCCCAGAATTCTAAAAGAACTATGGGAAGAACTAGTAACACCACTGACTACCATTTTAATAAATCATGGGAGGATGGTTTGGTACATGAGGACTGGAGGAGGAGGGCGGATGTGATTCCCTTCACAAAGTGGGAGCAATACAGAGGCAGGAAACTACAGACCTGTCAGTTTGACCTCAGTGGTAGGGAAAATGATGAAATCACTTTGAAGGAAAGAATTGTTGAGTACCTAAAGGCCAGTGGGGCACAGACCCAAGGCAGCATGGATTCACAGCAGGAAGGTCATGTCAAACAAATCTAATTGATTTCTTTGACTGGGTAACCAAGTAGTAGACCAGGAGAGGCTGTGGACGTGGCCTCACCTAGACTTTAGCAAGGCATTTGACACATGTAACCCCTAGGTGGCGCTATCCCAGGGCTACTACCCCTGCCTGCTTGGCTTGCAGCGGGTTAAGGGACCTGAGTTCTGAAATGGGTGCCTCCACCTGGAGGTCAGGGTTGGTAGTGGTCAAGTTAACCTGGGCATAGCCCTCCGGGACACTGTAACCCCCCTCTTCCCTCTAGTGGCCTGAACACTGCACAATAATCACTTTCACAATACCCCTGGTACACCACACAAGTACACACACTGTTTGCACTTACCACCAGGGCTGGTTCCTCTGCCTTGACCCTGGGGACCCCTGTAAAACAAAGTTATGCACAGCAAATAGCAACAGTACAGTACTTTGAGCACAAACAGGAACCACAGTCAGATTACATGCAGAAAAGTTAGATCTGATTTATTCAGGGATTTGAACAAGGGAGGGAAAATCAGGTTAATTAGCTTAAAGGTTATATTAATCAAGCAGTTATTCTGTGCTTGGAGTCCCCACACAGTCACACCTCTGGAGAAGAGATGGGCTAGCCAGGACTGATGCCCAGGGTTGGCGGCATCACAGCTGGTTGGGGCCCTGTGATGGAAAACACAACATGCACAGTACACAACATTTGTAATCTGGAGCCAGAGGGCTCAGTTCGTAAAGGAAATGAAACAACAAGACAATCGGATGACACACTCAGATTAAGCTGATGTTGCAGGGAGCTACCCTGGTATTTACTCACGATACCCAAGACTGGACACAAGCTGGACGAAAATTGAGACTGCAGGTGGTTGCTCTGGAATGCCAGGAGAAGCAGGGCCCACACGAGTCACAGAGTTGTCATTCCTGCTCAAGTGTGGAGCAGGGGCTGATCCCCAGGCAGGTCTCTCGTCAATGGCTTCTCTGTGCAGTGGGTAGTTTGGCTGGGCCTGTCTGGCAAGGCCCAGACCGCATGGAGACAATTTCAGATGCAGTCTGTTTTGGGCTGGATACAGCTTCCAGCAAGCAGAACACAGTTCACACAGTGGGGGACTAACTTACAACCCACTAGCAGCTCGTAGCACATTTACATGTACGGAATTCTACTGTACCAGGCAAAGCCCTCCTGGTCACAATCGCAAAGTCTCTGCACACACCAGGAGCTTAGGGTAGCTGGAACTCCTGACAGGCCAATTGCATTCAGCAAAATTTTCGGTCTTCTTCAGGTTGAGCCTGGCCCACTTCAGTAGCTTACTTTAGTCACACAAACTTGGATTTAGTCCAAAATAATTCTCTTCTCTCCTCTCAGGAGCAGCAGGCAGACCTGCAGCCAAAACCTCAGCCATTTCACACTTTTCCCATGCAATCCACTCAGGATTGCTGCTCAGAATACACTTCAGCACCTTCTCGCTCAGCTTCCAGCTTAGATCTAACTGAAAACTGCAAGCAGCCAGGGACTTCCTAATATCTAAAAGATTTGTTTGGCTGATTTGGCTGTCAGTCAAAGCAAGAACTCCCTTTCAGTTGCAAAAGGCACAAAAAGCTCCAAACTAAAGTTCCTACAGATTTTGAATTCAGACAACTCCTGTAGTCTGGCTACATTCTAGGTCCCACCAGTACTGTGTGGTCCAATTTGCAGTCCAGGACCAAGATAGTGGAGACAAACAAAACAGTCCTTGCTACAAAGAAAGCAGGATGGATAAACATCATTATCACTATAAATGATTTTCAGTAAATAGTTACATCTTTCAACAGAGCTCCTCTCAGATTACTTAAACTGCAATTAGCAGCTCTTAAACAGACAGTACACAGAGGCTATACAGGCTCTGGCAATCACATTAAACTGCTAAAACGCAGGACACCAGCCTGGCAGTGAGCATTTAGGCAAGCTCAAGGAAGGCTTTTTGGGAACCCCATTTGTAGGGTGGTTACCCCTTCTCTGCCTGGGAAAACTTGGCATCCACATAAAGTCTGTACCATCATAACATTGAAAATGCAACATATACAAGATATTTATGCCATTAGCATGCTATACAAGTACTATCTGATTCATCAATTGACATAACTTGTCACTTTACTAAACATTTCAATGTACTCCACTATATCATTTCCATTCTGACAATACATTATGCATATTTCACACAGGTAAATGGAACATTACTATACAGAATCATGTAATAACCTTGTACTCTAAATAATGCAAGAGGGGCCCTTCCTATCAACGAACTTGGGGCTGAATGGGGAAGAGGCACCATGGTGAGAGGGCAGAACAAGTAACCTGGAATGAGGGTCAAGCTCAGTTTGGGCAGTGAGCTCTGAGAGACATAAACACCTTTGTGGACTACACTGAGAGGCAAATCCACTGGCCTCCCAGGGAATTGCAACCGAAGCGCAGCACTGGCTTGACAGCTCTGCCAGTCTTTCTGGGGTGAACAACCACAGTCTTTGTGCTTTCAGCAATGGTCTTGGAACTTTCATCACTTGTGAGGGTGCCTCTACATGAAGGGGAATGTCCAAGCTGAGAGCACTGTCAGCTCCTTGCTCTGTAGTCTCTGTTTCTACAACACTTGACTCATTTTGAAGACACTCTGGCACTGAAGGGGTTGTCAGCACTTTCATAGTGTTCCTCAAGTTCTGGCACATCACCAGAAAGACTCATACCATCAGCCTCTCCTTCAGGCAAATCATACAGTTCCATAATACACAAAGACTCAGCATCCTCAGACGTGATACTTTGCACTTCATCTTCAGGGAGCATTGGCTCCAAGGATGATGCCGGGCGTTAGGCAGTCTAGAAGGCCCAGCTTCATCCCCATAATTCAAATAGGATTTCCATGAAACAACTGACTCAGTTCATTTGAGCGGTAATAGGCATTATCACACTCACTGTCATCCGAGTTAGACTGGAAGTCACTATCATTCTGGGCCTGCTGATGGGAAGTCTTAAATTGGCAACCATGGGGGTAGGCTGACTCTGGTTCTTTCTTGCAGCAGCACGAGTCACTGGTCCAGGGAATCAATCTCATGAGTTCAGCCTCAAATATAACTTGACCAATAGGTTGCAAGTGGTTACGGTGCACGGTCTTGACAGCTTTGGAGTTATTTTCTGGTGCACTTTGTACACTGGCAAATCATCCAACTTTCCAACTATGACATGGGAAGATGGTGCCATCGATCAGCAATTTTGTGTTTACCATGCCATCCTAAATTTCGCAACACACGGTCTCCAGGCCTAAGCTCTTGAGCCTTTACTTTTCTATCATGTCTCTGTTTGTTGGCTAGATTTCTTTTGGTGGCCATAGTCTGGGCCAGTTGATAGGCATGGTTCAACTGAGCTTTCAGTTTTGTACATATTGCAGGTAATCTTTGGCTTGGACCCCATCGGGAGAAACCCAAAACAGACATCAACAGGCAGCCGGGCTCTCTCCTGAACATGATGCGGTAGGAGAGAACCCAGTAGCATCATTCTTCATGCAATTGTATGCTTGTACCAAGGTGCTAATCTGCTGGCTCCATTTATGCTTATCTTTTGGGTGGAGGTACCTAGCATGTCTAGCAGGTGCGGTTAAAGCATTCTGGTTGAGAATCCCCTGCAGGTGATAAGGGTGGTTCTTGACTTTCACACCCCCATAGAGACAGCATTTCTTTGATTAGCCGACTCTAAAGTCCTGGCCCTTATCAGAGTGAATTCACTAGGGGCACCATAGTGGGTGAAGAATTTTCCCCAGCACCTTGGCCATGGTAGATGCTTTTGATCTTTGGTGGAAAAACTTGTGCATATCGGTGAAATGGTCCATAACCACTAACACATTGCCAATGTTTTGCTGATCAGGCCTAAACTCAAGAAGTCTATGCAGACTAGTTCCATTGGGGTGCTGGTAGTAATGTTAACAAGGGGGTAGCCCTCTGAGGCAGGGCTTTTCTCTGCAGGTAGCTACTACAAGTCCTTACATGGTGCTCAACATCGGCCCCCATCTTGGCCAGTAGAATCGAGATCGTATTTGAGGTCAAGGGTCCGTCGATACTGAGGTGGCACATATGATTGTGGAGGGACCACAGTACCAAATCTTTGAAGGCTGTGGGCAGGACCAGTTGTTGCTTGTCTATTTGGCCACCCCAATCTACTGCCTCTTTGTACAACAACTGATTTAGCAGCTTCAACCTGGGGCCTCTTTAAACAATAAAGCAGTTCGTAGATCAGAGGAATGCAACTTGACACATCTTTTCCTGCACAACGGGTGTCAAGTGCTGGCTAAATCATAAGATCTTGGATTGAGCCCATTGCATGCTGTCACTGTCAAATTGAGGTAGTGCACTAATATCTAGAGCAGAAAAGTGGTACACGCAGCCGGGTATGCAGGTGTCAGAGGCCCAAGCAGTCTGCTGGCAGTCCACTGTGTCCGTAGACATCTGTTAATTTCTATCAAACTTTTGGCACAATGCTTGGATGTCAGGTTCAGACAGCCTGTCCCAGTCGCCTTGGAAATGGGCTCCAGGATAGGGCATCAGCATCAATATGATTCAGGCCTGGTCTGTAGTCGACAACATGATCATATGTTGACAATGCAGGAAACCACCGGTGCCCCGTGGCATCTAATTTAGCTGAAGTCTGTACATAGGTCAATGGGTTATTGTCAGTCCTGACCAACATTTTTGCCCCATAGAGGTAATCATGAAACTGGTCAACAATGGCCCATTTTAATGCAAGAACTCCAACTTGTGCACAGGTAGTTTCACTCTGGCCGGGTCAAGCCCCTACTGGCGAATGCCACTGGTCTCAAACCATCCTCATGGTCTTGATACAGCACAGCTCCTAGACTCTGCAGACTGGTGTCAGTATGCAGCACATAGGGTTTGGTGGGATCAGCATAAGCGGGGATGGGGCATGGGTGAGCTGGTATATGACTTTGTGAAAGCTGCTTCACATTCAGGCATCCAACGGGACCCAAAAGTTCACCTGGGTGGAAATATGCTTTGTCTAGTTCTTTGACGGACCCTTTTTGTGTTTCCAGTTGGTAGGAGGGTAACCCTGGGTAACATTCAAGAGTGGCCAAATCACTTTGAATAGTCCTTATGAACCAGCGGTAGTAGCCACAGAATCCCAGGAAACATTGTAGTTCTTTCAAATTGTGGGGCTGGGGCCAAGTAGTCAAGGCTTCAACTTTACTAGGATCATTCTCTATCCCTCTGTAGACACTATGTGCCCCATATACTTCACAGAGGTTTGGAAAAACTGCACTGGTCAATGGACAGCTTGAGGCGAAATCTTCCAGTCAGTCTAGTACTTTGAACAGTCGACTCTCATGTTCCTCTCGAGGAGCTCCCAAACACAATGACATCGTCCAAGTACACCAGGCATTCCAGCAAATTCATGTCTCCACCACTCGTCTCCATCAGTTGCTGGAAGGTGGCTGGGGCGCCCAATATCCCCTGTGGCATTCTCAGGAATCTTGAGAACCCCAAAGGACAGATGAAGGCTGTCTTCTCACGGTCCTCCTGAGCCATCGGAATCTGATAATATCCACTTCTAAGATCCAACACCGAGAACCATTTGCTCCTATTCAAACAATCCAGAGCATCTTGTATATGGGGCATGGTGTATTAATCAGATGGTCCGCTTGTTGAGGGTCCAATTATCCACACACACTCATACTATTCCATTCTTCTTATACACAACCACAATGGGAGAAGCATGTGGGCTCCTGGATTCTTGTATCACACCAGCCGCGAGCATTTCCTTCAAGTGTCTTCTCACGCCGGCCTATGTCTGCAGGGGCTAGGCGTGCGAGACCTCTCTCAAAATTACCGCTCATCGCAGGCATATGTGATGTGATAAATAAAGATGGAGACCTGTTGTCAATGCATCCAGAGCATTCACTAAAACAGAATGCAAATATAATCAAATAGAAATAGAAATGTTGTGCATTGTTTTTGAATGTGATACATTTCAAAATTATATTTATGGAACTTCTATTGTATCTGAAACAGATCATAAACTGCTAATTACTATTTTGAAAAGAGACTTATGGCAGGCACCACCGCGGATTAAACTACAGAAGTAATTTTACCAGATAGAATACACTCCAGGAATCATCTGATCATGGCTGATGCTTTGTCAAGAATCTCGAATGAAATTCAAAGTATTTATGATCAAAACTTGGAAACAGAAGTGGATGTTCATATAAATGGAATAAAGAATTAAGGAGCTGTCTTAGCACAGATGTGGAAAGATTGCAGTTGGAAACTGCAGCTGATGAAATGTTGCAAGCAGTAGTGAAAGCTATGAATAGTAGATAGAAAGGACAGTATATTTCTCACAGAAATGTGTCACTTCAGGTTTTTATCTTTGGTTGGTTGAGTATAACTGAAAGGTGATAGAATTGCAGTCCTTGTACACTAAGAAAGGAACTACTGCATAAAATTGATGAACTTCATATGAGTATTGACAAATGTAAACACAGAGCAAGAGATATTGTGTGTTAGCCTGGGATTACAAAAGATGTGAAAATGCAGTTTTGACTTGTTGCATATATCAGAAATATAGGCCTGTTCTGCAGAAAGAAATTTTGATTTCAGACTCAGAAAATGTCATTGTTTGGGGAAAAAGTAGGTGTAGATTTATTTACTCTAGAAGGCAGAGAGTACATTGTTATGACTGATGCATTTTCATTTTAACCAGAAGATGTTAAACTTCAGGCATCCACATCCAGTCACATAATACAAGAACTTAAAGTAATTTTGCAAGATTTGGCATACCACTGATTGTAAGGGCTGATAATGGACCTCAGTTTGCAAGTGCAGAATTTAAATGTTTTGCAAAAGCGTATGGTTTCAATCATATCACCCTCAAGTCTTACATATCTACAAGGAAATGGATTAGCAGAATGGTGAGTCAAAATCATTAAGACTCTACTGAAAAGGCTAGAGATGCAAACACTAACTCATCAATTGCTCTACTGAATTGCAGAGTAACTCCATTAGAATGTGCAAATCCTCTTGCTGAATTTCTCTTGAGACACCAGATTCTGCACTGATTTCCTAAGTTAAAATTAAAATGTTACATTGATGATAAACGTGTACCGAGACAAAAGACTGCAATTTAAGAAACTATATGCTACATATGACAAAACAGTAAAGCATCACAGACTGATGCAAACTGGAGAAACAGTTTGAGTGAGAAATGATGGTTGCTGGGGAAAACTGGCAATAGTTCAGAGACTTGTAGGCTACAAGATGGTATTTGGTACTTGCTGAAAGTGAACATTTGATAAGACAAAACAGGAGACATTTGATGCCAGTGCCTGTAAAATCAGTGCACTTTCCTATACCTCCAGTGACTTTACCTTCCAAACCAGTGCATTTGCCGAGATACCCATTAACTTATCAGAAAAACAATATACTAAAAGTGAAATGCCTATGAGTGATGACCCTGAAGAGGAAAGAAATTCTAATTCTCCAGACATGACTTTACCTGACTTTCCTGAAATATCAAAAGACAATACTGAACTGAAAAACATCTAATGAGACAGTTAGTGTTAAGACTACTAAACAGTTGGGTAGATGGAGAGGTTTTAGGCTAATAAAAAGCCAAATAGACTTACTGAATCATGTTAAAATATAAAGTGATAGCAAATGTTTTCTTGTGAAAAAAGGCTGCAACTTTAATTTTATTTAGGCAGCATGCACAGAAGTAATATGTAATCTTTGATCTACAGTATGTTAAAAAGTACCTATATATTTTTTACTAAACAAGGGGTGTGTTGATATGATACAATTAAAGGTATGAATACTAATAAATGCAAATGTGGCAATGTTTTCTCTATTTTTGGCTCTGTGTTGATCATTTTATTTACAGATCATGGAATCATACTAAAGCAACTATAGAACTGCATGGATCATGATGCTCTGAATATTTAGAAAAGGTGTCTTTTATCTTATTCATTGGCTTCGATATTCAAAGAATTGCGCCATGCGCAACAGGGATACACCAACGTCTGAAATACGCCATTGTGCGATATTCATCGGGAGGCAGCTGCGCCAATAAGCAATAAGTCAGAGTGCAATAGTAAGGAATGCATGCACAACTGTAGGGACAGAACCATGAATAACATGCGCAGTGCTATATTCAACAGCATGTACCGTGCGCAATAGGGAGCTAGTGGAAGTTGCAGACAGCGGAAATGATCCAAAATAAAAGGGAGCAAGAAAGGGGCAAGAATGCAAAGGGAAGCCGCAGGGTGGGAGCGTGGTGACAGACACAAGGGCAGTACAGAAGGTAGCAGTGAGCAGGACCAGGCAGGAGCAGGACAGGGCCCACCAGAACTGAGCCAGAAGCAGGGTAGGAGTGGGGAGCCTGTGCCACTGTGCAGGAAAGTCTGTGGAGTGCCACAATGGACTGAGGGCAGTGGCAGGAGGCAGAACAGCCACAGCCAAAGGTTGGAGGTGTACTTGGTGCAGGGGAGCATCAGGAACAGACAGCGGGGAACGGGATAACAGCCATTGGGGAGAACACCAGCCAGGGACATGGCCAGTGCCACTTTCCAGATGGAGGTGGTAATGAGGGGTGTGAAAAGGCAGGCAGCAGGGGAGGCGCAGCCATGGAAGGGGCCATCATCGGTACACCCTAGAGCAGGCAGTACCGAGCCTGCACAAGCTTTGAAACACCACTCTGACACAAAGATTGTGGGCCGGTACTGCCTGAACTGGTGATCCTGAGGCAGCTCTGTGAGCTGCACAGTGATGAGATGCAGGCACCCACACGACGGAGAAATGCTCTGTCAGTGGAGATGAAGGTGACAGCCGTCATGTGCCTGCTTGCCACGGGCACCTTCCAGAGACCAACAGGGGACACAACAGGCATAACCCAGTTGGCTGCGCCACGCCTACTCACACAATTCCTTAGCGCACTGCTGCTACATGCAGTGGAGTACATCTGTTTCCCAGCACACAGGAGGAGTACACAGCACACATACAGATGTTCCTCAGGGTAGCACAGTTGCCTGGCATGCTCGGGGCCATTGACTGCACCCATGTGGCCATCTGCACACCACCTGGCCCAGACTGAGTGTCATACATCAATCAGAAGGGGTATGCAAGCATCAACTGCAAGGTGGTGAGCGATGCCAGGGGGCACATAACCAATGTCTGTGCCACGCACCCTGGGGAGTGCATGATGCCTTCATCTGGCACCAGTCCACACTGTGCCACATGACCACACCCAGTGACCATCACTGTGAGTGCCTCAGATGCTGGGCACCATTGCACACTGGTGGACAGTGCAACACAGGCATCATCATGCACATGCCACAGTGGCCAGCTGCCAGGAGGGTGTGCACTGGGACCATCTGTGTGCAGGGATGGGTACTCACCCGTAAGGCCGCACAATGCACACCACACTGCACATAAGGCAGCAGCAGACAGAGGCCATGGTGGGAGACAGGTCAGTCACGCAGCACAGTGCCATGGCCACCACGGATACATGGGTGGCCCCGCCGAGACCTGCCAGCCATGCCACACTGACCAATGGCCTCATGGGTGGCACCGACCATCCCCAGGGTGATGCTGCGTGAACACGACCATGTTCATGAAGGGTCTGCAGCCCACTGAACATGCCCACACCAGGCATGCTCGGTATGCCCACAGCCAAACCCAGTGTCAACAAAGCAGGTGTCGATGGTGCCTGGAACGGGGTGGACATGACACCGCGCGGTGTCTGCGGTGGATGGGTAATGAACTGGTGCCCAATGTGGCCATGACAGCTGTCAATGCATTGGTCTGCCTGTCAATGGCAGAGGTCACATCCGCCCATTGCCGGGCCATCTCTGCCAGAGCAGACCATGGTCTCTGCTGCACTGCTCCTCTGCCTGATGCAGAACCGCACTGAGTGCATCCATCGCCGGCAAGCCACATCTGCTGATCTACTGAAGCCTGGAGTAGACAGCTGTGCTCATCAAAGAGGTCATCCGCTGGTTCTGTCATGCTGTCCCTCGTGATGTTCCTGGCTCTGCTGGCCAGCACCACTTGGTGATGGGTGCTGCACACCAGATCCATGCCTGGGCATGTCACATACGCGTACACTGCCACCGCCTCGACACTCTCCCTCCATCGCCATAGGCCGACTGCTGGTACTGCCCTCTGGCTGATGATCGCCAGGACTCGCCGGCACCACCGCTGGGCTGCAACAGCCCCACCACCCTGGATGCACACCAGTGCTGCCCCACTGGGGCATACAGGCACAGGCTGGGACTGTGTTGTTAAGCAGGCCTCCATGGCAGCACCACCCACGGCAATGCCCATGCCATTGCCTCCTGTGGGACCATCCTGCATCCCACACGTATCACTGTCCGGGATGTGTGGTCCATCATAATTGGTGCTGGATCCGGCACTAATCTGTGTCCCAGCAGGCTGGAGACCATGGGCGCTGTCATGCTTTGACACAGGGAGGGCCTTGTCCACACCAGCACCACCTCATCAGTCAGGACAGACTGCAAGTATGCACTAGTCCGGTCCCTTGGACACCTGTGGAGGTGGATGGGCGATCCTCCATGTCCAGGGCATCCCCTCGGTGGACACACCCACCACCGCTGACCCATGTAGGTGCTCAGGAGCTGTAAGGGCACACATTAGTGTTAGTGGCTCTGCCCTGCCCTGTGGCATTCCTCCACCACCCACACAGTGACAGCACAAGACCTACCATGCAGTGATGGGCTGCCACCCATCTGGAAGCCACCACCAGGAATGCCCTCAATTGCACAATGCCACATGCTGCTGGCCACCCGCTCATCCTGTGGCATCAGGCGCGGCACATCTGGCTGGCCCCACCGGTGGCAGCACGTGCAGCCCTGATGGCAGTCACCTTATCTTTGATACTCCTCCTGTCTGTGCTGACCTTCTTCTTAAACTCCTGCACGGACGCTGGTGGCTGCCATGCTGGTTCATGGCACATGCCACCTCACCTCATGCTGCAGCACAGGCCTGTGGCGTTCCCCGCTGTCCACTGAGCAGTGGTTCCCTGTCGAGATATGCCTCGAACAGGGCATCTGATTCAGCCCAGGTGAAGTTGGGACTCCTCCTTCTCCCCATCCCTGTTCCTCCTCTTCTTCATATTCAGTCATGATCAAGCCTGTGGGAATGACAGGTGTTACCTTGACTGTGCAGTCCCATTCAGCACTCACAAACCACAGTCCCCACATCCCAACAGTATGCAACCCACCACAATAGACTGCAATACCTAACTGTCCTCTGCAGCCCCATGTCGCATTTGATACAGCGCAACGCATGCAAATGAGGCGAGGCACAACTGTAAGTGGAGGCTAATGCAGTGGTTGTGCCGTGGAATGGCTGATGAGCTGATTTGCATATGCTGCTGAATATCGCACTGTTGCGCCTTGCGCAATTATGCTGAGAATGCCCAGGTTATGGCGCAGCACTGTGAAGTGCACACTGGCACCGCACAGCGCATGCCCGGATGCTGACGCTGACGCAGCGGCGCTGTTGATGTGCTGTGCACAGGAAGCAGTGCAGGACATGACCACCACTGTGCCTGTGGTGCTAGTGTGCTGTTGCCCGTGTGGCACTCGTGTTCTGGTGCACTGTGGGTGCCATGGAGCCACAGAATGGTAGGCCACTGCAGGCGTCACAATCACCATACCATGCTACATGCAGGGCATCCCAGTAGCATTGTGGCACTCCGATGCAGACAGACCCTTGACCCTGCAGTCAACCTTTTCCCCCTAGGTGCCATGCGTCCACATGGGTTGGCCCTATTGTGCAGTTCGGTGACAGCACGATGGGGGCTGGCATAACAGTACCGGCGCTGCCTCCATGCGTGGGACATGCGCATAGAATGCCATTTTATAGCAATACACACTGCAGGATGGCATGAAGGAGAGCGCAGATGTGGAGTGCTATAGAGCTGGCCAACTTGGTGGCCATAGTTGAGCCTCATGCTGGTGCCCTGTTTGGCCAGGATCCCTGGACAGGCCACGCAGTGCTGTGGGAGGAGGTGGCTGATGGCCTGGAGGAGGCAACCAGGATTGCCAGGACAGCTGAGCAGTGTTGCCACAGGTATGGCAACCTATGGCAGAGTTACCCTGACAGACTGGGGTGTCTGCAGGCATGCGCCCGGTGAGGCGCCATGCCATAGCCAGGTAGGTGCTCCATCCATACACTGGTAGTGGCCATCTGTCCGGTATCATAGTGTGTATGTGTCCACCCGCAGGGTGGTGGGGGCCAGTCTAGTGGGGGTGGTGGTGGTGGTGGTAGAGTGCGCCATGGCTGGGCTGTAAGGGCACGCACACACTGGGGGCTTTGCTACTGGTTTGTACTGATGTTTCCTCTCCATTTTGCATCCTAGGCCTGGAGGAGTGCCATAGGGTGAGGCAGGCCCATTAACAGCAGGAGCAGACAGAATGGGTGTGCCACAGATGCAGCAGGGACAAGGTGGAGGGGCCATGGACCAGCAGTGCCCAGCTGGCCTGGATGCAGGTGAGTGCCGTGTTTCCCCTTACATCTGTGCATGTTTTCTTGCAGGGTGGTGGCAGTGTGATGCCACCAGCATTTGGCTCCACTGCTGTGCATGTCACACGGTGCACTCAGCACTGTCCTGTGGCACTACATGTGGGATGGGCATTGCTAGGTCTGTGCGGTCATTGGGCACATGGCTGTGCGACTGCTCGGGTGACCGCATAGCCATGTCACTGTACATCCATGGTGGTGCGCGGGTCATGGGCAGTGGATGTGTGCAGCATTCTACATGGCTGTGGGTGCCTGGGTAGGTGGGTCATGTGGACGCGGTCACTGTGGGTGGTCGTATGCCATCACAGGGGCGTGGCCCATGGCTGTATGCCGTGCACAATGGATGGGCTGCAGGGGTCTAGCCAGTCACGCATAATGACTCTGCTCCCTTGTCCTAGGTGGACAACACTGGATCGCACTTGAGTGGAGTGTGCAAGAGCTGCTGCAGCTTGTAGAGGGCCACCCTTGAGCTGCTACAGAGAATGGATCAGGGCAGAGGATGGCGGCACCAGCAGAGGCACAGAGATGAAGTGGGATAGAGTCTGCACTAGGCCCATTATGCCCTGATTTGTATTCCCCCAGACTAACCTTCACACCCCTTCATCCCACTCCCAGTTGTCTCACCCTTGCCCCATGCCCCCCACCTGGTTTGTGGCTCTTCCCCCATTGTAAATAGCTGAATATATGTTTTGTATTTCTTACACATCTTTATACACGACGTTTTGTTATGACAACTGTGGTGGTCTCTGATTTGCAGGGGCTTATGGTGCTTGACTGCAGAGGTGTGCATGGCATCAGGGGCAGTGCAGGCCTGGGCATGTGTGTGTGTTAGGCAGAGATCTGCCTATGGTGTGGGTGGGGAATTGGTCCCTGTCTGTGGTATGTCTGTTGTTCCCGTGCACTGGATGCCTGTGTGCAGTGGTCCCTGGTGAATGCACTGTGTCCCTGGTGCCCTGTCAGTATGTCCATGGCCCATGCAGCTGGCACCCTTGCATGTCTGTGGTATGCACAGTCTGCTGGCATGTCAGTGGTGGCTGTCCATGCTGGCCATCCTCTGGCCATGGCACAATGGCAGCTTGTCTCCTGTCACCGTATGGTGCACATCTGCCTCAGGTGGCACTGTGGCCTATGCTGTTGTTGTCCCCCCTCCATGCTGTCGCTGGTGTCTGTTACGGGTCTGTGCACTGATGTCTGTCACTTGTGCTCCGACCGCATACTGGTGGCGGATGGCTTCATGGTGCATGAGCAGGATGGCTGGTACATCTGTGTCATGGTGGGGTGCAGGCGTCGGGTACACAGTATCAGTGGTTGCACACCACTGGAATTTGTTGCCCGCTATTGTGTCCCTTTGTTGGGGTGCCCTTGTATCTGGGTGGGTGTTTATCCGTGCCTTGTGTTGCATCCTGTGTGGCGCATGCCTCCATGCACCACTCTGGTCATCTGTGCTGGCTGTTGGGACCAGTGCTGGGACAGGGTGTGTGCTTGGGTGGATGTGCAGGGTGCTGTCCTGCTGGTGGTGCAGTCCAGGAAGGCCTTGTTGCATGTGGGGTCCTCTGGTACTGACACAGGGTCAACCTCTCAGCTGTGCCATGGGGGCTGTGCAGGGGTGGCAATGTGTCTGCAGTTGTTGTGTAGGTGGCTGGTGCTGCCTGCTGCAGGGTGCTCATAGTGGGGCTGCCATGCATGGCTCCATGGTGCACAGGGTTGCATTATCTTAGTGGGGTGGTGGCATGCATTCGATGCCATGCACTGTTAGGCACTGCTCCTGGGCAGGGTGTCTGGGGATCACTGTGCAGGGTGTGCTCTGCATTGGTCAGATGGGGTGGCACTGGGTGGCTGGCCCTCCTTGTGTGCGCACTGCTGCCAGGGTGTGCTGGGGCAACGCTCCCCAGCTGTGGATTCGGTGCTGGTTTCATGGGCTGGGGGTTCATCTAGCTCACAACAGGTTGTGCAGTTCATTGCAGGGGGCGCTGTCTGGTCTACTGCGGTGCTCCTCCGCCCATGGCATCCATGGGTGGTGCACCCTGCATCCTGTCCCTGTGCATCCCTGGTTGTGCTACTGCGCTACTAACTTGCTCCACTGCGCATCCCTGGTTGTGCTATTGCACATCAGACCTGCACCACTGCACATCCTTGGTTGCGCCATGGCAGCTGGCGCGACATTGAGTTGTGCTGCGCAAGGCACCTTTGGCCTGCACTGTATTTGAATATCATGGTTGCGCATGGGCACACTGCACTTGCACCTGCTCCTGCTATTGCACTACTTTGTGGCACAGTTTGAATATCCGGGCCATTGTCTGCTTCTTTTTTCAGACTTTAGGCTGTTTCACTTTTATGTACAAGCTTCTGAGGGGCTAGTGTCTGAGTCTGAAGGTGTGCAGTGTCCAGGTCTGTGCAGGGAGAATGCTAGTTCCTGGGTCTGTGGAGGGAGACTGAATCTGCAAAAGGAGTGTGTGTGTGTGTGTCTGGTGTGTGTGTGTGTGTGTGTGGTCTCATGGGGTGATGTAAAGGGGTGCTATGGTGTGGGTCTGGGGTAGTCTCAAATGGTCACAGAGGGAGGTGTGAAGTGGGAAGCCAGGGGTGCCAGGAGGGGTATTCAGAGGTCCTGAAAGAAGGAGTGTCTGGAGAGGTAGAGGTTTTCATAGGGACTAGAGGAAGAGATGATTTGGGTGTTGGTGTGGGTCAACTAGTGTTGGGGGCTGAGGTGAGAGGTTACTCTCCAGGATTGAGTAGTGGGGGACTGTCAGAGGGGCTATTGTGCTTTGGTAGATAGTGTTAGCGTCCATAGAGGGAGGTGGACTAATGTTGGGAACCATGTAGGATGGAGCTAATGCTGGGGGCTGTGGAGGGAGGTGGGCTAGTGTCTTATCCTGTGGAGGAGGGGTCATGTAAGTTGGGGTGGAAAGTGGTTGGAATAGTGTCTAAGGCAACAGAACTAGGTGGGGCTAGGATCTGGGGCTGTAGAAGATGGTGTAGTTGTGTGTGATGCTGTGGAGGAGGTGGGCTAGTGTCTGATGCTCTGAGAGAGGGTGGCTAGTGTCTGATGCTGTTGAGGAAGTGGGCTAGACTGTATCATCAGAACATTGGATAGGGCAAGGTGGTGGATGTCCTGTATCTGGACTTCAGTAAAGCCTTTGACTCTGTGCCACATGGAAAGATGCTTAATAAACTGAGGAACCTGGGAGTAGGGGCAAAACTGGTGGGGTGGGTCCAAAATTGGCTGCAGGACAGGAACCAGAGGATGATTGTTGAGGGGAACTATCAAAGGGAGAGAAGACAAGAGCAGAATGTCCCCATCTGATGACACATTCTACGTAGCTTAGACCTGTGGCCAGCAGGATACCACAGGGCTCTGTGCTTAGGCCAGTGTTGTTGAACAAATTTACTAGTGACATAGTGGATGGGATCAAGTAAAATCTGCCTTGACATAGATGATGCCAAGCTATGTGGGAGAGTGGACACAGAGCAGGGAGGCAGGAGCTCAGGGAAGATCTGGCTAGGCGCAAAAACTGGTCAAACATCTGGCAGCTGACGTTCAATGCCATGAAGTGCAAGGTCATGCACCTGGAATCTAGGAATCCAGGGAACAGCAACCTGCTTGAGGGGTACAGATATCCAATTTGGATAAGGAAAGGAATCTGGAGGTCATAGTCGGGGACACGAAACTCTCCACACAGCACTGTAAAGTGATAGCAAATGTGAATAAAATGCTTGGATGCATCACAAGGAAATCACTGCCAGCAAAGAAGAAGTCATACTCTCCTTGTACAAGTCACTGGTGAGACCATACTTGGAGTACTGAGTGCAGTTCTGGTCTCTTTACTTGAAAAAGACATCAGACTATTGGAGGGTGCAGCATTGGGTGACCAAAATGATCCAGGGCCTGGGGATGAATCCTAGAGGATAGAGACTGTGGGAGCTCAATATGTATTGCCTGCAGGACAGAAGGGAGAGGGACATGATAGAAACCTTCAAGTACCTAAAAGGTATAAACAAGGTTGGAACAGAGGGCTTATTCAATCTGCAAAGGGAAAGGGCCATGAGAGGACATAGTCTGAAATTAGTGGGGGTGGAATTTAAAATGAAATGAGGAAACACTTTTCACCAAAAGGGTAGTGTCCAAGTGGAATGAACTACTGAGGAGGAGGTCTCATCCTGAACACTGGATAGTTTTAAAAGTGGTGGGATGGTGGGACAAGGTAAAAGGAAAGTCCAAACAGGTAGTAGGAGGTGGTGGTGGTGGGGGTAAAAGGGGTGGGAGAAGCTTACCTGGGGAAGAGGAGGACAGCTCCAGTGTAAATTCTGTGAGCTGCACGGTCAAGCAGACTTGATAGACTGTTTTGGCCTGTTTGTGCTGGTATCTTGTATTTAGGTACAGTATGTATGATGCCATGGACCGAGTGGGCTGGTGTCTGAGGCTGTGGTAGGAGTTACTGGTTTCTGATGCCATGGAAGGAGGTGGGATAGTGCCTGATGCAATGGAGGGAGGTGGGCTAGTGTCTGATGCCATGGAGGGAGCTAAGCTAGTGTTTGATGCCATACAAGGAGGTGGGCTTGTGTCTGATACCATGGAGGTAGGTGGGCAACTGTCAGAGCTGTGGAGGAAGGTGGGCTAGTATCAGGCCACGGAGGAGGTGGGCTAGTGTCACAGTCATGTAGGAGGTGGGCTAGTGTGGTTCACCCATGTTGCAGGGGAAAAGAAAAGGTGACCATCTTTAGCGTACTCAGCACAATGCTGATAGCGAACATTGCTCCCGACCATTGTGCTGCCAAACCCCATCACGCCAAATACCCCAGGGCACATCCGGTTCACCATCACACCCCCATACTGTAATAGAACCATCTCCATGTCGGAGGTGTATGGGGAAAGGGCACAACACTTATGGCACTATCCCCGCAAGCACCGCAAAATCCAGTTCACCAGCATGACATGTGAACTGGTTGTGGTGCCCTAATGATTGCACCCCTAATGAAGTCACATCTAATGGTATACTGGCTAGTGTCTGACGCTGTTGAGGGATGTGGGTTAGTGTTTGATGCTGTGGAGGAACTTGGTCTAGTGTCCAGGTAATGGAGAAAGGTGGGCTAGTGTAGTATTGGGACCATGGAGGGATGTGGGCTAGTGTCAAGGCCATGGAGGGAGGTGGGCTATTGTTGGGGCCATGTAGGGAGGTGGCTAGTGCCAGGGTTCTGGAGGGAGGTGAGGGGCAGGAAGTGGTGCTAGTGCCTGGGGTCAGTGGGAAGCTAGGATCTGCTGCTTGGGGCTAGTGTCAGGGGTCTCTGGTGGAGAGGCCTAGTGCCATGGATTGTGGAGGAAGATTATCTGGACCCATAGTGTAAGAGTGTGTGTGCATGTGGTGTCTGCAGGGGTGGTATCGAGGGGCACCATGCAAGGAATGTCTGTGTCAAGGGTCTGGTTGAGTTTCAAATGGCAAGGGGAGAGAGGTGTTGGGGAGTCAGAGTGCCTAGGAGGAATGGGGCATGTATCTAGGGCAGAGTTTAAACTAATGCTTGCCAAAATGCATTTTATGATATAGAATCTGTTTTAACGATTTACTTGTTTGTTGAAATTGCCAAAAGCAACTCTTTATACTGCCTGATGCTTGCTTTTTTTCCTCTATGCAGCTGTAATGACTGGTTTGGTTGGTAAGCATTAGAGATTCTCCTCCCCAGTTGACTGACGGGCACAGCATGAAGAGTAGGAGACTCTTGTCCAGCCTAGTGAGACAAGAATCTGTGGTCTAAAGTGAAGACTATGTGATTGTTCTGTCCTAGCATTCCCATTTATTTATTTATTTGAAAAGTTTCACAAGGAAAGACATACTGAGCTGAGAACAACTCATTTCCAGATGTGTCCTGGGGAGAGGGAGAGTTGGGAAATCTACATGTAATTAGAGTACAGAAATTATATACGGTAGCATAAAGTGCACCCACAATACATTATACAATAAATAAAATTTGAGGTGCTCACTGAATGGCACAGAGCAATTAAAAGGTATTAATTTGCAGACCAAAGGAACATCAGAGAATATAACAGCCATCCAGAATGGGGAAATGAGCAGGAGTGCATCCTGTAGGAGCTAAGAGGGACATCCCCACTCAGCTTAGAAGAAAGTAGAGTGGAGGAGAAAAGGAAGATATACCAGAAGGAGGAGAGGTGGGTAAGTTTACTGGGAGTGGTAGAGAAAGAGGTAAAGGGCTGGTGTGGGAGCCGGTAAGGATCGGAGGAAGAACAGAAAATGAGAGACAGGAGAGAGGAGGGGGAAAGGGAAGGAAGAGCAGAGGGAATTAGGAAGGCTCTGGGGCAGGTGCAGGAGGGGCAGTGTAATCATTAAGAAGCCTAGAGATGGAGCAAATGGAGGAGGCAGAGCAGATAGGGAATGGTGGGAGGGAATGCCAGAGTTTGGGAAGATGGAAGAGGAAATCAGCTTGGCCAGCCGAGGTCCATCTAAGTAGTAGAGTAAGAGAATGGTGACTATACTATGGAGTTAATATGTGAGCTAGAAGTACCTTGTCAGCAACCAGGCCATGCTGTCTGGCAGTGATGCCACTTCCTTGTGAATGTTCAAGTCACCATTTAGAAGCAGATTGCAGCATAGAGGTTCAGCAAAAGTACTAGACCCATGTTTTCCTGAGTCCTAGTTCTGTGAGTGAATGTGGCAGTTGGCAACTGTGGTAGGGGAGATGGTCCTTGCTCAGGTGGCTAATTAAAAAACTAAATGTGCTGAATATTGTGACTAGAGTGGCAGGTCGAGCTTCTTCTCACCCTCCCTGTGAATACTGGTGTCCCACAAGGCTCGGTCCTCAGCCCGATCTTGTTTTCTATTTTCAGAAATGACCTGCCCTCGGTATGTGTACACTCATCCATACACATGTACGCAGATGACACGGCACTGTATGTGTCAGGCCCTTCCCCTGCTGTAGTGGCCACTAGACTTCAGGATGACTTCACTGCTGTCCAGCATTGGTTTTGCTCTAACCAGCTCTTACTAAATCCCAAAAACATCTCCCTAACCCTTAGTAGTAGGCAGAGACTCTCCGCCTTCCCGCCACCCCACTTTCCACACCATTGATGGGACACCATTGAAGGACTGCCCTTCTTCCAGTATCTTGGGGTCTGGCTCGACCAGCACCTCAACTTCTCAGCCCACATCGACACAATCCACAAGAAATTGCACCCCAAGCTGGGTGCCTTGCATTGAAATAAGAGCTGCATCCTCAGAAAACCCACAAGGCTATCATTCGAAAATGATCCTCCTGATACTTGACTATGGAGACATAGTCTAGAGCCATCCCAAAACTATCCTAGCAAGACTCAAACCTCTCTTCCACTCCTTCTGCCAGTTTTCCTAGGCTGCCCTCCCTCAATGCACCACTGCGATCTCTACAAGTCTCTAGACTGATGTCGCTCCAGGATCGGAGACAGCTCCATGGTGCGAGGCTAACTGTGAAATTCTGGGCTCATTCCCTCCCACCTCGAGTCCACCCTCCTAGCTCAGCCCCCTCTGTGTACTCTCTCAAGAACACTGACCGGTTTCTACATGTCCCACACATGTCAACAGCCAAAGGTCAGGCTGCATTCAATTACTGTATACCCAAATTATGGAACTCCTTACCGGTGGTCATTAAGCATACAGATAACATCCAGCAATGTAACCTGCTCCTTAAGTTATTTCCTCCCACCTGCTCCTGCGGGCAGTCCCAACACAATATCTAATACCCCATTCGCCACACCTGATGCCTCTGTGTCTGTCCCAGGCCCTCAGTGTCCTCCCTTGAATACACATGCCTGCACTTGCTCCACTGCCATAGTATTCTCCTGTAATCCTCCTGTATAAATAGGGTGTGGCAATCAAGTTTATATAGGCACTTTACAGCTTAGATGAGTTGCTGAACCACTGAACTTGCTAGCTAGTTATCTTAAATCACTGCACTCTGAGTACCAACTGGTTGTCTCATCTAAGTAATAGTTCTTGTGTTGCTACTTGTATCTTTTAAATACATGTGAGTTGCTGTAATGTACTTACTCATGACTTTTCAATGCTGTATACATCCTTTCTCCTCCCCAATACGCACCTGGAATCGAGCAGTACTCTGTTCAGTATGCCTTCCTGGTGAAACTCTTAAATAAATAAATAAATAAATAAGGATGGCAAACTCTGAACCAAACCATCTACCTTGCTGATGATGGCTACTTGGGAACTTTGCTTTCTTCAGTAATATTTAAGTTCTAGATGATCTGGGGAAAACAAACTGAGGACACCCTTTTACTTTACTTGTTGTTAATGTTTAGCTGATTTATAGTTTAAAATTTTAAGTTATATCACTTAAAGATTTTGCTTTACTTGGTTAGTTTTTGGCTTAATTTTAAAAGGAGGCTATTAATGCTCAAATGAATGAGTCATGCCAGAGGTCTTTCTGGAAGGTCACCAAGGGTATGTTAGCTCGAGGGTCAAGCAGTTTCATAAGGTCCACAGCACTGCTACATTATAGAGTGTAATTTCATGCGAGTTAATTTTGCTGATTTAATCATAGTCAAATTACTGGAGAAGTGTTTAGTTTAAAGGTCTTTAATGGAAAATGGGGCAATTACAAGGGATAATATGCTGAATGGGTTATATAGAAGAGCTGACTCCCAGTAATGTTGAAAGTCCTGTTGGTAAGGCACATTAACTTAATCTGATCACTCTGCAGAGTTTTGTGGAAGCGTAGGTATAATAACAGACACCAAGGCAGTAATTTAGTGCATAAAAATGCCAATTCTGCATTTGTCAATTTATTTTACACAAAAAAGAAAACAAAAGTAATATTTACAGAAAGAAAAAGGGTATTAGTCCTTCACACCACAAACAACAGGAAATATTCTCAAGAACTCCTGAAACTCTCCTGTAACATCCAACAACTCTGAACAGTGTGTTAACTCTCACACTTAGCTCCTTCACTTACTCTGGTCAGGAATAACTGAACCACTTATCTACTTCTTAGTCCCTAGTGATGGGATTATATAGGATAGCTAGTGACATTGCAGTCATGTGACTCCTCATTAAAGTAAATCACTGCTTATTTTCCTCTCACTTCTCAGGGGCTCAGTAACTATTGTGTACCCTATTTCAGATCAAAAGGCTTCTCATTAATATTCAATAATATCTAATGCCTCTGATCTGTAGGACAACTAAAACCTTAATTATAGGGCCTCAGATAATTTAGGAGTTCAGCCCTCCTTAAGGAGTGACATCATAGCCTATTCAGCTATATAAACAGCCATTGATTGGGCCAGCCCTATAGTAGGACCTTCCAGAGTTATAGGCTCCTACAGGTAATTACATATTGATTAATATGTAAAGTTTCTTGTATTACACGGCATCTCAGAGTTAGCTTAGGGTAGAGAAGATTAAGGCGCCTTATCTTCTTTCTCCTGCCAGCTCTGGAGAACTGGTAACAGTTTGATTTTATTTAACCTCGACCCTTGAAAAGGGCTCTAAATCTTCAATACTGCATGGCTGCCACCTTTATGTACAGGGCTCTGCGCTGTGCTTTTCTTTAGCCTCTGCCACAAACCACAATTTATTTTCAATGACCCAATGGATGAAATTGCAGCCATCAGGTATACATTTCAATTGGGCCTTATTTGCCCAACTTTAACTTTTGGCCCCACTTTCTATTTATTTAATGCTAAGCAGCCCCAGTGACAACATCTCTGAACTGCACTATCCTTCGGGCACCATCTAGATTTTTGGGACACTACAGGGCTTGTCTAGTGCACTGGCCATAGTATCTCATCTGCCGCTTCCTTTATCTTTGTCACTCACTTGTAGCACTTTGAAACTCTTCAGAGCAAGTCGTTTCTCCTGAAGCATCCCAGTTTGTGTTGTTCTAAACAAGGAGCTTATTATATTTTTATTTCCAGCCACCTCCTGCTGCAATACAGTCATGGAGCACTTGCTCCAAAAAGGATTTAACTCGGTCGCACTCTGGAAGTGGAATTCAGACTTTGTACCAGATCTGCACATTTCACAGCAGCTGCTTTCAGCTGCAGCAGCTCTGAAGTTTGGCACCTGGAAGTGAGTGCCCTAACTATTCAACTTTTCAGGGGCACCAGAATTATTTATATATTCAGTAACTGGCGCTAATTATTACTCCCAGTCGAGAGATCAAAAGAAAAGTGCAACAGTGCTTCTGTGCACTTGGGGGAGTTAAGAAAACAGTGGATAGGAAAGGAGGAGGCATGTCAGATTGGCCACCCTGACATGAAATAATAGGACAGTAGAGAAAAGAAAAGCAGACAGAAATAGTGAGAGAAAATAGGGAGGGTGCATCATTATTTTTATACATTTCTTGGGGACACATCATAATAGAGGACACCCTGTTACAAGTATGAAAGGAAATGGTGGCAGGTCCTTCCTTCATATATCTTCATCATCAAAAGGTTTGGGCCTGATTTCTGGGTTCGGATCTGATAAAGCTGTTTGGGGTTCTGTTTGCTATTGGGAGACCTCTTTGGAGAGTTTTCTGAACTATCTTACACCAGTAAGATTGAATCAGATTAGCGATCAGGTCAGCTATTAGATTTAAAATAATTTGCATAGTTTAATGGAGAGCCTGGTCGGGTTCCCCTATACAGATGTGTTGCCTACTGCCACAGGCTGGGGTTAACACTGGGGACAACTATGGTTGTAAGGAACTTTGGTTGCTATGTGAAATGTCCTGAATAGTTACCATCATAAGTATGATTGGGGAGATATACCAAAGGATTTTTAAATTATTGGGGTTATATTTGGCTGATGTATGCTGACATCTATCCCTCCCTCCCTTGAGGGGTTATTGTTGTCATCTTTCAGAGGTTGTTAAAATGACAGGAATGCATGCAAATTGGGATTGAAATATAACCTTCCCATTAGATTGGGCAGGTTATTAAGTATAACTGATTCTTCACTGCATAGACCTGGGGGTCCTCGGTTTTGCTCTCAGTGGACTAACTATGAGGTAAACTTTAAGCTTTACTTGGTTAAAACCAACCCATTCCCATTAATTTCTCATTAAATAAGGCTTAATTCATAATGGACTTGATTGGTATAAATAATATACTTTACCATTTGGTCTTATTGAACAATTATAGTCTGCCATAGTTTACTTTGTTTTTACTCGTTAAATAAGGTGTAACATAAAAAATCACCTATTGTTAATGTTTAATTCAGGGTCCAACTGTAATCACACTGGACAGAGACTTTTGGGCTGCATAATGACTCTAGAGTACTAGGTCAAATTCTTATTTTCTTATCCTATTAAATAGGGATCTTTCAAAAGACCTACAGTGTTACACCATCTGGTTACCATTTCAGTAGCCTGAGCAATGATATAGTCTGTCCCTAAGTTTCATAGGGAAGTCTCACCCATTAGATAGGGTGAGCCCCAATCGTTCCCATTACCTAAAACAAATAATAGAAACACTCTGGATACAGAAGTTGATACCAGCCCAATTACAGAAGAAAGGGTTCTGAAAGAACTCTTAAAACTGAAGGTAGACAAAGCAATGGGGCCTGATGGGATTCATCCCAGAATTTAAATGAACTAAGGGTAGAACTAGTGACACCACTGACTACCCTCTTAACAAATCATGGGAGGATGGGGTGGTACCTGAGGACTGGAGGAGGGCAGATGATTCCCTTCACAAAAGCGGAGCAGGGCAGAAGCCGAAACTACAGACCTGTTAGTTTAACCTCAGTGATAGGGAAAATGATGGAATCACTTCTGAAGGAAATAATTGTCAAGTACCTAGAGGCCAGAGGGCACAGGACACAAGGCAGTATGGATTCACAGTGGAAGGTCATGCCAGACAAATCTAATAGATTTCTTTGACTGGGTGACCAAAATAGTAGATCAGGAGGGGCTGTGGACATGGCCTACCTAGACTTTAGCAAGGCATTTGACACAGTCCCACACAAAAGATTAATATACAGTTAGCTAGCTTGGGAGGGTCCCAAGATGATAGCCTGGGTAAAGAATTAGCTAGAGAATAGGATACAGAGAGTAATAGTAAATAGAGTCCCTCTGAAGAAAGGAGGGTTACTAGTGGGTTCCGCATGGTTCAGTATTAGGACCGGTCCTCTTCAATGTCTTTATAAGCGACATTGCAGAGGGACTGTAAGAGAAAGTATGTCTCTTTGCAGATGACACAAAGATCTGCAACAGAGTTGATGCACAAGTGGGGTGGAAAGGATGAGAAGGACTTGGCAAGGTTGGAGGAATGGTCAAATGTGTGGCAGCTTAGATTATATGCTAAGAAGTGCAAGTAATGCACCTAGGAAACAAAAACCCAGGAGAAGAGTACACAATGGGGTTGAGATACTGACAACAACAAAATGGAAGGGACATGGGGTAGTCATATCAGATGACTTAAAGGTGGGCAAGCATGTGATAGGGCAGTAAGAAGGGTTGGGGATACTGGGATGCATAGGGAGAGGCATCACCAGTAGAAAACAGGAAGTTGTTATCCCTCTGTACAGACAACTGGTGACTTCCCATCTGGAGTACTGTTTGCAGTTCTGGAGTCCCAGTCTCTGCAAGGACATAGACAGGATGGAAGCTGTCCAGAGGAGGGCAACTAAATGGTGCAGGGTCTGCACTGGAAGACATATGAAGAGAGACTAAAGGAGCTTAATATGTATAGCCTCGAGGATAGGGGAGAGGGAGGACGTGATAGAAACTTTCAAGTACCTCAAGGGAATCAGAGCAAGTCCAAGAGGGTAACATCTTTCAAAAAAGAGGTATGCAAGAACAAGAGGCACAATTTGAAGATGGGGCGGCTCAGAGGTAATGTAAGGAAATATTTTTTCACAGAGAGGGTGTGGATGCATGGAATGGCCTTCTGGAGGTGGTTGTGGAGTCAAAACAGTGGCTGAATTCAAGCATGCATAGGACAGTCATAAGGCAATTCTAGGAGTGGGGTAGAAAGACATAGGCAGCTGGTTAACTAGGATCTGCAGCTTATCCATTAGGTAGGAAATGGGCAGACTCGTGGGCCAAGCGTGTTCTTATTCTATGTTTCTATGTTTCCATGTTTCTAAGTTCAAGCCAGGTTCAGAAGGAGGTAGGAACCATGCAGTTTCTGCCTTGGATCTTAAAATCCTAGACCTGGCCAGTAATAACTTCATTAAATAGGAGTATATGGCTATGGTGATGCTGTGCCACTGTTCAGTGTACCTATATAATTCAGTTTACTTGGATGGATGGTTAATTTCTTGGGCAGACATCCTTCAGGTCAGCAACAACAGTTGATGGTTCACTGGGGGTAATCTGGTGGCACGGCTCATGCGGGGTATTATTTCTGGATGCCCACCCCATTCTGGTGCACTCTATCCTGAACTTGACCACAGTAACATTCTCTTCTGTAATATTGTAGCTCCATAGGTACCTTTCTTTTATATATGAAACATAGAAAATAGAAGTTGATGGCAGATAAGGACCACAAGGCTCATCCAGTCTGCCCATTTCTTTTCTGCCTTATGAATGTGCCATCGGCCTTTGCTCTGTCAATAGCCTCATCTATTCATACTCATCTGTATTGCTCCCTTATGCCTATTCCATGCCTGTTTGAAGCCCTGCACTATATTCATATCCACCACTTCCTGAGGTAGGCCGCTCCATGCATCCACCCACTTTCTGTGAAAAGAACTTCCTCACATTAGCCCTTAATCAGCCTCCCTCTAATCTCATGCTGTATTTCTGTCCTGCTATTTTTCTTATATTGAAACATGATAGACTCTTTCACCTTGTTAATGCCCCTATGGTGTTCGAATGTTTCAATCATATCACCTCCTCCATCCTTTTGTTCTAAGGTATACATATTGAGCTCCATTAATCTGTCCTCATATGTTTTCTGATGTAGTCCCTGAACCATTTTGGTTACCCTTCTCTGACTGCCTCAATTTGGTTAATGTCCTGTGAAAGTGTGGCATCCAGTACTGCATGTAGTACTCAGATGGGCCTAACTAGTGTTTCTGTAAAGAGGGATTATTACCTCCTCTTTCAACTTGTGATACCCCTACTAATACACCCCAACATCCTCTAGCCTTACCTACTGCTTTAGTGGTTTGCTTGGATGATTTCAGGTCATTGGTGATGATGACGCCAAGTCTCTCTTTCTTCCATTGTGACTGCCAGTAACTCCTCCCAGTCTATAGGTGGTTTCTGGGTTTCTCTTCCTGTGTACATGATCTTGCACTTTTGTGTTAAACTCCAGTTGCCACTCTTCCAACCATTTTGCTAGTTTATCCAGATCTCTTCTTATTCTGCCCACCCCATCTGGATCATCTACTCTGTTGCAGATCTTTGTGTCATCTGCAAACAGACAAACCTTACCTCCAGTCCATCTGCAATGTCACTGATGAAGATATTGAAAAGGACTGGTCCCAGGACTGATCCCTGAGGTACTCCACTTGTGACTTGCATCCTTCTGACTGTATACCATTTATCACCACTCTGTTTTCTGCCTGTTAACCAGTTTGCCACCCAGTTGACCAACCCCTGACCCACCCCAAGCCTGCCCAGCTTATTAATCAATCTTCTATGTGGAACAGTATTAAAAGTTTGCTGATGTCAAGGTAGGAGACATCAACTGCTCCCCTTGGTCCACAACTTGGTTACCCAGTCAAAGAAATCTATGAGATTAATTTGACAGGACCTTCTTTTGTAAACCCATGCTATCTTGGATCCTGTGCTCCAATGGATTCCAGGTGTTGCACTATCCTTTCCTTAAGGAGTGCCTCCATAATCTTGTCCACTACTGAGGTAAGATTGACTGGTCTGTAGTCCTCTGCCTCTTCCCTACTACCACTCTTGTGGAACGGGATCACATGAACCCTCTCCAGTCTTTGGGACATCTCCTGTTCTCAGAGACTCACTAAACAGTTTTGATAATGACTCTGCTAGTTCCACCTTAGCTCCTTTAGTACCCTGGGATGTATGCAATTGTTATTGGCTCCATTTATGGTCCAAATACGAACTCATTGCTATTTTTAATGAGATTACTCCCAGGTTTAACCCCTTCTTAACATCTAGATTACTACTTGAGGGATTGGAATATTCCATTAGATCTGACTTTGGACAAGTTGAAACCTCTCAATGCAACTCTTCATTCAGATATGCATGCACTAAATGAATTACTTAATATATGCAACTTAGTCGACCCATAGAGGACTTTAAACCCTGAAAAAGCAACATATTCATTTTATTCCCTGGTGCACCACTTATTCAAGGATAGATTTTTTCTCATCTCTAAATTCTGGATGAAAGAAGTGCAGGATTCATATTATGGGAAGGTCTTTGTCAGACCATTCTCTGATTGATCTGTATATTTTACTACCCCTGGTCTATACAAGGCAATTGATATGGAGGTTAAATAATACCTTTTGTGGCAAGAGTATATCATTAATTACATCAATCTCTCTCAATTAAAAATGTTTGGAAAGAAAACCCATACTCTACTATGAAATATGACATAATTTGGGTAGCCTTTAAATGTTTTGTTCAAGGATAATTTATCAGCTTTGCCTCTAAACACACACAAAAATAAAAACTTTAGAAAAAATTCAGACAAGTTCTGCAAAATAGCTGTCCTAGACAATAAGGACTATAACATTTTAATGGAACAGGAAAGAACTCAACTGCAAAATGCAGAAATTATCTGTTTTCCTCACCAAAGAGAATATCGCATTTGCTATAATTAAGACCAAAGAAAAATGCATAGATTTAGGGATAAACCTGTAAATTATTAGCCAACAGACTTAAATTTCAAAACAATCAGGTGCCCTTATCCTTGCAACTATTAATATCTGCAGCCTACTACAAAAGCTGGATGCACTCAAGCCTTCATATGCCAACACAACCCTGACATCCTTGCAGTGGTGGAAACTTGGCTGACTCCTAAAGTTCCTGACTCAGCAGTAACAATACAGGGCTACAGTGTCCACAGGCTGGACCGGATATCCAAAAAGGTGGTGGTTTGCTAATCTATATCAAAGACTCCTGTCTTGGCACCCTGTAGCAACTCCATCACTTTCTGCCTCAGCCCAGATTCTGCCAATAAAATCGTCCTAGGTCCAAACCATAAAGCCCTGACTATTGTCTCCATATACATCCTGCCCAGGGACCCTAAACATGGATTCAATGACATCCTAAACTTTATCAATCTCATCCTTCCGAAGTTGAACTTATTCTACTAGGGATTTCAACATAAACTGTTTGCATCGAGTGCCAGTGCCTATAAAGACTCCATCTCAGCTGCTAACCTCACGCAAATGTTAAACTCCCTACTAGGATTAACTACAAGACTGGCACCAGTACCCTCTTGGATTGGGTCCTCACCACTCACCCCACAAGGATTTCTCAGAATTACCATTCTTCCAGACTCACTCAGTGGCCACTCCCCAGTCATGTGTGCATGGTATAACAAATTCTTAAGCCCTCTCCCAAAATTATCGCTAGTAGAGTCCTTCCTCGTGGAAAACTTCCACATCTCAAACAACATCTGCTTCTACAAGACTGGCTACCCATCTATGAAGCAACAGATGTTAACTTGGCTCTTGATCACTTTATCTCAATTTTCAACAAAGCTCATGACCTCTTTGCCCCTGCTAAAAGGCGCAAAACAAAATCTCTCTAACCCATGGGTCACCGCAGCTCTTCTCTCACAGCTGAAACTAAGGATCACCTCTGGGCAGTTGCCAGGGCCACTGGCAAACAACTGGGCATCCAAAATTACAAACAAGCATGAAATGCCTGCACAAAAGTCATATGGCTAATGAAATCCACCTATTACAAAGACGCCTCACCAATACATGGGAAATGGTCGTGCTTTCTGGGATAATATCAAGGATGTCACAGGAAGCAGCCAAAACCTCTCCAGCCATGTTAATGGTTGATGGATCCTCAACCCTTGACCCCAAGGTGATCGTAAACATCTTTAACACGGCTTTCAGACCTTAGTGCTGTTCTACCCATGACTTTTTGAAAACAGGGCCTGCTCCCAAATACCTCAGCCCCTCAGTCTAACCATCCTCTTCTACTTCAGGAAGATAAGGCTGAATGAAGCTCACTGCTATATCACTGCAGCTATCTCTAAATCTAGATCTAGTAGTGACACCCTGGACCTTAAGCTTCTGTTGCTCACCCTCGATGACGTAATTCATCCATTAACAAAAATCCTAAACCTCTCTCTCAGCTGTGGAAAATTCCCAGACCTATGGAAAACAGCCACCGTGACACCCATCCATAAAAGTGGGGACAAGACGATTCACTCAAATTATCACCCTATCTCCATACTGCCCCCACTCTCTAAGGCACTTGAGCGCATCGTGGCTGACCAACTTACCGACCTCTTGGATAAATACTATATACTTTGTCCACAACAACACGGCTTCCGGAAAGGTCACAGCACCACCACAGCCCTTCTTGAGTTCACTGGAGCTTTGCACAAATCCCTTGACAACGGCCTTCTCACGAGGACGTTTGTTGACCTCCTCAAGGCCTTCGATACAGTACACCATGGACTACTAATACACCAACTACTGAATACCGGCTATCACCTGACTCTCTCTGGTTTAAAAGCTACTTAGAAAACCAGTCACAGAGAGTAAAAATTATGGACATTCTTTCTAACACCCTGCCTGTTCTCAGGTGTTCCACAGGATCCATACTGGGACCCCTCCTTTAGCCTTTTCTTAAACTCCTCCTTACCACTGCTCTGAGCAGATCATACTATATGTCGATGATGCTGTTGTATTCTCAACACAACCTTCAACTTGGTTTCAGTTCTGTAGAGACATGGTTTCTAATCATAAACTGGTCCTCAATGACAAGAAAACCAAATCTATGCTCTTCTGCAGCTCTCATAACCCACACAAGCTACACCACTTGGCCAGCTCCACCACCCAGGGCAACACTCTAGATCAGGTGGTGCCCTTCAAATACTTAGGATTCAGCTTGACCCTAATCTCCTATGGACTTCATGTAGATAATGTAGCTAGAGCTGCTAATACACGGCTTGGTCTCCTCTACAAACACAGACCACACCTCACACCAGAAGCTTTGAAGGTTGCAGTCCTGAGCTCTGTGATCTCTGTAATAGACTATGGTCTCATCATTTATGGCTTGGCCACAACCACAACCCTAGACACCTCTCAACTGCCTTAAATAAAGCATGTCGGCTCATCACTGGTGCTCACCGCCTCACCCACACATGTGACCAGTACACTCAGACCAGCTGGCTCCAACTATCAAACAGCATAAAGTTTCTTACCTGCTCCATGGTCAAAAAATCTACCTTGGCCTTGCACCTTCTGGGGTCTCAACTCTGCTACAACACCGAATTAACAAATGGTGCCTTAGGAGATCCACGCTACAGCTACTGAAAGTCCCCACTGTCGCACTTCACAGGGACAATGCTCATTTGCTTATCGAGCACCACTCTGGTTCAATGGCCTCAGCCCAACCATCTCCCTCTGCCCCAACTATTGGTATGTTTAAACTAGGCTCCAGGACTATCTCACTACCAACAGCTCCTGTGACTGCCCAACTTTACCCTGTTTCTCCACTTCCCTTTCTGCTCTAGTTGTCCCCCTCCTCCTCCTCCTCTCCTCCTCACTGGATTCTATCCTCATCCTAGTATACCCAATGCTGCACTTTTCACCCTCTTGCCACCCTTCCTACATTCCTTCTCCCCTACCCTCTTCCTCTCCCTCCCTATGACTCTGCACTTCTTATCTGTTGTCTATTTTCTCTGACAAATGCCGCTGGCTGCCTTGTTACAATGCTACCCTTGAACTGTATTAATCTGTACTCTGTTTGCAATGTCGACATTGTTGTAATGCCTGTCTTGATGTTCCCCATAATTTGTATTTCTCTGACGTGGAACCTTTGTAAAAGAGCCATGGCTCAAAGGTATTTGTTATCCTAGACTTGATAAATAAAATCAAGTCTCATAGAGTCAATTATTGCAGAAGACACCAAAGAGATTAAGACTAACCACAAAGATATATTGTGGGGATTCTAAAATTACTATACCCAAATATAAGGCCCGCTGCATACCCACCTTCTTCAGCAGAAATTATTGCCTACTTAGACAAATTTATATGTCCGACAATACTGACAGATCAGGCCAAGGAAATGACAAAACCAGCTGAACAAAAGAGATACAGGAAGTTATAGATAACTTAACACTTGATAAATCTCCAGGCCCAGATGGGTTTACAGCAAACATGTATAACATGTTTAAGGGAGTGTTGGTTCCATTACTGCAAGAACTCTATAATTTTATTCTGCATAAGGGGCTAGTGAAACCTTTCTTATGGAAGCTCTTTTGATCTTGCTTTCTAAACCTGGTAAACCATGAAACAGAGTAGGGAGCTATAGACCAATCTCTTTGAGAAGCTATGATATTAAAATTCCTATGTTGATTTTGGCCCAAAGAATTAAAAGCTCTGGCGGCTGTTAATTTCAAGGGAACAAGTAGGATTTATTTCTCAGGCAGGCCTCAGATCATAATAGGAAACTTTTCATGTCTTTTCTGCATTCAAGAACTCGGGGCTCCAATGGCACTGGTGTCCCTGGATGCATAGAAGGCATTTAACAGGTAAGTCACAACTTTCTTTTATTACACTTTCAAAATTGAGATTTTTGGACACTTTCGTTGGCTGGCTAAAATTCTTTATTCTTCTACTAGAGAATATTTTGCAATAGTGTAATATCAGATTCTATAAATTTGTATTATGGAACTACACAGGGTTGTCCCTTATTTCCGCTACTTTTTATTTATATTTAGAGCCTTTGCTGTTTTATTTGAATTCAAATCCAGCATTATCTGACATTAGAGTTGACAAATACTATCTTAAAACATCTGCTTTTGCAGATGACATCCTACTGCATGTTTCTAATCCAATCTCCTCTATACAAGCTGCACTAATGACTATACAAGAATACAGTATCTTTTAAAATTAGAAATTAAATAAAGAAAAAATGGAGATTTTACCTTTAAAATTGATTTAATATTAGAAAAGAGGTAATCAACTTAGGTCTCTCATGGTCATCTCACAAGATAAAATATTTGGGTATTTATTTAAAGCCAGATCATTCACAACTGATAAAACTAAATTTAGAGGACCTACTTACAGTATAACAATTAAACAAGATATGAAATGATGGCAACATCTTCCAGTTTCATTCAGGGGAAAATAAGCATAGTCAAAATGAATATCTTCCCAAGAATATTTCAGCCAATTAATATGTTGAATTCTTACATTCCCTTAAAATGGTTCAATAAACTGTACTCAAAATTTCTAACTTTATATGGAATGGAAAGACTCCAAGAATAGCAAGAGATAAACTATTTCTTCCAAAGGCACAAGTGGAAGGGGTTAAGTTACCTAATTGCTTTTATATTACATGGCCACCCACATTAATAAATATATAAATGACTTTGCTCCCAAAAGCTCAAGGAGCTATTCCCTTTTGGTTGATTTAGAACTTGGATTGTTAAAACAGTTTAGTATACAATCTCAGGCTATTCTATATGAGACCCAACCTTATCCCTCTACTGGAAATCCACCAACAGATTGCTTCATACATGGGACTAAAGTTTAAAATTAATTGCAACCAACCTATTTTGGATAAACTACATTTCAGGATAAATGGCAAGCCAAGCCCATTTCTTCTAACAGGTTTACAAGGTCTATGCACTTTAAATTATCCTTGTTTTAAAAGAAGGGATTTTCTCCCTCTTACTGAAGTAGCAGAAAAGAGAATTTGAGCCAAAAATATCTACCAAAGTTACTATTAGTTAAAATAGCCATAAAGGCCTATTTAGGGCCCTAAACCAAGGACTCTGGATATACAGGATGCAATAATAGAGTTACAACAAGGGAGTTGTAGACCCCATCCTGTAGCTAACCTTTTTCATTATTGCTAAATTTAAAACATATAAAACACCTAATAATTTCCTCCTTCTGGAATAAAGAAATTAAAGATTCCTTACAAAACTGGACCATTTTATGGAGCAATATTTACAAATATGTTCCTCTAGATAACTTAAGACTGATTCGACTTAAAATTTTATATAATGCATATCTGACTCCACAAAATTTTTTCTGGTTTTGGCTATCAGACTCATGCATCTGCATTAAATGTGGTGTATCAGAGGATCAATTAGCCATATTCTTTGGTTCTGTCCCAAGGAACAACAGATATGGAGCTTGGTTAAAACAGTATAGGAATTAAATTATTGTTAAATGATACCTTCAGTTTCCAGACTTGCATCCTTGGATATCTGGAAAAGTTAGAGGTACAGCCAATAAAGCAACTTTGTCACTAATAGCTATTTCAACAAAACAACGAATTATTAAACACTGGATTGATAAAGAGAATGTGTTAAAATGAATGGGTTATGATTACTCTGTTTAATTTACAGATTACTAGATTAATCTATATATTTCATAACAATGTCATTACTTTTTCAACAGATGGGGAAAGATTCGTGATCTTTTAACTCAATCTACCTTTAATTCAGGTTAACACAATACCAAAATGTTACATCTCAGAGACATATGACTAACCATATAACTAACCGTATAAGTAACTTATTATATGCTAGGAGAAGTTGGCTTGTCTTGCCCTATTGCCTTGCAGACCCATACATACTAACATACTAAAATGCCAGCAGAATAGGCCTAACAGTCTCTCAAGTCTGCTTGGTTTCAGCACCGCACTGAGGGCCGATTTTGGTGTCCACCTCCCCTTGGGTTATACTGTCCCCAGTCCCAGATGTTCCACCTGTATTGGGTCTGGTCAGATTAACCTCCCTTGTACCTGTCCTATCCTCTTAAACCCGCCCAGAGACACCACCTCTACCAGCTCCTGGGCAGTGCATTCCATGGCTCCACCATCCTTTCAGTGAAGTAACAACTCCTCCTCTGCTCCCATCTGAGCCTGCCCCTTCCAGCTTACACCCATGACCTCTCATTGCCCCACCCTCCTTCCTTTGGAGCACCCTGACTGGACCTCCTTTATTGATCCCTTTCATGTACTTAAAGACCTCTATCATGTCACCCCTGTCTCTCCTCTCCTCCAGAGTGTATGTCGAGCTCCTTGAGCCTCTTCTCATAGGTCCTCTCCCCCAGGCCCCAGATCATTTTGGCTGCCCTCCTTTGGACCCTCTCTAGGAGTGTAATGTCCATCTTTAAATGTGGTCTCCAAACTGTACAATACTCGATGTGGCCTAACCAAGCAGTTGTACAGTGGAAGGATCACTTCCAACCTTTCTGGAGGTAATCCCTGTATGATGCATACCAGCATCCTATTTACCCTTGCTGCTGCCTCCTACAGGTCTCTGAGTTGTTCATTTTGACATCTACCACTATCCCCTGGTCCTTCTCACCTCCGTGGCTTGAATCATGTCTCCTCTCAGGATATACCCTGGCCTGTATTTTGACTAATTGAAAACAACGTGGCCCTCAACCTCCAAACACAGGACATCACCTCTGAAGTTCCAAATGATTTATTTTATTTTTAAATGGGTTGTAACATTTTCCATAATACTCTTAGTTCAAAACCAGCCTTGTTACAATATCTTCTTGCTCTCTTTCACATTTATCACATTAGCGTTATGTTTTAGGACCAATATCCCTTCATCAGACATCAGAGTAGCTAATACACTGTCTGTAAAAATCAATTAGAATAAATAATTAGTTTATCTGTGCTTTTGCCCTCTCTTTACCAACATCATTTTAGAATCTTATAGTAACAGTAATAATAATGATAAACAGGTGGAACAGACCTCTTTTTGAAGCAAAACTTATTTGAATTCTATTCAATAGGTATGAGTAAACTTGATGAACTCAGTCCCTGTAACAAAAACAAGACTCTAGTATACTCATTGGCCCAGATATTCAAAACAGTTGAGCCATGCGCAATAGGGTTGCGCCTGCACAAGTCCGAAATTGCGCATTCTGCAATATTCAGCAGGAGGCAGTTGTGCCCCTAAATCATGCTAAGCAACAGCGCAATGATAATGAAGGCATGCGCAACTGAAGGGGAGGAACAATGCATAAATGGCGCAGTGCGATATTCAAAAAATTGCGCCCATGCGCAACAGGGAGCAAGTGGAGTTATGCTACAGTGGAAATGAGCCAAAATAAAAGGGAGCCAGGAGAGGCGCAAGAACACTACAGGGAAGGCACATGAGGCTGAACTCTAGCCACACAGACAGGGCAGGAGGGACACAGGCAGGCCAGGAAAAGGGCACCCTGAACAGAGAGGCACAGGGAAGGTGTGGGGAGCCACAGCCAGTGCAGAAGGAGTGCCACACAGCACAGAAGCCACCACAGGCCGGTGTTCCCGTGCAGGGAAGTAGCAGTGAGGACAGCGAGGGAATACAGTAATAGCTGCTGGGGGTGAACACAGCCAGGAACATGGCCAGTGCCACCTTCCAGATGGAGGCCATTATGAGGGGTGAGAAGGCAGGCAGCAGGGGCGTGGCCGTGGAAGGCCCGTCGTGTGGTATGTCCCAACAGGCAGTACGAGCCCACACCAGCTTCGAGCTGTACAGTGATACTGAGATTGTGGGCCAGTACCACCTGAATAGGGCAATTTGAGGTTGCTCTGTGAGCTGTGTGCATGTGATGCAGGCACCCACACGACGGAGCCATGCCCTGTCAGTGGAGACTAAAGTGACAGCTTGCATGTGCTTGCTCACCATGGGTACCTTCCAGAGACCAATTGGGGACACCACAGGCATAACCCAGTTGGCCACGCCATGCCACCTCACCCAGTTCCTCAGTGCACTGCTGCCACATGCCACGGAGTACATTCATTTCCTCGCAGCACACCAGCGGAGCACACAGCAAACATACAGGTGTTCCACAGGGTAGCACGTATGCCTGGCATGCTGGGAGCAATAGACTGCACCTATGTGGCCATATGCACCACCTGGCCGAGGGGGCACATACATAAATTGCAAGGGCTGTGCCAGCATCAACTGCCAGGTGGTGTGCGGCGCCAGGGGCATAATCAATGTCTGTGCCATGCACCCTGGGAGCACATGATGTCTTCATCTGACACCAGTCAGCACTGTGCCACAGATTCAAGAGTGGGGAGATTCCCACTGGACACCTAGTGGGTGAGTATGCAAACCACATGGACAATCATAGGGCCTGGGGGCATGGCCAGAGGTGACATGGGTAGTGGCCTACATGGCCCGGGGCAGGGCGATGCTGATCACCAAACTAACCTCCACCTCTACCACAGGTGACAATGGATACCCACTCCATCCCTGGCTGCTGACACTTACCGGTGGCTCCAGAACCCCATCGCAGCAATGCTACAAT
Organism: Neoceratodus forsteri; assembly: GCA_016271365.2. Taxonomy (NCBI): domain Eukaryota; kingdom Metazoa; phylum Chordata; order Ceratodontiformes; family Ceratodontidae; genus Neoceratodus; species Neoceratodus forsteri. The sequence continues at coordinate 794,046,786 of CM057449.1, forward strand.
GATGCACACGCCACCACTGATGTCATCGAAGTGGGGGTTCGGGATGCTGAAGGCACAATTCTGTTGCTTGGACACCTCCGGCGGTGCCCTACAGCACAGCCCCTCAAAGGCCTGTGGCTATTCCTGGCCTGTTGCATCCTGCACAACATGGCCAACGAATGTGGGATAGCCATACAGGCTGAAGAGGGGACAGTGATGGGGAAGATGAGGACGCCGTGATGATGGTGATGGGCAGCCCCCTTGGCTGATGGGACCCCCGACTGCTCCGCTGGCACAGCTGCACCGGGACACCATCACGGAGGAGCACTTCAGCCAACCCAGGTAAGTCATGGGGCCATGTGCAGCCAACAGTGGCTAAGGCACAACCCACAAACATGCATGGACACACACCAGGGGTGCATGCCATCAAGGGAAGTGGCAGGGCATGGAACCCACACACAACCAGGGATGGGTGAGGACTAACATGCCACCGGATGGACACACACACACGCACACACACACAACGCACCAAACTTGCACAAAGGGCAGGAGGCACACCGACCCAGAATGCCAACCCTAGCCACACATATGTTCACAGACCACCACGCCCACTGCCTGTCCATGTGTGTGTGTCAGATGCTGAGCACCATTGCACATTGGTGTACAGTGCAATGCAGGCATCATCATGCACATGCAACTGCAGACAGCAGCTGGAGGGTGTGCAGATGGACTGTGTTCCGCGTGCAGGGCTGGGTACCCACCTGTGCACTGCCGACTGAAAGACACAATGCACACAGGGCAGCACCAGACAGTAGCCACGTTGGGAGACAGGTCAGTCACTTGACACAGTGCCCTGCCACCACAGATGCGTGGGTGGCCCCACCGAGACCCACCAGCACTGACAGGCTGACCACTGGCTTCATGGGTGGCACCTGATGGTCCCCATGGGTTCCACTGCATGAATGCGTACTCGTCTTGTGCAGGGTTCTACTGCACACCAACATGTCTGCGCCAGGCATGCTCGGGATGACCACAGCTGAACCCGTGTCAATGGGGAGGGTGTCACACGATGCCAGGAATGGGGTGGACAATGCACTGCGTGGTGTCCGCAATGCATGGGCACATGACCGTGTGTGGTGTGGCCATGACAGCACTGAATGACTGTGCATGCCTGTCAATGGCAGGGGTGACATCCTCCCGCAACCAGTCCATCCCTGCCAGGATCAGAGCAGTGTCCCTGCTGCGATGCTCCTCTGCCCGCTCCAGAGCGGCATGCAGTACATCCACCGATGTCACAAGCCGCATCTGCTGCTGGACTGATGCTTGCAGTAGGCGGGTGTGCTCATCCAAGAGGTCATCTGCCTCCCGGCATCCTGTCTCTCAGGGTGTGTGCGGCCCTGATGCTCAGCACCCTGAGGGTGGTGCTGCACCAGGACCAGGTCTGGGCACGTCCACAGGTGGTGCACAAATGCTGCCGCTGAACCCTGCACCCCCAAGCCCATTGGCCGACTGCTGATGCTGCCCTCCGCTGCCGCCCCCCAGGACTCAGTGTGCTGCCGCAGTGGCTGCAACAGTCCCACTGTCCTGAACAAACACCATTGCTGCCCCACTGGCACTGACAGGCACAGGCTGGAACTGTGCTGACACGCAGGCCTCCACGGCAGCACCACCCACAGCCATGGTCGACATGTCTCCTGCTGTGTGGCCATCCCGTGGCACACACGCGTCACCATCATCATTGGTGATGGACTCGGCACCAGCCCCAGTCACATCATCCTGGCATCCATGGATGCCAGCACACTGGGACACAGGCAGGACTTCATCCACACCTGTTACAACAACATCAGTGTGGACAGCCAGGCGGCCCCACTGTCGACTGAGCCACGATACCTGTGGGGGTGGATGGGCCCTCCTCCATCTCCAGCTGACTGTCCTCAGTGGACAGGCCACCACTGCTGACCCATGCAGACGCCAGGATCTGTAAGGGAAAGCAAAGTCACTTTACTGCATGTGACCTACCCTGCCCCCATAGACAGACCATGACTTATCATGCAGTGATGGGCCACCACCCATCTGGAAGCCACAACCCAGAACACCCTCAATGGCACTACACTGCATGCTTCCAGCAATCCTCTCCTCCTGTGGGGTCAGGTGTACCACCTCAGCTGTCCCCATCTGTTGCAGCTCGTGCTGCCCTGATGGCAGCCACCTTCTCCTTTATCCTCCTCCTGTCCATGCCCATCTTTTTCTGCATGGAGTGCTGGTGGCTGCCATGCAGGCTCACAGCACGAGCCACCTCCTCCCATGCAGCAGCATGGGCTTGAGGTGTTCCCGCCGCCTGCTGAGAAGGCTTCTGATCCAGGTAGGCTCAAACAGGGCTTCGGTCTCGCCTTGGTAAAATTAGGCCTCTCCTCCTCCCACCACTGTGTTCCTCCTCTCCCACAACTTGCTTGGTCATTATTTAGCCTGTAAGAATGGCAGTTGTTACCTGACTGTGCAGTCCCATGCATGTCCCTAAATCCACAGTCCATACTCCCAAACAGCATGCAACTCACCAATAGACTGCAGTAACCGACTATGGCAAGTGCAGCCCAATGTCACACTTTTATAGTGCAACCCATGCAAATGAGGTGAGGCGCAACTTTAAGTGGATGCAAATTGCAGTGCTGTACCATTGAATGACGGATTAGATGATTTGCATATGATGGCTGAATATCGTAGTTTTGCGCTTTGGCATTGTGTTAACATGTTGAGCCAATGGTGCAGTTCTGTGACATACGTAGAGGTACACACCTCACTGCGCATGCCCGGGTTGCTGAAGCAGGTGTCTGCCATGCTGCTGACATGCTGTGCATGGGAAGCAATGCAGAGCATGGCCACCATTGTGCCAGTGGCGCTTATAGCGATGGTCACCTACATGGCGCTGTGGCACTGGGCCATCAAAGACACACTGGGGCAACTCGTGGTAGGCCGCTACTGGTGGTAGCACACAGGCAGCTAATCATGCTACACGCATTGGTTCCAAAGGCGCTGTGCGTGTCCATCGCGCCAGAGACTATTGACCCTGTGCCCAACCTTTGCCCCCAGGTGCCATATCGTCCAGGCATGGTGTATCTCTATCATGCTGTTTGGTGACAGCATGATAGGGAATGGCAGTGCTGTACCACGCAGCATCTGCACATGGGGAGCCGCGCTGCAGAGCACCATATTTGCAGATCGAGCAGAGAGCATGGCACGCAGGAGGGCTGTTCAGTGGTCACAACAGAGCTGGCCAACCTAGTGGCCATTGTGAGCCACACCATGGGCCACTGTTCAGGGAGGCACCCCTGGACAGGCCCAGGAGCCAGGTGTGGGAGGAGGTGGCCACTGCACTCGAGGAGGCCACAGGACAGGGAGAAGCACAGAGCAGTGCCGCCATATGTATGGGGACCTGCAGTGGAGAGAGCTGGAACTGCTAGCCTGCCTGTGGGCACGAGCCAGGAGGGCACGGTACCACGGCCAGGTAGGTGTTACGCCAACACACTTTTATCTTCCATATGGGTATCACAGTTGTATGTGTCCAGCACATGGGGAGGGACCGTCCGGGATTGGCTGTGGTGGTGTTATCAGGGTGTGGGTGGTGAGTCTGGCTGGGTGGGAGCGCACACACCTGGGGGCAGGGGGCTTTGCTATGGGATTGTACTGATGTTCCTCTCCATGTTTGCACCACAAGCCTGGAGGAACATCGCCTTGCCCGCAATCTGCGGCGGCAGGAAGAACAGAAGGAAGCCAGGGGTGAGGGCCCACACTGCTCAATGGACCAGCCCAATGATGGTGAGTGCCATAACTCCATGATTACTATTGCATGCTGTGTAACAGGGTGGGCAGCGGGCATGGCCACCATCCATCAACACCACTGCCATGCACGCAACTTGTTACATTCAACACTGTCCAGTGGCAATGCATGTCTGGAAGTGTGTCGATGGTGGTCCATGCGTGCACAGGGTACATGGCTGTGCCACTGCCTTTGCACCACAAAGCCATGTCACTAAACGGCCATGGTGGTGCTGTGCGTGACTTGGCTGGTGGGTGTGTTCAGCATTCCACATGGCTGTATGCACCTGGGTGTGCAGGTCATGTGGACGTGATCACTGTGGGTGGTCACACACCATCACAGAGATATGTCCCATGGCCATATGCCATGCACAGTGGGCGGGCTGTATGGGGCTGTGCATTCACACCTATTGACTGTGCTCCTTGTCCTAGGTACACGCCATCTCTGAGAGATCAGGGAGGTGCTTTGGGAGATCCTGCAGGTGGCAAGGGTGTCACTGGACATCCTCCAGGATCGATGACACGGGGTCCTGCAGAGTCACCAACAGAGATGGAGCTAGAGTGGGAGCGCGCCCGGCTAGGAAGTCCCTCTGCCCCTGAAATCCCTCTACCCCTGGACCCACCCTCACACCCCTCCTTTCCTGTCCCATTTGTCCACCCCTGCCCCTTACCCACCCCCACCTTGTTTGTGGCCCTCACCCCACCTGGTATATATTTTGTAAATAGTTAACTTTATATGTTTTTCAATACAGTTATTTTGATATGAATACTGTGGTGGTCTCTGATTTGCAGCGGGCTATAGGTGCTCAGCTGCAGTGGTGTGCATGGCATCGGGGTGGTGTGGTCATGGGTATGGTGTGTGTCCGTGTGGAGGTGACTATGGTGTGGGGTAGCTATCAGTCAGTGTCTGTGGTGTGTGTGTGTTTCTGTGCACTGGATGACTGTGTGAAGTGGTCCATGGTGTGTGCTCTGTGTCCATGGCACCCTATCAGCCCGTCCATGGCCTGTGCAGCTGACACACATGCATGTCTGTGACCTGCACGGTCCGCTGGCATGTCAGTGGTGGCTGTCCCTGCAGGACAGCCACTGTACCGCCACACTGCTGGGTTGCCTCCTGTCACTGGTGTGGTGCATGTCTGCCCCAGGTGACACTGTGGCCTCCACAGTTGTTGTCCCACCTCCATGCTGTGCCTTGTGTGTGTTGCAGGGATGTGCACCACTGTCTGTGACTTGTGCTCCGGGAAATGCTGGTGGCGTACAGGTCCACAGTGCCTGGCAGGGTGACTGGCACTCCAGTGCCATGGAGGACTGCGGGTTGTGTGTACACAGTTTACATGGGCCCACGCTGGGGCTTGGTTGCCCGCCACTGCGCCCTGTGTTGTTGTGCCCTTGGGTATGGGTGGGTGTCTGTCCATGCACTGTGTGGCATCCAGTGTGGTGCATGCTTCCACACACCACTGTGGGTGTCTGTGCTGGCTGTTGTGGCCAGTGCTGGGTTGGGGTGTGTCATTGAGATACTGTGCAGGGTGCTGTACCACTGGTGGTGGTGTCCGGGCAAGCCCTGTCCCATGGGGTACCTCATGTGCCAACACATGGTTTTTCTCTCAGCAGTACCCCGGGGACTGTACATGGTGGCACTGTGTATACCATTGTTGCATCGCTCTGTGCTGCCACCCGCTGATGGGTGCTCGTGGTGGGGCTGCCTTGCATGGTTCTGTGGTGCACAGGGTTGCAGTGTCACAGTGGGGTGGTGGCATGCATGGGGTTTCCTGCAGTGGTGGTCGCTGTTCCTGAGCAGAGTTTCTAGGGGTCACGGTGCAGAGTGTGCTCTGCATTGGGGCGATGGTGTGGCACGGGGTGGTCAGCCTCCTTGTGTGCCAGTCACAGCTTGCTGGGTGTGATGGGGCACCATGGGCCAGCTGTGGGTTGTTTGCTTGTCTCCATGGGCCGGTGGTTATTCCAACCTCCTCCAGTTGTGCAGTGCATGGGGTGTGGGGATGATGTCTGTTCTGCTGTGTGTTGCTGTGTCCATCTATGGAATGGGTGGTGGGCCCCTACCTCCCTAGTTGTGCAGTTGCATTGCTCTGCTGCTGGGAGGCATCTCTGGTTGTGCTATGGTGCCTCTGGACTGCTCAGCTGCACATCCCTTGTTGCGCTATGGCGCATAAGATCTGCTCAGCTTCCCTCCCTAGTTGCGCTAGGAAGCAGGTGGTGTGATATTCGGTCGTCGGCTGTAGGCGCAGTTTGGCCGCCTCACTTTTTGAATATCACACCTCTTACATGGGAGCAATGGACTTGTGCTTGCTCCTGCTATTGTGCACTTTTTGGGGCAGTTTGAATATCTGGGCCATTGTTTATAATTGTAATCATGACCTCATGTTATTTCATATCTTAATTCCAAACCTTATACAGTATTTATATTTTTAACATCTCTAGGTTGGAAATGTATATCAGTTAAATATTTCAGCAATTGAATCTCTCAGTATTCTTAATTCATTTTTACTGTTAGTATTTAGGAATTTTAAAAGGAAAAAGTGGTTGTTTAACTTACTTAGTTTCTATAGGAACTTAGAATAACCACAGGATCTCTAATTCAACATTTTCCTTTACAAATGATCCCATACCATTAGTCAAAATGCCTCAGATCCATGCGGACTTGTTTTCTTCCTGAAGGCATGGAAGGGGCCGGGCTATCTGGGGGTACGTCAGAGCCTGAATTACTAGGCTCACATATACACCTTTGCAGCCCAGTCAAATTTTTGAAATGACCAAGTGGCTCCAAATGAGGAATCACAATGGAAGTCCCCTTTCCATATTGAAAATGTCACAATTAAAATAATCTTAATCATTTATTAGGCTTATTTATTTCAGATGGGGGTCATGGCCCTATTTTAATCCACAGATATTGGGTACACATCAGAAGTGTATATTTAAGGTTTTTAACTAACATAGAAGGCTAAGTTTCTTAAAATGATATGAAGTATTGTGACAGGGTAGAAGTAAAACTTCCAAAATCCACAGTTTTTATCCATTTAAAGGGTGTCCTTTTCATTTCAGGATAAGTTAGTACATTTCTTCATGCTTTTAAGAAAGAAACATAACTTTATCATCGGAGGTCACCATTCTGTGCAAAAGGCCAAGTAAAAAACCGGAGATTATTAAAACTTTTTAGTAAAAATGTGTATTTGTAACACCAACTTTACATGTATATTGTATTTTACTGAGAATCTTATTGACTTTTAGTTAGAGAAGCAAATTTCTATTTAAAGTCTCTATTTAAACAGTATGGTGACCTGTTCATGTACAAGTTAATATTTTTACATCTACCAAGTACTAAAGAAAAATAAAAGGAGAAAAGAAAATAGGAATTAGAAAATGGGGGGATAACTAAATAAAGGAAAATCATAATTTCTATTTAATTGTAGTCCACACCAGCACTTCATTAAGTCCACATTTCTTAGCATTAGTTTTCAATGTAAATATCCACCATGTTTCTCTTTTGTCAGTATACTATTTCGATCTCCCCTCATATTGGTTCATGGATTTTCTCTATACCACAGAACTTTAGAGTGGAAACTTGATGATGTCTTTTCTTTGAAGTGTCTTTTCATCCTCCCTCCTAATACAGCTTTTGTGTTCTGTTATTCTTTGTTTTAATGGTCTAGTTGTTTGTACAATATAATACAGACCACAAGGACATGTGATAAATATATCACATAATCACTGTTACATATTACCAATGTTCTGATTTCATATTTTGATCCTTGCTTGTACTTTTTATCTCCTTAGTTTTAATACCATTATTGCAATGGATACAGTTTCCACAAGGGAAAAAAACGTCTCTATTTAACCAAGTAGTGGGAGGAGAAGAGGAAGTCCAATGTTATGTTTTTACCAGTTTATTCCTTATAGTTGTAGTCTTTTGGTTGTAAACCATGGTTTCTCATGGAATACTGTATTTCCATGGTCTGTTGCATATAATATATTCCATTTTTTAATATAGTATTCTTAATTCTCCAAAAGCATCTGAATATTGCATTGACATGGTGACTTTATTACAGATGTTGGTATCTTTGACCTCTATTTAATTGTAGTCCATTGTTACAGGTATTGAGTTCATCAAGTTTTACTCATATCTATTGAACAGGAATTCAAATAAGTTTTTGCTTCAAAAAGAGATCTGTTCCCAACTGTTTATCATTACTATTATTGTTACTTTAGGATTCTAAAATTATGTTGGTATAGAGAGCGAAAAGTCAAAGATAAACTAATTATTTATTCTAATTGATTTTTACAGCCAGTATATTAGCTACTCTGATGTCTGATGAAGGACATTGGTCCTGAAACGTAACGCTAATGTGATAAATGTGAAAGAAAGCAAGAAGATATTGTAACAAGGCTGGTTTTGAACCAAGAATATTATGGGAAACATTACAACACATTTAAAATAAAAATAAATATTTTGGAACTTCAGAGGTGATGTCTGTGTTTGGAGGTTGAGGGCCACATTGTTTTCAATTAATCTAAGATTTCCATTTGTGGAGCCCTCCCACTGTCCCTCTCTTCCTTTGTCTAATAAAATAGAAGGAGCGTAAGGGAACCTAGGAAACAAATAACAAACTGGATTTCTGACTCCCAGGTGCAGAACCTTGCAGTTCCCTCCTTGAATTTTAGTTTCCATTTTCCCAACCACCTTTCCAGGGACTCCAAGTCCTCCTGCAAGGCCACCTTCCTCTTCCTCATCCACCATTGCACCCAGCTTTGAGTTATCTGCAAAGAGACCTCTCACTCCTGATCCCCTCCTGATTTCTGAGATATATAGCAGTGAACAGGGGTGTCCTCAGCACTGACCCCTGGGGAACCTCACTAGTAACCCCTTGGGGATGAGGCAAAACCTCCAACCACCACCTTCTGAGTAAGCTCAAAGAGCCAATTTCCTATCCATCTTAACAACTGTCTCCCTACCCCCATTTCTTTCAGCTGAGCCAGCAGGCCACTGTGGGTACTGAATCAAATGCCTTGCTAAAGTCCAGAAAGAGGACGTCCACTGGTCTACCCTGGCCCAGGGCCTCATCACTCAGTCATAGAACTCAACAAAGTTTGTCTGGCACAATCTTAATGTGACAAAGCCATGCTGCCTATCGTCCAAGTACCCAGTTTGCTATAGCAACCCCCTAGCCTTTCCTTGACAATACCCTTCATCACTTTGCTGATACTGACTTCAGGCTAATGGGCCTGTAATTTCTCACCTCCTCTCTTGATTCCCACTTGTGGATCGGCACGACATGGGCCACCCTCCAGTTTTGTGGCACCCACCCAGTCCTCAGAGAGATGTTGAAAAGCTCTGCTAGAGGGACTGCCAGGACATCTGCCAGTTCCCTCAGCACCTTGTAATGTATTTCATCTGGCCCAGGTGCTTTCTTCATCCGAAGAGACTGGAGAGCTTCCTCACTCTCTACCAGGATTTCAGCCTCCACGCCCTCCCACTCTTCACCTAAAACTGCTGGGCCCCACCTGTCTGTGGTGGCCACTCCCTTTCCCAGACCCATCAGGGGCCCTGGTCTCTACCAGTCCCACCACTTCCTCTGGTTTGCCCCTGCTCTCCTCACAAGACATAGCCCTCCATCTCCCCTGGTAAAAACTGAGGCAAAGTACTCATTTAGACTTCTGCCTGTTATATATTACATAATATGTTCTTTCCATATAAATATATTTTAGTTGGGAGGTTTAGTGAGTGGGGAGGATGGTTGAACTTTATAACTTCCAAATACCTTCTATGTATCTCACAGTGTTTGATATTGACCTTTTATTTTTCTGTGTGATTGTATTTATATGATAATTGACCAAAAAAAAGTTACAATAAAAAAAAGCTTTACTGCACAGTAATCACATTTTGTGGTTTGGCTACAGCTTGTGTTATTTGGCTACAAAATATTATGGCCGGTTAGCCCAAACTCCAAATTTAACATTTCCAGCTTAAACCCTGGTAGAACCTGGGAAGGACAGTCTTCTGGAGAGGGAGGGGTTTCTGGATAGATTGTGGAGGATGGGTGTGGAAGTGTAGTGTGGGTAGTGTTGGGTGCCACTGATGGAGGGTAGTGTGGGGTCACTGAGGAAGGAGGGTAGTGTTGGGGCCATAGAGGAGTGGAATAGTGTTGAGGACTGTGGAGGGGACTGTCAGGGTCATGCAGAGTTGGGGAGGGCCTAAGAAAAGTAGCACACACAGTATCATTCTCAGAGGTGCTGCCTGTCAAAGGCATGGGGAGGTGAGGGTAATTGGCACCATGCAGTTTAATGAATGGTTGAAAAATGGTGCAGAGCACAGGGTTTGGCTTCATTGGGGACTGGGGTTCCACCTGGAGGGACTTCCAGCCTATACTGGCAGATGGTCTGCATCTGTCCAGGAAGGGAACAAGTCTTTGAGCAATCGGTTTAAATGCTTCATTGGCAAGCTTTTAAACTAGTCAATGGGGAGGCACTGACAAGCAGCAGAAAATCCCAGCCTCCCTACAAAAACAGGGTATTAAATGAGAAAAGACCAAGTAGAACAGTCAGTGGGGATGCTGCAACAGAAGGTAAGGCACAAAAAATGGAGAGCTATGAGTACCTATGCCCGTAGTCTAGGTAACAAGCTTCCTGAATTAGTGGCCTTGATGGAGGAGGAACATCTGGATATCGTGGCAGTCACAGAAACATGGTACACATAAAACCATGACTGGGATGAAAACATACCAGGATACACTATCTACAGGAGGGACAGGGAGGGTAAAAAGGAGGAGGAGAAGTTCTTTACATAAGGGAAGGAATAAAAGCAACAGAACAAAAGGGTAAACAGGGAGGAGAAGAAGCACTGTGGGTAAATTTGGAGACAGGCAATGTCTCCACAATCCGCACAGGGGTTGATACAGACCCCTTCTCAGGGGAGGAAATGAACAAGGAAATGATAGAAAGTATACTTAGAATGACAGAAAAGGGGAGATATTGCTGATGGGTGATCTGAATATGCCAGATGTTAACTGGAGTGCAGTTGCAGCTGCCACTTGAAGAGTGCAGTTATTCTAGATGCCCTACAGGGCATGCCTTAGACAACTAGTACTGGAGCCCACTCGAGAGGGAGCAATATTAGACTTGATACTCTCAAATGGAGATGGAGAGAGGATCACAGATGTAGAAGTGGGTAGCCATCTGGGAACTAGTGACCATCGAACAGTATGGTTCACAATAAACACAGCAATAGAGTCAAGCCATACAAAGACAAAAGTACTGGACTTTAGGAGGACTGACTTTGCCAAAATGGGTGAGTGCCTAAGGAATGCACAGCAAATGGGCGGGAAGGAGGGTGGAAGAACAATGGGGAATAATAAAACTGCCATCACAGAGGTAACGAGCCTTGTGTGGAAGCAAATAAACAAAACAAGACGATGTAAGAAACCACTATGGTTCTCAAAGGAAGTGGCAGTGAAGGTTCAAGAGAAAAAGAAAGCATTCAGGAAGTACAAGGAATCCGCAGGAGCAGGACAGAGAACTGTATCAGTTAAAGCAAAGGAGGCTGGGAAGGCAGTCAGAACAGAAAGGCCCAAACTGAGGAAAAGATAGCCAACTCAGTTAAGAAGGGGATAAAACCTTTATAGGTACATCAGGGAGCATAGGAAGACCAAGGGAGGATAGTGAGGCTTAATAAAGGGAGGGAGGGTGGGCAGAGGGAGACTGTGAAAAGGCAGAGATACTAAACAAATATTTTTGCTCAGTATTTACAAGGGAAGAGGGGAGGTACATAAAACAAACAGTAGTAACACTCTGATACAGAAGTTGATACCAGCCCATTTACAGAAGAAAGGGTTCTGAAAGAACTCTTAAAACTGAAGGTGGACAAAGCAATGGGGCCTGATGGGATTCATCCCAGAATTCTAAAAAGAACTAAGGGTAGAACTAGTGACACCACTGACTACCCTCTTTAACAAATCATGGGAGGATGGGGTGGTACCCGAGGACTGGAGGAGGGCAGATGTGATTCCCTTCACAAAAGGGGAGCAAGGCAGAAGCAGGAAACTATAGACCTGTTAGTTTAACCTCAGTGATAGGAAAATGATGGAATCACTTCTAAAGGAAAGAATTGTCGAGTATCTAGAGGCCAGAGAGCACAGGACCCTAGGCAGCATGGATTCACAGCGGAAGGTCATGCCAGACAATCTGATAGATTTCTTTGACTGGGTGACCAAAGTAGTAGATCAGGGAGGGGCTGTGGACATGGCCTACCTAGACTTTAGCAAGGCATTTGACACAGTCCCACACAAAAGATTAATATACAAGTTAGCCAGCCTGGGAGTGGGTCCCAAGATGACAGCCTGGTAAAGAATTGGCTGGAGAATAGGACACAGAGAGTAATAGTAAATGGAGTCCACTCAGAAGAAAGGAGGGTTACTAGCGGGTACCGAGGTTCAGATAGGACCAGTCCCTTCAATGTTTTTATGTTTACATTGCAGAAGGACTGGAAGGAAAAGTATGTCTCTTTGCAGATGACACTAAGATCTGCAACAGAGTTGATGCACAGGGTGGGGTGTAAAGGATGAGAAGGGACTTGGCAAGGTTAGAGGAATGGTCAAATGTATGGCAGCTTAGATTCAATGCTAAGAAGTGCAGGTAATGCACCTGGGAAACAAAACCCAGGGAAGAGTACACAATGGGGGTGAGATACTAACAACAACAAAAATGGAAAGGGACCTTGGAGTAGTCTGTACAGATGACCTAAGGTGGGCAAGCAATGTGAGAAGGCAGCAAGGAGGGCTGGGGGATACTGGGATGCATAGGGAGGCATCACCAGTAGAAAACAGGAAGTTATTATCCCTCTGTACAGACAGCTGGTGAGACCCTTCTGGAGTACTGTGTGCAGTTCTGGAGACCCAATCTCCTAAAGACATAGACAGGATGGAAGCTGTCCAGAGGAGGGCAACTAAAAGGTGCAGGGTCTGCACCGGAGGACATATGAAGAGAGACTTAAGGAGCTTAATATGTATAGCCTGGAGGAAAGGAGGGAGAGGGGACATGATAGAAACTTTCAAGTACCTCAAGGGAATCAACAAAGTCCAAGAGGGTAGCATCTTTCAAAAAGAGGTGTGCAAGAACAAGAGGCACAATTTGAAGATGGGGTGGGGGCGGTTCCGAGGTAATTTAGGAAGTATGTTTTCACAGAGAGGGTTGTGGATGCATGGAATGGCCTTCCGGAGGAAGGTTGTGGAGTCAAAATCAGTGGTGGAATTCAAGCATGCATGGGATAGTCATAAGGCAATTCTGGGGTGGGGTAGGAAGAAGTAGGCTGCTGGTTAACTAGGATCTGCAGCTTAACCAGTAGGTAGGAAATGGGCAGACTGGGTGGGCCAAGCGGTCCTTATCTGCCGTCAAATTCTATGTTTCTATGTTTCTATGGAGGGGCTAGTGTCAGATCTGTTCATGGATGGGGCTATTGTTAGTTAGAGTTAGGGGCTTTGGAGAAAGTAGGCTAGTGTCAGGAGATGTAAGTTGGCCAGTGTTTGGGGCCATAGAGGGAGGAGAGGGCTAGTGTCTGGGTCTGAGGAAGTTGGTGGGGCTAGTGTCTGAGATGCAAGCTATTTAGCTATACAGAAGAGTGGTACACAAAGCAAAATGTATTCTCAGAAAAGTTTGATGGTTTCATTGGTAAAACACTATTGACGCCATCATAGCTTTTAAACCCCACTGCTGTTTATGTATCAGATGATCATGACTTTAATGTGATCCCATGGCGCTGAACTAAACATTTCTCTATCCAGAGATTTCCTTATCGGTTGTGCTCCTAGCTGTCATGTACTTGGTGCATGACCATACTACACCTCCCCTCCCTTCTGCTCTCTTAGACTTGCAGTAGTTGTTATTGATCGCTCCAGTAGTGCAGGGCCTGAACTGCAATCCTCTATGCCCTCCACACACAGAAAGTGACCCAGTTATAAATTGTGCTCTTAAGATGCCCTGGACAGTGCTTGACCACTAGTGCAATGGTAGAGATACTGCTTGGGATGCTGATGACTGGGGTTTGTTAAGGAGCCCATTGTATCAGAGAAGAAGCCAGGGGAGATATGCTGAGTGTCCCATGGACAGCACACCTCCTCGGAAGGTATAGGTTCCCAGCTCTACAGTAATTCCCAGTGGAGGCTGTGAGAACAACTGACCTTATGGACAGGAGAACGGGATGACAGTGGACATCTGTGAAGCATACATGCAGCACTCATGCTTGCGTGTTGCCATCATTGTACGTCCGCGATTCCATGTGTGTTGACAAAGCCAGAAAACCCCTGTGGCTGAAGTAGGAAGATGCTAGGAGCCTAGAAAGTGAGACCCCAGTGCACTGCAGGATGAGGGACTCAGATTAGTATCTTGCTCCTCCTGCCTTAGGCCCCAGAGAGGGAACCTCACCATGTGGGATAAGTCAATGTTTCCCAGAGTTCTGGTAGTTCTGGGATGGCACAGGGTGAAGCTAAAAGGGTCCTGGCTGAGACAGGTGTACATCTAGGTGAAAAATAGAATTTATAGCAACAAAACAAAAAGACATCCTGCACTCAGCATTGGAGCATGTCTCTGCACCCACTGCCTGAAAATCTCCTAGCTTTCCCAAGCTCCCCAAATCATCCTATAAGCGCATCCTGAACAGCTCTGATTTATGATCCTCCATCAGACTGATCAAATCATCACTCCTAACACTGATAATGGGGCACATGGATACCAGTTGGCCTCCTGTATAAAAGCCTTCGTAGTTAAAAGTACTTAATTTGGCAGAGCTGTTCTTCCATTGATCATCCATGCAGTGTGCTCTCATTACTTCTGGTAATCTGCAATATGGGAGGTAGTCAGATTTATGTCTTGCATCTTTTCACCTGACTGTATTAATGGTCAATCTGAAGTGTGCTACGGCTGAAGGAAGAACAGTTCTGCCACGCTGAGTTAACTGTCTTTAACACAACAGGTACGCTGACAGTGTTGGGAATGGTGGTTTAATATGAGGGGATTACAATAATGACCATGCACTGTCCTGAGCACAGAACATGAGGGAGGATCACAGCTGTGGGTGTGTGGGGGATTGCAGTTGGGCAATGCATGGCACTGATTACAGAATGTGGAGGGATAGCAATCGAGGCCATGCATAGGGAATCACAGTTGAGATGTGCACTGTACTGAGTGCAGGACATGTGAGGAGATTACAATTGGGGCTGTACAGTGTGGGGGAATACAATCAGGACCATGCACTAGCTCTACTGAATACAGTACGCAGAGGGGATCAAGGTTAGGGACTTGCTTGAGGGGTTCACAATCGGGGCCATGCACTGATATGCAGCAATGCAAGGCTACTGCTCTTGGAAAATATAGGTTAGGCGAAAAATTAAAGATAAGAAAAACGTTCAGGCTAAACGATCACTTTGAGAGATATAAAATCTTAATATTGCTTTACAGGGTGTCTGTGACACAGGGGTCCATCTTTGAGCTCCAGGACTGGACATGGACATTCAATGGAAGAAACAGGCCCTGATGAACTGAATTGTTTTCCATGAAGCATTTGGCCAGTTAAATACCTGGAGGTTCTGTCTTTATTTGGTCTCTGGTCTCCGATAGAAACCTCCTGTGCTGCTTGATTTGTAATTTTTTCATTAACTTGTTGAGTATAGTTGTGATTGGAGGAACATCCTGCACTCTCACATATCCACAGCTGACCCTATCCTGCCACCATTCCAGTTTAAGGCTATCTCCACTCAAGAAACTTACAAATTACTCATGAGTCTCCCAAATCATGGTAGTTCAGTTAGTGATGGGCTCACCCCATGTTTTCTGAAAATCATAGCCCCTCTCACCACCAACTCTGGCTATGGTTTTAACCTCTCCTCTCCACATTCTCTGTACCCACTATTTGGAAGAAAGCTATGGTTGTACCCATCTTCAGATCTGGTGCTCCCCAGTCAATGGATAGCTATCGATCCTTTTCTATGTTACCCCACCTTAGCAAACTCCTCGAAAAGTCATACACCTCCAACTCTCAGATCTTATTGCTAAGTATAACCTCCTCTGACCCCAGCAGCATGGCGTTAGGAAGTATCATAGCACTACCTCTGCCTTGGCCCACTTTACAAGCCATGTTTTCAGGAATATGGATGTAGGAACTTCATGGTGCTGTCATTGTGATCTGACCAATGCCTTTGACTTGGTGGATCACAACATCCTACAGGACAAGCTAAAGGCCTTGATTGCTCCCAACAACCACTACCTGGTTTCAGAACTACCTCTCTGGCCACTCCCAAACAGTTAGCATTGGGGATGGCACCTCCAAAACTAGTGCAATTAACACAGGTGTTTACCAGGACTCTATCCTTGGCCCTCTCCTTTTCTTACTCTTCATTAACTACCTCCCCAATGATAGTCTTACATGTAACACCACTTTTACACCAACAACCTCATGTTATTCCATAGTGACAAATCACTAGCTAGCCTCTCATCCACTTTCACTACTAATTACAGAGCCTCCCATAATTGGTTAATGGAAAATACACTTTTCGTTAACACCAACAAAATCAAGGCCATGCTCTTGGGGTCCAAACCTAAGCTAACCAAACTTTCCAACTCTGCATCCGCCTCAGTGTATTATCCCTTCTGCCACCCTCTCAAAATGGTATCTTCCTCTAAATCCCTGGGCATTACTGTGGACCCCACATTGGCCTTCTCAGAAAACATTGGTAACACTGTTCAGTGCATCAACCAAAATTGGCAGTGGGCTATCGACTGAAACACTACCTCAACTCCAGAGGCCCATTTATCCATAGCCCAGGGCAACTCCTTCCTCTAATGGATTACTGCACCCACATCTATATGCAAACCTCCACCCATAAACTGTCTAGGCTATATATCACATACAACAGTATCTGTAGATCTGCACTTATGGCACACTACTCTGCCCATCACTTTTCCCTCTTCCAATCCCTTGACTTGCTCCACCATCATGCTCACAGAGACTACTTCCTTGGCTGCACTGTAGACAAGGCCATCTGAGGCAGGGTACTATCACCCCTTCCCTGCTCAAACCAAAACAATTGCCCCACACAACCTTCACAACTTCTCCAGTCTTCTGATCGATGCTCTGCAGATCATTATCTGCCTGGGTAGTAAATCTTTCACCTCAGCCACCCCAAACTGTGGAACAGTCTGCCCACCTCACTTTGCTCTCTTGATTCTCACCTCTTATTCAAATCCTACTACAAAGCAGCATTAATGGCTGCTGCTAGTTGTACCTGCTCCACTGGGTGATCACCCCTTCCCCACTCCAACAAGCTCACAAGCTCACTGAATTCATCCAGTAACTCAAACACCCAATGTTATGTACATCCTATTGTATATTGCCTTATAACGGATAACACTGTCTTGAAATTATTTAGGAGCTACGCTATCAACCATGACTGTGCTTCATATTTTGTATATTTCTGATGGAATACGCTGTACACAATAACTCTTGCAATTGTTTGCACTTTGCTATATTTGTAACTCTTGTTCAGTATTTCCTGTACTGTATTTTATTCCTGTATTTAACCTTGAGCCATCTTCATGGCCCAGGTCATGCCTGAAATTGTCCATTGGATCAGTGCGCCAACCTGGTTAAAAATACACACATACATACATACATACAAAAATAAATAAATAAATGAATGTTGGTATTGGAATTATTGTGAGGGGGTGGTTTGATCAGCAGGCTGGGGTGGAAGGTTAATGAGGAGTGTACAGAGCACAGCAGGCTGTGTTGGAATTATGGGAGGGGTGTCAGGCTCAGCCTCCTTAGGAGTGACTAGCTGCTTTTTGTCTATGACTCCATCTCTGTGACCATAGTGCTGCATCATGAACTATGAGGAGTGTGTGTGCACGTGTGTGTGTGTGTGTGTTGGGGTACACTACCCTAATGCTGCCAGTGCAGAGTGTTCAGTTTGCTCACTGATCTGGGATCATTGTGATACCACAGTATTCATTTCTGTGTATTATCATTGTCTGAGAAGGTTACTGCATCTGGCCTCTGGCCTCTCTTTGTTATATGCCCCAGCGCATGGACATCTGCCTTCACCTCCTCAATGGTTCTCCTGCTCAGAGTGTTTATGCCTATGTGCAGTATCAGATCTGGCTTCCCACCACCTTCTCCCATGAGTTCCACTACCCTGGACATGATTCTGTCCTCTGTCACCCCCTGAGAAGCAGTATACCACCTCGTGTCCGTCTGGTGTTAGACTCACTTCCCTGCCTGTGTCCTTCACTATAGAATGACCTATAAGTACCTTCATTTCTATTGGGTCATAATGTCATATGCTAAATAGCATACAACATTATAGCTAACCCAAAATAGTGCTGTCCATTACAGCAAATGGTACAATACTGCATATACTGCCCTCACGCTGTATTGCACCATTCACACAATCCCAGGAAGAGGATAAGACCTCTGCTGGGAGTGGGTTGTGCTGAGCAGCTGCCGTGGGCTCACTGGACTGAGCCACAGCAGCAGGATCCCAGGTGCTGCGCCTTAGGACCAGGTTTGATTCCCAGTCCCAGATATTTTATTTTTTCCCACACTTTGTGCGCTCGCTGAGTTGGACCCTCCCGGAGTTGGGAATCTTTAGTGGTGGGGTCTGGGGGCACAGTCCCTGTAATGTAGGGTTTGGGAGTGGAGGCCCTTACAGGAAGACATGCCACATGGCAATATTGCACTGTATTGGCAGCACATTTGCCATGCGGCATAATGTCTTGCAACATAATGACCCTGTGTCCCTTCATTTTACCCCCTCTGAGGCATGGATGCAACCACAGCTGAAAAAGTTGAGGAGGCATGAATCTACCAAGCCTTTCATGCAAATGTCATTGTCCATTTTAAAGGGCCTGAAAGTTGAGGGGACTGCCTCCCTTTATTCCCCCGCAATGATTGTGCTCATGTTTTGCGGCCCTCCTCCATCCTTGGGCTGTCTTCCTCCAACAGTGCCTGCCTGGGCATGCTGCACCCATCTTCCTGAAAGGATCACTAGCATCTGCTCTGTCCATGACAATTGCATACCTGTTGCTACTGCACAGCCCAGATTCCATAGGCTTCACCAATCCCCATTTTCCTTCTTTCCCCAACCACCACTGACCAGTCATCAGCTATGGACTTAATGGGCCTTGTAGTGCCTGTGGTAACAGCATCATTTGAGGCCCAGTGGCATATTTTAGCCCTTGCTGCCTCCATCACTGACCTCATGGCCTGGAGTCTCATGTTATTTGGGCGGGGCTAAACTCTCAGAGCACTCTCCTAGTCATCACTGTTTACACACACACACCCTGCATTCCTCCCACATCCCACCAGTGTTCCCCATCCATTCCCGTATGTTGTTTTGGTTATAGTGACAAACAACAGATTTTACTGTATGACATTAGAAACATAGAAACATAGAAACATAGAATTTGACGGCAGATAAGGACCGCTTGGCCCACCCAGTCTGCCCATTTCTACCTACTGGATAAGCTGCAGATCCTAGTTAACCAGCAGCCTACTTCTTTTCACCCCACCCCCAGAATTGCCTTATGACTATCCCATGCATGCTTGAATTCCACCACTGATTTTGACTCCACAACCTCCTCCGGAAGGCCATTCCATGCATCCACAACCCTCTGTGAAAAATACTTCCTTAAATTACCTCTGAGCCGCCCCTCTATCTTCAAATTGTGCCCTTGTTCTTGCACACCTCTTTTTTGAAAGATGCTACCCTCTTGGACTTTGTTGATTCCTTGAGGTACTTGAAAGTTTCTATCATGTCCCCCTCTCCCTCCTTTCCCGAGGCTATACATATTAAGCTCCTTAAGTCTCTCTTCATATGTCCTCCGTGCAGACCCTGCACCATTTTAGTTGCCTCCTCTGACAGCTTCCATCCTGTCTATGTCTTGCGGGGATTGGGTCTCCAGAACTGCACACAGTACTCAGATGGGGTCTCACCAGCTGTCTGTACAGAGGGATAATAACTTCCTGTTTTCTACTGGTGATGCCTCCCTATGCATCCCAGTATCCCCCCAGCCCTCCTTGCTGCCTTCTCACATTGCTTGCCCACCTTTAGGTCATCTGATATGACTACCCCCAGGTCCCTTTCCATTTTTGTTGTTGTTAGTATCTCACCCCCATTGTGTACTCTTCCCCTGGGTTTTTGTTTCCCAGGTGCATTACCTTGCACTTCTTAGCATTGAATCTAAGCTGCCATACATTTGACCATTCCTCTATCCTTGCCAGTCCCTTCTCATCCTTTCCACCCCACCTGTGCATCAACTCTGTTGCAGATCTTAGTGTCATCTGCAAAGAGACATATTTTTCCTTCCAGTCCTTCTGCAATGTCGCTTATAAAGACATTGAAGAGGACTGGTCCTAATACTGAACCCTCTGCACCTCGCTAGTAACCTCCTTTCTTCTGAGTGGACTCCATTTACTATTACTCTCTGTGTCCTATTCTCCAGCCAATTCTTTACCCAGGCTGTCATCTTGGGACCCACTCCCAGGCTGGCTAACTTATATATTAATCTTTGTGTGGGACTGTGTCAAATGCCTTGCTAAAGTCTAGGTAGGCCATGTCCACAGCCCCTCCCTGATCTACTACTTTGGTCACCCAGTCAAAGAAATCTATCAGATTCGTCTGGCATGACCTTCCCGCTGTGAATCCATGCTGCCTAGGGTCTTGTGCCCTCTGGCCTCTAGATACTCGACAATTCTTTCCTTTAGAAGTGATTCCATCATTTTCCTATCACTGAGGTTAAACTAACAGGTCTATAGTTTCCTGCTTCTGCCTTGCTCCCACTTTTGTGAAGGGAATCACATCTGCCCTCCTCCAGTCCTCGGGTACCACCCCATCCTCCCATGATTTGTTAAAGAGGGTAGTCAGTGGTGTCACTAGTTCTACCCTTAGTTCTTTTAGAATTCTGGGATGAATCCATCAGGCCCCATTGCTTTGTCCACCTTCAGTTTTAAGAGTTCTTTCAGAACCCTTTCTTCTGTAAATGGCTGGTATCAACTTCTGTATCCAGAGTGTTACTACTGTTTGTTTTATGTACCTCCCCTCTTCCTTGTAAATACTGAGCAAAAATATTTGTTTAGTATCTCTGCCTTTTCACATTCTCCTCTGCCCACCCTCCCTCCCTTTATTAAGCCTCACTATCCTCCCTTGGTCTTCCTTTGCTCCCTGATGTACCTATAAAAGGTTTTATTCCCTTCTTAACTGAGTTGGCTATCTTTTCCTCAGTTTGGGCCTTTGCTGTTCTGACTGCCTTCCCAGCTTCCTTTGCTTTAACTGATACAGCTCTCGTCCTGCTCCTGCTGCATTCCTTTGTACTTCCTGAATGCTTTTTTCTCTTGAACCTTCACTGCCACTTCCTTTGAGAACCATAGTGGTTTCTTACATCGTCTTGTTTTGTTTATTTGCTTCACACAAAGGCTCGCTACCTCTGTGATGGCAGTTTTTATTATTCCCCATTGTTCTTCCACCCTCCTTCCCACCCATTTGCTAGTGCATTCCTTAGGCACTCACCCATTTTGGCAAAGTCAGCCCTCCTAAAGTCCAGTACTTTTGTCTTTGTATGGCTTGACTCTATTGCTGTGTTTATTGTGAACCATACTGTTCGATGGTCGCTAGTTCCCAGATGGCTACCCACTTCTACATCTGTGATCCTCTCTCCATCTCCATTTGAGAGTATCAAGTCTAATATTGCTCCCTCTCGAGTGGGCTCCAGTACTAGTTGTCTAAGGCATGCCCCTGTAGGCATCTAGAATAACTGCACTTTTCGAAGTGGCAGCTGCAACTGCGCTCCAGTTAACATCTGGCATATTCAGATCACCCATCAGCAATATCTCCTTTTTCTGCCATTCTAAGTATACTTTCTATCATTTCCTTGTCCATTCTCCCCTGAGAAGGGGTTCGTATACAACCCTGTGCGGATTGTGGTGCCATTGCCTGTCTCCAAATTTACCCACAGTGCTTCTTCTCCTCCCTGTTTACCCTTTTGTTCTGTTGCTTTTATTCCTTCCCTTATGTAAAGAACTACCCTCCTCTTTTACCCTCCTGTCCCTCCTGTAGATAGTGTATCCTGAGTATGTTTACGCCCCAGTCATGGTTTTGTGTGTACCATGTTTCTGTGACTGCCACGATATCCAGATGTTCCTCCTCCATCAAGGCCACTAATTCAGGAAGCTTGTTACCTAGACTACGGGCATTGGTACTCATTGCTCTCCATTTTTGATGGCCTTACTCTCTGTTGCAGCATCCCCACTGACCGTTCTACCTTGGTCTTTTTCTCATTTAGTACCCTGTTTTGTAGGAGAGGCTGGGATTTTTCTGCTGCTTGTCAGTGCCTCCCATTGACTAGTTTAAAAGCTTGCCAATGAAGCATTTAAACCGATTGCTCAAAGACTTGTTCCTTCCTGGACAGATGCAGACCATCCTGCCAGTATAGGCTGTTGTCCTCCAGGTGGAACCCCAGTCCCCAATGAAGCTAAACCCCTGTGCTTCGCATCATTTTTTCAACCATTCATTAAACTGCATGGTGCCATTACCCTCGCCTCCCCCATGCCTTTGACAGGCAGCACCTCTGAGAAGGATACTGTGTTTGCTACTTGTCTTAGGCCCCTCCCAACTCTGCAATGTCCTCCTGCACTGCTCTAACCTCATGATGAGCCAAGTCATTTGTCCCTAGGTGGACAATTACGTCCAGCTCAGAATCCTTGCAGCTGTTGTTGTGATCCTGAGGATGCACTTCCTGTCCCTCAAGCCATGGCACCAGGCAGGCACCTTACTTCAGATTTCCCAGCTCCTCCCAGTTCTATCCCCTAATAATTGAGTCCCCACCAGGAGCTGCTTCCTTTCTGGTATCCTCTGCCTCTTCCTGTGGGCCTCCCTTGTGACAGTTGTCCTCAGCCTCCTTAGTCTCCTCTGCAGTGTATCTATAGGGGAGCTATGCTCCCCAGAATGGCGTATGGATTGTGGTATGTAACATGTGACTGGGTGTGCCTCTGTTTCACCATCCTCATCCTCCCTGAGCCCACTGTGGTCCAACTGCTGTGCTTTCTTTGCAACCTCTGAGGTAGTGGTGGTGGTTCTGGTGCTCCCTGGATGGGGAGGTTCCTTCCTACTGTCCATTGTGGCCTGGGAAGGTCCCGTACTACTGTCCAGTGTGGCCTGAAGACGGCAACTTCTCCTCAGGGCAGACAGTTGTCTGCAAATAGGGCAGCATCTCAGCCTCCAGAAAGACTCCCGGAAGACTGCTGCCCACAGCCATTACATTGCACTACTCCCCACATTTTTTTTTTTTTTTGTGTGATTGGTTTGTAATGTAGAAATATATATTTATATTATACAATGTTTAGCTTATAGATACAGTCACCTTTTTGAAACCTTTGTGGCAGAACCCTAGATGGATTTTATTAGGACTCCACAATTTCTGCAATATTTACCTGTCCTGATTTATGCACTTCACACTTCCTCTTAGTCTAAAGTACTTTTGCACCTACCACAGTTCAGCTGTATTTATCTCCTTCATTGTTGCCCCTTCTCCCTGCTTTTTGACCTACACATTTTTTTCTTTTGTTACTGTTGGATTCTCCACTTGACTTCAGTATCTTAATCACTTTTTCAGTCTTCCCATCTCTCCAGTGGTCAGAGTTCGCTGCAGTCTTTCTGCAGATGTGCCTGTAGATGTGACATTCCTGTTCTGGCACACACTAATGGGCTGCTTGTACGTGACGATGATTTATATCTTTCTGGCTTCCTGCTGTTCTCACATGGTCATTCCCTGACAACTCCAGTCACAATGCATTGACAACATAGCACTGCCCATAGGAAACTAGCTACACTCTTGGTCAAAAGCCCACACATCCCTGACCACTCCTTATTTTTTATTCTTTAGTAACCATGTAAGGCCTGCTGGGCACAAAGACCATTTACAGGGAGAGCTGGGAGTATTGTGGAAGTTAAGTGACTTACTGAGCTGCACAATATGCAATTGGAAGTTGTAGGAATCAAACCCAGGTCTGCTGGATGTAACAAGTTTATTCACAGCTCCTTAATGTACTCTAACCTCTAGGCTATACAGCCAGCTCCATCATGGAAGTGTGTGTGTGTGTGGTATGAGGGTCTTCAAAACATGGGGGTCTGAGAGTGTTGGCAGCCACCGTTAAGGTGATTGACATATTTTCCCATTTTTCTCCTGTGACCTCTTACCCACCACCCACCCATGGTAGTACACAAACTCATTGCCAGCATCACCCAGGAAGCAACCCTCCCTCTGATGGAGGAGTAAGATCCTCAGTCCACCATCATGTGTTGGTTGATTTGGTTGAAAAATGCCCCACCAACCATCCTTGATTGTCAGTGCCTGAGTCCAGATATCAGGTCACCTACACAGCAACATGATGTGCTGTCACTTGGTCATCGATGGCCATCAATTTCTGAGTTTTGACATTTGCAAGATGTTTGGCATTGATAATACCCAGGGACCTTGCAGCAGCACACTGCACTGTCATGGTGGTGACCTGAGTTTGGTAAATGACATGGAGGCAGGAACTCAGGCTGGCAGCTGGGAGAGGTGTTAGCTGGACAGCCACACTTAGAGTACCTCTGATAAATATCTAATTGCTTATTTGAACAAATGTAAAATTATTCACTCTTTACTCCATATCCTTTGTTTTCCTGAAAACATTTTTCTTCTCTCTAGGTAATATACCCCATGCTATGAGTACAAGTCAAGAAACCCCATATAAAATCTCCAATGAGCATGTTAGAAAAAATGAAAACAACTAAAGGTGTTTAAATCTCCAGAGCCAGATGTAATCCATCTCAGGCTTCTTAGGAGTTAGCGGATGAACTGGCAGGACAATTAGCCATGTTGTTTAGTATGTCAGTACAAGAGTGGATTATAATCCAGGAATGGTGCAAGGCAAATGTGAAACCCTATCTTGAACCTGTCAGTTGTGCCCTTGATAAAGGGCTACCGCTCAATATAATGTATTTAGATTATGCTAAGTCATTCAGTTCAGTACCACATGAAGAACTTATTCAGTATCAGTTAAACTTGGATATACAACCAAATTTCATACACTGGGTAAATTCATGGTTAGATAACAGATACCAAAGGGTGTGTATTCAGGGTTATTACTCTGAGTGGGGTAGGGTCACAAGCTGAGTCCCACAGGGTCAGTGTTGGACCAACCTTTTCTATCAGCTTCATCTCCAGTATGCAAACCTTCCTAAGAGTCATGGTCTTGAAAACAGACCAATGACAAATATAGACAGTAGTTAAAAACAGGAGGCAGCAGAAAAATTCCAGGGATCTAACACTATTAGAAAATTGGGCTAAATGTCATGGACTAGAATTTTATGTTGATAAATACAAAGTGATGCATTTGGGATCAAACAACATTAAAGTGAGTTATAAACTAAACAATAAGACTTTAGCCATGACAACAAATGGAAAAGATCTAGGAGTGTACATATCAGACAACTTGATATTCGATAAACATACAAAAGAGATGGATAAAAAAGCAATAGGATTCTTGGGTATATTTTAGGCATATTAAAAGTAGTAGGCAGAAGTAATCACTCCACTTTATATATTACTGGTTAGACCGCACCTTTGAATACTGTGCACCTATATGTTCACCACAAAATATTAATAGTATTAAAATGTTGAAGAGAGTACAAAGGACCATGACCAAAAGAATTAATAACTTCACTAATCCAACATATAAGGAAGACGGAATATTCTGTATCTATACTCCTTACAGCACAGAAGACTAAGGGGAATCTGTGTTATGTGAACAAGGCCTTAAATAATGAGGAATTATGGGAAACAACAGGACTATGCATTAAGAATACTGAGAGGAAAAACAGGTCTCATGACCTACAATTAAAGGGTGAAAACTTTAAAACAATCAAGAGAGGAATATGGTTCACACAAAGAGTGGTGTCACAATGGAACTTCCTACCAAAAACGTTGTTCACAGTAATAACATAGATTAGTTTAAACATTATTAGGACAGCCAAATGTGCCTACTACAACTGATATGTGGTGAGTTACCTAAGGCTAATGCCAACAAACTCGTACCAATTCTATGATTCTATGAATACTCAGGAGTTTTAGAATCCATGACATGCTTTCTTCTTTAAAATAAGTAAATCCAATTTGCTCCATATTATGAGGGTGAATTTGAAAATAGTGGCAACTGCTGTTAAAGCTGTGTTTAAATATTTTGCTTGTGGATGGCTATGGCCAGATCATAAATGTGCAATAATATCTTATAATTACCCCATCTACTGCCCTTTAAATTTTTAGTTATCCTGGCCCACTGATGTAAAATATCTCCTAGTTCTTACTTGGTGGTCATTTGAAAATGAGGCTTAAAACACATACCGATGCAAGGATAGGCAATCAAAACTGGACAAACTTCAACAAATCACTGCTTTTGCATTTTAAACCTTTTCTCCATCCATCCGTGACTCAGATTGTTGAACCACCACATTATAACCCCAAAGCTGCTTTTATTGTAGCTTCACCAGCTTGTTCTTGTTTCATGCTGTTTTCAACTGTACTCAACATGAAAGTGGATGGGTCCACATAGTTAGTTATTAGTTTTCATTATAAGTTGCCAGTAGTAGCATGTCTGCTAGGAGTGAATGAAACTGAGATGGGGGCAATAAAATAACAGTATTGAGGTATAAACATGCCATATGCATGCAGATTTGTACTAAGGTACATATGCTCATATGCATGCAGGTATAAATGTGTTAAATGCATGCATCTGTATGAAGACCACCTGCTTGCTGCATGTGTGCCACTAACATGAACTCTGTTCCAAGTTAACACAATACATGCTTACAGCACACATGCCACAAAGGTAGTGTAATAAAACATCACTTGCTTGCTGCACACATGACATATGTATGTACTCTGTTTCAATTTAATACTAAATACATGTTTACTGCATGCATGTCACAGAGGTGGTTTCATGCTTGCAGCATGCAAGCATTTCTTATTATTTTATGGCTGCAGTTGGCAGAGCCATGCAGATGTCTTGCTATTACAGAAGAAAAAGGGAGCCTCCAGATTCAGAATGGACTAGGTAAAATTGTAGGTTTGTGTAATCACTCGCTAATTGAAAAGCCTGCTGTGTTCATTCAGTTGAATAGTGTTACACTGGACTATTTGGTCATTACTAGCTTAAATCTGGGCACTATTCTATTTCAAGAAAGTTTCATAGCTCATAAACATGTCAACTTATCTGTTCCCAGCCTTAAACTCGTGATTTGATACCTTTATTGGACAGCAAAGATTAACAGAACATCCTAAGCATTCAAATTAACACAGAGTTTTTCTTCAGAGGAATGACAGCTTGCTTACAAGACCTGTTTTTAAGAACCCAGAGTAATATTAGACTGAAAACATTTTTTTACACATCAGTGTGACCGAGTACAGGAGCAATTAGTTAAGAACTACAACTAAAGAGGTGAGGCAACATCCCTGAAAACCATAGGAGTAAGTGGGTCAAATGTCATAGAATGGAATCTGCACATAGCAAATTATCTATTGTTAAATGTCTTACTGAAACTAAGTTGGAAAGTGTGTGTGTGTGTGTGTGTGTGTGTGTGTGTGTAATAGAAACAGCAGGTCTAGGTATGAAACTAAAATCTATAAACGCATCACCCACCAGTTAAAATCAAATCTTAACAGTTCAATCAGTTAGATAGAAACATTCTATATATAAACATATTAAACATACGTAAGACCAATATGTGCCCATGTGTTGTACCTGGAAAAGAAGGAAGCAGGAGCACAGACATGCTATTAAAATGAAGAAGACTGAATAACCAGTGGGAAGACATTTCTCTCAGACTGAGCACTCCATCTTTGATCTATCAGTCCTGGTCCTCAAGGGACATTTTGTAAATACACAATGGAGATGGTCATTTGAAGTCAAACTTATCTTTCTTTTGAATAGTGCTGATGATGGCATGAATATGGACATCGGGTTCATGTCCCATTACAATGTTTAAAGTGCTCCTGCTTTATTTTTGTTAGATGTTTGAATTTAACTGGTGGCTAATGGTTTCATAGAGTTTAGTTTCGTACAGTAGGCCTTCTGTTTGTAGTGCACACTCTCACACACATACACATGCATGCACACACAGTGCAGGCAGTCCTCACCTTTCTCCAGCACACAGCACACCACCATGATTGGTGACATGATGCCATGCTGTATTCAAGCTGTGCTTCTTAAAATCATCCCCTGCACAGGCAGTCCTCACCTTTCACCAGCACACAGTACACAACCTTGATGGGTGCCATGTCATCACATTGTGTTAATGCAGTCCTTCTGAGCATCACTCCACAGTGCAGGCAATCCTCACCTTTTACCAGCATGCACTATGCAGCTCTTATGTGTGCCATGTTGCCTTCTGTGCTCATGCATTGCTTCTGAGCATAGCTCCCAGTACAGGCAGTTCCTTACTGTTTACCAGCACACAGTATGCAACAGGGATGGGTGCCATGATGCCCCATTGTGTTCATGCAGTGCTTCTGAGCATTGTTCCTAAGCATAGGCAATCCTTACCCATTCACAAGTCCACATTATACCACTATGATGGGTGCCATGTCACTCCACGGTGTTCATGCAGTGTTTCTGAGCATCACTCCACAGAGCAGGAACTCCTCACCTTTCACCAGCACAAGTACACTACTGTGATTGGTGCCATATCACCCCACTGTGTTCAAGCTGTGCTTTTCAGCATCACTCCACAGTGCAGGCAGTCCCTTACCTTTCATCAGCACACAGTACATAACTGTGAGGGGTGCCATGTGACCACACTGTGTTTATGCAGTGCTTCTGACATTAGTCCCTGTGCAGCCATTTCCTCATCTTTCTCCAGCAAGCAGTACACTACCGTGATGTGTGCCTTGTCACACCAGAAGGTTCACAGTGCTTCTGAGCATTTTTCGCCAGTGTAGGCAC
The DNA here is from genome assembly GCA_016271365.2 of Neoceratodus forsteri. Classification (NCBI taxonomy): domain Eukaryota; kingdom Metazoa; phylum Chordata; order Ceratodontiformes; family Ceratodontidae; genus Neoceratodus; species Neoceratodus forsteri. The sequence continues at coordinate 794,075,608 of CM057449.1, forward strand.
ACCCTAACATTTCACCTGCACTCAGCACACCACCGTGATTGGTGCCATGTCACCCCACTGTGTTCAAGCTGTGCTTCTGAGCATCACTCCACAGTGCAGGCAGTCCCTTACCTTTCATCAGCACGCAGTACACCACTGCGATGGGTGTCATGTTACCCCATTGTGTTAATACAGTGCTTCTGAGCATCATTCCTCAGTGCAGGTAGTCCCTCACCTTTCACCAGCATGTAGTATGCCACTCTTATGGGTGTCATATCACCCCTCTGTGCTCATGCATTGCTTCCTAGTATTGCTCCCCAGTACAGGCAGTCCCTCACCTTTCATCAGCACACAGTACGCACAGGGTTGGGTGCCATGATGCCCCAGTGTGTTCATGCAGTGCTTCTGACCATTGCTCCTCAGTGCAGGCAATCAGTACCCACTCAACAGCCGGCATTACACCACTGTGATGGGTGCCGTGTCTCCACAGTGTTTGTGCAATGCTTATGTGCATCACTCCATAGAGCAGGTACTCCTCACCTTTCACCAGCAAACAGACAATACACTACTGTTATTGGTGCCATGTCACCCCACTGTGTTCAAACAGTGCTTCTGAGCATCATTCCATTGTGCAGGCAGTCCTCACCTTTACCAGCATGCGGTACACCACCTTGATGAGTGTCATGTCACCCACTGTGTTCATGCAGTATTTTGAAATTGCTCCCTTGTGCAGACATTCCTCATCTTTCACCTGCAACCAGTACACTGCAGTGATGTGTGCCTTGTCACACCAGAGTGTTAATACAGTGCTTGAGCATCCTTACACAGTGCAGGCAATCCCTCACCATTCAACAGCACACAGAACACAACTGTAATTGGTGCCATGTTGCTCCATTGTATTCATGCAGTGCTTTTGAGCATCATTCCTTAGTGCATGGAGACCCTACCCATTTACCAACACACATTACACCACCGTGATGGTTGCCATGTTGTCCCACTGTGTTCATTCCTTGTTTCTCAGCACGCTTTGTGCAGTCTGTCCCTATTGTGTTCATATAGTGCTTCTGAACATCACCCACAGTGCAGACATTACCTCACATTTCACCAGCACACGGTACACCACCGTAATGGGTGCCATGTCAAACCACTGTATTCATAAAGTGCTTTTGAGCATTACTGCACAGTGCAGTCAGTACCTAAAATTTCACCAGTACAAAGTACACCACTTTGATGGGTACCATGTCACCCCATTGTGTTCATGCATTGCTTCTCTGGTTCACACCTCTATGCAGGCAGTGCCTTACTGTACACCAGAATGCAGTACACAACTGTGATGAGTGGCATGTTGCCCCACTCTGTCCATGGGACAAAGCTGTTTATCTCCTTCAGCACCCTGACATGCCCCCATCTGGGCCAGTCCTCCCAGTCCCATCACCCAAATTCTCTAGGACTTAGCTAGTCTGGTGGTCCTATCACAGGACCTGGATCAGAGGTGCCTAGTCATAAGTGTGGAGCCTGCTAGAGGGCAGGCCATCACTGTTCTATAGTTGGAGGGCTTTTCCTCATATTTTCTCCCCTATTGGGCCCAGACATGTGTACTTGACCTCACATGGAAACACCTCAGGCATTCAGATGTGGGGTTCCATCCCAGGTTGTCCCACAGTGCTGCCACCTAGATTCCTCTCCCCATCCTACAGATGTGCATTGTCCCTCACAGGCCAGTCTCCAAGTGACTCATGTCTGTTCTTGAACCCGGGTTGCTGGCATGGCAGTCAGTGGCTAATAGTAGCTACTTAATGGCTAAAAGCTTGAAACAGAAATAGGTAGACAAACCTAAAACTGGAAACCAGAACTACACAGAGTAATGGCCTCATATTAAAAGGTATCAGGTTGCCCTTGAAAAGTCCCTTTCCTTAGTGCAAATTGGCACAGTTCACTAAATTTGCTGTACTCAAACATGTTTGAAGCAAAATGCAAGTGCCCCAAACTTGTTTGAATATAGCTCCCAAACAAAAATGAAGTACTAAAATGTGCACTAAGCACAATTCACATCCCCTGCTGGCTAAAGAGAGATACAGTATCTGGCCACTGAAACATACAGGCTGTGATAGACCCAACACATCTAGGCATCCCAGTCCTGTTAGTGTTACAATAGGTGCAATCAGAACCTCACTGAAAATGAGATACTGCATGTTACCTGACCTGTCCTGAGTAACTACATTGTAAAATGTATAAGAGCAAGACCCTAGTGAAAATTAGATTCTGCATTTTAACTGTGCTAACTCTACTAAATACACAGGAAAATGTATAAAAGCAGGACTCCACTGGAAAGGAAATATTGTAGCTGCTCTGTCCTACTAATGATAGTTACACCCTATGTGTGTGTGCACAACTGTTATAACAGCTACGTGTGTGTGTGTGCTGTGCATTTCAAGGTGGTGTGTAAGTCCAGAACCAAAAACACTTTTCACTGCATTACCTTTATGTTTATGTTTTTGTTTCTGCTTTTGTGGTATGAATGTGGGACTTTACATTATTTATTTATGTATGTAGTTTATTTATTTATTCATTCATTTCAAAAGTTTCATCAGGAAAGACATACTGAGCTGGGGTCATGTCATGGTGGGCTAGTGGCAAGAAGCATTTGGTGGAGATCCCTGCAATGGGAGGATAAAGATAGTACTTTGCTGCCATCCCTTTATTTAATTACCTCCATTCTAAATTATTGGTGTTCCCTGTATTATCCATTGCTATTGGATATAACTTTTATCAATAAATAACCACTGTTTCAGGTGATATGGAAATTATGCCACAGCAAGAAGAAGCTGAGGCCTGCTCACCTCCCCAAAGAGAACTGAAGAAGATATGCACTCACCAGGATCTCCAAAGTGGAGTGACCAGCCTACAATTGGGTCTTTGGCTACCAATGTCTCCACAATTAAAGATGTCTTATTTCAATTAGTTGCTGAATTTTGCACTGCTAAGTCGACTCTGGAGTTCCTGGGCCGTCGCATCTCTGATACTGAAACCCATATCTCTTCTTTGGAGGATCGATCCCAGAAGGTAGACCAGGAGCTGGTAGACCTGAGGAGGAAACTGCATTGGTTAGAGGAGCATCTGGACAACAAGAATCCAGATGTTGTAGGAATAATATTATTATTTCTGGTCTGCCTGAGTGGGTGGAGGGTACAGACCTGATCTTCTATGTCCAGCAATTGTTAGAAAAGCTTGCTGGTCCTCACCATTCAGACTCTGTTTCATGATTGAAAGGACTCATCGATCTCTGAAACTGGTACCCTCCTGGAGAGATGCCTGGATTCTTTATCTTTCATCTTCTGAATTTCAGGAACAAGACCCAAATTCTCTCCAAGGTAAGAGAAAAGAAGCAGTTATGGTGGGAGGGTCATTAAATTGATACTTTTAGTGACCTGAGCACTGGCAGTAGAATCGAACAAAAAGCTTACTGGGAAGTGAAGAGTAAACTTTATGCTGCAGGTTTTACATTTTTATGAGATATCCTGACACCCTTTATGTTCAGTCACCTGCTGGTGAATTTCAATTTAGATCAGCAGCAGAGGCACAGACTAAGCTCCCACACACTTTACTAACTTGTTTCTGGTGGTGCACACCCCAGCCTGCTGAGCTGGTTGTGTATCAGACATTCTGGAATAAGAGACATTTCAGTGGCAATAATGACATTAAATATATGTCTTGGGATGTTTTCTCACCAGAATCTGAAGTGCTATTAACTGGACTACCCCATCCGAATTATTGTATTATCATTAGTGACTATTTTTTCTTTATAATGAAACTATCTGAGTTACTGAACATAGACTTTACGTGGTTCTGCATTACATGATATATTAGGATCCATCCCTGAGGAGATGGCCTTGTGGAGCAATATTTCATTCATTGTAGTTCATTTTGGCACTTAGAGGAAATTTCAGAATCTAGGACTTGGATAGTCAGCATATAATACAAGGGAACCCCTTTTTCCCTTTTTTTCTTCTTTCTAGATGCTTGGACATAATCATCAGTGGACACAGAAATGCTCTCCTGCAGAGGTTGGCTGTTTATTCAACCATCTAAATGTTGATGACATATTTTTCTATACGTGCAGTTCCTATTCTGACTTCTAGTCAATGGGAGCTCTTTTAAACTGTTCCCTTACAAAGTATTTCTTCTTTTCTCTATTTTTGTTTGATTATTTTGTTCCTCTGGTTTGCCTAATGTCTCTCGTTATTGTACTCTCTGCTGTCTTTTTCTCCATTAATTTCAGAGCTGGATTTGTTATCCAGTTATTGTACCACTGGCTTTTCTCCTTGTTCTGGCCTTTCTGCTTTCTTGTTTCTTATGTAGCCTCTTGAGTTTCTTTTCTATATGTTTTATTTCCAGCTCTTTTTGTTTCTTTCAGGATAACAACTTTGCTTATATTTATATGTTAATCTTATTATGTAATATCTTTCCTTACCTTGTTCTATGTTGAGGACCGATCTGATGGGATCCTTAGTATTAAGCAGGATATGTTTACATACCTAATATTGTTTTTACAGAAGAGACAATATGTATTTACCTTGTTTTTCTGTACTTTTGAGGTTATTGGATTAAATTATCACAACAATACAGAACACAGCACTTTATTATCCAGTTACAGAATTTTTCTATGCCCTGCATGAGCCACTTAAAGTGCTTCCTAGGATCTTCATGGACCTGATTGCAGGAGGCGCAGTCAGAGGACTGGTGTTGGTCATGATGCCCTTTGGGACTATTGATGTAGATGTTTTCTTTAGGTTACTTTGTTTGGTTGACTTTATTAGTGTTTTGAAGGGGAGGCGCTTTAGCGAGTGCTTGCAGCATCAGTACTATTCCTTCTGGCATTGACTCAAGGCATGGGTGAGATCTTATTTATTTTATTGATTAGATACCAAATCGATTTAAATTTGCTACCTGGAAAACAAAAGGAGCAAGGTCAAAGTTACAAGATACCAGATCATTAAACATCTAGCCCACTACGGCATTCAAATAGCTTTTTGCAAGAGACTCATTTGTTATCATCTGAATGTATGTTGTTTCAAAGATACTACATAGGACAGGCTTGTGTAGTGGGGACAGCACAAGGAGTAAAGGTGTAGTGATTCTCATAGCCCAGTCAACTGTTCAATTTAATTACTATCGTTGATGACCCTGCAGGGTGCTATGTTTTAGTATCTGGGTGACTCGGGCTGATGGAAGTCCTCTTAGGGGCAATTTATGGCCCTAACACAGATACTCTTTCATTTTTGTGGCCTTATCCACAGCATTGGCTCCCTTTTCACCTACCCATGTTATTGGGTGTTGATTGGAATATCACCTTAACCCATGACCTTGATCGTATCTATAATTCATCTAAACCCTTTCTCCAGCACAGCCCTCCCTACATGAACTAATGGACTCCCATGGTTTGTGTGATCCATGGCGGATTCTTAACTGCACCATGAAGAAGTATACCTTTTTTCATCAGCCCACCATTCTTTTTCTAGGATAGACTTCTTTTGATAAGCTGATCTCTTCTATTGGGTCTCCACACTTGTGATATTACCCTTGGGTGTTATCAGATGATTTAATGGTCTGGTTATTTCAGTCATGTTTGTCAACCTCAGACAGGGACGCCACATGGAAATGTAATAATCAATTGTTACAAGACGATAAGATAGTCTCATGAATTAAAGAACTTCTCAAACAATACATTAGTAAGAACTCAAAGATCCTGGAAAGGTGTGATAAAGAATGGGCAGCATGTAAAGCTGTTTTGAGGGGAATTTATTAGAATTGCCACTAAATGGAAAAAGCTTCAGCAAGAAAAGCTATATTTTTATGGAGCTATTCAAAGTCTAGAAGGCGTATCTCACTTACAGATGAGAAACAGGAAGATTTGGAAATTTATAGGATACATATGCTGAAATCTTGAGAGAAAAGGTAGCGATGTAATACATAAAACCAAATCTAAGTTTGGGGACAAGGCAGAGAAGGCAGGAAAGCTAATGGCACTTAGACTCTGAAAACAAGAGAACTCCAGGTTAATTCCTCATGTGTGTTCTTTATCAAACCAATAACTTCTTATTCAACCTAAGGCCAGTGCTCAGGAGTTCTATGATTATCATAAATCATTATATGGGCTCCTTCTCTCTCTGCTTCTTCAGAAATTATTAACAATTATCTAGCACAGATCCCACTTCCCTTCCTCACACACACCAAGCAGAACAGTTTGATCTGTCCTATTTCAGAAGAAGTTACCACAGCTATCTATGCGTTGTTGCTAAACAAAGCGCAGTGACCCGATGGCTTCTCACCTAACTTTTATAAAGCGTTTACTTCCGGACTATACTAGAAATCCCAATAAAACCTGGCAAGGGATACATTTTTATTGGGTAAGGATCAAAAGTCATCACTTGTAAAATACTTATAGTAATAGGCCCTATCAAACACACAGGAACAAGTGTTTGCCTTGAAGGGAGTTTTATTTGAAGACAGTCAATTGCTCAAGAAGGAATACCCTAATCTTGATGCACCAGAACATGACCTTGATTTTTCACAGAAATTTAATAAACATTTATTTTTCTACTCTGAGATTAAAGGGGTAGATGACTATAAGGAATTGCTCAATTTAGATACCAGAAAAGGAGCTGGCTGTGATGATATTGCCTATCTTTTACAAGATTGGAGCCATTATCTTGCATAAACATTTGGCATATCTTTTAATTTTTCTTTGCAGACTGCTCAACTACCTGGCGATTGGAAAACAGCAAACATAATCCCAATATTCAAAGGAGGAGTTGATTCTGACCCAAACTGTTATTGGCCTATTTCTATCTTACCCACAGTTATAAAATATTTGAAAAATTGATTTACAAACAATTTCCATTTTATCTTAGTACATATAATTTAATAACAGACTTTCAAGCTGGTTTCAGAAACGGTCAGAACACAACAAATGTCATTTCTAAGGTCACAAGTGATGTTTTTGAGCATTTGATGATGACCAACACCTTTCTGCATCATTTCTAGACTTGTCCAATGCATTCAATACAGTTGATCACACTAGTCTCTGTAATAAATTAAAGGCAATTGGGCTTGGCTACTCTCCATTACTTTGATTTAATTCTTTCCTAACAATGCATCAGCAATGTGTAAAAGCTGCTGGTGCATGTTCTCATATGGTTACAGTTAAGATAAGGGTCCGTCAGGATCTATCTTGGGCCTCCTGTGATTTCTTCTTTATTTAAATGATCTACCAAAGACTTGTTTACCATCAACAAGCATTGTCTTTATGCAGATAATATGATCATATATACCAGCCATAGTGATGCAGAAGTCTGTTAAGGTATTATAAAATGCCCAATAGGTGTTTTTTACAAAAAGGCTGACTACATACTGTATGAAAATGTGGCCCTGAAATCAAGAAGGGTATTGCTATAGCTAGGTGGCCACTTATAAGTATTTAGGTATAACATTGGATGAACATCAAAATGTTAATCTCCATATAAATAAACTGTCAAGTAAACTGAAAAAATTGTTATACAATACTTCTTCAACAGAAACAAAAGGCCCTTCAGTTATCCTGTTAGGAAATTATTGATAAGCTCCTTATTTATCTCTGTACTTGATTATGGTGATTGCATTTACAGAACAACAACTGCAAAAACATTGAATCATTTGGATGCTTTACATCACAGTGCACGAAGGTTTATTACCAGACTTCCTTTTAACATTCATCACTGTCAGTTATACATTGCTACAGGTATGACCTCATTGTCAGTACAAAGGATATGCACTGATACGTTTATGTTTATTGATTTGTTATTGGATACTGCCTAAATTTCTTACTACACTAGTTCCTTATACTATGGGGTGGGTGGGGTGAGGGGAAGGGTGGGTGGAGTAAACCTATGCTGTCAAGAAACAATCACCTTTCTCAGAAGTGCTACCTGTCTAATACAGTTAGCTTTATTATGCCTAGACAATGGTAAAAATTGTATTCCTTTATGTTAGCCTTCTCTGTCCCATGTATTTTGGATTTAATTAAGAAAGATGCAATTTAAATTCCTTATTTCTTGCACTCATTTTAAGGTTTCTATTACAAGAATGTTCCATAGCTCCTGGGATCGCTTTGGTTGAACCTCATAATATAAGGCATAATTAAGATTTTTATACGTTGCCATGGAACTTAATTTATGTAATGTATTTCTGAATTGCTGTTGCTTATTGATTGTTTGTATGTTTTGTTTGTATGGATGCAACTGAAATGAATGATTCTCTATCAATTTGCTTTCCAATAAATGAAATGAAAATGAAGAACTGACTCTATTTTAACTCAAGTTTTTAACAGTATGTTAGCTAAATGAATATCTGATATATCCCTAGTAGAAGCACTTATTGTATTTCTCCCCAAACCTGGGAAAGACTTGGAACAAATCTTCAATTATTGTCCTATGTGATTGATGAACGAGGACTTAACATTATTGAATAAAATCCTAACAACTTGTATTAACTGTGTTTGGGGCCATTTGATTGGCCCTGAAGAAGTAGGTTTTATGCCTCTAGATCGGCATCAGACTACCTCTGGAAACTGGCACATATTTTCTCGGAGTCCAGGGATCTTTACTGTCCGCGCCAATATCCCTGGATGCCGAGGAAGCTTTTGATAGGGTAGCATGGCTCTTTGTTTACTGTGCTTGGTAAATTTGGTTTCTCTAATACCTTCATTAGTTGGATCCAAACTCTTTATAACCACCCCTGAGCTAAAATGTATTGCAATGGGGTTTTGTCTCCCTCTTTGCCCTACACAGTGGCACTAGACAGTGATTCCCTCCCCCATTATTAATTTGTATTTGGAACCACTTCTATCAAAAATTCAGCTTCACCCTCTATCTGTGGTGTTACTGTGGATCACACTGAGTGCTAACTGACTGTATAAGCAGAAGACATCTTTTTGCATATTACCAATCCTGTGCGGGTATCCCAGTCATCCTGGATATCATTCATAACTTTTGGGCACTTTCTCACTATAAACTTAATGTCAGCAAAACCGTGGTTATGCCTCTCACTAAATATGTGCAGTGGTTAGATATAGAACCCTATGGTTTTGTCCTGGTGCCACATTCTTTGAAATATTTGGGAATAGACCTCATTGGACCCCAAACAATTTAAAAACTCAACTTGAATAACTTGGTAAATGTCATAAATCTTGACCTGGAGTGGTGATCATTTACCTTTGACATTGTGGGGATGACCTAATATAATAAAATGAACATTTTACCCAGAATATTTTACCTCTTTCAGATGGTAAATCTGTATCTCCCTTGAATTGGTTCAAATCAATCCATTCACTTGTTGCTAACTGCATTTGGGATGGTAAATCAATCCATTGGGTTTATTCCAAATTAGTAGCTCCTAAGCTTTAGGAGGTTAACAAGTGTCAGATTTCAAATTATATTACTGGGCTACCATTTAAGGTACATGCAATAATGGTTTACCCACAGAAGTGGACTTCTAACAGCTTATACTCCACTATGACTGACTATAGAGACAGACCAAATTCGTGATTGGGCCCTGACCCTCTTTTGATCATCTGTACTAAGTATGTGTATCTTCCTAATAAAATTCTTCAAACTGTAATTGGCACCTCTCTGGTACTGAAGCAATTTATTTTGACCAGCTTGTCCCTTCAAACTTTTGCAGATACATCACAACCCCTTAACAGAAACATTAACTTCAGTATTGGTAGTACTCCCATCATTCCAGGCTGGTTACCAAATTTAGATGTTGTCTCCTTCTCCGCTATGTTGTCAGAAGGCACTTGTCTCTCTTTTGCTGATGCTAAGACCAAATTCAACTGGGCTGGTAATTGTTTTCAAATACTTCCAACTTCAACATGCAGTGAAGCACCGTATGGGTGCATCTCCATGGGGATATTCCTGTGAACCCTTCTTTTCTCCTTAAAATCTAAAATCTTCCCTCTTGGCTGCTCTGACAGTTTTTATCCTTCTCCTCAGCCCCTGTCTTGACAAAGACATTCTGAGTACCTCTAACTACTCTAAGTCTGCTACCATTTCCCTTTATCTCCTTGTACTTTTCCCACCTGACCCTTCCTTAAATGTCACTGAGTTTCTTTTCTTTTTTCTCTTTTTATCTATGAAGTAAATGCATTATACTGACTTATTGCAGCCTTTGTCAATTGCTGACCATTTATTGTAACATGTCTTTTTGTACATACATTTGTTGACGTGGAACCTTTGTAAAAGAGCCTTTGGCTCAAAGGTAATAATTCCTAGAACAATAAACTAAACTAAAATCCATAGCACTGTCACCCAATGGTAATTCTAAAGTATATCATGCTTTGCTTATGGAATCATATAAAGAACAATATGTAACTTATAAGTACTGGCAGGAAGCTCTCCAAATCCCAGATCTTCATTGGCCTAAAATATGGAAATTCACATTCAATTTTGTAACACAAGATAAACTCAGGTTAACACAGTTTTCATTTTACATAACTTGTATTATAATCCACATAAGTTACACAAGATGGGAAACTGGATTCGTCAGAAAGGGCGCTGCTGTGGATGCCTTATTACATATTTTTGGGACTGCACTTCAGTTCGGGCTTCTTTGAAATGAGATTAAAATTAGGCAGACCCCTGCAAGGTAGTCAAGATTATTTTGCACATAAATTTGTCTGGTGGGTGATTTGACTCCTGTTTTGTTGAAGGAACACAAATACCAAATAATGATCACCATGTCAGTTAAGAAAAATCAGTATTAAGACATTGGAAACATCAACATAAATTTGTCATACAGAATGGCTCAATGAGTTGTTATCCAATCTGTGCATGGAGAAGCTGATTGCCAGCACACAGAGTAAACTTGGTCCATATAAAAAATGTTTAAAACTGCACACTTTATATGCTTTGTGTTTAGTATTAATGCTTCTTAATCCTTTAAACGTCCTTTTGACTGTTTACACTATAAAAAGCACAAAGTATGGAGATCCCAGTTGTTCTATCCTATCTCACCCTTTGAATATTTTGTTTTATTACACCATTATGATTACTTTTTCTGTATAGACTTGCACTCACTATATTGTATATAGTTAGTTGATGTGGGTTTTCCTTTTCCCTTTTTGCCTGTTATCTGTAGTTGTTGTTACTATTGTCTTCCTTTTTTTCTTTTCTTGCACTTTTGAAAATAAAAATAAACTCAATTTCAAAAAAGAAAGACACAATGAGCTGAAAATGGCTTATTTCAGATCAATTCAAGAGGGAAGGAGGAAGAGTGTGCAAGAACAACACAGAAAAATAACATACAATAAAATATCATGGAGATATAAAATAGCAATACACAACAAACATGAATAAAGTTAATCAGACATGTAAAATTATAGGCAAAACCTTTGCAGTTACACAGCAGGAATCTGTCCAATGGGTACATGCAATAGTACTTTTAAAAGGTGAGGGCACCAGGAGATAGGGTGCTGAAAGAAGGTGTGCAGATGGGGGGAGTTCAGACAATTGAGTGAGGAAGAAAAGAGGGAGAAGGGTTGGTGAGGTGGGCGGAGGGCAAGGAGGAGGAGAAAGGGGAAAATGGTACCTCTTGAAACAGATGGTACCTATCCTCATTCCTCTCCTCTGCTCCTTTTCCATCTACCCTCTAAGATCCTGGCATCCCTGCCCTTCTCCTCAGCTTTATCTCTCAGGCGATCATTGGCCATAGTTTCCACTTTCTTGTACCACCTTCCACATCTCTGGAATCAACTGCCTGCTTTGCTCCATGATTTGTAATCTCTCTCAACCTTCAAACACTTACTTAAAGCTATCTACCCACCCCCAGTGCCTGTCCTCACATCCACTCTCTTGCCACCGCCACCCCTCATTGTTCCCAAATCCTCTCTACTTCCTCCCTCCATCCCCCACGATGAACACTCATTATAGTCTCTCTACTAAGTAAAACTTCCTTTCACTCCTCTGAGCAGTCAAGGATAACTAACTGTCCACCTTGTGTATTATTTTTGTAAATAAACTGTTTCTTAGCTAGTCAATTTAATTTTTATTCTATGTAGTAGCGTTACATAAATTGTTACCCAGTACCTGCATACATATGTATTTTCCCTGTATGTATGTTTATTGTTGTTCATGTCCCTGGTTACACCTGGAAATGAGCCTCAGCTCAGCGTGCCTTTCTCATTTACCACATTTTAAATAAATAAAAATAAAATCAATTTAGGAGTGTGGAAGGGCTATAACCCAAGGGCAGCCACTGGAGGAAGTGGTGTGGTCATGGAGAAAGAGGGAAGAGGGTAAACTGAGGAGTAGCGAAGGGCTATGACTCAGGACAGGCACAGGAGCTAGCAGTGCAGTTCTGGAGCAGAAAGGAGAGAGAACATTTGAAGGGTAGAATGAATGGTTAGGGGAGAGGTTCTAAAGTTTAGGAGAGTGGAAAGAGAAGGCAGCCTGACCAGCAAAAGATTTTACATCACAGTAATACAACTAAGTCACACATTAATTCTATATCTCTTCTCCCACATCAGTCATTCCCCTAGTTTTTATTTTGATAAGTTGCTAACTATTTTTGTCTTTGGCCAGTTCCACAATTCATTGCTTGGTAAGTTAGTTTTGTCAATTTACTCTTAGACATAATCTTTGTTACATTTCTATGAACTTTATATTCTGTATTTTCGTATCTTTATATTTTCCCTTTCCTTCCCAGGACACATCTAAAAAGCTGTTACTAGCTCATTATGTCTTTCCTCATGAAAAGAACTAAATCTGTTATAATATTAATGCATTAACAGCCATTGTGGCTCTGACCAGAGTTTGTCTCTGTAAGGGAGTGGACTGGTCGGTCAAGCTTAAGGGCAAAGATAGTTTGATACAGCATTACATACGCGAATTACAGAGGCCATTGGGACTGGCTGCAGCTTGGCCATGCTGCAGTCAATCCCAATGGCCTCTGTGATTCTAATGCTGTAAATTGTTTGTAGAGTGGTGGGTCCTCCATATGTACCATACTCCTGGATCATGGACATGTACTGGATGCAGGTGCCATCCCCCACAAAAGGGCAGAGAATGAAATGCATCTCTACAGGTATTGCACAGGGCTTGTACAGGTGCTGTGAAGGCCTACTTATTTTCCAGAGTGGGCCAGTGCAGGTGATGCACAAGGGTCTGAACAGGTGCTGTGCAGGCCTGCTCATTATTGCAGTGGACTGGTGCAGATATTAACAGGCCTGGCTGTCTTCAAGCTGCAACAACTTCAATGCTTCTTAAGTCCTGTAACATGCCTGTAAAGGGTTCATAAGTATGCACACTTTCAGTCTCATTATGTACATTTTCAGGAAAACTACAGGCATGTTACATGTACCCTTTACATGCATAATACAGGCATACTACAGGTATAAGACAGGTACTTATACAGGCAGAGAACAGGCATTGTGCAGGCATTGGAAAGTACTGCATTTTTACCAGGTAGCCACACTCCTTGATGAAGCTCAGGAGGAGCAAAGTGCTGGAGGATTTTGGCGGCTGCTATTTAGTCCAATAAAGCTGGTAACCTTTTTTGAGCGCTGTATTGTCTCTGTTGAGTTGCACAACTTTGTAACACCACAACAACTGCATTTTAATTATCCATTTGACTAGCTAATAAACAGATATAACGCTAGTTACTTGAACAGTTATATATTTTGTCACGTTAAGATTGCTAATTCAGTGTTGCCTAGGGCCATGTATTAATGAAATCAATGCAAATCACTGTGACATGTTTATGGACTGGCTACCTTTTGTGAGGTGAAGCATATTAACTCACTGTGACAACTGATGTTACGCTATGTTATTTCAATTTCATGCTACTGAAGAGCATATGCATATTACTCTTGGTGATTTAATAGAGGGTGTACCAAAGCAATTTTGAGTGCTGGGAATTTTTGATAGTATTTTAGTATTCACAGTAATGTACAAGCATATTTTCTTTTATTCTTTGGTTACGGCAAGGTCAACTAGGCACAATGCCTGTTCTCTGGGGTAATCCAGAAGCATTGTGGAGGTGGAGGTTATGTGACTTTGTTTAGAGTCACACGGTATGCAAGCAGAGGTTGTGTGACTCAAACCCAGGCCTGGTGGATGTTCCAAGCTCATTTACAGCTTGCATATCCAGTAAATGATTAAAAAGTCTTGATGGATCTCTTATGTTTTAATATTGCATTGAGAGATACTCTAGCAAAACAGGAGTATTTTAACTTGCATTCTTGAGTAACAGAACAGCACAGCTTTACTAGGCTGTTCTCTCACTCTGGGAAACCACAGGGAATCACTCTTAGTTCATTGACAGTCTCTGTGGACCCATATTAACAGACATTTTTCATGGACCAGGAATGACTTTCTTGCATTTGTGGAATCACTAATTAGAACAGTGCTGTAAAGTGTGCTGCTGTACCTGACACTAAATGTTGTTTCTGTTACATTTATGCATTCTACGGTGGGTATTAAGCAGTAAGGTATGTCTGAGGGTGATGTTAATGACCTGTTAGTCACACTCTGGGAATGTACTGTTGCACGAGGTGCAGCTGAGTGCCATTTGCCCCCAGGGTGTGATTAATTGGCCATTAAAATAACCCTTAGACATACCTTATTGCTATTATAAACAGGAAAACAATGATAGTCATGCACATTGTGTTGTTTTTATATTTCATCCATTTCTAGATCAAAATGATAGAAATTGTTTTTCCATCATTTTTGCTTCATTGAGTGGTGTGTGAGGAACATCTGACTCTGCATCTTCATAAAGTAGGATGTGGATTCAAGCTTCTAAACTGTCATAACCTGGTAGTGTGCTGATGAGAATCATAAGACTGAATAAGTACTGGGTTGACACTGAGTGCTGGAAACATCCTATTCATTTTTTTTGTTAAATATTTTTTGTTAAATACATTTTCAATGTCAGCTTGTGCCATCACTTTACAAAATAAAAGCTGTTTACAGAACCATGAGATAGTCATGAGTCATTATTTCAGGAGTACAGTCCCAGAGAAGGCATCTGTCTAACTGTAGTAGTGTGCCTCCCATTAGGTACAGCATGGAGTGTGACCATGTAACATGAATTGCAGTCAAGCCACAACATTTCCATTACACCAGTGGTGTGCAGCGAAGACTGGCAGACTCATATCTGAAGTGGGAGGCAACCTAGGGGGCCATTCCTCTCCCTTTTCCAGGGTGAGAGGTAGGTTGACTGAATTGGGGAGTCAACTCCACTTCACAGATGTGTGCAGAAGGAAGATGATTATGTACCAATATGTGTATAATTGCAGGGCTTTAATGTCTCCTAAGGCAGCAATGCAACAAATTTTGTCAGGGTCTTCACGGACACATTTCCTATTGTTTCCTATCTTGTGCAACGCCACCAGTCCAATGCAAGAAGCAGAGTTCAGCTTGGTCATTAAGAAAGTGTATTATTTTCTCCATTCAGTAGGTTTGATTTACAATGGTCTGTCATGCTGTTAAAGCCAGGATTTGTGGAGTTAGCCAAGCCCTGGTAATATTTTCTTTTGGCAGCTTTGAGTAGTATGCCCAAGAGGTATTGAGTGATGAAGTCTCAATATCTTCAGGACTACTGAAATAGGAAGAATACCTCAACTGTCAAGTGAAATGGCTTCCCAAATAGTTCCTCCATCTTAGTTTGTGGGGACCTGAAAGAGAGTGCAAGACAAGAGAGGACCACATTATGTGTGTGTGTGGTGGCCAGTGGTTCCTCACAGTGCTGGGACACCTCTTGGCCACCAATTGTCTGGCCCAATTCAAAACTGACCTCAAACAGCACCTAATTACACTCTCTAAGTGCACCTGTCCCTATGTCCAGCCACACCTACTCTCTCTCTGCCCCCAGTAAGCACTAGGCAGGCCTCAGGTACCCCCTCCTCTGTCCCTTCTCATTACTTGCCTCAGTAATCAGTTCACGTCATGCTCCTTTGGCACCCATCATTCCACCTTCCGCCTCCCACAACTCATAAGTCCTATGAGTTTCCCTAACAGTCACTAGTAATGCAAGCTGCCTGACCATGCCTCCTCGAACCCTACCATTTACTCTAGCATGTCTTCTCCACTCAGCCTCCCTCTCTCCCTCATTTCTCCCTATACATTATCGTCCTTCACCACCCTACACCTCCACTGCATACTTACCTCTCTCTCGTACCTCCTTTATTCACCCCACTGCTGGCTATCCCCATCCCTCTGAACTACTGACAAGGCACTTTGTGGCTGCTTATCCCGCCCTACCCTCATAACGTGTTTTTCTTGTTGTTTTAACTTGTATCTATGTTTTGAGTTATTCTGTAAGTTCTGAATACAAGCTGTATCATTCATTGTGATGTACCTTTGCTTTCTCCTATTGTACTTTGTTTTGCAATCTATGATATGGAACCTTCATAAAACAACTTGCACTCAAAGGTCTTTTCCAAATCACTAAATAAATAAATAAATAAAACATGAAGTGTTTCCAGTAGTCAGATAATGTCCGGTTATTACTGGAGTGCAAAAATAATTTAATTAGTTGATTTCATGCATATTCTCTGCATTGGTAGGACCTAGTTACTTTGGAGGTATTATGGCAAGCTTTTGCCAGCTCTCTGAGGCAATGCATGAGCCCAGCTCATCCTGCCACCACAGACGGATTTAGAGTCTTTTGCATCTTGTTGTACTGTATGCTCTGGAGTGTAGAGGGCATGATAGTACATGCAAAATGTGTTGGTGATTTTATGCAGTTTTGTCAGCCGAGCACCAGTGACAGGGTGGAGCAGCATGGCTATTGTCACAAAACAACATTGCTTATGAATTTTGAAGGCCAACAATCATGAAGCCTAGCTCCTACCTAACAGTAGTATTGTTTAAGAAAGCTGAGTGCTATTTCAGTTTGTTGTAAGCAGTGGTCATCACGATATATCTAGTCTGATTCAGCTCTCACAGTATTGAGGTGTTCCCTTGCTTATGGTCTATCTGCAGGAAATGTAGGGTATCACCAAATATTGTTGCTGCTCACCCTGTTTTTGGTCCGGCTGAGGTGTATTGTATTATGAGTCCACGTAGGACAGTTTTGAGAGTGTCTCAGCAAATTTCTGGTGTGGTCTCACTCGAGTTATTATGCAGTTAGATTTCCTCAGTTTTGCTCTGCAGGAAATCCTTAAAGTCTTAGAACTGCAAATAATACAGGTTGAGATGCCAACAGGTGTTTTGTCTCTCCAGCTCCATGTCCCATGGACTGATCACTGGGACATGATCCGAGTGAGAGATATATCTCAGTCAGCAGTCCATGAGGCTACCAAGGTTCTCCACCTCTGTGCAACAGTGGTCTATTCTGCAATATGAGCTGTGGACTGAGGAATAATGTGCATAGTTTCTTGTGTGTGGTGTAAAAGTGCCAACTGTCTGACCAGCCCGTGTCCTGAGTAAATCTTTCAAAAATGTATGGGTCACTGGCAGCCCACACTTTAGGGTGAGGCTGGTATTCACATTCAGCCACTAGAAAGTGGCAAGAATGCTTTAGTTGGAAAGCCCTTTCTGTATCTGGTTACCATGGCAGGATAGTAGTTCCAAGTCCTGGTATGTGAATCACAGTTTCAGACTGATAATACAAAACTGATTGTCAAATTAAATAATCTAAAATCCACTCTTAGAAGGCATAAGAAAAGTTACAAGGCCGATTCTCAAAGCTGGTGCAAGTCACCCCAAGCGCTGGCTTGCTCCGATTGCCAGTGCACCACGGACCATGAGCCCAATTCTATATTAGGCAAGGACCCACTGGCAAAGTCCCACCACTTGCAGTAACTGTAGCAGTGTGCCAAACAGAAAGCGCATCTAGACAGGTTGATGCAAGACATGGGCAACTGTGTGGCAATGTCCCTGAGCAGTCCTTTGTAGTTTAGTGGTCCCTCTGATCTCCGTTATAACACTTAAGAAAATCCTGGTAGTTTATAGGTCCCCCACCAAGTCCAGATCTCCTGTTATATGACAAAAATATCCCTGATGGTCTAGTGGCCCCAAGCCCGGTTCTCCCGTTATAAAATTACATTATCCCTGGTTTGTCTAGTGGTCTTTAAGCCCCGTCTCCCATTATAATAATATAGTGGTCTCCCCAAGCCATGATCTCCTGTTATTATATTTAAATAAACTCCTGGTGGTCTATCGGACCACTCAAGCCCCGATCCACCATTAAATGAAATCTAAAATTTCTGGTGGTCTAGTGGACTCCCACCCCACAGTGCCCTACCACACTGGTCCCCCCAACCCATTACCAAGCCGGCAACTGGCACAGCCCACTGCGCACCACCACAGCCTGCCACTGGCTGAGCTCTGAATGAACAAATACTGTATACAGTATGTGCTCAGCGATTGACACTTGCTGTCAATCATTGCAGGAGCATGCTATATACAGTACACACATTCAGAGCTCAGTTGGCAGCTGGCTGTGGTGTTGAGTGGTAGACCATGCCAGTTACCAGCTCAGGTATGGGTTGGGAGAGAGAATGGTGTTGGGGCACTGCAGGGGTGGAGAGGTCCACTAGACCATCAGGATTTTTGGATTTCATTTAATGGTGGATCAGGGTTTGGGGTCCACTAGACCACCAGGCATTTTTTAAATATAATAACAGGAAATTGTGCGTGGGGAGGTACCTATATTATTATTGTAATGGAGATGGGGCTTCCGTGGGTATCACTACACCACCAGGGATAATGTGTTTTTATACCAGGAGGTCTGCGCCTGGGGAGGACCACTAGAACCACGAGGGAAATTTTCTGTCATATAATGGGGATCAGCACTGGGGTGGGAGACCTCAGCACATTGCTGCAAATGCTCAGCTCACCCAGGGGGTGAATTCTAAGTAGGAAATCGAAACAGGTGGCCACTCATTGTAATGCTGGTGCCTCAAGCGTATATCTCCAAATGCAAACTTCAAGTTGGGCCACCCACCAAGCAGAAAAAAGACCTCTAAGCTAGGTCATGATAAAAAAGCTTTATTTTTATACATAAAATAACTACAGTCAGGTCACAAAGCCAACTCGCATCACTCTTTGTACTCTCGCAAACATACGTTTCACATCAGCAGATGCTTTATCAATGAATTCTAAGTACCCTTAGACCAGCCTGGCTAGTTTAATGGTACTTAAATTCACCCTCTTGGTGAAATTTGAGCATCCCAATTGAGGAGCTTTGACAGCCTTCATCTGCCACAAAACCCTAGCACCTTGCTGCAGCCCATTTTGTTGCACACAGGTGGTGCAAGCCCTGTTTGGTGCAGGCAGCCTGTGGACAATGCAGGGTGCCTTTAGAAATCACTCCTGATGCATCTTTTGGTGCAAGGAGCACTTTGTGCTATTCCTTGTGGTGCAAGCCCTTGCTCTGTGCTGGGAGCTTTGAGAATCAGGCTCAGTTATCAGGGGTTAGCAGAATTACTGCCTGCATGTTTATGGTTCTGGGATATACCAGTCCCTGTTAATCTTTTTCTGTCATTGTCAAAGGCAATTTTAGTACTGCAAGACTTATTTGTTATCCTGTTGCTGATTTCTGTTAGTGGTTCTGGCAGGACAACACCTTAATGTGTAATTGTACATAACTGATGAGCAGTGGAAAATAAGGAAGATTACTGCATCTGTACAAAATAGTAACTTCTCGCTATGAGCCAAACTGATATGTTCTCTCTAGGGTATGCACATCCAGCTGTGGCTCTGCTGTCACTGACTGTGTCCAGTGAGGCAAGGCCTAAAACTGCAGAGCTCACCTAGATGAGCATGTCTTGTTAAAATTTTAAAATAAGGTACTGAAAGTGAGTAGCTGGAAACAGTTCAATATGCCCACTGTGTATTGTTTTCATGTCATAATGAAAGTGTGAAGCCAATTTAAAATCCCTGTAACTTTTACTAGGTGTTTTTAATAATTACAAAGATGCCAGAATGCTCCAGTTGAATAACTCCTTTCGGTATCCAGTGGCCCTGAATGACTGTAGTTCCAAGTTCTGGTACGTGAATCTTAGTTTCAGACTAATAACACAAAACTGAGTGTTAAATTAAATAATTAAAAAAATCACCCTTAGAAGGCCAAAGAAAAGTTATGGTGTTCAGGGTTTAGTAGAATTACTGCTCATTTATTTATAATTCTGGAATATACCAATCTTCCCATTAATCATTTTCTGTGATTATCAAAGGCAATTTAGCACTGTGAGACTGATTTGGTTTGCCTTTGCTGATTTCTGCCAGTGGTTCTGGCAGGACTACACTTCAGTATACAATTGTACATAATTGATGAGCCGTGGAAAATAAGGAAGATTACTGCATCTGTTAAAATAGTAACTTCTTGCTATGGCCGAACTTGATATGCTTTCTAAGGGGTAGATGCCCTCCAGCTGTGGCTCTGCTTTCACTGGCTATGTCCAGTTGGGGTGAGCCCTGAACTGCAGATTTCACCCAGTACACCTAGTTACAATTTTAAAAATAAAACACTGAAATTTAGTAGCTGTAAACGGTGTGAATTGCCCAGTGTGTGTTGTTTCATGTCATAACAGGCGTGTGAAACAAATTGAAAAACTCTGAAACTTCTTCAATTTTTTTTTTTTTTTTATTATTATGACTGGTCATTCTTCTTTCAGAAATAAACCAAAAAAATATAGTATTTGTAGATGCAGAGTCCTGAATGAGTAAACAAGCTGTAACCCGGGCTGACATGGCTATAGCGAGCTTCGAGAGCCGGAGAAGGAGTGTCGCGAGTGCCATCTCCAAGATGGCGGCTGCAACACAACAGCATTCATGCATGTGTAGTTGTGGCAATAGCATTCAAGCATGCATAGTTGCAACAAATGGCAATGCCATTTGCAAGATGGATACACCAGCAGAACTGCACATGTGCAAGAGACACATATGCACAGTTCTTGTCCCAAAATGCGGAAGTAACAGCTGGAATAGTGTGGTTGTTACTCTGTGTGGCCGATCATGGTGGAGTGTTACAAACTCCATTGGACTTTTGAAGGATACTTCAAAAGTCCAATCGAAGGAGCCATGATCAGCCATTTTAAGGCCAGAGAAAGCAAAATGACTGTAGGCTCCATCCACAGTTGTACAAAGGCAGTGCTCCTTCTATGTTTCCAGTGGTTAAATAGAAATGTTTAAGTGGTGGAACCTCTCACCTCTAGATTTGTAGGTGGGGCAATTGTTGTCTCTAGATGGTGGGAATCTCCAATACTGTTTAAAGGAAAAGAAGATATACGTGATTACCCTGGAAATGATTACAAGGAGGTGCTCTCCATCTAAATTGTTAGGTGGGGGAACTAATTTTGAGCAGGTGGAAATATACAGTAGTATTCAGTGGAGAAAAATTACAGAGGTGCAGGAACTTCCATAAGTTATGGCAATATAGGAAGAGCTATGAGCAACCATATAGCGAATGGGAGGAGAGTGGAAATAGGGGTTAACACATCACATTTGTTTGCTCCACATTTTCCCAGTGAGTGGAGCTGAAGCACATACAGTGGAGGAATCAATTTGTTTCTCCTCTGTCTAACTCTGTCTCTGCCTGCCCTGTCCTCACTCAGATCTACTTCTATCTCAACCTCACACTACAAAAAGTTTATTTCCCTGATCACCACATTGTTTCTTTCTTTCTCCTGATCTCTTTCTCTCTCACCCTCCCTCCCTCCCTCAATGCAGGTATTACAGTTCTCAAGCCTCTCTCTACTGATCCTAAGGGCAGCTTTCTCTCAACCCCTCCAGTGCTGCTTCTGCCAACTCTCTCACTCTCCACCTCCCTAATTGTCAGCCCATCTGTGAGTGTCGTCATCCTCCTGCTTTGGCAGAGATGGAAGGAGCAGGGTCAGCAATGGTGGCAGCCCTGATAAACTGCACCAAACTAGGAGATATCACTAAAACACTGCTGCTGTATAGAAATGAATTGGGCTGGGTAGTTAGGCAAAGAAACTGTTGTCACCTGCTGTGCTTCACTGTTTACACTGTCTTCTATCTCTCTCTCTCTCTCTCTCTCTCTCCCTAACATAGAAACATAGAATTTGATAGCAGATTAGGATGGCTTGGCCATACCTAGTCTTCCCATTTCCTACTGAATGGATAAGCTGCAGATCCTAGTTAACCACCAGCCTACTTCCTCCAAACCCCGACTAGGATTGTCTTATGTCTGTCCCATGCATTCTTGAATTCCCCACTGTTTTTGACTCCACAACCTCCTCAGGAAGGATTTTCCATGCATCCACAACCCTGTCCATTAAAAACCCTTCCTCACATTACTTCTGAGCCGTCCCCCTCTATCTTCAAATTGTGCCACCTTGTTCTTGCACATCTCTTTTCTGAAAGGTACTACCCTCTTGGACTTTGTTGATTCCTTGGGGTACTTGAAAGTTTCTATCATGTCCCCATCTCCTCCTTTCCTCGAGGGTATACATATCAAACTCATTTAGTCTCTCTTTGTATGTCTTCTGGTGCAGACCCTGAACCATTTTGGTTGCCCTCCTCTGGACAGCATCCACCCTGTCTATGTCTTTGTGGAGGTGGGGGTCTCCAGAACTGCATGCAGTACTCCAAATGGAGTCTCACCAACTGACTGTATAGAGGGATAACAACTCTTGTTTTCTACTGGTGATGCCTCTCCCTATGAATCCCAGTATCCCCTAGCCCTCCTTACTGCCTTCTTACATTGCGTGCCCACCTTTAGGCCATCTGATATAACTACGCAAGGTCCCTTTCCATTTTGTTGTTGTCAGTATCGCATCACCCATTGTGTAGTCTTCCCTGGTTTTTGTTTCCAGGAGCATTACTTTGCACTTCTTTGTGTTGAATCTGCTGCTATACATTTGACCATTCCTCCAACCTCACCAAGTCCCTTCTCATCCTTTCCACCCACCTTGAGTATCAACCCTGTTGCAGATCTTTGTGTTGTCTGCAAAGATACATACTTTTCCTTCCAGTATCTCTGCAATGTCACTTATAAAGACATTAAAAGGACTGGACCCAGTACTGAACCCTGCAGTACCCCACTAGAAAACCTCCTTTATTCACTGTATACTCTGCTTACTATTACCCTCTGCATCCTGTTGTCCAGCTAATGTTTTACCCAGGCTACCACCCTGGGACCCACCGAGGCTGACTAATTTGTTTATTACTCTTTTGTGTGAGATTGTGTCAAATGTCGTGCTAAAGTCTAGGTAGGCCATGTCCACAGCCCTCACTGGTCTACTATTTTGGTCACCCAGTCAAAGAAATCGATTAGACTCATCTGACATGACCTTCCCACTGTGAATCCATGCTGCCTTGGGTCCTGTGCCTTACTGGCCTCTAGGTACTCAACAATTCTTTCCTTCAGAAGTGATTACATCCTTTCCCTACCACTGAGGTCAAACTGACAGGTCTGTAGTTTCCTGCCTCTGTCTTGGTCCCACTTTTGTGAAGGGGAATCACATCTACCCTCCGCCATTCATCAGGTACCACACAATCATCCCATGATTTGTTAAAAGGGTAGTCAATGGTGTTACTAGTTCTCCTCTTAGTTCTTTTTAGAAATCTGGGGTGAATCCCGACAGGCCCTATTGCTTTGTCCTCCTTCAGTTGTAGGAGTTCTTTCAGAACCCTTTCTTCTGTGAAAGGAATGATATTGACCCCCCTCCATCCAGAGTGTTTCTATTGACTGGGTTAGATACCTTCCCTCCTCTTCCTTTGTGAATACTGAACAGAGGTATTCATTCAGAATCCCTACTTTTTCACTGTCCCTCTCTGCCCACCACCCTTCTCTTTACTCAGCCTCAGTATCCCTTCCTTTGTCTTTCTTCACTCTCTACTGTACCTATGAAAGATTTTATTCCCTTCTTAACTGAGTTGGCTATCTTTTCCTCAGTTTGGGCCTTTGCTATTCTGACTGCTTTCCTGTTATCTTCTGCTTTAACTGGAACAGTTCTCTGTCCTGCTCCTTCTGTGTTTCCTTATACTTCCTAAAGGCTATCTTTTTCTCCCTAACCTTCCCCACCAACTCTTTTGAGAAGCATAGTGTTTTTTTTTTTTTATCTCTTTTCTCTTTCTCTCCATTCCTCAAGGCAGTCATTGTGGCTCTCAAGCCTATTTCTCAAAAAGCTGTGGCACACACGCATCCCATTAATGAGATGGAACATGGAGCTACTAAAATATATACTTTATTACACCAATACCAAACACCCGACCGTTTGGACATCAAGTCTTTATCAAAGGTTAAACAAATACGCAGAAAAACACCAGTTAAATACTAATCCAAACAGGATGTCACAATGACATATTCACGTTTCATTGGACACCATATTCATTTCATAAATTCAAAAACTCACATATTACACATACTTCAATATAAATAAAGTGCAGAAACCTTAACATATACATACATTCATTCATAAAAACATTTACAAAACTTGTAAAAACTAATTTTTTCATCTATCTCTGCTCCAGATACAGCTTAAGTTCCAAATTGCATTGATGTCTGGTTTTCATGTGCCCTCAATCTGAGGATCCATACATTTTCTTTCCTCAGGATCTTATTCCAAAAGTTAACACCCTCTGATCAAAAAACTCTTTCAATTCCCATAAATTTAAATGTATGCATTTCATTTTGTTTTCTAAAATGTGCAGCAGTTGAATATATAATATCTTTTTCTGTATTGTTTGAATGTGCTCTAGCACTCTTACTTTGAATGCCCCTCTGTTTTCCCACATAAAATGCTCCACAATTGCACTTTGCCAATTAAATCACTCCTTTGGTATTGCACGTTATTAGCTGCCTAATTTCAAAATGTTTCTCTTCTTGAGTACAAAACTCCTTTCCTTGATCCACATATTTACATGCTGTGTAATTCTTGCATTGTACACACCCCTTGCTATTATTTAACCAATTATTGGTGTATCCCACCTGTACTGGAAAATGACTCTTACAAGTGTGTCTTTAAAGTGGGAACATGTCTATAAGACATAATTGGGTTAGATAAGGCATATTGTTGTAAACCACCTTCACAAGACAAAACCTTCCAATGTCTCTGAATAATTTTTCAATTTCCTTGTTATGTGCACTGAAATTTGTAACATAATGAAAACGGCTATTCAGTTTTCTTTATTTTATTTATTTATTTAGCTTTTGTTTACCAGGTAAGTACACTAGACAAGTATTATACCTATTTTCAGGAACGACCCAGGAGATCACAACATGTGGAATACATACAAGGCAACATAGGGGTGGAACAGCATATTACATGAAATAATAAAATGTGTGGAAAAGAAGATACACAATCAACAATAATACAACGTATAGAAGGTACATAATTGACAATAGGGGCAGCTTGATAGGAATGCTGCAAGATTCTCAGAGAAGCTTAATAACATGTTACTTAGGTGTGTGGTAGGGGAACCCAGGAAGACAAGCAGACTCAGAGTACTGAGGAGAGGAATGTACCACCTATGCAGGTGGGAGTAGGCAGAGCGACCCATGTCCAAAGAGCAGTACAGTGGACACAGATGCCCACAGGTTAGGAAAATGAGTAGTTGAGAAATTAAGTAGATATTAATCAATTAAGGCTACAGAAAGAAGCAACAGCAGTTGCCGTAAATAACCTGGATGGATTCCATCAACTGGATTCATTTCTCTAAGGGGCTTGGGGCAGTCACACCGATGTTCAGCTTAGATGAGGCCACAGGGAGGTGTGAAAACTCCCATGGGAGGAGCTGAATGGACATGATCAGAGAGAGAGTTCCAGAGTCTGGGTGCATACACAGCAAAGTCACGGTCCCCCATAAGAGTACGGGTGGGGGACTTTAAGCAACCCATCATTCTGGGACCTAAGGTGGTAGGGCGGGGTCCATTTTGGAAGAAGCTGAGCCAGCCCCTGTGGAATGCCAGAAGTAACCACCTTCCCTGAGAAGCTTCCAACACTGAATTCCAGGTATTTAGCTGGGGGAGCCAGCAGAGTTTATAAAGCTCACAATGGTGGGTGAGTTTGGGCAGCTAGTGCTAAACCCAGATGTTATTATATGCCATGTTCCACTGAGTGAGATGAGTTTGGGGATTGAGCAAATAAGTGAAGTCCATAGCTGAGGGAGGGAAGAAGCACCTCTTGCAAGGGCGAGTCTAGCTGTGGGAGTTAGGTTGTATTTGGCCCTATAGGTCAGGCCAAGCTTACAATTTGTTGTCCTACAGATGTTTAGGATATGACTCCCCATGTCGAGTTGTGGTCAAGAGTAGCACCAAGATATTTGATTGAGGTCACTGTAGGCAGTGAGGGACCACCTCACTAGTAATGTTGAGCAAGGCTGATGAGGCTTTGATTTTGGCCATGGAACCAAAGAGCATGGCCTGTGTTTTCAGGTTCAGAACCAGTTTGTGGTTTGTAACCCAGGACAAGACTTTTTGAAATCGTCAGACAAGCATTGGTTTAGGGTGGTGGCATTGTGAGAATGAGCCACTATCACCAGGTCATCCATGTATAAGGTGGCTCGACAGTGGGAGATTGCCAAGGGCAGTTGGTTAATAAAGAGCGAGAATAGGAGAGGGCTAGCACCGGCCCTGGGGACTCCATGGTCACTGCCCTGGGCTCAGAGAGGGCCTTGTTGAAGCAGGTATGCTGCTTTCTACCTTTCAGGTAGCCCATTAACCATTTCATGGCATGGGGAGAGAGAGTCCAAGTGACCATAGCTGTGCTCCAAGTAGTTTGTAGTCAACAAGGTCAAAGGCTTTGACAAATCAATAAATATGGCACCGAGTTTGCCCTGGTCCATGGCTGATCTGATGCTTGAAGTTACAGAAATCAAGGCGGTTCTGGTGCTATGTCCCTTTAAAAGCCATGCTGGGCCTGGGATAGCAGCTCATGGTGTGGATGTACTCCGAGAGTTGCTCGGCCACCACCTTTCTAGGAGTTTGCTAAGGAATGGGAGGATAGCAATTGGGCAATAGTGGTCAGGTAGTTTGGGATTGCCCTGCTTCAGAACAGGGACTATCCTCTTTCTCTTTTCCTGTAAAAGTTCTCTTCTTTCTTTAGTGGCTGTTATTTCATATGCTGTTTCTATAGTTTTCTGTGTAGCCCCTATTTAATAGTCTTTTTTCAGATCTTGTGCCCCTTTTCATAATCTTCTATTCTGCTGCAATTTCATTTAATCCTTAAAAATTGTCCCTTAGGATATTTTCACTGTATGTCTTGGATGACAAGTTGTAGCATACAACAATGTATTACCATCTGTCTCCTTTCTAAAAGATCCATGCTAACCTGTCCCTCATTTTCCTTAGTAATTGTTACATCCAGATAGCTAATCTGTTCATTACTTGCAACATATAGCAAATCTAAGATTCTCATTCATCCCATGTAGATATTCAACAAACTCTTGCAACATTTTTAAACTGCCTTCCCAAGTATGGCTCTCAAGCCTTTCTCTCCTAATTGTGAGGGCAGCTTTCTTTCATCCCCATCACTATAGCTCCTGCCAATTCTCTTGCTCTCTCCTCCTGATTGCCAGCCCATTTGTGGCGTCATTGTCTTCCTGCTGGGGCACAGATTAATGAAGCTGGTCTGGCAATGGTGACAGCAGTGACAGAGCATTCCATACCAGGAGATAACACTGCTGCTGTATGGGAATGAAGTGAGATGGTAAGTTAGGCAAAGAAATTCTTCTCACCTGAAATGTATTGATAGCTAGTACACCCATAATCAGATAGATGGTGCTTTGAGGGTTAATGACACTTGATTTAATGTATAATAAATATTTATGTATTTATAATAAGACAGAATTGAGAAATGTATTTTTACATTAATGGGACTGAAAAGAAATATATTGGTTCAAGGATAAATTTGTTATTAATATGTTGATCTAGTTACAGATTATTTCAACTTAATTTATATAGTTACATAGATACATAGTTATATAAGTCATCAGCAGAAAAATACCCCTTGGTCCATGTAGTCTTCCCTAGAGAACAAGTTTCCTTCATAGTTTTGTACTGCAGATCCTATCCTATCTGCAACATGTCTTCCCCCACTCCTGTTAGAAGGAATCCCCTGTGCCTATCCATGAGTGCTTAAATTCTTTCACAGTGTTTGCACTTATCACCTCTAGCTTTAGTCTTTTCAGACATCTACCACCCTTTCTGTGAAGGGTGTGTCCTCATTTCCTCTGACACTTCCCCTTCCAACCTCATATCATGCCCTTTGTTCTAGTGCATCTCCTTTTTGTAGAATGCTGCCCTCCTGTACCTTGTTGATTCCCCTGAGGCATTCAAATACCTTTATCATGTCTCCTTTTCCTTCTATCCTCCAGTGAGTACATATTCATTTCCTTGAGCCTCTCCTTGTAGCTTTTTGATGCATGCACTGGACGATTTAGGTTGCCTTCCTCTGCACCCCTCTATCTGATCTGTCCTTTTGAGGTGTGGCTGTCAGAACTGGACACAGTACTCAGGTGGGGCCTCAGCAATGTCCAAACAGGGGCAATACTACCTCCTCTTTCTACTTGTTTTACCCCTCCCTATGCACCCCAGCATTCCAGTAGCTTTTCCAGTTGCCTTTCCTCACTGACTTGCCACTGTGAGGTCATCCTTATGCTCCCTTATGATCATCCCCAGGTCCTTTTCCTGCTTTGCTGTTGGCCTGCATTTATGTAGGTGATTTTTAAAATATTTTTCTATGATGGATTCTGGTTTCCACTAGTTTTAATTTTAACTATAAGCATGTGCACCTAATGTAACAATACCTTTAAATGCTTAATGTAAAAGGCTAGACTGTTGTATATTGCTAACTATGAAAAACACCTGATTGGGAGGTAAAACTCAATTTCTTTCCATGCTGTAATGGCATGCATATAGCTTTTAGTGAATATGTATCTTTAGTGGTTATATAGCTTTTAGTGAATATTTAGCTCTTTTGTCCCTCTTCCTTTTATTGTGTCTTAATGACTGGGTGGTCAAATTCAGGATCCAAGAATATAACATTTGTATTAGTTTTCTCCTGTGAGACTACTACCCCAGTATAACAAAGTACTGAGTATTCTGATTTTCCAATTTCATTTTCTATTTTCATTTAGCATTTTCTTTTCATTTCAGTAGTAATACCATTTCCATTTTCTCTTGCTACGGTGTATATTATAATAGTACTGACATCTTGATATATCTTTGTATCTTCCTCAAAGTAATGACTGGCCTGAAATTATTTATAAAAAACACAAACACAAAAATGAAGTAATAAAGTGATATTTATGTTTTCTAGGTTTAATCATTTTTTTTATCTCACATTTAATAAAGTTTGCCAGCTGGTTATCTGAAACTTATTTCTGACCCCAGCACTGGGGTTGCATCTGAATGCTCCCCTAACTGTTCAAACAGCCTGACAAAATGAAAAAGGAAATGTCCTCTATATATTAACTCAGAACTTATATAACCATGGTTTGAGTCCTTTTACCCCTACTGTATATACGTAAATGCTCAAAACAATATAAATCTGATTATTCATGTTCTAGCTATAAAGTATTGCTTTTGAAAACAACATCAGGTCAGAGCCAATACAGCTGTCAAATGATGCTATCAATGGTGATTGCAATGTTATATTCTTTGTTAATAAATTGTAACAATAAGATCGCTTGCTGCAGGTACCAATTGATTTATTTGAAAGACCATACAGCAGCACATCTTTTCATTTAATTTCATTTAGTTTTACCCTGGTAAAGCACACTGAGCAAGTTTATTTGTTTTCAAGTGTGACCAGCATCTTAAAGTGAGTGCCACCAGAAGATTCACCCCATGGAACTTTCAGGTACAGACAGGTGAATGTTTACAAAGGATATAACAGTTAGGATGTACCACCTCCAACATCACTTTTCAGTCTTATTGGCTCTGCCAGAGTTTGCTATAATGTGGAAGCCTCCTCCTCTTAATCTCTTTTTAGATACTACTAGCCCAGTCTGGCTATAATAACTCAGAGGATTAATCTGTCTACACACAATGTCAGGCTAACAACTCATTTCTGGGAAGCACTACAAGTAGCAAGAGTAAAAATATTGGTCCTATGAAGCCAGCATTACTTGACATTTTGTTAGCACAGGAAAGGAAATGAGTAAGTACTAACTGCACTTTCATAGAAAAAGGCTCACATTTCAAACAGAGCTTGCACTTCCATCTAGGTACCAGAAAAAAATGAGAAAGAAAAACATGCAAGGCTGCTATATAGTTCTACTTGTAACATAAAAAGAAATTCATGATCTTTACTGCTACTGTTATTGGTAATTGGGTTTAGTAAACAAAGGTTTAATTAATGATTATAAATTACTACTATACTCTCCGCCAATCAGGAGAACCAATATACCCTCATTCATGGAAAAGATGTGCTCCTATGGAGTGCAGTGTCTGTCTTAGTGTGTCTCTTCTTTGTCTCCTTCAGCAGTCATCATTGTCCTCAAATTCAGAAATAGCTTTTTTTTCTTCTAATATGACTGCTTTATTATGAGTCTTAACAAACTCTGGTCAGAGCCAGCACAGCTGCTATGCCACTTTAAGAACACTCACAAGGCTGAAAAAGAGCCTGCCATGCCCAAGATGGCCACTATGAGCTCAGTGC
Organism: Neoceratodus forsteri; assembly: GCA_016271365.2. Lineage (NCBI taxonomy): Eukaryota > Metazoa > Chordata > Ceratodontiformes > Ceratodontidae > Neoceratodus > Neoceratodus forsteri. The sequence goes on from CM057449.1 coordinate 794,106,200, forward strand.
ACATGCACAACTTCACTGTAACTGCAAAAGTGAACTTAGACATGCACAGCCTGTGGAAGTGATGTTGCATGCACACTGAGCTCACCGTGGCCATCTTGGGAATGGTGGCTTTTTTACCACAACTGCAGAACTGAAACAGAAGTGATGGGCAGCAATAGAATAACGTGCCTGTGGAGGGAAGGTTAGTGCATCTCCTAAGGGAGGGATTGTGGAGAAAAATGGAAAATCACTGACTACAGTACTGTAGAAGAACAAGAGGATGTATATGGTCATGTGCTTCACCATCTCTTCTCTCTTCTACATGATTGCAATGCATCAGCATGGCTCTGCCCATGCAACCATAAAATATTTTAATTACTACTACTATACCATAATGTGTTCTGAGCAGGTCACAACCTCTGAAGCACTGCCAATAAGCATCTGACATCAAATGTCATCTTCAGTTTGTGTTTGTGGACTCTATTTCTGAACTGTGTGTAGTTCAGTGGAAATGGTTTGAAAATCTAATGACTTCAACACATTTTCAAAACTACGTTATTAAAATAATTCCACAATTATTTATAATGGCTGGATTTTAAAGTTGTTATGCGACACAATTCCAAATTTTGAGAACACCTGCATTAAACTAAATGTATCAAAATGTCTGAAGGTGTGCCAACCTAACATCAAAACATTTATGGTGAAATCTCTTGCAGTGACAATTTCAGCAGGTTTCAAAATTGTCGCTGTGAGGGACATGAAGGTGAAATTTACCCTTTCACTGTGTTTTGCTCCCCTTCAAATCAACTCCAACTCAGAGTTAATAATTTTTAGAAGGGGTGGGGGATGCAGATCCCTGAGAGAAACACTCCAATGTTGGACAGGCAAATTCAACACTGGGGATCTTGCTGTGCTGATCTTCGACAACGGTTTTGTTGATTTAGCATAGGTAAACCAATGTTTGAATACTATTTTCAAATGTTTTCACACATTTGCAAGTTGTATCTGCTGTATGGAAATAAATAATGTATGTATCATATATTAACCCATGTGCTGTGTTTGCAATAGAGTAGGATCCAAAGTGTCACTAATTGTGGCAATTGCTCCAGAAAGTTAGACTACATGTTAGGTGGTCTAACATTTTGTCACTTGAAAATGGCACAAACCCTAGACCACTTTTTAGGCAGCAAGCACAGCTTGGAGCACATCTTAGAGTCATCAGTACATGTCTGTATATATTGTTGTTATGTTTACCATGCTCTGGAGGCTATCATGAGGTCTAAGTAGTTGCATGGGTTGCAATATTTAGCACTAGTTGAAATATCAATACAGCGTACTTTCTCCCACCCCCCTTCCACACACAGATTTACATACCTATCATGTTTTGTACAGGGAGTTAGGCTCTAGAATGCATGCATGCAGTATATTCTTCAAAGATCTGCAAAAATCAAACAAGTAGGAAAATGTATTTCTTCTTTTATTATTTATGCATCCTACAAACTGCTCTTCTTTCCAGCTGCCTCAGTATTAATGATTCTCCTTGAATACTTACTTCCAGAAATTGTGTGTGCCTCATACATTGGTCTTTAGTGGATGATTGACTACTTCACTGTAGAGAAAGGGCACTGTGTACACAATTTTCTTGGTACTCTGGGAACTGGCAGTGATCAAACTGGCTTGTTTCTCTATATCACACTTTACTGGGCTATTGCTGAAAACACATGTTGACACTCTCTCTGATCCTCCAATCTGGGAGAAGTAGTGGAGGAAAAGTAAGGGTTGGGGTCATTGAAGAAAATAGGAAGACAAAGTGAGAAATATTAGCTTGGAACTTCTGATTACTGTTCACATTTTTATTAAATAACATTACAGCCCCAACTGTAAAAAGTACAGAATTTTCAGTTACAGTCATCTTGTCATGCATTGTAGCCCTCTGTGCTTTACTAATAATTCATTTAAATGTAATAGCTGAGCTGAGATGCCACATTTCTTTTTTGCAGTTTACCAGACTTTACTGAGTATTAGACTAAAATACAGAACAGACAAATTACATAAAAAACCTCACAAGAAATACCAAAAATATAAATATAAAAAGAATATGGTGGGGGATTGTGTCCACCTAACACTAAAATGTATGGCATAACTTTTGTAAACAGGCTGAACAAGCATACATAAACACGATACACATCCCCCACCCACCTGAGATATCACATTTCATTTTAAGTGGTGTCCTGCTTTTGCCTTTCGGTACTAGTGACACTTTCATTGACAATTTGGCCTTTACATTTACAAGACTAGCACTGAGTGTTTCATGTTGAATAAGACTATTGAGCAAGAGTTTGAAAAATCCTTCAACATGGATATACAGTAACTCCTGATTATGTCAATATCAGGATCTGCCCTGATTTGTCTAAACCAAACTTTATCTTTTAGGAGCTATTTTACTGGCTGGATATATCTGCAACATTTAAATCTGTTTTGTGGTAGTGTACACCAAATTATAGCTGCAGATTATTAAAAGTGAATGCAGTTATTGTAGTAGTAGAACACTTAGTAATAACAGCAGTGTTTATTTATAGATTTCCAATTCAAACACCAGAGCAGTTTCGAAAACATTGTGATAGAAGCAAAAATACAAGAAATAAATCATAAACCAGGCTAAATTTTGTTTTTGTATGCAACAATACCTGGTGTTGGATTTTCTAGATTCTTCCACAAGGAATGTATCAGATTTTCTGATGCAGAAGTGGCACCTGAAATTGCTCTAACATTCTTGTGTGCTTGTCAAATATCTGTTCAGATGTTTCACAGTATCCTGACTTGGTGGTAAGAAAATGATTCATGCATCATGTCCATGTTCAAATTTAAGCAATTCTGTCAAAATGCTAAACCACATTTCATTTTTCCACAATTTTGTCACAGTTAGTGCAATTGCACTATACTCTTGCCACATGTCCTTTGGGGGCTTTTGAAAAATTCTGGCCTTGCACTTTAAGAACTAGACATAAGAAAGGGCTTTGAAAATTCTGTGCTAAGTCCTCACTTTGAAAACCGAATATGGATGCAAGTTAGTTAATTACAATACTTACTTACCTACTTAGTTAGTTTGTTTTATTTACCAAGTAGTCCACTGAAAACAGAAGTCCCAGTCTCATGGATGATGCAGGCTTCAAAGTGAAGCACATATAAATCACATACATAGTAAAGCTGATTTGTATAAAACACAACCAGCACATATTAAAATAGTGAATAAGAGCAAAACTACTGTGCAAACATTGAAGTTTGTGAAGATTACCATAATGGAGTATGTGCACAATAAATATTTCTAGCAAACAAGAAACTGATTTAGATCATTCCAAAGAAATTACATGCACATTTGTTAGTAAAAATGTTTGCTACAGCGACACATCCACTTCACAACAGCCTTCAAGGCATAAAGAGTGCTCTCCAACATTTAAGGACTAAAAGCAAAATCCCAATTTGCCAACTGCAACTTATATTTTTGGTAAAACAAGAGATTAAGTTCATTTGAGTATGACTTTTGGGGTTTAATATCTACTATTAACATTTTATATAAAACATTTGGCAACTCTGACTCCATAATTTTAGAAATGAGTGTGTCTGTCAAATTCTAAAGAAGCTTCAAGGAGCCACTTTAATATTTCAATCAAATGAAAATGATGCACAGCGTAATGCACCATCAAAAGAAGTCTTGTCATTTTATTCAGCAAAATATTCTTCTTTCTCAGTATCATGTCCCTTACCAATAATCCCCTCTCCATAATTTAAAAGCAGTAATTAAAATACATGGGCAATTCTTTTCTGGCACCCTATTGTTACACATTTTCTTTCTATATAACATGGTCAGTTTGGAATTATTAGATTCAGTATCAATATGATTTTTAAAGTTAGACTGGAATTGATCTCCAACAGGATACCTAAAGGTTTTACATCCTCTGGGCATATCTGAAATATATCCTTTATCCGATGGTTTACTTTATTAACATTAATCAGTCACTTGATTAACATATTTTATATTACTTTCCTAATCTGGACTTGCCTTGACACAAGCCTGCAAGACCATCATAAGGGCAGTTCTTTTTCCCTGGGTTGAGATACATATGACACACACATATGAGTCCTCAGATGGCTGAAACACATGTTTATATCTTCTGTTTTTAACCTTTGTAATATGTCTGAAAGGCCATTCTGCAGAAAGCACTGCTGCTTTAAAGCAGAATGATTCAAAGTGATCTTATGGTGATTTACATATACATCCCATGATGTTTTGAATTATTGGGTATGTGTGATTTCATAAAGGAATAATGCCCTCCAGGGTGGGTGTTATGCTGGGATAAAATCCACCTCAGGTGGTTGGGCCAAGGCTAAGGCTGAGGTGTCTAACACCCAAGAAAGGATGCTATTCCAGCATAACACCCACCCTGGAGGCATTATTCCTGTTATACAATGACTGATTTATGTAAAACAGCAGAAAGATGAGAAAACAAATCCTTTTTGTATAGATTTAAACTTTATTTTTCAATGTGGAGGTAAACTGAGGAAAAAGTAGTTCCATTTTGGCCAGTAGATGGTGCCCTGGTAAGTAATGACTGTATCTTGCAGGTGAACTATATTGAGAGAGTTATCTGATCTGCCCTGCTGTTTGTATTATGGTGATCGTGATAGGTATAACGGAAGGAAGATGCTGGTTACTTCAGTCCTGGTGCATACACTCAGAGATATAAAATGTTTTTGAGGTTTTCTTTTGTGGGGGAGGAAGTCACGTAAGAGGTAGAGCGGACTAATGAACTGTGTGCACGTGCCTGTGTTAAGTGCATGGTGAGCAGCCTGGATGACAGCATTCATGTTGGAATGCTATAGTTTTGATAAAAAATGTTTTGTGTTGCGTCAGTGATTTTAATTGCTTTGTTCAGCCAGCCACTTCAGGCATTTGTTGGATGCAAATGGCTGCTTTTTGTGACAAATTCAGCAGTGTCAGTGAACCGCATGGCCAGCATTTATACTGTCCATAGTTCAGTGAAGTCGCTGGGTTCAGGAAAATAATGGGCTGTTAACATTTGATGTACTGTTTCACATTAGTACAACACCTCTTCTGTGTGTTTCTGGTGGGCGTGGAGCACTAGTTGTGAGCTGGATGGGGAGTGATGATTCTGAGTGGAGCAGGGAGTGGTGAAGCCAGTTATTGAGATAGCTGTGGAGTGATTTTTTGTTTTGCTTTATCAATTGATGCAGTCATGAGTGCTCTGGGACTAGAGCTGGGATGTTATGCTGGGATAACATCCCAGCTCTGGTCCATCTGACCAGTCAGAGATCAGGATTCTCTCTTACATTTTATAATATTTCTTTGAAACCTGTTTTTACTGCCACTGCCCTTTCTGGGTATCCCTTGTTTCAGAGATTTTATACTGAGTTTCTTTGCCTTTTTAGCATGATTAACATTCCATTTTCTTTTAGTGCAAAACAACATGGCTTTAGATTTGTTTTTACTTAATTCTAATGCATTGTTCTCTTACCAGGATTGAAAGTTAAGAAAACTGCAAATACTCACATTTTCCTCAGTATTGATTCTGATCCTGGAAAAGACAGCATCATCTACATACAGTTAACATATTTACTATATTTAAACATCTAGGAAAATTATTAAAACATGAAAATAAGACTGGCCCTGAAAATTGAACCCTGAGGACTTACATCCATATTGTTTGACAGGGCTTGACCCACTCTAATCATCGTGATCTTCCCAAAAGTAACTGGCAAGCCAGTTTACCATATGCCAGACAGCTCCAGAAACACATAACTTTATAATCTGAAGGTCATGTTTTACAAGAACAAAAGCACTGGTCAGTCCCATAACGACTGCTTCCACAACATGCCTATTATCTATGTTCACACATACATCATTCATGAACCAGATCAGGGCCATCACTGTCCATGCCCATGACACAGCTTAAAAGCATGCAAATCAGAGGCTAATGTCTAGTTTTCCTCTAATATGCAATTTACTTGTATGCAAATACAATAGAAGCCAGCATCTAAAATAGACTTCTCTAAGGATTACTTTGACGCCCTTCCTTTTCTGTCTTAGAACAGCTGATTCATATTTATCTTAATAATTAACGATGATCAATGACTCATGAAAAACCTTTTAACATAAAAAGGTAGCTCAAGGAAACTCTTTATGAGAAATGAATGGTAAAACAATGAGTTCACTAAAATAAGACATTTCAGAAATAATGAATGACTGCTAAAGGTCAACTAAGCCCTAAGGATTATCCTTAAAAGATTAGGAAAGTAGAAGAAAATGCAGCTGTTGGTAATATTTTATTAAAACTTAATAGCTATTAAGTAAACTGTTGGCTGTTTATAAGGTAATTTGAAACAGATATCCTCATGAAAATAAACTAGATTTTATTTAACGATACAGCATATTTATGTACGCTAAAAAAAAAAGACATATGCTCCAGCAGTGGACATGTCAAACTTTGGAACACTTCTGTAGATGTACAGTAAGAAGTGATACAATATTATAAAAAGTAAATCTTACCATTGTGTGACATATTTCAATGCATTTTGGTGGCTTCATCAGCAAAACAAAATATTTTTTATTGAGTATATAGGCCATGATGAGTTTATTGCAGTAAACAAAATATAACTCAAAAACATAACACAGTATATTACTGTGATTTAATACCTGCAATATATGTTAGTATAAGAATCTACCTCACTGCATATAGCTTGATATTCTGCCTAGATGCACTCAGATGAGTGAGTTATAAGAAAAAAAAAAACATGATGATATCCAATGAATACTTATTTATATGACTTGGCAATGTTGACTGTATACAAAATTCTAGGTTTACATGACATAAATTATTCTATATGAAATACTGAGGTCTCAGGAAATAATGGTATACTGATCAACTGTTTTGCTTAATTCAATTACATGACCTAACAATGCTGTATTGAACAGCATATGCTTTTATATCTGTAATATTAAAAAATCTAACACTGTCGTTTTGTACAGCATATGCTTTTATATCTGTAATATAGTACATTAAATGACTATACATTATGTGTAACCCCCTGTTACCGGGGTTACTAGAATCCCAGTAAGACCTAGTGGTAGGCAGGAAAGCAGCTTGTGAAACTCCAGGCAAATGGATTTCACTCTGTCTGCTTCAGTTCTCAGTCTCAGCTGAGACTGAGGGATGACATCACATAGAACTATCACAGCTCCATGAACCACATTGAAATCTGCAGTTGGGAGTTAGGTTAGAATGTTGGGAGTTTTGAACAGTGAGCAGTAGTTGTGTGTGAGCAGTCCTGAAGAGGAGCACAGCAGTCTGTGCACAGGCTCTTGGAGCCTAAAGCTCTGATATAGAGCTACTTAAGCAAGAGGTGTGTGTTTCCAAAAAGAGGAACACAGAAAGCTGTTCGTGAAACAGTGGAGACTGCTGTTACTTGTCTCTATGCACCATCCCTGAGGGATGGGGTGGAAAGGTTTCCTGTTATTCCAGGGGCAACCTCCTGGTTACGAGTAGAAGAAGCTGCCTTATTTTTCAAGATTGTGCTGCGACACCAAAAGCTGTCAAGAATCACCTGGGGCACCTGCAACCAAAGGGTGAGTCTGCTCTACATAGGGCCTATGTTTCACCTGAACTGTTGTAAAGTGGGGATTGGACTGCTTAATCAGTGGGAGGCCTAGAGGAATAGGCTAAGCCAAAGTAAAAGTATGTTCGAATCTAGTACAAGGGGAAAGTCAAGACATGTAGGGGAAATGTGCTATGCATTTACCCTTTAATCTACATTGCCAAGCTTTCCAGAAAGAGATGTTTAATGTCCAGAGAAATGGCTGGTATGGATTGTGGAAGCTAGTGGTGGAGACCCCATCTTTAGTAACCAGGATCACCTCTATGGATTTGCTCTGTGGCCTATTTACTTTGCCTCAGGCACTTGGCCAGTGCTGAGGGAAGTACCCAGACATGGGATTGAAAGGAAATTTCCATTATGGAGTCGAGGGCTCTAAGGTGGTTTAGGAGCCACCAGAAAATGTGTCCATGTTTCATGGAAGGTGTTCTAGTGGCCAGCAGGGAGCCAAGCCAGGAAACCCCAAATAGTGTACAAGTTGGGCTATGTACCCAAAGCAGCATACAAGTCCTGGCTGTGTGCCTGGTGGGTCCAGAGCCTGAGGGTTGAAGTGTTGAGGAAGTGTTCTGTTTCTCTTTATCTGCATTACCAGGAATGTAACCCTGTGGGGTCCATCTATGCTTTGTTTGTTCAGTTTGGATGTGAATAAAGCCACACTTTAGAATCCCATTCCTGGTATTGGACATTACAGTTATTGCTTCCTGTATTAGGAATTCTTGGGGTGCCCTGTGCAGAGTAGCCAAACCTAGGCCTCCTGTGCCGAGTAACCTAGTCCTCCCCGAGCCCAGTCCCCCACCTGGTACTGCTGTCATCTTTCAACAACATACCACCTGTCATTTGCAAAAGGCAGGGGTGAGGGGCTTACTATGCTACTGTGTCATGTTTGTATGTTACTACGTAGCATCTTTAAAATGTAACAACACATTAATATATATATATATATATATATATATATATACATCACTGGGGTTCTGAAGCCACAAAAGGAGGTAAATAACATGTTAGCATTTTCTCAAACATAATGCCAAATCCACTCTCCATCCCAACCTCCATGACACAAGGCCTCAGCTACAGGTTTGGAGCCATGCCCCAAAGATCTACTGCTTTATGACACAAGTCTGGGGCTGTGCACCACAAGTTTTCTGCATATGTAGAACTATCAGGATCTGTCATAATCTTATTTGGGGCCTCGGTGAAAAAGTACATCAATCATAACTTCTTTGTGAGAGACCAAAGCATAAGAAGAGTCATAACTTTCAATGCACAGAAGAGAGTCAAAACTCTCTTAATGCAGGGATCCTTCCTATCTATCCTTGCACAGTGTCCGCAGGGCTGCTTGATGCAAAATATGAACAATAACTGTCTTTGCTCAGGGACCCAGACAGGCAGCTTGAAGCATCAGATGCCTGGGTTATTGCCCTGGACCTGTAGCTTGGCCTTGGGTCATGATACCAAGGAATGGGGTTGAACAAATCCAAATACAAAATTTCACTCCTTTGCAACGTTTGTACTCTAATAATGCATTAATATTTATTTTCTATGAATTTCCTTACTTTTGAGAGAGTAATGCTGTAGCTTGCTTTGTGCAGTGCCCAGCTGGCCCTGCAGGTTGCAAGACTTGAGTCCTAATTTGCTTTAGACCCTGTAGAAAAGACAAGGTATGGCAAGGCAATTTTATGTATAAGGGTCCCAAATCCAGAGGCTCTGAGCACCAAACATGAATAAATATACAGCAATAAATTAACACATATAAGAAAACCTCATTAAAACCATAGTGAAATTAATATCCTGCAACGATAAAAGGTTTCAGATGAGTCTTAACTTGCTTTGTACAGGTCCCTTGGTCCTTCATCCTGTTCTTAATACATGTGGGATTAATATTTATATATGTAGTGTCGGGGTCGGTTGAAACGTGATGTGTCAAGTTGATCTCAAGCCAATTAAAGGAAAATAATCATGTGATAATAAATTGATGTGTTTTAAACATTTTTAAACATTGATTTTGGAACATACTATACTACAGAGATGTAACATGAAACAGACTAGTCAGGTATGACAATAAAATCTATTGTCATTGGAAAAGGGCTCGTGTAGAACACTGAACTGCAGGTACAAGAATACGTTCCATTGCAGCCCCCGTGCACTGTATGGGGGTGGCCTTACTACAGCAAAAGTCAACAGGGAAAAGAAAAGGAACAGTGGCAGCACCAATAATAATAAGTAGGACAAACCTATGGTTGCAGTAATATAGCAATCAGAGTCCTGAGGGTTAAGGGACAATTTGAAGTGTGGTTCTGGATACCAAAAGAGTGACATAGGCATGCAAGGAAGACTAATAGTCTGAAATCATCCTGGGGCAATTTAAGAATGCATGGGGCATACATAGGGCAATTATAGTGGGGTAGTAGGAAGTAGGATGTTGGTGAACTAGAATCTGCAACTTATCTGATAGGAAGGGAAATGGGCAGACTGGGGTGGGCTAAGCGGTCCCTTATCTGCCATCAAAGTCTATGTTTCCATGTTGTCCTAGAAGTCACAAGTGCTTTGGCTGAAGGTCCAAACCAAGTTTACAGCTGGACAGGTTATTAGACCATTCCCAGAATGGACCATGAACCACTCTTAGGTCTCTCCCATGTCCTGGTATCAAAACAATGCCTAGTCAATTCCAGATAATCATCCATTTGTCATACCTGAAGGTGACTCCATGAATGACCAGATTTATCAGGAACTGTCATCGGTTCAATGTGCCAAATTTGTCAGGGCACTATGGTGGTGCAGACCTGCAGAAAGGAGCTATTGTAGCCTAAGCAGACATAGCATCTGCCTTTTGACTGTTTCTGGTCTATCCTGAACACACTGAGCTGCTAGAAATGAAGTCTGAAGAGTAGCACTAATATGACATGTGAATGTCTATGGATAGTGTTGGAACCCACTGGGAGGGAGCAATCTTAGGCAGGGTACTCTCAAATGGGAATGAGAAAGGATCTCAGATTTAGAAGTGGGTAGCCATCTGAGAACAAGTGACCACCAAACAGTGTGGTAGACAATAAACACAGCCATAGAGTCAAGCCATACAAAACAAGAGTATTGGACTTTAGGAAGGCTGACTTTGGGAAATGAGACAGTGCCTCAGAAAACCTCTAGCAAATGGGCAAGAAGGAGGGCTGGAGGAACAATGGGGATAATCAAAGAGCTATCGTAGAGGCAACAAGCTTTGTGTGAAGCAAATCAACAAAACAAAATGAAGGAAAAACAGTATGATTCTCGAAAGAGGTGTCAGGGATGGTTAAGGAGAAAAGGATAACATTCAGGAAGTATAAGGAAACACAGAAGGAGCAGGACAGAGAACTTTATCAGTTAAAACAGAAGGAGGCAGGAAGGCAGTCAGAATAGCAAAGGCACAAACTGAGGAAAAGATAGCTAACTCTGTTAAGAAGGGGATAAAACCTTTTATAGGTACATTAGGAAGTGAACATAGACCATTGGAGGGATACAGAAACTTAATAAAGGGGACGGAATGTGGACAGAGGGTGACAGTGAAAAAGCAGGATACTGAATGAATATTTCTGCTCAGTATTCACAATGGAAGAGGAGGGGAGATACCTAAACCAAACAAGGGAGAAACTCTGAATAGAGGGTCGATAACAGTCCATTCACAGATGAAAGGGTTTTGAAAGAATTCTTGAAACTGAGGGTGGACAAAGAAAAGGGCCTAAGAGGATTCACCCAAGAATTCTAAAAGAACTAAGAGTAGAACTAATAACACCACTGACTACTCTCTTAAACAAATCATGGGAGAATGGGGTGGTACCTGAGGACTGGAGGAGGGCAAATGTGATTCCAATCACAAAAGTGGAGCAGGGCAGAGGCAGGAAACTACAGATCAGTTAGTTTGAATTCAGTGGTAGGAAAAATGATGAAATCACTTCTGAAGTAAAGAATTGTTGAGTACCTAGAGGCCAGTGGGGCAGACCCAAGGCAGCATGGCTTCAAAGCAGAAAGGTCATGTCAGATGAACCTAATAGAGTTCTTCGACTGGGTGACCAAAGTAGTAGACCAGGAGAGGGGTTGTGGATATGGCCTACCTAGATTTTGCAAGGCATTTGACACGGTCTCACAAAAAGATTGATATACAAGTTAGCCAGCCTTGGAGTGGGTCCCAAGGTGGTAGCCTGGTTAAAAAATGGTTGGACAACAGGACGAAAGGGTAATAGTAAACAGAGTTCACAGTGAAGAAAGGAGGGTAACTAGTGGGGTACTGCAGGGTTCAGTACTGGGACCAGCCCTCTTTAATGTCCTTATAAGTGACATTGGAGAGCACCTGGAAGGAAAGGTATGTCTCTTTGCAGATGACACAAAGATCTGCAAAGGGTTGATACACAAGGTGGGGTGGAAAGAATGAAAAGGGACTTGGCAAGGTTGGAGGAATCATTGAATATGTGGCAGTTTAGATTCAATGCAAAGAAGTGCAAGGTAATACATCTGGGAAACAAAACCCAGGAAAGAGTACACAGTGGGGTGTGTGTTAATAACAAGATCAAAATTGAAAGAGACCTAGAGTAATTATATCAGATGACCTAAAGGTGGGCAGGCAATGAGAGGGCAGTAACGAGGGCTGGGGGAATACTGGGATGCATAGGGAGAGGCATCAAGAGTAGAAAACAGGAAGTTGTTATCCATCTGTACAGACAGTTAGTGAGACCCCAACTGGAGTACTGCATGCAATTGTGGAGACCCTATATCTGCAAAGACATAGACAGAGTGGAGGCTGTTCAGAGGAGGGTAACAAATTAGTGCAGGGTCTGCACCAGAAGACATACGAGGAGAGACTAAAGCACCTTTGAGGAAAGGAGGAGAGGGGGCATGATAGAAGCTTTCAAGTATCTCAAGGGAATTAAAGTACAAGAGGGTGGTATCTTTCAGAAGAAGAGATGTGCAAGAACAAGGGGCACAATTTGAAGATAGAGGGATGGCTCAGAGGTAATGTTAGAAAGTATTTTTGCAGAGAGGTGGATGCATGGAACAGCCTTATGGAGGAGGTTGTGGAGTCAGGAACTGTGGGAGAATTCAAGAATGCATGGGATAGGCATAAGGCAATTCTAGTGGGGGTAGGAGGAAGTAAGCTGTTGATTAACTATAATCTGCAGCTTATCCATCAGGGTAGGGAAATAGGCAGACTAGGTGGGCCAAGCGGTTCTTATCTGCCATCAAATTCTATGTTTCTATGGATGATAGCCTGCACTTACTTCAAGCAGTTTAGCTCATTAAAACATTTGGGTGGTTTTATGGAAGACAGAAATAGAGATATTGGTCAATTACTTAGATTACTTGCTATTTGGGGACTCATGGCACAACCAGGCATTCACTAGATCCTTAACACCTGCCAGGAGATGTGCGATGACTTTGTATCTCTGGTACTTCAAAAACGAGGGTTCCAGAATTGAGATCTCATTTCTGGAGAACAAGACTGATTTGATCCTCATGGAATGCAGGGTTCCACTGGACAAACACAGCAAACTTAGGACTGATGTGGTGGAAGCTGCAAAGGCAAAGAAACTCATGCCTAGACAGGTTCATGTGAAACTGGGGTCAGTTACTTTGCACTGTATGGTTTTGCCAATGGGGCAGACAGTCAACAGATGGCAGGCATTGGTAATATGTGGTATCACTAAGGACACTGCCCAATCAGGGTGACTGAATGGCTGAGGGAGGATTGTAGGCTGTAGGCAGTGTTGCTTGAACACTACAATGATGTTACACTGTGGAATAAGCCCACAGTCAGCAGCACAGACATCAAACAGAACAATGATGCCTTAATAGAGTACAACATTGGAGTCTACCTGTCTACTGTATGGTGTGCCACAGCCTGGTCAGAGGACTGAATGACACAAGGGAAAGTCAGAAGCATCATTGTACTGGAATTCTTCTGTCACCATGGTGCTATTGATCTGCAGTGACAGGCTCAATGATAGAAGAGTCATGCTCAGATAGGACAACACGGGTGCAGTAGAAACCAAAATAGATAGTCAGGCTTGGCAGAACTTGTAGGTGATTTAATGATGGTGTTCATGCTAAAATGCTGGCTCCTTAATATATTCATAGCAAAGAATGTCCTAGAGGACAATGGGATTGCTGATGCCTGTTTCAATTCAGCAGCAGTGTTTCAGGATCATGGTACCAGACATGGATGAGCACCCTATCAGGTAACAACATGGTTTTAGCAACTAGTGAGAGAAAGGCATAGACTCTGAAATGATTCTATTTAAGACACACCATGAGGTAGGCCTATGGGAAGTGGTGGAAAGCTTCATAGAGATACAGGCCAAGACAGGGTGACCAGAAATGTGGGCTATCTGAAATCTAGCTCTGTACATACATCCTTAGAGCCAGATCAGACAGATTGTCTCATCATTAAACCACCACTTGGCAGGCCTATCTAGGGTGAGAAAGGTCTTGGACCTCAAGGACCTCACACACATCAATGCAAATCTGGAAGATGGTGTTAAGTTAAGTATGTAGGAGGCAAGAGCATGTAACACCAGCCACCCAAAGACATCAGGATTTATTGATGCAATGGAGCTGCCATTCAGCAAATCTGCACCAACCAGAATGAGGCACAGCTGTTCCCTATAACCTTTGTTCTCACCTCAAAATGTCAAAGTGATGGCACAGTGCCAGCCCAGTGGAGCTGAAAGTTGAGGAGCTAGATGCCACACTCACGCCACACCAGCGACCGGGTTTGGAAGTGAGCTTGGGTTGCTGGTGGTTGGCAGGGTGGAGAATACTGAGCATCCATAGGACAGCTCTCTGCCCTGGGAGGATGAGGCACAGAGACCTGACACATAGTGGAGGCTAGGTGTTGACATGCCTGGTCCTGATAGATTGGGGTTGGTAGTCAGAGCAGCCAGCAGGAATGCTTCATGTGGATTCATGCATGGCACACCCATGCTGGCATTGCACGCTCCACCTCTGAAGGCAGAACAAGGAAAAAGGGTTCCCGGTTGTTTGCTGCTTAGTGGCCATCTGAGTGTACTCAATGTGGCTTCAGGAGGGATCACAGTGCTGATCCAGACTTGGGGGAAGTTGGTTGCCCCCTGCCACTCCACCATAGGTGAAAGCCATGGGGTAATAAGTTATCGCTGTCAGTTAGAGAATGGTGCAGGTCAGATGGTGACTGGAGATAAGGATGTGAGAACACAAGGGCTGACCGGGGCACCAGGGAAGAAAAGTCAATTAAAAAAAAAAGTTGTGGCACAGAACCCACAGGATGGAAGTCCAGGAGGCCTCCTTAGGGATGATGGCATGTCACAAAAAAGGGTGAGCAATGCTAAAAATCTGCAGGTCAAACATTGTCAAAAGGGCAATGGGGCCTGAGTGAATCATCTCACTAGCAGGGGTCTCCTGGGATGTGGTGTGGCAAGTAAGGAATACAGTGAGGAAGCTCCACTGGTCAGGTGTTGCTCTTTAGATACCAGGACTCCATCCTACTGACACAGTTACAGTTCCTTTGCATGCTAAAATCAGCGCTTGCTGGAGCCATCAGGACCCAGAAGGTTATGGCACCAATTCAAAATATGGATAGGAGTCATGTTCTCCCCAGTTTAGGAAAGAATGATCTGGTGATCTGGGAGACATTAGTTGCTGAATTTACTTCAAGCCATGAAGGACAATATCTGTATACTATGGCAGAAAATGCCAGCAACATATCTGATATAGTTGCACATGTTACCACTCCATTGAAGGAAGAGTACCAGAGATGTCAAGGCCTGGAACAGCACCCCAAGAAATTGAATGCAAAGATGGGAACATTCATGCTGCTAATTGGGATATCAGTTATCAGACACTGGTCATTCTAAAATTAGTACTTACTGGAGCCAGCAGGACCCAGAGGATATGGCACCCATTTCTTCCAGATCAGGGCAGCCACCCAATGGGCAGCCCTAGGCATTCCTGAAGGAAGGTCCAGGTACTTGGCAAGTGGCAGTAAAATATGGATAGGAGTTATATTCTTCCAAGTTTATTATGACTAAAGCATCTTATCTCTCTCTCTCTCTCTCTTCCAAAGCAGGGTGTACAGATAGCATAGAAAGAGTGTGGGCTTTTGACCCTCAATCATTCCCTGGGTGTGATCAGGGCATAGGATACCGGGGCTAGGATACATTTGCCATCTAAAATGGGGATACCAGGACACCTGGTTGGGTTACCAAGGTTTCCAATGGGGTGCTTGGTCCCCATCTTGTTGCAGTAGCATTGGTCCAATTTCCCACCTGAGAACCCTGATCATGTACCAAGTAAAGAATGATCTCAGGGACATGAACTTGGTGAATTTACTTCAAGCTATGAAGGACAATCTCTGTATGCTATGGCAGAAAATGCTAGCAACATAATTGATATACTGTAGCTGCAGATGGTACCACTCTGTTGTCATATAAGTACCAGAGACATCAAGGCCTGCAACTGCACCCTCAAGAAATTAAATGCAAAGATGGGAATGTTCATGTTGCTAATTGGAAGATCAGTAATCCAACATGAGGGCATAAGGAGAGAGGACCCCAGGCTCTTTTGGATGATGTGGTGCACTTGGCTAGTGATGGTGTTGGACATATTCCTGAGACACCTCCGGGCTTCCATGAAAGAGTATCTAGTGAGTCATGCTGGGAGGATAGGCATAAGGGCCTATCTGGTGGTAGTCCTGGAATCTAATATAGTGAATGTTGTGCAATTCTGAAGGATAGCCTGAGTTGGCACCCGGAAGGAGAAGGAGCATAGCCAGGTATGTTGGGCTCTCAAACCATGGCAGAGAAGGAATGGAGTTCACAAGGTTACCCCTGGCATGGTGGATACAGACTTCTCCATTATCCTTGAGGCCTCCTGGAGAAGCTCAAGGTCCTCTCCAATTTCTTTTTGGTGGGGGACCGACTTCTGGATACAGAAGCACAGACTCCTGTGAGGCCTGCACTTATGTAACTGCACATTGAAGATCATGCACTAGCAGTTCCAGATATGTATTGAGGTACCATCTGCTACCCCTGTGCCAGCAAAAGTAGCTGGTTTAACCTTTAACCTAATGTGAGTTTTAAAAGGTAGAATTTTACTTTTTAATGGAAAGTGCCTTCAGACCCACTGCTGAAGCCATGATACCCACATGGCAACAATACTTCTACATGAAACCACAATACCCACACTGCAACAGTACTTCAGCAACCTGAAGTACTCATGCAGGCTGTATGACATACATACACAGCTGTGGATCTAGAAGCACAGGCCCCTGTGCAGCCTCAAATACAGTTCAAATCCATAAAGGTAGCACATCAGTGCTACTGCATTTGTGTCATCTGGGAGCAGTTTGTCTTACCTGATGATGGCTGTCTGTGGTTACTTATGTGATCATGTCCTTTCATTGTTTGGGAGGATGAGGAGTTAGGGTTGAAACCCTAACACCACATTTCCCTACTTTTGTGACATTACGTTGTACTCTAACTGATGCATTAGAAAATTTTTGTCAATGAATTTCCTTTATTTTTGAAACAGTCCAATTATATCTTATTCATGCAGGCCCTTCAGGACCTGCATGAACAGATGTAGTTGCATGGGACCCCTTGGGTCCTACACCGAGGAACAGTCCATATTTTATGGAAGTACAGGGCCCTGTGGGCCATGCACCTCCATGAAGTAACATGTCAAGAAATTCCGGGGCTGTCTGTTGGCTTGTGGAAACATAGACCTTGTAGGCCCTGTGCTTCCAAGCAGCCACAGATACAGATGTTAGGGCAAAGAATCTATCTGTCAGTTGATGTGATTTAGTTCACCTGAAACAGGAAACATAAAAAACAACTAAACAAAATACTGAAGTTAGAACTTAACTTGTGTAAATCTAGTGGTTTTAAGCCTTTCATCATAGTACAGTTGTTTATTAAACTTAGGTCATTTATGCCTTTTTCTGGTGGATATTCAGGTGGATGCTAAAGATCCCATGCCACTTGCCTAGAAGAGTAAGCACTTCCCCAAGTTCTGGCCTAATTTCCCATTTACTAAAATGCCACCACAAGCTTAGTCAGGTTCAGTTTCAGTTGGTTTTAATCTGTATCCCCACCCACTGAGATGAGGCTGAAAATAAGCATCACTGTCTAGCCTCCTTTCCCAGTCCACAACTCCAGCAATTAAAAAACAACTGTATATCCAAAATGATCAGCTAAAGGAAACTTTTTTCTCAAAGGGGCACAGTAAGGAATGCTTGAAGTTGGGAATCAGGAAAACTGGTTTAAAATGTAACTAGATCCACAGACTGTGCTATAAAGGGTTTTCAGGATATGTGTTGGGGGTCTGGCACTGTCTCGAGTTCTAATTGGGAAATATTTTGCAACCTTAAATGGGAACTAGAAGAAAATATGTTGAAATTAAATCCCATTACAGTCAAATGATGACTAACAAATCCTATTTGTAAGTGACAGCATTTGGCTCTAGTAAGATCTGCATGTTTTTCTAATTCCAAAGCCACCATTCTCATCCTATTAAAACAAAATAAAAACAGATTATTTTTTTGGGGGTGCATTAACCAGTTTAGCCCACTGAGTAGAAACAAACATGCCCTGGTATATGGACTTTTAAGATTTTTAATCTTTCCCAATTCAAACTGGGCACAGCACCAGAACCCCCCCAACACACACACACACACACTGAAAAACTTGCACAGTACAGACTGTGGGATGACATTTCAAAGGGTGGAGCAGTGCTTGTGTCAAGCCTTGTGCCACATTACTTTCAAATTTCCAGTGCATCAATCCGTTTGCTACAACTGCAATCCAGTTTTCAAAAGTTCTGGTGCAGCTGCACAGTTTTCTCGTTTTATGGAAGCTTGCACCAAATTTGTGGTGCAAGCTCCATAAAAGATCCCAAGATTGACAAAAGCTAAACTATAAAAGATGGTCTAACGTGTGTTAATTGCCGTGGGAAGGAAAATCCATTATAATGTCACAAGCCCAGTGCACCATATCTTTGGAGCACCGGGGCTTGTGGCAATCTAAAGCCTTTGGAAATCTAGCCTTGTGGCATTAGTAATATTTTAATCCAGCTTTTCCTAATTCTGAAACCAGCATTTTGTACTGAGCCACATTAAAAAATATATACTTCAGTGTTTCATTTTGTGTACAGGAACCAGCTGCTACACCCAACAGTAGAAAACCACAACCAGGAATGGAACCAGGCAGAAAATAGATTTTACATATTACAATTTGAAAAGGGCATACAAAGCATCATTCCCCCAAACAAATTTATACCTTTACTTTTCTATAGTTGCATTTACAGATTTACAGCTTCCGAATGTCCCTTTTCCATTATGTTCTTGTTTAGTTTAGCAAGTCAAGTTATATTGACTGGTAATAGAGGGATCTTTTATACAATTCAGCCTATTTTCTGCCTGCCTGGGAAGGTACATATGGAAGCCAACTGAGACTGACCATATTAAGCTGACTGCATGGTGGCAGGGTGCCTGTTGTATCCTTGATATGCCCTAGATTGCCATCTCCCAATGGCCTTAATTTTACTGTCTGTACACCCCAGCCTAGCTGCTTCAGTGGCAGCCCTAATCTTAAACAAGTGGGTGTTGAAATCCTTTGATCCCTCCCTGCAGCCCATATCCTTTCCTGAACATGGTTGCAAACTGGTATCAAGTAACTAGCCTACCATCTACATGCACGAAAAACTTCCCTGACTATCCCTCTCTCCGAATGTATTCCTTAATCAATTCCCATGGGCATAGTGGGTAGCCAACTGCCTTGTGAAGTGCTGCTATGTGAGGTGGGCCCAACTATTCCATCTTTGACTGCCACAACATCAGGTGATGCTGCCCTCTTTACTTGAACATCCCCCAAAGTATGTTATGTCCTTCTGTCAGCATACCTCCACTAGCTCCAATACCCTGAAAGCCCCAAAGAATGCAATAAAAAGAGCACCCTAAGTAGTCTAGCTTCATCCAGTGAGGAGCAGACCTGTTATAACACGTGTATGATGTCATTCAACAACACGCCGTCTATCGGCTTCCTGGTGTCCTTCCTAGGTCCTCATATTTTGGCCCACTCATTATCATCTTCCTTATTATGAATGTTCCATAACATCCTGTAATCCCTGTGCTTACAATAAAAGCTATGCCTGATAAGTGGCTGTGTATTTACATGAGTGCCCTGCCCTTCTCAATTAGAGCATTCTACAAATCACTGGAGCAAGGTGGCATTCTGCAACATATCTGGCCATTGTCCCTTCTGGCACTAAATTCCAGGAATGCCCTCACATGCACCTGACACGTATGCCAGATTCCTGGAGCCCATGCATGCTGCACCAGTTCAGCTGTTTGGTTATCACCTCCTGCCATAAGAATCCAAGGACTTGTGATGGAGCTGCATCCACCATTGGTGCCATCTGCCGGAAGCGCTTGAACTGCAGGTGAGATAACACATCTGCAAATACATTCTTGCCACCAGTATGTGCTTTCCTTAATGAAAGTTTGAGCTGCAGGAAATGCAGCACAAATACCCTCATCAACCTCATGACTTCAACTGAATTTTATGACTGAGTGTTAAGTATTCCATCATGGCCATATTGTCAGAGTAAAACATCATCTTGTGGTTCCTAAGTCTGTCTCTCCAGATGAATACCACTGCCACTGTTGAGAATAGCTCCAATATTGTCACATTTTTATGAGGCCTGCCACCTGCCAGCTGTCATCCCATGGCCCAGCAAACCATGAACCTTGAAAATATGCCCCATAGCCCACTCTTCCAGCTGCATGTTACCAATTGGTAGTCTAGTGTGAAATCTGTCCCAGCCTGCCACATAGACACCCGTTAAACTCTTTCAGAAAAACCTCCCACACCTCAAGGTCAGACCGCATGCTCACATTCACTCTGATGTGGTGATGTGGCTGTAGCACTCCTTAGTCGCCCATGCCAGGCGCCGAATAAAAGTCTTCCTTGTGCCATCACCTTACTTATAGTTAAGATGCCCATTCAATGATTGCAGCTGTTTCAGCATGACCTTCTTGAGACCTTTCATCTCAGACACCAAGAGTTTTAAGGTCTCCAGATTTTATTTCAATTCCCAAGTAAGTGAGCCTAGTAACCTTACCTCTGTTTTTCATGTGCTAATGGCACCCTGAACCACCCCATCAGCTGGTGAAAACCATGGAGTGTGGCACCACATTCTGGCTCATTAGGGCCCCAGTGAACAAAAATCATCTAGGTAGTGGGTAATTTTTCAATTACCTGTGAACCGGGGATAGTGCCCACTCTAAATAACGGCTGAACATCTTGAATTCAGTGCATGAGATAGAGCAGCCCATTGGCATTGCTTTGTTGAAATATGTATCCCTTCAGACTTGAAACCCAGTAGATTGAAATCTGCTGAATTGACCGTCAGTAACTGAAAAGCTGATTTTATGTTGATTTTGCCATACAAGCTCTCCTGCCAGCTTGTTGTGTCATAATGACTGCCCTATTAAAAGATGCATTGCTAACTGCACTATCCTCCATGCTAATGCAATTGTTCACTGACGAACCCTTGGGGTATGAGTACTAATGGATTAGCCTTAAGTCCCCAGGGGCTTCCTAGGGACCATCCACAATGGCAAAATCCTGAGTGGTTAAAATGGTGGGCCATGAAATGGACCTGCCATCCTCCTGGCCTCCACTTCTTCATGGATTTTATCCTCCACCACCACCCACAGGGAACTGGAAGATTTAAGATTCCTTTCCATTGTGGATATATGTGGACCCCAGTAGGGAATTGCAAAGCCACTGGAGAACACATACAGCAGAAAGGATGCATCTGTTCTACAGGGGTAGGGGTCGGTTTCATTAATGGATGTGCTCAATGTTTACTGGTGATTTCCGCCAGACTCTTTGTCTGGTCTGTCCCTTGTTTCTTTTCCTCTTGTTGGCCATCTCCTTCTTGAAACCTGCTCCACTGTGGCATGTACTGGTCTTATGCTTCCCCGCAGGTACTGCACTCATGCTTATATCTGCAGAATTCCCAAAAACACTTGCCTGAATTATACTGCTGGAAAGTCCCCTTTGCCCTGTCTACTGTGTTTTAGCAAGCATGTGGTCACTGGCTGTGTAAGCCACATTAGCAGGTCTCGCATGGGTCATGTGCCTGCATCATAGATCGTGGTCAATTTTATCTCATTTCATGTCTGGCATCCTGGTTAATCTCATCCTGAACAGCTCCTCATACCTTAACCAAGCTGCACTCGTAAGCTAAGTGAGCTGTCTTTATATTGTCCCTGTATTTCAATACTTGCCCAATCTTCTCAGGAAACTTTGTGCAATAAATGTTGATGAAGATGTCAAAGGCTGTTGCCAGTTCTCAAATGCTGGGGTACTTTGGACCTACCAGCTTCTCCTGCTTCACTTTGTCTTTATCCCCTGAATCTGGCAACTCTTTGTGGAGGAGCTTAAAGATTTCTATATACACTCCTTTCCATATTTTTCCCTTATTGACATGGAAAGGTGGGTATCCATTTTGTCATCCACCCAAGTTCACCCAGTACTCTGACCTTGACTGAGCTGGTGGCAGGGGGGAATTGGGCCCAGCTTCTGGTGTTACTGGCTGCTGGACTGGTGCCACAGCGGGCTCTGCCTGTGGCACCCACACCCTCCCTGTTGCAGCCCCACTGAGCTAATGCCCCATACCTGCCTCATCATTGTTATGTGTGGGTCCAAGTATCACAAATAACACCACAGAGTCGGTTGTGGTCTGGCTGGCAAATGATGGCCCTAATGTCCCTGCACCTGTGTGGACACTGTTGAGTTGAGGAGTCAATATTTGCAAAGCCCCAGGTGTTTTGGGTGTCCGCTGTATCCCACTGGGCATGCCCAGCCCCATTTGTGAAGCCTGTGTCTGGATTGAGGGCTTGCCCCTGACAGATTGTTTTCCAACTGGCCAAACTCCTGCTGACACCCCATTGTGCCTATGGCCAAGCTTGCAGGTCTGGAGATGGTGCCCCACCCCACAAGCATGCCTTGCAGTGGCACTTTGGTCACTCTGCCAAGTGGTGGGCCAGCCATAAATGGAGGAAACCATGGAATCATCAGAGGCCACTAACCTGGTACCCCAGGTGGCAGTATGGAGGTCCCTGTTGCGGGTTCCTTGGCCCTGCCACTGGTCCCTGTATGTTGTCCCCTGCTGTACAGGTGGTGGGAGTTTCTTATGTGCCCTAGCTCATTTTACCACCTTAGCATACAGTCTCCTGCCCACTGTGGCCTTCTCACCCTCAGGATGTCTTTCACATTTTCACTCCCTGGCCGTACCTAAGCCACTGCAGTACACCCTTCCTCCCTGTTCAAGACATTGCCTTCTATCTGCAACTCAACCAACTCACCTACATTTTGTGACTCATTGGGTTCACTGCTGGATCTAGCTGCCTCCTCATTGGCTATGCTGTCATCTGCAAAGAGCACTAAGGTTGTCGCTGTGACTCCTGGAGTCTTCGTGTGATGGCCACTCAGCATCTTGCTCCAAACCTGCTCTCATGGTTGGGCCTCTGGGTGATGGATGCCTGTGATGCCAGTGCCTCTACCATCCTCCTTGATGGTCATCTGGTACACTGTTGAGACTGTGATGTACCTGGTTCCCTGACTGTTGGGCTGGAGCCACTGCGTTGCCACCTGCAACCAGTTGGGTCCCTCAAGGTCCATCAGGTGCCTAAGTGCCTCCTTAAATTCAGCCATGGGTTGCTTACTTGGGCCGGGTGTTAAGCATCTACCTTACTGCACCCTTGCTCATTGGATCACCCTTGGTGCTCATCCCCTTGTGTTATGCACTCCTCTGTTCCTAAAGTAATGTTGGGTAGAAAATGGGAAAACAACAAAAAGCTTAAAATATGCTGGTCCTGCAGATTTTTATAATTAAGATGCCCCCACAGCTGGTGTGAATGCCCACCATCTGTTCTCCTTCCTGGATGTCACTTCACACCCCATGCTGCAGTGAATGCTCTGGGGTCAGCCACCCCTCTGAAGTGTATGTGCTAGCCTGCCCCACTGTCTGGCTGCCCAATGACCCTGCTTGCTTGTGTTTTTTTTTTTTTTGTGAAGGGCACTGATACTGCTAACATGTGGCAATCAAGCCAATGCATCGCCCCACTCATCTTCTCTTTTTTTTTTTTTTGTTGCTCTCCCAGCATGGAGAGAATAGCGCAGACTATTGCTGCATCTCTGCTTGCTAGCATATATATTTCCACCTTCAAGTTTATTTATTTATCAATTGAAGTTAAATACATTTTTAAAGGGGGCCTTATTCCACAACTTCTTGTGTCATCCTTATGCTGCTAGCAGCAGTCAAAAGCAAGGGCAATGCAACAGGGACAAAGTGGGATAATCTCCCCTTCCTCCAACCTCCCAGACAATGCATTGTACACAGGCCTCCTCACGGTGCACTGCAAGGCCCTACCAACATGGACAGCCAAATCTAGTGAGAATTCTTGCAACAGTAGGAGTCCCCTATCTTTGATCCATGGATCCACTGCTGGAACCCCCAGGTAACATGGCTGCCTAACTCTTGCAAGAGAAGATCACTAAAGTAGGAGCCATAATGCCTGTAATGCAATACCCTCCTTCCATTCGTGCAGACCTGCGAGACTGCACCATCCCCAGGCGATGTTACTGAAAAAAAAATGGACACAAAGATGAAGTCATTCAACCATTGTCCATGGGTGGAGCAGCAGGAACTTTTTAAAAATTGTGGTGTGGGATCCTCTGAACTATGTCTGCCCAACCCATGCTTCTGATTTGCCCTACCGGGCTAAAGCCACCTCACGCCACAAGAGGAATGTTCAGGTACTAGAACCAACATGCGTGACCTCTGCACTTCCACAGAGACACCACCTGCCTATGCATGGGATAGACATGAGGGAATTGTGGCGGTCAGGGTAGAGGCAACAGACTTCTAGGAAAACATAAACTGAACTTACAAGCTCAAATGGGCAGACTGGGTGGGCCATAGACCTCATCTGCCGATACCGCTTATGTATCTATGTATGTATCTATGAACTCCCCCATTATGTAGCAGCCTTGCTGACCTGGTGCAAGAAACCACCAAAGGATGAACCCATGGAACCATGGCCCACACTGTTTGGTAAGTCAAACATCAATGGGTAGAGCACCAGTAGGGAAGAGGATCAAACTGGATCCAATTCTGTGACAGTGTTCACTAGCACCACACCAGATGGCCTTGAACAATTCCTGGAAATTTTTCTTTTGTTAAAGTACTGCTAACTCCCACCCCACCCCACCCTCTGGCATTGGCGGCACCGTGGCCTCAGGAGTGGAAGGGGATACAATGTTCCTTTTTCCTTTTTGTTTTAAACCCTTGCCTGTATCCTGCACCTAAATGTGTTAATGGGAGCCTCAGAAAATACAGCAGCCTACCTGAGTCCGCAGCCTTCACTGCTGTCAGGTTATGTGCTGATCTGGGAAGCACTGTGACTGTCTTTGTCTTGCTGCTTCAGACACCAAGGCAGAAAAGGGAGGGTCTCTGTTACATGGATGTAATACTGTAGGCCTTTGTCCCTCTCACGCTAGAGGCTGCTCCATTCCCCAAGGGTCAGTGCACGCCATTGGCCCGATCTACCTTGGTCACTACACCCAGTAAGTTCAGGCCAAGGGATTGGCTTCTGGGCCTAAGGGCAAGTGACCTCCATGGATAGCTGGAGGGCCATTTCTATCATTTGTTACAAAGCAGTTATGAACACATGAAGACTGTTTTGATTTTGACTTTCTACAAGCTGATAGATTGACCCCACTCCCAATTTTGCAACCAATCAACCAAACAGATCCATTTCTCAGTCTTTATTTTTGTCACATACAGATTCTTCCTTCAGAAATAGAAGCTTTTCCTCATCTAGAGGGAGTCTGTCCTCATTTCCATGCAGTCTCCTCTTTCTCTGAAGTGGCATCACATATACATTAATAGGATGTCTCCAAAGATCATATGTTAAATTTTTAAAGCTTGCTATTCTATTTCTATTGCTCCAAACCTCCCTCATGATGAGTCTACCACCACTGAGGTTTTTACACTTCTTGACAGATAGGCAGATGCTGAAAACCTGCCCTTACATATATTTTATCCCATCTGGATCTTGATACCATATCCACCAGCATTAAAAGTCAATATAAACTCAGAATGCTGCAATCTTCTTTTATGATAACATAATAATCTTATTCTTACCTTTGGCTCCTCAGTACAAGTCAAAAATTGATTTAGCCTGAAAATCTTCACCTCAGTTCAGTCCTTCCTCACAAAGCAGGCATTCCTCCAGTGATGTTATATGATTTCTTATAATTCAGGTCAGTGTGGCAGCTAGCATCCTTCTTTATTGACCCAAAGGAACTGAACCGTATTTTACACTTTTCTAAATAATAGACCTGTTGGTTCAGTGGCACCAGTCCTGAAACATTGTTGGTTCTGGTGGGAACATTTCAAATGGAACTGAATTTTTCTGTTGAACTCCGGCAGTTCAGTCCTGTAACGCACTCTACCAACATGTATAGAAAGATTGTGGGACCAGACAAACAATTAGATTTGCATACATTCCCCACCTCCACTGGCTCAACTTGAGCACAGTGAAATCATGTAAAAACACAAGGGATGGAGGAAGTGAAGTTACTTTCCCAGTCTGTGCCACAAATCCTTCAGTATGCTATGCAGGTTGACCTCAAGCTGGAAAGGATATTCAGTGCATCAGGAGGAGGGAATCATAACTAAATGCTTTTCTCCTATACCAAGCCATATTTTCCCATGTTTGTTTTGCTAAAATGCCAGGGTATTCAATCAGTGCCCCTCCACCACAATACTCAAAGCATCGGAGAACCAGCTTTAGAAATGGTCACATTTTACATTATGTATCTGGTCTGGTGTCTGTAAGTTAAATGTAAATAAATGTGCAACTGCTTCTTTCCCTATCCCAAACCTCTACGCCCGATCCTCCTATGCTGCCAATTTAATGAAATAAAATTTGATATTCTCCCTGACATCCAAACCTCCTATATGCATCCTTACACAGTGCAGATTCAGAATCAGACTTGGGAGGACTGTCAGGTTTAATGCCGGAAAGTTTAAATAAAGTCAGTTAAGATAATATGTTGCTGGCAGTCATATTTAAATATTCAATTGTTCATATACTCAGGAAAAACTGATCCCTCATTAATTTAAATACTCCACTAGTGCTACTATCCAAAAATATTCCCACCTGCCCCTTTATAGCTCCCTTACATTTTGGAGAATAGCATTGTCTGCCTTGCACAACATTGTGCCTCAGGATAGTGCTCCAGTCCTCTTCCCTGCTTCTGAAATGTACAAGGGGTGGGAGGCAAAGTGCAATGTTTAGCATTGCACTAAGGAAAGGCCTTCTGGTTCAATCGCAGTGGTGGCACTTTCTATAAAAAGTGGTACCCATAATCACCAGTACTTTTAGAAATACCCCTTCCTTCTTCTTGACAAAAAATCTTCCCCATATATGACTGCAAGAGATGGTTATGGCACAGCCCTCTCTAAGCATTAAAGTGAGGAACCAGATTAAAGATTTTCAACTGACAGATCAGTATGTAAGGTAACAGGCAGAGGGTATGTAGGGGTCCATGCTGACCACTCCTGTAGGATCCAGTGCCCATGGACAGGCAAAGGAAGAACCTAGCCCATTGATTAGGTTAGGAAAATGGAAAGCTGAGACAAAGTAAAAATATACAGCCGATATGCTAGAGTTTTAGTACTAAAAGGAGTCTGTGACCAGTAAAATCTCTTGCCTTTTAAAGCAGTTACAGTACAGCTCATTTTAATGAAGCTCTAATGTTCTGCAGGCAGATTCAGCTGTGTAGAGGAGTGGCACCCACTACCCTATTGTCCCAGACTAATCTGAGCTTTAATAAATGGCCTTTTATATTTTCTGGAGAGAATTCATACCTCATAACCAAATCCTGAACGTATCTGTAGAATCCATGTCCAGACTTCAAACCAACAACTAGAAGCTAGGATTTTCAGTCTTGGTGAGAATGCTATTCACTTTCAGGACCAGCCCAGGGCATGAGCAAATTTCAAGCCAAATTTCCTAGGACCCAGGGCTCCCCCATCCATTATTATGCACTACTCACTTCTCTCCTAAATTAAGCCTGTTGATATACCGTAGAAGCATACTAGCAGAAGCAAACAAACAAAAACTTTGATTCATTGTATTATTTGCATGAAGACAGAAAGGACGAAGGTTTATATGGTGCAAAAATGCCAAACACTTTATTCTACTTATGCACCACCCCAGTGGGCCAGAGACAGGCAACCACCCCCACACCTGGGCCCCAACCACCACAGCATTGTACACTACAACCCTGGATCACAACAGTTTTCCCCGTTTAGCCCTTACCAGATGATTAAGAAAACAAATCTGTGAGCAGGATATACACCTGTTGTTGTTAGCATCTGAGTCCCTTGCTCTGTCTCTTGACTCACTTTCTGGGCCCCAGGTGTGGACTCACTATCTGCCCACCACTGTTCTACTCACAAAGCTGACCCCATCCTCACAGAGTGAGCCAGCCACATAGGCAGTGTCAGAAACTCCTGTCGATCGAGTCATTGTTTTCTTGCTTGCTTGCTCACCCGACATTCTAGTCAGCATGCTCCTGACCCACTTGTTAGCACCAAACCTCAAAATTACTTTTCACAACATGGCAGCAGGCTGCTGCTAGTGTTCAGAGCTCATTCAAGTGTATAACTTAAAAATGTTTATAAATGGTGGATAAATGTAAAGTATTAACTTCTTCATCGGAAGAATACTCTCGCCCTACATTAAGCCACTTGAAAAGTATTTTTGGCTTGAGCAACATGCCAGCAAGAATGTTGGCAGGTCGGGAGGTATCTCGCTTTGGGAGATGCCGCTGTGGACCAGCACAAAACCGTAAGGCAGAGTTCTGAAGAAAACCAGTTTCTGTGCACTGATGAGTGCATCCCTTTCCCCCAGCCTCAGCCTCAGACATAGAACAGAAGTTGCAAAATTGCCTACTGATACCTCTAACTTTCTAGTGGACTGCAATCTTCTGGCTTCAGAAATGACAACTGTTTATATTAATTCAGGACGAGACGATCAAAGAGTACAGTTGGTAATTGTTTCTTTGGCTCCAGTTCACCTATTGGAGAAAGACACAATGTCAGTGGCTTCAGGTGGGACAATGTCTAACCACATAATTGATTCTATGAAGGATACTCTGGACAAGTTGTTTAAGTGGTCACAGCTCTATGATAGGAAATTTCAAGCACTCTCTGACAAAGCAGACTTTCTACAAGCAGATGCTAAACAGAACAGGGAGAAGATGGACTTTATGAAAATGTGGAATCAAATAAAGGGAAATTAACAAAACACAAACAAAATTACTAAGTTAGAAGCCACAATGGCAAACTTGATTAGATACAGTAAAATTACTCTATGGGAAGAAAGATCGAAGTTCTGAGAGAACCAAGAGCAGTACAGGAATCTCAGAATTATGGGGTTACCTTTAACTGTAGATGAACCATTTGAATCTGTAAGGGCATGCTGAAAGATACTTTCATTTCTTTGTTCGAGTTGCCAGAAGACAATCTTCCATTTATTACAAAAGCATACTGTATTATACCAAAACAAATGACAATTATCCTAATTCCTAACAGAAACCTGAAGTTCCTACAAACAAGAAATCAATTATTTTGTTTCCTTTGTGTTTGACTCTGACAGAGATTTGATAATGAGACTCTCCAATATTGAAGCACCACCAATTTACAAATCCTTTAGGTTTAATATTTTCCCTGATTATGCTTACTCTACTCAAGAGAGGAGTTGACGTTTTTGGGTTATCATCAGGAAATTGTCGAAATGGGTGCTGAATTTCAGTTACTGGCTCCAGCAAGGCAGAATCTGACATAAAGGAGTACAATATCTGTTTTATGAAATAGACCAACTTACTTCATTTATTCATAGTCAATACAATCAAAATAACGAAACTGTATCCCACACTTTCTGAAGAAGAGATGATTGTCAAAATCTCCAAGTGAGTACAGATGGACACATCAGCCAAGTTGTAGTCTTGCAAAATAACTTCTTTTACTACACAGGAACAAAATAAGCGACTTGTTTTGTCAAAATAATAAAATAAAATAAACAAATCAAGTAAGAACTTAAATAACTTAATTTCAGTGTTAACACACTCCAGGAAAACAAAACAACTAGTAAGCATTAGTTCCTCTGGGTGCTGCTGCTTCAGCACTCCAACTGCATCTAACTACACAGAGTTAAACATCCACAGATATACCCTGATAAATGTTATGGATTGGTTCAAATAAGCTGTCAATCAACTGAGGTTACATAACATGATTAAAACTTTGTTTAACAACTTTATTATTTGTTTAACTTCATTGTATTAGTTCAATCTCATTCAAATTCTGCTTTAGAGTGCAGCAAATCTCATTTTATTTCATTATTGTAGATAATTTCAGGGTAAACACTCTAATTGTCCCTCCCACCAACAGGCTGAGCATAAATATGGCTCTTCTATGGCCGGCCAGCTCTATAAGTGCTCTAGTTGCAGAGGGTACCACACAAAGGCATTTGTAGCCTGTTTAAGGTGAGCTTAATTCTTTTCTGCACAAAGAAATCCTTCAATGTTGGGAGATCACGTGATGAGCCTAGCGTGATAGCGGGATTGCTTCGTGCTCTTGCTGCCCTGCCTCCGCTAATTTAGCCTTTTAATCAATTATTAATCGTAGTCCGCAAACTTTCTTTGCTTTCACCTGTTGTGCGAACTAACGAGGAAGGCACCAGTGAGGAATTAGTGGCACTGTATGCGGGCATCAAAAGGATGGAAAGCAGAAATGAAATCGGCGCCTCCTAAGCGTACTCCGCCAGTCTCCCCTGAAAAGCAGGCCAAGAAAGCTAAACAACAAACTCACTCCTCCTCGATGACACAAACTTCGACCCTATCCGCCTCCAATCCATTATCGGAAGATCGGTTCCTTGAGGAGATGCAACCTTAAGGAAGCATTGCTGGAGTTGACCATGGAGTTGAAAAATACTGAGGAGAGGTCTCCCACTTGAAGCAAAGAGTTTCAGACAATGAAACCCGCTTCATCTCGCCAATCCTGGAGAAATAAATTGACCCAGACATTTGAAGATGAAGCAGCTAATTAACAAGCTGCAGCAAAAGGCAGAAGACCTAGAGGGCCTCCCGCCGGAACAATGTATTAATCCACGGGTGCCTGAGGGAGACAAGGGTCGCTCCTGTATTACATTTATTCAGGCCCTGTTAAAAAAGTGGTGGGCCCATCTCCACACAACCCAGCATACATTATTGAGAGGGCCCATAGGTCGCTACGACCCAAACCTGAACCCCAGCCCCTCCCAGGCCAATAATAATCAGATTGCTCAACTATTTGGAGCGTCAGCACATCCTGGCGAAGATTAAGGAGCTACACTCCATTTCTTGGGAAGGGAAAAGGCTCCGATAACACAAGACCTCCCACTGGAAACAAGGCAGCGAGAGCCACCTTTCATCCCATAGTATCTAAATTAATCGCTGCGAATATCAAGTTCAGGATGGCCTATCCTGCTCGGCTGCAAGTCTCACTGGAAGGCAAGTGGCACAGCTACGATGCAGCATCCCAAGCTCAGGAGGACCTATCCGTCTGCTACCTTTCACTGTTTAAAACCCCATGATCCACTAAGATGCAGAAGTTAACAGCCCTTACTATGGGCTTTTCTTTGGATCAGTGAGAATTAATGGTGTTGTCAACTTACTTACGAGCGATGGCTGTTTCATTATATTTTGGGGCTGAAAAACCTTCCCAGTCTTCATTTGGTAGCGAGCGCTCGCCAATTTATTTTTCTCCTTCTTTTTTTTTCTGGAGTGGCCTGGTCCCTCTGAAGGGGCGAGGATTTGCTGCTGGTTTCGACGGCCCGACAGGGAGGAAAACCAAAATAGCCCTGGATGGGCACTCCTGATGCAGCCTGTGTTTCTGGGGGCATTAAATGAGGTGCACTACTGTTTGGGGGTTCCACATACATAGTCCCAGAGGAACCATAAACCGTGGATCATAGGTTCCCTTGATGATATATCAGCGATCGAGGACTCTGGTTCACTTCCTTATCTGAGGACAAGCATGGCCCAAGATACCTCACTGGACAACAAATAAACATCCGAAGAAGATGGAAAGATGGGCTATCATGGAAGGACAGTGCAAGAAATGCATATTAATTTCAGTTTATTTTTTCCTGCCTTTCCTCCTCTTATAGAACCCCCCTTTTTCCCCCTTTTTTGAGTTGCAGAGCGGACTTCATGACTAGTGGGGGTGGGGGTGGGAGCATTGAATTGGGCCCAGGCATGCCTAGCCACGCTGCATGGAGATTAGGGGAGCTATACCTGGCCTACCTCATAGTGATTATTAGTACTTCATTTTGGGTAGGATCGGAGCTAACAGTACATGGAAAATATTTGGGAAGAACCTTGGCATTGCTCAATATTGGTCTATTTTCTCCATTAAAATATCTTATAGGGCATTGTTATTTCCTTCTATGGGGAGACAAGGTCCAGGGTTTTGGGAAACGATAATAGGAATATACATCGCCTACTTCATTATTTGTGGGGAGGAGGGGCGGAATGTAAATAGTTTCTTAGGAGCTACTTATATAAGGAAAGGGATTTCTATCTCTACTTCAATTGGATAAGAGAAGGACTTACCGTTATTGTCGGATATAATAGAGGGAGGGGTATTATCACGAAGGACTATACTTCCAATTTTTATTTGGGATATTATGGACCTATTTTTTGTGGGTTAAATTTGGTTTAAGTAAGGGATGGTGGTGCATTTGTTCCAAGGTACCATGGTAGCATCATTAGGTTGGCCGAGGGTAAATGGCATTCAACTATATTAAGTTCATTACATGGAACGTGAGAGGGCCCATAGCGCTATAAAGAAAATACAGATATTAAGACACTTGAATATCTGCAAGGGAAGGTCTCTTTATACAAGAGACGACTTACTCCGAACGGTTGCTAGTCTGTGGAGAAGAGGTATTGGGCAGATCTTTGCTTCGGTGATTCATCCAAGGCTGGGGCACAGCGATCCTCATTCATCGGGTCAGTAACCTTTCACGCTATTACGACTCATATCGGACCCCAGGGGAGGTATACTCTAGTCAGGGCATGCTAAATTACACTGAGGTCTTATTAGGGAGTATTTACGGCCCAGTTGGGGAGATCCAATCTTCTTTGCCAGTCTATTAGAAGCTACAAGACTTCCTATCCCTCCCAGTGATACTCGGAGGAGATTGGAACTCACCTCCCACGCAGGATTTAGATAGATCCAATCCTGCATTCAAACCTCCGTCAGCTGCTCAAAGGGCACTGGCAGACTTCATGGAAACACTTTGGTCTCTGTGATCCGTGGAGATCACTGAACCCGACGACCTGGGAATTTACATTTTACTCTGCTGTACACAATACATGGACTAGACTCGACTATATTATATCTAGTAACTCGCTACTACAAAGTATGGGTAGCGCGGTATAGAAGCCATGACGGTATTGGACCATGCCCCGTTTGGATGGTTGCTGCTGGATGCCAATATTAAGAGGGATCCACTATGGAGATTAAATAATCAACTCCTGAAGGAAGAATATATTAGCACAAGGATATCAGAGATGATCCAGTGCTTCTATCTCGTCAATCAGGGTTCAGTGAATAGGGCAGATCATGAATGGTGTGCGTTGAAGTGCTGTTTGAGGGCGAGTTTATTCGCCTAGCCACATACGTAAAAGGAAGGCGGAGGCGAAGGCCTCTCACCTCACCCAGATCAGAAGGATAGAACATCTCTCTGTATCCTCTACTCGGATACATTGGAAACCCTCTTATCCCTGAGGAATCAGTACTCTATGTTATTGCAGGAAAAAGTTGAGTTTGCTATTTTGAGATCTCGTGCAAAGTACATAGAATGCGGAGAAAAAGCTAGTCACTTACTAGCCTTGAGATTAAGAAAACTGGAAGCCTCTAGGGCTATTAACTCAATCGAGGATTTAAATGGGGAGATCAAAACTAATCCGAGGGAAGTAATCTTGTACTCAGAACCTATTTCTCATCACTCTATAATAGAGGAAGCTCTTCTCCCATGGGCGAAATGCTTAATTACCTTGCAACTCTCCCTTACCTTCGTAGATCATGACCAGCAATTGCTGTTAACTTCTCCTATATCCACCCAGGAGATTTTGACCGCAATAAATGGTATGACTCTGATAAGGCCCTGGCCTGATGGACTTTCCCAAACTTTTACAAATTATTTGCCAAAGACTTAGTACCTGGCCTACACCGTTTATACCAACACTTATTGACTGGTAGTACCCAAGACCCCACTTCTTAGAGGCCATTATTATTATTCTTCTTCTCAAACCAGGTAAACCTTCACATCTCCCTCAAGTTATCGCCCTATCTTGCTATTAAACTGTGATATTAAGATCTTAGCAAAATCTTAGCCAAAAGGATTGAACAGGTATGGCTATCTTCAATTAGCCCTGAACAGATCGGATTCGTTGCAAATAGGTCCCGGTTGATCACCACCGAATTGCAATATCTCCTTAGCATGGCCCAGACATCTCCATCCCCGATGATTTTAGTATCCCTTGACGAGAAAAGGCGTCGATAGGGTTGACTGGACTTTTCTCTGGGCCACTTTACAAGTTATGGGCTTTCCACCACAGTTTATCACATGGATACAAGCCCTATAATGTTCACCAAAAGCCAGGTTGTATTGTAGTCATGTCAGATTTCTTTCCACTTACTTCAGGTACGAGACAGGGCTGCCCCTATCCCTTTCTTATTTAATTTGTATCTCGAGCCCTTCTTAGATCCTTAAATTCTTCCCCATTAATATCAGGTATCCCAGTTGCTAATAGTGTTCCTAAAATCTCAGTGTTTATGGACGATCTACTTTTACATATGTCCAATCCAGTCTCATCGCTATATGCATTAGGTAAGATCGAGGTCTTTAGTGCATACTCTAATTACAAACTCAATATTAATAAACTGAAATATTTCTCTCGATCATCTTACTTACAGTTCAGATTTTCTTGAGTTCGAATGAAGTGGACCACGCTCTATTAAATACTTGGGATACACATCTCTCTTAGCTCATCAATGATGAGAAAGCTAAATTTAGATGACCTTCGGGATATCCAGCAAGATTTAGTTAGGTGGTCTAAGCTACCTCTGTCGTTGTGGGGCAGGATTAACACTATTAAAATGAATGTGTTACCTAGAATTTTCTATCCCTTGAATATGCTGAACTTGTTGATCCTCAATCTTACTTCAAGGATATTCACTCTGGAATAAGCACTTTCCTTTGGAACAACAAGTCTATCAGGAAATCTTATAGCAAGCTCTCCCAACCCAAAGAATATGGAGGACTCCGTCTCCCTAATTTTTGTATTATTATTGGGCCTCACATCTCAGTAAATGTGGGAAATGGCTATCCATCGTTGACTCTCAATCTTCTCAAGGGTATAAACCATTATGGCTTCAAATAGAACAAGATCTTATTGAATCTCATAATATTGATCCGAAAGCTCTATTTTACGGGTCAAGCAAACATATCCCTATGTTATTTCATTCTTTACCTCTCGAATTTCTCTGATGGTGGTATTTCAGTTATTTAAGCATTTCAAGATCTCTCAAACTGGGGACTTTCACAACCTATATGTCTCAACCCCAATCTTCGTATAGGTAAATCAGTGATAACTGAAAAGTGGTTGCCATTGATTTCGAACTGCAGTGTAGAAGATTTCTATTCAGCCTGATCACATCCTGGATATGAAGGAGATCTTAGATAAATTCCAATGGCCAACCAAATGGCCTTCAGGGTATACCAATTAAGGCATCTCTTGAATAGTAAGTTTGGGAGTGCTAATAAAGTTCACTTCTTGTAAATTTTTCTCTCAAGTCAGGTGTGATTGTCAATAAGCCACATAGCATCTCGGAGTTTACAGTTTACTACATAAATTCCCGGAACCCCGCTGACTCCTTTGTCCCAGCATCTGAAAGGCCTGTACCCGATGGAGACGCTGACTGGCAGAACATTTGGAAAAACCTATACATTTATCACACACAAGATAGATACAGAATCACATAGTATTGCATTTTGAATAATCTTTATTACACCCCGATTAGACTGGCAAAGATGAAATGTGTCACTTCAACAAGGTGTCTTAGATGTGATAAAGAGGAGGGTTCTCCCTTGCATATCTTTTTGGTCTTGTCAATCGGTATCCCCCTCTGGGCGAGATAGAAACCCTATTAGACCCCTATTGGGACTACAAGGTCTCTTTTCCCCAAAATCTGTATTTTGGGTGATTATTCGGAGATACAGGTGAAGGAGAAGGATACCACATGGCACTAATATCCATGGCAGTTAAAAATTAGTACTTAGACATTGAAAGACCGCTCCGTATTAATTTATACTGAATGGTTACATGAGATGACCTTCGCCTCACGAGTGGAGAACCTCATAGCACAGGTGAACAGATGCTTATCCTCCTTTAGGAAAAGTGGGTAAGTAAGATGCCTTGTTATTAAGGGAGGAACTAAGTAAATGACAAGCTGCGGCCCTCTGCACTAAACATGCTTTCCTCTGCTCTGTCTGCCATCCGTGAACTCAATAGACTATGTACATGTTGCTTTATAGGTGGTTTACTTAGCCCTGGTACCTGGAGTATTTAGTGAATAGTTCGATATGCACCACATGATTGGGGAGGGGAGGGTAAGGAGGGAAAATCAGTCTGTTTATATTTTCTAGTTTTAACACTTGACTAATGGATACTCATTGGTTTAGTGGAGGTCCTTGTTTCTTTTACTTGATGTTCAAAAAGCTCTGGAATAAGGATATCACTGTTATTGATTTGTAGTGGTTAAATTTAATAAAGAATACTGAATTATGAAAAAAATCCTTCAATGTACTTACTCTAACAGTGTACACAGTGGCTGTTTGGGTTTGTGACTTAAGAAATGAGCTTAATGAGAATGTTTAACATTTTAACAAGCTCCATTTTAAATCAGGAGTTCAGAGGAGAAAAGCGGCATTTGAAAATCTCATTAACGTAGCACTATCGCAGTTTCCTGCATTGCGCAATTGCATTATTGTGCTATTGCGCTTATTGCATTATTGCACTATTGTGCTATTGCACACATTCGTGAAGAAAATGCCACAGTTAAAGGGGAGCGTATTAAAACAGCTAGCTTTCAACCAGAAGCACAGCAATTTGTTTTTCACAGATACTGAGGGTGCTTTAACTACCACATACTTTATTTGAAGCTCTTAAGCCACTAGTTTTATAAAGGGATTTTCCTAATACCTTTGAACCTGTCAGGTGAACCAAGATGGGGGCAAGGACACAACACCAACAAAAATACATGGGTGGCCAATCCATGTAGGACAAACAACAGTGCACATACAAGAACAACATACAGAAAAGGGGAATAGACACATAAGGAACCCCGTCTTGTAGGCATATACAGTCCTAGCGGACTCATTCACATTTCTCCCTACCTAAGATAAAACCTACTTAGGTTTTGTCTCCATATACTACAGAAACATCAAATCTCTAACAGAGAGATGGAGCCATAGCCCACCCATCTCCTAAGACTCCACCTCGGGGTGCCTTATTACTGGTATTCAAGATAACAACAATAAAGTTTCCTTTTTATCTAAAACAGGAAGCTCCACATCTTGTCATTACCCGAGGTTTGATGTTTCAGTTTTACTATTTACTATACCTGGATAGGTAATCGGCATTCCATGGCTTTTTCCCTTTCGATGCTTAATTGTAAACTGGTAGGGTTGCAATGTAAGATACCAGCCATTATTCTAGGGTTCTTATCTTCATTACCTGGAGCCAACACAAGGGATTATGGTCTGTCCAGATTTCAAACTTGGTACCCTATAAATGAAATCAAAGGGCTTTACTGCCCACTTGATTGCCAAGCACTCTTTGCAATTGTAGAATATCTGGTCTCTCTAGCACGTAGTTTGTGACTAATATATATTATGGGTGTTCTCACTATAGATTACTTGTGTAAGTATGGCTTCTAATCCACTATTGGATGCATCAATTTGTAAAAGGAAAGGTTGGTGAAATCAGGCATTTTAACACAGGTGAAGAGCATAATCTTGCTTTTATAGTCTTAAATGCCTCTTCACATTCAGGGGTCCATTGTATTTTTTCTGGCCTATATTTGCAGGTTTACTCTGTAAGGGGGTAGCCAGGGTAGAAAAGTCAGGTATAAAGTGGCTATAGTAGCCAGCTAATCCTAAGAAAGACCTAACACCTTTCTTTGTTTTAGGTCGAGGACTCTTGGCTACTGCCTCCACTTTACTTTTCTCAAGTTCCACCTGTCCCTGTCCTATTTGAAAACCCAAATATTTTCTGTGTTGCATAGCTATAGAACATTTAGCAGGGTTGATAGTAAGCCTCTGCTTTCAAAATGCTGATAATATCTGAGCTAGGTGTTGTATATGATCATCCCAGGTGGGACTAAATACTATGACGCTATTTAGGTAAGCAGCGCATAACCACATGGGAGCTAAAATCTTGTCCATTGCCCTTGAAATGTGGCAGGGGAACCATGTAGGCCAAAAGGCATTATCAGATATTGAAACAACCCCAAAGGGGTGTTAAAAGCGTTTTTTTGCTTTGTCGTCCAAAGGTATCTGCCAGTATCCTTTCGATAAATCTAAGCGTACTAATGTACCATGCATTGCCTAGATGATCCAGAATATCATCAATCCTAGGCATTGGATAGCTGTCAAATTGTGAGATATTGTTAAGACGTCTAAAGTCTAGACACAGTCTGACTCCGCTTCTTTTTTTCTACTACCACCATAGGAAAGTTCCATTCACTTTTAGATGGTTCAATGATGCCTAGGTCTTGCATTTTCCTCAATGCTTTTATCAATTCAGGCCTCATCTTTTCAGGAGATGATAGGGTCTTTGTCTAATGGGGTTTCAGAGGTTACGGTGATATCATGAGTTACCTCTTTGGCCCTCCCTGAATCCCTGAAAAGCTGTCTTCAAATATATGATGCATGGTCTGTACCTCAGCTAACTGTTGGGAAGTCAGCTTTGGATTTATGGTGATCTCATCTAGACCCCAGACTTTTCCAACCTCTGGTATGCTTGTGTTAAGGCACTATCTGGTTCTTTCTGGATAGATAAAGGACACATAGGAGGAGTTCTCTCGACCATGGTTTGAGCAAGTTTGCATGATAGATTTTCTTTTAACACCTTTATCATGCATAGTAATCTCAAGGTGACAGGACCCGTTCATTTTAGAACTGTATAGGGTCCCTGCCATTTCATTAAAAGCTTTTGTCCAAGGAAGGTAATAATAACAAACTTTATCTCCTATTCAAATTCTTTAAACTTCGTTCCTTTATCATAATGATATTTTGTACCATCTGCTGTTTTTCGTTATGGAATGTGCTTTCTGGATAAAGTTTAGTAGTCGCCACGTATCTGACACATATACTCAGAGGGTGCTATCCCCTTAGTACTTCCCCAGCTTCCCATTGTTCTTTATAACATCTAATCAGACCTCTGGGATTTCAGCCATTTAATAATTCAAAAGGTGAAACCCAGTGGATGATTGTGGCACCTCTTGGTAGGCAAACATTAGGAAGGGCAGGTACATATCCCAGTCCTTTCCTTCCTCTTGCACATATTTCTGTAACATTTTTTAAGTGTTTGATTAAAATGCTCAACCAAGCCATTGGTCTGGGGATGGTAAGGGTTGTATGTATAGCTGTTATCCTCAGGCTTTTGTATAGGCATTTTAACAACACTGAACAGAAATTACTACCACGATCTGTTAAGATTTCTGGTGGTATGCCTACTCCGACTAAATAACTTGCTTAGTTCTTCAGCTATTTTGGGGCAGTTACATTACGCAAGGGAACAGCCTCTGGGTACTTGGCATAGTCACTGATCACTAAAATATACTTATTTTCTTTTGCTTTTATCAAGGACCCACAATATCCATTGCAATACGCTCAAAAGGCGAATTATTAGAGGGAGGGTTGTAGAGGTACCTTATCCCTGCTTACCCAGTTTAACCACCTTCTGACATTCCGTCAAGTATTACAATAAGTGGCTACTTGATCATGAATCCCAGGCCAAAAGAAACGATATAATAATCACTTCAGGGTCTTCTCTCTGCTTAGATGTCCAGCTAATGGAATATCATGTGCCACCTCTAACAAGTGTTGCCTATACATTTGGGGGACCATTAACTGTTTCACCTCTTCCCAGTCCTTGGATTTATACAATTTCTATATAGCAGTTCATTTACTAATACATATTTATGACCTGCAATAGTAATGTCAAGGAGCTGACCCTGTGGAAAGAAGATTGTAAGTAACATCACTACACTGCACATCTTTAAACTCTTGTTTCTGAATTTAACAAAGAGTCTGGTATGTCAGTACTGTAATGTTTATTAGTCCATTCTCCTTTTCGTTCCACTTCTGTTTCCTGATTTTCCTATCCTTACCAGGGTCTCCATCAGTTCATCTGAAAAGGAAACACATGATCCAAAATCTCTTTAAGGGCTTCGGACCGAGTTACCATAGCGCATAAGTTGGTAGTCAATAAAGTCTCAAAACTGGATGATCATTCCCCAATAATACTGGCACAGGCAAATGTGATACTACTCCACTGGTAACTGCTGGGTATGGCCTTGTATAGTTATTGTAATGTCCTGCTATGGATAATGATGAACGCCCCATGTATATATGTCACGCCTGTTGTTGGCCCTCCTACTTTAGGCATACAATTTATAACGCCTTTTGTACCAGTGTCTGTCTACTTCCTGAGTCCAGTAACCCTTGTACTGTTTTCCTTCTATTATGACTGGAATTATATACTGTCTCCAAATAGCCAATGCCAAATGAGTTGGTTCAGTTTTCTTTTTAGGTCAGAACCTTGCAATGTGCCCTTTTCCTTTACACGTGATAATGATCCCAGCATTATACCCTTTCCTGTTTTCAAAGGCTGTCCGACCTCAAAAATAGTTCCCTGTATTTGGTCTTATGAGAGTTGAATGTATAGTGATGGGTGCTGTCCTCTTTGTCTATTTGGTCTTGTAGCCAGATAGTCTTCTGCCAGTCTTGTGGCCACTTCAGATGTTTCTGGTTGGTGTTCTTTACCCATAATTGTACATCAGGGTTCAATATCCGGATAAATTGTTCCAAAATGACAGCTTCAATTATTTGGTCTTTGTTTTTGTAGTGGCTGTAAACTATTTGAGACATAAATCCTTAAGTGTGTAAGCATCCTGGGGGTATCTGCAGCTTGAAACTTATTTGTATGAAACCTCTGTCTATATGTCTCTGTATTAATATCATATCTCTTTAAAATGGCGATTTTACCCAGTCATAATCGTTGGCAGGATTTATGTCCACATGGCTGTAAGCCAATTGTGCCTTCAGTCAAATAAGGAGCCAGTCGTATTACCACTGATCTTGGGGCCAGGCGCATGCAACGGCTACCCTTTCAAGGTCATTATATATTTTCAATGTCATCTGTCTCTGATAACTTTACTAATTTGATGTCTTTATGTACATTACCAGGGAAGCAGGGACTGATGAGTGCTCATGGCTTGTATGGCCCTGTAAGCATCTGTCCATCGGGCCTCATTCTCTCTTTTGTCCCTCTCCTTTGCTTCTCCAACTCCACTTGCATATAAATAACCATCTTAGCAAGTCCTGAGACTCCTGAGGGGTTCTACTGTTCAGGGGCTCTTCTTCCAGTAACCTGTTCCACTTTCTCATCTTCTTTTTGCACCGCCATTATGGGCTGTTGCTTCTCCTTTCTTTTACTGCCATTGGAAGTCCGGATAACAAGGGTATCTCGATGCTGCTGCTGCTGCCCCTTGTGGTGTTGCCCTTGGAACCTGCTGTCCTCCGCTTTGTCCTGTGACATTAGCCATCCATCAAAGATCTTCTCCAGATCCTTCCAGTGGAAATCGCTTCAAGCACCGTATCCCACTGCTGACACCATCTGTCAAAATCTCCAAGTGGGTACAGATGGACACATCAGCCAAGTTGTAGTCTTGCAAAAATAACTTTTTATTACACAGGAACAAAAATAAGCGGACTTGTTTCATCAAAATAATAAAATAAAACAAACAAATCAAGTAAGAACTTAAATAACTTAATTTCAGTGTTAACACACTCCAGGAAAAACAAAACAACCAGTAAGTACTAGTTCCTCTGGGTGCTGCTGCTTCACCACTCCAACTGCATCTAACTACAGAGTTAAACATCCACAGATATATCCTGATAAATGTTATGAATTGGTTCAAATCAGCTGTCAATCAACTGAGGTTATATAACATGATTAAAACTTTGTTTAACAACTTTATTATTTGTTTAACTTATTATATTAGTTCAATCTCATTCAAATTCTGCTTCAGAGTGCAGCAAATCTCATTTTATTTCATTAGTCTAGATAATTTCAGGGTAAACACTCTAATTGTCCCTCCCACCAACAGGCTGAGCATAAATATGGCTTTCTATGGCGGACAGCTGTATAAGTGCTCTAGTTGCAGAGGGTACCACACAATGGCATTTGTAGCCTGTTTAAGGTGAGCTTAATTCTTTTCTGCACAAATAAATCCTTTCAATGTACTTCCTTAACAGTATACACAGTGGCTGTTTGGGTTTGTGACTTAAGAAATGTGCTTAATGAGAATGTTTAACATTTTAACAAGCTCCGTTTTAAATCAGGAGTTCAGAGGAGAATAGCCAGCATTTTGAAAGCCGTCACTAGCGTCGCGCACTGTCGCGCAGCTCCTGCTATTAGCAATTGCATTATTGTGCTATTGGCTATTGCATTGTTGCACTATTAGCGCTTATTGTGCACATTCGTGAAGAAAATGCCACAGTTAAACCGGAGCGTATTAAAACAGCTAGCTTTCAACCAGAAGCACAGCAATTTGTTTTTCACAGATACTGAGGGTGCTTTATACTACATTCTTTATTTGAAGCTCTTAAGCACCTGGTTTTATAAAGGGATTTTCCTAATACCTTCGAACCTGTCAGGTGAACCAAGATGGGGGGCAAGGACACAACACTAACAAAAAATACATGGGTGGCTAATCCATGTATTACAAACAACAGTGCACATACAAGAACAACATACAGAAAAAGGGAATAGACACATAAGGGAACCCCTTCTTGGCAGGCATATACAGTCCTGGCAGACTCATTCATATTTCCTCCCTACCTAAGATAATACCTACTTAGGTTTTGTCTCCATATACTTACAGAAATATCAAATCTTCTAACAGAGAGATGGAGCCATAGCCCACCCATCTCCTAAGACTTCACCTGGGTGTCTTATTACTGGTATTCAAGATAATAGCAATAAAGTTTCCTTTTTTATCTAAAACAGGAAGCTCCACATCTTGTCATTACCCGAGGTTTGATGTTTCAGTTTTACTATTTACTATACCTGGATAGGTAATCGGCATTCCCATGGCTTTTTCCTTTCAATGCTTAATTGTAAACTGGTAGGTTGCAATGTAAGATATCAGCGCATTATTCTAGGGTTCTTATCTTTCATTACCTGGAGCCAACACAAGGGATTATGGTCTGTCCAGATTTCAAACTTGGTACCCCATAAATAAAATCGAAGGGCTTCTACTGCCCACTTGATCGCCAAGCACTCTTTTGCAATTGTAGAATATCTGTTCTCTCTAGCATGTAGTTTGCGACTAATATATATTATGGGGTATTCCTCACTACGGATTACTTGTGTAGTATGGCTTCTGATCCTCTATTGGATGCATCAGTTTGTAAAAGGAAAGGTTGGGTGAAATCAGGCATTTTAACACAGGTGAAGAGCATAATCTTGCTTATATAGTCTTAAATGCCTCTTCACATTCAGGGTCCATTGTATTTTTTCTGGCCTATATTTGCAGGTTTATTCTGTAAGGGGGTAGCCAGGGTAGAAAAGTCAGGTATAAAGCGACGATAGTAGCCAGCTAATCCTAAGAAAGACCTAACACCTTTCTTTGTTTTAGGTCGAGACTCTCGGCTACTGCCTCCACTTTACTTTTCTCAGGTTCCACCTGTCCCTGTCCTGTTTGAAACCCCAAATATTATGTGTGTTGCATAGCTATAGAACATTTAGCAGGGTTGATAGTAAGCCCTGATTTCGAAATGGCTGATAATATCTGAGCTAGGTGTTGTATATGATCATCCCAGGTGGGACTAAATTCTATGACGTCATCTAGGTAAGCAGCGCTTATAAGCAACATGGGGAGCTAAAATCTTATCCATTGACCTTTGATAGGTGGCAGGCACGATGTAGGCCAAAAGGCATTACTGTAAATTGAAACAACCCCAAAGGGGTGCTAAACACGTTTTTTCTTTTGCTTTCTTTTCCAAAGGTATCTGCCAGTATCCTTTCAATAAATCTAGCGTACTAATGTACCATGCATTGCCTAGATGATCCAGAATATCATCAATCCTAGGCATTGGATAGCTGTCAAATTGTGAGATTTTGTTAAGATGTCTAAAGTTAGACACAGTCTGGCTCTGCCTTCTTTTTTTTACTACCACCATAAGAAAGTTCCATTCACTTTTAGATGGTTCAATGATGCCTAGGTCTCACATTTTCCTCAATTCTTTTATCACTCAGGCCTCATCTTTTCAGGGAGACGATAGGGTCTTTGTTTAATGGGGTTTCAGAGGTTACGGTGATATCATGAGTTACCTCTTTGGCCCTCCCTGGAATCCCTGAAAAGCTGTCTTCAAATATATGAAGC
This sequence comes from Neoceratodus forsteri, assembly GCA_016271365.2. Classification (NCBI taxonomy): domain Eukaryota; kingdom Metazoa; phylum Chordata; order Ceratodontiformes; family Ceratodontidae; genus Neoceratodus; species Neoceratodus forsteri. The sequence continues at coordinate 794,150,717 of CM057449.1, forward strand.
ATGGTCTGTACCTCAGCTAACTGTTGGGAAGTCAGCTCTGGATTTATGGTGATCTCATCTAGACTCCCGGCTTTTCCAACCTCTGGTATGCTTGTGTTAAGGCACTATCTGGTTCTTCTGGATAGATAAAGGCACACATAGGAGGAGTTCTCTTGGACCATGGTTTGAGCAAGTTTGCATGATAGATTTTCTTTTAACACCTTCATCATGCATAGCGATCTCATAGGTGACAGGACCCATTTGTTTTAGAACTGTATAGGTCCCTGCCATTTCATTAAAAGCTTTTTGTCCAAGGAAGGTAATAATAACAAAACTTTATCTCCCTATTCAAATTCTTTAAACTGCATTCCTTTATCATAATGATATTTTGTACCATCTGCTGTTTTCATTATGGGAATGTGCTTTCTGGATAAAGTTTAGTAGTGCGCACGATCTGACACATATACTCAGAGGGTGCTATCCCTTAAGTACTTCCCCAGCTTCCCATTGTTCTTTTATAACATCTAACAGACCTCTGGGATTTCAGCCATATAATAATTCAAAAGGTGAAAACCCAGTGGATGATTGTGGCACCTCTTGGTAGGCAAACATTAGGTAGGCAGGTCATATCCCAGTCCTTTCCTTCCTCTTGCACATATTTCTGTAACATTTTTAAGCGCTTGATTAAATGCTCGACCAAGCCGATGGTCTGGGGATGGTAAGGGTTGTATGTATAGCTGTTTTCCCAGGCTTTGGTATAGGCGTTTAACAACACTGAACAGAAATTGCTACCACGATCTGTTAAGATTTCCCGTGGTAAACCTACTGACTAAATAACTTGCTTAGTTCTTCAGCTATTTTTGGGGCAGTTACATTATGCAAGAGAACAGCCTCTGGGTACTTGGTGATAGTCACTGATCACTAAAATATACTTATTTCTTTTGCTTTTTATCAAAGGACCAACAATATCCATCGCAATATGCTCAAAAGACGCTCATTATTAGAGGGAGGGGTTGGAGAGGTACCTTATCCGCTTACCCAGTTTAACCACCTTCTGACATTCCTGCAAGTATTACAATAAGTGGCTACTTGCCTGTGAATCCAGGCCAAAAGAAACAATATAATAATCACTTCAGTGTCTTCTCTCTGCCTAGATGTCCAGCTAATGGAATATCATGTGCCACCTCTAACAAGTGTTGCCTATACATTTGGGGACCATTAACTGTTTCACCTCTTCCCCAGTCCTTGGATTTATACAATTTCTATATAGCAGTTCATTTACTAATACATATTTATGACCTGCAATAGTAATGTCAAGGAGCTGACCCTGTGGAAAGAAAGGTTGTAAATTAACATCACTACGCTGCACATCTTTAAACTCTTGTTTCTAAATTTGGGTCAAAGAGTCTGGTACATCAGTACTATAATGTTTATTAGTTCATTCTCCTTTTCGTTCCACTTCTGTTTCCTGGTTTTCCTATCCTTACCAGGGTCTCCATCAGTTCATCTGAAAAGGAAACACTTGATCCAAAGTCTCTTTAAGGGCTTGGGACCGAGTTACCATAGCGCATAAGTTGGTAGTCAATAAAGTCTCATAATCCAGATGATCATTCCCAATAATATTGGCACAGGCAAATGTGATACTACTCCCACTGGTAACTGCTGGGTATGGCCTTGTATAGTTATTGTAATGTCCTGCTATGGATAATGATGAACGTCCCCATGTATACATGTCACGCCTGTTGTTGGCCCTTCTACTTTAGGCATACAATTTATAACGCTTTTTGTACCAGTGTTTGTCTATTCCCGAGTCCAGTAACCCTTGTACTGTTTTCCTTCTATTATGACTGGAATTATATACTGTTTCCAAATAGCCAATGCCAAATGAGTTGGTTCAGTTTTCTTTTTAGGACAGAACCTTGCAATGTGCTCTTTCCTTTACACTGTGACAAATGATTCGGCATTATACCCCTTTCCTGTTTTCAAAGGCTGTCCGACCTCAAAAATAGTTCTCCTGTATTTGGTCTTATGAGAGTTGAATGTATAGTGATGGGTGCTGTCCTCTTGTCTATTTGGTCTTGCAGCCAGATAGTCTTCTGCCAGTCGTGTGGCCACTTCAGATGTTTCTGGGTGGTGTTCCTTTACCCATAATTGTACATCAGGGTTCAATATCCAGATAAATTGTTCCAAAATGACAGCTTCAATTATTTGGTCTTTTGTTTTTGTAGTGGTTGTAACCATTTGAGACATAAATCCTTTAGGCATGTATAAGCATCCTGGGGGTATCTGCAGCTTGAAACTTATGTGTACGAAACCTCTGTCTATATGTCTCTGTATTAATATCATATCTCTTTAAAATGGCCGATTTTACCCAGTCATAATCGTTGCAGGATTTATGTCACATGGCTGTAAGCCAATTGCCTTTCTAGTCAAATAAGGAGACAGTCGACTACCCAATGATCTCGGCCAGGCGCATGCAAGGCTACCCTTTCAAGGTCATTATGTATGCTTCAATGTCATCTGTCTCTGATAACTTTACTAATTTGATGTCTTTATGTACATTACCAGGGGAAGCAGGGGCTGATGAGTGCTCATGGCTTGTATGGCCTGTAAGTATCTGTCCATCGGGCCTCTTTCTCTTTTGTCCCTCTCCCTTTGCTTCTCCAACTCCACTTGCCATATACATAACCATCTTAGCAAGTCCTGAGACTCCTGAGGGGGCTCCTGTTTCCAGGGCCTCCAGTAACCTTTTCCACTTTCTCATCTTCTTTGTGTTCCGCCATTATGGGCTGTTGCTTCTCCTTTCTTCTTAGTGTCAGGGGAAGTCCAGATAACAAGGGTATCTCGTATGCTGCTGCTGCTGCTGCCCTTGTTGTAGTTATCCCTGGGAACCTGCTGTCCTCCGCTTTGTCCTGTGACATTAGCCATCCATCAAGATCTTCTCCAGATCCTTCCAGTGGAAATCACTTCAAGCACTGTATCCCACTGCTAACACCATCTGTCAAAATCTCCAAGTGGGTACAGATGGACACATAAACCAAGTTGTAGTCTTGCAAAATAACTTTTTATTACACAGGAACAAAAATAAGTGGACTTGTTTCATTAAAATATTAAAATAAAATAAACAAATCAAGTAAGAACTTAAATAACTTAATTTCAGTGTTAACACACTCCAGGAAAACAAAACAACTAGTAAGCACTAGTTCCTCAGGGTGCTGCTGCTTCTGCACTCCAACTGCATCTGACTACACAGAGTTAAACAGCCACAGATATACCCTGATAAATGTTATGGATTGGTTCAAATCAGCTGTCAATCAACTGAGGTTACATAACATGATTAAACTTTGTTTAACAACTTTATTATTTGTTTAACTTCATTGTATTAGTTCAGTCTCATTCAAATTCGGCTTTAGAGTGCAGCAAATCTCATTTTATTTCATTATTGTAGATAATTTCAGGGTAAACACTCTAATTGTCCCTCCCACCAACAGGCTGAGCATAAATATGGCTTTTCTATGGCCGGCCAGCTCTATAAGTGCTCTAGTTGCAGAGGGTACCACAGAAAGTCACTTGTAGCTTTTTAAGGTGAGCTTAATTCTTTTCTGCACAAAGAAATTCTTCAATGTACTTACTCTAACAGTGTACATAGTGGCTGTTTGGGTTTGTGACTTAAGAAATGTGCTTAATGAGAATGCTTAACATTTTAACAAGCTCCATTTAAATCGAGTTCAGAGGAGAAAAGTCGATGCTTTGAAAGTCGTCACGAACGTCAGCAATATCCACGCAGCTCCTGCTATTGCTAATTGCATTATTGCTCTATTGCGCATACATTCGCAGAAGAAAATGCCGAGTTAAACGGGAGCGGCTGAAACAGCTAGCTTTCAACCAGAAGCACAACAGCTTAATCTGGTTCAAGGTCAGTTGGCATTCATCTGTATTCCCTCCCCGGTCGTGCCTGAAAATAGGCAGGATTTGTCTAGTGCACTTACCCGGTCAACAAAAGCTAAATAAATAAGTAAAATAAATAAATTTGTTTTTCACAGATACTGAGGGTGTTTTAACTACCATATACTTTATTTGAAGCTCTTAAGCACCTGGTTTTATAAAGGATTTTCCTAATATCTTCAACCTGTCAGGTGAACCAAGATGGGGGGGCAAGGACACAACACCAACAAAAAATACATGGGTGGCCAATCCATGTAGGACAAACAACAGTGCACATACAAGAATAACATACAGAAAAAGGGAATAGACACACAGGAACCCCTTCTTGGCAGGCATATACAGTCCTAATGGACTCATTCACAATGATAAATTCATGATTTGTGTTTTGATTAGAAGTTTGAGTTAATAAATGTTTTATTATGGGGCTGGGGTGGTTAGGGAAGGAAAGGAAGCACCATAGTCTCTATCTTCAAGATATTTGGAATTTATTATATAATGAGAAGTGCTGTGGTATTAAACAATGTTTATAATTAAATATATGCCTGAATAATAAAAAAAGTGCAGCAATTTTTCTGTTGAGAACATTTGGTTAGATTTACTCTTCCCCATTATCATTTGGATTTGATATGCCCGACATCGAGGTATGATAATAATTATGTATTCAGAGAACAACTTGTATTTGTGTTGATGTTTTATGTTGTTTTTCCTGATGTAAAAACAAAAACAGTGCCAGCCCGGTGGCACTGAGGGTGAGCGCTGGACACCACATCTCATGCTAAGCCAGCGACACGGGTTCGGAATGAGCCTGAGTCTTCGGGTCAGCAGGGTAGGAGAAGGATGGAGCATCTATAGGACTGCTCTCCTTCTGAGGAGGGCAGGTTTCCATCGGTTGTCTAGCTGCCTCTGGCAGTAGCTGGGGTGGCTATAGAGCACTGGCAGGGACATGGAGGGAATGTGCTGGGGCAGAAGCTGGGCTTGGAGTGCGTGCAGATGCACACGCATGCTTGGGGCCTTTGTCATCATTGTACACCTCAGCTGTTGGGGAAAAAGTGAAAATTAGGGCACTAGTCGTGGCAGCATGATGGTCATCTCCAGAGGGACTTGATCAGCGAGATGGTGCATGGCATTACTGTATCCTGATCTGGGGGTTGAGCTAGGGAGAGCTCTCCACCCCGCCATGGGGGGTAAGCTGTGGGGTAGCTGCAGGCCCGAATGTGAGCCAGAGAGTAGTCCCAGGAGAAGGCGGCCTGAATACCCAGAGAATGCCAGACGTGTAGAGGTAAGGCAGACTGGTGGCCCCTAGGGAGAAAAAGTATAACTAAAATAAAAAAAACTCTATTAAAATAAAAGTGTAAAAAAAACAAAAAAAAAAACATTACTTTCCCAGTATTGCTCCTGGCGGGGCCTCTCAATGGCTCGGGGACTGGATTTAGTTGTTGCACATTTCTTTGACATTCCTGTTGCATGTTGCAGTTGGCACCTTTCTAAGGTACAGGCTATGAAGTGTGGATGACTGGGCAAGCATTGAAGGGGATGACTGATAACTAAGAGGTAAAAATAAACCAACACAGCACCACTTAGTCAGTACAGTGAAAATGTTTTATTACTTAAATACAAAGCCACAAAGTAGAAAGGCCTAGATATTCAAAGGTCCCCAGGTACACAGAGCAAGTGATCGCGCAGCACAACCAAGATTTGCTGCCCCAAACAACCGCCATATTCAGCCAATGTGCCACAGGGTGCACCGCGCAACACTGCTGAATATACCATGGATGTGCTATAGCACAACCGCATGTTAGTGCAGAAGGACAGATAGAACATAACAGTGGAGCTGGCCCACCTGGATCTGGAGCAGCATGTCAGTGCTCATGGTGGGCCAGGAGGACAATGCAAATGCAAAGACAGGGTAGCCTAGCAGGCATGGCCATGGTGGACAGAGTGGCACTGCAGAGGAGCAGGATGGGCACTGCACAGCACAGCAGGGGCACAGGATATGGCAACACACATCAGCATGCACTGTGCTCAGCACATGCTGGTGGCATGGCACTGACAAGGACATGGACAATGAGACTGAACACTAGAAATGGCAATGGACAGCATGGCCAACACACACACACACACAGGCAGTGGCAGGTAACCAGACGTGCTATATATGCATAGGCCACATAGTATGCACATCCAGGAGCACGTGAGGTTTGAGGTGGCATGGTGCATGATGCCAACAATGTGGATGGTGCAGCATTGGGAGTACACACAGTTAACATGCCACAGTGGGCAACAAGGGATGTCAGCACAGAGTTGCCACTGAGATGCCCATGGCAAGCATGGTGGTGCCCTGTGTGTGCAAACAGGGAGGTCATGCACTACAGGGCACAAACAGGAAAGCCATGCAGGGCAAGGGTAGTGGACAATGTAAGCAACAGAACAGCAACCTACCAATACAGCACAGAATGACCACAGACAAAGGGAATGTCCACTAGAAAATGGTTTACTAGAAAACAGGTACAATAGCAACAGAAATATGAGAGAACAACAGCAACAAAAACAAAAATGGTAGGAAGATGATGAGATGGAATGCCGGTGGGACATTGAACAGCAGAAAATGGCATGGGGAGGGTTCTATGTAGATAACAGTGACCACCAAAAGGCGATCCTGTTCGCAACCTGCGTGTGCGAAAACATTTTCGCCGATATACAATAAAGGTGACCTGGAAACTGTGTCATGCGGGGGCTGCACCATCCGCACCTCTCTCTGTACCACCCTAACTAAGGATTCTCAACTCCAGGGTGGTGAATTTTGGAGAGGGACACAGCCCAATTTAAAAGAAAAAAGTCCACGCAGTTGTGGGTGCAGCAAAACTGCACCCTCCCCAGTCCCTGCTCCATCAGAACCAACCACCCTACCCACCACACCACATGGTTGGCTCAGTGGAAGCAGGCACACTACAGAGTTACAACCCTATTCCCCATTCCTCCATGTTCTGTAGTCAACGCCCCTTCCTATTACCCACCCTACCTCCGGTCGTAACATTCGCGTCCCCTACCATCACCCACAATGACAGTGCCATCATATGGGTCGCGTTTGACAGTCGCCCATATGCAGTCACTATCATCAGGATATACCAGGGAGGGAGTAATGTAGGGTGCAAAGAAGATAGTCTGGCCTCAAGCAGTCCAACGCCACACATCACGTCACTGAACCTGGTCCTCATCCATGGGGTGGTTGCCTTGCCTAAACTGCAGAGCACCTCCATCTGCTCCTGAATTGCCCTCAGAATGGTTCTCAGGTGCCTGAAGATTGCCCCCTGCCTGCGATGGATCACAGTCAATGTCCCTGGGTATCTCTAGATATGGTCCCCTTGTCTGCCTCCACCCTGGAATGTACCATAGGCACCACACGCTGAAGGATGATCTGTGGTGAAACAAAGGTCATGCACTCAGTGCCACAATATGCATATGGCTGCCCCACCCAGGGAATGATGTGCACACAGGACATTGATAGGACACAGGCACGCACCCAACAATGCACATGATATGCAGGAAAACAGCTGTGCAACAGGGCCACACAGTGACCTGACTGTGGGACAGTGCAATGTAATGTCAGCAGATGCATGCAATGGATGTTGCTGTGGAAGATAATGCCATACCACACACACTGGATACAGCCAATGGCCACATGCACCATGGCTGGAGACCCTGTGGACCATGCATATGCCATGCCAGGCACCCACAGTCCCAAAGAGACACAGACAAAGAATCAGTCACACATGGGCATGGTGCACAGCAGGACCACCACACAGTGCCAGAATAATGGCCACAGTGTGTCGACTGCACAGATGAGGCATACACAGCTAGTGGCCATGTGGCTGTGGTGGTCACAGGACACCCCAACACACACACCCCCAACATAGACAGAACAGGATGAGAACAAAAAGCACCTTACCTGCCACAGGTGGCGATGGCACTCTGCACAGCCAGCACCCTCTGCCTGCGGTCCGCTGGACCTACCACGGTCGTGGTCTCTGTCCACTGTCCGCTGTCACTCTGCCCAGCCTGCAAGGGAACACAATGGGAGACATGAGCAGCATACGGTGGCACCACCCACATTTCCCCCAACAGTACACACACACACAATCCTGCAGCCCATACAGGATACAGAATCACACCCCATGTACAGGAACATCATGCCGGATATAGTAGAGTGGTCAACAGTGGACATACCTGGTCATAGCACTTTACCCTGCTGGCACACTCCTGCACCCTCAGCCACTCAGGACCCTCCTTCTCAGGCTTCCGTAGCGATGTCTGCACTGTTCCCCAGTGTGTGGCACCCCATCCACCACACAAGCCTGTTTGCCACAGTGGCCCAGATCTGGGACCTAGACCCCTGCAAGGCCTCAGCACCAATCAGCTGGACCTCCACAGACTGCATCAATGCCACAAGGTTGGCCAACTCTGTGTCACTCCAGTTCAGAGCCAGTGGGCCTTCAACTCTGGCATGTGCCATTTATGCAACAGTATGCTGCCAAGTGAGACTCTAGGCATGCAGCTCGGCACACCATATGGCATACCCGCAGCCCTATGCATGATAGGCATACATCGCCGGCCTGTGCAACACATGGATGTGCAATGCCAGTGCATGGTAGGTGGTCAATTGTGCAATGGCATGCATGCACGGTGCCATAATGCTGTGCAGAAGCATGGGGTCAGGTCATTGCACAGTGTACATGCATGACCAGAATGTTGGCCATGTTGGCGAGGGTGATGAATGCCACACAGCAGCCAATGGCACTGCACAGCAATGCATACATGTGTCATGCAGTGTCACAGCACAGCTACCACCGGCCATGTGGGGAGTGCAGCAGACTATCATGCACACATGATAATGCGCTGTGCCACACTGTGCAATGCCTTGCCAGGTGATGGCCGGTTGTGCAGCTGTGCATGGGCAGTATAAAGCAGTGAGTAGCACATGCTAAGATGTGCAATGTATAACCAATTGGCTCCAATCACCTGCATGCAGGAAAGTGAGATAGGCTGGGCACAAATTAACCATATTCAGCCAGAATATGCAAATTGCCTCATTTCCCAATCATAGCACAAGTCCCCACGTTTGCATTTTATTATAGGCTAGGCAGACCCTAATTTGCATGTGCTGAGCAATAAATGGGTTGCTTGTGCCACTACACACCACTGCTGAGAAGCAGATGCTGCAACTTGAGTTTTTTACCACAGCTACACTGTTTCTGGTCTCTGGTCTGGAGGAATCCATGCCTGTGTGAAGTGCATGATCAGTGTGTACTGTGCTAACGGCTGTCACATTTCCACAACACAGGCACTAGTATGGCAGTGGAGAAGGAGCTGAGATGGAGAAGATGTCTAAACTTCACAGACAATGAGCTGGGGCCCTTGGTGATGCATATGTCAGGATGGAGGACCTCCTATCAGGGAAGACTGGCACACTGCAGCAGTAAGCAGGGCTGTGAAGTGGTGGCACAGGCAGTGAATGCACATGGCATGTACAACTGAACCCCATGGGAATGCATGAAGCATGTGAACAGTGAGATGACCAGGACCAGGAAGTATCTGGCCAACATGCATGCAGCCCTGCATGCTACAGGGGTGGGCATGCACAGTGCCACCACTAACTGCATGGGAGGAGGTGCACACAGCCACACTGTCCTGGGCACGGTGGAGGGAACTCCTGGAGGTAGCTTTTAGACAGGTGGGGCCCTGCAAAGCAGTGTGAGTATGCATGTGGCACAATGTATGTCTGGCTGTGCGCTGGGAGCCTCGGTGTGCAGGACATGCATCAGGTTGTCACTATGTTGCCATGCAGTGCATCCACCATTGCATGCCCCCGTGGCCATGCAGTGTCCCATGCAGCCCATGTGTGCTGTCGTGACTGGCTGTGCCACTGGGGACATCTGCCTGCTGGGTTGGAGTGGCCAGTGGTGGTCACTGTCCACCTGTGTTCATATGCCACATTTCTGAACATTGCCTCAAGATGACTGTGCAATGCATCATTGTGGACTGTCACTGTTGCTGGTGTGCCCACACATAGGCAGCCATGCCCCTGCCTGGGGTGGGCCTGTACACAGCCATGTCCCGATGGTCATCCACCTCAAAGAAACATGCTTGCAAGGCACTCCAGCATGCTAAGCACACAGCATACAGTGGTGTGTGTGACACACAGCACAATGCCAGTGCATGCCATGTGTTGTAGTGTCCGCACAGCTGTCCGTCATGTCACACAACCCCATGTGCAACTGTCAATGGACATTGATGGAACTGCTGCCCTGAACATGTATACCTGTTTTCCTTAAAGTGACATCACACCTCAGGGTGCTGCACAGCACACAGTCAGAGGGACAGGTGGAGATGGAGGAGAAGGAACCAGAACCATCAACATCAGCAGGGATTGAAGCTAGTGTGGGCAGGGATGGCCTGTTCCCGGACCTAATGAGGTTTGTGGGTCTGACTGCTTTGCTCAATATTGAGCTTTATGGTGACCTCACAGTGCTGGCATTGGCCATGGAGGATGGACGATGATGATGATAATGATGATGCCACTCAGATTGAGGCTACCACATACAGTGGTGGCACTGCTACAGTGCAGGTGGCCACACAGTGGCGGACAGTGTGGGGCACCCTGTGCCCACACAATGCCCTAGACAAGATGGCCAATTGCCAATGGCACCTGCAGCAGATCTGGTTTCTAGATCTGGAAGGCAGCGGGACGTGGGCCATCATCCTGGAGCAGTAAGGAGTTGTGTGGCAGCAATGTGCCACTCATGCACATGCTGTGATCATACAGGGACACACTGTGCCTTCCCTTGCACAGTCCCTGCCCAAACAGTGGACAGCCATGCTGTGTCCACAGCCCACTGATGTTGCACAGCAGGCCAGTACACCACCCGCATGTCAGCATCCCCACAGGATAGGTCCCTGCTGATGGGTTGATAAGCACACCTGGCTCCTGCTAGCCTCTGTGGGGCATCAGGGTGTGCTCAGGGAGGCATGTCAGGGCCTGCATGTGCAGGTGGTCATCATGGATGACTATGCCTCTGCGGGTCCTCTAGGTTGGTTGAGAGATCTGCCAGCTTTGGGTGGATGTTGTTGGTGAGATTCATAAACTGCAGGAGGACATGATCACAGTCTTCGAGAGGATAGCACAGGCCATTGAGGTGGCTGAAGCACCGTGACCTAACGGATGCAGGACTGCTCTCTGCACACTGCATAGTGACACCAGCACTCCTGCCTCATGGCATAGCATAGCATAGTCCCATTGCTACTGACTCCATCCCTGCCTCTGGTATCCCCAACAATCCTGTGTCACATCTTAACTTTGGCAATGAGACACCCATGAGCACACGGTCATGGTCTCATGGGTCTACCACCGCTAGCAGAGTTGGATTCCCTGGTGATGTGAGTGTCACCCCAGAGGGGTGTACATCCTGGGTATGGCCTCCAACATCTCCATGGCAGCTGTGGCAGGTCACTGTGATCCCGCCTGTGTACTGTTGTTATGGCACAGTCACTATCCTGCCATTGTTTGCCCACACACCCTGTTGTCCTGTCCCAGGTCTGCATGCTGTCTGTGTGGTTCTCCGCCATGTGGTGGGACAGTGCTGCACTGTTGTCTGGCATGATTGTGATGAGTGCTGCCTTGTGTGTCCACTTTGCATGTGTGCGGGTATTGTACACTCATCCATGCCATACACTGCAATGACCCATGTAGGACCGGACATGACTGTTTGGCTGTGGCCCCACTTGCATGTGTGTGTTCCCACAACACTGTGTGCCTGTCTGCCATGCCACAGCTGCTGGACATAACATGTGATCCTCCCCATTACCACAGGACATCACAACCCCACAGTGTCCCACTCTATTACCCACTTGCAGTCTCTGAAGTGCTCCTCCACGATTGTGTCCCTGTGCCACCTCGCTCAGGTAACCAGCCATGGGTCCCTCACGGTTGTGGCATTCTTGCCCACCCCAGCCTGTTTCCCCTCATCCTCTGTGCTGTTGCCTGACTCAGGCTGACATGGATTCCATGGTCTAAGGCAATGTTGTGTAGCATGCCAGGAATATGCCACAGACCTTCTCTGGGTTGTATTGTGGGCACCACCAGACCTGTTCAGGCATCTGAATTTCATCTTGAGCATACCAAACCATGCTCAATGATGTTGCATGTCATGGCGTGTGCCTCATTGTATTGTTGCTCCAGCACAGATGTGGGCTGGCATATGGGGTGAGCAGCCATGGCCATAGAGGTATGCACTGTCACCTATGGAAGAGAGATAACATTATGTATACAGCTGTCATGTGGCAGGTTTCCTACAACCCATTGTTGCTACATGTCTGCCAGTACTCTGTGTTGCCCACATCCTGCCCCCACCACTTGGCACACAGGGCATGCACGCACCCTGCAGTAATTGTGTGCACCACTTGTGTGTTGCAGGATGGGTACGTGTCTGGCATGCCATGATCTTTCACAGCCAGACACCGCAGTGCATGTGTTTGACTTATGCCCTGTGGCACTGCCTGCCTGTACCCATGTGGTTGCAGTGTGTGTCCAAGGACCTGCCCCCTTGCCCAGCACACATGCCACATGTGGTCTACAGTGCAGCGGCCACACGGACCATGGTGCTGCATCCCTGCTTGGCATGGCGGACCCTGTTCAGCTATGCACAGCACATACGCACACTGTATTGTGTGTCTTTATGTGCTGTGTAGGCCTCATTGTCATGCCCCACTCAACTACTAAGTGGTCGCTGGGTATTCCCCACCCTCAAACAGGCAGCACTGGGCCAATTGGTGCCAGATATTGGCATTATGTGCAGTTCCTGGGTGTGTGGCACACACATTAGTAATATGCTCTGTGGCATTGTACACCACCTGGCAGTTAACAGAGTGGTAGCCCATTCTATCAATGTATGCCACTCCTTCTGGGCCAGATGGTGCACATATTAACACATGGTACAGTCTATGTCTAAGCATGCCTGGCATGCATGCCACCCTGTGGAAGTGCTGCATGGTTTCTGTCCACTCTGCCTCAGTGCTTGGGAATTTGATGTACTCTGAAGTATGTGGCAGCAGACCGGTAAGGAGATGGGATGTGGTGGACTGTGTGATGCTAGTGGTGTCACCACTGGTGTCTGGAAGGTGCCGTGGTGAGCATGCACATTGCTAGTGTCACCTTTGTCTACATCGTCATGACTTCCCATTGAAGTGGTATCCAATGATACGTTAGGTAAATTTAAGAAATCTTTAGATACATTCATGGACAACAATAATAATTTATTCCTGAGGTAGAAACTGGTAGAGTTCATTTGGCCTTATGGCTTCTGACTCATACATTTCTATGAATCTATGAACAGTTACATGTCTGTAGAGAGAGAGAGACCAAAAACCTAATTGTTTGCAGACACACACTACTAACTACTTTGTCATCAGCATTATCTATAGTGATATGCCTGTAAAAATTGTTTTACAAACATGCACAAATCAAATACAGCCACCCACACCAACCCTGCTTCTTTCATCATCCTACCTATACTACAAAATTCAAGATGCAGACTTGGATGAAAACCTCTACCATAAACAAAAAGTTATAAAACCATATGCTTAACTTCACATTTGTGAAGGACATGCAATAAGGAAGGTTCTCAGTACATCACTGTATCAGTATCAGCATCATCATCAATAGTTAGATGTATGTAAAGAGAGTGAACACAGAAGAACAATTGTTTTATAACTGCACACAAATCTAAATGTGTATACATCATCAACTGAGCCCTTCCATCAGCCTGCCTATACTACAAAATCCAAGGTACAAAACTGGATGAAAGGCCTCACTGTGGAACAAAACATGTGTATAAGACCAGATACTTAACCTTCACACTTGTGGTGGACATGCCATAAGCAAGACTCTCAGCACATCATCATGGCAGCATCATCAGCCTCACCAAAAGTGGTATGCCTTTAAAGAGAGAGCCAAAAACATTGTTTTAAAACATATTAAACCAAATGCGCCACTCATATCAATCCTGCCCTTCGATCAATCTGACTACGCTGATGAAATCCAAGGAACAAACTTGGGTGAAAGGCCTCTACCATGGGAAAAAAGTTGTATAAAACCACATACTTACCTTCATACTATACATGGACATGCCATGTGGAAGGCTCTCAGTACATCACCATGGCAGTATCAGCAACATCATCCATTGTTATACACATGAAAGAGAGGAACACAGAAAAATAATTGTTTTACAAATATATACAAAACTAAATGCGGCCATACCAACCCACCCAGCCCTTTCCATCAGTCTGTCTATACTACAAAATCCAAGACACAATATTGGATGAAATACTTCTACTATGGAAAAAGTTGTATCATACTAGATACTTAACCATCACACTTGTGATGGACATGCCATAAGGAAGTTTCTCAGTACATCATCATGGCAGTAACAGCTGTATCATCAGCAGTGATATGTGTGCAAAGAGAGGAGCACAGAACAACAATTGTTTTGCAAACACAAACAATTGCAAACAACATGGATGTGGCAGGATGACACCTCACAAATTTGACATGTGAGTAAACTTTGATGCTGGTGGCAGTTGTATGTACTGTTCATCACCATGTATGCAGATATTTGCTGAATGTTTTGTTGGACTGTGTATGATGCTTATTGTCAAAGCCAGAGTCATTGGGCCTGAATCAGAGGGGAGGAAGATTTCGATTCTAGAGGTCACTGTCCTCCTCCAGGAAGGAAGGGTATTGTGTGCTACTTCTAACTGCAGCCTTGATGACCACAAGTGGCAGTGTACTCAGGACTGGTTCAATTAGTGGTGATACGCTAGCGGATGACATGCATGCTTCAGTCACTTCTGCAGGCCAACATTTCAGAGACCCATGAGGAGAAAATGCTGAACAATTTGCAGGCTGGGGCTTGAAGGACTGATCCTCCACAGGCCCTGCAGTGGCAATGTGACTGCCCAACCTGGAATTGAATCCTGTGCAGCAGCTGGTGCCCTGCTTCACTGACTCCTGCATGGGGGTGCTTTACATTGGCAGGTAGGGGTGTATGCTGCCTAGTATGTCCACAGGTTATCTTGGGGATGGTCTGGGATGGTCATTCTGGATGGGTGATACAGGTCCACAAAGAAGGAAGATATACAATAGTAGATGAAACCAAAAATAAAAGCTCAAAGAACTGCAGATTTTTCACTTATTTTCCCAGATTCAAATAGCAGAACTGTATCATGTCATCTAAATTTGACACACATTGTTTCCACAGTTTGTAACACAGTTCACAATATAAACTGCAAAGTTTGTTAACAACTACAAATTTATATTCTGCCGTTCTTCAGTTACGTCTAATTCAATTGCCGGAATGATATTACGCCATTCATTTAACACAATTTTGTAAACTGAAAACATACAAACCTGGAAGATAATTCCATGGTATACACAAGTTTTCTTGCAGTTTCACTTTGACAGTAAAGTGGAGGGAGACATGTCAGAAGCAGTAGCAGTAAACAGAGAGTGCTCGATGAGGCCAGAGAGCAAGAGAAAAGACATTTGTCTACAATGTATTACTTTTGCCAAAATGTATTTGTAACATTGGCTGATACAAGTAGTCAGCAATAGTAAGAAAACCTCTAAGAAAACAACCACCAGCAGGGAACAGCAAAGAAATGTGCAATGTGCAAAGCCTTCAGGCAGGCAGAGTGAGTCTAATGATCACTGAGGTGAACCAAAATGTTGGCAGTCTCTTTGGCCCAAAGGTATCAGTGAGCGAGCATGACAAAATCTGGTGAAGATCAGGAGAAAACAATTATAAAAAGGTTGCCAGTCCTGAAGTGTGAGGCAGCTGAAACTTAAATGGGATGACCTTCAGAGAAGGAAAGCCGAGGTGATAGAGATTCTTGGTGGACAGTAACCACTTCCAGTTCCAAATGCTCCAGGAAGAAGGTGGCAGAATCCAAAAGTATTAGGTATGATTGTTCTTTTTATATTTTAATTATTCTTAGCAAATGTAGTAACAACAGTGAAGCCTGCCAGAATGAGCACAGTGTCGCTGGTTTACCGCATGACAAAAGGGATTAATTCCCATTGAAATCATGCGTTGTTTGCTGCAGTAACTCTAATTGCAGAATTCTGCTGTGCTGTGCTTCATCCTGGTGGGCTTCATGTATTTCTTTCAGACTGAATTTTGTTTTTTTTTAATGTTCATTGATCAGTTAAATTTTATTGTTTGAGCTACCTCTGGCACTAGCAAAGTTAGCCCCGTGAGTTTGGGAACATGCCCTGAGTTGTATGGATGAAATTCATGATAGACAGTAGTCAAACATTTTCGCACTAAAAGCACTTTCTCAATCGTGAAAATTTGACTGTTGTCATTGTGAGATTTCATCAGGGAGGGGTTGGCCATCTGGTGTGGTGGCATCCTGCTTGTACTTTATCCTGTCTGTTTTTATCCTGTGTTTTGGATGTTAATAACGTATTTTTGCCTCCAATCATTGGTAATGGGCAATGGCTACTTTTCATCATCAATTCAAATTTGAAATGAACTGAACTCGGAAGTGCCTGAGTGCCGACTTCTGCTGTAAGTACTTTAAAATGGACTGTAGGCTATTGAATATCCTACTGCAACCCCACTGCTCAGATGTCAGCTCCAGGAGTTTCTGGAGTTTGTAGTAACAGAAGATGTCAGCCTAGAAATAAACAAAAGTAGTCTGTAACAAGTCAGTATTACTAGGTATGTAAACCAAATGTTCCTGCACATAAACTGCACATTGGGACCAGCCTCACTCTCGAGCCTATGGCCTTTGGTGCTGAATGTTTTCCTTTATCTCTTCACATTTGTCACATAATATTGCAAGTGTGCAGTGATGCAATGTTTGTGTTCTACTCTGGCACAAGCCATGTCTGATACTTGCCAGACCTTTTCACTGGATGCAGTATTGCTGCAGTGCCACACTGATTATTTACACACTGTGTCTGGAGACCAGCATAAACCTGGAGGAAACACTGAAATACTTGATCCACAGAGAAACAAGAGCCATCTCTGGGACAGTAGCAACATAGTGTGGTCCTTATACTGGGTCCCTGACTCACCAATATATCAATCAGCACTGATAACACACTGCTAATTGCCTGAACACAGCCTACGGTACATAAAAATTACAGCTGACATGTCCCAATGTTAACAGATGAGCTTCTATCAAACATCGAATAGTCATTTCAGGGTTTATTATACCTAGAAAAGCAATAATATTAACACAAAATATGTCACAATTGTACTTGCCTGTTAGATGGAGATATGAAGGCTGACTCTGTGCTGAATATTGGTGACACAACCCCACTCAGGCAGGTCGCCCTCTGCTCCCACAGTGCCAACCTCCGAGCATAGTATTGTGAACAGGAACAGAAACAGGGTAACCCTCCTGTCTGTTTTGTGGGTTCGAATCAACCTTTGGTCTCAAGTTCTAGAGGGATTCAAACTGTGAACCTCTTGCTAGCATACCCAATGTACAGACTCGGATAATTCTGCTCTTCAGGGGCTAGATATCTTTCGCCATGGACACCTAACCAGGTGTACAAAATGAACTCTTAAAAACTCTACCTCAGAATGAACTCTTACCTTTTCCCAGTTTGGTAAACCAATAAGCTATGCATAGTGTCAGCTTTAACCATATATGCTTCACTTGTCAAAAAAGAATTTCAAAGGCACAAAAGTAGTCTCTTGAAATAAGAGGTTTTACTTAAAATAGATAAAACATACGTAAATGTAAATACAGAACAATATATCACTAAACATACAATCTTTTAAAAGAATAAGGTTTAAAAGTGTTAATTCCTACCACAGTACACTTAGACTTGTCTCTCTAATGTATACCTCCTAACAGTGTGTAAATAAATGTTTTAAGAGAGTTCAAACAAGAATGTATGTCTCTAAAGGTCAGTCACAGCATAATTAAAAACTGTCTTGAACCTGCCTTCTCCATGATGTCACCCAGCTCCTCCTTTGTTTATTAAAATGATACAATCAGGATATCATATACTTCAGAAGGTAAATTAAATAGGTGACATCAGCAAAACTCATTTACTCACATGACTTCCCAATCAAGTCTGTGATTTTCCAGTGTCTCTTTCATCCAGGAGCAGTTTCCTGCTTTCACAAAGACATCAAAGAGCTTTTACAACTCAGTGGTTTTCTCACCTAGCTGTAACACAGTTTTTCCAGCTCTGGTTGAAATGAACTGTCTTTCCTGAGGACGCTATAAAATGGATATTTAGTTCTTGCTTCAAACAACCCAGATCCTAAATAAGGCTATAAAATATGATTTTTGCAAGTTAATTACCTTACAGAGATCTGCTGTTTTAACATATCCTGTCTTTTGAACTGATACCTGGGGTGGTCATCCCATAGGTTATCTCAGCGTGTCTCATGAGAGAACTCAATAACACATTTTTATATTACAAAAGCATAGATTAATCAGAACCAGCTGTCCAAGTGTCACAATTGGCATCACTCATCATCAGTAGTATGAAGTATCATCCACATGAGCTTCACAGCTTTTAATCCATGTTTGTATTGTTCCTTCTGATAATGCCTTCAGCTGACGTAACATTTTCTGTGTCCACACAGTGATTGCATACACCTTCTTTTCTCAATAATTGCACTGTATATTCTTTTCCACAGTACATGCAATATTTGTACCGAGGACATAGCTTATGGGCACAGTATATTCATTACTTTTCCCACATTCATTACACACTGTTATCTCGGTGCTTGCACTGTTATTACATTATCAGCCTTGATATAAGCACAGGTGTTGTTCATACCAATCAGTCTTCTACAGGGTATTTGCAATGTTTGTACCAAGTCCACAGCATATGGGTAGGGATGCAGTGAAATTTAATTTCACGGGTGAAATTCTGGCAAAATCAGGAACTTCACCTCATGAAATATTTTGTGAAATTGTGCATTTCACCAGAATTTCACCGTGTGAAATATGGAATTTCAAGTACACAGACAAAAAAATATTTTAAATAAAAAGTGTTTTCCCCTCCTGCTCAGGCCAATGTTAAAATATTTATCCCCACTGTCATCCCTGGTGTCTAGTGATCCCACCCCACTGACCTATTGCTGGCCCAATATGAAGATCCCCTCACCAAAATTCAACCTTGTCCCCACTTCAGAATTTGAAATAAAATACATTTCCTGGTGTCTAGTGGTCCCACCCCCAGCCAGTCACCAGCCAAATGAAGATTAATGACCCCCAAGATTCACACCATCCCCCATTGTCCATAACTGATGCTGTCTAGCCCAAAACTGTGGCCAACAACAGTCATCTCATCTTCATTGTGTAATAAAAAATATACTAACATACTAAAATGCCAACAGAATATGCCTAACAGTCTCTGGAGTCTGCTCGATTGTCAGCACCGCATTGAGGCCCAATTTTGGTGCCCCTCCCCTGGGTTATACTGTCTCCAGTCCCAGATGTTCCACCTGTATTGGGCCTGGTCAGATTTACCTTTCCCATGTACCTGTCCCATCCTCTTAAACCCGTCCATAGTCTCCATCTCTACCAGCTCCTGGTTTGCATTCCGTGGCTCCACCACTCTTTCTGTGAAATAACATCTCCTCATCTCCCTCTGAGCCTGCCCCTTCCAACTTACACCCATGACATCTTGTTGCCCACCTCCTTCCTTTTGAGCACCCTGACTGGGCCTCCTTTATTGATCCCTTCATGTACTTAAAGACCTCTAATATGTCCCCTGTATCTCCTCTCCTCGACGGGAGTACATCTCAAGCTCCTTGAGTCTCTCCTCATAGGTCCTCTCCTCCTGGCCCCAGATCATTTGGTTGCCCTCCTTGGACCCTCTCTAGAGTGTAATGTCCTTTTAAATGTGGTCTCCAAAACTGTACACAATACTCAGGTGTGGCCCAACCAAGCAGTTGTATAGTGGAAGGATCACTTCCACCTTTCTGGAGGTAATCCTCCTGGCGATGCACCACAGCATCCTATTTGCCCTGCGCTGCCCTCCTTCAGGTCTCTGAGTTGTTCATTTTGACGCCTACCACTACCCCCAGATCTCTCACCCTCCATGACTTGAGTTATGTCTCCTCCCACGGTATACCCCTGGTCTGGATTTCTGACTCCCAGGTGCAGAACCTTGCACTTCCCACATTGAATTTTAGTTTCCATTTTCCAGACCACCTTTCCAGAGTCTCCAGGTCCTCCTGCAAGGCCACCTCCCTTCTCCCCATCCACCACTGCACCTAACTTTGAGTCATCTGCAAAGAGACTCATCTTACCCTGATCCCAATCCTGATGTTTGAGATATAGGCACTGAATAGAAGTGGCCCCAGCACTGACCCCTGGGGAACACCACTAGTAGCCCACCTTGGGATGAGGCTAACCTCCAACCACGACCTTCTGAGTATGCTCAGAGAGCCAATTTCAATCCATCTTAGAAACTGTCTCCCTACCCCCATTTCCTTCAGGTTAGCTAGCAGACCACCGTGGGGTACCGAATCAAATGCCTTGCTAAAACCAGAAAATGACTTCCACTGGCCTGCCCTGGTCCAGGGCTCTCATCATCCAGTCATAGAACTCAACAAGATTTGTCTGGCATGATCTTCCCGTGACAAAGCCATGCTGCCTATTGTCCAAGTACCCAGTTTGCTCCAGTAACCTCCTAGCCTCTCTTAACAATACCCTCCATCACCCCAACCACTGATGTCAGGCTAATGGGTCTGTAACTTCTCCATCCGCTCTTGATCCCCTTGTGGATCAGCATGATATGGGCCACCTCCAGTCTTGGGGCACCAAACCCAGTTTTCACAGAGGTGTTAAAAATCTCTGCTAGAGGGACTGTCAGGATGACCGCCAGTTCCCTCAGCACCCTGGGCTGTATCTCATCTGGCTCAGGTACTTTCTCAGTTCAAGGGATCTGAGGGCTTCCCTTAGTCTCTACTGGGATTTCAGTCTCATCCTCTCCTTTCTCCCTGCATTGCTAGGCCACCACCTGTCTGTGGTGGCCAATCCATTTCCCAGACCCATCAGGGCCCTTGGTCTCTACTAGTCCCACCTCTTGCTCTGGTATGCCCCACTCCCTTGCAAGACATAGCCCTTCCATCACCCCGGTATAAACTAGGCAAAGTACTCATTTAGGACTTCTGCCTGTTCCCCACCTCCTGTGCCCAACCATCCCCTAACCTTTCTTGCTGATCTATTCCTTCTTTCCTTTGTTCCCTCATGTATCTAAAGAACCCTTGTCCCCTTCCGGATCCCACTGGCCAAGGATTTCTCCTTGCCTTAGCTGCTCTCACCACTCTGGTGACTCTCTTGCTGTCAGCTCATATTCCTCCTGATCCCTTTCACCAATGACCACTTGAATCACCTATAGGCCGCCTCTTTCCCTCACTACCTCCTGTACCTCCCGGGTCCACCAGCAGGGTTTTCTGGCCTTATCGAACTTACGCCTTTCCCTTGTGCATGATCTGGTAACCTCCTGTATTCCCTCCTAACGATCCCCACCTATTGTCAGCATTCATATCTGGCCTTATCTTGTCCAGATGATCTTAAGGATCCTTCCCATCTCCCTGAAGTCTGCACCCCTAAAGTCGGTTACTATCATTCTTGTTTGCTTTCCTTTTTAATGTCTAGTGGATCCCCAACCTGTCTGGTATTAACCCCCACCCATTCTGCACCTCTCATCTTGGACCTCAGCAGGCCACTGTCACAGCCCTCCACTCACCTCCATGGCTGGCAGCTCAGCTGTAATTTCTTTACAAATGAGCCGAATGGGCCCTTTCAATGAATGAGCATGTGCAATGTGCAATTCATTGAAAGGGCCCAGTTGGGCTCATTTGTAAAATGCTCAGTCTGGCTACTTGCCGCGGAGGTGAGTGGAGGACTGCGCCTGCTGTCCCACTGGGGTTCTAGATGGGGGTGGGCTACTACCAGACAGGGTGGGGGGCTGTCCACTAGACAACAGGGAAGTTTTTTTTTTTTACTCATGATGAAGACGTAGATGACTGATGTTGGCCCAGTGTTGGGCTTGGTAGTGCATTTACAGACAAAGGGGGATGAGTGTGAATCTCGAGGGGTCAATCTTCATTTGGCCGGTGATCTGCCAGGGGTGGGTCACTAGACACCAGGAAATGTAATTTTGTTTCTAATACTGGATGGGGATGGGGTTGAATCTTGATGGGAGGATTCTTCATATTGGGCTAGCAATTGGACAGGGGATGGGACCACTAGACACCAAACACCGGGATGACAGTGAGGACAAAGATTTTAATGTTGGCCTGGATGGGAGTGAGGAAAACACTTTTTTTTAACTATTATCATCCCCGGCTTTCAAATGCAGAATTTCACCTGCATGTGGCAAAATTCTGTATTTCACCATGAAATTAGCATTGCGGGTGAAATCCCATTTGCTGGGAATTTTGCACCCACAAAATGTTTCGTGACATATGGGGATTAAGCAAAATATTTCACTGGGAGACATTTTTAATTTCACATCACTACATATGGGTAAGGTACCTTTGTTCTTTTTCCCACATTCATTGCACATCTGTTTTCTCAATAGATACAGTTCAGTAAGTTAAAATAGATGGCTGTGTAGCTGATTCCATAGTGGTGACAAGTGGAGTTCCACAGGGTTCTGTTTTGGGACCACTATTGTTTAACATTTATTTTGGGGATATGCACCATGGCCTTCACAACATAGTAAATAAATTTGCCAATGACACAAAGATTGGGGTAGGCTATCAATACCAATGACACCAGTACAATCCAGAAAGACCTAGATAAGGTCACCTCATGGGCTTCAAAATGGACATGGCCTTAATCCTGCCAAATGCATTGTTATACACATGGGTAACCAAATATTTTTACAACATACAAACTAAACGTGTGGTACTAAGATCAGTCACGGAGGAAAGGGACCTTGGTATGATAATTCAGAAAGATTTCTCTTTAGATCATGCTGCTCCTCAGTCTCAGCTTAGGCTCTAAAGATTCTAGGTGAATTAAAAGAAACTTTGTAGTGGAAACAGCACTATTATATTGCTAATTTACAGGTCTTTGGCATGCCCATATCTGGATTACTGCCCGCAGATCTGGTCCCCATACCAAAAGGAGACATTAATTAGGTTGAAAAAGTGCAGAGACATCATACCAAAATTATAAGTGGTTACAAAGCAGCATACTATACCAATAGATTAAAAATGGGACTTCATAGTCTACAAAGGAGACGACTATTAGGAACACTAATACTCCTATACAGTCATTTTAATGACACAGACTATATGCAAGAACTTGATTTGACAATAACAAAGTTTGAGTACAATACCAGACTACATAACAAAGAACTACAGTATGGAGAAACCCATTTAAGACAAATAAGAGGGACCTTTTGTACCATCAGAGTTGTTAAGTATTGGAACATTTTAACACAAAAAACAGTTGATTCTCCAACTTCAAACAATTTTATTTATTTATTTATTTAGTTAAACATCAGTTTAGAAACCTTTGAGCCAGAGGCTCATTTACAAAGGTACCTCGTCACAAAGAGGACATCAGAACAGTAGTACAAGGGACACAGTACTTACAAACAAAAAGTTACAGTTCAATTACAGTTTTGTTACAATAGAGTTCAATCTCCAACAAGCAAAAGATAACAAAAGGTGCAAAACTTATGGTGGGGAGAGCTGGTGGGGTAGAAGGAGGGAGATAGGGAGGAGGAATAAGTAGGGAAAGGAAGGGAGCCGCTCAGTGAGCATTGTCAAACAGAGTATATATATATATATATATATATTTTTTTACACTAGACTAGTGGCAGTTGCATTTGTGAGAGCTAAGCAGGAATTTTAAGAATAACCTTGACCTACAAATGGATAACTGGGATCTCAATGACTGACCACTGATAGTGGGGTTATAGACTAGAAGCACCTTTGGTGCACTTCCATGTTTATCAATCAATCAATCAATCTTTATTTATATAGCAAAATTATCTAGAGAATCAAAGCATTTTACATAAAATAAACACATATACATATAATAAATATATAGCTTTGGTCCTGAATCCAAACTACAGCAGGTTGGTTGCAACCCCTGGACAATGTTCCCAATATCAATGACAGTCAACTGGTTGAAATCAGACCAGACAGACTAAGTGGCTGCAACATCAAGTCCATTACTGCAGACCCATTAGAGTGCACTGACTGGATTTCTGATCTCACTGAGGTAATCTTATTGACAAAGAACAGAGCAAAATCATTACATCTTGATTGTGAAAAGGCTCCCCAGACTGAAGACAGGTTGGATTGCATGACCTATCGACTGAGTGGAAGAGCTGAGCTGGTCTGTTAGTTGCTGCAGCAATATCCACGGACAGGAACTCTGCCTTCTTACAGGAGATTGCTGATCGATAATCTTTATAATGGGCAATCAATATAAAGTTGTCCTACTCAAACTAGTCTTCCTCCAGTGTCTCTCTCTCATCTACCTCCTCCTCATCCCACTGACAGGCTCATCAAACAAAGGGACTTCTGGTGAGAGGTGAGGGGTCACATGGACAGGTACCAGAGAGTCAAGGGCATTGATGATAATCCTATTATAGTTTAGCATCAACCCCTGGCTTCTCGACACACTCATCATACCTGATAGGTCCAGTACATTCATCAGACCCTGTGGGAGAGTTCCCTTAAAGGACGGTACTGGACCATCTCCATAGGAGGAGGTCTATTGGGGGTGCCTTGAACTTGAACCTCACAGTATGGTGGTCCAATCAGGCAACCACTTCCATCATTAGGTTGGAGACCTCCATCCCAAGTAGGAAGACTTATCTGATCCGAGGTGTGTTACAAGTGAGGTACCGCAGGGTTCTGTTCTAGAACCCACCTTGTTCAACATCTTTATAGGAGACATTAATAAAAACATCCAAAGTATCCCAGTCAAATTTGCAGATGACAGGAAATTATGGGGCGAGGTCGATACAGCAGAGAAACATAAAGTTATATGTAAGGATTGACTAAACATTGAACAATAGCGAATTAAAAATAAAATGTTTCTGAATGAAGGTAAATGCACAGTTCTGCACTTTGTCTCTAATAAACCCCATATATCCTATTTTTTAAACAAGAAAGCACTTAAATATTCAGTTAAAGAGAGAGACTTGGG
Source organism: Neoceratodus forsteri (assembly GCA_016271365.2). Classification (NCBI taxonomy): domain Eukaryota; kingdom Metazoa; phylum Chordata; order Ceratodontiformes; family Ceratodontidae; genus Neoceratodus; species Neoceratodus forsteri. The sequence goes on from CM057449.1 coordinate 794,175,857, forward strand.
TGTCACAGTTAATACTGGCCTCATTTCAAAGACCCGTGCAAGCATAAAATACAAACTGCTAACATGATATTAAATAGAAATAGGAGAACCTTTATCAACAGAAGAGAATCATTTATTATTCCAGTGTACTGTACTTGTATCAGGCAATATCTGGACTTCTGTACCACATTTTGGAGCCCCACTTCAAAGAGGATAAAAACTACTGAATCAGTAAAAAGAAGAACAACTAAATTAATCCCTGATTTAAAAATGTAACATATGAATCTAGGTTGCAAAGGACAGGCCTAGTATCACTAGAGATAAGAAAATCATGAGGTGACATTACAACTCTTAAATTACTGAATAATAATGATTTAAAAGAACAGTGCGGTTTCAGGTATATGGCTAGAAATGCAGACCTTAGAGGCCATAATAAAAAAATGTTATCCCTAAAGCTAACACTAATATGAGACAGAACATTTACACAATAAGGGCTTCAAAATGTGAAATTCACTACCATACAATGTGGTCAAATCAAAAAAGTTTCAGAATTTAAAGTCAAACTTGATAAGTATTTAAATTGGTTTGGGAATAACAATGACCGATATACCCACTAGGAGTGGAGGCGACCATATGGGCAGACACCTTCTAGTGTCTTAATTAACAGAGTAAACTGAGTCCAATGAATAGTCGTGAATATGGGTTGCAGAAGTAACAACCTGTGTTAGGCCCAATGAACCCATCAATTGCAAGACGCCTTGTCCAAACAGTGAGAGTTCGTTATTGAACCAGGTATTAAAGTCCCCAGAATAATCCACCTGGGAGACTCCAACACCAGTTATATGATGAAATCCTTGACTTTCTGCAGGAATTCCTTCCCAACTCTTGGTGGTGAGTTGATGAGAAAGATCCTGCAACCTACACCTGCAAACTCTTGAAAGACTATACATTCAAAGGATCTCATAGTTCCCTACTTAAGTAACTTAAGTAAATTCTTGTGCTGTTATGAAATTTTGAGCATTGATATAGGCAAAGGGTGTTGCTCACACTGATCTTTCTTCTACTGAATGAGTGAAATATTTGTAACAAAACACGTGTTTTCTAAATGTTCTGTGTACTGATATTACAAAATTTTGATCAGTGATAAAAGTGAAAATTCGCCAAACAGTTACAAGTATGGAGCTCCTGTTCCAATTTGCAGTTTCTAAAATGTGTTCATTTAATGTTACTGTTTTCAGCAGTACATTGTATAGTATCCTCCTGATTATGATGCCTTCCAAGCTAACATTTGAAGAAACCAGAATTCAGGAAATCACCTGAATCTGATATCAGTGCTGGTATATTCAATAGCTTCCATTGAATTTTAAAATTTTTATGAGCTGTGATCTTTGTTTGTGGATGCACTGTCCTTGCTCCAGGAGATCAGAAGGAACAAAAACATTAAAGTTAAATTTTATAAACATTGTGACATACTGAGATTGGCAATGAATATCTCACCACTAGTAGAATGCTAACATCAGGTGTTGGTGAAGTAGGGATTTATTGTTACAGTACATATAAGCTTGAGAGTCACTACAATAATATGCATCAAACAATGTAGTAATATATGTCATCCTGTGGTAAACAGTAATAAAAATAATTCTTTGTTGTACACAAACAGAACATTGGGACAACCATCCAAACAGTTGGGTGTGGTGCATCATTTCTTAGTGCTGTTCACTCTTCATTTTCAACCAAAAAATGTTTTTTTTTAGTTGGAGGAGACACATGACAATTAACTAAATTCATCACTATTACAAACATAACAGTACAGGTGAAAGATCAAATAGCAAATAGAGTGTGTAATATATATATATATATATATATATATATATATATATATATATATATATATATATATATATATATATATATATATATATATATACAGATATATCATATATATACTGTATATATATATATATATATATATATATATATATATATATATATATATATATATATATATACATACACATGTGCATACCACGGGGTGAGAGCTTTCAGTAGGATATCCTGTGTTATTTCCACTGCAGTGAGGATAAATCCTGATGACACCAGCAGAGTGAGGATATCAACATTTATCCATACTCCGTTGATGTCACCAGAGTGAGGATAATGCACTGCAGCTTGCATTCTAAGAAACTGCTTCGAAAAAGTTTCTCTTTTCACTGAAGCTGCAACTTACTCAATTAGCTTTACCAAAGACTCTCACCCATGTCCCATTGTGTTTCTAACATTGCTAGCCCATTACTGTGCTGATCTCAGCTTCAAAACAACCTGAATTCTTAATGAAAGTCTTACAAAGCAGGTTCTGTTTCTCAGTCTAAAGCAGCAGTTTGTCTTTCTCACTGAGCCTATGACTCACTCAATTAGCTTTGCAAAACACACTCACCTGTATTTCTGACTCCCAGTCCATTCAGAACACACACACACACAATGAGCAGAAAACACACAGAATCAGAAAAATTTTCCTAAAGCTCTCACCCTGTGGTATAAATTGTACACATGATGGGCAGATCATAGGATATGGAAAATATTCTCACTCCTGCCTCCTGAGCTGTGTATTTTCAAATTTTTATTCATATTACACAGCCTCCTGCAGGAGTGAGAATATTTTCCATACCCCACTCCTGCCTATCATGTATCCCATATATATATATATATATATATATAGTTGCTGCTTTTGTGGAGAAAGCACAGGATATGCAGTAATAATATAGGTGAATGTGCTCATTCTTGTATTTGTTAACAATGGTAGGAAACATTTGTGTACATGCTGATGTGGTCCCAGTAAGTCAATTAAATGAATAAATGAGTGAGATTTAAACACACAGCAGTGGATGCAGTAAGATAAGAAATATTGTTTGAGTAGGAAAGGCACATTAAGCTGGATCTTGTTTCCAGGTGTGACCTGGGAGCACAAGGAAGTTAAGTGACTTGCTCAAGGTCACACAGTATGCAATTGGTGGCTGATGGGATTCAAACCCAGGTCTCTAGGTTTGCAGCTCAGTGCCCTAACCACTAGGCTATATTGCCACATAAACAGACAAATACTGTACTGAGCTGGTGATATTTTGAGCAGTAAGGAAAATAAAAATTGTAGCGGTGGTGGTGATTGTCATAATGATGGCAGAGGTAGCGGTCATGAAAGCACAAATCTCTCAAGTGAGCATATGCCTTTCTGATATATCCTAACCACCAGAATATATACCTGAGTCTCTTCCTCATCCATATCTTCCCCACTCCCATTTGGTAAACCAGTGCTAGCAGCAGACCACTGAGATGGAATTCATTGTTTTCTTCATATTTATGTATGTCAGCCTCTCTATACTGAAGACTGGACACAAAGGTACCCATAGCATTGAATACCCTTTCTGATGTTACACTAGAACAAGGGCATGTTAACTATTCCAGTGTGACAGAAGCCAGAGAAGGCCACCATGCAACCTTATGTGGCCAGTATGCCATTAAGAGGTCCTTATCAGAGCCAACCTGCTCTGCATCATCCATATAGATGTGACCATATTAGCAGCTGGCATCTGTAATTGGCTGCTATATTCTAGTTGTTGATGCAGAAACTCCTGCCTGTTTAAGTATTGACCACAAAGAATTGAGTATGTGAAAGATGAAGACAACATTGAAGACATTGAAATGATGATAGAGGTGACTGTACTTGATTCTTTTTTTATTTTGCCTGGAATCTGTCTTCAGCATGTTGGTGTTGACTTTTCATGCAGTTTCAATAAACAGCAATCCATATCAGCCCTGCCATCTGACAGAAATGTTGTGGTCCCACCCTTGAATACCGAAGCTGTGGAATAGAGCTACAGCTGACTGCACTCCCCAAGGCAGTACATAGTTATGGGAGCCATTCAGCAGGAGGCTCTCCTCCCACCCCGCCTCCTGAATACTGAAGCCATACTGAGCTACAGCTGCCTGCACTCTCCAAGGCAGTCCATAGTTATGAGAGCCAATTCAGCAGGAGGATCTCCCCCACCCTTGAATACCGGAGCAACAGAACGGAGCTACAACTACCTGCACTCCCAAGGCACTGGAGTCAATCAATTAATCAATCAATCAAATTCTTTATTTATCCAGGTGAACAGCATTGAGCAAGCTCATTTACAAGGTGGACCAACATTACACAAGTCAAGTAACAATGCATTTATATGCAGACAAATAGACAGTAGATGCAAGATTACAACAGTACAGGTAGGCCTGCAATAGACAGGATAAGTAAAAATACATTTGGTTCAGATAAAAGACATTCGTTAAGTGTATACATAACAACAGGGTAGCAAGTCAGTAAAATGTATACCAGATACAACAACATACATGGTTTAGTATTAATGTAAGGTAAAGGCATTATAGTCCAGTGAAGAGATTAGTTGAAGTGGATGTTACAAGCGGAGACATGCATAGTCAGTTTAAAAAGACCCAGGCGCATCAAGGGGAGACATGTGTCTCTTGAAGTGTGCAGCCAGTGGGGGGTCTGGAACTAGGATAATACTCGGAGGCGAAGGAATAGATGGGTACACAAGGAATAGGTGGGTGAGGAGGGTAAGATTTAGGGCAGCAGATAAATAGGTGGCTCAGGGACAAGTTATGCAGTGATACAAGAAGGAAGGAGGATGGGAAAAGCAGGGAGGATGTGGAAGGGGGTTTAAGTAAGCTAGGATCATTGGAAGCAGTTGCAGGCTTCTGTAATGTATTTTGAGTATAAGGTCTTAAACACAATGAGACTAACAGGAGTCCTCAGTTTCAATGATTTCTGTAGTACATTCCAGAGCTAGGATCGTTGGAAGCAGTTGCAGGCTTCTGTAATGTATTTTGAGTATAAGGGCTTAAACACAGTAATAATAACAGGAGTTCTCAGTTTCAGTGATTTCTGTAGCACATTCTAGAGTGACGGTAGAATGAATCCTATGGCAGCTCTCCCAAAATGCATTAGGACTTTGGGCACTTTCAGAGAAATCAGTGAACAGCTTCTTGGGGCATTGGTTCCAGGCATATTGAGAGTCAGGCAATCAACAATGTACTCATGGAAGTTTGCAGTGTGATAGCTCTGTATGTCCAGAGAGCTGCATCTTTATTTCATCTGTAGTATAGGGAGGTCCAGCCTATGGCCGCATATAAAGAGCAGTGATGGGTGGAGAAGGGGTGACCAGTGATGAAGTGCAGGGCTCTGTGGTTAAGTATGTCCAATTTACGAGGTATGAAGTAGCACATTGGCTGAATAAAAGTCAAGCGTAATCATGGGGAAAGGAACGAGACTGAACTAGCTGTCTCTTAGCCTCTGTAGTTAGTAAGCGGTTTAACCTGAAGAAGAGACCTAGTCTCTGCCTCAGTTTTTAACAAATCCTCCAGGTGGTCTGCAAGGAGAGTTTGAAGTCTAGCCAGACCCCAGGTATTTGAATTTTGGCTCAAATTCCAGGGTTTCTCCTAGGAGGGTGGTGATGGGGGTAGAGCAGGGTAGCTGGTAAAATAGCATTGCCTTTGTCTTTTGGCATTAAGTAGCAATTTTTACTAAGGAGCTGGTATTGAAGTATGTTGAAGTCAGCTTGCAGGTCGCTACAGGCAGTTTCAGGGTTTTATACGGCTTAGGTAGATCACTGTATCATCTGCGAACAGATAAATTTTCGCCTCATTGATGCTGCGTCTATATTGTTGATGTAGATGGCAAATAGAGTGGCCCCAGGATGGATCTCTGGACGCCTTTTAACAGATTTGAGGGAAGAATTCACCTTCGCCTTGACCTGTTGATACCTATCAGAAAGGTAGTTGTGGAACCAACACAAGGAGTTAGAATTAAGATCAATAACTTTTAATGAAGAAAGAAGGAGGCTGTGGTGACAGTGTCAAGGTCTTGAAAAATGGCGCAGACAAATTTTTTGTTCTCTAGCTCACGCTGCGGTCATTTGTCACCTTGGCCAGGGCCGTGATTGTACTATGTTCAGTTCTGAAACCAGATTTGCATTGGGTTTAGCAGGTTAGTATCATTTATGAAAGATTTCAGCTGGGCATTTGTGATTTTTCCAGAAATTTTGATAGTACCAAGAAAAGGGAGATGGGCCTGTAGTTGTTTAGATCACAGGGGTCTCTGGATTTAAACAACAGAGTGTTGGAGGCACTAAACAGATTGATTTTTACCTCATTGTCCTGTGGACATTTACCATGTAGTTTACTGAGCTGCAACAATGCTTTAGGACTGTGTAGGAATACCTGTAATTGTAATGATTATTCAGGTTGCTATAAGGCTGCAGGGATCTTAGCTGTGTTCTCTTAAAGCATGTTACTTAGCTGTATTCTCTTAGATCGTGTTACCGGTGGTGCAATTGTGTCTTTGCCTGTGATTGTACTGCTGGCCCTGATTTGTTTGTTCCCTCTCTCTGGTTTTCCTGCCCTGAAGCCTCATTTGTTCCCCACTGAACTCTTAATCCTGTACAGACCCATACAACCTTCTTTGTTTCTTCCCCAAGGCAGTTTGTAGCTATGAGAGCTATTCAGTAGGAGGCTCTCACCCCCCCTTGAATATCAGAGCAGCAGAAAAGAGCTACAGCTGCCTGTACTCCCAAGGGACTGGAGTGTCGCAGGGTGTTGTGTGGCCCAGCCACTGCTAGTGCGGCAGATTCCCTTCCCACCCTGGATGGCCATTTTTTTATAGGCAGGCTGGGTCAGGTGCCAGTGACAAGTGATCACTGCAGCAGTTTTCAATCTCCCAAAATCCTTCCTTAGCCACTTATACTGCTAGGCCAGCAGGGGACGCTGTGCTCTTCAACCACTTAATTTTAAATAGAATGTGTAGTTGCCTGTCCTCAGCTGTCCCTTCTGCTTATCCCACCTCTTCCCTTCCACCTGTATACTCTGCCTTCCCAATGTATCCCTTCCTCTTTCTCTTTTGCTTTTCTTTCACCCCATGGGTCTTGAGTCCAGGCATATGGTCCCCAGCCTATTCTGAAGCCCATAACTGTACCCACTAGGTCACCAGCCTATTACTGATTCCCACAAAGGTTTATCCTATAGTACCCTAGCCCCTCTCCCTCCCATACACTTACTTTGTACATCTCGTCTGTGCTGTTCAATTTCTTCCACCTGGGTCCTAGAAGAACCCTTATTACTGTCTGTTGCTCTTCCCTCAATCAGTAGGTGGTGCACTCAATATACCATTCTGCTGCAGAAACAATCAGCTGACTTTCCACACCTCCTCAACTACACTTCCACTACAAGGTGCAACTCCTTACTACCCACAGGGACAGGTCCTTGCAATCATTGGTCATATTACTGTCCACATTTGTCTTGGCTCTCCCAAATTCATTAATATTTGTGACTTCCACCTACTCTCAAACTGCAACATTGTAACATCAATCACTAAAAAGACATAAAGCCACAATACCTTGTGTTCATATAAGTGGCTAAATGTAATCATCATGCTAGCCTTATTGATCCTCATGCTTGCATCGCATCCTCACAAGGCACAGCATACAGAGCCCATGTCACCCCCCACCTCGCCAGACACATACAAACTCATTCTTTACCCCAATCCACATCTCCTCTTGGATTAATTTTCCAACTCCTTGCATATACCCTCATCTAACCACAAAATTGGCCATCTGGGCAGTCTAGCTCACCTTCATGACATACCCATCTTGCCCATATCTTATATCTAAGCACCCCACCCTCTATTGCCACATAATTCTATTCCCAATAAGAAATAACTTATAATCCTAAGAACCAATTAAAAACAACGTATTATGCTATCACTGTCAAGCTCAGAAAATATTGAAGCAAATCCATGCCCTCCCAATGCTCTTACCTCTCCAATGGAATTTAGCCAGATCCAGGCCTGAAAATTATGCTGATTAATGTTTGTAGCCTCCTGAAAAACTCAACCTAGTAAAAATAGGTAATGCCCACAGACCCAGATGTACTAGTTGCCATTGAAACATGGTTAAAGGGTACCACTATAGAGCAACAGATAATGCTTCCTTCCTTTAACACCTTTAGACTGGATTGACCAATTAGGGAGAGGGGTTATATCTATGTTAATTCCAAATATCCTGCCACTGAATTCCTTCCATTATTCAAACCTAGGGAATTCAAATGATTAGCCATAAGGATTTCACTGCACTCATCAGAAGTATTGAATATCATTGTCTGCTACAGACTGCCAGCAGGCGTGTAGAAGAACTCCTATCAACCCTTAGAAACCTCACTAAACCAACCCTAATAAATCTATTATCCTTGATGACCTGAACTTAGATTAGCTTATACCTAGAGCAAATACCTTAAAGGACATGTATGATGAGCTGGGTATCTCACAGCTTATCTCTGAACCTACCAGATTTAAGGTAAAAAATAATGATAAAAGCACTATACTCAACTTGTTCCTCACAAACAGACCTCATAAAATATTGCATACACCATCTTTCATAATGATCTGAGTGATTACAATATAGTCATACTGCTTACTAATCCAGGAAAAATGGATCTCATGCTCCAAATTTATCACAAAGCAAAGTTTCGTGAGGTTCAAACTTGAAAATTACCTAACCGACCTTAGGTGTACAAATTGGCAAAACATTTACCTGTCAAGAAAGGCAACTGTCCCAAGGGTAATCACAAAACTTTATTTCAAATTCTGTAAGGTGGAGTCGGTCACTTGTGGTGCAAATCATTCAGAATCTCAAAAAGCTCCAACATTAAAAGACAGACTTATGAAGACAGAACACAAACAAACAAACTAAGCAGGGCCAGCTGTTGATGGGGTCACTCAGAAATGGAATGTTCCCATGCAACAGATATGTGGCTTGTGGCAGTCACATCACAAAGAAGTATTCAGACATCCCTAGACAGGAAAGCAGTATACAATACAAGAACACATAGAATTGCAAGTCTATGGGCATTGTGTACCTTTTGCAGTGTCTTTGTTACCATCTATATATAGGAAAGACTTTACAGGAACTTAAAAATGAATCTCGGAGCAGAAGGGCAAAATTAGATTAAAAGATGAAAATTCATCTGTAGCAAGGCACTTCAACAACAGGAGTTGCACAGTAATGTAGCACAGATTCTGGGAACTTGAGTTAGTATAGGAGCCAAGCAGAGGTGGTGACTTTAAGAAACTATTAGAGAAGAGAGAAACATGCTGGATATATGAAATGGGCATATGTGGTCCCATGGGGCCAAAATGAAGAGCTCAAATGGCAGGTCTGCTGATAAAGGGTAATTCAAGGTGATCAAAACACTGTTCCATTCCTCTCAGAACTTCACCCTCCCCAATTCATGAACACTAAGATCCATAGAGAGCACAGACAGATTTTACATTACAGAGCCATAGAGACACGCACATCATATAAAAACTCTCATTGGGTAACTAACAAAAGGATTCTCCTCCAGGCTCAAAGTACTGTATTTAAATAATAAGCCTATTCTTTATACAGAAACATGGAGATTCAAACATAGAAATAACAATCATGTTTTACAATACAAAAAATCAAAATGTATTACCAAACAGGACAATCTGAGTAAAATAAGTATATAGCTATATGCTTGTTCACATTAGAAAAGCAGGAGGACAAAACAATAATAACTACTGCGAGTAAACAAATCAGACCAACTTTCTGACAGTTCACTGATTGTTTACACAAATCTGCCACTAACAGTGTACCGTGTGGAAAGCCATTGCCTGCCAACAGCGTTGCCTTATCAGCGCTTGCCGATTAGGACTAGGTTGGTATGTGACTCCACGTGGGTACAAGAGTGATGGGCTTAGTGTGCATCTGTTTTGCTACCACTACAAGGAGGAACACTGAGCAGAATGGACCAGTAACTCCAGTACAAGTAAGGAGATACTGTAAAACTGGTTAAGGCTTATAGACATATACCTCTAATGCACAGAAAGAATATATTAATGGATAGCAGGTCACAGACCACAATAGAAGAAATACATGGAGCAGGAGCTCCTAGAAGAGCAAGCACCATTTAAAACTTTTAAAAGTCTGAAGTTGTAACCATCCTCCTAAGGGCACTCACTCTCATCCTACTATATGTCCTCTCTGGAATATTGGGCCAAGGTGCATAAGAAGTTGGGCACCTCCCCATCTCCCATAAGACTTACTCCACTATGGGGCAATAATGAGATTACCATCAATAAACAACCAATTGCATGCCCTCATGGGAATGTGGTGGTATCTCATTGCATCGAGATATGCTCATTCCTGGTACAGATACCTTAATTCCTTTGAGGGCCTGTGGAGCTCTTACGGATCTCTCCCAAAGACTTCTGGTGATTCCTCCAAATAAGAAGTGCCATCCTTATGTACAGGCATAAGCGGCACCAAGAGCAACAAATCTCCCAGGTAGAGTCCTGGCTGGCCCTAGAAAGAGGACAGTCAAGCCGGGTATATCGGCCATTTGGAGCACCATCCCATCCCAAGCCGAGGAATCCAAGCATAAATGGGAGAAAGCACTGCATGCCCTATTACAAACCTGGGTGGAAGTCTTGCCTAAAACTAGCTCATGGGGCCTATCCTGACACCAGTAGTCAATTAATACAGAACAAGATAATTCACTCCTGGTACAGGACTCCTGTAGTCCTCGCCAAGGCAAAGCTGTCTCAGTCTGACCTGTGTTGGAGGTGTCAGGAACTCCCAGGTGACCTGTTCCATATACTTGGTCCTGCAGGCTGATTCAGCCCCTATGGCAGGCTACCTGTGAGATGGGGTCCAAAATACTTAAGAAGCCTGTGCCTCAGTCCCCTGAGTTGCTGTTATTAGGACTCAGACCCCGGCCCCTCACCTTCGTCTCTCCGAGTTGAAACTTCTTCTGACACTCAGTATGCAGTGACAAAGGCTCCTACTGTGTAAATGGTAGTTTCCAGATAATCCCCTCCCTGGGAGAGTACCTACCTCCATTGCTCAAGTTGCCAGCAGGGCATACTGTGACCAATAACCTCTTTAAAATACTGCTCTCTGGACTCCCTTCCTTCTGTTTTGAAACCTAGGAAGGAATTGGCTGAATAGGCACAACCATGCTACTATAATGGTCTCTCTCATGGTGCATTTAGGGCCAAGTGCTGGAGAGATTGTTACTGAGTTATAGGGACCCTGCTCTATGGATGACATGGTATAATATCAGTAAAGGATAGTATCTTTTCTGGCAATGAAGACCTGTTTGCTTTGTGTGTGATCTCTTGTATTTAGTAGGCATAAAGTAGAGGACAGCGCCCTGGACCTCTCATAATTTCTGATGCTTTGTCAAATACTACAGAAACTAGAAGGATGGGGCCAGGTAAGATATGTTTGTATGAGTTAGCTATAATGCAAGGCACCAACTGCTAATATTTTCAAAGTTAATCTCCAGCTGGATAGGTGTTGTACATCCAGGCACAGAGTATTATCCCACTGCTTACCTGGCTAGTATATTCAGTTTGTTACTATTTGGACAGCATGTTCTGTTCTCTGCTTCTACAGACATATGTAATAGCCTGTAAGATCTTTGCAATGTATCCGACTGTTTTAATGTTTGTATCGTCTTAATAAGTCAAATCAATAAAACTTATTAACCACAAAAAGTCTGTGAATTTGATATATACAAAGTAAAAGCACGAAGAGGATTTAATACATGCATTTTAATATCACAGATATGGAAAAGCTTAATATCGCAAATACATAAGATTGAGCACTATCAGCAAGAAATATGAAGTAAGGATTACAAACCCAATAGTAATGTAAAGATATGAAGACATGGGCTCTCTTTAAGCAATATAACGGGAAAAGATATCCATTTAGAAATTACAAAAACTAAAGGAAATTAAGCTGCACTAAGATCAGAATTGCATGTAAATGGTGAAGGGTAACAAAAGTCAAAGCAAGATGTAAGAAATGTATTAAAGAATTAGGCCTAGATATTCAGAGCAGTTGCATAATGCACAACCAAGCTGCACTGGTGCAACTACAGACTTGCACCACATAGCCATATTCAACCACTGCGGATGTGTGGCGAATTCTCATTGTGCTGCAGCACAAATGTAATATATGCAGTGCAAGTGTAAGGAGTGTACCCATGGATATGTGGTGCAATGGCATATTCAGCCAAAAACCACGGTGCAAGTCAGGAGTAAATCACAGGATGTACCAGGCGGACTTGAGCCTATAAAACAGGCTCAAACATACACTCAGCAGATGTAAACCAGAGCTGAACACAACGTGGATATAGGGCCATTTATCATGGAGGAGGTAATGAGGGTGTGAGGAGGAGGGAGGAACACCAACAAGGCCGATTAAGGGCCTGTCAGTGGTATGCCTAGCAGTCGGTACCATGCCTGCCTCTTCTTTGAGGACTATTGTGATGTTGAGATCATGGGCCAGCACCAGCTGAACAGGGCACTTCTGAGGCAGCTCTGTGAGCTGTGCCATGATGAGCTGCAAGCACCCACAAGACGTCATGCCATGTCAGTGGAGACCAAGGTGACAGCAGTAATGTGCCTGCTTATCACAGGCACCTTCTAGAGCCAGTAGGTGCCACCACAGGGATCACTCAGTTGGCCATGTCCCACCTCCTCACACAAGTCCTCAACGCCTGCTGCCACATGCTTTGAGTTCATATGATTCCCAGCACACAGACAGAGCATACAGCAAACATGCAGGACTTCCACAGGGTTACACACATGCCAGGTGTGATCAGGCCATAGACTGCACCCACATGGCAATATGCTCATCGCCTGGCCCGGGGGCTGCATATATGAACAGGAAGGGTACACCTTCATCAACTGTCAGGTGGTGTGCAGTGCCACGGGGCACTTAAGCAATGACTATGCCCACACCCTGGAAGTGCACACAACACCTACATCTGGCACAGTTCCATCCTATGCCAGAGATTTGAGTGTGGGGATATTCACATGGGACACCTGTCAGGTGAGCAAGGCACCGGGCATGGGTGCAGGTGTAGCAATGCTGGGGAGGAAGGTGATGACACAGGGAGGGGGCAGGTGGCAAGGCAGCAGGGTAAGGGGTGCACAACAAATGCACAGTGACAACCATATCCTCTCCCAACACAGGTGACGGTGCATACCCCTGAGGCCCTGGCTGCTCACCTCCCACAGTGACCACCCACACCCGCTGAGGAACGGTACAATGAGGCACACACCGCCACACTCAATGTCAATGAGCATGTCTTTGGCATGTTCAAGATGCATTTCATTGTCTAGACAGGTCAGTAGTGCCCTACAGTACAGCCATTTGAAAGCCTGTGGCCTATTCCTAGCCTGCTGCATGCTGCACAACATGGCCATTGACCATGGGATAGCTGTTCAGGTGGATGAGGGCAACAGCAGTGAGGATGACTGAGATGATGGGCCAGAAGGGGTGTGCAGCCACCTTGGGGAGGAGGGACCCCAGGCTGGTGGGGGCCAGGAGGCACAGGGCCAACATCACACAGGAGCATTTGGAAGATCTCTGGTAGTGGAACGACATGTGTGCTGAGCCTGCATGGACCAATACCCCACCCACAGGGTTGGACGGGCACATGGGATGCATGCAGTGACACACACACACAGCAGGCATGGTGCATGCAGAGCCAAACAGACACACACACACAGCACAGCACACTGCACAGGCATGGGCGCACACACACACACACATAGGCTGCAGGACATGGCATGGATCAGACACATAACACTGGTGCACAGGCACAGCTGTCATGGAGCTACCCTCATCACACCCACACCACAAGGCCCAGCAGCCTGGCCAGCACACACAGAGGGTGTGCCCCACACCACATGCACACCACCACATACACAGGGCAACACCACACATGTGTGCACTAGGCAGCAGCAGCAGACAGCAGGAAAGGACAGCACACCCAACAGGACTACCATGTGGTGCCACGTCTGCCACAGCCACAGGGGCAGCCACGGCCAGGCTGTTTGGCAGCCACGGGCTGTACAACAGCCACCGTGGAGTGTCCAACAAACTCACGGGGTTGAGGCCTGAGAGTGCAATTGGATCCTTGCTGGGTTGTAGAGGCAGCAGAACAGGGTTGCACTGGGGTGACAGGATGGCCACGCCTGAGCCCGTGTCACAGTAGGTCACCAAACGCCAAGACCGTGGTGTTGAGTAGCACTGCAGGGAGTCCAATACACATGACCATGCCCAGTGGATGCTAGCAATGCAAATCCAGCCGCAATGGTACCAGCTAAGCAGTCCAGCGACATGGTCATGGCCTCCTGCAGGTGGTGGATCTCATCAATGAGCTGCACACATTCACTGTCCTGCTGCTCGACCAGCTGATGCACCTCAGACAGCATTGCATGGATCTCCATCCCAAGCATCATCTGGTTGTCTACAGATGTTTCCAGCAGCTGGGTGTGCCAGCCAGCCTGTCGGCATCCTGTGAATCCTGGGTCAGGCGCCTGCCTGCTGGGGAAATGCAGCATGCTGGTCAATGCCCTCTCTGGAGGACATTGCACAGGGACCCCACAGGAGTAGTGAGGCCATGGGCACACCGGAGGTGGCTGCTGTGGCATGCTGTCTGATAGACACTGCATCCTGCTGCCATTGTCCATCCATCTGCTGGGCCATGACCAGTGCAGCCACGACCTTGCCAGCAACAGCACCCCTCACCAGGCACTGCGGTGGCACCACTCGCCACTGTGTAGCTGTGGACAGGGGCAGCTGCATGGCCGCTGGCATGACACTGGTCCCTGACAGTGCCTGTGACTGTCCCTGGACCCTGGCCAGCACACCATGCCCAGTGCTGTCCAGGATCAGTGTCATATCATCATCAGAGTTGGAAACCGCACTCAGATGGGTGCCTGCACACAGCACAGGCAGGCTCTCACTTAGCAGGAGCACAAACAGCACATCATCCAACTCCAGCCCCAGTATGTTCAGCAGCCCCTCACTGCCTCTATTTGGGTGGTTTCTGTCCCGGATGCATGTGGACATAGATGGCACCACCTCCTCCAGTTCTACATCAGTGTCCTCTTTCTGTGCCACTCCATGGAGATGTGATAGCACAGGAAAACAGAAACACAGGGTCAGCGTGGGCGCAGCACCCATGCAGTCAGGGCACATGCCCAGAGGTGCATGATTCCTATGCTGCTATCTAGGGTGTGCTGTGCACAGGTACATGGACCACCCACATGGGCCACACATCAAGGCGGCAGGCCTGCCTGCATGGGACTGCCCATATCCCCCATGCATGGTATGAGGTAATTCACAGTGCTGTGAGGGGCTGCCACCCGTCTGGAATCTACCACCAGGAAAGCCCTCTATGGCAGCACAGCTGATGGTGGCTACCGTCAGTGCCATTGCTGTGGGTGATCTGCTGCCTATCCTGCTGCGGGATGCCCTGATGGCTGCCACTTTCTTCTTCTTAATGCTGCACTTGTCTGTCCCTACCTTCTTCTGGCACTCCTGGGTGCTCTGCTGGTACCTTTCATGGGTGTTTACATAAGGTGGCCACCGCATCACCAGCTGACCAGTCTTTCAGTGTGCCCATGGTGCCGCTCAGCAGGTCCTCCATGTTGAAGTAGGCCTCGAACTGGGCCTACTGCTTCTCCTTTATGAAATTGGGCCTGCGCTTCAGTGCAGGTCCACGCCCTCTGCTCCCTCAGCCGCAGACATTATGCTACCTGTGGACAGTGACGAACATGGAGGTCAGAGGATGCATGGCACAGACAGGAGCTCCATTGCTATGTCGGTTTGGGCTTCTCAATCCCAGTGTTTGCAACACCTTACCAAAATGGCTGCAATACCAGTCCATGCCCTGTGCTGTGGCATGGTACTTTTATAGTACAACGCATGCAAATGAGCCTGTGTGCAACCATAATGGGATGTTTTCATTTTTTCATTTATTCTTTGGTAGCCAGGTAAGGCACTGGACCAAAGGTCCTTTTCAGGCCCGACCCAGACAAAAAAACATACAAAAAATACTCAAATACAATCAACAGCAATACAATACCAAAAAATACAAATTACAAATTACAGTTAAAAGCAGATTTATGTAATAAATAACTTTTTAACCTTTGTTTAAAAGTTAAAACAGAGGAGCAATCCTAATATCAAGTGGGAGTGAATTCCAATGCAAAGGTGCTGCTATTGAAAAAGCTTTAGAACTTATTCTAAGCGAGACCTGAGGACAAAATATGAGGGCCATCAAGCCGACCTCAGGCTGGGAAGCAATTCTCTCATTACAACAAGATTAGAAATGAAAAGAGAGTCAAAGTAAAACATTTATACATCAGACAGCCAACAAAATATTCTATTCTGTAACCGGGAAAACCACCCCAACCAAGAATAAAGATTACACCGATGTGTCCTATTGGGGCTCCTAAAATAAATTTACAAATATTATTGTAAATACAGCTAGTGCTGCATTTCTTTCTACCTATGCTATAATATAAACAAGAACTGTAACCAAAATATGGAAGTAGAGAACCAATAGCATTTGCTAATCTAGTTGCTTGTGAGAAGAATGACTTGAATTTGTATAACACCCTATTCTTCGATTTACTTTCTTAACCATTGACTGAATCTGAGGTGAAAAGGTCAAACTGGGATCCAATAGTGTGCCCAAATACTTAAATTGAGACACTTGTTCAAGCAGACCACCCGAAAATCAGATATCCTCAGTTCTGGGGTGTCTACCAACATAAATTGCATACCAAATAACATAACTTTTGTTTTAGTTGAGTTCAAAACATTGCATTTAAAGTAAGCCAAGAACAGATGGCACCAAAATCCTTTTCTAGGGAACAAGAAAGTTCAGAAACAGAATTTGACTGAGCACAGATTACAAGATCATCTGCATAAAGCAGTAATTCACTAAACCTACAAACTCCAGGAAGCTGATTAATAAAAATAGAAGATAACAGGGGTCCCAAATGGACCTCTGAGGCACACCACAACGAATTATCAAGACATCAGAAACCACAGAACCTACTTGAACAAATTGACACCTGATACTCAGATACTCATAGAACAAGAAAGCGGCAACATCAGAAAACACCAGATCTTTCAATTTTGTGCAGGCCAAACCATGATTAATCAAATCAAAAGCCTTGGTTAGGTCCATGAACACCACTCCAGTCATCAAACCCTTCTCAAACTCATGTAGGATGGTGTTCGTGACTCGTGACCAACCAAGGCCGTGCCCATACTAAATGCTTACGGAACCCATGTTGTTGCCTTGACAACAAATTATGGGTAACCAAATAGGCATCAATTTGCTTAGACACTAAATGCTCAAGTAGTTTGTTAAGGATTCAGTATTGATATTGGCCTATAATCATCCATGGAAGCAGCACAGCTCTTTTTGGAATTGGAACCACCTTAGCTTTCTTCCAGGACAGGGAAAACACCTGTAGCCAATGACATATTAAAAATATAACAAAGGGGATCCATAATAAAGGGGATAGCCAATTTTAAGAAGTTGGCATCCAACCCTTCCCTGCAGTCAGTCCCTTTATTTGGGAGAGACTGCAGAAGATGAAAAACTTCATTTGATGTTTCTTCCTTAAACAAAATCCTGGTTCCATCTACCAAAGGAACAGAGGAAAAGGATTTAGTATTACCAGCCTGAGGAAAAAAATCTAAACTTAGAAAGATCTGAAAATTTAGAATTTAACAATTTAACAATTTCAGGCAAGTCACCAATTTCTTTGTTGTCAACATTTAATTTCTGGATGTCAGATTTTGATTTAGGAGAAAGTAAAGAATTTACGTTATTCCAAAACTTATTTGGGTCTGCCAGCTATCTTCAAAGCGATCCCTGAAAAAGCTTTTAGCATTTCCAACAGTTTGAGAGACTAAATTCCAAAGTCCACGGTAGAGATCCATTGAAACTCTACTGGGAGATAATTTAAATTTAGTTCAAGCACTATCCGCTCCTTAATTAATTTCTTAATGCTGGAACCAAACCAGCCAAGCCATGACTGTGCGCATGCATGGTGCTGCACAATACACCACCACAGCACATGCCAATCATGCATACACATGCTGCACAGTCACATACAGTGGTCTGCTATTGCACAAAGTGCTCTGGATGCACCACGTGCATGCTGTATGAGCCATAACAATTTCCCTGTACTTTTGCACCTGTGACATGGTGGCGATAGCAGCAGGATGCGTTGGACCGTAAACTGGTCATAGGTAGAGATGTGCAACCTGGTTGCACTGGTGGAGCCCTTGCACCCCAGCTCTTTGGGCAGGTGCCCTTGCAGCAGCTGCAGACTCAGGTGTGGGCATGGGTCGTCACTGACCTGGAAGGCAAATGGGGTGCCAGCACCATGGAGCAGTGCTGGCACCGCTATGGGGACCTATGCAGGAGGGATCCCAGATAGCTCCAACACCTCCAGGAGTGGGTGCAGCATGGCACTGTGCCACAGCCAGGTCAGTATTCCCATGCATCATGCATGCCTGTGGATTACCTCTACTGGGTGTCTGGATGAGCAGCGTGTGCAGCTGCCAGAGGGACACCATTCTGGCAGGTGCTGTATGTCCTGCATGTGTGATACATGCAACGCTGTTGTGCAAAGTTGCAGTCATGCAGGCACCAGGGCCTCCAGTGGTGGTATCCCATCCTGCACTGTGGCAGCTGTGCACCAGGGGTGTACTGTGTGTCTGACAGTCCTCTCATGTCCACCTCTCATCCATCCACAGGTCCAGAGGACTGCAGGAGGGCCAGGGTGGCCATGGCTGTGGACGTCCAACAGCATGATGGAACTGCTGCAGGGGCAGTGTTGTGGCAACAGCCAGGTAAGCATGTTCACACTGCTGTACTGTGCATCTGTGGGCCTCTTAGGTCACAGGGTTCCACCCTTGGTCACTGCTGCCATGCGTGGTCACTGTCTGGGTGGGCACATTTATTTATTTTATTTATTTATTTAGCTTTTGTTGACCGGTAAGTGCACTAGACAAATCCTGCCTATTTTCAGGCATGACCCGGGAGGGGGAAACAGATGAATGCCAACTGACCTTGAACCAGATTAAGCTGTTGGTGGTTTTTAGTGAATGAGGAAATTTGGCCAGGACACCGGGAAATTCCCTACTCTGAGGAGGCAGAGGCGCTGTGTGGCTGAGTGGATGCTCTGCTCAGTGGTGTTGGAGCTTTGCACTAGGAGGATGTGTGGGGCTGAGGGCGGTCTCCTCCTTGGCTCCCTTTACAACAGGAATTATGCAGAGATCTGGTGAAGGAATAGTGGAAGCAGAGCAGCTGGTGGCTCTCAATATGGAAACAGGAGCACTGTTCTTACGGAGGACGAGGTTCCCAGGTTTTATCACAGAAATCAAGTTTGGAATTGGAGGAGGTTGAATCGTTGGAGGTGCTGCATCAACAGGCTGTAGAAGCGAACAACATTATCGGGCAGCGAGGTTACATTTTTGGTGGCGCAAGGTGGTAGGATGGAATTGGAGGTTGCACAGGAAGAGGAACAACGAAAGGAAGAAGGAGCAATGGAGGCACAAGTCATCATGAGGAACAGAGGGAGAAGGTGAATCAGCAGGTCCCAGTAGATGGTGTGAATACTACTACGAAGAAGAGTTTCACGCTATGAGTGCACAGGGATTTGAAGAAATGCGAATGGACTCATCTGGGGAGGAGATGGGAGATCAACTCAGTCAGTTCCAGGTAAAAACTTAACTGCCATACAACAGAGTGGAGTATCTTCTGAGACTGTTTTGTGTGGGTCTGCTTTAAAGACTCTCCTGTCTCTTTAGTGGAAGGAGAAATGTAGTGAGGAAAAGACCTTCCACTAAATGACTCTTCAAAGGCTCTAGACAGTTTAATTGTGGGGAAAGAACCGAAGGACTGGTGGCGACGGCCTTGCAAGCTGCAGGTTGGTGAAGAACCCCTCTGGAAGGGTGGGATGCAAATTTTAGGTAAAGATGGTGTTGCTACTTCTCCTACTATATTTGCAGATACCCCCGGATGGCTCCCCACTATTAAATAGTATAGCTACTCCTTTATACCCCAGGACAGCCCTCCCTGAATCTACTGTAAATTGTCCCTTCAGGAAGATACTCATCCCTTGTTACAAGTCATTAGAGACCAGGAAAAAGAAAGTACACTGGAGCAAGATTGGGTGCAAGATAAGGCTGATAAAGTATGGCATAGAAAAGTGACTGAACATTTATTTCGAATACTGCTGGCCTTTGCTGGAGCCTGCAGAAAGAAGGAACGCAGTTAGGTTAAAATTTAGGGTAGTACTGAAGAAATTCCAGACAGAAGATTTGTAGGTCTGTACTATTAAAAAATAGCATGAAGTTCTTTCTTATAAAATTTACGCTTTGATACATATTCGGGATGTGATTTTTGATGTTAGTTTTACACATCCTGGGGTTTAGAATGGTTTTGAAGCAGTACCATCTGTTAAAGCTCTCTCCCTTGTGGAAACCTTTTTAGCAATACCACTTACTAAACCATTGACTAAACAAATTACAGTTCTTTTTAGAAATAGAGGGTAAATGTTGCAGATATTACATACTGGTTGCGCAACATTGTACTGTTAAAGGTTTGCCTGAACCCATACTGGATGAAAACAATTATGGCAGAGGAGATGGACTTATCTTGTGGTATTACATCTAGTAAATAGTCAAACTAGTCATCTACCAAACTGTTTCTTTTTGGTAGAAAAGAAAGTAGTATTTTACCAAGTCAGCAAAAACTTATTTCAAATATAGTGATATAAAGCATTTAAGTAATATATATAATAAACAAAAATATAATTTTATGTAGAAATTAGAGCATGTAGGAAACTCATTATAAGCAACCTTTGAAATTATAATTATACTTGAAACAAAGCACTCTTTTCAGAACCTACTCCTAAACCTCACATAACAATATGGAGTACTCAATTAAAAGCAAAACAAGAATCATTTCATGCTTACTACTCAAAAACAGTAAAAGTAGTAACTTTATTATCAAAAACGCTACTACTCATTCATCAAACAAAAGTATCAGAAATTTACAGTAAGGCTAGCAATACATATGTAAATACTCAAGTTGTAGCAAGTAATAGTAAAAACAGTAATGCAAGTCAGCCAATAAACATAATCTCACAGAAAGAAGAAGAAACTATAGATTTCTGGCAAAAAACATTACATCTTGCATTGTCCAGTAGCTGGTGGCAATGCCCATTATGTCACTGACATAATCCACTCAAGATGCAAAACCTGCCCTTGTTGTAATGGGAGGATGGTTATCCTTGCTGACACTGACCAACTCCTAAGTGTGCAAACTTCTGTACAGGTTCAAGCGCACAGATTGCACATCCGTATACATATTCGTATTGTCACTCTAGCTGTACAGTCAGTATACAGTACCTGGTGTCTGGGGGGATGATATTGCAAATTGCACAGGTGACGTATTGAACCAATGACACTGCTAACTGTACAGTACTGGCAATTAGCTAGCAGCACCATTGATGTCCATGATCTCAGGTTTGCTCTGTATCTGAAGTCAGGATCCAGCACTTGTCTTGCAGTGGTAGGGTGTGCAGAAAGGAGTTTGTGAAATTCCATATTAAACACCAAGCAAGTCAAGCATGAAGTGACAAAGATGTGAACAGTAACGGTAACTAACATTAACCATTTGCAATGGCCATTATTTGACTGTCATAACCCAGTCAAGATGCAGAATCTGCCCTGCGTTTGGTGGGAGGTGGATCCTTGCTGACATTGGCCAACTCCTGATGTGCAGCATTCTGTACAGGTTCAACCGAAGTTGCACTAGAAATCTTTTCCATGTATTAGTTCAATCAAACAGTAGTCATTACATGTACTGCAACAATTACTACTGGGGGTGTTGGGGTGGGGGTGTTGGTGGCACATTGCCCAGATGAGGTGTGCAACCCATGACACTGCTAACTGTACAGTTCTTGAAATCAGAGAACAGCACCATTGATATCCATGAACTCAGTTTTCCTCTCTCTCTCAAGTCAGAATTCAGCACCTGTCCTGCTGTGGCAGGCCAAGCAGAAAGGGGTGTAAAATGCAAAGGTAAATACCACCAAGTCAAGCATGAATTCAAGAAGAAGGGAGCAGTGATGACAACGGACATGTAACTGCTGGCAATGCCCATTATGTCACTGACATTATCCACTAAGATGCACAACCTGTACTTGTTGTAGTGGGTGGACGGTTATCTTTGCTGACAGTGTCCAATTCCTAAGTGTGCAAACTTCTGTACAGGTTCAACCGCAGAGTTGCACCATCCATATACATATTCATATTGTCACTCTAGCTGTACAGTCAGCATACAGTACCTGGTGTCAGGAGGGATGATGGTGCAAATTGCCCAGGTGATTTACAGAACCAATGACACTGCTAACTGTACAGTAATTGCAATTAGCTAGCAGCACCATTGATGTCCATGATCCCAGTTTTACTCTGTATCTCAATTCAGAATCCATTACCTGTCCTGCAGTGGCAGGGTGTGCAAAAAGGGATGTAACCTTCCATGGTAAATACCTTGCAAGTCAAGCGTGAAATGACCAAGAAGCAACTGTGATGATAATAGACATGTAACCACTACCAATGTCCATTATTTGACTGTCATAACCCACTCAAGATGCAGAACCTGCCCTGCTTGTGGTGGTAGGATATTCTTGCTGACACTGGCCAACTACTGAGTGTGCAAATTTCTGTACAGGTTACTTATGAGGGTAGTGGGTGTTGGTGGCATATTGCCCAGATGAGGTGTTCAACTCATAACACTGCTAACTGTACAGTTCTTGCAATTAGCAGCAGCACCTCTGATACCCATGAACTCAGTTTTGCTGTGTCTCACAAGTTACGATAAAGCACTTCTCCTGCAGTGGCAGGGTGTGTGGAAAGCAGGTGTTAAATTCCATGGTAAACATCACGCAAGTCAAGCATGAAGAGACGATGAAGCAAACAGTGACACCAACGGACATGTAACCACTGGCAATGCCCTTTATGTCACTGACATCTACTCAAGATGCACAACCTGCCCTCATTGTGGTGAGAGGGACGGTTATCCTTGAGACACTGACCAACTCCTTATACTGCAAACTTCTTTACAGGTTAAACCGCGGAGTTGCACAATCCATATACATATATGTATTGTCACTCTAGCTGCGCAGTCAGCATACAGTACCTGGTGTCTTGGTTGGGGGGTGATGTCTCAAATTGCCCAGGTGAGGTATTGAAACAATGAACCTGCTAACTGTTCAGTACTTGCAATTAGCTAGGATCACCACTGAAGTCCATGATCTCTGTTTTGCTCTGAAACAGAAGTCATAACTTGAACTGCAATGGTTACTACTGGTGGGGTGGTAATGTGCGGGCGGTGGTGGTGGCACATCCCCAGGTCAGGTGTTCAACTCATAACACTGCTAACTGCACAGTTCTTGCAATTAGCTGGCAGCACCATTGATGTCCATGATCTCAGTTTTGCTCTGTATCTGAAGTCAGGATCCAGCACCTGTCCTTACAGTGGTGGGGTGTGCAGAAAGGGGTTTGTGAAATTCCATGTTAAACAACACACAAGTCAAGCATGAAGTGACGAAGAAGTGAATAGTAACAGTAACTAACATGTAACCACTATCAATGGCCATAATTTGACTGTCATAACCCAGTCAAGATGCAGAACCTGCCCTGCTTTTGGTGGGAAGTGGATCCTTGCTGACATTGGCCAACCCTGAGTGTGCAACATTCTGTACAAGTTCAACCATGGAGTTGCACTAGAAACCTTTTCCATGTATTCATTCAATCAAACAGTAGTCATTACATATACTGCAACAGATATTACTGGGGGTGGTGGGTGGTGGGTGTTGGTGGCACATTGCCTAGACGAGGTGTGCAACCCATGACACTGCTAACTGTACAGTTCTTACAATCATCTAACAGCACCACTGATATCCATGAACTCAGTTTTGCTCTCTCTCTCAAGTCAGAATTCAGCACCTGTCCTGCTGTGGCAGGATATGCAGAAAGGGGGTGTATAATGCCAAGGTAGATACCACCGTCAAGCATGAAGTGAAGAAGAAGTGAACAGTGAAGCCAACGGACATGTAACTACTGGCAATGCCCATTATGTCACTGACATCTACTCAAGATGCACAACCTGTCCTCATTGTGGTGAGAGGGATGGTTTTCCTTGCTGACACTGACCAACTCGTAAGTGTGCAAACTTCTGTACAGGTTAAACAGTGGAGTTGCACAATCCATACACATATACGTATTGTCAGTCTAGCTGCGCAGTCAGCATACAGTACCTGGTGTCTTGGGGGTGATGTCGCAAATTGCCCAGGTGAGGTATTGAACCCATCAACCACTAACTGTTCAAACTTGCAATTAGCTAGGAGCACCACTGAAGTCCATGATCTCAGTTTTGCTCTGTAACAGTAGTCATAACATGTACTGCAATGGTTACTACTGGTGCGGGGTTGGTTATTGGGGGGCGGTGGTGGTGGCACATTCCCCAGGTCAGGTGTTCAACCCATAACACTGCTACCTGCACAGTTCTTGCAATTAGCTGGTAGCACCAATGATGTCCATGAACTCAGTTTTGCTCTATCTCTCAAGTCTGGATCCAGCACCTGTCCTGCTGCAGCAGGCGTGCAGAAAGGTGGTGAAAAATTCCATGGTAAACACCACGCAAGTCCAGCGTGAAGTGATGAAGAAGCAAACAGAGACACCAATGGACATGTTGCCGCTGGCAATGACCATTAAGTCATTGACATTATTTACTCTAGATACACAACCTGCTCTCATTGTGTTGGGGTGCAGGGTTATCCTTGCTGACACTGACCAACTCCTAAGTCAGCAAACTTCAGTACAGGTTAAACCGTGGAGTTGCACAATCCATATACATATAGGTACTGTCACTCTAGCTGCGCAGTCAGTATACAGTGCCTGGTGCCTGGGGGAGTGATGGCGCAAATTGCCCAGGTAAGGTATTAAACCCATGACACTGCCAACTGTTCAGTACTTCCGATTCGCTAGGATCACCACTGATGTCCATGATCTCTGTTTTGCTCTGTATCTGAAGTCAGTATCCAGCACCTGTCCTTACAGTGGAAGGGTGAGCAGAAAGGGGTTTGGAAATTCCATGGTAAACACCATGCAAGTCAAGCATGAAGTGACAAAGAAGTGATCAGAAACAGTAACGAACATGTAACCATTAGCAATGGCCATTATTTGACTGTCATAACCCAGTCAAGATGCAGAACCCACCCTGCTTTTGGTGGGGGTGGGATCCTTGCTGACATTGGCCAACTCCTGAGTGTTAAAAGTTCTGTACAGCTTCAATCACGGAGCTGCACTAGAAACTTTTTCCACATAATAGTTGAATAAAACAGTAGTCATTACATGTACTGCAACAGTTACTGCTGGGGGTGGTGGGGTGGGTGGTGTTGGTGGCACATTGCCCAGGTGAGGTGTGCAACCCATGACACTGCTAACTGTACAGTTCTTACAATCAGCGAGCAGCACCATTGATATCCATGAACTCAGTTTTGCTCTCTCTCTCTCTCTCTCAAGTGAGAATCCAGCACCTGTCCTGCAGTGGCAAGCTATGCAGAAAGGAGGTGTAAAATGCCATGGTAAATACCACGCAAGTCAAGCATGAAGTGATGAAGAAGAGAACAGTGACGTCAACGGACATGTAACTGCTGGCAATGCCCATTATGTCACTGACAGTATCCACGCAAGATGCAAAACCTGCCCTTGTTGTAGTGGGTGGGACGGTAATCCTTGCTGATGCTGATCAACCCTAGTGAGCAAACTTCTGTACAGGTTAAACCGCGGAGTTGCACAATCCATATACATATACTTATTGTCACTCTAGCTGCCCAGTCAGCATACAGTGCATGGTGTCTGTGGGGTGATGGCTAAATTGCCCAGGAAAGTTATTAAACCCATGACACTGTTAACTGTTCAGTACTTGCAATTAGCTAGGAGCACCATTGATGTCCATGATCTCAGTTTCCCTCTGTATATGAAGTCAGAATCCAGCACTTGTCCTTACAGGCAGGGTGTGCAGAAAGGGTTTGTGAAATTCCATGGTAAACATCTCGCTAGTCAAGCATGAAGTGACAAAGAAGTGAACAGTAACAGTAATGAACATGTAACCACTATCAATGGCCATAATTTGACTGTCATAACCCAGTCAAGATACAGAAGCTGCCCTACATTTGGTGGAGGTGGGATCCTTGCTGACATTGGCCAACTCTTGAGTGCGCAAAGTTCTGTACAGGTTCAACCACGGAGCTGCACTAGAAACCTTTTCCGTGTGTAATAGTTGAATCAAACAGTAGTCATTACATGTACTGCAACAGTTACTACTGGGGGGTGGTGGGGTGCAGGGTGTTGGTGGCACATTGCCCAGATGAGGTGTGCAACCCATTACATGCTGCTAACTGTACAGTTCTTGCAATCAGCTAGCAACACCACTGATATCCATGAACTCAATTTTGCTCCCTCTCTCAAGTGAGAATCCAGCACCTGTCCTGCACTGGCAGGCTATGCAGAAAGGAGGTATAAAATGCCATGGTAAATGCCATGCAAGTCAAGCATGAAGAGATGAAGAAGCGAACAGTGACATCAATGGACATGTAGCTGGTGGCAATGCCCATTATGTCACTGACATAATCCACTAAGATGCAAAACCTGCCCTTGTTGTAATGGGAGGATGGTTATCCTTGCTGACACTGACCAACTCCTAAGTGTGCAAACTTCTGTACAGGTTCAAGCGCCAGTTGCACATCCATATACATATTCGTATTGTCACTCTAGCTGTACAGTCAGTATACAGTACCTGGTGTCTGGGGGATGATATTGCAAACTGCACAGGTGACGTATTGAACCAATGACACTGCTAACTGTACAGTACTTGCAATTAGCTAGCAGAACCATTGATGTCCATGATCTCAGGTTTGCTCTGTATCTGAAGTCAGGATCCAGCACTTGTCTTGCAGTGGTAGGGTGTGCAGAAAGGAGTTTGTGAAATTCCATATTAAACACCAAGCAAGTCAAGCATGAAGTGACGAAGATGTGAACAGTAACGGTAACTAACATTAACCATTTGCAATGGCCATTATTTGACTGTCATAACCCAGTCAAGATGCAGAATCTTCCCTACGTTTGGTGGGAGGTGGATCCTTGCTGACATTGGCCAACTCCTGAGTGTGCAGCATTCTGTACAGGTTCAACCGCGGAGTTGCACTAGAAATCTTTTCCATGTATTAGTTCAATCAAACAGTAGTCATTACATGTACTGCAACAATTACTACTGGGGGTGTTGGGGTGGGGGGGTGTTGGTGGCACATTGCCCAGATGAGGTGTGCAACCCATGACACTGCTAACTGTACAGTTCTTGAAATCAGAGAACAGCACCATTGATATCCATGAACTCAGTTTTCCTCTCTCTCTCAAGTCAGAATTCAGCACCTGTCCTGATGTGACAGGCCATGCAGAAAGGGTGTGTAAAATGCCAAGGTAAATATCACCAAATCAAGCATGACGTGAAGAAGAAGAGAACAGTGACATCAACGGACATGTAACTGCTGGCAATGCCCATTATGTCACTGACATTATCCACTCAAGATGCACAACCAGCCCTTGTTGTAGTGGGTGGGACGGTTATCCTTGCTGACACTGACCAACTCCTAAGTGTGCAAACTTCTGTACAGGTTCAACCGCAGAGTTGCACCATCCATATACATATTCTTATTGTCACTCTAGCTGTACAGTCAGCATACAGTACCTGGTGTCAGGGGGGATAATGGTGAAAATTGCCCAGGTGATGTATAGAACCAATGACACAGCTAACTGCACAGAAATTACAATTAGCTAGCAGCACCATTGATGTCCATGACCCCAGTTTTACTCTGTATCTCAAGTCAGAATCCATCACCTTTCCTGCAGTGGCAGGGTGTGTGAAAAGGAGATGTAATCTTCCATGGTAAATACCTTGCAAGTCAAGTGTGAAATGACCAAGAATCAAACTGTGATGATAATAGACATGTAACCACTACCAATGTCCATTATTTGACTGTCATAACCCACTCAAGATGCAGAACCTGCCCTGCTTGTGGTGGTAGGGTTTCCTTGCTGACACTGGACCGACTACTAACTGTGCAAATTTCTTTACAGGTTACTTATAGGAGGTAGTGTTGGTGGCATATTGCCCAGATGAGGTGTTCAACCCATAACACTGCTAACTGTACAGTTCTTGCAATTAGCTAGCAGCACCATTGATATCCATGAACTCAGTTTTGCTGTGTCTCTCAAGTCACGATCCAGCACTTCTCCTGCAGTGGCAGGGTGTGTGGAAAGCAGCTGTTAAATTCCATGGTAAACATCACGCAAGTCAAGCGTGAAGTGACGATGAAGCAAACAGTGACACCAACGGACATGTAACCACTGGCAATGCCCTTTATGTCACTGACATCTACTCAAGATGCACAACCTGCCCTCATTGGTGAGAGGGACGGTTATCCTTGCTGACACTGACCAACTCCCTAAGAGTGCAAACTTCTGTACATGTTAAACTGCTGGAGTTGCACAATCCATATACATATATGTATTGTCACTCTAGCTGCACAGTCAGCATACAGTACCTGGTGTCTTGAGGTGATGCCTGAAATTGCCCAGGTGAGGTATTGAACCAATGAACTCGCTAACTGTTCAGTACTTGCAATTAGCTAGGAGCACCACTGAAGTCCATGATCTCAGTTTTGCTCTGTAACAGTAGTCATAACATGTACTGCAATGGTTACTACTGGTGCGGGGTGGTAATGCGGAGTGGTGGTGGTGGCACATTCCCCAGGTCAGGTGTTCAACTCATAACACTGCTAACTGCACAGTTCTTGCAATTAGCTGGCAGCACCATTGATGTCCATGATCTCAGTTTGCTCTGTATCTGAGGTCAGGATCCAGCACCTGTCCTTACAGTGGAAGGGTGTGCAGAAAGTGGTTTGTGAAATTCCATGTTTAACACCACAAGAAGCATGAAGTGACAAAGAAGTGAACAGTAATAGTAACTAACAAGTAACCACTATCAATGGCCATAATTTGACTGTCATAACCCAGTCAAGATGCAGATTCTGCCCTGCTTTTGGTGGGAAGTGGATCCTTGCTGACATTGGCCAACTCCTGAGTGTGCAACATTCTGTACAAGTTCAACCATGGAGTTGCACTAGAAACCTTTCCATGTATTTATTCAATCAAACAGTAGTCATTACATGTACTGCAACAGTTATTACTGGGGTGGTGGGTGGTGGGTGTTGGTGGCATATTGCCTAGATGAGGTGTGCAACCCATGACACTGCTAATTGTACAGTTCTTGCAATCATCTAACAGCACCATTGATGTCCATGAACTCAGTTTTGCTCTCTCTCTCTCTCTCAAGTCAGAATTCAGCACCTGTCCTGCTGTGGCAGGCCATGCAGAAAGGGGGTGTAAAATGCCAAGGTAAATACCACCAAGTCAAGCATGAAGTGAAGAAGAAGTGAACAGTGAAGTCAACGGACATGTAACTGCTGGCAATGCCCATTATGTCACTGACATCTACTCAAGATGCACAACCTGCCCTCATTGTGGTGAGAGGAATGGTTATCCTTGCTGATACTGACCAACTCGTAAGTGTGCAAACTTCTGTACAGGTTAAACAGTGGAGTTGCACAATCCATACACATATATGTATTGTCAGTCTAGTTGCGCGGTCAGCATACAGTACCTGGTGTCTTGGGGGGGTGATGTCACAAATTGCCCAGGTGAGGTATTGAACCCATGAACCGACTAACTGTTCAGTACTTGCAATTATCTAGGAGCACCACTGAAGTCCATGATCTCAGTTTTGCTCTGTAACAGTAGTCATAACATGTACTGCAATGGTTACTACTGGTGCGGGGTTGGTTATTGGGGGCGCGGTGGTGGTGGCACATTCCCCAGGTCAGGTGTTCAACCCATAACACTGCTAACTGCACAGTTCTTGCAATTAGCTGGTAGCACCAATGATGTCCATGAACTCAGTTTTGCTCTATCTCTCAAGTCTGGATCCAGCACCTGTCCTGCAGCAGCAGGCATGCAGAAAGGTGGTGTAAAATTCCATGTTAAACACCACGCAAGTCCAGCGTGAAGTGACGAAGAAGCAAACAGTGATACCAATGGACATGTTGCCGCTGGCAATGACCATTATGTCATTGACATTATTCACTCTAGATACATAACCTGCTCTCGTTGTGGTGGGGTGCAGGGTTATCCTTGCTGACACTGACCAATTCCTAAGTGAGCAAACTTCTGTACAGATTAAACCGTGGAGTTGCACAATCCATATACATATAGGTACTGTCACTCTAGCTGCGCAGTCAGTATACAGTGCCTGGTGCCTGGGGGGGGGGTGATGGCAAATTGCCCAGGTAAGGTATTAAACCCATGACACTGCTAACTGTTTAGTACTTCAGATTAGCTAGGAGCACCATTGATGTCCATGATCTCAGTTTTGCTCTGTATCTGAAGTCAGGATACAGCACCTGTCCTTACAGTGGAAGGGTGTGCAGAAAGGGTTTGTGAAATTCCATGGTAAACACCATGCAAGTCAAGCATGAAGTGACAAAGAAGTGATCAGAAACAGTAACGAACATGTAACCATTAGCAATGGCCATTATTTGACTGTCATAACCCAGTCAAGATGCAGAACCTGCCCTGCTTTGGTGGAGTGGGATCCTTGCTGACATTGGCCAACTCCTGAGTGTGCAAAGTTCTGTACAGGTTCAACCACGGAGCAGCACTAGAAACCTTTTCCATGTAATAGTTGAATCAAACAGTAGTCATTACATGTACTGCAACAGTTACTCCTGGGGGTGGTGGGGTGGTGGTGTTGGTGGCACATTGCCCAGATGAGGTGTGCAACCCATGACACTGCTAACTGTACAGTTCTTACAATCAGCTAGCAGCACCATTGATATCCATGAACTCAGTTTTGCTCTCTCTCTCTCTCAAGTGAGAATCCAGCACCTGTCCTGCAGTGGCAGGCTATGCAGAAAGGAGGTGTAAAATGCCATGGTAAATACCACGCAAGTCAAGCATGAAGTGATGAAGAAGGGAACAGTGACGTCAACGGACATGTAACTGCTGGCATTGCCCATTATGTCACTGACATTATCAACGCAAGATGCAAAACCTGCCCTTGTTGTAGTGGGAGGGACAGTAATCCTTGCTGATGCTGACCAACTCCTAAGTGTGCAAACTTGTACAGGTTAAACTGCAAAGTTGCACCATCCATATACATATTCGTATTGTCACTCTAACTGTGCAGTCAGTATACAGTACCTGGTGTCTGGGGGATGCTTTGCAAATTACACAGGTGACGTATTGAACCTATGACACTGCTAACTGTACAGTTTTTGTAATTAGCTAGCAGCACCATTGATGTCCATGATCTCAGTTTTGCTCTGTATCTGATGTCAGAATCTGGCACCTGTCCTTACATTGGCAGGGTGTGTAGAAAGCGTTTTGTGAAATTCCATATTAAACACCACGGAAGTCAAGCATGAAGTGACGAAGAATTTAACAGTAACAGTAACTAACATGTAACCAATATCAATGGCCATTATTTGACTGTCATAACCCAGTCAAGATGCAGAACCTGCCCTGCTTTTGGTGGGAAGTGGATCCTTGCTGACATTGGCCAACTCCTGAGTGTGCAACATTCTGTACAGGTTCAACCACGGAGCTGCACTAGAAACCTTTTCCATGTATTAATTCAATCAAACAGTAGTCATTACATGTACTGCAACTGTTACTACTGGGGGTGGTGGGGTGGGGGGTGTTGGTGGCACATTGCCCAGATGAGGTGTGCAACCCATGACTCTGCTAACTGTACAGTTCTTGCAATCATCTAACAGCACCATTGATATCCGTGAACTCAGTTTTGCTCTCTCTCTCAAGTCAGAATTCAGCACCTGTCCTGCTGTGTCAGGCCATGCAGAAAAGGGGTGTAAATGCCAGGTAAATACCACCAAGTCAAGCATGAAGTGAAGAAGAAGTGAACAGTGATGTCAACGGACATGTAACTGCTGGCAATGCCAATTATGTCACTGACATTGTCCACTCAAGATGCTAACTTGCCCTTGTTGTAGTGGGTGGGACAGTTGTCCTTGCTGACCCTGAACCACTCCTAAGTGTGCAAACTTCTGTACAGGTTCAACCGCAGAGTTGCACCATCCATATACATATTCTTATTGTCACTCTAGCTGTTCAGTCAGCATACAGTACCTGGTGTCAGGGGGGATGATGGTGCAAATTGCCCAGCTGTCGTATAGAACCAATGACACTGCTGACTGTTCAGTAATTGCAATTAGCTAGCAGCACCATAGATGTCCATGATCTCAGTTTTATTCTGTATCTCAAGTCAGAATCCATCACCTGTCCTGCAATGGCATGGTGTGAGAAAAGGGGATGTAACCTTCCATGGTAAATACCTTGCAAGTCAAGTGTGAAATGACCAAGAAGCGAACTGTGAGGATAATAGACATGTAACCACTACCAATGCCCATCATTTGACTGTCATAACCCACTCAAGATGCAGAACCTGCGGTCACGTGATGCGCATGGAGTGAGGCAGCAGCTTTTGGGTCTCCCGTTCCTGCTCGATTTAAACCGTGATTTTGTGCAACTAAACAGGGCTAACGGGCACTGGGACACTATTTCACGCCCATAGAAACTGTTTTGGTAGCAAACATTGATTACACCGTTCGGCCGAAATGCAAGCAGCGGAAGCGAACTAGAAGCAAAGCGCCCTGACGGAGCTCGTCGCCATCACCGCAGGAGGAAGAAATTAAGTCTACCAAAATTTATGAAGATCTGACTACCATAAAGGATGCACTATTTAAATTAATAGAGGAGGTGGCAGAGATAAAGCCAGCCCTGACTCAGCTAGCCGGAGGGTGACAGACGCTGAGGCTAGGATCTCTTCCGTTGAAAGAGCCATGGATAAGGCAGGGCCTACTATGGTGGAGTGTAAAAGAAGTATTGCAAAATTAGAAGATCTCCTAGATGACCTGGAGGGCCGCAACAGACGTAACAATCTCGTCCTGCTGGGTCTCCCAGAAGGGAAGGAAGGACCGAACACCATCCAGTTTCTCCAGAGACTCCTTAAAAAATCAGCAGGCTCCTCACCTAATGGGCCGGAGTATATCATAGAGAGGGGTCATCGGGCCCTTAGAGCTAAACCTCCATCTTCAGAACCACGAGGCCAATTATTTTAAATTACTTAATTATCTGGACAGGGAGCATATTTTAAAAGAAGTTAAGAAGCTGGCAGCCTTCCAATGGGAGGGCAAAAACTGCGTCTGGTGCCTGATCTAACCTGGGAAATGAGACAAGCTCGAGCAAGTTTTAGGCCATCACCCGAGCTTTGGGCTGCAGGGATTCGACATCGCTTATTATATCCTCTGTAGGCTGGAGGTTACATTTAAGGAAGGCCCAAGAGATTTAATTCACCAAAGAGGCACTTGTATCTTTGAGATCTCTGCTACTGACCTGTTTCCCAAAGGGTGAAAGCTAAGTTCAATCACATAGATAACCTGCAGGACTACCCAGACATTTTGCAAGACAGCGGTTGTGTTTTCTTATTTGCTGTTAATAATCTTTATTTGACCTTTAATGGGGCATCTAATAAGCGTTTATTCTTCAACGTATTCTAGTATACCTAGTGGCATGTTGGGAAGATAGAATACATTTTGTAGTGCGTTTACATTTAACCCTTACAGATGGGAAGGGGAGTTTTAATAACCTAGTTGTTGCTATATGTTCCTGATAGAAGTAGTAAAGTACTCTGGATTACAATTAAAGGATGGGGTGGGGTTTGTGCTTTAGTTATTGGCTAAGGCACAAATGTAAAAGAGGATACGGGTTATAATGATTATATTTGTATTAGTAGGAAGGTCTCAGTTTCTTTATGAATCTTATATGACTGGTGATTTTAGAGTTTAAACAGTTTCTTAACTGTAAGAACCATAGGCAATGGTGTTTCATGAGTTGAGCATGTCAAGTTAAGATATGGCAGCCAAGGGGTATAATGCAAGGCAAGATTTCATGACAGGCCTGGTGGCTCTACCTTAGATTATATAGTTGCTCCTTGTTGGGAGCAGCTCGGCCAGAACTTAATCTTCGTGGATTTAGTCAGAGCCCTCTATCTGGGACTGACGCATAGGGCATCATGTGAGAGAATTGTAGTCTCGCCTGTCAATGTTCACAAGACTGGAAGTATTTATTGGGCCGGTAAATACTCTATTATTTGAATGGTTGCATCTCTACCCCTTGACCCCTATTTGTTCGTGTTTTGTTATCTGATTTAACTGAAGATCTGGAGATTGATATATATTTCCTTTTATTAGCCCAGGTTTTTGGGATTGGGCTTGGTAAGATCACTCATTCAATTCATAACAATAATCTTAGGCAGGGGAGGGTGTACCCATCTCTATGTTGCACCACGTTCCAGTGGATGGGTAGCTGGCTCCGGGCCAGAAGGGAAGGTTAT
This sequence comes from Neoceratodus forsteri, assembly GCA_016271365.2. Classification (NCBI taxonomy): domain Eukaryota; kingdom Metazoa; phylum Chordata; order Ceratodontiformes; family Ceratodontidae; genus Neoceratodus; species Neoceratodus forsteri. Next base: position 794,210,387 of record CM057449.1, read on the forward strand.
AAGTTATTTATGAATGTATTTCTATTTTCTTTTGGGGAGGGAGGGGAAATTCAGGGAGAAATAATTTTTTGGGGGTCAGTATGGGGGGGCAGCTATCCCAAGATTTATCTAGACTGGGCAACAAATGGATAATAGGTTGAATATAGTTTCTTGGAATATTAAAGGAGGAAAGGACAATTGCAAAAAATTCGTTATTCTGAATCACTTGGCCCGCTTGAAACCAGCGATAGTATTTTTACAAGAAACCCATGTCCTCTCTGACCGCCTTGCCCATTTTAAGAAAAAGTGGGTGAATCAGGTTTTTGGTGCGGGATTCTCTTCAAATAGTCGGGGAGTTGCTATTTTAATTGCTCATGGGATTCCATTCACGCATTCGGAAGTAATCTCTGATCCTCAAGGTCGATATATATTCATCCTAGGCAGTATAGGTGGGATTAATCTAGTATTGGGCTCGGTATATGGGCCTAACCTGGACTCACCTGATTTCTTTATACAGTTGGGCTTGGCTTTGGCTTCTTTTGGAAATGTCCCAATAATTCTGGGTGGGGACTGGAACCTAGTCCAGTCTAACCCGGCTAGACCGATCGCATTTTAAAGGTTCTCCTCCTCCCCAGCACGAAAGGCCTAAGGGAGTTTATGCTATCAAGCGGGTCTAACAGACCCTTGGCACTGAACTCAACATTCGGGGATACACATTTTCCTCAGTAATAAGTCACACTCGAAGATAGATTTTTTTGGTTAGCCAGCATAGTTTGCCCTGGGTGGTGGAGGCCGCAACTTGCCCTGTAATCTCTGACCATTCCCTATAAACATTGTATGTTCTTTACCCTTCAACCTAGCAGGTCATACTCATGGTCACTAAACAATAATATTTTAAAGGAATCCAGGGCATTAATCAGATTCAGATCCTTTTGAAAGGTCCATTACTAGTAATTGGGGTTCTATCAATGCTATAGACCAAACTTGGTGGCTCTTAAGTCCATGCGACGTAGGTGTTATCAAGATGGCAACGGTACGCAAAGTAAAACAAGGAAACTCCTAGATGAATGCTTAAGAGAGATTAAGGAACTAGAAAATATAAATGATAGTCAGAGAACGGAAGTGCAAGAATGTAAATTAATCTCCTTAAGAAATTGGTATAGCAGATAAACAGAGGGAGAAAGTTATTAGTTCAGCCTCTAGAGTCAAGGCTTTGTACCTGAGGCAAGGTAGTAGGACAGGAGATTGCTGGCTTGGCAGTTGAAGCAAAATTCTTGCCAAAGTGGGTGACTGCCTAAACCATCCAGAATCAGGGCAGTTGGTTACAGATTCGGCTGAGATACAAGAAATTTTTAGCATTTTATGAAAGCTTTATATAAGCTAGCAGCCCTCTACAGGCTATGCAGATAGAACTCAGGAATTTTTGGATGCTATTCCTTTACTAAGATTGTCAGAGGACGTTGGCCCTCAATTAACAGCTCCTATCTCTGAGGATGAAATAGAGAAGGCTATTGACTCCTTCTGCCCAGACAAGGCGCCTGGCCCGGACGGGTTTACAGCTTTTTTTTCAACGATTTAAAAATAATCTTGTACCCTTATTGCAGGAATTATTCTCCTTTTGGTGTGATCAAGGGATCAAGGACCAGACGCCATTTGAGGCCAAGATTATTTTGTTACCAAAGCCAGATAAACCCCCTGAGGTAGGAGTAGCTATAGACCGATTTCTTTACTAAACCTAGATGTCAAGATTTTTGCTAAAATTTTGGCCAGCAGATTAAAACAAGTATGGCATGTTTTATTGAGCCCAGAACAGGCTGGCTTTGTTGAGGGCCGCTCCTCGGCTGACCATTTCCGTAAACTGTTCTACTTAATTTCTGAATCTGCGGATCCTGCTATGGAAGCGTCATTAGTTTCATTAGATGCAGAAAAGGCTTTTGACAGGGTGGAATGGACCTTTATGTTCACTACCCTGTCGAAGCTAGGTCTTACAGCTAGATTTATTCATATGGTTCGTATTCTGTACTCTTGCCCCTCAGCTAAGATTCAGTGCAACAATCTAATTTCAGGGGTTTTTCCACTTTCTAGGGGTACCCGACAGGGTTGCCCTTTATCTCCTTACCTTTTCAATTTGTACATTGAACCACTAATTAGATCCATAAAGATAAATAGAGAAGTGCAAGGGCTTAAGATAGGGGACTCTGAATTTAAACTTTCAGCATTTGCTGATGATTAATTGCTATACATCTCTAACACTACTTCTTCCCTCCCTAAGGCTCTTGATTTAATTGATAAGTTCAGTATGCTCTCAGGGTATAGTTTAAATAAGGCTAAAACCTCTGTATATTCTTTGACCCCATTTTCCAGAAGAGTTGGTGCTTTCTCTGGGACTTCATTGGCAAACCAGATCATTAACTTATTTGGGGATTCAAATATCCAAGAACTTAGAGGCTCTGGCCGATTTAAATCTTAAACCGTTAATCAAAACTATTAAGGAAGACTTGGTCAGATGGTCAAAGCTTCCATTGACCTTCTCGGAAGAGTTAATATGATTAAAATGGTGGTTATGCCCAAACTCTTTACCCATTATCAAATCTAAACGTTTACCTGCCAAAGTCTTTTTAAACCATTATACCAACAATGTTCAGTATTTTTGTGGAATGGTAGACCTCCTAGAAGAAGCTACCTTAAACTTACCCGTGGTGCAACTGGGAGGTCTCCAGCTACCGGACTTCTATGTTACTACCTAGCAATCCACATGGCAAGGTTGGTTGCATGGGTCTTAGTGAGGAGGTATTTTCTATCCCGGACTTCATTTAGACCGACTATTTGTCAAAATTTTAAGTTTGACTTAGAGTCGTTGTTATATATCCCATGGGCTAGGTCCCAAAAGAGTGAGAGGTACGCTAGATGGGATATTAAAGCTTTGCATCAATTTTATGCAAAGTTCAAAATTTCACAACTATATGATTTATCCCAAACTCTATTAAGAAATCCGAACCTGACAATTGGAAGTCAACCAATATCTAGATTTGTAGTTAAATGGGCTACGAAATTGCGAGTCAAAGACTTTTATCAGAATAATGGGTTACTCCCATTTCAGACACTGGTGGAGAAGTTAGGAGTGGAAACCCAAACCTTCTTAAAACTAATTCAAATAATAAGTTGTGTTAGATCTTACTTTGGCAAAGGACTGGGGCAGGATGCCTTGGGATCAATGTTCTCTGAGTTGAAAGGGTTCATACAAGCGGGCAAATTGATTTCTAAAATTTATAAATACATAATAGTTAAAGGGAACTCGAATGTGTTCCAATCCCGTATATTGGGAATTAAATTTATCTTTGGGTAAATCAGCAGAATCATGGGAGAAGGCTTGGGTCGATATCTATAAATTTATTAAGCAAGACAGATTGAGAGCGTTCAATTTAAGTTACTTCATAACTTATATTTTTCCGCTAAGCTTTCTAGAATGGGTAGCCACTTTTCAGCACAATGTACGGAGTGTAATGACTCTTTGCTACTAGCTACCATAAATTTGGACTTGCCCCAAGGTGGTTGGGTTGTGGCATTTGGTGAAGCAAGGATCAGTCAATTTTATGATCTTGCCAGGTTCTTTACTCCGAGGCTTGCATATTCGGATATTTGATAAAGTACCAGGCAAGTTAACTAAATATCGAATGGCTATGGTAGCATTGGTAACTAAGTTAATAATTTTACGTCACTGGAGAGATGACTGGACTCCATCGTTTGGGGAATGGTGGATGAATTCATGAATGCATTAAATGCAGAAAGATCAGTTTTCTCTTTTCACAATGCTTCACCAATATTCCAGCAGTGTTGGGGTAAGTTGTACCAATGTCTTAAGGACAGGTATGGGTACTAGAGATAGATGTCTCTCTTGTTTTCCCTTTTACTGGACTGGTATCGGCCCTGGCTCGGTAAATTAGTTTTAATAACGTCCTTTCCTCCTTGGCACCTTCTTTGTCTACCTATTTAAAGTATGTACCAGCCTGGTTGTATTTCTTTTGCTTTCTTTGATGACATTTTATGATTCTGTACTAATTATGGTCATTCACTGGGATAGCTGCCAGGGGTGGAGTAAGAGATTGAGTTGAAGGGCTTTTCCCTTTTCTTTTTTATTCCTTAGGGGGATTTGGGGTTCTTTTCCCCTTGTTATGTTTTCTTCATATGTCATTATATGATTTCTATGTATTATTTAGTTGTATGGTATGCAATTTATGTTGAAATGGTTCAATAAAGCTTGGTTATTTGCAAAAAAAGATGCAGAACCTGCCCTTCTTGTAGTGGTAGGGTGTCCTTGCTGACACTGGCCAACTACTGAGTGTGCAATTTTCTGTACAGGTTACTTATGAGGGTGGTGGGTGTTGGTGGCATATTGCCCAGATGAGGTGTTCTACCCATAACACTGCTAACTGTACAGTTCTTGCAATTAGCTAGCAGCACCATTGATATCCATGAATTCAGTTTTGCTGTGTCTCTCAAATCACGATCCAGCACTTCATCTGCAGTGGCAGGGTGTGTGGAAAGCAGGTGTTACATTCCATGGTAAACATCACGCAAGTCAAGCTTAAAGTGATGAAGATCAAACAGTGACACCAACGGAATGTAACCACTGGCAATGCCCATTATGTCACTGACATCTACTCAAGATGCACAACCTGCCCTCGTTGTGGTGAGTGGGGCGGTTTTCCTTGCTGACACTGACCAACTCCTAAGAGTGCAAACTTCTGTACAGGTTAAACCGCAGAGTTGCACAATCCATATACATATCGTGCCATCACCTAGCTGCACAGTCAGTATACAAGTACCTGGTGTCTTGGTGGGTGATGCCGCAAATTGCACAGTGAGGTATTGAACCCATGAACCTGCTAACTGTTCAGTACTTGCATTAGCTAGGATCACCACTGAAGTCCATGATCTCAGTTTTGCTCTGTAACAGTAGTCAAAAATATGTACTGCAATGGTTACTACTGGTGCAGGGGTGGTAATGGGGGCGGTGGTGGTGGCACATTCCTCAGGTGAGTGTTCAACCCATAATACTGCTAACTGCACAGTTCTTACAATTAGCTAGCAGCACCATTGATGTCCATGAACTCAGTTTTCTCTGTCTCTCAAGTCTGGATCCAGCACCTGTCCTGCAACAGCAGGCATGCAGAAAGGTGGTGTACAAGTCCATGGTAAACACCATGCAAGTCCAGCGTGAAGTGACAAGAAGCAAACAGTGACACCAACGGACATGTTGCTGGCAATGACCATTATTTCACTGACATTATTCACTCTAGATACACAACCTGTTCTCATTGTGGTGGGGTGCAGGGTTATCCTTGCATACACTGACCAACTCCTAAGTGAGGAAACTTCTGTACAGGTTAAACAGTGGAGTTGTACAATCCATATACATATACGTTTTGTCACTCTAGCTGCGCAGTCAGTATACAGTACCTGGTGCCTGGGGGGAGGGTGATGGTGCAAATTGCCCAGGTAAGGTATTAAACCCATGACACTGCTAACTGTTCAGTACTTCCGAATATCTAGGAGCACAATTGATGTCCATGTTCTCAGTTTTGCTCTGTATCTGAAGTCAGGCTCCAGCACCTGTCCTTACAGTGGAAGGGTGTGCAGAAAGGGGTTTGTGAAATTCCATGGTAAACACCATGCAAGTCAAGCATGAAGTGATGAAGAAGTGATCAGTAACAGTAATGAACATGGAACCACTATCAATGGCCATTATTTGACTGTCATAACCCAGTCAAGATGCAGAACCTGCCCTGCTTTTGGTGGGGGTGGGAACCTTGCTGACATTGGCCAACTCCTGGGTGTGCAAAGTTCTGTACAGGTTCAACCACAAAGCTGCACTAGAAACCTTTTCCATGTAATAGTTGAATCAAACAGTAGTCATTACATGTACTGCAACAGTTACTACTGGGGGTGGTGGGTTGGGGGGTGTTGGTGGCACATTGCCCAGATGAGGTGTGCAACCCATGACACTGCTAACTGTACAGTTCTTGCAATCAGCTAGCAGCACCATTGATATCCATGAACTCAGTTTTGCTCTCTCTCTCTCAAGTGAGAATCCAGCACCTGTCCTGCAGTGGCAGGCTATGCAGAAAGGAGGTATAAAATGCCATGGTAAATACCACACAGGTCAAGCATGAAGTGATAAAGAAGGGAACAGTGACGTCAATGGACATGTAACTGCTGGCAAGGCCCATTATGTCACTGACATTATCCACTCAAGATGCAAAACCTGCCTTTGTTGTAGTGGGTGGGATGGTAATCCTTGCTGACGCTGACCAACTCCTAATTGTGCAAACTTCTGTACAGGTTAAACTGCGAAGTTCCACCATCCATATACATATTTGTATTGTCACTCTAACTGTGCAGTCAGTATACAGTACTTGTTGTTGGGGCGGGGAGAAGTTCTTTATTGATAATATCTCAGCAACCGCATGATGTACAAAAAAAATTTAATTTCACAAAAGTAATGATTTTTCTCGCTACCATTTTGTATTGCAACTCACGACAAAAAATCTGTATCTTACATCATTTTCAAGATAAGAGCCCTGAAAGGCGCAGCATACGCCACCATGTAAGGCTATGGGAAAAAATGCCAAATTTGGAGTGCCATAATTTGGAAGCAGTGCAATATTTTTTCACCAATCCACCAAACAGCACATCTGTGATATGTTGGCTGCCTGTCCTCCAAATTTCAGTCCAAAAAACAAACCGTTCTTTTGCAGCAGAGTGGCAAAGAATACCTGTTATTTTGGCCCTAGCCTGAAAAAGTAGTGTCACAATTTGTGACACTTTTCAAAAAAATTTGCAAAAGTGTCGTGTGTGCGACACTACTTTGTGACACTACTGTTTCCAGAAATTTAAAAAACATATTTCTGGCATGTTAAACCCCAAAATAAAGACATGGCTAGCATCCTCAGGGTCCGACTAGGTGAACACAGAAAGAATTGTGTCCCTAGAGGGTCCCAATTTTAAATGGCAAGCATTTTTCTGATCAGCAACTGAAAACAAAATGGCAGATTTGCAACACTATTAGGGTCATTTGCGACTCTAAAAGTGCACTTGCGAAAGTGTCATACTTTTTGTCAACTTTTCCCATTGACTTATAATGGGAACTTGTTTTTTGAATAACTTTTGAACAGTTCAATATTTTTTCACGAAATCTTCAAAAAGCACATCGGGGACATTGTCTGTATGATTCCTGAAGTTTTTGGACCAGTTGCGCAAATTGTGCGACCTGTAAGCGAGAACAAAGAATTCGCAGAAAAGCATAATTACTCATTTCATTGTCACTCAAGTACTCTGCAGCTTATATCCGACCAGTATGAAACTTGGCATATCCCAAGATGTGTCCTGCTCCATCGCGCCTACCAAATTTCAAGCAAATCTGTCAAACAGTGGCAAAGTTATTAAGGTGCATAATGTTACCCTTTAACCTTAAATGGGGTGCTCAACTCTAACTATGGTATATATATATTTTCAGTGTTAGGGTTGAAATCCCACCTTGGAACTTCCACCCCCCAACCAGCATTGGAGTGTGCATTTGGGTTGCTGGCCGTAATTCTCACTCCATCACATGTGTGAAGAAGCAGAGGTATAGGAGAATAGGGTGAGAGTTAGGACCGATAACTCCAATGCGCACTCGATGTTGGTTGGGGTGCCAGCGTTGTCCATGTCTTTCAACCCTAACACTGAATTTCCTTCGCTTTGTCACTCTGGAACAACTCTAACTAATGCATTAAGCAGAGTTTTTTTGCCTCTAATTTCCCCTCCTTTTTGAGAATGATGACAAGAAATAGTGAATGTAATGTGGTGGTGGCGTGGGGCCCTTCAGGCCCCACGCTCCCGCCACATGCTATCTTGTGATATAGTAACAGGAATAGCAACACAAACAGAAGTGCTAATAGTGGTGCACATGGTAACACAAGCGCAAATGAGAACACAAAGGGTAACACACACAGTGGCGTAGATGGGAACGGTAATGCCAAGGGGGATAAACACAAGTGGAAACATTAACTCTAACAGTAACGGAATTGCATACCCTGTGTTTTCCAAACAGGTGCATACAGAAAAACAGTGTGTACAAAGAATGTATGCATTGTAATGGGATTGAAGCTTAAAACGAGCATTGGAAGTAGTTAATTGGTAATATCTCAGCAACCACACAAAGTAGAAAAAAATTAAAATTTCACAGAAATCATTATTTTCCTGGCTACAGTTTTGTATTACACTAGCCCATAGGATATAGAACTCATGTGAAACATCTGTATCTCGCACTGTTTTAGAATGAGCCCAAAGAAAGCTTATGCTACCATGTTAGTCGATGGGAAAAATGCCAGCTTCGGAGTACCAAAACTTGGCAGCCATGCAATATTTTTTCACTAAACCAGCAAAAGGCACATCTGTGAGATGTTGGCTGCCATCCCTCCAAATGTCAGCTCACAAAGACCAAACCGTTCTTTAGCAACATGGTGACAAAGAATTCCTGTCATTTTGTTCAAGTCTGAAAAAGTAGTGTCTCAATTTGCGACAATTTTCACAAAATTTTGCAAAGTGTCATGCCTGCGACACTACTTTGTGACACTACTGGTTCCATAAATTTTAAAAACATTTCTGGGGTGTTTTACCCCAAAATAAAGACATGGCTAGCATCCTCAGGGTCCGACAAGGTGGACACAAAAATAATTGTGTCCCCAGAGGGTTCCAAACTTAAATGGCAAGCATTTTTCTGATCACCAACTAAAAACAAAATGGCAGATTTGTGGCACTACTAGGGCCATTTGCGACAATAAAAAGTGCATTTGTGACACTGTCTGAACTTTTTAACTTTTCCCATCCACTTATAATGGGAAATTGTTTTTGAATAACTTTTGAACCATTTAAAATTTTTCATGAAATCTTCAAAAGGCACATGGAAACCCCAGCTGCACTAACCCTGAAGTTTTAGGACCAGTCGACAAACTGTGTGACCTGTAGGCGAAACAAAGAATTCAAAAAGCTAAACGCGACATTTGCTACGCTAATAACTCCGCAGTGGTATATCTGATCGTTACAAAACTTGGTAAATCCCAAGATCTACCATGCCCAATTATGCGCCAAATGTCATATAACTCTGTTGAATGTTGGCAAAGTTATTAAGGTGCAAAGTTTGAACCCATAAAATGACTCCTCAACCCTAACTATGGTAGCACTCTGTTCTAATATATATATATATATATATATATATATATATATATATATATATATATATATATATATATATACTGTGCCAGTATAGTTAGGTTTCCCTTCCACTTCTTATGTTAAACCTCAAATTTTGCACTTTAATTACTTTGACACCGTACAACAGATTTGACTGAAATTTTGCAAGTGCAGTCTGGTACCATAGATCTCTGTATCTGGCAAGTTGCATTATGATCAGACAAGCAGTTGCAGAACTACAGAGTGCCAAAAAACATGCAAAAATGGGAGGTTCCATGTCTCTTTGCTCATGGCTACAGCCCCTGAATGATTTGTCCGTTTGGTCTGAAATCTTCAGGGACGATGCAGTCTGGGTCACTGATGTGCCTTTCAAAGATTTGGTAAAAATAGTAAACTGTTCAAAAAGGTATTCCAAAAGCAAGTTTCCCATTAAAGTCAGTGGGAAAAATATTGTATGTCTCGAAAGCTGCCACCTCACATTTTACTGTCAAAATGGCCCTTTACTGTTGTGCAGTGGCCATCTTGTTTTCAGCTAGTGAGAGAGAAAAATGCCTGCATTCAAATTTGGGACCCCCTAGATCAACACTGACTGTTGGTTTACCTAGTCTGGTCCTGAGTATCACAGCGCTATCTTTTTTTGGGGGCAGAAATTCCTTTTCGACGATTGGACAGCTGGTACTGTTGCAAATTGTGACAGAATGGATGTGACACTTTCACAAATCACGAAAGTGCTGTGCCCATTCTGCCACAAAATTTTGGCAAGTATGTCATGATTTGCAACAGAACATAACCTAAAACAGCAATTCTTTTGCTACCCCACAGCATCAAAATATCTGGGGCTTTTGAGCTGAAATTTGCAGGGTGAAAGCCCTGATCCCACAGATGTGCCTTTGGGTGGTTTGGTCCCAAAGCATTCTATGGGCCCATAGTTACTATACAGCACTCCAAAACTGAGAAATTTGCCATAGGCTAACATTGCAGCCCCTCTGACAACTTTGATGCCCGTGTCTTGGAAACGTGCAAGATACAGCTTTTACGTTCTCCACAGCTTAGTCCACCTTTTGGTGGACTAAGCTTGCACGGAGGATTTGAAGTCATGAATATTACTGCAGTGGAATTTTTTTCATAGTTGTTACAGTTACTGAGATATTGCCAAATTAGTGTTACAAGGGTTACTTTTCAGTACTATTCGACTGCTGTATGGCTTCATGCTTATGTGTAAGTGGGGGCACAGGGCCCAGAGGGCCCACACTCCCACATATGTATACCAATATGAAAAATAGTAGCATGAGAGGAGTGCAGGGCCTGGAGGGCCCATGCTCACACTACCACGTACCAGTTACTAGACAGATTACACTTTCTCAAAAAGAAGGGAAATTCATTGCAAAAATATTTGTTAAAGCATCAGTTAGGATTGATAGTACACTGACAAAAGTTTGGATATTCGGAGTTAGGGTTACCAACTCCAACCACCCAATCCTTCTACCACCCTCCTCACACCAACAGGCATTGGGATGTGATTGAGTTGTCAGGCCTAACTCTTACCCCATTCTCCTATACTGCACCACCTCAGCTTGTTTACACATGGAATGGGGTGAGAATAGGCTGATCGACCCCAATGCACACCCCGGATGCCTTTAGTGTGAGGAAGGGGGGGTGGTGGGGATGGGGTTGTAGGGTTGGTAACCCTAACACCAAATTTCCAAGCTTTTGTCAGTGTACTAACAGCCCTAACTGATGCTTTAATCATGTTTTTTGCATTTTATATATTAACATATATATATATATTTATACAATGGGTCGGGTGATAAATGTGGCAAATAAAAACGTATTCTCACTAGAGTAAGATAAATCCTGCTGACGTAGACACTGTGGAAGATATTTACATTTACACACATGGTTTCCATATCAGCAGGTAATATCTCACTGGGGTGACGTCTGCATAAACACCTCCCTGTCCAGACTACTTGTAAACCAAACAAAACGATAAACAAACCCCTAAAAACAGTCAAAATACAAATATTTTACACCTGCCAAACAAACATACCACAGTGAACATAAAACAATCCACAGCAACTGCTGAACTCAACATTGAAGCAATCTAGTAGCCACTAAACTAAAACTGAAAGCAGTCACACAAAAAAGAAAACGGAAATCTCCCAAGCCTCCAAAACTAACACAGTCCCACACATACAAATTGTGTTTCAGCAGCATGTAAAGTACTATACCTTGATTGTACCAGTGCTGGTCATCCTCAAAACAGCAGAAATAGAAAAATCCACCCCAGGCTCCAAATGAAACACTCAGTCAACAAAAGTACATTACTAGACCCAGACAGTGGTAAAATATAACAAATATGGACGTTAACCAGAAACAGTCCAAAAACATCTGCATGGCCTCAATCTTCAACTGTATAGGCACAGAACAATAAAAAACAAATAGAAAGCACACTTAATTAACTAAAAAATAAAAATTTTCAAAACAATCTCCTGTGCCAGTTACCTACAAATATCCCACCCACAAACAGACGTAAACTAATTACAAATCACACAGCTCCACCAACACACTACTTCAACCATTCACAATATAGCCATTCATGAACACAACCAATCAAACATTACAACCTTCCCATTCACAACCAAAGCAGTCACACTTCATTCAAACAAATTTAGCAGTACCAAACAACCTGTGGATTTATACTACAAATAAAAATAACACCTAACACATACATTATGAAATAACAAAACCATTTCATTAACAAATAAAAAACACAATCACCATTGTATAAATCAAACACATGGGGCCAGATATTCAAGACTTTGCCCCAGGGCTAAATTAGCACTGCCCGGCAGGCAAACTTAGCCCTGAGCACAAAACAAGTCATATTCAAAAGGAATATCCTGGGGCAAACAGCTTCTGACCATACAGTAGCATGGGAATGAGGCCGGGCAAACTGGTCTGGGAGTGCAGGGCAAACTTAGCCCTGGAATAAGACAGCTCTGAATATGGCAACCAGAAAGTGCAAACCACAACAGCAACACAGTGCACAGCGATGTGAAGGTAGGTAGAGATGAACTATGTGGCCAATGTGTGTGCCAGCAAATGTGTGGACCCAGTACAGCTGCAGGCAGCAGCATATGTGAAAGTACAGTGTGCAAAACTGTAAAATATTCCCAAACTGTTAGCGCAGAGCTAACACGTTTGGCAGGGAGTTTAGCACAGGGCTAAACTATTAGCCCAGTGCAAAACACGCTTGCCGTGCTAAACTTTGCCATATTCAAAAGTGACATGCAAATGAGCCTACTTAGGTAGTCTGTAGGCAAACATCCAGATTAGCATCTCATTATGCACTGATTTGCACGCAGTTTGCACCGGCTAATTGTTTAGCCCAGCGCTAAACCCGCTGCTAAATTTCAGCAGAAGGCCAAGCAACAGCTTGAGGAATAATATACAGTTCTGAACACTACTTCCACATGCGCTGCTGCCTGCAGCTGTACTGGGACAACACAGCATAGGCACAGATGGTGGTGGTGCTGCATGCAACTGTCACATTGTAGGTCATGCTACAGTGCACAGCAGAAACTACAGTAGCAAGGGGGGCCAGTAATGTTTGGACACAGCAATGACTATGGTGTGTAGGGCAGTGATGACGACTGAACTATACACAGTGAGAGGCCGAACCTGCAGGTGTTTACTGACAGTGGACATTACTGTTACGCTGTTGTGTGACCCACAGATGCCGCACCTGTGGCATGGGATGCTCACAGTGACATGTACATTTCTGGCTTTGTGTGCTGTGGCAGTTGTACAGCTGTGTGGTATGTGGCCAGGGGGGGGGCATATATTATCCAAAAGGCACACTGGTGTTGGGGTATTCCCAATACTAGCCCATGTGCACTGCATGATGTGTCCCAGCCTTGTGGCCACACCTGGTCTGTAGCACAACCTCGCCACCCATACATGCTCCCCTCAGCATCCTCCATGCCCACAGTGCTGCATGTGTGTGCTGGCATCTGTTGGTGTCCACAGAAGTGTGGTCTGCAGGTGTATGCTGTATGGCCACACTGCCATGCTGTCCACTGGTGGCAGGGTCACCACCTACTGCCTGGCATGGCTGGGACTGGTGGCAGATGATGGCATCATTGTGATGCCATCAGTTAGCAACATGCTTCCTCTATGTTTGGCTTTATCTATGTGTCATATTTATTCGTTAGGGTCACGCAAAACCCATGCTAAACCCGCGCAAACACCGTGCAAAGCCATTGTGTCATGCAAAGCTGATTGCCCAGGGTTAAGACAAGCTTTTCCTGGGTGGTAATATGCACCGCGCTGAGTGTCGCGCTAAGTTGAGCAAAACCACTTAGCTCGGCGCTAGTCACTGAATATAGCATTGCACCTGTATTCATGTCAGTTTGCCCCTTGCATACATTATAATTTTGCCCAGCGCTACTGCAGTTTGCCTGCAATATATGGCCTTTTGAATATAGCAGACCCATGCTAAACCTGCGCAAACGGTTTTTGCCTGGCGCAAAGTTTTGAATATCTGGCCCATGATGTCCAGATCACGGAATATGGAAAATATTATCACACCTGCATCATGAGGCATGGATATCCCACTCATTCCTTTGGCACTCATGAGATATCCATGCCTCACTCTGCAGAAGTGAGAATATTTTCCATGTTCCACTCCTGCCCATCATGTATTTTATATCCACACATATGAGAGGCAAAAAAACTCTGTTTACTGCATTAGTTAGGGTTGTTCCACAAAAACAAAGAACCTCTGTGCGCAAACACTGAGGCAAGGGTTACCCCAAGGGGCATTTGGCTGGGAAGCCAAGTTTCAAGAAAATACAACATCACACATGCCCCCACAATGCAAAGCATCATGGACTGCATATGCAAATCACCACAGAATGTTATGCTGGTCCAACTTTAAGCAGAATTGCATGGTGCCAAAAGGCCTCTCACACAGTTTGCAAAGGGTGCTAACAGAAGACAAGAACACGTGTTTCGTCCTACCAGGACTCATCAGTATGCCTCGTCTGTTTGACACCCCAGTGGAATGGACCAGCTACCCTAGAGGCAGTGTGCCTTGGATATATTGTGGTGAACCCATTAAAATAAAAAAACATTTAAAAGACAAAGAACCTCTGTGCACAAACACTGAGGCAAGAGTTACTCCAAAGGGCATTTGGCTGGGAAGCCAAGTTTCAAGAAAATACAACATCACACATGCCCCCACAATGCAAAGCATCATGGGCTGCATATGCAAATCACCACAGAATGTTATGCTGGTCCAACTTTAAGCAGAATTGCATGGTGCCAAAAGGCCTCTCACACAGTTTGCAAAGGGTGCTAACAAAAGACATAGACACGTGTTTCATCCTACCAGGACTCATCAGTATGCCTCATCTGTTTGACACCCCAGTGGAATGGACCAGCTACCCTATAGGCAGTGTGCCTTGGATATATTGTGGTGAACCCATTAAAATAAAAAAACATTTAAAAGACAAAGAACCTCTGTGCGCAAACACTGAGGCAAGGGTTACCCCAAAGGGCATTTGGCTGGGAAGCCAAGTTTCAAGAAAATACAACATCACACATGTCCCCACAATGCAAAGCATCATGGGCTGCATATGCAAATCACCACAGAATGTTATGCTGGTCCAACTTTAAGCAGAATTGCATGGTGCCGAAAGGCCTCTCACACAGTTTGCAAAGGGTGCTAACAGAAGACATAGACACGTGTTTCATCCTACCAGGACTCATCAGTATGCCTCGTCTGTTTGACACCCCAGTGGAATGGACCAGCTACCCTATAGGCAGTGTGCCTTGGATATATTGTGGTGAACCCATTAAAATAAAAAAACATTTAAAAGACAAAGAACCTCTGTGCTCAAACACTGAGGCAAGGGTTACCCCAAGGGGCATTTGGCTGGGAAGCCAAGTTTCAAGAAAATACAACATCACACATGCCCCCACAATGCAAAGCATCATGGGCTGCATATGCAAATCACCACAGAATGTTATGCTGGTCCAACTTTAAGCAGAATTGCATGGTGCCAAAAGGCCTCTCACACAGTTTGCAAAGGGTGCTAACAGAAGACATAGACACGTGTTTCGTCCTACCAGGACTCATCAGTATGCCTCATCTGTTTGACACCCCAGTGGAATGGACCAGCTACCAGCTTCTGTTAGCACCCTTTGCAGACTGTGTGTGAGAGGCCTTTTGGCACCATGCAATTCTGCTTAAAGTTGGACCAGCATAACATTCTGTGGTGATTTGCATATGCAGCCCATGATGCTTTGCATTGTGGGGGCATGTGTGATGTTGTATTTTCTTGAAACTTGGCTTCCCAGCCAAATGCCCTTGGGTAACCCTTGCCTCAGTGTTTGCACACAGAGGTTCTTTGTCTTTAAATGTTTTTTATTTTAATGGGTTCACCACAATATATCCAAGGCACACTGCCTATAGGGTAGCTGGTCCATGCCACTGGGGTGTCAAACAGATGAGGCATACTGATGAGTCCTGGTAGGATGAAACACGTGTTCATGTCTTCTGTTAGCACCCTTTGCAAACTGTGTGAGAGGCCTTTTGGCACCATGCAATTCTGCTTAAAGTTGGACCAGCATAACATTCTGTGGTGATTTGCATTTGCAGCCCATGATGCTTTGCATTGTGGGGGCATGTGTGATGTTGTTCCACAGCTACAAAAGCTAGAACATTTGGTGTTAGAGTTGAAAGCCCACCTTGGATGCCCATGCCCAGACCCCCACCCAGCATCGGGGTGCGTATTTTGGCCACTGCTCCCGCCACGTGATGTCTTGTGACATAGTAACAGGAACACCAATGCAAACAGAAGCACAAACTGTGGCACACATGCTAACACAAGCATGAATGGCAACACAAGGGGTAACACACGGTGGCATAGGACGGGAACGGTAATGCAAAGGGGGACATAAATGCAAGTGGAAACAGTAACTGTAACAGTAACAGAAGTGCATACCCTGTGTTTTCCAAACAGGTTGATACAGAAACACAGTGTGTACAAAGAATGTATGCATTGTAATGGGGATCGAAGCTTAAAACGAGCATTGGAAGTACTTAATTGGTAATATCTCAGCAACCGTACGACGTAGGAAAAAAAATTAAAATTTCACAGAATTCATTATTTTCCTAGCTACCATTTTGTATTACATAGCCCAGAGAGCTATGCAGCTTGCAATGAAAAATCTGTATCTTGCACGTTTTTGAGATATTTGAGCACCGAAAGGTGCAGCATCGCCACCATGTTAGTCTATGGGAAAAATGCCAAATTTGGAGTACCATAACTTTGCAGCCCAGCAATATTTTTTCACCAAGCCAGTGAAAGGCAGATCTGTGAGATGTTGGCTGCTTTCTCTCCAAATTTCAGCCCAAAAGACCAAACGGTTCTTTTGCAGCAGGGTGACAAAGAACTCCTCTCATTCTGACCATAGTCTGGAAAAGTAATGTCAAACTTTGCGAAAGCTTTCACAAAACAGCATGAAAGTGTTGCATATGCAAAAGTACTTTGTGAAAGTACTTCTTCCAGAAATTTGAAAAACATATTTCTGGGGTGTTTCACCCCAAAATAAAGACATGGCTAGCATCCTCAGGCTCCAACTAGGTGAATACAAAAATAATTAGTTTGCTAAAGGGTCCCACATTTAAATGGAAAGCATTTTTCTGATCACAAACTGAAAACAAAATGGTGGATTTGCAAAAATAAAAGGGCCATTTGCGAAAGTAAAAACTGCATTTGCGACACTTTCAAACTTTTTGTTAACTTTTCCCATTGACTTATAATTGGAACTTGTTTTTTGAATAACTTTTGAACCATTTAATATTTTTTCATGAAATCTTCAAAAGGCACATCGGGGACCCTGGCCGAACTATCCCTAAAGTTTTTGGACCAGTCGCACAAACTGTCCAACCTGTAGGTGAGAGCAAAGAAATCGCAAAAAAGCATAATTGGGCAATTCATTGTCTCTTGACAACTCTGCACCCGTATATTCGATTGTCATGAAGTTGGCAGATCCTAAGATCTACCATGCCCAATTGTGCAGGCAAATCTGCTAAATGGTGGCAAAGTTATTAAGGTGCAAGTTTGACCATTTGACCGTAAAAGTGCTACTCAACCTAACTTAGGTAGCACTACCGTGCTACCATAATAAATATATATATATAGTATATATTATAATGTGTATATATAAATATATATATACACACACATATTATAACAGTGCACATGAAACAGGATTCCTTTCACTCCATGTGTGCTGATACTGTGTACCCCCTGCACACACTATGTTTCAGCCCAACTGGACTTTTAAACTAGTGCTACTGGAACTACTGACCACACTGTTCTTTGTAATTGCTGGCTAGTGTTTTCAAGCTGAGAAAAAACTACACAATTATATAAAACAAAACATGGTGAGGTATGTAAAACTTTAATTTTACACACACCCTCAATGTGGGATGCTTTTATAAACCCCTCAAGAGGTTTATGCTGCATCCCTACACCTCAGGTTTTGTGTAACATTCTCATTATACACACCTCTCCATGTATTACTGTATATATTTTACATGTAGAGAGGGTCCTGCATAATAGGGTTGAGTAGACAGTGTAATGTCAAATCTCAATTTTGCACCTTAATAACATAGCCATGTGTTCCTGTTTGAAATATCCTCAAACTTGGCATGCACAGAGTCAGTGCCAGGATCTCTAGATCCCAGAAATTTGCTTATGTTAATTCAGCATTTTAAAAGTTCTAGTAAGCAGAAAACACATAAAACACATAGGGCCCAATATTCAAACTGCTCCATTCTGTGGCGCAAGCCCTTGCGCTGCTCAAAAAAGTTGCGCAGGGGTGTGGCCAGGACGATGTTTAACGGAGTTGCGCTATTGAGCAACTCCTTTGAATATCACCCCCCCACTACAGCCACTGTGCATGGCACAGTGGAACTTGCGCCACCGCAAGTGGTCAGAGTGGAGCATTCAGATGCGGTGGCGCAAGTTCCATTGCACCATGCACAAATCTGCGATATTCAAAAGGTAACATGAAAATGGTGACATTATTTATGCAAGGCACACGGTGGGCCATTTGCATCTAATTACGGCCCAATTTGCATGCCATTAGCATGCAGGTGTGCCAATCCCGATGACTTGCGCCTGGCACCTGCCCAGGCGGCAGCCCGTCGAGGGACCGATACTCCTGCAGCCTGATCGCGGGCATCATGTAATGTAACCCCGACTGGCCCAATGGGTAGGCAGAACTCACTCCCCACCCCCGACTAGACCCGATCCACGGGCATAACATAATTAACCCCCGACAGGCCCGATCACGGGCATAATGTAGTTCAACCCCCCGACTGGCCCGATCGTGGGCATAACGTGAGTTCAACCCCCAAACCAATATCGCCAGTTTGTCCAGTGGACCACGAAGCCCTACTCGTGGGCATAAGGTCAAACCCACCCCTCAAAGTCAATATCCCTGGTGATCTAGTGGCCCCCCACCCATGGAGCCCACCACCCTGCTCCCCCATCAGCTGGCGGCGGCAGCACCCTACCCACCTGCCACACCACACGCCCACCGACTGACAGCTCGGTAGGGCTGCATGCCAGTGGTTCAGAGCAAGAGGCAATGGGTGTGCAGCCCATACCAGTAAAGGCAGTCAGATATGTGAATGAATTCATTCACATATCTGGACTGCCTTACTGATGTCGGGCCTGCGCCATTGGCTCTTGCTCTGAACAATGGGCGTGCAGCCCCACCGAACTGTCAGTCAGTGGCCGCGGGTGGCAGGCGGTGGGTGCTTCCGCCAGCTGGCTGACGGGGGAGCAGGCAGGGGTTCCATGGGGGACCACTAGATCACCAGGGATATTGGACTTTGTGAGGTGGGTTTGACCTCATGCCCGCGATCGGGCTTTGCAGTCCACTGGACCACCAGGGATATTGGTCTTGGGGGTTGAACTACGTTATGCCCGCGATCAGGCCAATCAGGGGTTAAATTATGTTATGCTCGCGATCGGGCTAGTCGGGGTGGGAGTGAGTTCTTCCCACCATCGGGCTAGTCGGGGGTTGTGTCACATCATGCCCGTGATCCGCCAGTCGAGGGGTTGTTTCACTCATGCCCACGATCGGGCTACCGCGGGGATACTCTGCTGCCCGCGATCGGGCTACGGGGATACTATTATGCCCGCGATTGGGCTGGGGGGGCACTGGGAACAGTGGAGGGCCACCCACAGGTGGCAGCTGCTGTGTTGCACCCTGCAAGGTGGTAGCTCACCTGTGGGTGGCCCTCGACTTGATCCTTTTTTTTGGCTTAAAGTTGTGCAGGCGCAACCCCCTACCTGCGCCTGCACAACTCTGCATGGCCCGGCAGAATATCGGGCTGTGCAGTTTATGCATGGTTCCTCCCCCTTCAGTTGAGCATGTCTTCATTAGCATTGCGCTGTTGCTCAGCATGGTTTGGGTGGCGCAACTGCCTCCTGCTGAATATCGCAGAATGGCGCAATTTCAGACTTACTCAGGTGCAAACCTATTGCACATGGCTCAGCTCTTTTGAATATCTGGGCCATAGAACGTATGAATTGGTTTTGCTCACTGAATGTACAGAAATGGCTGGAAGTTAAATAAATCTTTCAGGTTCATTGACATTTGGAGCAAAGATGATTCTTTCATTGGTGGTTTTACCAAAAAAAGTATTTAGTTTTTCAATTACTTAGAAAATAAAATCTCCATCCTCCTGCTTCCCACTAAGATTTCCTTGTGCCTATACCATGCATGATTAAATCTACCACTGTTTCTGTCCCCACTTCATCCACTGGAAAACTATTCCAGGCATCCTCCACTCTTTCAGTAAAGAACTGCTTCTTCACGCTCTCTTGAATGTACCCATTTCCAGCTTAAACACAGAAACATAGAATCTGATGGCAGATAAGAACCACTTGGCCCACCTAATCTGCCATTTTCCTACCCCTAATGTATAAGCTGCAGATCCTAGTTAACCAACAGCCTACTTCCTCCTATCCCCACTAGAATTGCCTTATGTCTGTCCCATGCATTCTTGAATTCCCACTGTTTTTTGACTCTTGACCTCCTCAGGAAGGATGTTCCATGCATCTACACCCCTCTGTGAAGAAATACTTCCTCACATTACCTCTGAGCCGTCACCCTCTATCTTCAAATTGTGTCCTCTTGTTCTGCACATCTTTTTTCTGAAAGATGCTACCCTCTTTGACTTTGTTGATTCCTTTGAGGTATTTGAAAGTTTCTATCATGCCCCCTCCCTCCTTTCCTCAAGGCTATACATTTTAAGCTCCTTAATTTTTTTCATATGTCTTCTGGGGCAGACCCTGCACCATTTTGTTCCCTCTCTGGACAGCCTCCACCCTGTCTATGTCTTTGCAGAGATGGGGTCTCCAGAACTGTACAAAAGTACTTCTGATGTGGTCTTACCAACTGTCTGTAGGAGGACAACACCTTCCTGTTTTTCTACTGGTGATGCCTCTCCTATGCATCCCAGTATCCCCACTGCCCTCCTTACTGCCTTCTCACATTGCTGGCCCACCTTTCGCCATCTGATATGACTACCCCCAGGTCTCTTTCCATTTCTGTTGTTGTCAGTATCTCATCCTCCATTTGTACTCTTCCCTGGGTTTTGTTTCCAGGGCATTACTTACTTCTTTGCATTGAATCTAAGCTGCCATACATTTGATCATTCCTCCAACCTTGCCAAGTCCCTTTACATCCTTTCCACCCCACCTTATGTATCAACCCTGTTGCAGATCTTTGTGTCATCTGCAAAGAGACATACTTTTCCTTCCAGTCCTTCTGCAATATCACTTATAAAGACATTAAAAAGGATTGGCCCCAGTACTGAACCCTGCAGTACCCCACTAGTAACTTCTTTGCATGTGTCCTTGTTCTTGTGCTTTTTTTCCTGACTCCTGTACCTTATTTTCTCCATGTGAGGCATTTATAGCTCTCTTTCATATCCCCCTCTTCCTTCTGTCTATTAGGGTATATATCCTGAGCTCTTCAATCTCTCCTTGTAGGGCCTCAGATGCAGAGCCTTCACCGTTTTAGTAGCCCTCCTTTGGATTGCCTCCACTCTGTCTATGTTCTTCCTGAGATGTGGACTCCAGAACTGGCCACAGTACTCCAGGTGGAGTCTCACCGGTGATCTATATAGTGGCAACACCACTTCCCTTCTTTTGCTTGTGATTTCCTTCCCCATGAACCCCAATATCCAACAGGCCTTACCCATTGCCTTCTCATGCTATTTCACCACCTTGAGATCATCAGATATGATTATTGCCAGGTCTCTTTCCTGTTTGGTGACCGTTAATACCTGTGCTCCCATTTTGTATGCTGCCTTTAATTTTCTGTGCCCTAAATGCATGGTTTTGCCGTTTTATATTGAAACCCATCTGCTATGCCCTTGACCACTGCTTGAGTTTTCTCAGGTCTTTGCACATTCTTTGCACTTCTTCTGGAGTATCCAGTATCCAGATTTTGGTGTCATCTGCATAGAGGCAGACCTTCCCTTCAAGCTCATTTACGCGTCACTTATTAAGACATTAATCGAGGACTGGTGCCAATCAGAAGCCTGTGGCACACCATTAGTCACCTATCCTTCTACAGAGTGAACTATGTTTGCCACAGTCCTCTGTCACCTATTCCTTAACCAATTTGTTACCCAGTTTACTACCCTTTTGACCTATTCCTAAGCTTTTCAGTTTACTTAAGAGCCTCTAATTTTGAACAATGTTGATAGCCTTACTGAAATCAAAGTAGGCCATGTCCACCACCACTTTGATCTATTTTCCTGGTCACCCAGTCAACGAAATGAATCAAAGTTGTCTAAAAAGCCCCCAACCCCCACTGTGAATCCAGATTGCCTCTGAGTCTTGTATCTCACTGGATTAAAGGCACTGTATGCTCCTTTTCTTTAGCAATGACTCCATTAGCTTCCCCACCACCAGTGTCAGGCTGACTGGGTTATAGCTGCCAGCATCCTCCCTGTTATCACTTTTGTGAAGGGGGAACTACATCTATACTCCTTCAGTTTTCTGGAACCATGGTTGTTTCCAGAGAGTTGTTGAAAAGGACTGTCAGAGGTGCCACCAGTACCTCCCTGAGCGCCCTCAGTACCCTTGTGTGTACCAGCTGGTCCCATAGCTCTGTTAACTTTCAGATTTGAGTGTCCCTTCATGATTCTCTTGTCTGTAAAGGGTCTCATGTCTACTTCCCCCCTCTCCAGTGCCCCTGTTACATTTACATGACCCATTCCCCTTCCCTTCCTCTGTGAAGGCTGAAAAAAATATTTGTTCAGGATAGCTGCCTTTTTCTGAACTCCTCTGAAGAGTCCACTTCGGCCCTTTTTAATCTCACAGTCCCTACCCAGTCATCCTATTTTCAATTATGTGTTCTTATTTTGATTTATGTACCTAAAAATGTCTTGTCCTCTTTTGTTACCCATTGGGCTATATTTCCCTCAGTTTCTTCCATTGCTGTCCTCACTATTTTCCATACTTGACTCTGCTTCTCCTGGTACATCACCTTTTCCTCTTCCCTCTGCATGTCTTTTTACCTATTGACAACTACCCTTTTATTTATTTGAGTTTTGGTAACCGGGTAAGTCCACTGAGACAATTACAGTCCCTTTTTCAGGGTCCACCCAGGTCGAGAATCAACCACGAAGGTATAAGTGCAACAAGCAATACAGTTCTCAAGTTACAAGGATGGCAATTAGGCAGAGTACATGTCAAGACAAAATGCTGCAAGTACACAAGCAATTGACAACAGATTTGACAAGCAGTGCATGAATTGAATGCCTGACGGGCTATATACAGGGTGGTTATAGTACAAAACTTCATAGTAAACATACTAATACTATTCATGGGAGAGGATAGGACTAGAGAATTCCACACACATTAGTCTCCTGTTATGCAAGGTGCAGTAGTAGTGGAGTGGGACAAGAGTAAGGCAGGAGGAGGTAGCTGTAGGTAAGGTGGGGGAGTTTCTGGGTGGGCACCCTTCAGCAAAAGCAAGAGCAGGTAGCAGAGGAAGAACAGAAAGGTAAACAGATGGGACTGAAATTGTGAGAGGAGGAGCAGGAGAGAATGGAGGGAAGGGAGGGAGGGAGTTCCAGTCAGTTAGAGCGGAATATGAAAAGGAGCATCTGGATACAACAAGATGTAATTTGGAGACAATGAGAAGGGGGAGCGAGGTAGAGCAAAGTGTGCATGGGGCTGGTTGGAAGCATATAAGTTCCCTGAGGCAGGGAGGGGTGAATTTGTGGACAAGCTTGAACATGAGGCTCAAGGTGGAGTACCTCAGTTTTGCCCCATAGGAAGGTCACACCAGCAAGTGAGATCATCACAGTGGTGAGAATGGGTAAGTGCCCCCACAGCAAAATGACCAACCTTGTGGTAAGACTGAGAGAGGAGGGACATGTAGGAGGAGTTAGTGAAGAGAAGGAGGGGTGCAGCATAGAATAGTAGAGGAAGGAGGGATGCAGAAGCAATTTTTTGGCAAGAGGTAAGTGTGAGGTGCAGGCACACGTGATATAGGAGTCTGAGTTTCTGATTGAGATTTTTGATAGTGCTAGAGACATGGGAGTTGAACAATAGGGCAGGGTCCAAGGTAACACCCAGGTATTTTAAGGAATGAACTACCTCTAATGGGTCACCCTTGCTAGTAGAAATACTAAGGGTAGGTAGGTAGGTGGGTTATGCTTTTTTGTAGGCCGATGGGTGAAGACCATGCATTTTGTTTTCTTTGAATTGAGAGCAAGATGATTCCATTGGAACCAGGCTTCCAGGGAGGTGAAGTCACAGACAAGGTTCCAATTGATTTGGTCAATATCTGGAAAGGAATGGTAGATGATGGCATCATCTGCATATAGGTGAACTGTGGCACCCACGAAGTTGGGAAGTCACTGATAAAGAGCGAAAATAACATGGGGCCCAGATTTGAGCCTTCGAGGACACCATGGGAAACTGTTTTTGTTCCAACTGGAGCCATCCACTTAACTTTCTGGGATCGATCAGACAGATAGCTCTTTATCCAGTGCAATGCACTGTAGTCCAGACCAAGTAAATGTAGATGGTGAAGCAGCAGCCCATGGTTCACGAGGTCAAATGTTTTCTGAGATCCATGAATATGGCTGCAGTGGCCTGGCCCTTATCCATTACGTGGAAGATGTCAGGTGTTACTTTTATGAGTGCAGTGAGGGTACTGTGATTCTTTCTAAAGCTGTGCTGGCACGGTGATAGCAGCTTGTTGGAGTCAAGGTAGTCTTGGAGATGATTATAAATGATACGCTCTTGGATTTTGCCAGGTGAGAAAGTAGAGCTATAGGCGAAAGTTTACTATGATGGAGTTTGGTCCTCCTTTGAGGACCAGGACTACTACTGCCACCTTCCTCTTATTTGTCACAGTGTTAGAGAGGAAGGACTGGTTGAATAAGTTATGGATAGGGAAAGCTAGGGTAGAGGCACCCAGCTTAAGAAATTTTGTTTCCAGCGAGTCGTATCCGGGGAACCCCTCCAGTTTTAGGTTAGATAGAAGTTACTGCACCTCTTTGAATGTGGCTAGCTTCAAATGGAATTCTGGATGACCCCCTAGACTGGGCAGGAGAGTTGTAGGAAGAGATGGAGTGTTGTGAAAGATAGAGGTGTATTTTTGGAGGTCAGTGAAGAAATTGTTAAATCCAGTGGCTATGGAGAGTGGGTCATCGAGGGTGGTGCCATTGACAGAAACAGAGCTTGGTTTTCTGCAGTCCTTCCTTTTACTAAAGCGTTAACTTGTCTCCAGAATTCCTTTGGGTTATTTAGATGCTCTGTTTGAAGAGACTTGAGATGGCATCTCTTAACTTTTGTACAGAGTTTTACACTTATTCTAAACTGTCTGTAGATAAGCCAGTCCAAGGGAGTCCACTTTGTACATTTGCTATGCTTTGTCCTGGATGGCCATGAGAATCTGACATCCCTAGACACCCAAGGGTATTAACCCTTGGATCTGTGTTTCTTCTGAGGGCATGCTGGTTAATTATTTTGGTAAGAGTGGAGATTAGGAAGTCCAGGGCTAGGTCTGTAGAGTTAATGGATCATAGGAACCTGTTGGCGTCAAACTTAGTCATATCCTGGACCAGGGAAATCTTAGGAGGAGGGTTGGTATAGCTGTTTCTTCACACACAGAAAGTGGGAGTGATGGCTTATGCAGTCGGAGAGTGTGCCAGCAGATCTGATTTAAAGGGCAGTTGGCGACTATCCAGTCTAGCAGGGTATGATTGCCAGATTTTGGATTGACTCATGTATGATCATGGATTAACTGAGTGAGGTTGCCATCAGCAAGTGAAGCACGGACATTACCAATATTGGGGTGCAGCCAGTCAGTGTTGAAGTCCCCACATAGGATGAGGTCATGCTTTGGGAGGCTGCCTAAAGATTCAAGGAGAGGAGGCAGGCCAGCAGTGGCATGGTTGGGGCATATAGATACACCCTTTAATGATTTTTTAACATTTACAAGTGTAAGCGTGGCGTAAAGGGACTTAACAAAGGTGGTGAGCAGACAGGAGTGGGGAGGACAGTGACGTTGAGGCATGTCCTATAGTAGATCATTACCCCTCTGCCCCTTTTGCCAATCCTATCATGTCTAAAGATGCCGTAGTCTTGAAGGGACACCTTGTGCTGTGTTTGATAGCAGGTTTTAGCCAGGATTCAGATATGCATAGGATGTCAGGAGACATTTGTATGGTACAGGCTTCCAATTCAGCCATTTTGGGGTGTAGGCTGTGAATGATTAGGTGTAATATTTTCAGACCTTTCAGTAGGGTATATACACTGCAGATTGGGTAAGGGAAGAGTGAAGTGCAGGTCCATAGTTGGTTTCAATGTCCCCAGCCTGGAGCAGCAGGAGCAGAGTAGAGACAGTTACCCAGGGTAAGGTGCCAGAAGAGAAGAGAAGAGAAGATGCCATTGGCAGAGGTAACATTGGAGCAAGGAGACATTTATGCAACCAGTACCAAAGCAGAGCTGTATCTTGTTTAGGCAGACAGGGATGTAGAGAAATATTGTAGGATTCTGGTTCAACGTGGACTGGAGGGGGAGGTGAACTTTCACCTGCACGGTGTTGGAGGGCCCCAGCTATCACCCAGTCCATATACCAGCTTAAAGCAATAAACCAAGCAAGGGAGGCTCACCAATAAAGACTGCCAATTATTTCAAGTTGGGCAAACAGGCCGAGAGCAGAGAGTAGGTTGTAAGTTGTCGTGTTCTATGATCCAGGCAGGGGCTAAATGCTGGGTGGGAACAGCAGAGAGAGAAGCTAGGAATACAGTTTGTGTAGAGAGGTGAATTAACTAAAAAAATCATAGTAGGCTAGTGGAGTTTATATAGTTCAGTAGCAATTGCCCTGCCTAATCTTAGAGCCAATGGTCCAGAGCTGTCAGCAGGAGAGAAAAGCCAATAGGGAGGGGATTTTATGGGGGAAGAAGGGGCAGAAAGAGTATTTACAGGTAGTCTGGGGGTGGGACAAAAGAACATGCCCAAGAGAGCTACGAGTGACCAGCTATGAGCAATTCCAATGCAGAAAAGCTGGCTAAAAAAGGTGCACCAATCAGGAGCTATGTTCCTCGCGGCTGGCCCAATCAGGAGTGTTCGGGAAACATGGTGACCAATGAGAGAGCCAGCAGAGCAGCCTGGCTTCTAATTCAAACAGTGGTGTACCTGCGGCTTTATGTCTAGGGGTCAGGACCAGGCTGCCGGTCCAAAAGCATTGTTGGGTCTTTTAGCCTTTATCTTTTCAGCCAATTCCTTTAAGAACCATAGCAGTCTCTGTGTTCTTATAGTTTTTGCTCACGTCCTTTTGTGTAATGGTTTGTTTCCTTCACTATGTCTTCCCTTAGCTTTGCCCACTGTTCCTCCACCCCATTGCGGTCTTGCTCACACTAGGTCATCTCTGAGACATTCACCCATGTTTTTATAAAATGTGCCCTCCTGAAGTCCAGGACCCTCATCCTTCTGTGCTTTGCATCCACTGCCATCCTTATGCGGAACCACACTGTACACTGGCCAATGGTCCAGAGTTGGCATCCTACCTTGACATCTACAATTCTGTCCCTTTTAGTGAGCACAAGGTCTAGTATTGCCCCATCATGAGTGGGCTTCCACACTAGATGCTGAGATATGCCTCCAGTAGGGTTTCCAGGATGTTCTTGCTTCAAGGTAAAGCTTCAGCTGGGAAGCTGTACTCTACATCTAGCAGTCTGAGGTCCCTTACCAGAAGCACTGCCCCTTTTTTTGCTATTGTGTCAATGGCTTCCACCAGTGCCTTATTTAACTCTGCCACCCCCCCATATTGGAGGTTTGTAGATCATGCCAGTGCAAATAGTCACTCTGTTTTCTCTCTGTAGGGTGACCCACAGTACCTCTAACCCCCTCTACTCCTCCTTGGATTCCCTCTGTCTCTTTCACTTTGATACCCTCCCATACATACAGCACCACTCCTCCTCTCTTCATTCCCACACTATCTCTCCTGAATTAAGTATAGGCCAGTATGGCCATGTCTCAGTTATGGTTTGCTATGAATGACGATTCAGTAATGGCCATGATATAAAAGTCTGCCTCTGCCATGATGGTCTCTAGGTCTGAAATTTTATCTCCATGACTTGCATGTTCACATGGCCTTCTACATTGTGTTACCACTCTAACTTCTATCCCCTACTTTCCTTTTGCCCTACCTCCTTTTCCTTCTTTTACAGCTCATGTTCCCACATTTTATTTCAATGACTCTGATTATCACTTTATTTTGCTTCTTGGGAGTTTATCTCCTTGTAGGCCTCCTTCTCTCTGCTTGAGTCCATGTGGGGAGCATATGCCTCCATGATTTCTTCCCCTCACACTCTCAGCTAGCTTAATGGTCCATCAAAGCATCATTTAAACTATCCATTGCAATCCTCTTCATAGATGGATGCAGGCCATCACCCCTGAATAGACCTTTACCCTTCTAGGTTAGTTCCAGTCCAGTGTAGCAAAACCCCTCCTCTCTACACCATTCCTTAAACCACAGTTAGAAGATCCTGGTGAAGAGATCCCTATTCTCCCCATGCCAAAGAAAAGCAGCATCTCAGCAAAAACCACTGAGCCTGCTACCTACTTAAGACCCCTCCTCAGCTTTCTAAAATCTTTCTGCAGAATCACAGTTCCATTCAAGCCACATTATTTGTCCCCAGGTGGACAATGACATCCACTCCCCTCCTGCATCACCCACCTAGTAATCCTTAGGATACACTTTCCATTTCTCCAACCCAAGGTACCTGGTAGGCATCTCACCTCCCTCTTTTCTTCTGTTCCTGCTTTAGGCACATGCACAGACCATTTGGAAATGTTCTATTCATAAATTAAATTTTGGAAAAGTGACATATGTTTTGTGGCTGGGGGGGCAAGTTCTGACTTGAAGCAACCATTTTCATGCTGTTTAAGTCATGGAAATAGCTCTCCCATTGAAATAAGCAGCAGTGGGTGTTCATCCCTACTGTTTTTAACCTCTTCAAAACCAGATCTTTAACATCACCAGAGGTAGGTGTCCAATCCTGCTGTCAGTACCCCTCCACTTGCCAAATCTTAAATGTCACTGGCAGTGAGAGCACAACCCTGTCATCAGAGTCCCCACTCCCATCTGTTCATTCTTGTTTGTCATAGGAAGCAGATGTCAATGTTATCCAGTCATCAAACAGTAATTAAATTTTATTGGATAGTTTAAAACCATAATTGTGTATGGGGACAGTTTGTATTTTTGTTAAAGACAACTGTTAGCCTGGAAACTGCGGTGCAGACCACACAACTTTACCTCTACTCTACTTACAGAGGTAGCAACTTCAAAGCTATTAAATCAGATATTTTTGCAAACCTACCATTCACTTCTCTACTTCATTAGGGTTCGAGAAGTAGCACATGCAAATAGGGCACTCCTCCTCACCTAGAATCCAAAATATCCCCCTAGAGGTGATGCAAAACTAGGAATAACCCTACTTGTCTAACTGTCAATGATCCCTAGTTATTAGTTTCTGAATTAATGCAAAAATCCTTTTTTTCTTTTTGTTTCTGCTCATCCATAACAAAAAAAATAGACAGAGTTACATTATAACATTACAGGTTAGTAAGAGTTTGTTTCAAGGAAGTATCTTTGGGATGGTGAGTTAAAGTAAAATTGTATTTAGTTTTCAAGTTACATTTATAAGGTTTTAATGTGTGTGTACATAGAATTACATAAACAAATAGATGAAAAAGCATCCTGTTTTTTTTTCTGAGTTAACATTTATGAAATCTGCACAAGTAAAACAATACTTATCTGCAAAAGTTGAAAGTTGTGTGATTTGTCAGAAGACAGCTTAATACTGCATCTGTGCTAACTTTGGTTTATTAGTTACTGTAGTTGTCAAATTGTAAAACAGTCATGAAAATATATTAAGTCCAATATGAACAAAATGTTTGGTCACAAAACACACCCAGAAAATCAGATAGAAAAATGAAAATCACTAATAAAATGAGCAGATGCATTTTGTTTGTTTAAGATGCTTCATTAGAGTTTTAGACAGAATCAGTAAATTCCAATGAGACAACATACAATGTGATTCTCTAACAAAATTACAAGATTGTCTCAATAGATAACATATGTCTCAAAATGTATGTTCCCATGTCTTCTAATAAACCATTGTCTATCTTTAGCAATTGTTATGATTATGAAGAAAAAGAAAGAAATGCGCAGGAGGCCTACAAACTATACATTGATATACATAACTCAAACCTCTGCTTAGTTCATCACCCCAATTTAAGTAAGACAGGGTGACCATATCTTGTGACATGTTACAAGGGCATCTCTATGCCAAAACTGAACTTGTAAAATAGGAAACCTCTATGGAAATTACTTGTTTCCACTGGGGTATAGAGGGTAGATTAGAGGTCCCCGCCCCTTAGAGGTAACCTATTGGCCTCCAAGACCATAGTAAACAACATAGATTTGTAACATGAGCAATCCCAGTCTAACAAACCAGAATGCCCCAATAGCCAAAACCAGGGGGAGTGTGGCAAGGAGGTGTTTAAAATCTTTCTAGTACAGTAATAATAGATAACCACCTAAGCTTTACAACAGAGCATCCCCATAATACATGAACTAGAGTCCCAGTATCAGTCTTACTCCTCCACCATAAAGCAGAATATGATAAACCCATTTGAACCAGTCTCGATGGAGTTTGATACCAATGGCTCAGTACCTTTTTTTGAATGAACTGTAACTTTGGATCTGCAGAGGATCTATGTGCTTCTGTCTGACAAGTAGACCAAGAATCAGAATTAAATGGTTCTTGTAACTCTGAAATCCATTTTAGCCAATATGCCTCCCAGTTTGGGAGAAAAACTGTCATAAGGGTTTTGTCAATCACTCCCATGTGTCACCTGTGTAACTTAATCCAGGTAAGTAACTTCCTGATCTAGACTGTGTACAACAGGGAATGATCTTTCAATATTCCTAACAGTAAAGCATGTTTCAACTGAAAATACCTCCATAGATCCCAGAAAGGTAATCTGAACTCATTTTGAAGTTGTAAATAGGACTTAAGGGCTCCTGAGGTAGGATCCACTATATTGACCAATATCAAAATCTCCCTAGAGGCCAAGGAGGACCATTATATTGGGATCCCCCTAATTTGCATTTTGGGGTTGTTCCAAACGGGTTCACATGAACCTAAATAATCAAAAGACTAATTATGCATTTTCATAAACTTTCCCCATTTTTGTCTAGTGAACATCATGGGTAATGTAAAACACTCAACAGCTATAGAAGTGGCCCCATAAAATATGGCTAATGGGGTAACTCCCCAAACCAACTGCTCTATATCCACTCAAACAGTAATTGAGTTTTGTGGGAGTTTAACCAATACAGAATATTCCTAATATCATGACATACATGATATGCCCAAGGCCAGGTCAACTTCCACTCACCCTGCAATACCAGCAGAGTCTTCTTGCTAAATCCAGGAGTTTTACCCTGCCAAATAAAATTAAATAGCAACCTATCAATCTTAGTCCACCAGCTAGAAGTCAATAGTATAGCCATATCACTTAAACAAACAAATAACTTTGGGAATACCATTAATGTATATTGCCATTGAGAGTCAAATTAAGCTTTTCCCATCTAAACATCTCAAGCCTAATGGAGTCCAATAAAGCCTGTATATTCACCTTGCACATATCAGAAGTCCTACTCAAAATATGCATCCCCAGATAACAAATACCACTTGGACACCACATAATATGTGCGTTTTCAACGTGAGCTCAGTTGGGATCACAGCCATTGATGGGTAATATTTCTGTCTTGGACCAGTTTACTCAAAGACCCAAAATCAAACCAAAGGAATCAGTAAGTTCCAATGCTTCAAGTAATGAAGATTCAACCTAAGATAGAGTAAGAAGGAGATGCACATATAGGAGAGTAGCAAAGACTTATCCCTGACCTTAATACCATGAATGTCAGGATGTTACCTAAGAGCCACATTTAGAGGTTCAATGGCCAAAAAATAATAAAAGGCTCAGATGGCAACCCTGACAAGTCCTGGAATAAGGAACAAGAGTCAGATAATAAGCTATTGACTAACTTCCTAGCCTTTGGAGCAGAATATAAACATTTTATCCAAGATAGGAAATCAGGTCCTATCCCTACTGCTGAAAGTACATAAAATAAATATGTCCATTTGGCAGAATCGAATGCCTTTTGCCATCGATTGCAGCCAAAGCAGCTTCATCAGACCCTGTTTACCAGCTGGATCAAGTCAATAACAGCCCTAATGTTATTGCTTCCTTGTCTCCTTCAAGCGGGTGGCCAATATTTTTGCTAATATTTTACAGTCAACATTAAGAAGTGAAGTAGGTCTATGGTTAGAGCACTTAGAGGGATCCTTTAAAGGCTTTGGAAGTACAACAGTAATGGCCTCATATAATGTGGGAGGCATGGTGCCCATGTCCTGTATGGATTTAAATAAATCCAGAAGTATGGGGGAAGTTGCAAAGTAAACACTATATAAAAATCTGCACTGAGGCTGTCTAGGTCAGGGGCCTAGCCAGCTGCTAAATCATGAATTGCTGCAGTGATTTCTGATAAGGTGATATCACCCTCCAAAGTTTGGACCATCTCAGGGGTGAAACAAGGAAGTGATAGATGAGCAAAAAAGAAATCATAGGCTTCAAAAGTTTGAGGGAATGAAAACTGGTAGAGCGAAGCATAAAACATTTTAAACAATTCACTAATTTTAACTGAGTCCATTATCATGTGGCCCTTCTCAGTCTTTAAATAAGAAATTTGTGTTTTCATCATCTTACGTTCAAGCTGATAGTCCAGAAGTTTCCAGCCTTCTCACCAGATTCCCAATAAGACAGTTGCAGGAAGAATAATGCTCTAGTTGTCTTCTGATTATAAATAGTATCAAAACGATACTTAAGCACTGTAATTTCTTGAATCTGAGATTCTTGTGGCTGAGGGTTTGGTAAATAGCTTATTTCAGCTGTTTAATTTGTTAGTAAGGTCATCAACCTCCTGTTGCCTCGTTTATTTACCTGAGAGGCAAACAAAATGATTTAGCCTCTGATAAAGGCTTTAAAGGCCTCTAATAATGTAAAATGAGATATTTCCAGATCAAAGAGGTATATAGGAGAGCTAAACATATGGCACAAGGGCTGGTGCTAGAAAAGGACATAAAGTTGTAGGGAACTGGCAACAGCTTTGGGAGTGAACGTTCTTTAAATTTGATGGACTGCATCTGACAAAGAAGGGGTCAGTGCACTGGGGCAGAAGTTTTACATCTTTGCAGAATATTTAAACTAGCAAATGGGGAGAGGGGTGCAGCACCAGATACGCTCAATGGGAAGAAGACCTCTCCCCCCTCAGCTAGTGGTCAAACAGGAGTTCAGCATGTTTGTAGTTCATTTGCATCACCAGGTAAGGAAAAAAGTCTGGCTCCCATATAATGCACAGGGGAAATGCCAGACCTCACCCAACAACTAACACAACAAAATCTGGCCAATGGAAAATCATGTACACAAATGCTCACATTCTGGGAAACAAGATCCCAGACCTGCAGGCAATAATGACAGAGGCTAAACTGGACATAGTAGCCATTAGCAAGACATGATTTACCAGTAACCACACTTGGGAGACTTCAGTACCTGGCTATGTACTGTTCAGAAGAGACTGAGGTGCAAAAAAGGGTGTGGAGTTGCCCTTTATGTCAATGAAAATATTAAAGCTACAGAAATTCAGAATACACATAAGGAGCCAGAAGAACTGTGAGTCACTCTGGAAACAGGAAATAGGACAGCCATATGAACTGGGGTTGTCTATGGGCCTCCAGCCCGGGGCAGTACATAGACACATTACTGTTAGAGGATATACAAAGCATGACAGCTAAAGGGGAGGTTCTGATAATGGGAGACTTCAACATGCCATATACAGATTGGTCAATACCAGCAGGAACATCTGCCAGAACTAGACACATAGTGGATTACCTACAGGTAAAGGGCCTCAAACAACTGGTACAACAACCCACTAGGATAGGGCTGTCCTAGATCTAGTACTGACTAACAGGAAAGGATCACAGATTTTCAGGTAGAAGGTCCCCTGGGGCCAGTGACCATCACATGGTATGGGTCAATTTGGCCACTAGAACTAATCATCCCATTCCAAGGCAAAAATATGGGACTTTAGAGGAGCTGACATTGATAAGATGGCCAAAAGAGTTAAGCTAGCTTAGGCAAACAGAAATACAGGTGAGGCATTACAGGCAAAGTGGGCAAACATTAAGGATGCAATACTTGAACAACATCCCATTGTGTTAGAGAGAAAAGGAAGTGCAAAAGAAGAAGGAAACCACTTTGATTCTCAAAAACAGTAGTGTAAAAGTTCAGAGCCAAAAGGCTGGCCTTCAGGAAATATAAGGGAACACAGCGGGATGAATATAGGGAGGCATACCAAACTTCCCTAGGAAGCAGGGAAGGCAGTAAGGCAGGCAAAGGCCCAAACTGAGGAAACATTAGCACAAACAGTAAAAGAATGTGACAAGGCTTTCTATAGATACAGTAGTGAAAGGAGAAAGTCCAGAGGGCGTATTGCTAAGATCAGAGAGGATAAGTGAGTGTGTGAGGAGGTGGACCATGAAAAAACATCTATCCTAAATAGATACTTCTGCTCAGTATTTACTGAAGAGAAGGTAGGGGAAGGCCCACAGCTCAGCACTGTGGAAACAGGGAAGGGAGGTGTGCACTAGTCTCTTCACAAAAGAAAGGGTCCTACAAGAGCTCACTAAGCTCAGGGTGGACAAGGCAATGGGACCTGATGGCATACATCCCAGGGTACTAAAGGAGCTAAGGGTGGAACTAGCAAAGTCATTATTAGAACTGTTTAGTGAGTCTCTGAGCAGATTAGAGGTCCTAGAAGACTGGAGATGGGAGGAGGTAGGGAACTACAGACTAGTCGGTCCTACCACAGTAGTGGACATGATTATGGAGGCACTCTATAAGAAAAGGATAGTGCACCACCTGGAATCCATAGGAGCACAGGATCCAAGACAGCACGGGGTTTACACTAGGAAGGTCCTGTCAAACTAATCCCATAGATTTCTTTGACTGGGTAACCAAAGTGGTGGGCCAAGGGAGAGCAACTGATGTCCCCTACCTTGATCTCAACAAAGCTTTCGATACTGTTCCACATAGAAGATTGATTAATAAGCTGGGTAGACTCAGGGTGGGGTCAGAAGTTGGTTAACTGGGTGGCAAACTGGTTGACGGGTGGAAAACAGAGAGTGGTGATAAACGGTATACAGTCAGAAGAGATGCAAGTCACAAGTGGGGTACCTCAGGGATCAGTCCTGGGGCCAGTCCTCTTCAATATCTTCATCAGTGACATTGCAGATGGACTGGAGGGTAAGGTTTGTCTGTTTGCAGATGACACCAAGATCTGCAACAGAGTAGATGATCCAGTTGGGGTGGGCAGAATGAAAAAAGATCTGGATAAACTGGCAAAATGGTTAGAAGAGTGGCAACTGGGGTTTAACGCAAAGAAGTGAAAGATCATGCACATAGGAAGAGAAACCCTGAAGCCATCTATAGGCTGGGAGGAGTTGCTGAGTCACAAGGGAAAAAAGAGACTTGGGCATCATAATCACAGATGACCTAAAATCATCCAAGAAGACTACTAAAGAAGTAGGTAAGGCTAGGGGGATGTTGGAGTGTATTACTAGGGGTATCACAAGTTGTAAGAGGGAGGTAATAATCCCTCTTTACAAGACACTGGTTAGGCCCCATCTGGAGTACTGTGTGCAGTACTAGAGGCCATACCTTCACGGACATTAATCAAATTGAGACAGTCCAGAGAAGGACAACCAAAATGGTGCAGGAGTGCATCAGAAAACATATGAAGATAGATTAACGGAGCTCAATATGTATACCCTACAGCAAAGAATGGAGAGGGGTGATATGATTGAAACATTCAAACATCTTAAGGGCATTAACAAGGTGAAAGAGTATAACATGTTTTAATATAAAAAATGGCAGGACAAGAGGACACAGCATGAGATTAGAGGGAGGCTGAGTAAGGGGTAATGTGAGGAGGTTCTTTTTCACAGAAAGGGTGGTGGATGCATGGAACAATCTACCTCAGGAAGTGGTGGATATGAATACAGTGCAGAGCTTTAAGCAGGCATGGGATAGGCATAATGGAGCAAAACAGATGAGTATGACTATATAGACCATTGACAGAGTAAAGGTTGTTGGCATATTCATAAAGTAGAAAAAGAAATGGGAAGACTGGATGTGCCTTGCGGTCCTTATTTGCCATCAACTTCTATGTTTCTATGTTAAGAATTAGTCATAAAATAACATTCTGTCTCAGAAGATAGCCAGGGTTTAAATTCCTCCATATGCAGCAATGCAGGTTTAGAGTACCACTGAGGCGATTTATCAGTTCTGCCCTTTGACACCCACACCGTGTCTACTGGGGCATGATCAGAAATAATAATAGGGCCAATAATAACATCAATAATATCAGAGAACATTGAAGCACTGCAAAGAAAATAGTCAAGTCTGCCACAAGTTTTAAACCTATGTGATCTGAAAGTATAATTTTTAGAGTCAGGGTGATATACTCTCCAGTACTCTGATAGGTTAAACTCTCCACACAGATGTTTTATAGCCTCCTAGCATGTGAATGTGAATGTGTCTCCTGGTCAAGAGGGTCCTGGCAAGTGATGGATCAAAACCAAGTTATAATCCCTCCCAATAATATTTATCATTGCAGGCCAGTACATCTCAAATATGTTTTGTGCAATCTGAGAAAAAAACTGGCGTATCTACATTCTGAGCATATAGATTAATTAAAGAACCCAGACTCATGTATCATCCCTGCAAGCATACTCCATCACCCTCTATATCCAATGAAACACAGTCCACTTAAAAGGACAGCCCGTCTTAGTAGTATAGAAACCCCACTCTTCTTAGAGAAACAGATGCATTTTGTTGTGCTATTGCAGTCATACTTGAAGCAATTATTTAATTTTCTAAAACAATTAACACAGTTATGAGTCCTCCATTAATATTTATCTGATATTTTGTGCAATACCTTCAGGGCCCT
The DNA here is from genome assembly GCA_016271365.2 of Neoceratodus forsteri. NCBI lineage: Eukaryota > Metazoa > Chordata > Ceratodontiformes > Ceratodontidae > Neoceratodus > Neoceratodus forsteri. The sequence goes on from CM057449.1 coordinate 794,247,311, forward strand.
ATTCTAAGCAACTTATTACTTATGACTTACTTTGCCCAGGACCCTGCTCCTTGCAAGTTAAAAGTTAACTGCTATGTCCTGCTGTGCACTGCATAAAGCAAGTCACGACTCTTGAATTACTTTGTGCAAGGCCCACAGGGCTCTGCCTGAAGCAAGTTATAAGACTATCAGTATTCTTTCTCAAAAAGTAATGCTTTTTATTGCAAATTAACACATTGATGTGTGTCACAGTTACAAAGCCACAAAAGGAGGAAGTGAAGATAGGGTGTGTTACTTAATGCCCACCTCTTCCCCATCTGTAGACTCATGACCCAGTGCCAAACTATAGGTCATGCCTCATGAGTCTTCTGCTTCCTTTTCTTACTTTTATTTAGAAAGCATAGTGCCAGACGTATAAAATGAGCCAGCCATGATGCAATGCAGTAACTTGCAGTAAATGACATGTCACAAAATACTGCAGTAAAAATAGGGATTAACTACCATTGAATTAGACTGCTTCCTGCTCCATACTGCAGCATTTTGTGATATGCTGCAGTATTAATTAGTGACATCCTGGCTGCTGCCACACCTTGACTTGCACATTGGGCCCTGTTATGAAACAAGTTAGACCAATCTGCTAGTTTCACAGGTCCCATGTAGAACTTAATGGCTCATTACCTGCTGCATGCAGGGCCACAAGACTACATGAGTCAAGTTTATTATTTCATGCATAGACCTGTGTGAGGCAACCTATACATCTGTTTCTGTTACTTCCCCAAAAGTAAGAAAATTCATTGTAAAACAACTATGTCAGTGCAAATGTTAGGGTTACAAAGCCACAAAAGAAGGGAAATGTGTCATTAAAATTGTCAGCTCTAATGACCACTTTTCCCCTACCCCAACCTTTGTGTATCAAGTCCAAGCTATTGGTACTGGGCCATATTCTTCCAGGTGTATTGCTATGTAGTGAAACTGGGATAAACTCTCTTAGAAGCATAACTCAATATAGAGCATTACTAACATTGACAGCTATCCACATTGATGTTCAGAAGAGACCAGGTATCAGCAAAATACCCAAATATGGTTTAGAACACTGGAAGAAAAAGCTGCAACAATTACACTTGCTCTCTATATTTAGGAGTATATCTCAACAGCCAGTGAAAAACTATCTTATGACTGCTTGTCAGAGAATAAGAAATGTTGCATATTAAAATTATGTGGTTAGAATTGGCAGCATCAGAAGGTTTTCTCTTTATAAGTGCATAAAATGTGACCATTTCATGTCTTGAACATCTGCTAAAACAACCAGCTTCTAAAAGTTTGTGCTCAGCTAAGGTTCCAAGTATTGAACCCCTGGCCCACATTACAGTACTGTATAAAAAGTGGCAGACCATGGGCAGCATGAAACAATGCTACTGTGGTATAGACTGCATTCCCAACAGTTGATCTGAGAAGGAAAAATCCATGATGCCATAAGAAAATATATAATTCCACTGTTGTATGTCAGATACTTTTGCTTGACAGAAACAAACTTTAAGGCATTATTAACCCCTGACAAACAATCTACATTTTTTTGGTGAGGCTCCTTTGCATGGCAGCCAGTATAACTTGCCAATGGCAGACTCTTATAGTGAATAAAGAAATTTAAGTGCAACATGTAATGAGCAGAACTAGTGTATAGTAGGGAGATTAATTATGAAAACTTACATATTGAAGTAAGTTACAATAATAAATATATCATGGATGGTATAAGAAATATAAGGAAATTAATCTCTATCAGATTGTAACAGAATATTAGGTTATTTCTGTCTTTGCCCTTTAATTTGTAAGACAGCCCTGCCCTACAGTATATGCATTTTAACAACACAATAAATGTGAACAATGAGCATGAACTCAAACAAGGGTTAAAAGATGTTACAGGAAGAGTCCATGGACCCTGATATTTAGAAGGCTAAAGTGCTAACATGAATAGCACTGTGCTAACCAGATACAACACAAATGAACATGGTAAGGGCCATATTCAAACAGTTTCATAGCATGTCACTCCAGTGGATGGCATGATCAACTGCACCCATGAAGATGAAAGAACCCTTTTGCATACATGGTACAGTGTTAGATGCTAGACTGGTAGTGAAGTGACTGAACATGTAGTGGCAGCCATTTCACACATCAATACCCACGTATAGCTTTGGACAGTGGAAATGTTGGTCAGGACACTTGGCAAAATTTCCTATTCTTGGCAAAAGTGTCTTGGGTTCTTTTACTTCCACCTGGACACGCACCAGCACCAGAGTTGGGTAGAAAGGACCTTGGTTTCATAGCTCATCCAGAAGATGGCACACACTCCTGATAGTGCAGCATCCCACAATACTGCACTTGAGTGCCAGGATTTAAGGCATGAGCCCAATGCTAGTGTGGGGCTATAACCCATGACCTTCTGGCCCAGAGCCGAATGTGTTACTAACAGAGCCATGTTGACACCTAGAATAGAGGCAACACCTTCCCACCCAATTCCCATAATGAATCAAAATAAATTCCTGTTAGTCCAGTGGAACCTCACCTTGCCCCATCCCATTTGGTAAATGAATCCACATCCTCCCCAGCACACCCACTTAGCACCCCACTACCTCAGCACATGACTCACCAGAATAACCTTGCTTTTGTCATCAGACAGATCAGTGTTTGGTGACCAGCACAGATCCTCTGCTTACCACCTCATTCAGTCACAGACAGAATCACAAGGACAGAGAATGCACGTACTATAGAAACAGTACATGTGCACTTGGTCCCTGTCCTTCAAACAGTGGGTGACCAAGGGGTAAGATTTGGGTCTGTTCCAGTTGCTGTCCCACTTTGCCCACCAATAGTGGTAGAATTATTCAGGTAAGTTGGGTGTTGGATGATAGATGGTAGGTGGTAGAAGCAAAGTGGGTGTGTCTGGAAGGAGGGGGCATTTTCCAGCATGGTTGACAAGGAGACAGGTAGTGAGAATCAAGAAGGCAAGGGAGCAGGGACTGCACAGAGGAAGATCAAGAAAAGTTGACATTTTAAATGCTTACTTCTGCGTGACCTTCACAATAGAGGGAGGGTAATGGGCTAGCATGTAACAGCAAGCATCAGGGAATGGTGGCATGGACACAATTCCATATTTAATAACATAGAAACACAGAATTTGATGGTAGTTAAAAAACACTTGGCCCACAAAGTCTGCTTATTTGTCCCTACCCACAGTTGAGAGACTCTGAAAGGGATTAAAAATCCTAAAGTAGAATAAGGTGATGGGACCAGACAGGAATCTCCCAAGGGTTCTAAAGAAACTGAGCATAGTGTTAGCAGCCCCTTCAGAAACACTATTCAGCACCTTATTGGAGATGGGGATGCTTACAGAGGATTGGAGGAGGGCAAAGTCGTCCCTCTGCACAAAACTAGCAGCAGGGAGGAGGCTAGCAACTATAGGCCAGTCAGTCTCACATCATTGGTGGGGAAATTACTGCAGACCCTACTGAGGGAGAGGTTAAGGGACTACCTAGAGGCTAGTGTGCTGCAGGACCACAGACAGCATGGTTTCACAGAGGGGAGATCATGTCAAACAAATCTCACAGATTTCTTTGACTGGGTTAGTAGGGAGGCTGATCAAGGGAATGCAATGGATGTGACCTATTGGACATCAGTAAGGCCTTCAATACTGTACTACACTGGAGGCTAGTTAAGAAACTAAGCAGTCTGTGGGTGAGGGAGAATGTCTTAAGCTGTGTATCAAACTGGTTGAAGTATAGGAGGCAAAGGGTGGTGGTAAATGGCAGACACTCGGATGGAGAGTGTAGTGGGTGCAACAGGAATCTGTGGTGGGACTGGTTTTCTTCAGTGTCTTCATAAGTGACACTGCTGATGAGCTGGAGTGGAAAGTGTGTCTCTTTCCAGCTGACACAAAAAACAGCAGCAGGATGCATACCCATGAAGGGGTGGAGAGAATACTAAGGGATCTGTGGAAACAAGAGGAGTGATCTAGGGTGTGGATCCTGGGTTTCAATGCCAAAAAGTGCAAGGACATGCACCTGGGGATGAGAAACCCAAGAGCTGTGTATAAGATGAGGATAGTGATACTTACATTCTCCAAGCAAGAAATGGACCTCAGGGTCATCATACAGTATCTGATTGATCAGCTGGTCAATGTAACAAGGTAGGAGGAAAGGCCAGTGGGATGCTGGGATGCATTAGGAGGGGGACTTTTAGCAAGAGGATGGAGGTGGTGCTGCCACTGTATTGCTCTCTAGTGAGACACCACCCAGAGTACTTTGTACAGTTCTGGAGGCTGCACTTCAACAAGGACATTGACAGGATGGAAGTGGTACAAAGAGGTGCAACCAAAATGGTGTGAGAGTTGCATGAAAATACATACTAAGAAAGGCTGTGGGACCTCAACATATACTCCCTGGAGGAGAGGAGAATGAGAGGGGGACATGGTTGAGACCTACAGGTACCTCACAAGGGTGAACAAGGTGCAGGTGGGGTGTCTCAGAGGCAGGAAGACACTAGAAAATGGAAGCATGCAATGACTCTAAAGAGGGGAAGTTTAGAAGAGATATGAGAAAATAATATTTGATGAAAAAGGTGATGGATGGTTGTAAAAACCTGCCAGAAGAGGTAGTGGGGGCAAAGACTATGGGGAGCTTCAGTGTATGTGGAATAGACACAAGAGCAAATTAGAAGAAAGAGAGGTGGGAGGGATGCCAGTGACCATATCGTCAGAGATGTCAGAAAAATGACAACTGTGATGGGACAGGGTACCATTAGATTAGCTCCATCTCTATTGACCTCACAAAGGCATTCAGCCTTGTCAATCATGTTCTGCCACAAATAAACTAATTTAGGCATCTCAGTGAAAACCACTGACTGGCTAAAAAACTATCTTATGGATAGAACCCTAGTGGCAAAATGCTGAATGTCCCTCACAGACTACAGACCTGTGACAGTGGGGGTCCCCAAGGATCAATCCTTGGTACCCTTCTGTTCAGTCTCTTTCTTGATGAACTTCCAAAGCTTGCAACTCCACAAAACCCTCCTATATGCTGATGACTCAGTCATCACTGCAACACATGGCAGCCCAGCCTATATCCAGCACAGCCTCCAAACCGACTTCCTTATATCTGTGACTGGTTCTCAAACAACCTCCTTATCCTGAATAAAAAGAAAGCTAAGGCCATGCATTTCTACAACAGATGTAAAACCCCTACACCCCTGCCCAAGTCATTACCTCTGCCACAGTTGAACAAGTTGCCGCCTTCAAATACCTGGGGATAATCCTTGATGTCTTGGGCTTTACATACTCGGCTAATGTGGACTCGCTAACTAAAGCAGCCAACTCCAGACTCAGCCTGCTCTCCCTGAAATTAGGCAACAACTTGTCAGATGCTACATCCTCAGTCTCATAGATTATGGCCTTGTGATCTATGGTGCTGCCTATAACAGAGTACTCGACAGGGTTAGAGGCTTGATTAACATGTCCTTCTGCTATGCACTGAACCTAAAATGGGTCTTCCATTAGTGCACCCGGTATAACAACCTAGGTTGACCTAACCAGTTTTTTCTTTTATAGGGATATTTTATCCCTTAATTTCAGGTGAGGCTTGGTGGTGGTGTACCGACCAGCCATACCATCCCCCACCTTTTTGCTGGGATCACAGTGCATGGCACGGGGCATGGGCTTATTCCATGGGTACTAGCTGTGGGAAGCCCTAATCCCCCTACCCGAGAGTGCTTGTGTGATGGCCTGGTATCCAGGTGGAAAGCCGCTTCTGAGACATGGCTTCCACTAAGTGCCAAACAGCGCTCACCCCTCCTGGCACCATCTGCTGGTCGGATCAGTGCTCAACCCTCTCTTGAAGAGAAGAGCTGCCTAATGGCAGCTCAATACAACTCTTTCCTCCCCCCCCGAACCCCGAGAACCCGGGCTCATTCTCAAATCCAGGTCGCCAGTGCAGTGCAAGGTGTGGCATTCAGCCTTGACCCTCAGCACCAATGGGCTTGCCTGGGTTGGCTTAACTTTGATTCCTGACAGCATTATATTATCCTTGTCACTGGTGAAAAAGCCTTCTTGGATTACTGTCCCTAGGGGTCCTGTCCCTGCTGAGTCATGTGGCCTCCAGTTACCCGACTAGAGGTGTACAACATAACCCCATGGTGCTCCCATGTGAAATAAACCTCTGGATCAGGCCTGCTTCTCATTCAGTTTCACAATGGAACTCCCTTTCTCCATCACTTAAAGTCACTGGCTCTCTAACCAACTTTAAGTCCCAGTTTCTAGCCTCTCTCATACCTCTAAACCCATGTGGCTGCTATTGCTGACCTGCCCACTACAACCCTGAACCTCCACTGACCCCTGTGCGTTCTTCCTCCTCCAATTGGGCTCTGTTACTACCCACTTTTATCTTGTGCACCTATAGTTTACCTTGCCTCTTTTAATCACAATTGATTATAGTTCATCTCAATAGCTTGCATTGTATTTTATAATTTAGGTAGTGTACAGAACAGTCTTGTAATCTGGACTTTTAAAGTCCAAATGGCATGTCTTTTCCTGAATAAAACAAAAAGTTTTACCAATGCAACTGAGTTATTTCCTATTGTGTTGCATACACTGTAGTTCTGTCAATTTCAGCTGGAAAAATGTAATATACTTTTATTGATGCTAAGCTGTTTATATGACCTAGATCCTTTGAAAATAGACCCTGTCTAAAGGATCATGTGTAATAATTAATTAATTAAATAAATAAATAGGAAAACTACATGGGCCGTTAGCCTACTGGTCTATTTCTGCCAACAAAGTCTGTGTTTGGGGCCAGAGGAGGGTGCCACTAGACTACCAGGGCTTCTTTAACATATACAATAGTGATTGGGGTGGGATGGGGTGCTGCTAAACTTAGACAGATACTTCTGCAGTTCTAATGAGAACTGGCATGGGATATGGTACCACTAGACCACCAGTTTTTCTCTTACATTTATAACAGAGATCGAGTGGGGTTGCCAGTTGACTAACATTGATTTGTATTGCAGTGAATGGAAATCAGGTGAGTGTTTGGGCAACAACAGTAGCTCTGCATAGTGCCACTGTGCATTTTCACATTTTGGCATTGTGAAGAGCTGCTAATGACAACATAATTGCATGCAAATGGATCCTTAGTACCTTGCATGCTGTATGTGATCAATAGTTTACTGACCTTTGAAAATAACACCCAGTAGCAATGGTACTATACCATTTGTGACACACAGTCCCACTTTTCCCCTTGGGTGTCGCTTGACAGGAGGGGATGGGTGGCATGCACCACATAAATGCTCTTTGCATGGTGTTGTCATGGACTGATAGTCATACTGTCAGTGCATGCTGGTCAGGGCATGCTACCTGAATCAATGTGACTTCCTGATGGCCTTATGATATTTCATGTGCAAGACTATGTTCTGCACAACACAAATGGACACTTTTGAATACCTGGCCAAAGAACCGTACAGTGAAGCCAGCCACAATCCAACACAATAACTTACAGTGAATGATATGTCACAAAATACTGTAGTAAAAAAAAGGCTTAATTGTGACTGAATTACATTGTTCTTTGCAGCATATTGCAGCATTTTGTAATATTCTGCTGCATCACTGCATAACATCCTGGTTGGTGCCGCTTTACTGTATATATACTGTAGTAGGGACAAATGCAGCACTGATTTAATTTTGATGCACTGCATAAATTAATTGTAAACAAAATATGGTGTTATATACTGTGTGAATACCTGACATGTACATTTATATGCCTGACATCTTATCTTTTAAAATGGTTTTGTGTCTTAAAGGTTTTATACGTGTAGACTTTATTTTCAAACAGTCTATGGCAACTTGCAATTTTTAATCAATAAACCTAAATTATGAGCCACCAATAATTTAATTCCTCTCCTCCTGCTAGTATCCCTTGCCACCCAGCATGTTCTTAATAACAGTTCCCTTTCCTGATGTCACACCCTAAGCCCAACATACTTCTCAACTAGACAGTACAATTCACATGAAACTGTTCCACCAGCTCACTGCTCTGGCATTGTATTTGTATGATGGCAATGCAGTGGCAACTCAAAATGCTTAAACTAGAAACTCAGTTTTATGCAAATGTGAACTCACATGCAATGCACTATCAGTGCACTTTCAACCATTGTAAATAACTTATGCTCCCTATTTTTAAATGCACTTGCAATGCAGTAATTACTGGCATTCAGTTTATGAATGGCATCAAATCTGCTTTACTTAACCCAGTTCACTGGACTTTTTTTTTTATTTTGTTATTCACTATTTTAGGCTCATCTAAAAAACAGAATTCAAGTTGCCTGTGCTTATTACTGTATCACAGAGCTTGAATGCCGATCCTCACTGTCCCATGCCTCTGCTGCAATGCATTCAGGAAGAGTAAAGATGGCCCCCGAACTGATGCTGCACTGTATTGTATTGTGCTGTACTGTACTTGTGCAGGAGTTGTGACATTTCTATGCCTTCTGATGTTTTTATACATTTTTAAACAAAGCACAATGTACTTCTACAGTATACAGTACAGTACAGTACTTCATAAATATTGCGTGACATTGTCTCACCTCCCGATTGATCACTTGCTCCTGCTCGCACCCCCAACTGATTTTAAATGTCAGGCACGGACTCTGTCTCACTGACCCACTGACTGCTTAGATTTATTTATTTAGTGCTGTAGCCAGAGACAGTTACCTTTTTATTTTCTGTTCCGAAATCGAATCTGTGATTCTGGACACGTGCATTACAGAAACTGGTACTACGTATGTCCAGAATCACGGATTCAATTTTAGAAGAGAAAATACAAAGGCTTCTAGCACTCAGTTTTCAACGGGACCAACGTTCTAATAATCTGTGTACCAGTAAGTGTGCCATATTACTACTTTGAGACATAGAGCCACAAAAGTATCAGTTAGTTATAAACTATCTTCTTAGTTGCTCCCACAGCACTACAGCTTAGAGATGTATGGAGGAGGAAATTGTATGTGCAGTGCAAGTTCAATGTGATGTGAGATGAAATTTTGTTTTAGCAGTGAAAAGAAATCATGGGAAAATTGTACAGATTTTAGAAGTGGGAGTACACAGTTTGTACCAGCATTTGAAAATCAGTTATACAGAGCACCGCGATTGTGTCTGTGCATGGCATTTTCTGAGACTGAGTTGATGGGAATGGAAGGGAATGTGAATAAACAACTGTGGATATGGTTATAGATGAATAAACTACTGTGGGAAGATGAATAAACAACTGTGGGCATGGCTATAGGTGAATAAACTATTGTGGGCATGTAGGTGGTGTTTTGTGGGACAATAACTTACGGTTTTCCTGTGTTCTGATTGGCCGAGACTAGATACCTGTGGTATAATAAGGGTTAAAGAGGATAATGTCAGAGATCAAATAATTTGCTGAAGATCATGCAACAAGTTAGTGGTGGTGGTATGATGCAAACTTTGGCCTCCAGGTTAACAGCTCTGCTCTCTAACTACTAGACCTAAAGGCTACTTTTGGTTGAAGAGGTGTTGATGCCTCAGGGCAACTTCTGAAAAATGTAATAATAAGACATAATTCAGTTTGTACGGTATTTTATATGTCTTCTGTATATTTCTTCTCCCAATGCTTTATTCCTGTGGAAATGTTCTTGAACACAGGGCTCAATGTTCAAAGTATTAGGAATGATGCAAGGTGCTTGCTTCAAAGAGATATTAAATAATGGGCTCGCTGCACCACAGCTTGCATCATTCCTAATCTTCCAACAGTGCCTGTTCTTGATAGGGACTTTCACCAGCCAGGCTTGCACTGTGCATATGGCAGCCACACAACTGAACCTTGGCGGAAGGGTCTTGTGCCACAACAGTGATGCAGTATCCCTAAGTTAGAATTCCTGACCATAGGCACCACTGTTGTTTAGACCAGCTAGAACTGGTTCAACAGCTCCTGTGCTGCCACTCAGTCAGTAACTCCAGGAGGTATGGAAAGTCCCTGCAGCACAGGATACCCAACTGCTGCATCCCACAGTTGGACTGCTACCTCAGTGAGGAATGCACCATCCCTGTGGATCCCAGGTCACACTATCACAACATGGCAGCAACAGCACCATTCCCCATGGGCAGTACCCACCTATGGACATGCAGAACATCAGCAACAGTACCAGTGAACAGGGCAACTGGCACAACACAGTGGAACATGGAGTACCCAGTGCAATGCAGGATAAAAGTGTTTAGGACAGAATTGGAACAGAGGCACCAGCTGCCAATGTGCCTAGGAGTACTGCAAGGGTTACATCACAGAGATTGTCCTCTGCTCGCTGCAGCTGCTCAATGGATGTGCTAGCACTCTTACAGTTGTTGGACATGTATACTACACAAACCAGACACCCATCTTCCGGTACAGGGGAGGTCCCTTACATTGCCCCATAGATGCCAGCAGTGCCATCGGTAATTCCCCACTATCTACACATAGACAGCAGAGTCAGATATCACACTTATACCTGTGATGCAACGTAGTCACCTCCCATGTCAACTGTGTATCAGTTTCCGAAATATGGTTGATGGCTTGGCGGCCCACATTGGTATCCTTCTGGCCATGCACGGCATGTGGAGTGCAAAGGGAGCCCATTCGGCTCACCAGGTACAGTCAGCCAGTGACAGTCAAGCTTGATTTTCCAGTCCTTGTCCCAGAGGTATCCACAGAGTTTTTTTTGCTTGACAAGGCATGGGGTACCAGACACCACTTAAGTGCCTGACAGAAGGCCATGTGTCCACTCTAGGCTATGAGTTCCCTGGGTGAACTGCCAGTGGGGAGCACTGCAGCCTCCATAGAAACCCTCAAGTGCACCATTTGTTGGATGCACAGGAGTGGTTGTAGGAATGGTGGGGAGTTTAGTGCTGGGATCCCTCCTGTACCAGAACCTGGTGCAGGGTCCCTGGCACACTGGGACTCAGCACAAGTGACACTTACAGCAGCTTGTGTCAGTCTCCTGGCCTGCTTGAAAATCGAGCCCAGGATCATTAGCACTTGGAATTAATCAACCCAGAAGCTCATTCACTATTAGAAGTCATCATTCCTCTGTTAGGACATTGTTACCTGTTGGCAATCTGTTTATAAGAATAAGCAACTGAATGAAATTAACTATTGAGGGATAAAGGTCTTGTTTTCATTCAAGTGACCTTAATAGTAAACATTAGGAGGAGAAATATATAACTAATGTGAAGTATAAGCTGAACTTTGTCTATACATTGTTTTTCAAGGTTCTGGAGGCATCAGTTGCTCTTTATGGTAAAGTAAAATAAGTTAAGATGGCTTCTTTCCAGTCTCCCTCCCGATTCATGCAGTTTTCAAGATGCCCCCTTCCTCCCTAAATATATCTCTTTAACCTCTACTTAAACTTTTATTGGACAAGAGCTCCTCTGGAACTCAACTACCTGTAAAGAATAAATGGGTTCTATACAGTATATTATGAATAGCAGAACAGATTTTGTTCCTTAGTGGTCTGTCTTGTGACCACAGAAGCTGAGAAACTAGATGGGACAGAGAATATAGTACCATAGTCATTCCTTTCTTCCTTTACTGGTTTCATAAAGGATAGTGAATAGAATGTAAAGATTGTAGAAAGAATCACCAGCTGGGCATGCACTCTCCCTCCATATACCACCACAACCCTAGCTTCTATTTTAAATCTATTATGCCTTTTAATTATGTGACTATGGCAGGATGGTAACAATAACTTTATCAATAATAACCTTAACAAAGCAGCTGGTGGTTTTATTTATTTTATGTTCATTTGCAGCAATGTATGTATTCAATAAACTGCTTCTATGTTAACATTATGTACCTAAAAGTATTTTTTAAATCAAATCATATCTGCCTCAGGTCTACAATGTTGTGGGTTCTTGTCCTGCACCAGGCTTGGGTTCATACCATAAGTAAAGGCACTACTTGGGAGATGCTGCACTGCAAGGTGTGCCATTCTTTGAGTAAGATGTTAAACTGAAGTCTCGGATCTGTCCTTGTGAGTGTCATCATAGAAACAAAAGAAACCAAGGTACATTTCACAAGAACATAGGTCATTTCCTGATCTCCTGGCTATTCTCCTTTAGAACATGGACAAACCATGATTATGTATGTCTAATCAGTGATAATACATGATTAGTAACCATGGTCATTAGTGATTTTTCCTTGATTTGAACCATGGTTGTCCATGGATAACCACTGATGGTAAGGGCACAAGGACAAACTATGGACCATCATGGTCAGTCTTGTTTGAGAATTATTCAAGTTGACCATAGTCATCCCTGGATGTCCAGGGCTGTTAATTTCAGAGGTTTCCTGCATTATAAAACACATTTTGACACCTTTCTGGTAATTTCATTTTTTTCAGCTATAACATGTTGCAATGAATACATATTATCCTCATATACTTTTGAAATAGATTTCATTAACTACTCATTGCTTATTGTTCCTCTTTGTAAGGAAGTCCTCTTCTTTCATAAGTGCTAGTACATCACAATACATATTTGCTCCACAAAATAGAACTCGTTTAAGATGTGATGAGTTTTCCCTTTAGTCTCGGGGATCACGATTAGGCCCCATCAGTACAAATTATCAGTATATGCTGATGATATACTTTTGCATGTGTCCCACCCTCTCATCTCAATTACTGCGGATAAGCATTATCAAAGAATTTGGAGATTTCTCAAATTACAAACTTAATGTTTCTAAAACAGAAATAATGCCCTCAACATCCATCAGTTCTCATCTGACATATCCCATCTAGGCTTTCAGTGGATAAAAGACAAGTTAAAGTATTTAGGAATCTATTTTTACCTCTGGTTCCAATATGAAGCAGTATAATCTTGGTAAAGCCTTGCATAAATCAAAGCAGATCAAAACTGTTGGTCTCTCCTTCCCCTCTCACTTTGGAGGTGTATAAATGTAATATAAATGAACGTTCTTCCCTGTTTGTCATATCCCCTGCAAATGACCAATCACCTTCTCCAGAAACTCTGTTTCTTATGGGTACATAGAATTATAGCTAAATTCATTTGGAATAGTAAAATGCCTAGGAGAGCACTCTCCAAGTTACAGTGAAGTAAAGCTAAAAGGGGACTACAACTACCTAACTTCCTTCCCTACTGTTTTTCTGCTACTTGTTTGGTCCTCGTTCAATGGATGAAGGAAGTGAGGTTAGTAGATCTGACACCATATTCTCCTTTGTGGCGACAAACTGAAAAAAACTCTTTGTTCTTCCCATTGTATAGACCTCAGTACTCTGATATTTGCCCCCTTTAAGAGCATTCCTAAAACTTTGCTTGCCACACCTATTAGGACTAATCTTCAGACACATGCCCAATTATGTGTCATGGTTCAAGTCACTATGACTAGGGACGTGTCTCAATCTATACTTAAAAATCCCAATTTTAAAATTGGCGGCAAACCCCTTAGTGAAACCTTTTGGCCACATAACTCCAAGTCTAAAGTTGAAGACCTTTTGCAAAACCATAAATTGCTGACATTTCAGGAAGCCTGACTCAAGTATAATCTTCCTTCTTATTGCTTTAAGTTTCTCCAACTTTCACATATGCTTCTAAAGCATTTTGGTATAGGACTTTGGGAACAGAAACTAGCTGGACAGTGTATCAATACAACCTCTCCACTCTCATCTGTTTCTTCTGTCTCCTGTGGGAGACAGTGGAGGACTTAGATGGCCAACCACACTATATGTGGGACCAGGTTTTGCCTGTCGCATCCCCTACAGCTAGAGTTTGGGCCAAAATATGGCCTCACTTATACCGAGATGTGAAATGGGACAGGTATCGTCTTCTTCAGTTTTATGCTATTCATGATTTATATTATACACCAGTCAAACTGCATAGAATGGGGAAGCTTCCTCAAATCTCTGTTCTAGATGTGGGGCATAGTCTGGCACTCTATTGCACATACTGTGGGAATGTGACACGGTTTCCCATTCTGGAGGGCTATCAAAATTACACCCATTATTGGGTCTCATATCCCTTCAATCCAGAAATTTATATCCTGGAAGACTATGAGGGATCTCTAATTGGCAATCAACGAAGCATATGTCAATTGTGTCCCTATGTGCCAAAAAAGGTATCCTATGCCATTGGCTTGACCAGGAGATCTGCTCTCTTACAGAATGGTTGCACAAAGTCCTCTTTGCTTTACAAGCAGAAAACATTATAGTTTAGATGTCCAAGAGAATGCATTATTACCAAAGGGTATGGGCTCTTTTGCACACTCTGTTGACCTGTTGACTATATGGAAGATTGGTGTGCTAACATAAATTATAAAGCCCTTGTCTCTATGCTAATATCATTGTGCTTAATTAAAGTTTGTTAGATCATGTGATATGGATGTGCATACCCATGGGAAGGGGGAGGAGAAATGGGTGGGGAGGAGTGGGGAGGGAGGTGGAGTGGATTGTTACCAACTACTGCATGTTGTATCTTTACTATTCCTGTTAGTAGGAATACAGGTACAGTATGTTAACTCTGTATTTACTATGGTGTTCAGATATTATTGTTGTGCAACAACTCTAGTCTAATGCTATAACAATGATTAACATATTTCTGTAAAGTGAAAAAAGGTTAATAAAGCTTATTGAATTTGAAAAGATGTGATGATTTTACATATATTGGCCGGGATATTCAGAAATGCACCTGAGGGAGGCGCAAGAGATGCACAGCACAAAAACAGTGCACCATGGTGCAACGGGCATGATATTCAAAGGTTGCACATGGCAGGATGTGCCTGCCCAATGCAGCTGAACATCACATGGATGCGCCAAAGTGCACCCAGGGATGCGCCCAGGGAACAAGTCAAGAAGCACCATAGTGCACCCAGATATGCACAGGGGAGCAAGCCAAGGAGCAACACACACAGGCAACCAGCACACAAGACACTCACCACAGGGCCTGAAGAGACAGGCCACAGCCACCCCACTACACACAACTCATAGTGGAACACCATCAGGTACAAACCCCTGTCCACCTCAGATGAAACACACAGCAGCCATGCACACCACTGCAGCATGGCTGCTCATGCCAGCTACAAAGCAGACATGGACGCAGATGGGTAACCAAAATGAATGTATTAAAACAGTTATATACAAAATATTTACAAATATAACAACAGGGAAAGGAGGGACCACCCACAGACAGGGAGGTCAGGGAAGGGAGGCAGGGATCGAGTGCAAAGGCAATGGAAGGGGACAAGGGAAGGCAAGGGAGGATGCAGAGGGTAGGGGAAACCGTCCGGCACACGCGTCCTAAGGCCAACCATGGCCCACCGCTGAGTGACCCTGGCATTGACGCCTCCGTTTGCTCTGGCCCTGTGCCAGCTGCTGAACGATCTGGAGTGTGGCAGTGGTGACACGCAGTATCTGTCTCAGGAACTGTGCATGCACATCACTGGACCCGACACCTAGGACAAAGGAGGGAACACGGTATGAGAGGATGTCCAGAAGACCGCAGCCCACCCACCATACACAGCGAGCATCAGTGACATGCGCCCCTGGTCTGGCATGCTGCCACCCACAGTGAGTGCACCCACATGAGCCACCCACCCAGGGACCCAAAGCCATGCTGAACACTGCACGTCAGCACCGCCCATGTGCAGCACACTACCGCCATGGCAGGCAGGCGACATGGCCATGCAGGCAGTCAGCAACAACACAGCCAAGACCTGGTTCACCCACAGCCGGCTCCTGCAGTTGCCACCACATGTGCTATAGCCATGGTGCAGTGCAATGGGTATTGCAGGAAGTGCACAGCTGGAGGGTGCCATGCGCACAGGGAGCCGGGTTCCACCCCCCCACGCTGACCACCCTGCACAATGAGGAAACATGAACAAGTGCCTACCTGCATGCAGAGGCACACCCAGTGCCTGTCTGGCAACCATGCCTGTGCCTCCCACCGATGGTGCACCACTCCCTGTGGTGGCCCATCCTGGCCCAGCCACAGCACCAGCAAGGCATGCCTGCCTCCTATCCTCAGGGCCTAAATGAAAGTAATGGAGAAGGACACATCAGAACTATGTAACATCACAGTTCCCTACCCCCTGTCATGGTGTGACCCTCTGCACAGCGTGCCTGTGGCATGGTGGCACAGGGCAGGCACGGTGTACCACTCGCCCAACAGGGTGTGCAGCCCCAGCCACCCCCCCAGCAGGACATGCCAAAGGCACCACACCATGGCCCCCCAGATGTGAATGGGCACATGCACCATGCACTTACCTGGCCGCTGGCACAGCGCCCTCCAGTGGCATGCCTGAAGACCCCGTAGCTGATCCGGGTCCCTCCACTGCAGGTCCCCATAGCAGTGCCTGCACTGCTTACCAGTGCACTGTGCACCTGTGGCCTCCTCCAGTGCATCTGACACCTCCTGTCACATCTCAGACCGAGGCCTGTTGAGTGGCACCTGACAAAACAGACAGCCAGCATGTAGCTCCACAAGGGCCACCAGGTTGATCAACTCAACCTGGGACCATATCTGTGCCCTGGGTGTTGTCCTGCATGGCATGATTCCAGCGCTCTGGTGTAGACAAAATGGCACCCGGCAGCATGAGCACACGTGTTGCATGTGCTGGAGCCATAGGCCTAGGCGCCATGCGCTGTCACCAGCCATCACGCATACGCGTGGTTATGTGGCTCTGTGCTGCATCACTGCCATGTGTCACTGTGCCTACAAGGGCAAAGGACACCCCTGGGGTCAATCGGTTGGCTCACAGCACCATGTGCCACAGCGCCATTGGCACTGCAGGCATGCTGCATGTTAGCCATGTGTGAGCCATCGTACATGGCCCCATCGTGCATGGGGCACCATCTACAGCATGGCGGCACAGCACCATCGGGCCATGTGGTGCCCTGGTGCCATAGGCCACACAATGCATGAGCGCCACCCATGCAATAGTGGACAGGCACTGTACTGCCTATCGCAACCGAAGCAAGTGGTGCGCCACTGGTGTACGTGATGGGCCCATGTGCATGCGCACAGCATGGCATGTTGCTCACATCACAATGTCGCATCCCGAGTTGTGCATGCACAACCCCATTGTGCAATGTGCAACCATGCGATATTCAGCCGCTATATGCACATCAACTGATTATCCTATCCACGGTACAGCAGCTACATTTGCATGTAATTATAGTTGCACAACCCTCATTCACATGCAATGCACTATAAAGGTGCCAGGGAATGTACAGGGTAGGACCAGTATTGCACCCCTAACAGGTGAGATACACGCTGTGGGAGTGGCATGGGAGGAAGGTGCAGAATAACCAGCTCATACTAACATGTATCTGTCCCCACAGGAAGTAGCATATCTGAACATGAGGAGACTGAGGAGCATGGGCCTCTTCAAAGTGCGGGCCCAACTTCACCAGGGTGGAGGCAGATGCCCTTGTCACAACCCCACTCAGCAGGTCAGCACTCTACTCCCAAAGTGCCAACATCTGAACAGGGATTGTGAACAGTGTAACAGAGCAAGGTAACCTCTTGTCTGTTTTGTGGGTTCGAGTCACCTTAGTCCCAAGCTCTGGAGGGATTCAAACTGATAACCTCTTGTTAGCATACCCAATTGTCAGGCTCAGATAATTCTGACTTCAGGGGGCCAGATATCTTTGCCTACGGGCACCTAACCAGGTATAACAAAATGAATCCTTAGAACTCCATGCAAGAGCTAGAAAACTCTATCTGTTTCCCAGTTTGGTATCACAATAAGCACATGCACAGCGTCAACTATAACCATCTAAGCTTCACTTATATAAAAAGAAGTTTCAAGGCACACCAGGCAGTGTCTGTTTTTAAAATATATCGCTTTACTTTAAAATAGGTAAAAATTAGGAAAACAGTAAATACAGAACAAGATATCCCAACAGGTACAATCTTAAAAACAAAACAGGTTTAAAAGTGCAAATTCCTATAATACATACACTCAGACTGGTTTTAGCTAAGATCTCCCTACTTCTTAATCTTTCAGTGCTTCGTTGTTCCTCTTTTCTCAATCAGCTAATAATGTCTTCATGTAAAGTCTGCTCAGTATATTTAAAAGCAGTCTTGAGCTGGCTTCTCTCTGAGGTCACCTAACTCCGCCTTAGTGTATTAAAATTTATATTTTATTACACAGGGTGTCCTACTAAGATATTTAACAAGAATAGGTGACATTTAATGAACCTGTTTTCATGTGACTTGCAAAACCGGTTTGTGATCTGTTTCACCCAGACATCAAAAGTCTCGTTGATGTAATTCACTGGCTTGCTGGGAAGATACCCAAAACACAGGCCTATGCCCCTTTTTCTTATGACACCTAGGGCAAATCAAAGGATTCCCCTGAGGGCATTATAAAATGGTTATATTGTTTCCTGGCTTCAAAGCAAATTGACAAGGTAACTGCATTTAAGATATCTGCAGTTTAAACTACCTCCTATCCTTTGAACTTATCCCTGTGGGGTTGATGTGTCAGTTTCAGCAAGCCTGCATTTTCTCCTGACAGATAGTCCATCACACATTTTTTTTTATATTTACAAAAAATGATACAGGGATCAGAACCAGCTGTTCAAGCATGACAATTTCCTCCATCTAGACTGAATTTGGGGGCTCTATCCCCATGCATGGGATGAGCTTCCCAAATCAGTTTACTCCTCATAGACCCTGGACAGCCCATCTGAGTTCTGATTTTGTTTTCCAGCTCTATGTAGAATGGTCATGTTATACCCTTGCAAAGCAAGACTCCATCTTAGCAATCGACCATTGTTTTTCCCCATCTGCGTCAGCCAAGCCAGGGGGTTGTGGTCAGTCTGCACCACAAAATGCTTCCCATACAAGTATGGCTCCAATTTCTTTAGGAACCACACTATGGCCAGACACTCCTTTTTCACTGTGGAGTATGACTGCTCCCTGGGAAGTAACGTTTTACTAAGGTAGGCTATTGGGTGATCCCTCCCCTGGCTGGATGTCTGACTCAGTACTGCCCCAATACCCACATCTGAGGCATCAGTCTGAACTATAAAAGTTTTACTACAGTCAGGACTTGTCAAAACAGGAGCACTGCACAGTGACTCCGTTAGTTTGGAAAAGACTTCCTCACAGGCTGGTCCCCAGCTAATTTTCTTGGGCATCCTTTTCTTTGTCAGGTCAGATAGGGGAGCAGCCAGGGCACTATAATTGGGGACAAATGTTCTATAGTACCCTGCTGTCCTGAGAAAGGTCCTGATCTGCTTTTGAGTTTCTGGTCTGGGCCATGCCTGGATTACCTCTATTTTTATTTGGTTAGGATGGAGCTGTCCCTGGCCTACCACATGCCATAGGTATGCCACTTCTCCCATGGCCGCCTGGCACTTCTTGGCTTTGACAGTGAGCCCAGCCCTCTGTATCCTGCCCAGCACTTCCCTAAGGTGGGATAGGTGTTCCTCCCAGCTGGTACTAAAGATGGCAATGTCATCCAGGTACGCCACAGCGTACTCCTCAGCACCATTTAACACCTGGTTCACCAACCTTTGGAAAGTGGCTGGGGAGTTCTTCATTCCAAAGGCATTACTTTAAACTCAAATAAGCCTTTCAGAGTGATGAAGGCCGACCTCTCCCTAGCCCTGTCTGTCAACTCTACCTCTGCTAATACCCCTTTGTCAGATCAATGGTTGTAAGGAAGGTCACCCCTCACGACTTGTCCAGGAGTTCATCTGTCTGGGGCATCAGGTGGGCATCTGACTTTGTGACTGCATTCAGTCCACGATAGTCTACACAGAAATGAGTTGAGCCATCTGCCTTGGGTACAAGGACTACGGGTGAGGTCCAGGGGCTGTGGGATCTCTGGATTACCCCTAAATCCAGCATCTCATCCACTTCCTTCCTAATGTCCTTTTGGACAGCCTCTGACACCCTATATGCTGTCCGCCTTATGGGCGCCTGTGTCCCTGTCTCCACATCATGTGTCGCTAAGGGGGTTAGTCCAGCCTTGGTGCTAAACAAGGGGGCACAGTCTGCTAAAACCTCCCTTGCTTTCTGGATCTGGCCTGGGGTCAGCTGAGGAGACAATTTTACTGTCTCCATAGAGGACTCCCACTTTCTGTCTTCCTGCAAATCCAGAAGGGTGTCTCCTTCGTCCATCCCCCTCCCCATGACTACACACTACAAACACCATGTCAGCCCTATTTGCATATGGCTTCATCATGTTGACATGGTACATCCTTTCTGTCTGTCTTTGGTCAGGTAACTCCACAATGTAGTTCATGTTATTTACCTTCCTATCCACTTTGTACGGTCCTGCCCACTCAACCTGCAGCTTGTTATTCAGGACCGGAATAAGGACCATGACTTCCTGACCCACCATGTATGAGCGAGCTCTTGCTCTGCAGTCGTATCATACTTTTTGTTTCTGTTAGGCAGCTGACAGGTTGCTCTGGGCTGTCCCCATAAGCTCCTTCAGCCTTTCCCTAAACCTAAGGATGTAATCCACAATGGGAGTTCCCCTGGGTGGTGGGCTTGCCTTCCCAGTCTTCCCGGATCAAGTCTAGGGCCCACATACTCAGCAGCCATATAAGAGTTCAAAGGGGGAAAATCCTGTCGACTCTTGGGGCACCTCCCCCTATGCAAACATGTGAGGAAGGTATTTCTCCCAGTCCCTCCCATGCTGTTCAGCACACATCCGGAGCATTGACTTTAGAGTTCCATTGAATCATTCCAAACCCATTGGCTTGTGGGTGATGCAGTGTTGTGCATCTCTGCACCACCTCACACTTCTCCATAAACATTTCATCAGGTCTGACATGAAGGAACCCCTCGATCATTACCTTCTGTGGAAACCCAACACGGAGAAAATCCCAAGTAAGGCATCTGCCATTTGTCGCCTCAGTGAGGATAGGGTGACTGCCTCTGGGTACCGGATGGCATAATCCACCTCAGTCAGGATGAATCTCTTCCTGAGGAGCTGGTGGTATTTAAGGGCCCCACAGTATCCATTTCTACCCTCTGGAATGGCTTGTCCACTACGGGCAATGGAATTTGGGTGACTTGGGTTATCTTGCCCACCTTCCCTATTTCTTGGCATCGGTGACATGACCTGCAATACTCCTTCACCTGCTGGGTGAAGTTAGACCAGTAAAATTCTGGGCCAACCGCTGCATAGTGCGTTCGATTCCCAAATGACCAGACAAGGACTATCATGTGCAATCTTGAGCAACTGCTCACAATACCCCTGAGGAATGGCAAGCTGCCCAGCATCCTTCCCTCTGTCTGTACTGCCGGAGTATACATAAGTCAATTTTCCCAATAAACCTTATGTCTGCCGTCACCTCCATGTGTTCTGTCAGAGTCTGCTCAGGCCCTTAGCATCTCTAAACTGGGTTCACTTCTCTGAGTGGCTGCAAACCCCTCACATGATCGCAAAGCATGGGACAGGTCCCTTCAGTTGCTAAACCAGGGTCCCTAGCACTAGCATCAGGGCCCTCAGGATCACTGTCAATCCCAACCCTCTGACAAGGGTCACCCTCCCTCTTCGGTAACCCTCTGTAGCTGTATGGTTACTTGCTACTGGGAGATTTCTATCCCCTTTTATCAGTCTCCCCATCTGGAGACACAGGCTGGGGAACCAGCCTCTCAGTGGTTTCCACACTGGTTTCTGTGGGATTTAGGACTATTTTCCCTTGCCACTTGGCTACGGGTAACTGCACATACCATTGCCTGCTGGAGATTGTTACCCAGGATCACATCCACTGCTAATGTTTTGGCTACAGCCACCTGTTGCACAGTTCCCCCTGTTTTACCCCAGTCCAGGAGGACACTGACCAGTGGCAATGTTTTCTCTTCACCAGTGAACCCTTGGATAGTGGAGTATTTATTGGGTATAAGCTGACCAGGCTGTACCAGATTCCCATTTACCAATGTTAGGGATGCCCCTGTGTACCTTAACCCCTGTGTCTGTACACCATTCACCATGACTGGGTGGATGAGTTCCCTCATGTTCACTGGCATGCTTCCAGGGACACACAAAACAACCCACTTCTTTTCTAGCACCCGGTTGTGTATTATGGCTTACCTTTTTGGAACACTTTCTGGCAATATGCCCAATTTCCTTACACAACCAACATTCAGTTCTTCTCTGAGAGAAATCTTTTCTCTGAAACCTGGGGCTAACCGGTTTCAGTGGAGACAGTGAGGGTTTTAGCTGCCCTGAAGGTGCGCTGTTCCTTTCCAGTGCTGCCACGCCTGCCTCATTTGCTCTCAGAGCAGGACTGCTCTTGGCATAGCGGTCCGAGAGTTCAGCAGCCTCTTCCACTGTTTTGGGATCTCGGTCCTCTAGCCAGGTTTTTAGCTCTGCTGGGCATGCCCAATAAAACTGTTCTAATAAAATCACATTTTCAATTTTATAGACAGAGTTTGCCTCAATTCCTTCCCACCAATGTTTTAAAAACTGACGTTGTTTCGTGGCTAGCTCCTCATAGCTCATATCAGGGCTTCTCCTGAGCTTACGGAATTTAGCTCCCTATGCAGTTAATTTAAACTTTTTTTAACAGTGCAGCTTTTAGTTTGCTGTAATTATTACTGTCCTCATTGTCCATTTGACCCAATGCGTCCTGAGCTTTCCTGGTAAGTAGCGAGGATAGCTGGAAGCTCAGGACTCTCTAGGAATTTTAGCCTGAATACAAACTTTTCAAAAGAATTTAAAAGGCATCCATGCCCCCCTTTAAACTCAGCTATTAATTTGGAGTTCAATTTCTAACTGATCCTGCAATCCCAGTTAAACACAAGCTACTTACCTGCTCCAGTGCCACTGGTTGGGTCGTAGCTTCCTCAGTTCGTGTTGCCATTGGCACTCCTCTCTCTCTCCTCTGAAGCTCACTGGCACTCAAGCTCCCCACGGTCTGCCTCCCTCTGTTCTCGCTCTGCCTCC
Organism: Neoceratodus forsteri; assembly: GCA_016271365.2. Taxonomy (NCBI): domain Eukaryota; kingdom Metazoa; phylum Chordata; order Ceratodontiformes; family Ceratodontidae; genus Neoceratodus; species Neoceratodus forsteri. The sequence continues at coordinate 794,270,245 of CM057449.1, forward strand.
AGTTCCATCCTGTGCAACTCAATTTGCAGTCTGAGTACCTCTGGATTCAGGATACTGGTGACCATCCCCTGCTGCTGTGGCCCTTCACTGACAGTGGCCCTGCTGTCCTCCTCACTGGACCTGGAGACAGCACTGGTCTCTAGCCCTGCCACACTCGAGGTTTGGTCCTTTTCAAGTCATGGTTGGTGACTCGCTGCTCTGGGTATATGCTACCATCAGGGCCTCTATGAGGTTCTGCTTTTTTGGCTGTCACCTCGAACAGGACTCCTTGGTCCCCACACAACTGCTTTAAGTATTCTACAGTGTGCCTGCTGTAGTTGGAAGCCATCTTTCCTGACTACTGTCACTCTAACTGGCACTTTAGAAAAAAAATAAAATGGGTAGGAACTTGACCGTAAGCCAAGGGATATAGTTCTGTTTCCTTTTGAAATAAAACACTGCCTTTCTTTTTTCCAAGTGAGCTGAACAGTCTCAAGCTGACACACTGAACAATAAAGCGTATACCACCAAACTTTATATCCCACCACTGCCAAGTAAGCCAAGGGATATAGTTCTGTTTCCTTTTGAAAAAAAAAAAAGCTTCTTTCTTTTTTCCAAGTGAGCTGAACAGTCTCAAGCTAACACACTGAACAACAACGCTTATACCACCAAACTTTATATGCCACCTCTGCTAACCAATCTGTTACAAACTCACTCAGCAAGTCAGCCTCTAGTCCCAAAGTGCTGACCTCTGATGAATTGTGAACAGAACAAGGTAACCCTCTTGTCTGTTTTTTGGGTTTGAGTCACCCTAGTCAAAGCTCTGGAGGGATTCAAACTGATAACCTCTTGTTAGGGTACCCAATTATCAGACTCAAATAATTCTGTCTTCGGGGGGGCAGATAACTTTGCCTACAGGCACTTAACCAGGTATAACAAAATGAACCCTTAGAACTCTATGCAAGACCTAGAGAACTCTATCTGTTTCCCAGTTTGGTATTACAATAAGCTCATGCACAGTGTCAACTATAACCATCTAAGCTTCACTTACATAAAAAGAAGTTTCAAGGCACACCAGGCATAGTCTATTTTTAAAATATATCTCTTTACTTTAAAATAGGTAAAAATTAGGAAAACAGTAAATACAGAAAAGATTTCCCAACACATACCATCTTAAAAATGAAACAGGTTTAAAAGTGCAAATTCCTATAATACATACTGTGACAACCCACCTCTCCCTCTGGGCTGAAACAGCTTTTAGAGAGGTGTGTGTCCTCGGTGATCGCTGCCAGCCGGACTTTCCTTCGGCACCTCGTTCAAGTGTACAAACTTGAATAATCACCGCACATGCACAAGTTAAAGTCTGGTAGTGTGTCTCTTTCAGGTGGCGGATGCTACACAGAGTTACCTTAGCCAGTGGAAAACCAAATCTTACCTTAGAAAATGACATCAGAGACACAACTGTTGAGCAAATAAATGGCTTTACTTAACAGAAAGTGCAATGAGCATTTACAGGAAATGTATTTACAACACAAGAGAATAACACTTATACAGGAAAAGTAAACAAATGTTTTAAACAACAGATGGCAAAAGAAGGCTATTACTGAAATATACTATCACTAAACTTACCCTTCCCTGTCCTTACAAGAGACACTGGACCCTGTTCTAACTGCCAGCTCCACGGACGTACCAGGTAGGCTCCAAGTTATGTTTCCCTCACAGCTTCCAGGGCAAGAGAGAGTTCTCTGTCTTACAGAAGCTTATATAGTCTATGGAGACTAGGTCATTCCTATTCTCCCTTAAATGCACCAACCAGCTAACATGTATCTATTTAATTGTCCCAATCAGAGTGAACACCTATTGGTGACCAATTATATTCCTTTCACCTTAAGTTTATATTTGAATGATCCAATCCATTCAAACTGCCCTGTGTCGTGTCTGCAAGGTCTGTGTGTGTCTGGAGATGTCCACTCGAGATTATGACCCAGCTCTTATCTAGCAGCTAGGAATTCCACAAGCTGGTTGCTGCTGGAGGATTTCAGCCTCAGTGTATTTTTCCACACTGCTAAAAAAATAAGGCATCTACAGAATCTAAACCATTAACTCTTTCCTTCCCATTTCTGTCACATCTCCCCCAGATAATGAAGGCGTGTCCCTTGGGCTACCCCAAGTGACACAGCCGTTCATGCAATTACTGGGAAGTGCCCAAAGTATCCAGCCAGGCCATTAGCCCTGCCTAGATAACCCATCTGCATTTGCATTTTGTTTTCCACTGCGATGCTGTATGGTCATGTTGTATGCCTGCAGTACCAAACTCCAGCGTAGTGGTTACCATTTATCCACTGGACCTATGAAGCCAAATCAGGGATTATGATCTGTGACCACAGTAAATTCTCTCCCATATAGGTAAGGCCGCAGCTTCTGAAGGGCCACACTATTCCAAGCATTCCTTCTCAATTGTGGCGTATGCCTCCTCTCTGGGCAAAAGCCTTTGGCTGAGGTACACAACTGGGTGCTCCTCCCCTGCTGAGTAACTTGGCTCAGCCAGCCCCCAACCCATGATCTGAGGCATCCACATGAACCATAAACTTTAAACTATAATTAGGGCTAGCCAATACAGCTGGGCCACTTAAGGCCTTTTTAGCTCATGAAAAGCAACCTCACAACCTTCTGACCACTTCACTGCATCTGGCTTTCCTTCTTGGTTAGGTCTGTCGGGGCTTAGACAGATCGCTATAGCGGGAACAAACCTTTGGTAGTACCCTGCAGTCCCTAGAAATGCTCTGACCTGTTTCTTTGTGGTAGGAGTAGGCCAGGCCAGGATGGCATCAACCTTGGCAGGCTCGGACGGATGTGTCCACTACCACCCGGTGCCCAGGTAGGATACTTCTGCCATACCTATCTGGCACTTCTCTGCCTTGACTGTCAGACCTGCCTTCTTTAACCTGTGGAACACATCCCACACATTCTTGATGTGCTCATCCAGGTCTGGCTATATGGCTATATCATCCATATAAGCCAATGCAAACTCACCTACCCCAGACAGAATCGATCTACAAGCCGTTGAAAGGTTGCAGGTGCATTCTTCATTCCGAATGGCATTACCTTAAATTCATATAAACCAAATGGAGTAACAAATGCTGATCTTTCCCTGGCCGCAGGGGTCAGAGGTACCTGCCAATAGCCCTTTGTTAGGTCTATTGTGATCAAATACTTGGCCCCCCCCAGTCGCTCCAGGGTCTCATCTGTTCTGGGCATGGGATAAGCATCAGACTCCGTGCAGCTGTTAAGCTTCCGGTAGTCCACGCAGAATCGTGTGGTGCCATCCCTTTTGGGGATCAGTACCACAGGTGATGCCCAGAGGCTACTAGATTCCTGGATTACCCCAGTTCCAGCATCTCTTTGAGCTCCTCTTTCACAGTCTGCTTAACATGCTCAGGTACCCTGTAGAGGACTGTTTCAGGATCCTGGGTCCCTGTATCCACATGGTGCTCTGCTATCGTGGTGACCCTGGTTCCCTGTGAACATGTCTTCAAATTCTCTCAACACCTAATTTCTTGCACCTGGGCTGGTGTCAGCTGTTCCGAGAGAGTAAGGCTGTCCACAGAGGATGCACCCTGGCCTCCCAAGTAGGTCCACCAGTGGATCTACCTCAGTTTCCTCCTCTGGAGCACTGCATGCAGCAGGACCATTTCCTCTCTCTGTCATGGTAGGGCTTCAGCATGTATGTATGATACACCTTTCGTTTGCATCTCCTGTCGAGGAGCTCTGTCATGTAATTGACATCACTAACCTTTTGGACAATGGAGAATGGCCTCTCCCATGCTGCCTGTAACTTATTCTGTCGGACAGGGATGAGTGCCATCACTCGCTGTCCCACCACATATTCTCTGGCTCGGGCCCCACGGTCACACCAGACTTTCTGCCGCTGTTGTGCAGTGGCCAGGTGCTCTGAGCAAACTCCGCCCAGGCTCCCTAAAGTGGTCCTGAAGTTCAGGACATACTCCAACGAGACTCCCTTGGGAGCACGGTCACCCTCCCATTACGTCCCGAATCAAATCTAGTGGCCCCGCACCTATGACCAAACAGGGCTCGAAGGTGAGAACCCTGTGGACTCCTGTGGGACTTCCCTGTATGCAAATAGGAGATGAGGCAAATATTTGTCCCAGTCTCTCTTATGCTGGTCAGCAAAGTCCTTAGCATGGTCTTAAGGGTTGAATTAAATCGCTCCACTAGACCATTAGCTTGGGGATGGTATGGGAGGTTTTGAGCTGCTTTACCCACACTTCTCCCACAAACTACTCATTAATCCTGACATAAAATTGGCACCGGTCTGACAGTATCTCCTGGGGAAAGCCACCGACTAAATATTTCCAACAGTGCATCTGCCACTGGTCCTGCCTCAGAGGATGTTAGGGCACACTGCCTCTGGGTATCTAGTGGCATAGTCTACAACTACCAGGATATACCGCTTGCCAGTGTGACTTGGGGTGCTCAATGGCCCACTATGTCCACTGCTACCCTCTTGAAGGGTTCATCAATAATGGGCAGGGGCACCAAAGCTGCTTGGCCTTGTCCCCATTTTCCTACCCGCTGGCACTGTGGACAAGTCCGGCAATAATTTGACACATCCTTGCCAATACCAGGCCAGAAGAAATTGTTGGTGAGGCGCTTTTAGATGCCTCACTCCCAGACTCCCTGAAAAGGGATATCATGTGCAAGGGGCCAAAAGCTGCTGACGGTGAACGCAGGGACTACCAGCTGCTGGAGTACCTCACCAGCTAGCCTTCCTCTGTTGTACATTCTCTGTACAACAGCCCATTATCCCAGTAAATGGACTCTTTACCCCCTGAGAATGCTCAGCCCTGAGCTATTTCCTCAGTTTTTCAGGGTAGGGTCAGTTACGCTGTGCAGCACTCAGCTGCCTCGTCTGACCCTTCCCAGTCCTTCTGAAGGAAGTCCTGTGGGTTCCTCTATTTGTGACTGGGGTTCTGGACTGCAGCTTCTGTCAGCCCTCCCTGTGCTGGACACTTCCTCAGCTGCTGAGGGTGTGGCTGGACCACCAAGTCAACCCCTCTTCCCCCTCAGAAGCTTGCCCTTGTGCCTGACTACGAGTTACAACACACACCAGTTTTTTACTGGGGTCCAAATCCTTCCCACAATCATGCTTACAGGTGGGTCCTCTACAACTCCACCTCCTTTTCTACATGGCCCCTCCAGCTCAGGAGACTCTAGCCATTGGTAATGGGACTGGTGGCCCTGAATGCCGAACCTTGGGTATTTCCCAGGCGCGATCTGCTCTGCCCGAATGAGATCTTGCCTTACCAGGAGATGTTAGCACCTGTGTCCCACAGTCCCTGTGTTACTATTCCATTAACTGTAATGGGACAGATTCTCATCAGAGGAGGTGGTTCTTCAGACTGGACACACCTACAAACACACCAGTGCCCTTTTGATCACCCCGCCCAATATCTCTGCCCTTAACCAGTTTCTGAGGGCAGTTATATCTCAAATGTTCCACTTGATTGCAAATATGACATTTCTTGGGACCTATTTCTTGAGTCCCCTTAGAACCAGAGGCTCTACTTTGGGCTCAGGTGCAGGCTGGTTTCCTTTGGGCTGCCCCCATGGGATCCCCTATACCCATGTGCCCCCATACCATAAGACTACGTTGTGTGTGTGGCCGGCTAGACAGATACTCGTCAGCGCTTCCCCACCTCTGTGGAAGAGCGATGCCCTGTCTATGAGCCATACACGCATGTCCTCAGGTACAATTTTAAGAATTGTTCTCTCACCAATACATCTTTAATCAGTTCCACAGTAGTTGCTTTAGCCCCTCCATCCACCTATCAAGGTAAGTATACAGTTTAATCTGCAGTTCTGCATAACTGTCTTCTGGGCTTTTCTTTAACTCCTAAATTTTCTTCTATAAGCCTCAGGAGTTAATTCAAAATGTTTCAACAACACTGTTTTTACTTTATCATAATCAGCATAGTCTTCATTACTCATTTTGTAAATGCATTCAGCGCTCTCCCCGTCAGCAAGGGTGTGAGATAAGTTGACCAGGAAGCCTTATTTAATTGTAATTGATTACATACTCTCTCAAATGACCTTAAAAATAAATCAAGGTCATCTCCCTCTTTAAACTGAGGAACAATTTAGAATTCATTTGGCTTCATGAGGTAAACTCACTCCACCATTACTCACGGTTTGCTGACTCGGAGGTCATCATCTCCTTCTCGTGCTGTTGTCTCTGGAGTTCATGCTGTAATTCTTTCTCTCTGTCTTCACGTTCCTTCTCTTTGTCTTGGCGTTCTTTCTCTCTGTCTGCCAGTCTCTTTTCTTCAAGTTCTGTCTCTGCTTCCTGTCTTCTTGTTTCTGCTTCCAACCTTCTTGCTTCTGCTTCAGCATCCAGTCTTTTCGCCTCCAATGCCTTGTCTTGCAGCAATAGCTGCAGTCGCAGTGCCTCAAGCTGATTTGGGGGGTCTGCTGCCTCAGTTCTGACTCACCCCAGCGACAGTCTGCTTCAGATCATGTGCCAAGAGAGTAGCTATGAGGTCTGCCTTTTCTTCTGCTTTAGACTTTCAGGCTGAATCCCCTTTTCCTGGCACCTTTCAAAAAGCTGTGTTACAGTAAGTGAGTCATACTCCGTGGAGCTCATTCTCTACTGCTACACTTTACTGTGCTATCTAGAAACAAATAAAACTGTTGTACAAATGTATCCTCTTGTATATCCTGTTTTGCAATGCTAAGGTAACTGTTCCACTGGCAAACTCTGTATCTCAGTGTGCTACGCAGTCCGCTATCATCACCCCACCACTGCCAACCAATATGTGACAACCCACCTCTCCCTCTGGGCTGAAACAGCTTTTAGAGAGGTGTGTGTCCTCGGGTATTCGCTGCCACCAGCCGGACTTTCCTTCCGGCACCTCGTTCAAGTGTACAAACTTGAATAATCACACGTGCAATTGCACAAGTTAAAGTCTGGTAGTGTGTCTCTTTCAGGTGGCAGATGCTACACAGAGTTTACCTTAGCCAGTGGAAAACCAAATCTTACCTTAGAAAAATGACATCAGAGACACAACTGTTGAGCAAATAAATGGCTTTTACTTAACAGAAAGTGCAATGAGCATTTACAGGAAATGTATTTACAACACAAGAGAATAACACTTATACAGGAAAAGTAAACAAATGTTTTTAAACAACAGATGGCAAAAGAAGAAGGCTATTACTGAAATATACTATCACTAAACTTACCCTTCCCTGTCCTTACAAGAGACACTGGACCCTGTTCTAACTGCCAGCTCCACGGACGTACCAGGTAGGCTCCAAGCTTATGTTTCCCTCACAGCTTCAGGGCAAGAGAGAGAGTTCTCTGTCTTACAGAAGCTATATAGTCTATGGAGACTAGGTCATTCCTATTCTCCCTTAAATGCATAACCAGCTAACATGTATCTATTTAATTGTCCCAATCAGGTGAACACCTATTGGTGACCAATTATATTCACTTTTCACCTTAAGTTTATATTTGAATGATCCAATCCATTCAAACTGCCTGTGTCCGTGTCTGCAAGGTCTGTGTGTCTGGAGATGTCCACTTAGATTTATGACCAGCTCTTATCTAGCAGCTAGGAATTCCACAAGCTGGTTGCTGCTGGAGGATTTTCAGCCTCAGTGTATTTTTCCACACTGCTAAAAAATAAGGCATCTACAGAATCCAAACCATTAACTCTTTCCTTCCCATTTCTGTCACACATACACTCAGACTGGTTTTATCTAAGGTCTTCTTACTTCTTAATCTTTCAGTGCTTCATTGTTCCTCTTTTCTCAGTCAGTTAATAATGTCCTCGTGTAAGGTCTGCTCAGTATATTTAAAAGCAGTCTTGAGCCGGCCTTCTCTTTGAGGTCACCTAACTCCACCTTGGTATATTAAAATTTATGTTTTATAACACAGGATGTCCTACTAAGATGTTTAACAAGAATAGGTGACATTTAATGAATCTCCTCTTTTATGTGACTTGCAAAACTGGTCTGTGATCTGCTTCAGCCAGACATCAAAAGTCTCTTTGATGTAATTCGCTGGCTTCCTGGGAAGATACTCAAAACACAGGCCTATACCCCTTTTTCTTATGACACCTAGTGCAAATGAAAGGATATCCCTGAGGGCATTATATAATGGATACATTGGTTCCTGGCTTCAAAGCAAATTGACAAGGTAATTGCATTTCAGATATCTGCAGTTTAAACTAACTCCTGTCCTTTGAACTTATCCCTGGGGGGGTTCATGTGTCAATTTCAGCAAGCCAGCATTTTCTCCTGACAGACAGTTCATCGTGCATTTTTTTTATATTTACAAAAAATGATACAGGGATCAGAACCAGCTGTCCAAGCATGACAGCCTTATTTCAGGCATACCTGGGTGGCTCCACAAGCACCCCACAGGCCCGGGCAACAGCATGGGAGGGTGTGGCCTGTGCTGTGAACCAGCAAGGCAACCAACAACGGTCTATGCAGGACTGCAAAAGGAAGGTGGGCACAGACCGGCAGTGCATCGAGGAGAAGGTGGCTACCATCCGGGCAGCACGGGCAGCCACAGGCAACCACAGGTGGGGGGCAGCCCACTCTGCCCACCTTTACACCGCAGGAGGAGATGGTGGCAGTCACCGTGCTGCACGTTGTGGTCAAGGGCATGCCTCGTGGAGGATTCCAGACAGGCGGTAGCCCATCACTGCTTGGTAGGCTCAGCTGCATTGAGGACACAGGGGCAGAGGGGCTGGGGGCAGGTGTGGGTAGCAGCAACACTAATGCAACTGTGTTTCTTTTCTGCTCCTGAGCACCTGCAGCCAGCGGCAGTGGTGGTGGTATCCACCTTGGGGGCTGAACTGGACCCGGAGGACTGTCCATCCTCTTTAACTGAACACCATGGTGTAGATCAAATGCAGCCCAGCACCGCTGTCCGTTCTGATGCCAGTGGCACGGTGCAGGATGAAGGTCTTGCTGCATTTCAGCATGACACCTGGCATGGTGTCCTGTGTGTGGAGATGCTGATCAGGGCAGGGTCTGGTTCTGATGACAATGTGACCCACATCCCAGACAGCGATGTTCGAGGATGCTGGAAGTTACCCATACCACTGACCCACCACAGTGGCATGGATGGTGGCCCAGAGGTGGCTGCCTGCACACTGGCCACTGCAACTGCTGTAGCTGTGGCTACAACAGGTGCAGCTACGGCTGGCAGTGGTGGTGTTGATGCTGGTGACAGTGCAGCCCTGCTGGTGTTACCCTGTGCACAGCAGCTAGAAGGGCAGCAGCAGCAGGCAGACAGTGGTGAGGGTGGGCCTGGGACAGTGCCCGCCACCAGTGCACCAAACGGAATCCAGCCCAAGGGGGGACCTGCTATGCAGCACCCACCATCCTGGGGCACTGGGCTGCAGGGTCAGGATGCAGTTGTAGGTCGGCAGGGTGTCCCTGTGACCCAGGGCACCGACCCCTTGGACTAGCACACCTGTCTGCTCCAGGCCTCTGTTGAGCAGCAGCTGCAGCTCATGGCAGGGGTGCATGCACTCCACACAGAGCTGCACCAGGCAGCTGAGCAGTGGGTCAGGGACAGCGCCCTGCTCCTGGCTGAGACCACATGACTGCAGGTGGACAGGGCTTCAGCCCTAGATAGGCTGACCACTGCGGTCATGGCTGGACTGGCACCACTGGCCACCCTGCTGCATGGCCTTCTGCCGCTCACTCTGTGGAGTGCATACTCCACCCTTCAGGCCCGCATAGGGCATCCTCTTCAGTATCAATGCCAGGGTCCACTTGTGGGCATTCAAGCATGCCTGATGTGGGCATGTTTGGGGAGCCTGCAGACACCTGCGTGGAGCCATCATGGTTCTGTGGTATCACCCTGAGGACTGTCTGTGACACCCCTGTAGCATACTCAGCCTGCAACCACTGACGCTGTTCTCGGCAGGGCTGTCCATGTGTCTCGCAGCAGCCATGCTGCTGTGCGACAGTCCTGAACCACCCTTCTCCACATCCGCCATCTGCTGCTGCCTGTGTGCACATTGCTGCAGTGTGTACATGTGCATCCATGTCTGTGGCATGCGTGGTGACCCGCACATGGCCCATGTGCCCACCCACCTGGCTGCTGGCCACCATGGTGTGTGCATGATGATGCTAGCACTGCGCTGCCAGTCACTGTTCAGTGCCCCTCTGTGTCTGACACACGCCCTGGTGCCTGCTGTGGGGCAGAAGCATCATGGGACTTGTGTGCGTGTGTGTGTGCACATGTGTGTGTGTGCATGTGTGTGTGTGTGTGTGTGTGGTGTGCATGCCCATGCCACATGCTGCATGGGTGTCTGTTCCCCACACCTGTCCACGCCCCACTTTTGCCCTCCCTGACATGGGGCCCACCCATGCCTGCCTGCCCACTGTGCACTGGGACCTGGCCCTTGCCAGTGACTGTGTATACCCACCTGTGTGCTCCATAGTGCTCCTCAGCAATTGTGTCCCTGTGTTGCTGGGCCATCCTCATCAGCTGGGGATCCCTTCACCCGGGGGGGCTGCCCACCACCAGGGCCAATGGCCTTGTCGTCCACACTGCTGTCTCCCTCCTTGACCTTGACAGCTATCCCAATGTCAGTGGCCATGTTATGTAGTACACAGCAGGCCAGGAATCGGCCACAGGCCTTCGAGGGGCTGTACTGTAGGGCACCACTGGACCTGTCCAGGCAGTGGTACTGAGTCTTAATCTGCCCAAACAGCCGCTCGATTATGTCTATGTGCTGGTGTGTGCTCATTGTAGTGCTCCTGTGCTGGGGTAGATGGGCCGGTATGGGAGTGAGCAGCCAAGGCCAACCTGGCTAGTCACTGTCACCTGTGAGAGGTGTCTGGCTAGCATGATGGTTGTTTCCTTGCACCCCATCCCAGCCACACCCTGTGGCACCCATGCCCTGGCATTCCACAACCTTCCCTGCTGTACCCAGTATATCACATCCACAGCATTCTCACTGACTAGGTAGCTAGTGGGATGTCCCCACGCTTGAACCTCTGGCGAAGTGCTGACTGGTGCCAGATGAAGGCATTGTGTGCTCCCCAGGGTGTGTGGCGCAGACATTGATTATGCACCCCCTGGCATCACACACCACCTGGCAGTTGACACTGGGGTAGCTCTTCCTGTTCATGTAGACTGCCTCCTCCAGGCCAGGTGGTACGTGGATGCCAACATGGGTGCAGTTGATGGTCCCTAGCATGCCAGGCAACCATGCCATCCCGTGGAATTCCTGCATGTTTGTTGTATGCTCTGCCTGTGTGCTGGGGAACTGGATGTACTCCGCAGCATGTGGCAGCAGTGTGCTGAGGAATTGTGTGAGAAGCCATGACACGGCCAACTGGGTTATGCCTGTGGTGTCTCCTGTTCATCTCTGGAAGGTGCCCGTGGTGAGCAGGCACACGGCGGCCATAACTTTGGTCTCTATGGACAGGGCGTAGCTCCATCTTGTGGGTGTCTGCATCTCTGCACTGCACAGCTCACAGAGCCAACTCAGAATGGCCCGGTTCAGGTGGAACCAGCCCACTATCTCTGTATCACTGTACTGTTCAAAGCTGATGCGGGCACAGTATCACCTGTTCTGGGTGTACCGCTGACAGGTCCTTCCATGGCCATGCTGGTCTGCAGCTTGTCTCCTCACACCCCTCATTACTGCCTCCCTCTGGAATGTGGCACTGACCTTGACCTGCACTGTGTGTTCTCCCCCCTGGGCAGCTGTCTCCCCTGGCACCCTCGGCAGTTGGCTGCTCTCTATGCCCCTGCACTGGGTGGACCCTGTGTGGGGATGCCTGGCCTGCAGCCTGTGGCCTACACCTCCCACATCACAGTGCCTCTGTGCTGTCCCGCCTGTGCTGGGTGTCACTCCCACTCAGTGTGGGTTGCCTTGCTCCCTTTCCACACCCACTCAGGCAGGCGCGCGCGCACACACACACACACACACACACATGCACACACACACACACACACTCTCACTCACACACATGCTCACTTGGCCAGTGTCTGGCCCTGCCAGGCTCCCTGGGCTCCACTCTGTGCCTCTGTCTGCCAGCCTTGCACTCTGTGGTACCCCTATGGCTATGTGGCTTTCCCCCTCACATTTCCTCAGTCTGGCTACCCTGTGGCACAAGCCTCCTTCCCTCGCTTGCTCCCTCCTTTTATGTGCTCAAGTCTACTCCACGCATTTCCCGTTTGCTCCATGCTTGCACGGTTCACCTGCGGTTGAATATCACAGTGCGCCACATATTCATGGCTACGGCCCCTGCACTTGTGCATACATTCATTACCATTGCACATTGGCGCACTGGGAAATGCGCTGCACATTTCCTGCTGCTGAATATCGACCTCCAGCGCATTGCTGCACTAGCGCTGAAGCATCCCTGTTTCGCATAGCGCAACTGCTCCGAATATCCCAGCCATTAACTTTATGTTTAAGTAACTGGTTTCCTTGTGACAACCTAAGTTATTTTTCATAAAATTTTACAAAAAAAGTTATTTTTGTAATTATCTACATTAGTTTAAACAGTCACACTCTGCATTCTGATATACATAGATACAGAGATGCAAAGACATTGTTAGTAGATAAAGAGGCCCATTTGGTCTGCCCACCCTACCTACCTAACTACTCTGCTCTGTCCTAGAGGCCATCTGAACCCTTAATGTCTCCTTCCATTTCTGACTAAGTTCCTATGTCTGTCCCATCCCTCTTGAAACTGCATGCCTATTAGTCCCTTATCATTTCTTCTGGTTGCTTGTCTCACGTCCTTTACTCTTTATGTGAATAAGTGTTTCTGGACTTCTCTCTAGACCCCCCTCCCCCCACAAATTTCAGGGAATTCACCCATGGCCTTGTATTTGTTCTCAATGAAATATATTCTTTGTCATCCACCCTGTCTATATCTTGTAAGTACTTTAATGTTTCTATCATGTCACCCCCTTCCCTTCTCCTCTCAATGGTGTACATGTCCAAGTGCAGTCTCTCCTCATATGACATGTCCCCCTAGTCCCCAGACCATCTTGGTTGACCAGCATTGCACAGCCTTTACCCAGGTGAGGTTCAAGGTGCAAGGCTGAGTTTACTTTAACATGTTTTAATCATTCATATTACACACATTACAATATAAACGTCTAATAAACATAAAACAAAATGTCATTACACTATTATAACATTTTTGTACTCCACTTCACACTGAAAATCATTAGATTTCACACACAATATTGGACATAAACCTAAATAAAGTCAGTATTATAAACAAGCATTTGTCAATGCCGACTAGTTGTCTCGCTGGCATTGGTATTAGTGTGTGCAGGAGTTAGAGATGCATAATAGGAATGGCAGTGAAGTATTAAACTGACACCAACCTCACCCCACCCTGAAGAGACTCATTTTCAACATAGGCATTTTGGCACCTCCCTCATGAACAGTGGCACTGTGATTTTGTTAATCTGTCCCAAAAGTTGATTTCCTACAGTGATCATGCCATTGTGCCCACAGGTGCGAAAAACATTTTGGGCAGGATGTGAAAAAATGACAGCTGTACTTTTCTCACAGGAGGTGTGAAAAATGCCAGTGTTGAAAATCCGCATGAAAATATTGAAATTTGCAAAGTTACAAGGGTGCGTGGAAACTACTAAATGCATGCTTGTGACACAGTCATTTTATGGACTTTCATCACCAAATTTTCAACATATGCATTGTAGGACCTCTGCTCATTAACAGTGTCACAGTCATTTTTTCAAACTGTCCCAAAAACTGATATCGCTCAGCGACTGCCTTATACTGCGCCGGAAGTGCAAAAACACATTTTGGCCAGGATATGTAAAATGACAGCTGTACTGTTCATAAGGCGGTGTGGAAAATGCCAATGTTGAAAATTTGGAGTGAAAATATTGCAAATTCACAAAGTTATGAGCGTGTGTGGAAACTGCACAATGCACGCTTGTAAAACAGTCATTTTTTTGATTTATTTCACCAAATTTCCAACATAGGCTTTTTGAGAGCCCATCTCATGAATAGTGGCACTGTCATTTCATTAACTGGTCCTGAAAGGTGATTCCATGCAGTGACCACGAAATCACCTTTTGGAACCAAATAACCCATGTCAGTGACTGAATCTATGAGGAGGGGCCTCTAATAACACCATGTTGAACATTTAGTACAAAAATTCCAAAAATACCCAAGATATGCACCAAAGTTGAAAAACCCTATTTATGCCATTATACAGCTTACCAGCATTTCTTTAGTTCACGGTCGGCTTTGAAGGTGCAGATGTGTTCCCCAGTCCATCGAAGATCGTTGTGCCAGACTCTGGAGGTAAGTATGGGTTGAAGGGGTGTGGGAGGGTAGGGTGCACAGGGTGGGAGCTGGTTGGGGAGGGGAGGAGCAGGACAGACCGCTAGGCTGTTTCCTTCTTTACAGGGTAAAAAAACCAAAAAAAACATTAGGGACATTTTTTTTTTACTGGGGCATTGGCACTCTGGGGTGGGCTCTCAGCATGCCACCTGGTATTTGGGAGGATGGCAGAGCTGAGGATTGGGCACCCCTCAGCACACTACAAATGGGGCATTATGCCGACTGGGTGGGCTCCTGTCGGCACATGAACTAATTCGCGGCATGCTGACAGGGGGATTGAGCACCCCCAATGTCAGCATTGTGGCAGGCAGTGGTGGCAGTGACTGCCTCCATGTTTACTAGCATGCTTCAACCGGAAATGCACATCAGGAGGTACGCTGTGTGACAAACATGGCTCTCATTGCAGCGGACCTTTCCTTAGATGTACTTGCCACATTATGTATTCCTGCTGTGGTGCCTGCATGCTGCCTTATTGGGGAATGAGGGACACGCCTACTGATGCGTGCCCTGCATTCACCCACAGTGACCAGCCTCCAATCTATACTAGTGCAATATGTTGGCTGCACACACATGTGAACCAACATAAAAGAGACAAACAGACCTCAAAGATTTACCATGTTTTACTTTAAGCAATGCCTTTTGTGCAAACATCACCACTGCAAAAAGTGTTGATTTACACTGGCTATACATTAATTTTTCTCAATTTAGGAATCTTGAGAGTCATAAGAGCAGGCTTCAAGTAATGCAATAATATAGTTAAGCCTTTCATTATCAAAACGTAACCATTCTAATAGTACTTGTTTAACCACCAAGTTGTTATTACTACTACTATATATACAATAATCATTTTACAGAGTCAAATTCCAAAATCATGGCCATCCCTTTCCATTTGGCAAATGTCCAAGTCTAAAGTAGCACAATGCTTTTCTATGTGCTTGTCTTTCACAGAATTTCAAATAAGCAGTCTGGCAAAAACTACTCTTATGTTCCTAATGAATACTTGGTAATGGTATGCCAGAAATCTTTCTTAACTCCTGTTGCCGGTAAGAGTAACTTACTCATCATGAATCATGAATTTCGCACCATGTAACATTTTGTGAAATTAAGCCCTTATGGTGACATTTTGCAGTCAGTTTAACCATTAAGTTTCCTTTCACTGGTAAAGTTTGCCTTGCAGTAGTATCAGGCAAAATTAAAAAAAAAGTCTTGTCACTTGACTTACTCTCTGCTGCAGACTGCAGGCCACATGGGTGACTGTGCTCAGGCAGGAAGCCATTGAATCTGTTTCTTTTTCCTAGAGCTTGCAGGCAGAGGTAGTGGTGTGTGAGGCTGCAGCAGAGAAAGTCAAGTGTAGTTTGTGTGTTGTTCCCTAATTTCTTTATTTAAAAAAACCTAATCTTTCTGTGGGAGGGCATTTTCTGTTGTGTTATATTTTTCTATATTTAAGTTCATAGTTAGTGTGTGTGTGTGTGTATGAGTGTGTGTGTGGTTGACTATCTCTCTCGCTTTCTTTCTTTTTCATTTCTTTAATTTTCTATTAAAAAAGAAAACATTTTTTTTTTCAACACAGATGGGAAAGTTAGGACAAGGGGGACTGGGCAGAAGGCAGGAGCAGCAGGAATGGGAATATCTACTGTTCACCTTAACAGGCAGGCATTTCTGTCTGGAAGACAGGCCCCCCTCCAGCAAGAACATGTGCCTCCCCCAGCAGCAGGAGCACCTTGCCCCCCCAGCAGCATCATGTGCCCCCTCGCCCCCCAGCAGCAGAAGCATGTGCCCTCCCTCAGCAAGGCAGGATGTTGTTGAGACCTGCATAGGGACATCAGCTGATGTGCCCCCAACAGATTCTCAACAGTGTGGTCCTTTTTTTTTCACAAAGACTGGAGATGACACATTTGTCATCTGCAACCTTTGTGGCAGCAGTGTTAGGCAGGGAAAACAAGGGACCCACTTTGGTACTGGTGGGCAAAGGAGCCACTTGCAGCACCTCCACCCTGCAGCATAGCTCACAAAGTAGCAGGAGTTGACAGCAGTATGGGGCAGTGATGAGCAACGGGAAGAGGCCAGAGCAGGAGGAAGGCAGTTGGCACCAGCCGAGGGGGTGCCATACCCTGTCCAGTAGAAGGACACAGAAGCAGTAGAAGAGAGCAGGACCATCCAGCAGCAATGCACACCACACCAGCCAGTGCCATGGTGACCGTCATGCTGCTGATTCATCACAGCCTGCAGTAGCCCCCCCCAGCCAGGTCAGCACAGAAGACCTGGTGGCGGTGCACAATTCGGTGCAAGCTGTCAAGCTGGACTTAGAACAGTTCTGATAGGAGGTCAGGGAAGTGTTGGACCTCCTGGCAGAGCTGCATCATGGAGTGGTGGTGGTGGTGGCACTGGTGGCAGTGCATAATGGGGTGGTCCAAGGTCCAGCACCGTGAACTTTGATGGCCCAGAGGAAGTGCAGCACCTAATATTTTTTCTTTTCTTTTCTTCTCCTTTGTTACTCTCACTCTTCCTCGTCTGCACCCCTAAAAAAGAAAAAAAAAAAAAAAATATTTTGTCTCTTCCTCTCCTACATTCTCTTGTTTCTTTTTCTTGTCCAGTGGTTTTCGTGTAATTTATTATGTAATGTTTATGCTCCTCCCTTTCTCCTTTGATATCTGTCGTGTCTGTGTTTGACTCCTGTGAGTGCTGCAGCTCATCTAGCAACATACATTTGTACTGCTCTATATCATCTTTTTTGGAAGATGTATAGCCTTGAACCTGGGATCTAAGAGGTTGCAAGGATGTAGTGTCTTGATTTCGTCATTGCAACTAATTTGTCATTGGTTTGAGCGCTCGCTCATTCTCTTCTGAGATTCCCATGATATAGGCGACATGTTGTGTCTGCGCTTCAGATCTGTCTTTTTCTATTTGTAGATTTAGAACACTAAGATGATGTGAAATGAGCATTATGAGTGGGATAACCTGACTCACAGATGCACCTTCAGAAGACATGTCCCTTGTAGCTGTCTCAAAAGGAGCTAGAATACAGCAGACTGTCTCCATTAATTTCCACTGCAGCACAGACAGCATAATGCCATCTCCAATAATGTAATTGGAGCAGTACTCATGTACAGCTTGCTTTTGCTCCAAGAGGCGCTGCAGCATATAAAGCATTGAGTTCCAACGAGTGGAAACATTTTGAATCAGCTTTTGCTGGGGCAGCTTGTGTTTTTTTTGCAGTTCGGACAATGTCCGTATAGCCTTGGTTGAATGTGAAAAGTGAGTCACAATTTTTTGCAAACAGCAATCATACCATCCACTTGTGTTTCGTTGCTGAGAAATCCGTGACAATTAAGTGTAAGCAATGTGCAAAGCAAAAGCATGCAGAAATCCTCCATCCTGTATTGCTTTTAAGATGTTGGCTCCATTGTCACTTACTATGAAGCCACATTTTAGACCGTGAGAATAAACCCATTCGTCAAGGAGGTCATTTAGTTCCTGCAAGATGTTGCAGCAGTATGACTTTGCCCAAACTTCTTTATATGCAGCAGCGCCATCTTTTAGGGTGTCTTTGTTTTGAAGAAGCACAAGAAACGTGACCCAATGAGTAAGGACATGTAATCTATGTTTTGAGTGCTGGTCCACATATCTGTTGTGACATGAATAACCCCACCCTCTGCAGTTTTAAGTGCAAGCATCACTGTCGCTTTTAAAGCCTGATAAATGTTTGGTATTTCAACATAGGAAAAGTACCTTCGATGAGGAACATTGTATAGAGGCTCTGCTAATGTCATGAGCTCCCTAAAATCCTCATGATCTACCAAAGAGTATGGAGAGAAGGCTCCGGCTAACAGTTCACCAATTCGGTGATTAAGATGAAGGGTCTTTGGATGATTTCTAGTAAAGGTATTCTTCCTTTCAAATGCCTGAGACAGTGTTAGCTGTTTGCAACATGTCCCTGCTGGTTTATTATACACCGTGCTTCGATGGGCAGATGGGCGCAGAGATGGTGGACTAGGACTTATACATTCAGTGCCATCACTGGATGTGCAACTGGTACTAATGGTGCTGGCATTGGTGGTAACAGTGATCCTAGGGCTGGCAGTGGTTCTGCCTGCATCAAGTTCAGACAATTCAGTATCCATTTCAGATTCCTGATCCTGACCCTTCTCACGTGCGGTCTGGAAGATGGAGGACATGGGTTTTGGTTTTGGATGATCAAGCAAACCGAATGCTTTTCAGATGGCGTTTAAGAGCTGTAGTGCCAAGGCATGACACAACTTTACAGGCTTACACTCTGTTTACACAGGAACAAATTGCTCTGCATGGATCAGTTTTACTGACTGAGAAATAATTCCACACCTCAGATGTGACAGATTTTGTTCGAGTGCTAGGAAGATAGCTAAAGACTGTTTGTGTCTTTTCACCTGTCCTAACAGAACCTGGGACATGCTCCTTGGTGCTAGAAGAGTGGACAGAAGACTCTGATGGATTTTCATTGCTGGCCAACACAGAAGTGGTGGATTCAATGGATATGTCCTTTTCATTGCCAACAGTGCTGGATGTATTTGCAAGTGCACTACCTGATTCATTGTCAGCAGACTTGCTCATTTCACTTTGTTGAGGAAGTAATGATTTGTCACGAGACACAACAGTGTGGGACTGAGACAAAGAGCTACTGTCTGAGTCAGAGAGGGACTCACTGTCACTTGCATTATTGCTGCTAGTCACAGGGATCTTAACGGCATGAATGGCATACCTTATGGTGCCTCTCCGTGTGACCCCAGCAGCTGTACAGGTTTTCTTAAAAGGTCCCCCTTTACCACACTTCACTGTTGCTCTTTTGCTGTTTGTTGAATTTTTATCACGTGAAACATTTTGGTTATTTCTGTTAGCACCAGCAGGATTACCACTACCACCAACACCTGCTCCAACACCAGCACTAAATGCTTCATCTATGTTGGTGTCAGCCATAACAGACAGTAAGTACCAGTACTACCAGTCCAGTATACTGCAGTGAACACACCAACACCCAAACAATTCCTGTGTAACAAAGCAATGTGATCTGTAATCGCTGGCTACAACTCCAAAATTTTATTTTGGTTGTGTGACACTGTGATACGTGGACTGAAAGTAATTGAAGAATATGACAGTTTGCAACTAAAGGATCCCAGGTTCAAGGCTTACAGAATGATTGGGCTGCTGGGCATAGGCATACACATAGCAATCAAGGGCACACAGCAGCAGAGTGATGGGCTGACCGACCACAGGAGGCCAGTCACATCACAAACCAGGGAATGAGAATTATATTTCTCGTTTCTGTCATGTAAGGTTAATGCCACACACACACACACTAGGGTTCAGAAAGATTTATTTGCCTTTTTGCCCCTACGTTTCTGTCATGTAAGGTTAATGCCACCACACAACTGGCCACTGGGCTTCTCTCAGTAAACACACACACTGGGTAGGGTACAGTGCAGTCAAAGGACACAGCAGCAGGGTGATGGGCTGACTGACCACAGGAGACGGAGTCACATGAAACCAGGGAATGAGAATTATATTTTACATGCTTCTGTCATGTAAGGTTAATGCCACCACACAACTGGCCACTGGGCTTCTCTCTGTAACACACACTGGGTAGGTGCAGTACACACACACTGGGCTTCTCTCTGTGACACACACACACTAGGGTTCAGAAAGATTTATTTGCCTTTTTGCCCCCTACGTTTCTGTCATGTAAGGTTAATGCCACCACACAACTGGCCACTGGGCTTCTCTCTGTAACACACACTGGGTAGGGTACAGTACAGTGCAGTCAAGGGGCACACAGTGGCTTCTCTCTGTGACACACACACACTAGGGTTCAGACTTATTTAGGTTTATCAGATTTATTTGCCTTTTTGTCCCCTTGTATGCTTGTTGCTGGCAGCTGCTGAGTGTGCAGTGTGCTGCAGTTTCAAATAATCACACTTCACAAGGTTCTTTTCTCTCGAGTCCCCTCCAGTCCTCCTCCTGATATTGGTCTCTCATCAATCCTCCCTATCCCCCTCCCCCAATCTTGATTAATCCCTCCAGAGTCCTGATTCCCTCCTTCTGTCCTGAACGGCCCCTAGTACTCCCACTCCCGTCTCCAGTTCCCCCGATTTTAGCTTTTTTCTTGTTCTGCCGGTCTCACAGGAGAAGAAGTGGCCACAACTGCTGGACAAAAGTAGCGGATGAGCTAACTGCTTTTGCTACAGTTTAGTGGGCTGCTGGTGCTGCCTGCTGCTGCCTTTCTCTGTGATGATCCTCAGTCAAATGGCGCTCCTCCTCGTGGCGCATCTCTTTAATACCCCCACAGATCCCGCGGCTCGCGTTGCTTACTCCGGCCCGTGGGTCTCATCTCGCGGTGATTCGAACCCTTTATGAACCGTTCAGTGTTTGAGTTCTAAGTTAGAACTCGAACACCAGGGTTCGAGGAGGGTTGAATCTTCTGAACTAGTTCTGACAACCCTAATTGCCAGTCTTTTTCTCTGCAACCCAGCTCAGGAGAGCTGAGATTGCATAGCCTGGATGTCAAGAGGGCACTTAGCCACTATCCTGATAGGACAAAGACCAACAGAAAAGAAGTTACCGGGTTGTTTCTCACCTATGGAGAAGTGGGTAAAGGTAAAACATCATCCAGGAGAACCACTGCATGCTGGATAGTAGCCTGCATTCAGTTCTTCTACAGCAAAGTTGATAAGTGACCCCCAGGTCTCAGGGCACATTCTACCAGGGGCACAACTGCATCAGTAGCTGTAGCAAGGGACATACCCTACTGGAAATATGCAAGGCAGCTACATGGAAAACTGTTCGCATACTCACCAAGGACTTCTGCTTAAACATATTGTCCAGAAGTGATGCCAGGTTTGACACACTAGTTCTGCAGAGCCTTTTTCCCAAATAGGTTCTCTGCCCTACCTCCAAAGGTCCTGCTTGGTAGTCTGCATTAGTTAAGCAAACTGAGAGAGATTCCTGGGATTTGAAAAAAACATTACTCACCATATTAATTATGTTTCTTCCTGGGGATCGCTCAGTATACTAAGCTCCCACCCTGCCTTTATTTTTATTTATATTTATCAAGTCTAGGATCACAAATACCTTTGAGCCATGCCTCTTTTACAAAGGTTCCACGTCAGAGAAATACAAATTATGGGGAACATCAAGACAGGCATTACAACAATGTGGACATTGCAAACAGAGTACAGATTAATACAGTTCAAGGGTAGCATTGTAACAAGGCAGCCAGCAGCATTTGTCAGAAAATAGACAACAGATAAGAAGTGCCAGAGTCATAGGGAGAGGGAAGAGGGTGGGGAGAAGGAATGTAGGAAGGGTGGCAAGAGGGTGAAAAGTGCAGCATTGGGTATACCAAGATGTGGTGAAATCCAATGGAGGGCAACTAGAACAAGAAAGGAAGTGGAGAAACAAGGTTAAGTTGAGCCAGTCACAGCAGCTATTGGTAGTGAGATAGTCCTGGAGTCTAGTTTTAAACATACCAATAGTTGGGGCAGAGGAGATGGATGGGCTGAGGCCATTGAACCAGAGTGGCGCTCGATAAGCAAAAGAGTGTTGTCCCTGTGAAGTGTGACAGTGGGGGACTTTCAGTATCTGTAGCGTGGATTTCCTAAGGCGCAATTTGTTAATTCGGTGTTGTAACAGAGTTGAGACCCCAGAAGGTGCAAGGCCAAGGTAGATTTTTTTCACCATGGAGCAGGTGAGAAACTTTATGCGGTTTGATAGTTGGAGCCAGCCAGTCTGAGTGTACAGGTCACATGTGTGGGTGAGACGGTGAGCACCAGTGATGAGCCGACATGCTTTATTTAAGGTAGTTGAGAGGCATCTAAGGGTTGTGGTTGTGGCTAAGCCATAAATGATGAGACCATAGTCTTTTGCAGAGATCACAGAGCTCAGGACTGCAACCTTCAAAGCTTCTGGCATGAGGTGTGGACTGTGTTTGTAGAGGAGACCACGCCGTGTATTAGCAGCTTTAGCTACATTATCTACATGAAGTCCATAGAGAGATTAGGGTCAAGCTGTATCCCTAAGTATTTGAAGGACCCCACCTGATCTAGAGTGTTCCCCATGGTGGTGGAGATAGCCAAGTGGTGTAGCTTGTGTGGGTTATGAGAGCTGCAGAAGATCATAGATTTGGTTTTCTTGTCATTGAGGACCAGTTTATGATTAAGAAACCATGTCTCTACAGAACTGAAACCAAGTTGAAGGTTGTGTTGAAGAGTTGCAGGATCTTTGTGAGTGGAGAATACAACAGCATCATTGGCATATAGTACGATCTGCTCAGAGCAGTGGTAAGGGAGGGAGTTTAAGAAAAGGCTAAAAGGAGGGTCCCAGTATGGATCCCTGTGGGACACCGAATATGAACAGGCAGGGTGTTAGAAAGATCATAATTTTTACTCTCTGTGACCAGTTTTCTAAGTAGCTTTTAAACCAGAGAGAAGAGTCAGGTGATAGCCGGCATTCAGTTGTTTGTGTATTAATAATCATGGTGTGCTGTATCGAAGGCCTAGGAGAGGTCGACGAAAAACGCCCTTGTGAGAAGGCCATTGTCAAGGGTTTGTGCAAAGCTCCAGTGAACTCAAGAAGGGCTGTGGTGGTGCTGTGGCCCTTCCGAAGCTGCTGTGTTGCTGTGGACAAGGTATATTGTATTTATCCAAGTGGTTGGTAAGTTGATCAGCCACGATGTGCTCAAGTGCCTTAGAGTGGGGGAGTATGGAATGAGGCGATAATTTGAGTGAATCCTCTTGTCCCCATTTTTATGGATGGGTGTCACGGTGGCTGTTTTCCGTGAGGTCCAGGAATTTTCCACAGCTGAGAGAGAGGTTTAGGATTTTGTTAATGGATGAATTACCTCATCGAGGGTGAGCAAAAGAAGCTTAAGGTCCAGGGTGTCGCTACTAGATCTAGATTTAGAGATAGCTGCAGTAATATAGCAGAAGCTTCATTCAGCCTTACCTTCCTGAAGTAGAAGAGGGGATGGTTAGACTGAGGGGCTGAGGTATTTGGGGAGTAGGCCCTGTTTTCGAAAAAGTCATGGGGCAGAACAGCACTAAGGTCTGAAAAAGCCGTGTTAAAGATGTTTGCAATCACCTTGGGGTCAAGGGTTGAGGATCCATCAACCATTAACATAGCCAGAGAGGTTTCTGGCTGCTTCCCTGTGACAGTCTTGATATTGTCCCAGAAAGCACTACCATTTCCCCATGTATTGGTGAGAACATCTTTGTAATAGGTGGATTTCATTAGCCGTATGGCTTTTGTGCAGGCATTTCGTGCTTGTTTGTAATTTTGGATGTCCAGTTGTTTGCCAGTGGCTCTGGCAACTGCCCAGAGGTGATCCCTTAGTTTCAGCTGTAAGAAAAGAGCCGTGGTGATCCATGGGTTAGAGAGAGATTTTGTTTTGTGCCTTTTAGCAGGGGCAAAGAGGTCACAGGCTTTGTTGAAAATTGAGATGAAGTGATCAAGAGCCAAGTTAACATCTGTTGCTTCATAGATGGGTAGCCAGTCTTGTAGAAGCAGGTGTTGTTTGAGATGTGGAAGTTTTACACGGGAAGGACTCTGCTAGCGATAATTTTGGGAGGGCTTAAGGAATTTGTTAGACCATGCACACATGACTGGGGAGTGGTCACTGAGTGAGTCTGGGAGAATGGTTATGAGAAACTTTTTGTGGGTGAGTGGTGAGGACCCAATCCAAGAGAGTACTGGTGCCAGTCTTGTAGTTAATCCTAGTAGGGAGTTTACCATTTGCGTGAGGTTAGCAGCTGAGATGGAGTCTTTGTAGGCACTGGCACTCGATGCTAACCAGTTTATGTTGAAATCCCCTAGTAGAATAAGTTCAGTTTCGGGAGGATGTGAGTTGATAAAGTTTAGGACGTCGTTGAATCCATGTTTAGGGTCCCTGGGTGGGATATATATGGAGACGATCGTCAGAGCTTTATGATTTGGACCTAGGATTATTTTTATTGGCAGAATCTGGGCTGAGGCAAAAAGTGATGGAGTTGCTACAGGGTGCCAAGACAGGGAGTCTTTGATATAGATTGCGCAACCACCGCCTTTTTTGGATATTCGGTCCAGACTGTGAACATTGTAGCCCTGTATTGTTACTGCTGAGTCAGGAACTTTAGGTGTCAGCCAAGTTTCCACCACTGCAAGGATGTCAGGGTTGTGTTGGCATATGAAGGCTTGGAGTGCATCCAGCTTTGGTAGTAGGCTGCAGATATTAATGGTTGCAAGGATAAGGGCACCTGGAGTTTGTGTGTAGCCTGAGCTTCTAGGGCCAGGATTGGGATGGGCGCTGCCTGAGATGAGAAGGAGGAGGAGCAGGAGTTTTAAGAGCAGAGTCGCAGCTCTTGTGAGATAGTTTTGATTGTTGTTTCCTGCAGTAGAAGTTGCAAGGTTCCAGGCGGTGTCCCATATGGACTGCAAGGTGGTACAGTGTAAAGAGGTAGCCACACTTGTTGAGAGAGGTCGTGTTAAGTAACCAGGAATATCCAAACGGTGCACCAAGCACAAGTCTCTAGTGGAAGTGGAGAGTTCCTTGGAGTTGCAGTGGAAACCAGAGTAGAGGGTGGCGGGGTGGGGTGGGGTGGGGGTGGCTAGGACCAGGAGAGAGAAGAGGGGCCAGGGCAAGGAGGAGGAGGAGGAGAGGTGAGAGAAAGGCAGACAGAGCCCACATGGCTATGTACTAGATAAAGAGATAGAGATATAGCCCTCTAGTGGGCCTTGCCTACCAGAACCAGGAAAGGGATCCCTATCTTGCATCTCTGCTGGTCACTATATGTCCTATCCTTTTTATAAGGGTTAATGTTTGGAAGTCTTTTAAACCAGTTGTTTTAATTGTTGCCCTTCTTGAGACCATTCCTTAAGGGATCATATAGGGAATAGGGTTACATAGATTAGCTTATTAGGTTGCATACACTTGTTAGGCTTTGTAATGAATCTGAGCACTTCAGAATGCAGCAGTTACTAGGGGCAGCAGTTTATGCACGAACGAATGAGAGTTCCATCATTTACATGTATTCCATTCTCTCTGTGGCAGTTTAACATTAAAGGCTGACTGTACAGCTGGGGTAGTCTATCTTGCATAATGTTCCTGTAATGTGTTTTATGTAGGAAAGACCACTCGTCCTTTTAAACAAAGACTGGGTGAACATTTAAGAGTGATCAATCATGGTGATCCATTATATGCAACAGCCACACATATTGCTGAAGCTAGGAATAAATCTGAACACCGCTTTAACTTTATTAAAATAAACAAAGTCAGTAGAAACCCAAGTGGTGGTAATTTTAACAACTTGCTACTGAAAAGGGAAACATTTTGGATTTTACAACTTAAAGCTACAAAGGCACCAGGTCTAAACACTGGGATTGCTTTGAAACCATACTTAGAAACATAGACTTTGATGGCAGATAAGGACCGCTTGGCCCACCTAGTCTGCCCATTTTCCTACCTATTGGATAAGCTGCAGATCCTAGTTAATCAACAGCCTACTTCCTCTTACCCACCTCTAGAATTGCCTTATGTCTGTCCAATGCATTCTTGAATTCCCCCACTGCTTTTGACCCCATGACCCCATCTGGAAGGCTGTTCCATGTGTTCACCGCCCTCTCCATGAAAAAATACTTCCTGATGTTGCCACTGAACCATCTCCCCTCTATCTTCAAATTGTGCCCCATTGTTCTTGCATGTCTCTTTTTCTGAAAGATGCTACTCTCTTGGACTTTGTTGATTCCCCTGAGGTACTCAAAGTTTCTATCATGTTCCCCTCTCCTTCCTTTCATCGAGGGTATACATATAGCTTCTTCAGTCTTCTTCATATGGCTTCTGGTGCAGACCCTGCAACATTTTAATTGTCCTCTGGACTACCACTATCCAGTTGATGTTCTTGCTGAGGTTGGGTTGCCAGAACTGCATGAAATACTCCAGATGGTGTTTCACCAAGTGTGTCTGTACAGAGGGATAACAACTTCCTGTTTTCTACTGGTGATACTCTCCTATGCATCCCAATATTCCCCCAGACCTCCTTACTGCCTTCTACATTGCTTGCCTACCTTTAGGTCATCTGATATGACTACACCAAGGTCCCTTTCCATTTTGTTGCTGTTAGTAACCCCCATTGTATACTCTTCATCTGAGTTTTTGTTTCCTAGGTGCATTACTTGCACTTCTTTGCATTGATTCTAAGCTGCCATACTTCTGACAATTCCTTCAATCTTGCCAAGTCCCTTCTCATCCTTTTCACCCCTTGTGTATCAAGCCTGTTGCAGATCTTCATGTTCTCTGCAAAAGGCATACTTATCCTTCCAGTCCTCAGCAATGTCACCTATAAAGACATTAAAGAGGACCAGTCCCAGCACTGAACCCTGTGATACCTCACTAGTAACCCCCTTTTCTTCAGAGTTGACTCCATTTACTATTGCCTTCTAGGTCCTGCTGTCCAGCCAATTTTTTACCAAGTTACTACCTGGGACCCTCCCAGGCTGTCTAACATGTTTACTAATCTTCTGTGTGGACTGAGTCAGTGCCTTGCTAAAGTCTAGGTAGGCCACATCCACAACCCATCCCTGGTCTACTACTTTGGTCACCCAGTCAAATAAGTCTATTAGATTCATATGACATGACCTTCTCACTGTGAATCCATGTTGCCTTGGGTCCTGTGCCCCGCTGGCTTCTAGATACTCAACAATTCTTTCTTTCAGAAGTGATTCCATCATCTTTCCTACCACTGAGGTCAAACTAACAGGTCTACAGTTTCCTGCCTCTGCCTTGCTCCCACTTTTATGAAGGGGAATCACATCTGCCCTCCTCCAGTCCTCAGGTAGCACACCATCCTCCCATGATTGGTTAAAAAGGTAGTCAGTGTTGTCACTAGTTTTCCCCTTAGTCCTTTTAGAATTCTGGGTGAATCCCATCAGGCCCCATTGCTTTGTCCACCTTCAGTTTGAGGAGTTCTTTCAGTACTCTTTCTTCTGTGAATGGACCCCCGTATCCAGAGTGCTTCTATTATTTGGTTTAGGTACCTCCCTCTCACCTCCTTTTGTGAATACTGAGCAGATGTATAGTACAAGTCACATTAAACTGTTGCTCCAATGAGCTGTTTTAGCATTTCTGATTGAGTTGCATAAGTGTTGCTGGATCCAATACAAAGCCCTGTGCAAACTGTTTCTCAAGGTTAAAATGCAG
Organism: Neoceratodus forsteri; assembly: GCA_016271365.2. Lineage (NCBI taxonomy): Eukaryota > Metazoa > Chordata > Ceratodontiformes > Ceratodontidae > Neoceratodus > Neoceratodus forsteri. Next base: position 794,297,812 of record CM057449.1, read on the forward strand.
TTTGCATTGCAATGCAACCAAACTGCAGATGCATTCTAATTGAGTTGCAAGACATTTTGCAAACATCACTCTTGAGCTAATTAACCACCGAAAAACAGTACAATATGTGTTGCCTATGCATTGCCAACTGTAAAAACAATGCTAAACTAACTTATTGGTGAAACAGTTTAATGCAACTTGTACTGTATTCAATCAGCATCCCTGCATTTTCACTGTCACCTCTGCCCACCCCTCCTTTATTAAGCCTCAGTATCCCTCCCTTGGTCTTCCTTCTCTCCCTAACGTACCTATAAAAGGTTTTATCCCCTTTCTTAACTGAGCTGGCTATCTTTTTCTCAGTTTGTGCCTTTGCTATTCTGACTACCTTCCCTGCTTCCTTCTGCATTAACTGGTACATTTCTCTGTCCTGCTTTTTCTGTGTTTCCTTATACTTCCTGAATGCTATCTTTTTCTCCCTAACCTTTCCTGCCACCTCTTTTGAGAACCATAGTAGTTTTTTCACTCATTTAGTTTTGTTTATTTGCTTCACACAAAGGCTTGTTGCCTCTGTGATGGCAGTTTTTATTTTTCCCCATTGTTCCTCCACCCCTCTTTCTTGTCTAGTTGCTAGTGCTTTCCTGAAGTACTCTCCCATTTTGCCAAAGTCAGCTCTCCTAAAGTCAAGTATGCTCACTTTTGTATGGCGTGACTCTATGGCTGTGTTTATCGTGAACCACACTGTTTGGTGGTTGCTTGTTCCCAGATGGCTACCCACTTCTAAATCTGAGATCCTCTCTCTATCCCCATTTGAGAATACCAGGTCCAAGATTTCTCCCTCCTGAGTGGGTTCTAACACTAGCTGTCTGAGGCATGCCCCTGTAGGGCATAGAAATGACCTTGCTCTTGGACATAGCTGCAGTGAAAGTGCTCCAGTTGACATCTGCCATATTCAGGTCCCCCATCAACAATATCTCCCTCTTCTGCCATTCTAAGGATGCTTTCTATTATTTCCTTGTCCAGTTCCTCCCTCTGAGATGGGGGTCTGCATTCAACTCCTGTGCAGATTGTGGTACCATTTCTTGTCTCCAGGGTGACCACAGTGCCTCCTCTCTCCTGTTTACCCTTTAGTTCTGTTACTTTGATAGCTTCCCTTATGTAGAGAGCTACTCCTCCTACTCTTTTACCCTCCCTGTCCTTCCTATATTGTACCCTGGTATGTTCTCTGTGTACCATATTTCTGTGGCTGCCACATATCTAAGTGTCCTTTCATTAAGGCTACTAGTTCATGAAGCTTGTTACCCTGACTACTAGCATTGGAACTCATCAGCCTCCATTTTAATGGCCTTACCCTTTTATCCCCTCCCTGTCCTTACTGCCTTTGCCTTTTTTCTCCATTACCCTGTTCCCCAGGAATCAGGGGTTGAGGAACAGTGGGAAGTATTTAAATGGGGATTACAAGAGCAACAGAATTATATATTAAGCAGGTTAGCAAGAGGAAAAGGAAGAGGAGACCATTATGGTTTTCCAAAGAGGTAGCAAAGAAAGTGAAAGCCAAAAAGATTGCATTCAGGCAATACAAAAAGACACAGGCACAAGGGGATAGGGAGAAGTACCAGGAGAAGAAAAGGGAGGCAGGAGGTCAGTAAGGGAAGCCAAAGCTCAGACAGAAGAACACATTGCAAAATCAGTAGGTAGAGGGGACAAAACCTTTTACAGGTACATAAGTGAAAAAAGAAGGCAAAGGGAGGGATAGTGAGACTGAAGGGGGAGGATGGGGCTGTGTGGAGGATGACAACAGTAAAGCTGACATATTGAACAGGTATTTCTGCTCAGTCTTTACTGAGGAAGAGGAGGTAATGGGTCTGAATGGAGTACAAGGGGTGAAATGGTGCAGAAATGGACACAAGTCCTTTACGAGAAAAGGTCCTGAAGGAACTGGAAGTAATAAGAGTTGATAAAGCAATGGGGCCAGATGGGATGCACCCCAGGGTGCTTAAAGAACTAAGAGAGGTGGTGGCTGAACCTCTTGCTATCCTGTTTAGCCGATCACTAGAAACAGGGGAGGTACCCAAAGACTGGAGGATAGCAGATGTAGTCCCCCTTATACAAAAGTGGGAACAAAGAGGAAGCAGAGAACTACAGACCAGTCAGCCTCACCTCGGTAGTGGGGAAGATCATGGAAGCACTACTGAAGGAGAGATTGGTGGAACATCTGGTTGTCAATGGACTACAGGACCCAAGGCAGCATGGTTTCACCAGGAAGGTCATGTCAGACCAACCTCATTGAATTTTGACTGGGTGACTAGGGAGGTGGATCAGGGAGGGCAGTGGACATGGCCTATCTGGACTTCAGCAAGGCCTTTGACACTGTGCCACATAGAAGACTATTGCACAAAACTGGGGAATATGGGTGTGGGCAGGACAGTAGTGTGGTGGGTAGGTAACTGGCTGGGCAGCAGGACACAGAGGGTGGTGGTAAATGCTGTCACCCACAGAGGGAAGAGTGACCAATGGGTACCACAGAGATCAGTGCTGGGACCGCACTATTCAATATCTTCATCAGTGACATTGCGCAGGACCTAGAAGGCAGAATTTCACTGTTCGCTGATGACACAAAGCTCTGTAACAGAGTAGACACACCAGAGGGTGTAGACAGAATGAGAAGGGACCTGCAGAAACTTGAAGAATGGTCAGGGGTTTGGCAGTTGAAATTCAATGCAAGGAAGTGCAAGATAATGCATATGGGGCACAAAACCTGGCACAATATATCAGTTGGGGGTGAGGATATAGCATGCACCAAGCAGGAAAGGATCTTGGAGTTATCATCTCTGATGACCTCAAGGCAGGGAAACAGTGTGACAAGGCAGCAGGTAAAAGCAAATAGGATGCTGGAATGCATAGGCAGGGGCATCACCAGCAGGAAAGGGAGGTCATAATTCCACTATACAGAGACACTAGTGAGGCCGCACCTGGAGTACACACTGTGTAGTTCTGGAGACCTTACCTACGTAAGGACATAGACAGGTAGAGAAGGTTCAGAGGAGGGCAACAAAGATGGTGCATGGATTGCATCACAAGTCCTATGAGGACAGGTTGAAGGCACTGAACATGTACTTCCTGGAGGAGAGGAGGGAGAGAGGGGATATGATAGAGACATACAAGTATCTTACAGGGAGGAACAGGGTGCAGGAATGCACTATTTTTAAGCGAAAAAGATGTTCCAGGACTAGAGGGCATGGGATGAAGTTGGAGGGAGGATGATTCAGAGGAAACGTGAGAAAGAATTTCTTCACAGAATGGGTGGTGGACAAGTGGAACACCCTGCTAGAGGAAGTGGTGGGGGCTGAAACAATCACGGTATTTAAGAATGCATGGGATAGACATAAAGGAATTCTGGAGGTCAGGGGTAAGGGGCAACAGACTTCCTGGAAAACATAAACTGAACTTACAAACTTAAATGGGCAGACTGGGTGGGCCATAGGCCCTTATCTGCCGACACTGTCTATGTATCTATGTATCTATGTTCTGCTCCCTATTGACTTGTCTACCTTGGAGTGGACCCTGATAACTACCCTGTTTTGCTTGGGGGAGCTAGGATTTCCCTGCTCCTTTTTAGTGCCCCCCCTTGTCTAATTTAAATGCTTGCCAGTGAAGCATTTAAACCTATCACCTAGGATCTTGGTTCCCCTCCTGGACAGATGCAGACCATCGCACCAGTATAGGCATGTATCCCTCCAGGTGGAACCTCAGTCCTCAATAAAGCCAAATCCCTGAGCTCAGCACCAGCTTTCCAACTATTCATTGAATCCCATGATATGGAGTACCCTAGCCTCACCCATGCCATAGACAAGTAGCACCTCAGAGAAGGTTACCGTGTGTTCTACTTGTTTAAGGCCCTCACAACTCCACAAACTCCTCCTGCACTGCTCTGATCCCATTCCCAGCCAGGTCATTTGTCCCTAGGTGGATAGTGACATCCAGCTCACTCTCCAATGCTGCTCCTTCCATGATCCTGAGGATTCGCTTCCTGTCCATCCCAGCCATGGTGCCTGACAGGCACCTTACCTCCCTCTCCCACCCTCTCCCAGTCCTACCTCCCTAATGACTGGGTCCCCACCAAGTAATTTCTTCCCCTGTGGGGCTCCGTGCCACCATCTGTGGGTCTCCTTTTGGAGGTTCCCAGCATCCTCCTTGGTCTCCATTGCAGGTGCCTCCATAGAGGAACTGCTGTCTGCCAGAACAGCATATGAATTGTGGAAAGGTACAGCTGGAGGGATGTGCCTCTGTTCCACCACCCTCACGCTCCCTGAGCCCACCATTGTCCAACAGCTACTCTGTCTTGGCAACCTTTGAGGTAGTGGCAGTGGCCCTGGTGGTCCCTTGGTGGGGAGGAGGTTTCCTGAATCCTTGCTAGGTCAGCCTGGAGATGGGCAATGTCCTCCCTCACACCACAGAGGTGCCTGCAAATAGGGCAGCATCGCAGCCTCCAGAGCATCTCCCAGAAAACTGCCACAGCCAGTGCATTGCACCACTCCCCACATGTCTCTCTCCCTTCCTCTTTAATGTGTTTTTTTTTTGTTGTTTGTGCAAGCATGTGCATGCATTTACCCCTTGCACGGCATGCTAGGCTGTTAAGGATATGTTCATCAAGATAAGAACATTTATCAAAGTTATTCATTTTCCTTTCCAACACCAACCCCCACCCCGTCTGTGTTACTTATGCAATAATGCCCAACAGGGTGTGAGTTGTGCTGGGATAACGTCCACACCTCAGGTGGTTGGGCCGCGAGGCCATGGGCGAGTGCATCCAACCTGAGTGTGAGTTATCCAGCACAACACACACCCTGGAGGCGATTATTACTAATATAAAATGGCTTGTTATATATAAAATTTAAAAAAATTGTTTTAAAGAATGTTTTTATTAGAGTGGGAAAATATTTTTGTTTCTTAAGAGGAGATGCAAAAAAGAGATCATGATCAGCCATAGTGTCATCTACATTGGTTCACAGTGAGGCTGAGACTAGACCTGTGATGTTGTGCTGGGATAACATCACGGGTCCAGTCCCAGTCTGACCAATCAGAGACCAGGATTTTTTCTTGCCATTGTATAATCTGTGTTTAAGTTTTTTATGCCTATTGGCAATGTTATAGATAATGCCAGACAATTAAGTGATGCTTAGATGTGTGATCTTTATATTGTCAAGTAACATTATAAACCAATCAATTTAAACTTTTTTTTTAACCAGGAGAGACACACTAAGCTGAAGCTTATTTACTGGTATGACCTGGGAGCACAAGGAAGTTAAGTGCCTTGCTCAGGGTCACACAGTATGCAAGTGGGGGCTGTGGAATTCAAATCCAGGTCTCCAGGTTTGCAGCTCAGAGCCTTATATCTGCTCCATATTCACAAAAGGAGAGGAGGGGGAGGTACCTAATCCAATCAATCGAAGCACTCTGGATGGGGGGGGGTCGATATCAGTCCTTTCACAGAAGAAAGGGTTCTGAAAGAACTGTTAAAACTGAAGGTGGACAAAGTAATGGGGCCTGATGGGATATAGCCCAGAATTCTAAAAGAACTAGGGGGAGAACTAGTGACACCACTAACTACCCTTTTCAACAAATCATGGGAGGATGGTGTGGTACCTACAGAGGAGGGCAGATGTGATTCCCCTTCACAAAAGTGGGAGCAGGGCAGAGGCAGGAAACTATAAACCTGTTACCTTGACCTCAGTGGTAGGCAAAATGATGGAATCACTTCTGAAAGAAAGAATTATTGAGTGCCTAGAGGCCAGCAGGGCACAGAACCCAAGGCAGCATGGATTCACAGCAGGAAGGTCATGTTAGACAAATCCAATAGATTTCTTTGACTGGGTGACCAAAGTAGTACACCAGGGAGAGGCTGTGGACATGGCCTACCTAGACTTTAGCAAGGCATTTGACACAGTCCAACACAAAAGATTAATAAACAAATTAGCCAGCCCGGCAGTGGGTCCCAGTGTAATAGCCTGGGTAGAAAATTGGCTGGACAACAGGACACAGACGGTAAGAGTAAACAGAGTCTATGTCAAAGAAAGGGGGTTACTAGTGGGGTACCACAGGGTTTAGTACTGGAACAGATCCTTTTTAATGTCGTTATAACTGACACTGCAGAGGGACTGGAAGGAAAAGTATGCATCCTTGCAGAAGACAGACAGATCTGCAACAGGGATGATACACAAGGGGGGGTGGAAGGATGAGAAGGGACTTGGCAAGATTGGAGGAACTGTCAAAAGTATGGCAGCTTAGATTCAATGCAAAGAAGTGCAAAGTAATGCACCTGGGAAACAAAAGCCCAGGGGAAGAGTACACGGGGGGGGTATTAACAACAACAACAACAATGGAAAGGGACCTGGGGGTAGTCATATCAGATGACATAAAGGTAAGCAAGCAATCTGAGAAGGCAGTAAGAATGGCTAGGAGGATACTGGGATGTATATGGAGAGGCATCACTCGTAGAAAAAGAAAGTTATTATCCCTCTGTACAGACAATTGGTGAGACCCCATCTGGAGTACTGCATGCAGTTTTGGAGACCCCATCTCCACAAGGACATAGGCAGGATGGATGCAGTCCAGTGGAGGGCAACTAAAATAATGCAGAGTTTGCAACAGAAGTCATATGAAGAGAGAGACAAAAGGAGCTTGATATGTATACTCTTGAGGAAAGGAGGGAGAGGTGAGACATGACAGAAACTTTCAAGTACCTCAAGGGATTCAACAAAGTCCAAGAAGGTAGCATCTTTCAGAAAAAGAGTTGTGCAAGAACAAGGGGGATGGCTCAGGGGCAATGTGAGGAAGTATTTTTCACAGAGAGGGTGATGGACGCATGAAACAGCCTTCCTGAGGAGGTCATGGGGTCAAAAACAGTGGGGGAATTCAAGAATGCATGGGACATACATAAGGCAATTCTGGTGGGGGGGTAGAAAGAAGTAGTCTGTTGTTTAACTCAGATCTGTAGCTTATCCAATACTGCAGGTAAGGAAATGACAGACTAGGTGGGCCAAGCAGTCCTTATCTGCCGTCAAAGTAAATGTTTCTATGTTTCTGTGTTATACCACTGCGCTATACTACTTCATCAACTGCCAGTTGACTCTTAGTATTTATTGCATGTCATTATGGAGGTACAGTAAACTAGCCTTTGATAAAGGATTTTAACAAATACGAAATGCATCAGGCATGCACAGTCTTTGTACTGTGTGTGTTTTATTGTTTTTAAAAAATGTCATAAGCACTTTATGAAAGCTATAGAGTCACTATTCTTTCAGGCTGGTGAGTGCCTAATTCCTGGGGATTGGTTTGATTTAATGTATCTTTTGATATAACACTTTCTTAGAGTCATTTCATATCATGGGTACCATTACATTCCAAATTTTCAGCTTTTGAAAACAACTCTTAACAAATTAATGTGCACCAGAACCCTTGCCTTTTATAGCCCTCAGAGTTCCTTGTTCCCAAGAATGTTAAAAAATTTCAGTAAAACTACCAAAAAGAAACTAAACCTGACTGCATTTGGGACAAGAGTATGGGAAGGGGGGTAGGTTGTAATAAAAGAAAATATAATAACAAAACACTACAGGGTTTACCATACCTATTCCTTCTTTTATTTTGGCAATAAGTAACACATCTTTTAATAGGATTTAACCTGCTATTCCATAACACTCTTAAAAGAACACTGTACAATCTGACCTCCATTTCCTTGGGACGGAGGATCACAAAAATAACATATAAAAAATGGGGATCAAAAAAGTTTTAATCATGTAAAGTCTCTTTTTTTGGACATCACCCTGGTTCCACTCGATTACTCTGGAATCAGCAATATCCAATTTCAACTCCAATTATAATGCACCATATCCATATGTCCATAGGAAACTCCCAAAATGTTGATCTTATCCACATTACAGGGTATTCCACTAATGACAGTTATGCTAGTAAAAGCATTACCACCCAATATCATCCCAGTACACTTAGTCAGATTGACCTTAGTGCCTGACATCTTAGAAAATTGTTTTAAGTACTGCAATGCTTTCTCTCCAGAAGCAGCATCTCTGAGTAGTAAGCAGACATTGTCCGCACAGGAAATGGATTTAAATTGCACTAATGTGGAATTTAAAATTGACCCATGTATGAGGTTATCCTGATCCAGTGCATGCAGAACTGGGTCCAAGACAAATAAGTACAGTAAAGGGCTTATAGCACAGCCCTGAATGACACCTGATTTTAATTACACTTCCTATTCCCTTACACCGTTATCTAAGGTAAGCACCATGCCATTCTCATATACAAATTTTACCCAATCAATATATTTCTGTGAGACACCATAAGTTTCCAAAACATAACATAAGTAGGCATGATAAAGCCAGTCAAAGGCTTCCTCCTGGTCAAGGGTCCATAGTATACATTGTACCGGTCCTAGGGCACACATCTCACAGTAAGAATGAATCATCCTGTATTCTCATCTCTAGCATGGCACAAGTCTGAATCAGTGTTATAAGCAGGGACACTGCAGCTGCTAGTCATGTTCCCAAAATATTCATTAACACCTTGAAATTTATATTTAAGAGACTTAACGGTCTCCAGGTGTTAAAATCTGTTTTATCTCATTTTAAGAATAACAAACAATATTCTCTGTATCATAATGCCCCCAGCAGTATGTTCAGACAACATTTCACTAAATACAGCTGACAGAGGGCCAGCCAAAACCTCACAAAATAATTTAAACACCTCACTAGGTATGTCATCACTGTCAGGAGCAGTGTTGTTATTAAGAGAGGTTATGACTGCCGTTACTTCCTAAAGATTAATATCTGGTACTAGTAAGTTCTTAATGTCCTCCATTAGCTGTGGAAATAGCAAAGTTTGCAATAATCTGTCAGTGTCACGGCCGGTACCTTTTTCTGTCCCCAAAATCTCATGTACCTGCTGTTCCACTATCTGCCTAATGTTTTTCAGAGCAGTCCCGAGTTGGCTTATGTCATCCCTTAATTGAGTCAGTACTCTCTTGTCAATCGTATCTGCACAGTCATCAAAGGGATTGGTCTATATTTTAATACCCTATGTGCCAAATTTCTTTTCCAGTAATAAAGCAATCATTCTATCAAATGGTATATTTTGCATTTTCTGTTTCACTTGGGTAATTTGGCCAAACTAGTCCTGCTTAGATTCTATTGACAGGCAGAGCAAATTTTGAAGCTGGTGTCAAAAAGTCAAATACGTTAAATAATCAGTGTTCTTTTCCTGTTTAGACAGTTGTATAAAAAATACTTTAAGATCTTTTTTTGCTTGCTCCCACCATTCTGTTAAAGTATCAAACATGTCTATCACTGTCAATTTATTTTCAAAAAACACCCTTCCTTGGTGTGCCCCTTTGGACTCTGAAAAAATGGAAACATTGGGGGGAGGAGGGATTGGGTATTGCTGTATTTTTTATGACCACCATCTTGAATTGATTTTGGGGGTAGCGGGGTAGAGGAGTAGTAGGGGCTGTTGTTCTAAGTGTGTATCATTGAAACATTAAGCTGCCACTCAGGGGGTTTAGTCCTATCAGTAGTTTCCGAAAACAGGGTGACCGATACAACCAAGTGATCAGAAGTTTCCATTGGCACGGTAAGTGCTGCAAAAAGCAACAACCAAGGAGGCAAAAACAGAAAATCTATGTGAGAAGAGGGGGAATCTTTAAAGAAAAGTATCACTTATTTAGGAACCAGAAGCCGCAACAGCATCAGCAGCATCTACCAGGAGAGCAGATGTTACCATACCCTCTAAAAAGACAGAATCACTCTATGTTTTTTTGTCCACATTTCTTTAAACAGTTGGAAATTAACCCCAATTCAAATCCCCTCCACAAATGACCTCTTTAGTGGTGTAAGGAAAGGGGTTAATCACTTTAAACAGGTCTATTCTAGCAGTCTTTACTTGCAGGCACTATACATTGATTAAACATAATTCCACTGCATGAAATAGTACGTCTAAGAGAAACACTCTCTCTGGAATAAGGTCTAACACCCTGTGAACACACACATTATAAGCTGCATACATAATACAAACACCCGATTAGCAGTCCTCTCCCAACTACCAATAGGAAGGTCCTTTTTTGCCATAACTTCCTGACCAATTTAACTTCTTCTAGAGTGTTAATTCTTGTGTCCTGTAAAAACATGATATCTAATTTCAGGATCTGTAATATAGAAAAAGTGGTCAACCCCTTTTTTCATATTAAAAATGCTATTAATGTTCAATGTAGTAACAGTAAATGGTGGTACAGTGGAGGGCTCCATGGGAATGAAACGAGAAGGAAAAAAAACTGAGCCGTAAGTGCGTTCTTATGTAAAAGCACCCCATTTTTTCTGACTTCTGAATGATTTAGCATGTTTCATTTTCTTTGAGGTCCCTTCCACTGTATTCATGTCTTCTGCACTGGATGGGGGATCAGGTTGAGAGGAAGTAAGAAAGGTAAAATCTTAGTCATCCTCAGTTTCTACCAATTTTTGCTTGTAGAAAGAATATCAAACTTATTCTGCAAGTTTATAAACTCTGTCTTGGATACTGTTGGAGGTTTGGGATTTTGCTGAGTTTTCCTTCTTCTGCGTCTAGTCACTATTTGAAAGGAAGTCATTCTAGCATGTTTTGTGGAAGCATCTCACTGAGCTGCACGTCATCTTGACAGATCCTGAACTCTGCCCCAGTCTCAGCCAGTGGCATATCCCCTTCCAATATGGGGTGGGATAAAGCATCTTCCTTAAGTATTTCAACTCCAGCTTCTATGGATGGAACTGCAGTATCCATAGGGAGTGGAACCAGGCCTGAAGTGAAGGGTAGTTGAGAATCTACAATTTTTAGACAGTGAAAGGGTACAAGTTTCATGCTCGGTGGAGGAGCACTCGCCCACTGCCCTTGTGGCCCTTGCCTAACAGCAGCATCAGGGTAACCAAGGGAAGTGTGAGCAGGCTCAGTAATATCAGAGATGTGAAGAGATGCATGATATTGTCTCACAGGGGGAGCAGGCTGTGATTGCAGCTGCTGTTTCTGTTGATAAAAATTATTTATGGGCGTATTGACATAGAATTCTTGTTCAGCCTGTTGAGTTCTGAGCATGCTCCACATTTGTAGCATGCATTTGGCTGGCAGTTGTAGAAGACCGCTCAATTCCTCCCAAGATATAAACAATTCGGAAAGGCACTGCACTCTTGAATCACTATAAAACAATTTCATCCTTATCCTCCAGCCCCCAGTACATATGTTTTCCAAATCAATAATGGGTTCAGGATTCTTCATAATAGAACATTTTTTCTTAAGCCATTTAAGGATGTCCATCACACAGACCGCTTTGTTTTTAAACAAAATAGTGACAGTGCGGATATCATGCTTAGTTTGGGTGATTACCATGAAAGGGGTCCAGACTGGGGAATATTTAACCAGATGGCATTTAGCCCCAAAACATTCAAGAATTAAAGTAGTTTTGAAACTAACATCAAAATTATGGTCCCCAGGTGTGTGAATCAATGCAAAAGACTCGGTGGCCATAAAAGGAAGGCTCTCCTTAAGCAATATTCTTGCAATATATTTTTTGTGAGGCTCATCAGGTAACCCAAGAACATATTGTATCCTGATGGCATTTCTCTGCTATGCCAGAATGTTCCAGGGCTGAAAAAAAAAAATACTCTTCACGGTGAGTAGGATAGGTGGAGAATCCCCCGTACCAGCTAACACCGGTTATAAATAAGAACACAGTTTTTAGTAGTAGGATCACAACCCTGGGAAGTATTCATAACCTCTGCATGGCGTATGCAGCCCTATGCAGAGGATTTGGAGGGGGTTAAGGGACAAATGTACTGCTTTTGCAAAATTATGGGCTGGAATCAGAGGAACCAATGGGGTATGCTGACCACCTGTTTTGAACAAAACAAGTTCAGTATTATTAGAAAAAGAAAAACACTGTCAGGAATATCCTACTCCATGGTAGGGGAATTGCCATGGGAACTAGGCACCAGCAGGAATATCCAAACGTTCAACAATCTTGGAACCCAATACTTCAGCTTGTTCAGACATGTCTTTGCCTAAGTCTGCAACTGGTACAGGGCCTGGAGAATACCAAGGGCTTTGCACAGATTCCCTGACCCAGTCCTCCTCAACCAGTGCTTTATTCACAGACCATGTCTCAGTAACAGAAGTTGTACTGACGTCAAGGTCCGGCAATTCATCATCTGTAGGATTATACTCAGCAATAGGCAAGACACCACCTTAAGAGGTGTCAACAGTGTGAGCTGGCATCTGGTGTGCAGTGTTCAATTAAACTGCATTCAGTTTGGCATTATTGTCACTATCACATGTCTCCATACTAAGATTCTTACATCTGGAAGTCTCATTTAATTCCGTTGGAGCAGACAGCTGAGCTACATCCATTGTGGTCTGGTCAAACTGCATGAAACTCACTTCCTGATCAAAGTAATGTGCCTGAAGTGGTGCTACACTACAGCAGTAGCAGAGCTGGCCTCTGAAGATTATGTGGTATATGAGATTGTCCTGCAGTTTCCTGTGACCACAGACTTGGTTAAATTACAATAACAGCAGTCTTTCAAAGCCAGCAGCCGTAGGAGCTGTTCTCTCCGAGCCAGGTAATCCATTTCAAGTCATGCCTGGTCTGTCAATGGTGCCGCCACATCCAAACTACTTGCTTCTCATGGCACAACCTCCCCTGAAGTCTGTGATTCTTCCAAGAGAATTGCTCAACCACAGAACCAGGTGAAGAGAGGAGCAGATCTTCCCATCTGGGTCTCCATGTCCTTCTGGCCGGTGTCCTCCATGCTCTTCAACAACTCCACACCTGCGTCCTCTCTCTGGATATAGTGGAGTTCCCCAGTGTCATGGCCAATTACCCCCCACCAATAAAACAGATCCATGTGGCCCACCCCCAGGTTGCACCTGAAAACAAGTTATCACAGGTTAATGTGCCTTTTCTGGTAAAAAAAATGTAAATAAATAAATAAGTCCAATCCAAAATTCAAATTCAGAATATTTAGTTTATTAATTTTCCTTTACTTCGATCATCTCAATATTGATGACACGTTTTGATATAAGCTGAGTCATGAATCTACCTTAATATTGAGAGGGAATGAAGCACACAAAGTTCAAATGATTCATCCTTAGTCTCACACTCTTAGTGTAAGTGATTGTAGTGGATGTTAAGATCGAGCTCCCTCATTCCCAACCAAGCCTGTTCTCTAACAACCTGACCACTGTGCAGTACAACTGTATGGTTACTGTTTAAATTCTGAATGACAGTTATGCAAACTCTAAATAGAATTTTCACTTTGAAAATGATTGAATGCCTAAATATATATATATATATATATATATATATATATATATATATATATATAATGAAATGATAGATAGATAGATACTATACTTCAAATAACATTCTTTGGCATGGGATGGTAAAGAGTTCTAGAGCCTTGGTGAATATTTGGGGTGGTTTTCCTTGAGGTTTGAATAACAGACAAATGCAAAACTGGCATTGCCCTGATTTTTACACTGTGTTTCCAAGCACATAAAAATGTTCACACAGCAATGCTTAGCTACATGGTGCTGAAGACAAGCTAGTGTCAACAATGTGTTGGGTTATAATTCTGACCCCAAGGAATACTAAGCCTTAGACTTCTCAAGGCTCAGGGGACTTTTTAACCTAACATCACATTTTCCAACTTTTTATTTTTTGTGTTTACACAACAGCTGATTCTTAACATAGTTTTTATGAAGTGAACTTTTCCTTACATTAAGAAAAAATATATACTGTATAACAACACATGCATTCAATTCTGCATGGATAAACATTTCCTAGACTGATAATTTTGGCCTATGACTGGCATTATCAGTACATTAAATGACAAACAATGAATGGATTGACAATGCTGGCCTTCACAAACCCTTCCCATTGGCAGGTTGTGCTCCCCATCCAACCCAGTACCAAGCATCTCTGGCATCTAATATCATCCTGACACACTTGACATGATGCCAAGCATCTGTTGTATCTAGTGGTACTCCCTAATACACCTAACTATATCAAGCACCCTGGAATTTAGTGACATCTCCTCTCTCACCTGAACCCATGAAGCCATGCACATAATCTCTAATGTACAGTGTCAAATGTCTCATGCGCCCAAACCCTTCCCATACCTCACTTGTATCCAATTACACACCCTGTCACACCCAAAGCCATGCCAAATATTGCTGGCATTCAATAGTACTCTACCTCACACTTGACACAATAGCAAACATTCCCTGGCATACAGTGGCACTTCTTTCAACACCTTACCCTAAGTTAAGTATTTCATGGCATCTAGTGCCATCCTCCTCCAATACCCACCATTATACAAAGCATACATTTGCATTAAATGTCAGCCCATCTTACACCTGACCTCATGCACAGCACCCCTGGTATATAGTGGCATGATACCCCGCATCCATTCCCATGAGATGAATTTACTAGCATCCAGTGGCACCCCTCACACACAACTCCATTGCAATCATCCAGTGGTACCCCACATATCCTTTTTGATACCAGTAAGTCATTCCAGTTGACTCTAAACCCCTCCATCAGATGATAGCCAGCAATGTCACTCATCTCACCTCATTGACTGTCATCTGAATCACAAAACAGTGATTATGATAAATATATAAAATGTTATCTACTGTATTTCATTATCAAAGTTACAGTTATGTGATTCAGATAGTGGCTGACTAATGAAGCAACTTGATGGATATTGCTGCCAAGTGGTGGGGGAGGAAGGCTTCAGCAGCATTGGGAATGGATTCTTGGTATTGGTGGGGTATGGGAGCAGGAATGTGCCACTAGAGTGGGCTTCAGATGGCAGCATCTTTATTTAATATAACACTTTCTCCAACACTGGTGTTGTCCTCCTGTGTCACAGTTGGGAGGACACGCATCAGTAACCAGTGATGGGCTCTCAGTGGCCACAATTTTTTTATTATAAGCTATCTGACACCGAGGTTGGACTTCTGGTAATGGAATCAGGCTTCAGGGGAAACAGAAGTCACTGGAGATGGCTCCTAGTGGCTTTGTCAATTATTTTTTCCCCTGATACTGAAGTGGGCTCTTGGTGTCGGAATCATGCTTGAAAGGGCATTTATGCCCACCAGGTATGGTCTTCCTCACCACAGAAGTGAGCTTCCAGTGACAGCATTCATTGTTCTTGTTTTGTAACCCAAAACCTCTAAGTTAAAATGTGATCAAAACTGTATGAAAAAATGTTTAATTCCTGGGTTTGGTGTACAACCACAGTTTCAGCTATGATGTGAGAAATGTGGTCACACTGTTTGCTATGGTACATGAAAACCCCTTCATGAAAAAATATGTTGTTTTTTTTTATTCAAGTATGCTTTGCCAACAGATTCTTATTTTGTTTATAACTTCTTTACAAAAATGTTATTTTCCCTTACTACCACAGTTACTGTCATGGGCTAGAATCTAGTCAACCTGAAAGTTTCAAATTTAAAATAAAAGCCATTGTTAGCGTGTGTGGAGCACAGGTACTACTGTTAACAGTTTTGATGTTTCCCTCAAAAACCTCAAAAAATAACCTGAAAGTTCCCTTTTTTGGAACAAACAATGGACGATGCTCCTTCAGCTACTGCATCTCCTCACTATCGAATACAGTCCCTCCCCCCATTAGAGAATCACCATCTGTCTCTACTTTCTCAAATAATTTTATCTGTCACTCTGTGTCTATGACTGCTTTGTGTAAATACTCTTGTTCATACCCCTATGCATCTGCACTCAATGTAGTATCAGCACTAATCACCTGCGTATTCTATGTGCCGCAAGTATGTAATCAAGTATGTAATTTTCAATCAATGTGTGTATGTTTCATTTTCTGCAACAAGCACCCAAACATTTGTATGTATGTCCTCAAATGTCTATGCAATTGCACTGGGTTGTGAATGAAAAAGGCACTTAGTGCCAGTGCACTTACCTGGTTATCAAAGTGAAATAAATAAATAAAATGAATACATTAAGTAGGCCCTACTATTTACAGCACTGTCCCTTTACATTTTATAATTAACAAGTAAATTTAATGCAGGCAACACCATTTGGAATAGTTTGACATTAAACAGATTATCATGATTTTCTTTTTGTAAACCTTTTAAAGATAACAAAAACCAAGGCATTTTATAATCATAGGAAAAAGTTAATCACACAGCCTGTACTAGCATTGCACTCTGTTACTGGGGCCATGATAGAACATGTTTATTATTTTAAATATCAAGAAATAATTGTTGATTCAGGCCTAAGCTATGAGTATCACATTGCTAATTTAGTTAAAATTGTAACTAAATGACCAAAGACTAAAAAAAAAATGGTGCATCAATGGCTTTGAGCACTTTATAGAATAAACTCTTTACTCATCCCAACAAATAGAGTATTGTTATCACAAAGTGTTATTCTTTTTACAAATGACTATGGCTTGATTTTTTTATCATACTGCTAGTGATGGGTTGCTTGCAAGGGTTAGAACTATTTTAAATCAAGTTGATCAATTTGCTACCAAACTTCCAACTTGAACACATCACTGTATTCTCCTCAAACAAGCCAGGATGCTTTCTTTAGAGCAAAGATTTAAACTTCAAATTGGTTTGCTAGCAAAAAAGATAACTATGACAAGGGTTCCTAGTATTTTTCAATCTTTATTTAAAACATACATAAACCCTTTTCCTACCCGTTTATCTGAGCATTGTTATTTTCTTGTACCAAAAGTGAAAACTGCAATTGGACAAAAGACTCTGTTGTATAAACTACCACTGTTTTTTAACTTAATCATGACTAAGTTAGGTTGTCTAGGAACCACAAAGTGCAGATATAGAAAGGTGTTGAGAAATGATTTGCTATCAGACTGTGAATGTAGATGTTCTGTGTAATTTGATCTTCTTGATTGTCTTGCCCATACATTTGACTGATTTGTATGTATTATACAGTACTCTGTCCCCTGTGTTTTATATGTCAGTAATATTATGTATCTATTAAGTGTTATGTAATTACATGTCACAATGCACTCTGGTCACCCATGAAAATGGGTCTTTGGCCCATGGACTCACCAGATTAAATAAATAAATCAAATTAAAATGTATAAGTTTACTATAGCATCACTTTCTGTTTGTACTTTGCTCATTATGTTTGCTTGCATGCATGTGCAAGAAACATAGTGCCATCATTGAAGTTTGTGGAGGTGTGTCAGCCCTCTTCCAATTCAGTCAGTGTGTTTGCAAGTGCGGCCGCAGTTCTCCAATGCCTGCTGGAGCTGTCTATGACAGCTCCAAAATGCAGTGGCATACAGGTGAAAGGGGGAGCTATGCTTCAGTGAGCAGCAGCCTGCTCATGCACGCTCCCCCCCCACACACACAGACACACGCTGCTGCTCCCCCCCAACGCACACACTGTATAGCCGACGGGGGTGCCCAATCCCCTGTTGGCTGTGCTGCACCCCCCCAAACACAGTTTCATATGCCACACTGAGTGCCCACCCCACTGTGGCTACGTCAGACAGCCAATGGGGTGCCCAATCTGTCGCTCCACTGTGTCTCTCCTCCCACCCCCAGAGTACAGGGTGCCACGCTGGGAGCCCACCCCAATGGGGAACAGATGCCATGCAATGGGGGTGCCCAATCCCATCGGCTCCATGCCCCCAGCCATCCTTCTGCCATGCTGGGAGCCCACCACAGCGTGGTAAACGCCCCACATCGTCTTTAAAAAAAAAACCTGTAAAGAAAAACGGTCCTGCAGTCTCCCTGCCCCCACAACCCGCACCCACCCACTGTGCACTCTGCCTCCCCACCCCTCACCCCATACTTACCTCCGAGTCCAGCGCGACGATCTTTGGTGGACCGGAACACGTCTGCACTTTAAAGCCGACCGCGAACTGAGGAAATGCGGTAAGCTGTATAATGGGATAGATAGGGTTTTCAATTTTGTTGCATATCTCAGGCATTTTTGGAATTTTGCACCAAATGTTCAACATGGGGTTTTGGGACCCTCTCATAAATTCTTCCACTGTCATGGCGTTACTAGGCCCAAAGGGTGATTTCGCAGCCACTGCACAAAATCACCTTTCCAGAAGGATTAATGAAACAACACTGCCATGGTTCATAAGGTGGGCTCTCAAAAAGCCTATTTTGAAAATTTGGTGGAAAATGCTAAAATGACTGTTTTTCTAACTTAGCCATTGCGCCAGTTCCTCATGCGCTAAGTAAGTTCGTAATTTTCAATATTTCACTCCAGATTTTCAACATTGCCATTTTACCACACCTTCTTATGAGCAGTATAGCTGTCTTTTTCACATCTCACCCAAAATGTGTTTCCCATGTAGCGCATAAAGCCAGTTGGTGTGAGAAATCAATGTATGGGACACATTAAGAAAATCACAGTGGCACTGTTCATGAGCAGAGGTCTTAAAATGGCTATGTTGAAAATTGGTGAAAAATCCTAAAATGACTGTTTTACGAAGCGCGTTGTAGAGTTCCTCGCTTGTGTAGTAAGTTCATAATTTTCAATATTTTCACTCCAGATTTTCAACATTGCCATTTTACCACACCTCCTTATGAGCAGTACAGTTGTCATTTTTCACATCTCTCCCACAACATGTTTTTGCCTATGTAGCGCACAATGGCGCAGTCGGTGTGCGAAATCAATGTGTGGGACATGTTAAGAAAGTCACAGTGACACTGGTAATGAGCAGAGGTGTTAAATTGGCTATGTTGAAAATTTGGTGAAAAAATTCCCAAAAATGATTGTTTTAGGAGCGTACGTTATGCAGTTCCTCATACGCTGGCAAGTTTGAGAATTTGTAATATTTGACACCAGATTTTCAACAGTGCCATTTACCACTTCCTTATGAGCAGTACAGCTACCATTTTCGCATCTCGTCTAAAATGTTTCCCCGCATTACGTAGCTTACAATGGTACAGTCGGTGTGCTTAAAACAATGTTTGGGACAGATTAAGAAAATCACAGTGGCACTGGTCATGAGCAGAGGTCTTAAAATGGCTATGTTGAAAATTTGGTGACAAAACTCCATAAAATGACTGTGTTACGAGTGAGCATTGCACAGTTTCCACGCACCCTTGTAAGTTCATCAATTTGTAATATTTTCAGTCCAGATTTTCACCAGTGGCATTTTTCCACACCTCCTTATGAACAGTACAACTGTCATTTTCCACAACATGGCTGAAATGTGTTTTCACACTTTCAGCACAGAAATGCATGGTCGCTGTGGGAAATCATTGTTCGGGACAGATAAAGAAAATCACACTGACACTGTTCATGATAGGAGGTCCCAAAATGCCTGTGTTAACAATCTCCTGTAAATAAATCCCCAAACTAGTTACATGACGGGTGTGCGTTGCACAGTTTCTACTCACACTCGTGACTTCACCAGTTTTTTTAAGATTTTCACAGCAGATTTTCAACATTGCCATTTTTCACACCTCCATGAGCGGTACCACTGTCATTTTCACATCCTGTTCGGAATGTGTTTTGCACCTGTGATGCCAAATGCCATAGTCGCTGTGCAAAAGCAGTTTTGACTAACAAACTGATATTGCCACTGTTCATGAGGTGGGGTCACAAAAAACATGTTGAAAATTTGGAGTGAAAATACCAATGAATGCCTGAGGCATTAGGGTTTCCGACCATAACGCCCCATTCTGCAGAGAATGACAGGCATCAGGGGTGTGACTTGGGATTCTTGCCTGTCATGCTCATACCATTCCACCCCCATCCATACCCTGCAGCCAGTGAGAGGCATCAAGGTGTGCCTAGGACTCTTGGCAATTCACCCATTCTCCTATACCGCACCCATCTCACCGTATTCCTGATGGAATGGGGTGCGCGCAAGAAGACCAAAGACCCCAAGGCAAACCGTGACACTTGTCAGTGTCTGCAGGGTAGGTGTGGTGAAATGGCGTCGTTGTGCTATGCTCAATCCCAAAGGCACACCCCAATGCCTGTCACTCTCTGCAGGGTGGTGGTGGGGTTGGCTTCAGTTCAATACTTCACTGCCATTCCTATTATGCAGCTCTGTAACTTCTACACTACCAATGCCAATGCCAGCAAGCAAACATTAGGCATTGACAAATGCTTGTTTTGAAATAGCTGTTGATGGAGAGAAAATGATCCACATGAGTGTCATTTTTTACATTGCATGAGATCTTTTAATGCTGGGGAGTGTTGCAAGTTCTTGTTATTCAAATGTTTAGCAGAGATGTTAGGCCGATTGCCTGATGAGGTGCATGTAGTTTTAACAATCCCCCCCCCCCCATGTTGGGGTGCACATCACATATGCCCATCATTTCCCACATGGCAAAAAATTTTATTACGGTACTTCTGGGCCCTTGAGACAACAGCTTGCTGATCTTGTGTTTCACTGGTGACAGTGGAGCTAAGGTGCACTTTAGCTCTTTTCCCTCCTGTTTAATAAGCTTCTTCTTGAAGCAATGGTGTGAGTGTGTGTGCGTGTGTGCATATATATGTGTGTGTGTGTGTGTGTGTGTGTGTGTGTGTGTGTGTGTGTGTGTGTATGTGTGTCGCCTACAGACTAAAAATTGCAGATACCAAACAGAGAGCAAAAGAAGACCTTGTGAGTATTAGTTCTAGGACATTGTAGTACAGATGGAAGTAATACTGAAATTTGTGGACTCTTTCTGTAAAACTTGTAATTGTTATTCATTTTTTATGGTGTGTGTGTTTGTGTGTGGATGTGTGTGTGTGTGTGTGTGTGTGTGTGTGTGCATGTATAACTTATATGACTGAGAAGAGTTTAGAAATGTTGGAATTGACTGTTGTACTGTATGTGATTGGTGAGAAGATGCTGGGTGGTGAGTGGTAGAGTGGGAGTGAACAATTGAAGGGAACTGTTAGACATTTAATTATTCAACTATGTATTAGGCCCAACATTTTGAGTGAATGTTTTTTTACTCCAGGGTATTCTGATCAGCTTGGTGAGGGTGGGACATTATTGCAGTGGTTGACATCTAAACATGTTAGTGTTTTTAGGTCTGGTCAGGGTTTTAGAATGTGCTTGTCAGAAGTGTATTACCTTTTTGTACCACCAGGGAGAATTTGTTGGGTTTCCAGTTGTCTACCTTAAGACATCATGAGATGGAATGCTTACTGTGGAGACTTTTTGTCTGGAAATCCCTCCTGCATCAGTTGTGATTTTGCTCCTTGGTGGAGGCATGAAATCTTTTTTTCATTAGCACTGCCTGAACATTGCAGGGGCAATCATTTTTCTTGATGGTACAGTATTTCTGTTCTGACTGGTTTATATGCTACTTACTGCAACTTTTCTGTTTGCTGTTTACTGCAGAATATTTATGAACATGTACTGTACAAAAACCTGATCCTTAAAGATAGAGGGTATCCCACAACTTTGGCGACCTACTGAAAGGGCAACTCACTTGTGGTGCCTGTCATCAGGGAGACTGGGGTAGGTGGGTGACTGGATGGTGGGATGCACAAAATAGTGACATCCTGTTGCTACATCTGCACTTGTGGGGTGGGAGCGAGCACGCCGAGCGGGGGGTTTGAGGGGATGGAGGGGTTTTAGGGGTGATGCTATGGTGAGCTGCCAAGCTGCTGCCATAGCATGGTTGGTGGGCTCAGGGCTGCAGCAGCAATGGTGCTGGGTTTGGGTCTGGGTTCAAGTACTTTTTGTTGTGCCCGGCCTGAAATGTTATTTATGACATGTTTGCACCCCCTCCCAACATGCACCACCCTGGAGTTGAGAATCCTTAAGTAGGGGGAAGCGGTGGGTGTGGGGTGCAGCCCCTACATTAATCAAAAATCCCAACTCCCCAGCGCTGTTTTGCTGTGCACCGGGGAGTACATCGCTGAAATATTTTTCTGGCGATGTGCTGTTGCCCAAATGGCGATTGCCCATCGGCCATCGACGTTATCACATAGATCCATGATAGAGTGCTTTTTGGAACCCATCTCAAACAAATGACAGCCTTCAAATACCTTGGGGTCACACTCAACCCTTCTTCCCCTTTTCAGAACAAACTAGGTGCTCAATCAAATGCATCAGTCAGAAACTGTGGATTAGTTTTCAGCTAAAGGGCTATATAACCTCTTAGTATGGCTCACAATTGCTCAGTGCACGACTCCACTATTGGACTACTGCTCTTCCATTTATGTGCAAACCTCTTCTTCCAGTCTTTCTAGACTAAACACAGTCTATAACAATATTTGTAGCTCTGCTTTGATATTTAAACAATGTACTCCATTAACCGCTGCTCACTTTACCAGTCCCTCTGCCGGTTCTTCCCTCATGCCTGCCAGGAATACCTGCTTCATTGCCTCATTGATAAATCCTTTCATGACATCGAGTGTCCTCACTGAATTACATCCTGAAGCCCAAGCCATGCCGCAGTAACCTCAGTTCCTCCTCATGGCTGCCAACTGGAAAAGAAAAAAGTACTCGCAGACTGCAAACTTCATGAAAATGGCAATGCCAGAAAATGTTTTTTAATTTATAACAAAAACCATGGTTAAGCATCTAGCCAGAACACAGCTACTGTATGTGAGAACTACTGTACGTAAGGCCTTTTACCAAGTAGACGTAAGGTATATTACCTATTGCTGCTGTTCTCAACCATCCCAAATCACACCAAGTACAAGCCCCAGCACTTTGAGGACTACTCCACTTCCTCATGGAGTGTGACCTGTATTGCTGGCGGCTGTGCACAAATACTTTATGGGTAATCACATAATGATATATTAAAGGAGACAGGAAATTATTTCTTGCTTTTTTTAAATTTGAATAAATGATACATACTATGCAATGGCTTCTGTGTGTGTGTTTTTTTTTGCATTTTAATAATTCAGAAAGCAAATTTTGTTATGTCATCTTTAGTTTGACAGCCCACTGACTTGACAGGCTGTGTTACTGTATTAGGAATCAGCGCATGTCAAGCTTTGAAATGCGCATGTCACAGACTCCCAAAACAGCATTCATTAGTTGTAGCACTCACACTGATGATCATCAACTGCTTCAAGTAGTACAGACTATCCCACTACTACTTTTCTAACATGGACACCTGACTAACATCAAGTTACCATTTGGCAATCTGCATGCCACCCCCCACCCCCAATCATTGTCCAGTTGCCAAACATATCACAGTAAAGACTTATTTCTGCAGAAGAAAATCAAAAAATAAATGTTACTTACTTATTTCCTCCATAGTGTCCTGTGGATGCCCAACTGATCCTCTTGTTTCAGTGTAACTTACGGCCCCTCTTCTCCCAAGAAAGCTCCTTACCTTATCCTTCATGGCCTGTGGGGTTAAGCAGCCTCTGAAGTGCTGAAATCTTTGTTTTTTTTTTCTTTTTGGAGCACAGTTAAATGTTTGCTGGATTTTGTGTTCTCAATGCCACTGTGATGTCTATAGGGGTGGGGAGTGAGAAAACATGCAGCTATGCTGGCCACCAACTGGCAGTATGCTGTTTTTCCCAGGGCCAAATATGCTGAGTTGGGGGGACTCAGTAAAATGACTGTTTATTTGACTCACTCACCATAGATGAAATGGGTACTACTGAGTGCCAACAGATTTTTACAGTGTCCCCAGGCCCAGATGCAGTTCAAGAGAGGGTTGGGGGATTGAAAAGGTAAGCGACTGTTAGCTTGAAAAGAAAGGATCCCTGCACTTTGAGCCTAATGGTGCTGCTGAACCCCCACAGGACATGAAGTGTAAGATAAGGAGCTTTCTTGGGAGGAGAGGGGGTGGCAAGTTACACTGAAACAAGAGGATTGTTTGGTCTCCTACAAGGCACTACAGAGGGAATAAATAAGTAATGTTCTTTTTTGTTTTTCTTCTGCAGAAATAAGTCTTTATCATGATTTGTTTGGTGACTGGCCAAGGATTGAGGGTGGGAGGGAGCCATGTCAGTTGCCAAATGGCAACTTGATGTTAGTCAGGTGTCTATGTTAGAAAAGCAGTAGGGAACAGTCCATACTGCTTGAAGCAACTGACAATCCTTAGTGTGACTGCTACAACTAATGAATGCCATATTGGGAGTCTGTGATGTGCGCATTTCAAAGCTTGACATGCACTGACTCCCAATAGAAAAACACAGCTTGTCAAGTCACTGAGTCGTCATACTAAAGAAAACATAATTAAATTTGCTTTCTGAATTATTAAAATACAAAAAACTCACACAGATGCCTTTGTATAGTATGATTCATTTATTCTACTGTTAAAAAGAGCAAGAAATCATTTCCTATCTCCTTTAGCATGCTATTTAAAGATGCACATTTATCAATTAAAAGTAGCCCTGAATAACTAATTATATTCTTAATGCAACCTATCTCTACACTTCCTTGATAAGCCCTATTTGTTTTTAGAGATTGGTGAAGTTGACAAACTTTACTCCGCAAATTAATTCACAAATTTTGTGCAATTCACAAACTGCAATTCATGAAATTCGTGCAATTTGCCGAGTGTGGATCAACTGTGAAGTGCAATGTTTTTTTACAAGAAAAGTGTGGAACTTAGCAGGTGAAATTCTGCACTTTGTGGCAAAATTCAATATTTCACAAGAAAAACTGTGCCATTTGGGCAAAGTCAAAGTTTCTCAGGGCTTTGAAACATTCCAGTAAGCTCCACAACATGTGAATTTTCACCTCTTCATGCTGATTTCAATGGTGAATCTCTATTTGTTATGTATACATGCTTGTATGTTTACATAATAAACCTATATTATAACTAATGTTAGTACTCTCAGTTTTAAAGAATTTGAACTGCTGAGTAGCTATGAAGGAGCAAAGGTTAGTGCAATTAGAATGGCTCAAGTGTATGAAAGAATACAAAGAGTGGAGCGAGGAAAATGGACTATGTTCAAAAAAAAAAACATAAAAAATTAATTAATACAGTGGAGCAGATTCAAACATTTTCTCGTTAACGGGCAGTTCGGTCAGAGGGAACAGAATGCTGTTGTTAATCTCTCTAGTTGTTTATCTATTTGAAAATTGGTGAGCTGAGGCTCATTTCCAGGTGCAACTGGGGGAGGGTAACAAAGGATATTGAAATATAATACATATAACACAGTCAGAGTTCACAGTTCCAGTAAAAGTACAGTCAGAACACAATTAATGGCAGAGTAAGTGCAGAATGAACAGTCAAGGTAAAAAGCAACAGTTAAACATTTTAGCCACATATACACCAGAGTAGGAAGCAAATGCATGGGAATCAGTCAGAAAGAGGTAAAACAGGAGCAGAGGGGAAGGGAATGGGTCTCTGGTGATAACTGAGGGACCCAAGTGAGGCAGTGAAGCATAGTGATGAGAGGAGGTGGTTCCAAAATGAAGACAGACAATGGAAAAAAAGACTGCTTGCCCAGAGGAGCAGAAATATGGAATGATGAAGTTGACAGGATCCCTTCAGCACAGGAAGCAGGAACAGAGGATAGGATGGAGAGGAGTGATGAAAGGAAGGAGGGAAGATGTCCTAACCAGTATTTGGCTATAAAGGAGGAACAGTGCACCTGGTGACATGAGGGTAAAGAGAGAATGGATAAGGCAGACTAATAAGAGCAGTGATTAGTCCAAGATGAGGCGTTGGTATCAAAACAGTAGAAGGAGTTACATAGGCTGTCCAGTCTGGCTAGAGGGGTGGGGCATTAAACCACATCTGCTTAGTCCTGTCACCAATGTTGTTTGCCACATACATGCTGCCCCTGGGTGAGCTCATTAGAAAATAAGGTCTGGGTTTTCATTGCTATGCCGATCATACCCAGCAGTATTTTTCCTTTGCCCCTGGAGCCTCTAGTGTGGTGGAAGTACTAAATAGCTGCCTAGTGGAGATCAATGACTGGATGGCCTCCAGCAGGTTGCAGCTGAAACCAGATAAGACAGAGATACTGGTGGTGGAGATGAACAGAAGGTGGAACAGGATGGCCTCTGGTGCTGAAATCAGTTTATTTCTGGCATCTGTGCCATTGAAAGCCTCCTCTAGGATGTGAAATCTTGGCATGACCTTCGATGGTGGATTGTTATTTGATTCTTAGGTGTCGCCCATTGTCTGGACCAGCTTTTGCCATTTAAGGAACATCACCGGGGTTAAGTCCCTAGTTCCGTCTATGGATCTCCCAACCTTAGTCCATGCCTTTGTGGCATCCAGACTTCATTACTGTAATGCACTCTACCTTGGGGTCTTGTGGGGTAACCTTTGCAAGCTGCAGCTAGTGCAGAATGTGACTGCTAAGCTTCTGACTGGGCAGTCTAATTTCTGTCACATCACCCTGGTTCTGCGTGATCTGCACTGGCTGCCAGTGAGGTGGAGGATCCTCTTTAAGATGAGCTTGCTCACCTTTAAGGCTCTATATGGACTGGGCCCTGGCTATCTGTTGAACCTTCTTACACCTGCTGTCTGGGTCCACTTCCTCCAGTCTTCCTCTAGAGGCCTCCTGGTGATTCCCAGGAGGAGGCTTAAAACTGTCAGCAACAGAGCATTAGTGTCACTGGACCCATCCTGTGGAATTTGCTTCCTCCATCTATTCGAGAGACCCCTTCAGTCAAGATTTTTAAGGCCCACCTCAAGGCCTTCCTGTTTAATCAGGCCTTCCCAGACCTTATGTATTAGTCCTTCCTGAGAGACCTGCTCTTTTCCTTTTGAGTACCAGTTTTAATACATATGTTTACTGATTACACTTATTTATGCTGCTATTATTACTGTTTTATTTAATATCAATTTAAATCATTGTATCCATAGTGTGTTTTTATTGTACAGTGCCCAGAGCCTCCGGGATTGGGCACCTGAAAAATAAAATTTGCCTTGCCTTGCCTAGTCAAAGACCAGGAGCACCATTTTAGTGACAAGCTCTCAGTGGACTTTTGGAGGCAGACAATCTTTATTGAAGTACAAGGTGACAAGTTTAGGACAGAGCTTGGCATGGATGACATTAATGTGAGCAGAGAAATCAACCTTGCTGTCTAACCCCGTACAGATATACTTGAAGGACTGAACCACTTCTAGAGGGGAGCCATCCAAAGTAGAGAAGATGGGCATAGCTGGGAATCTGGCCAGTTTCTGACTGATTGCAGAGGTTGTGGAAACAATTTTTTTGTGTTGATCTGGAGTTAGTTTGATTGAAACTAGCACAGGATGTTGTGGAAGTCTTGCTGAATCAGACCTTCCACAGCTGTGATGCAGAGAAAAGAGGTTTATGTACTGTAACTGTGTCATCAGTAAACATGTGAATATGTGAGCTGGCACCTGCCAAGGGAAAGTCATTAAGGAAAATGGAGAAAAATATGGGACCCTGGACTGAACCCTGTAGAGCTGTGAATTAACAAATCAGCAACTGCAAATATTACCCTACAGGTTTTTATTTGTATCATCTCCTCCTGTTAATAAATTCAAACTTAAATGTGATCTCTACAAGTTGTTTTTTAAAACTAATAAAAAAAAAAAATTCTACTCAACTGAGACAATACGATTCCCAATTGTGGAACACCTGCTGCTTGACAGGGAGACAGAGGACAAATTTGTATTAGCAGCCCTCAATCTAGACCACCTGGAAGGAATAACAATCAACTTGGATAAACTGGATGTAATTACTTTGCCTTAAGTCTACTTGATAAAAAAACTTAGTGTCAACATACCTGTGTTTGGATGAGATGCTTAGCCACTTTTTTGGTTCTAAATTAAAAATCTTTTCGGCATTGCCAGTTTACCAAGTTTGCTGACTGGGAGTGCTTTATATGTCTGACTTTGTGCTTGCACAAAGTGAATATATTGGTGTAATAGTGGGCTTTGAGAGGTGTGTCACTGTTGGTCCAATGCAGAGTAGTCTGCTAGGGGCTTAAGAGTGTCAGACCAATAATTAGCCAAGCTGATTATGACACAGTTCTGGTCTTGCTTAGCAGAAACTTAGTGTAGTTCAAAGAAAACAGCTGGCCTAATCATACTATAGGATGGCTCATTCCTTTGATCTGCATCAGGTTGCCCAGCAAGCAGAGCTGATTAGTATCATAACCAGCCTGCTGTGATCCCCCTAACATAAAAACAAACTCTAGCCAGAGCCGATAGGGCTGTGAAGTGCTCCCAAATGACCAAAGTCATTTTCTTGTTGGTGCCATATAGTGCTATTTAGTCACAATCATCACAGTGCTCCTAGATCCAAATAACCATTTTCCTGCAACAAGCCCTAATTTTTCCTTTATTTTCCCCCTGTACAGGCAGCATCAAATCCCTGTATAAATCCTTGTAGATTCACCCATAAGCCACTAGTTCCTTATTTGTGACTTTGTTGTTTATTTAAATGTAATATGTTGACAGCCTTTTATCAGGAAAAGGGCTCTGATTTGCTATTAGGTATTAAAAATATAAGTCAAGCTGACAGTGAAATCACAGGTGAATGACCTGGCAGTCACTGAATTGCTGTTCCTAAGAAGCAGTGATGTCACAGTCAGTGAGGTCACAGTGCTGGTGATGTAGTGGGGGCAGTATAGCTAACTATGTCAGCTGCCACACAAAGTAATGTTCCACACATCTCACATAGTATTAACATCAGGTAAACAATCTTCTGATTAAACAAAGGGAAAAGATAAAGTATCTCAAATATAAAAGTTAATGGTTGACTGCTTTTAAAAGTTAATATTAGTTTTAGGCAGTACACAAGCTCTATAATCCACATGCCTAGTGTGAGGATAGAACCCACTGCCTTCTGATCTTCCAGTCTCAGAGGTCAGTGTGCATAGTATTTTTAGCATCATTCATTTGTTAGTTTTTACACAGATTTCCTCAGAATTTTTTCTGACCACCTGATGGAATCTTGAATGAATTACATAAATGTTATTATTTTTTTCAAGGCCCTGACCCTGCTACTAAATACACACTCAGTACATCATATTATAAAATGAGAAAACAACAGTCTTCTGTTTCCAGTGCTTGCCTCCAACCTGTCCTGCGGAAAGGAATGTCAGCTAATAAACTGCAGTTCCACTGTCTGTACTCTGACACCGAGTCAGACTTTCGTTTTCACAAAAACCAAGAGGAAATGAGTTAACCCCTAGGTTGCTGAAAGAAATAGAACAAATCTGTTAGACTGAGCTGGACAGATGATAGAAACAGCAGTTTAAAAAGTTTTTTTTGTTAATATCCTGAGAAGTTCTGAGGTACAATACAGTAGCACCCCCTCCTCCCTTCAGATGTCTTTAACATAGAGCAACAAATAGCAAACATCAGAGGGGGCATGCACTACATTGCAGCTGTGGAGGAATACATATAAATGTCTAAAAATAAAGTTATAGGGAAAGCTGTTTTTAGAGCTACAGATGACAGAAGGGCAGTAGGCTCTGCCCACAGCTCTAACAATCCCTCCCACCCTCTGCCAAGTATCATCCTCACTTCCCATTTCTTCCCCATTCTAAACTGACAGAGACCAGGGTACCCAATCCCAAGTGCTGGTTAGCACCCTCCCACATCTGTTTTCACTGTGTGACACCAGGAAGCCCACCACCGGTGCCACCAAACATAACACCAACACTGCAGTGCCCAATCTGAAGTGTTGATACATAAAATAAATAAAACTTTCCCTTTGAGTCTTTTTCTTTTAATTTTTATATGTACTGTACCGTCTATTGATCTCTGTTACCACCGCTGGCACATCACCACTGTTATCTTCCTCCCACTCAACCCTCCCACTCAGCACCCACTATCCCACTCCCACTTATTTTTAATTTTCTGACACCAGGCAATCCCTGATGCAGGCTAGTATTCCCCACCCCACCTGTGTGCACTTTGCAACACCAGAGAGGCCACCAATCTGTCATGAACCCACTCCTGGAGGTCAGGTTCACTGAGCTCACAGTGCCCACCTCTAAGTGCAATTCATGACAGGGAGAGGGAAAACAGGAATACCCTCCTTGAGTCCTCCTAAAGTGCTCTCTGAGTTCACAACTGAACACCCACCATGAGGTCCCAGGGCTCCCTCTTTACTCTGGATAATGGTGCAATAATTGTCTCAAGTCAAGTAGCCAAATGAGAACACTTCTTGGTTGTTGCACAAAGGGAAAGATCCAGGCATTGCAGTCTCTTTGGGGTAGCCTCATAGTCCTGATTTTGTCTTCTCCCACAGGGTATGCAATAACCTGGTTCAAACCCCCATAGATTCTTCCCTGAGACTTTGTATTCTTCCTATCTTTCCCCAGATTTCCCTTTAAAGATCCTTGCTTGACTGGTACAGTGAAGCCCACTAGGATGAAGCACAGCACTGTAGAATTCTGCAGTAGAGTTACTGCAGTAAACAATGCAATTTCAATGGGAGTTAATCCCTTTTGCCATGCAGTAAACCTGTAACATGGCGCTTCATCCTGATGGGCTTCACTGTAGCTTACAGAGGAACCCCTTAGCAATAGCAGTGTTTGTAACAGATAATTAATAAACGTCCCACAATCACACACCATATAAAAGGCTCACTCAGGCAGGTTTCTTAATTAAGTTTTCAGTAAAAACATTTGTTTTTATCACATGGTTACAACTAAAAGATTTAGAAAATTGTTACAGAATAACACAAATAAAAGTGCACATGTGCAAGAAAATCCACAAAATTTTTTATCTAAATTCTACCTTAAGTTTGTAGTGAATTGAAGTCCAGAAGAATCAGTGAAGTCTGAAAAATACTTTCCTTCTTTTCAGCCACTGGCTTTTAGTGTCTGCTGGCTGTTTGTACTGTGTCTTTGTCTGGAAGCATGTCTTTAGAAAAGGTGTGTGAGAATGCCCTGATCTGAGGGCTTAAATAGGCATGGCCATTCCAGTCTGTGGATAGCTGTTGGCCTTATCATTTTAGGCAAGCAGGGGTCTCTTTTGCTCTGTCCAAGACTTTGAGGGGAATTATTATTAATTCCTTATTTAGGTTCTCGTATCACCACTTCCTGGCACAATAATCAACATTTCAGAATTAGTGCATTTGAAGTACCCCTTCCCTACAAGATAACACTTGTAAGCCAATTCACACCAGCCTGTCAGGAATGGCTATTTCCCAAATCTTTATTCCAAGTTATCCTGACTTTGAAGTGCAAAGATTTATCTCCTGAAACTTTTATTACCTATGCTCCATCAGTTAATTTTACAAGGCATTTCTGCTCCTTTTGGAGTATAATTTAGGTTCCTGGCAAGCAGCTGGTTTCCTAGGTCACAGAGAAATGTCAACTATTTTGCAAGACCATCTCTCTTTCCTGAGATCTTTCTGTAAAACTATGTACCCCTTTAAAAAACACATGGGCATCTTTCTGTGGCAATTAAAAAACTAAATCACATAAAAATATAACAGAAATATATCTGCAAATAATGGCTGGCAGTGGCTAGCTCACCACAGCCCTGCCTACTTGACTGAATTTGTGGGAACACACCCCCTACTGCATGGTCAGGTTTTCACAAATTCTTTTACTGTTCTAACTGGTGAGATAGGCCATTTGCATTTGTGTTGGCAGATCCAGCCCCATGCTTAATGGTCATGTTGTATGCCTGTAGGGCGATACTCAACCCTAAGAGATGACCATTTGTTTTACCCATCTGATTTAGCCACACTAGGGGGTTATGATCGGTCTGTACTTCAAAGTACCTTCCATATAGGTAAGGCTCTAATTTCTTTAGGGCCCATATGAGCGCAAGGCATTCTTTTTCTACCGTGGAGTATGCCTGCTTCTGGGGAAGTAACTTTTGACTCAGGTATATGATTGGGTGGTCTTTTCCCTGATTAGATGTCTGACTGAGGACTACTCCAATCCCCACATCTGAGGCACCTGTTGGGACTACAAATTGCTTAGTGTAATCTGAACTGGCCAACACAGGGGCAATGCAGAGTGCCTATTTTAACTGTGTGAAGGCTCTTTCACAGACTGGTTCCCACTTTACCTTTTTGGACTGTCTTTTCTTTAGCAGTCCAGAGAGGGGAGCATCCAGGGAACTGTAATTTGGTACATACATTTGATAGTACTCTACGGCCCCTAGAAAGCACCTAACCTGCTTCTGGATTTCAGGTGTAGGCCACACATCTATTGCCCCAAACTTTGCTTGATTAGGGCAAAGTTGCCCCAGCCCCACTATATGGCCTAGGTATGCCACCTCCACAATAGCCACATGGAATTTTTCAGCTTTACAGCGAGTCCTGCCCTCTGTATCCTGGCCAACACTTCCTTCTGGTGGGACAGGTGTTCCTTCCAGCTGGTATTGAAGATGGCAATATCATCCCAATACGCTGCTGCATACTCTTCAGTACCATGTAACACCTAGTTGACTAACCTTTGGAAGATGGCAGGAGCATTCTTCATTCCAAAAGGCATTACTCAGAACTCAGATAATCTTACTGGAGTGATGAAGGCCAATCACTCTCTAGCTCTGTTAGTTAACTCCACCTGCCAGTACCCTTTCATCAAGTCAATTGTGGTAAGGTATGTCACCCCTCCCAACTTGTCCAGTAGTTCATCCAACCATGGCATTGGGTGGGAGTCATTTTTCATGACTGCATGGAGTCCATGATAGTCCACACAAAAGCAAGTAGAGCCATCCAGTTTGGAAACAAGGACTACAGGTGAGGCTCAGGGACTGTGGGATTTCTGGATTACCCGTAAATCCAGCATTTCCTCCACCTCCCTGCAAATGTCCTTTAGGATGGCCTCAAATACCAAGCAGGCCATCCACCATATGAGCACTTGCATCCCTGTGTCTACATCATGTGTCACTAAGGGACTTCATCCAGGCTTGGCCATAAACAAAGTGGTAAAGTCCTCTAAAACCTCCCACACTTCCTGAGACTGTTCTGGGGTCAACTGGGGTGACAGTTTGGTTGCCTCCACAGATGACTACTACTTGTTTTCCCTTTAGCAAGTCCAGTAGGGGAGTCCTTCTGTCTGTCCCCTCCCCAGGACTACATATTGCAAATACCATGTCAGCCATATTTGCACATGGCTTCATCATGTTGACATGGTATATCCTATGGGTATGTCTCCAGTCAGGCAGTTCTACAATATAGTTCATGTCATTAACCTGTCAGACTACCTTGAATAGTCTGCCCGCTCGACCTGCAGCTTGTCTTTCTGGACCAGAATTAGGACCATGACTTTCTGATCTACACTGTACAAGTGAACTCTGGCTCTGTGGTCATACCAGACTTTTTGCTTCTGTTGGGTAGCTGACAGGTTGCTTTCGGTCACTCCCATAAGCTCCTTCAGCTTCTTACTAAACTAAAGGGCATTCTTCACTATGGTAGTTCAGTGGGTGGTGTGCTTGCCTTCCTAGTCTTCCCAGATCAAGTCTAGGGGCTCACACACCCTACATCCATATGAGAGTTTCAAAAGGGGAGAACCCTGTCAACTCTTAGGGCACCTCCCTGTATGCGAACAACAGGTGGGGAAGGAATTTCTTCCAGTCCCTCCCATGCTGTTCAGCAAATGCTTGGAGCATCAATTTTAGGGTAACATTAAACCTTTCCACAAGCCCTCTGGCTTGTGGGAGATAAGGTGTCATGCATCTCTGCACCATCCCACACTTCTATCACAAACTCTTCATCAGGTCTGACATGAAGATACCCCCTTGATCAGTAATAATCTCCTGCAGAAACCCAACTTGAGAGAAAATCCCTAGCAAGGCATCTGCCACTTTGTCCTAAGTTAGGAGAGGGCAACTGCCTCTGGGCATGGGGAGGTGAAATCGACCACCGTCAGGATAAACTTTTTCCTGGAGGAGCTTGAGTTACTCAAAGGTCCCACAATATCCATTCCAACCCTTTGGGATGGCTCCACCACAATGGGCAAGGGAATTAGTGCTGCTTGGTTTTACTACCCACCTTCCCTATCTGTGGGTGCCAGTGAAAAGACATGCAGTATTCTTACACCTGCTGGGTGAAGTTGTGCAAATACAAATTCTGGGCCAGTCACTATATGGTGAACACACTGTCCAGATGTCCAGACATGGGGATATCATGAGCGATCTTCAGCAACTGCTCACGGTATCCCTGGTGAATGGCAAACTGCCTGCCCATCACACTTCCCTCTGTCCTCAAGTCATCTGTATACAACAGTCTGTTGTCCCAATATACCCTGTTTATTTAGTTTTTGATTACTGGGTAAGTGTCCTAGACAAAGAAATTGCCTATTTTCAGTCATGACCCAGGACACACTGCTTGCCCTCAGCCTCTCCAAACTAGGATTAGTCCTCTGAGCAGTGGAAAATTCCTAACATTTTCCCAAGTTATGGGACATGTCCCCCTCAGATCCTAAAATGAGGTCCATAGATCTAGCATCATGGCATTCAGGGTCACTGTCATCCCTAACCTTCTGACCATTTGTTACCCCTCCCTCCTAGGGGTAACCTTCTGTAGCTGTTTTGTGAACTGCTACTTGTGGAATTCCAACCTCCTTTTCACTACTCCCCATGTCAGAAAACACAGGCTGGAGAACCAGTCTCCCATTTTTTCAACAGGGGCTTCTAAAGGGTCCAGGGAAGTTCAAGTGGCCTTTGCCGTCTGACTGCAGGTAACTACATACATCTCCCGCTTTTGAAAATTGTTCCCTATAATAACTTCCAGGGCAAGGTTGTCTGCCACTGCCACTTTTTGCACTGTCTCTCCTGTCTCACCCCAGTCCAGAAGAACCCTAGCTAGTGGCAATTTTCTCCTCCCCAGTGAATCCCCTCACCATTACAAACTGATTATGTATAAGCTGATAAGGCCCAACCAAATCCCCTTTTACTAAGGTAAGAAATGCCCCTGTGTCCCTTAACCCATGAGTCTGCACCCCATTTACAGAAACTGGTGTCTGTGCTTCCTCATGTTTACATGCACGCTTTCAGAGATACACAGTGAACCCAAATCTGTGTGTGCACCACTTTGTCCACTGTGTGCCTTTTTAGGACACTGTCTAGCAAGATGCCCTGACTGTTTACAAAACCAACAGTCATCATTTCTTTTATCCGAGAAGACCCTTTTTGGTAACTTGGGGCTTCCCCCTTTCAGTGGAGGCAGTGAGGGTTTTAGCTGCCCTAAAGGCACACTTTCTTCTTTTTGCCATGCCACACCTGCCCCACTTCCTTTCAGAGCTGGCCTGCTCCTGGCATTGCAATCCATGAGCTCAGTAGCTTGCTGTACTGTTTTTGGATCTCTGTCCTCTAG
Organism: Neoceratodus forsteri; assembly: GCA_016271365.2. NCBI lineage: Eukaryota > Metazoa > Chordata > Ceratodontiformes > Ceratodontidae > Neoceratodus > Neoceratodus forsteri. The sequence goes on from CM057449.1 coordinate 794,333,003, forward strand.
CCAGATTTTAAACTGTGCTGGGCAAGCCCAAAATAACTCTTCTAAAAGTACAACTTCCTCAATTTTTCTCACAGAGTCTCCCCCCCCCCACCAAAGTGTTAAAAACTGATGCTGTTTTGTGGTAAGTTTCTCAAAGCTCATGTTGGGGCTTTTTCAGAGTTTCCGGAATTTAACCCTGTAGGCTCCAGGAGTTAGTTCATACTTTTTAAGCAAAGCAGCTTTAAGTTTCTCATAATCTTGGCTATCATTATTGTCCATTTTGCCTAGCACATTACACTCTTTAACAGTAAGCAGGAGGGATAGCTAGAGACTCCAGGCCTCCCAGGGTATCTTGGCCTGGATACAGACATTTTCAGGTGAATTCAAACATGCATCCATACCCTCCTCCTCTTTAAATTCACTATTAATTTGGGATTCAATTTATACCCCAACCCTGGAGTTTCAGGTTCACCCCTGCCATTTACCTCCTCTGGTGCTGGCCATTAGAGTCTTAACTTCTCCAGTTCAGACTCTCTCTGGTGCTACCTTTCTTTTTCCTTGGCCTCTCTCTGGCACTGTTTTTCTTGCATCTCCAGTTCAAACCTCTTCTACTTGAACTCCCTCTGTTGCTGGTCTTCGAACATTATCTGCTCAAATTCCTGCTCCAGTTTCCTCAACTCCAGCTGCAGCCTGATCCCATCCAGCTCCAATTTTGTGGTGGCCTTTCCTTGGTTTTGTGGCTCTGGATTCCCTCTGGTCATGCTGTCCCCCTCTTTGGGACTGCATTCTGTGACATTCCTTGACACCCCCACACCCAAGGTCTGGTCCCATTCAGTCACCTGCTGTGACTTGAGGTTAGGGGCAACTGCTTGCTCATCAGCTGCCACGAGAACCTCAGCAAGGTTCTTTTTGGTTCACCCTCATACTGGACCCCTCTTTCCTGACACAGCTGCCTTAGGTATTCTGTAGTGTATTTGTTGTAGTTGGAGGCCATCTTCTTCTCAAACTACTGCTACACTTACACCAAAAAAAAAACAGGTAGGGAACTTTATACTGTAACCAAATTATTTTTTTTTCAAGTCTCTGCCTTGATTGTGTGTGGATTGTTTTTAGTTTATCAATTTGATACACTGGCCTCGAATCCAAGTGTTATGTCTGTGCCACCAATATCTCTCGAATTGTAATACTATGCAACCAGATATCTCGGATACCACCACTGTGCACCAGATCTGTCAAGAACCCACTCCTGGGGATCAGGTCCACTGAGTTCACAGTTCCCACCACTAAGTGCAATCCATGACAGCAAGGGTGAAAACAGGAATACCCTCCTTGTGTCCTCTTAGATTGCTCATTGAGTTCACAACTGAACACCCGTCACTAGGTCCCAGGGCTCCTGCTTTACTCTGGATAAGGGTGCAATACCAGTCTCGAATCATGAAGCCAAATGAGAACCCTTCTTGGTTGTTGCACACAGGTGGAAGATCCAGGTGTTATGATCTCTTTGGGATAGCTTTGCAACCCTGATTTTGTCTTCTCCCACAAGGCATGCAATAACATGGTTCAAATCAACACAGGCTCTTTCATGAGACTATTATATTCTCCCTGTCTTTACCCAGATTTCCCTTTACAGATCCTTGCTTGATTGGTAGCCTATGGTGGCAACTCTTAGCAATAACAGTTTTGGTCACAAATTATTAACAAACATCCTACAATCACACACCATATACAAATCTTGCTCAGGCAGGTTTCTTAAAAACAAACGTTTTTACTAAATACTTAATTATCATATGCTTACAACTAAAAGACATTTGGTCACAGAATAACACAAATAAAACTGGACATGTACAAGAAAAGTGCATTATAAACTGTTATCTAAATTTTACCTTAAGTTCGTAGTAAATTGAAGTTCAGTAGAATCAGTGATGTCTGAAAAATCCTTTCCTTTTTTTCAGTCACTGGCTTTCAGTGTCTGCTGGCAGTTTGTACTGTGTTTTTGTCAGGAAGTGTGTCCTTTGAGAGAATATGTGAGAATTCCCTGATCTAAGGGATTACATAGGCATGGCCATCCCAGTCTGTGGATAGCTGTTGGCCTTATCATTTTAGACAAGCAGGGGTCTCTCTCGGTCTGTCCAAGACTTTGAGGGTAATTATTATTTCCTTATTTAGGTTCTCATATCATCACTTCCTGGCACAATAATAACATTTCAAAATTAGTGCCATTGAAGTCCCCCTTTCCTACAAGATAAACCTTGTAAGACAATTCACACCAGCCTGTAAGGAATGGCTATTTCCCAGATCCTGGATCCTAGGCATCTTGCCTTTGAACTGCAAAGATTTATCTCCTGAAACTGTTATTACCTCTGCTTCCCTCAGTCATGTTTATAAGGCATTTCTACTCCTTTTGGAGTACATTGTAAAACCATCCATTTATCTCTGATACTGCCTCTAGCACATCACCACTGTTATCTACCTTCCACTCAACCCTTCTGCTCAGCACCCACTGCCCCACCCTCTCTTATTTTAATCTTCTGACAGCAGGGTGCTCAATCCCTGATGCTGGCTAGTACCCCCACCCTACCTGTCTGTACTTTACAACACCAGGAAGCCCAGTCCCAATGCTGCCAATCATAACACCAACAATGAGTGCCCACTCCCCAGTGTTGCTACCTGAAATAAAGAATCCATCCATTATTTTTTTTTATACACCCTATTAAAAAAGAAAACTACCATTGATGTCTGTTGCACCACCAGCATAACACAGCTATTACTCACCCATTCAGCACCACCACCCCACCCCTCCACCACCACTTATTTACCTACCAGAGGAGACATGTCTTCACTCTTCAATGCCTGACTTGGAACTGAAGAAATCAGTTATGTAATTCAATGTATTTCAATGTGTTTTGAATTTGTTCTCATAACTTAGTAATTTTTGAATATGTTTTTCTCCAAATGTTCAACATGGCCTTTCTGGGACTCCACCTCATGAATAAGGATGGTGGAACTATGCAAATCAATTCTTAAAGGTGATTTTGAGGCCACTGTAAACAATCATTTTTAGAGCAAGTTTTGAAATGTTTTTTTCCACTCTTGTTTACAATGTGGGTTATAATAAGGCTATGTTGAAAATTTATGGTAAACAATATTAAAAAAAACAATATAGTTTGAGAGTACCTTGACATTTTTGAATGCATACTTGTAACTTTGGTAATTTTCAATATTTTTACACAGAATTTTAAACATGGTCATTTTTTCACACCTCCTCATGAACATGACAACTATAAATTTTTAAATTCTAGCCAAAATGTGTTTTTGTTCTTGTGCTGCAAAATCATCTTTTGGGCAGGATTTGAAAATGTTTTCGATGCATGTTCATGAGACAGGGTCATAAGAAGGCTGTGTTGAAAATTTGTGATAAAAAATTTAAAAAAAAACACTGTTAGGAATGTACATTTAATTTTGTCAATATAAATTCAAAACTTTGGTCATTTTCAATACTTTGAGCCCAAATTTTCAAAACAGCCATTCTTCATACCACCTTATGAACATGATAGCTCACATTTTTCAAATCCTGGCCAAAATGTGTTTTCATATTTGTGGCATAAAATGACATTTCAGCCACTATTTTCTAAATTACACCTGTCATGTTTAGAAGTAGTGATCATAAAACGACTACACTATGTTGAACATTTGGGGTCAGAATTTGGAGAAACAATTAAGTTATAAGGAAACATTGAATTGTTCCAACATTTACACATAACTTTGTTTGCAGATTTTGGCCCAGAATGTTCAACATATCCTGTGTGTTGCCCCACTTCATGAATATGACAAATGTCATTTTTCAAATTCCTTCCAAAACTTGTTTTCACAGTTGCCCTGCAAAATCATCTTTCAGATGGGATTTTAAAAAATTCCACCTATATTTATGATAATGTCATGTCATATAACAGTTAGTTAGCATCAGGGGAGCCTTTTTAAATTGGTCTAACATTCCACAGGGCTCAGTGTTGGGGCCATGCCTCTTTAACATCTATATGGCATCAATCAAATATGAGCATAATAGTGTATGGATGACCAAGTTTGCAGATGACTGCAGACTAGGGGTAGAAATAAAGGATCATGGAGACCATTTTTCACTGCAGGAGGCTCTAAATAAAATAGATGAGTGGTGCAGCTTATACAAACTCCCACTAAACCCAGACAATTGCATGGTAATGCATTTAAGCAGAAATAGTTTCAGCCAGTCATACAGTATAGGAAGTACCATCCTTAGAATGGTAACAGAGGCTAGGTATTATTATAACAAATGACTTGCAGTGTAATGCCCATTGTAACAATATGTGCAAAAAGCAAATGGAGTATTAAATCACATTGTAAGACACATAGCAAGCAGAACTAGAGAGATTATAGTCCCCTTGTATGGCTGCTTGGTGAGAGCAGTTCTTGAATACAGAGCTCAGTTATGGTCACCATACCATAAAAAAGAAATGTTTATGCTTGAAACTATACAAAGGAGAGCTACTACATCTTTAAGTGATTTGGTAGACAAGGATTATGTCACAAGGTTGGGGGAACTGAACTTGTTTCCTCTGGAATACAGGAGATTTGTGGTTGTTGTTCAAAACACTGACAGATCATGACCAGTGGAAGAAGCTGGGTCTAGAGTTTACAGTTCAAATGTACAATATAAAGCTCATTCATTGCAGCTAAGGGGGGAAAACTGCAAAACATGGAGGGTCAAATGTGGTTTAATCAAAGAGTGATTTCTAAATGGAACTTGCTACCCGGAGAAGTAGTTGCCAGTTGACAGTCCATCAGTGAAGAGCTTTAAACTAAAATTGGATAGGCTATACCAAGCAGGGAACTTTTAGTATAACATGGTGAGCACTATGGATGCAAGTCTTAATAGCTCTGTATCTACCTATAATACCAAAGAAAAAGACTGCTGGAAATTTGGGGTCCAAATGTTGGAGCCCACTGCATCTCATCTAGTCTAGCCTTGGAAAATATGTTGGAAAAATAGGTACAAGCAAGACCTGTTACAACAGCAATGCAAGGAGTTAACATTTGGCATTGACAAGTGTTTGGTCCTTTTCTGTCTAGCATAAAATCCTTTGAAAGCACCTGGCTTCCCCACAGCACATTTTGCTTTTGTATTGTTGATTCCCTACTCTTCTTATCCAGAAGCAACCCGGTGACCATATGTATGGGTTAAAGGCCTTCTCCACTGCTGCCTCTTATCATGTGAATAGCCTGCCGAACACACTCTGCTCTCTAGGGCCAAACTCAATATTCAAATCCCACTCTAGGGTGGCTCTGAAGTCAAATTCAGCCTGCAAGTTTCTCATGCTGATATTGATAGCTGGCTCCTGGGACTAGATCACTACACATGCATGGTCTTTCATTATGAAATTATGCCTTGAGATGCATTGGATTATTGGGTACATTGTGTAAATTGTCTCTTTTTTAATTGAGTTCCAGTTTTCTCTACTACAGTTCATATATAACACCTTGTCCTGTATCCATTTTTTCTCTCCTTCTCTGATCAGCCCCTTTTTACCAGCCTCCCAGTCCATTTACCCATCCTCCAGTCACACACTGGGCTGTCCACATGGCCACATCTGCACTGGATATCAGAGCTGCATTAGAGCTGCTGAGGAGAAGCAGAGACAGCAGGTGACTGGAAGAGGCATTCTAACACTTATGAAAGGTATACTACTGTTACCGGAATTTAATTAGTGTTGTTCCAGTCACTTTCCAGAATGACTTGTGCTCTAAGAAAATTTGTATTTTGTTCTTGTGTTTTGTTTTGCCACTGCTGAGTGTTTGGAGTCCCAACAGTGGGGGGCACTTTCAAGGAGGAAAACATTGTCTCTGTGGACGGATGTCTGCCCAGGAACAATGTACCAAACAGTATAAGAAATCAACAGAAATTAATAAAGACAGTTTGAAAATCAACAAGAAAATACATTTTTTATGCTGTGTTATTATTTATTTATATTCAATTATATTTTAGTGCATTGATATATATAGGAGCCCATAAGCTTTGCTGTGGTCTTAGTGTGACTGCTAATTTAAAAGTGTTCACTGACGTGGGCAGAATGATTACAGTAGCTGGTTTAGGTCACTGATCTAAGGCTTTTTAAAAACCAAATACTTATTTATTATAAAATTGTTTTATAACTACATAGTTTTTCTTTACTTAGTAGTTTGAAAAGGTTTAAAATTCACATCATATTGATCACATGACCCGAAACCATAAAGCGCATGCACGGGCATTTAGATCTGGATTTTCCATCTTCTCCAGGTACAGCAGCAGGTATATGTGTCAGTGGTGGTGGCAGAAGCACTTGCTATTTAGCAAAATTTTCAAGCAAGAAAATAGACCAACTCAGCCTCACTCAAATAATGTTAAAATGTATTCTATCTTGTTAAGTTGTGTCATGTGGTGTCAGAAAAGATCCTCTGTTCAGGAATGGAAGAAATTAAGCTCAGAAAGAATCTTCAGTGGTGCAGGTTGTAATATTCAGCAGTAGCAGCTAATCAGCTACTAAATATGGTGATGTAAAGCAAAAAGTAAGTCACTCATCTAGTTAACTCTTCTAATCGAATGATCTGATGCAACAAACAGACTTAGAAAATAGAGATACAAATACAGTTGAGTGCTGATGGTATGCTTAACAGGGGATTTTGAAAGGGAATATAAAGAGAAAGAGCTGAAAAGGATAATCTTGGCACATTTGGTATTAATGTAAGTGTATAATATAAACCTAGATATAGTTAAGGAATACCTAATTTTAGTTACTTCTTAGTGCATGTGGAAGCTATATTTAAAGGAAGTTAAAATTGCTATTTCCCCTCTTATTCCTACACCTACTCTTTTAAAGGGACAACCACCTATTTTCATATTAAGAATGGTTTGACATTGTTACATCTTAACAGCCAAAACATCAGAACAGATAGAAAGTCTGAGAGGGGTATAGACAAGAAAGGGGAAGACTTTACAGAAACCAGAAGAACTGCAGTCTGTATGAAGGTAGAACAGATAACTGCAATTGGAAAAAAACAAAAACAAAGGAGAACCTAAATGGTCAAGACATTGTAATTTAAACAGACTAAAAGGGACGCTCTTCTGTCATTGTATGTTGCATGTGGACAGTATACAAAAATTTAAGAAGTGCTTTTACCTACAATACAGGGGTAGATATTTGTATTTAGGACACTTTTATTTATTTATAGCAGGTATTTTAGCAAGATATCTATTATCTTGGTGAATTATTTATTTTTTTCTGTAGCCTTGTAGCTTTTTGGACTGATTTATAATCTCCACCTAAGAGACTTCTATATTCAGTACTATTTGTTAATAATAAGGACACATGCCATGGTCAGTATGAAATTACAAAGGAAAAATAAAAGTAAATACTCTCCTTTATTTAGTAAATCCTTGCAGAACATCTAAAGGAAAAGAGTTAAGAAACCATTTTTTTGGCCAAAAACAGACAAAATGATGGATTATTTATTAAAATCTACAAAACTAGACACAGATAGGACTTCCACTCTAAAATTAAATGTAAGCTGTTTACATCCAAATTTTAATTGATGTTAGAAAATGGTCTTGGATATCTGAGGAACCTGATTGGCTGACAGTGATACCATGGGGGTATATTAACTTACAGTTAGAGCCTTGTATAAAACAGGAACCACATATGTCAACTCCATCACTGGTATCCTGGTGATGATCAGAATTTTGGAAGTTGGTGTGCCATTATTGTTTTTCTCTCACCTATCGGGGATTTCTCAGGCAGCAAGACTCCCTTCCTACCCATGACTCAGTCTCACTTGTGTTTAATAAATAAAAAAATAACTTCAAAAACTACTCATATTCAAAAACAATATATTAAAGAGACAATACATATTACAGGGGTCACTTAAATTGTGAAAGCCCATGAAAAGATCTTTCAAATGAGGCATTGGATTTCCTGTAGGAGACAGGAGTCTTGAGATATGAATAGTTAAATAATGAGTAAATCAATTCATAGCAGCAGCTAATTCTTGTAGTCTTACAAACTGGAAGTGATGTCACTGAGGGGGAAAGCTGTAAGTTGTTAATTACAGCTTGCCCTTCAGTGACATCACTTTCCATTTTAAGATTACATGAAATGGCTGCTGCCTTTTTGTGATTTATAGAATATTTAACTAGTCATATCTCGGGACATTTGATGCTACAAGGAAACCAAATATCTTGTTCAACACAACTTTTCATGGTGTTCACAGTATACAATCCTGTAAATGTTTACTGTCCTTAAACATGTAATTTTTCTTCAACTGTTTGACACTGCAGCTCTTCATCAGACACATCCCCGATGCCGATCCCCCTCACAGACATGGAAGTGCAATTCAACTTATCACAAATGGGCTCTCTTATTTTATATGCTGCCATCACTAGAAATTCAAAATGTAACAGCCCTGCTGTATTAAACATAAAAAAAGCATTTAGTCCACTCCCATGCAACATCGTATCTCTCCATGTGCACTTCTTGCTTTTTCAAAGCAGACTTCTGTAAGATCATGCCCCTAAAAAACAACAACTTCCGATGAGTAATAAAAGACTCATGCACATAGGGCAAAAAACTGTCTCATTTTCTTTTTAGTAGAACAAAGATGCCAAGAGACTGCTGGGGGAAAAACTTTACAAAAAACTCCATGGGCCTAATTTTCAAAAGGGGGATGCAAGGTATGTGACCAAGCCCTGTGTCCCCTCAACATTTGCCACAGCTGCATCCCAGTGTTTGCCTCAACTTGAGCCCAGTTTTCAAACCCATGACACTAGTTGTGAAAGTGCCCTCTTTTTACAGCAGCTAGTGCCAAGCTGTGGTGCAGGCCCCATAAAATGCCCCCCCCCCACAGACACAAATGTAAGTCAGTAGGTAGCTGGTGTAACTGTGCTGCATTGCTGCAAGAAACTTTTGGCAGAGGGTTGCAGCAAGCAGCTTTTGAAATCATGCTTTCTGCATGGTTTGCTGCAAGTCACCACTTACAGCAAACCCTTCTGCCTCAAGTCTGTTGCAGTGACACAGTCCATTTGAAAATAGGGCCCCATGTCTTGTTTCTGATGTGCTGGGGAGTACAAGAGAATGGCTCTTTGGGAGGATGGAAACAGGAGATGGAATAAGACGAAACAGAGGGACTATACTACTTTACAAGAGAAATAGTTAAGCTTCAGTCTTACTCTATTTTTGTAATTGTTTCTTTAACTTTTTAAATCCCCCATAAAAGTGCTTCAGGGACCCCATTTTCTAAAAGCAATAATACCCTCCAGGGTGGGCTGTAAAGGGTATTGACCTTCCAGGGTTATAAGTCCCACCATATCGGAGATGTTGGGCTTTATTACACCCTGGCGGTTCAGTGCCCAATAACACTAACCTGTTGGGTATTATTGCTTGTTGATCTAATGGACAGAAGTACATTGGAAAAATCTCCTAGTTAGTCATTATTTTCTAGCTCACCAGAAGTAGATGTTGAAAGGGTGGAAACTATTGCTAAAATGGGAGATGTTGAAGATAATATACAGTGCAATAGATTTCTGTTCCTTCCTGGAAAGCATAATTCTAGGGATTCCAATAGAGTTCTAAATAATTTAGAATAAAGTGAGAGTATTGTGATTTTGAAAAAATTAAGTAAAGGAAGTCCTGTAAGAATTATAGCAAACAATCAATTGCTTAAAGGGAACTGAAGGAAAATATGTGAAAAGTCTAAAATTATGTGAATATGTGAAAAGGTCTGAGGGCATTGTAGCTGAAGGTATTTGCAATGTACCAGCCAACACTAATTCCTCACATATTTGAGTGAGGAATTGCTTAGCTTAATTAAAAAATCAATACATTGACAACCTGATGTTAATGGAACAGCTGGTTATTATTGGGAATACTGAGTCTGTGAGAGAGGATATTGCAGTCAATGATGAAAGATTAGACTATATCTGTAGGACACTCGATGGATTAGTACCTATTAAAGAGTCTTCATTAAGGGTCTTTGATACACATACTGTAACTCATCCCTTATTAATGTTTGACCTGATTTTAGGATTGTTAATATGCTAAAGAGACCAGTAACTGCTATAAGTAAGGCTGATAAACCCAGACAGGAAAAGGGGAAAATCAGTGGTACCAAAGTAAGGCACACAAAGAGGCAACAGAAAGTTATTTGAATACACAGGATAAATCTAGTCAACTGGTACAGGTAGCTGCTAAAAATAATGGAACTATGTGAAAATTCCACTGAAGATTAGTAAATTCAGATTGAAAAATTTAAAGTATATTTTACCAGAATAGATTATGAGACTGAATTATTGAAACAACAGTGTAAGGAACTTATCCAAGTGCCATGCTCTCTGAATAAATCAAATCAAGCAGCAAACACATTTTTTTTGACAGCTGGTACAGAGTCTGTAAGAGATCACAGAGGAAATCTGATAATGCCATGGATGGGAAGATTAGGATTTCAGGTAATGGAGAAATTACTGGTTGCGTTGAGGATGAGGTAATCATCTCTTGCCCCTTCCTGAGATTTACAGGTCCTAATAACTGCTAAATGTCCCTGAGTCTGATCTTAAATATCAGTCTGGGAGTTTAATCAGGGTAGACATGGATGTGGACATTTATAATAATGCTATCAAAGAGGTCAGGAAAGCTGCAGCAGATCCCTTAAATAACGAGGTGGATGTGCATTTCATCTCCCCAAGGATAGCTAATTATGTTTGGGTCAGCAGTGCTATAATACAGTATAGGGGGATTTGTATTCCCTTCCCTTAATATAAATTATTCTAATAAGATGACATCCTTGGTAGTAAGGACCTTAAGACACAAGTTTCTCTCAGTGTCTTTGGTATGCACCAGATTCTTAGAGAAAATAAATTCAAGATGGTTGGATCCTTATGCAACTTCATTCAAAATTATTTGCAGATGAATCTGGGTAAAAATGTCATCTTAAGTGCCATTCATCAGTTGAATGGAAGTCAGATCGATACAATAGTTAAAAATAAATGGATCTACAATGCCGGTTTGATAACAATTTTGTTGACCAGCATCACCATGACAAATTTATATTGACCGCAAGTTGCGTTACATAGAATTTATGAAACATAGAAACATTGAATTTGATGGCAGATAAGATTGCTTGGCCCACCAAGTCTGCCATTTCTCTACCTAATGGATAAACTGCAGATCCTAGTTAACAGCATCCTACTTCCTCCTAACCCCACTAGAATTGCTTTATGTCTGTCCCATGCATTCTTGAATTCCCTCACTGTTTTTGACTCCAAGACCTCTTCAAAAGGCTGTTCCATGCATCTACAACCCTGTCCATGAATAAATACTTCCTCACATTACCTATGAGCCATCCCCTTCTATCTTCAAATTGTGCCCCCTTGATCTTGCACATCTCTTTTTCTAAAAGATGCTAACCTCTTGGACTTTATTGATTCCCTTGAGGTACTTGAAAGTTTCTATCATGTCCCCCCCCCCTTTCCTCGAGGCTATACATATTAAAATCCTTTAGTCTTTCTTCATATGACTTCTGGTACAGACCCTGTACCATTTTGGCTGCCCTCCTTTGGACAACCTCCACCTAATGTATGTCTCTGCAGAAATGGTGTCTCCAGAACTGCACGCAGTACTCCAGATGTGGTCTCACCAACTGTCTGTACAGAGGGATAACAACTTCCTGTTTTCTACTGGTGATGCCTCTCCCTATGCATCCCAGTATCACCTCAGCCCTCCTTACTGACTTCTCACATTGCAGGCCCACCTTTAGATTATCTGATATAACTACTCCCAGATCCCTTTCCATGTTTGTTGTTGTCAGTATCTCACCCCCCATTGTGTACTCTTTCCTTGGGTTTTTGTTTCCCAGGTGCATTCCTTTGCACTTCTTTACATTGAATCTAAGCTGCCATACATTTGACCATTGATCCAACCTTGCCAAGTCCCTTCTCATTCTTTCCACCCCACCTTGTGTATCAACCTTGTTGCAGGTCTTTATGTCGTCTGCAAAGAGATGTACTTTTCCTTCCAGTCCCTCTGCAATGTCACTTATAAAGACATTAAAAAGGACTGTCCCCAGTACTGAACCCTGTGTTACCCCACTAATAACCCCCCCTTTCTTCACTATGGACTCTGTTTACTATTACCCTCTGTGTCCCGTTGTTCAGCCAATGTTTTACCCAAAATACCACCCTGGGATCCACTCCCAGGCTGGCTAATTTGGTTATTAATCTTTTGTGTGGGACTGTGTCAAATGCCTTGCTAAAGTCTAAGTAGGCTATGTCCACAGCCCCTCCCTGATCTATTACTTTGGTCACCTAGTCAAAGAAATCAATTAGATTCATCTGACATGACCTTCCTGCTGTGAATCCATGCTGATTTGGGTCCTGTGCCCCACTGGCCTCTAGGTACTCAACAATTCTTTCCTTCAGAAGTGATTCCATCATTTTCCCTACCACTGAGGTCAAACTGACAGGTCTATAGTTTCCTGCCTTTGTCTTTCTCCCACTTTTGTGAAGGGAATCACATCCACCCTCCTCCAATCCTCAGGTACCACACCATCCTCCCATGAATTTTTTAAAAAGGGTAGTCAGTGGTGTTACTAGTTCTCCCCTTAAGTCTTTTAGAATTCTGGGGTGAATCCCATCAGGCCCCATTGTTTTATCCACCTTCAGTTTTAGGAGTTCTTTCAGAACCCTTTCTTCTGTGAAAGGACTGATATCAACCCCTCTATCCTGAGTGCTTCTATTGCCTGGATTAGGTACCTCCCCCTCCTCTTCCTTTGTGAATACTAAGCAGAAGTATTAATTCAGTATCCCTGCTTTTTCACTTTTCCTCTCTGCCGAACCACCCTCCCCTTTATTCAGCCTCAGTATCCCTGCCTTGGTCTTTCTTTGCTCCTTAATGTTCCTATAAAAAGGTTTTATACCCCTTCTTAACTGAGTTGGCTATCTTTTTCTCAGTTTGGGCCTTTGCTATTCTGACTGCCTTCCCCACTTTCTTCTGCTTTAACTGGAACAGTTCTTTGTTCTGCTCCTTCTGTGTTTCCTTATACTTCCTGAATGCTATCTTTTTCTACCTAACCTTCCCTGCCACTTCTTTTGAGAACCATAGTGTTTTTTTTTTTCATTAATTTTGATTTGTTTATTTGCTTCACACAAAGAATTGTTGCCTCTTTGATGGCAGTTTTGATGTTTTCTTATTGTTGCTTCACCCCACCTTCTTGCCTGTTTGCTAGGGCTTTTCTGAGGCACTCTCCCCCTTTTATCAAGATCAGCCCTCCTGAAGTCCAGTACAATCACTTTTGTAAGGCTTGACTCTAGAGCTAAGTTTATCATGAACCACACTGATTTCTGGTCACTTGTTCCCAGATGGCTACCCACTTCTAGATCTGATATCCTCACTCTGTCCCCATTTGAGAGTACCAGGTCTAAGACTTCTCCCTCCAGAGTGGGTTCCAAAACTAGCTGTCTGAGGCATGCCCACTGTAGGGCATCGGGAATGGCCCTGCTCTTGCATGTGGCAGCAACAAAGGTGCTCCAGTTGACATCTAGCATATTCAGGTACCCCATCAACAATATGTCCCCCTTACTTTGCCATCCTAAGGATGCCTTCTATCATTTCCTTGTCCATTTCCTCCTCCTGAGATGGGATCAGTATACAACCCTTGTGTGGATTGTGGTGTTATTTTCAGTCTCCAGGGTGACGCACAGTGCCTCCTCTCCTCCCTGTTTACCCTTTAGTTCCATTGATTTGATCCATTCCCTTACATAGAGAGCTACTCCTCCTCCTCTTTTACCCTGCATGTGCCTCCTGGAGATTGTGTACCCTGGCATGTAGACATCCCAGTCATGGTTCTCTGTGTACCATGTTTCTGTGACTGTCATGATATCCAGGCATCCCTCTTCCATCAAGGCCACCAGTTCAGGGAGCTTTTTACATAGATTTTGGGCATTGGTACTCATTACCCTCCATTTCTTGATGGCCTTATTATTTTTTCACCCATCCCTGTCCTTACTGCATTTTTCTCTTTCTCCATTTACCCCTGCCCTTCTCCCTATCAACTGCTCTATCTTGGTGTTTACCTCATTAACTATCCTGATTTTTTTTTTTGAGGAGGGCTTGATTTCCAGTCTCATTTTCAATGCCTCCCCCCTTTGCTAGCTTAACTGCTTGCCAATGAAGTACTTAAACCTATCACCTAGGATCCTAGTTTCCATCCTGGACAGATGCAGACCATCAGGCCTGTATCCCTCCAGGTGGGCCCCCAATCCACAGTGAATCCAAATCCCTGAGCTCTGCACCAGTTTTTCAACCACTGATTGAATCCCATGGTGTGGAGTACCCTAGCCTCACCCATACCATAAACAGACAGTGCCTTCAAGAAGGTTACCATGTGTGCTACTTGTCTAAGGCCCCTCCCCAACTCCACAAGCTCCTCCTGCACTGCTCTGATCCCTTTCCCAGTCAGGTCATTTGTTCCTCAGTGGACAATGACATCCAGTTCCCTCCCTCATGCAGCTGCCTCCCACCTCCCCAGTTCTACCCTCTTAATAATGGGGTCCCCACCAGGACTTGTTTCCTTCCTCTGGGGTCCATGCCACCCTCCTATGGGTCTCCGTTGGTAGTCCCATATCCTCCTTAGTCTCTACTGCTGTTGCCTCTGTAGAGTAATCACACTGTGCCAGAATGGCATATGAATTGTGGAAAGGTACAACTGGAGGGATGCGGCTCTGTTCCACCACAATCACTCTCCTGAGCTCACTGTGGTCCAACTCCTCTTTCTTGGCAACCTCTGAGGTAGAAGCAGTAGCCCTGGTGGTCTCTGGTTGGGAAAGGAGGTCCCCTGAATCCTAGCCAACTCAGCCTGGAGATGAGCAACTCTTCCTCAGCCCAGATAGGTGCCTGCAGATGAGACAACACCATATCCTCCTGAATGTCTCCCAGAAGACCACTGCTCCACAGCCACTGCACTGCACCACTCCCATCATGTCTTTATTTGTGGTCCCTTAACTGTTGTTTTGTATACTTACTCTTTCGTCTCTCTGTTTATTTAATTTATTTATTTTTGTTATATATATATATATATATATTTTTTTTCCTACTTTCCTACTGCCTCTGTGCCCGTAAGCTCCTGATCTTCCTGTTCTGGGACAGTAAGATACTATATTCTCAGTAGTCTCCTTCTTACCTGCTCAGAGTCAGACCTCCAGCAGCTAGAGGGTGACGGACAGCTACTCTTTTCCTTCTAGGATGGTGATTATTTTGTGCCTCTGTGATCACTCCTTCCTGCTCCCAAACAAGAAGTTCCTGTTGTTAGTAAAATCATGTGTCTATAAAGTAGAACCAGCTAAGGGTGGAAGGGTCAAGGAGGAGGGATGGAAGGCAATATATTCCCATTAGAGTAGTATAGTTCTAACAGCACTTCCTTCTACTTGCTGTTCTCTGCCACAAGCTATCTAGGTCAGGTTTTAAATGTAAACACCTGGCTTCCTTCTGTCTAAGTCACTCCCCCTTATTAACAGTTTGTTTTTTCACCTAGCTAACTGCACAGATAACAATTCCTTCACCCTAATTCACAGTTTTTTGTTTCTTTCACCTACATAACTGCACAGATAACAATTCCTTCACCCAACTCAGACAAACATGCTCTTTTTTGTTTGTTTTTACCCTACATTGAATTTCCCAGTAATAGGGATCTAGTTTTTTAGTCCAGTAGAGGTTGACATAAATCACAAAGGACTAACAGTCTCTGTTTCTATCAGGGGGCTTCACCCCCTGAACTTCCCATGGGGGAGCTGTGCCCCCCACATCCCCATTCTAAATATAATCATCTCTGAATCAGAGTTGATTGGGGAAGGGGGTGCAGGACTGGGAGACAGTGTGCCCGCTTCTCAGGCACATCAATACAGTAAACTGTCTTGCTGTTCTCTGCCACAAGCTATCTAGGCCAGTTTTTAAATGCAAACACCTGACTTCCTTCTCTAAGCCACTCCCCAATTAGCAGTTTCTTTTTGCACCTAGATAACTGCACAGAAAACAATTCCATCACCCTAATTCACAGTTTGTTCATTTCTTTCACCTAGCTAACTGCACAGATAACAATTACTTCACCCAACTCAGACAAACACATGCTGTTTTGTTTGTTTTTACTCTTAAATTGAAGTTCCCAGTAATAGAGTTCTAGGTCTTTAGTCCAGTAGAGGTTGACATAAATGACAAAAGACTCCTAGTCTCTCAGTTTCTGTCAGGGGTTTCACCCTCTGAACTTCCTATGTGATAAGTTTGCCCCTGCATCCCATTCTAATATAATCAACCCAAGATGGAGTTGATTCAGGGATGGGGTGCAGGACTGAAGACAGTGTGCCCGGGTTCTGAGTATATCAATACAGGAACTGTCATTGTTGTTGGCATTTCATCAGCATCAATGTAGTTCACTGTATTGGCGACACTGCCCGGGGAGGTATACCAAAATAAATTAGTGGCAGACAGAATTATGAAAAAATGTAATATGGATAAGTTGCCACTATACTTGGTAGATTTAAATTTAATTGCATCGACTGTGATCTCTAATACCTTGGTGCCCAGTGAGAAGTTAGATAAGTGATATAGTGAATTTTCCCAATTCACTTATCAAAAATTCATGACCTTGACAGGCTATGATGACTGACTACAGCCACCTAAAGAAAGAAATCTAAAAACAGTATATATTTGGATGGTGAGATTATGAATTGTGCTGGAAAGTTAGAGGGCTCCTTATTCCTCTTATGGAACATTGCAGAGTATGAGAATACATTCTCTGATTCTGACTGGTTCTAATTTGTGTCCATTTGGGTTGTGATTTGTTTCCAGAAAACTTGGCATGACAGAAAGAGTAATATCACATTGAATGGGTGTGAGTTATTTTAAAAGCCTGGGAGTAAGGATCATAGATTTGGGAGGTGTTGGTTATTTACATCAAAATAGTCTGTTTTATAAATACCCAGAAATATTATGTTTCAGATAACTTTATTATAATAGCTTTGTACCTCTAATAGGATCCATGTTCTATCAGCAAAATATATGGGAGTCCTTCAGATTGTTATTGCAAGATATCCACATTAAGTTTCCAGACATAGATATTTTTATAATGGGTGACCTAAATGCCAGGACTAATGAATTTGATGGCCTAGTGAACAATTCAATTCTTGGGTATATAAACATTCTGAGAACAGTTTCCTCTAAAAGTACAGAAGATAAGTGGCTTAGCAAAACAGTATTAGCGCTGATGGAAATTTAAAAAAAAATATTTGTATGGCATAATGGCAGGAGATCTAGACAGTAATTGTACCTATGTAAAATCTACTCACATCTCACTTCCTGATCTAGTTATCTGGTCAGGACAATTACTGGTCTGGTGAAGTTTACATATACCCATAATATCAGAAAGTGACCATCTACCAGTATTTCTAAAAGGAATGGATATAGAGCAAGTACCAGAAGTGAGATCAGAAGTTTCATTTAATGAGCTCATAATGAAAATGAGAATGATATGGAACTATAACCTAGAGGAGGAGTATATCAGGAATATAATATGGTAATCCCTTGCAAATAAGGATTGGGAAGTTTTTAACAACTTAAATTTGGACTTCCTGTGGACAAAATTTTCCCACCTTTAAATCTTTTTCAAACAGTTACAGCTCCTGGAAAACATGAGTGGCAGTCTGGGTAGCTTGTGTCAGAATGCAGGAGATATGAAGTGTTTTTTCTTCTTTTTTAAGAGAGATGATTACAAACTCTAAAAAACAGTTAGGACAGGAAACTGTTCAAAACTCTTAATTAGTAATGGAAGAAATATATTTGCTTCCTGAATGAGTACAAATTACAATGTTGTACTTTACTTTGGTAAAATGCTAATGTTGTAAAGGGAAAGACACAAGTGGCTTCTGGAAAATAGTTGCAACAGGTACTAATAATAATAAAGATAGAATACATTATTATATTCCTGAGAGCCAGTGGTTATAATTTTGTCTGGCATTCTTTTGATTCAAATGCTGAAAATTGTATTCATTCTGGAATCTGAATAAGGGATAAGATTGTGATCCCTTGATAGATAGAAAAGAGGTATTTATGACAATCAAGTCCCTAAAACTAAAAAAAGCTCCAGGACAAAATCAAATTCCAGCCAAGGTCCACTTATGTAACACCCCATTGTGGTGTAAAACATTGGTGCTCTTCTATAACAAATGTATCACGGACAATTTATGGAGAGGGCTGGAATAGTTTCTATACATAAAATGAGCATTACAGCTGACCCGACCATGCACAGACCAATCAGTTTATTAGACATAAACCTGGAGATTTTCTCCAAAATCTTACAGGAAAGATTAAAACTTCAAGTTAAAATAACAGGAGATGTATGTGAATGATCAACTGGTTTTATGGAGAATTGTTTCTTCTTATGGCACTTGATAGAAATATATGTCCATTTTAGGAAACAAAATTTATATGCAGCATTTGTTGACCTCTCTGCAGGATCTGATTCAATCTTGAGGAGTATATTATGGTCAGTTATGTTGAAGCATGGTACTGAGCTACTCCTGATTCATATAATATATAATCTTTATAAGGATACCTCAGCTCATATAAGACTTCGAGTGAGATGTTAGCTTTCTAGTGTCATTTCCACAAATAAGAGATGTGAAGTATGGATGTGTTCTGGCCCCTACCCTTTTTTGTTTATATATTGGCCAAATGTTAAGAGACTTTAAACATCTTGAATCAGACTCCTCTAAAAAAAAAAAAACAAAAAAAAAACAATTATTTATGTTGAGCAATGGCTTATGCTGATTATTTTATTTTATTAGCCCTGTCCAAAAAAAGGTTTACAGAATAAACTGGATCTGTTGGACTCAGATGCAAGAGAATTAAGACTTAAATTATACTAAAACCCAAGTTTTGATTTTAGGACTCAAAAAAACTGAAAGGTCATTTGTTAATCGTTAGTCATAGGCTCAAACTTACTACTAGTTATGGATATTTGGGCCTGACTTTTGCATCAAATGGTTCCTGAACAAAACATGACTCTAAAACTATTGAAGGCGTTAAGAAAATGGTTGTTTGGTCTCAGGAAATTTAATTATGATAATATTGGAAACATTATGAAACCCCTAGTTGACGTAACTAAAGCCAAGTATTTTTCCCAGTTGTTATATGGGCTGATATTTTGAATCTTAAAGATAGAGATAAGCTCACTGTACCAGTGTACAAACTCTTGAGGATGACAATGAGAATGGGCCATTCCTGTCCTGCAGTGTATATTAGATCTGAACTTGGTCTAGACCATATAAATTCAGTTATGGACTCAAGTCAGGTTAATTATTGTATCCAGCTCACAAGAATGTCACTAGGTAAGATACCACATAGATGTCTTTGAGGAAAAAAGAGCTGGTTCCAATTAGGATGTAAAGAATATAACTGGTTTAAAGACCTCCTGTAAAAATTGAATAAGTATGTCTTCGAGTCTTGAATAGAGACCTTCAAAAAAATGTAACCCTCAACTTGAAATATAAATAAACATCAAAACAAAAATAATTATTGCTTTAAGCTTGACTTGAAATCAATACAAGGTCTAGATTTTCCCTTTGGTTTGCAACAAATCTACCCTATGCACCACTGGGTGGGAATTATGTTCCAGAGGCATGTATCCCACATGTAGACTCTGCAGCTGCAGACAGGTGCACACTGGCTATATTCAGCAATGGCAACCACCTGCGCAGAGTGGCCATGGGTATAGTCATTGACCCAGTTGGGTGTCCAATCGAATGCCCAGCATGGGTGCCACAGTGAATCTCCTGCATGCCACAGTGCCAGATTTTACCCAACATTGAAGTTCCCATTAACAGAGTTCTAGTTTTTTAGTCCAGTAGAGTATTATAGTTCTCACAGCACCTCCTTCCTCTTGCTGTTCTCTGCCACAAGCAATTTAGGTGAATTTTTAAATGCAAACACCTGTCTTCCTTCTCTCTGAGCCACTCCCCCAAATTAACAGTTTGCTTCTTCACCTAGATAACTGCACAGATAACAATTCCTTCACCCAACTCAGACAAACACACTCTTTTTGTGTTTGTTTTTACCCTAAATTGAAGCTCCCAGTAATAGAATTATAGTTGTTTAGTCCAGTAGAGTAGTATAGTTCTAACAGCACCTCCTTCCACTTGCTGTCCTCTTCCACATGCTGTCTAGGTCAGTTTATAAATGCAAGCACCTGGCTGCCTTCTCTCTAAGCCACTCCTCCTAATTAATAGTTTGTTTCTTCACCTAGATAACTGCACAGACAACAATTCCTTCACCCAACTCAGACAAACATACTCTCTGTTTTTTGTTTGTTTTTCCCTAAATTTAAGTTCCCAGAAATAGAGTTCTAGTTCTTTAGTCCAGTAGAGTAGTATAGTTCTAACAGCACCTCTTTCCTCTTGTTGTTCTCTGCTACAAGCTATCTAGTTCAGTTTTTAAATGCAAATACGTGGTTTCCCTTATCTCTAAGTCACTTCCCCAATTAACAGTTTGTTTTTTCACCTAGCTAACTGCACAGATAACAATTTCTTCACCCAACTCAGACAAACACACTCTTTTTTGTTTGTTTTTACCCTAAATTGAAGTACCCAGTAATAGAGTTCTAGTTCTTCAGTCCAGTAGAGTAGTATAGTTCTAACTGCACCTCCTTCCTCTTGCTGGTCTCTGCCACAAGCAATCTAGGCCAGTTTTTAAATGCAAACACCTGACTTCCTTCTCTCTAAGCCACTCCCCCAATTAACAGTTTCTTTTTTCACCTAGGTAACTGCACAGAAAACAATTCCATCACCCTAATTCACAGTTTGTTCATTTCTTTCACCTAGCTAACTGCACAGATATCAATTACTTCACCCAACTCAGACAAACACATGCTTTTTTGTTTGTTTTTTCCCTTAAATTGAAGTTCCCAGTAATAGAGTTCTAGGTCTTTAGTCCAGTAGAGGTTGACATAAATCACAAAAGACTCCCAGTCTCTGTTTCTGTAAGGGGGGCTTCACCCCCTGAACTTCCTATGTGTGGAGTTTGGCCCCCTGCATCCCCATTCTAAATATAATCAACTCTGAGACAGAGTTGATTCAGGGAGGGGGTGCAGGACTGAAGATAGTGTGCCCGGGTCTCTGTCATATCAATACAGTGAACTGTCATTGTTGTTTGCATTTCATCAGCATCAATGTAGTGCACTGTATTGGTGTCACTGCCGGGGGTATACCAAAATAAATTAGTAGCAGGCAGAATTATGCAAAAATGTAACATGATGGATAAGCTGCCACTATACTTGGTAGATTTAAATTTAATTGCATCAACTGTGCTCTCTAATACCTTGGTACACAGTGAGAAGTTAGATAAGCGATATAGTGAATTTTTCCCAATTCCCTTATCAAAAAAATTCATGGCCTTGACAGGCTATGATGACTGACTACAACCACCTAAAGAAAGAAATCTAAAGAACAGTATATATTTGGATGGTGAGATTAGAACTGTGCTGGAAAGTTGGAGGGCTCCTTATTCCTCTTATGGAACATTGCAGAGTATGAGAATACATTCTCCAATTCTGACTGGTTCTAATTTGTGTCCATTTGGGTTGTGATTTGTTTCCAGAAAACTTGGCATGACAGAAAGAGTAATATCACATTGAATGGGTGTGAGTTATGTTAAAAGCCTGGAAGTAAGGATCATAGATTTGGGAGGTGTTGGTTATTTACATCAAAATAGTCTGTTTTATAAATACCCAGAAATGTTATGTTTCAGATAACTTTATTATAACAGCTTTCTACCTCTGATAGGATCCATGTTCTATCAGCAAAATATATGGGAGTCCTTCAGATCGTTATTGCAAGATATCCACATTAAGTTTCCAGACATAGATTTTTTATAATGGGTGACCTAAATGCCAGGACTAGTGAATTTGACGGCCTAGTGGACAATTCAGTTTTTGGGTATATACACATTCTGAGAACAGTGTCCTCTAAAAGTACAGAAGATAAGTGGCTTAGCAAAGCAGTATTAGCGCTGATGGAAATTAAAAAAAAATATATTTGTATGGCATAATGGCAGGAAATCTAGAGGGTAATTGTACCTAAGTAAAATCTACTCACATCTCACTTCCTGATCTAGTTATCTGGTCAGGACAATTACTGGTCTGGTGAAGCTTACATATACCCATAATATCAGAAAGTGACCATCTACCAGTATTTCTAAAAGGAATGGATATAGAACAAGTACCAGAAGTGAGATCAGAAGTTTCATTTAATGAGCTCAGAATGAAAATGAGAATGATATGGAACTATAACCTAGAGGAGGAGTATATCAAGAATATAATATGGTAATCCCTTGCAAATAAGGATTGGGAATTTTTTAACAACTTAAATTTGGACTTCCTTTGGACAAAATTTTCCCACCTTTAAATCTTTTTCAAACAGTTACAGCTCCTGGAAAACATGAGTGGCAGTCTGGGTAGCTTGTGTCAGAATGCAGGAGATATGAAGTGTTTTTTCTTCTTTTTTAAGAGAGATGGTTAAAAACTCTAAAAAACAGTAAGAACAGGAAACTGTTCAAAACTCTTAATTAGTAATGGAAGAAATATAATTGCTTGCTGAATTAGTACAAATTACAATGTTGTAATTTTCTTTGGGAAAAAATACTTACTGTTGTAAAGGGGAAAGACACAAGTGGCTTCTGGAAAATGGTTGCAACAGGTACTAATAATAATAAAGAGAGAATACATTATTATATTCCTGAGAGCCAGTGGTTACAATTCTTCTCTGGCATTCTTTTATGATTCAAATGCTGAAATTTGTATTCCTTCTAGAATTTGAATAAGGGGTAAGAGCGGGATCCCCTTGATAGATAGAAAAAAGGTGTATATGACAATCAAGTCCCTCAAACTAAAAAAGCTCCAGGACAAAATCAAATTCCAGCCAAGGTCCACTTATGTAACACCCCACTGTGGTGTAAAACACCGGTGATCTTATATAACAAATGTATCATGGACAATTTATGGAGGGGACTGAAATAGTTCCTATACATAAAAAGGGCAATACAGCTGACCCAACCATGCACAGACCAATCAGTTTATTAGACATAAACGTGAAGTTTTTCTCCAAAATCTTACAGGAAAGATTAAAACTTCAAGTTAAGATAACAGGTGGGATTAGTGAATGATCAGCTGGTTTTAGGAATGGTTACTCCACTATGGAGAATTGCTTCATTTTGTGGCACTTGACAGAAATATACAGTATGTCCATCTTAGGAAACAGAATTTATATGCAGTATTTGTTGACTTCTCCTCACGATTGGATTCAATCTAGAAGAATATATTATGGTCAGTTATGTTGAAGCATGGTACTGACTTACAGCTGATTCATATAATATGTAATCTGTATAAGTATACCTTGGCTCGTATAAGACTTTGAGTGAGATGTCAGCTTTCTAGTGTCATTTCCACAAATAGAGATGTGAGGTATGGAAGTGTTCTTTCCCCTACACTTTTTTGTTTATATACTGACCAAATGTTAAGAGACGTTGAGCATCTTGAATCAGACTCCCCTAAAATAAACACATGTTTATGTTGAGCAATAGCTTATGCTGATGATTTGATTTTATTAGCCCTGTCCAAAAAAAAAAAAAAAAGTTTTACAAAATAAACTTAATCTTTTGGACACAGAAGCAAGGGAATTAAGATTTAAATTATACTAAAACCCAAGGAATGATTTTCAGCTCCGGACAACTGAAAGGTCACTTGTTTATTGATAGTCATAGGCTCAAACTTACAACTAGTTATGGATATTTGGGCCTGACTTTTGCATCAAATGGTTCTTGAACAAAACATGCCTCTGTAACTACTGAAGGCATTAAGAAAATGGTTATTTGATCTCAGAAAATGTAATTATGCTTATGTTGGATACATTACAAAACCCCCTAGTTGATGTAACTAAGGCCAAGTATTTCTCCCAGTTGTTATATGGGCTGAGATTTTGGATCTTAAAGATAGAGATAAGCTCACTGTACCAGTGTACAAGCTCTTGATGATAACAATGAGAATGGGCAATTCCTGTACTGCATTGTATATTAGTTCTGAACTTGGTCTAGACCATATAAACTCAGTTATGGACTTAAGAAAGGTTAATTATTGTCTCCAGCTCTCAAGAATGTCATTAGGTAGGATACCACATATATTTCTTTTAGGAAAAAAAAGAGCTGCTTCCAATTAGGATGTGAAGAGTCTAGCTGGTTTAAAGACCTCCTGTATAAATCAAATAAGTACAGTATGCCTGCTAGTCTTGAATAGATACCTTCAAAACAATGTAACCCTCAGCTCAAAATATAAATAAACATCAAAACAAAAATTAATAATTATTGGGTTAAGCATGACTTGGAAAGCATTTCAAGGTCTAGATTTTCCCTTTGGTTTTCAACAAATCTACCCTATGCACCACTGGGTGGGAATTATGTGCCAGAGGCATGTATCCCACATGTGTAGCTCTGCACCTGCAGACAGGTGCACACCGGCCTTATTCAGCAATGGCCTTCACCTGCACAGAGTGGCCATGGGCATAGTCATGGACCCAGTTGGGCATCCAATTGAATGCCCGGCATGGGTGCTACAGTGAATCTCCTGCATGGCACAGTGTGGGTTTTTACACTACATTGAAGTTCCCAGTAACAAAGTTCTAGTTCTTTAGTCCAGTAGAGTAGCACAGTTCTAACAGCACCTCCTTCCACTTGCTGTTCTCTGCCACATGCTATCTAGGTCAGTTTTAAATGCAAGCACCTGGCTGCCTTCTCTCTAAGCCACTCCCCCTAATTAACAGTTTGTTTCTTCATCTAGCTAACTGCACAGATAACAATTCCTTCACCCAACTCAGACAAACACACTCTCTTTTTTTTGTTTGTTTTTTTCCCTAAATTTAAGTTCCCAGTAATAGATTTCTAGTTCTTTAGTCCAGTAGAGTAGTATAGTTCTAACAGCACCTCTTTCCTCTTGTTGTTCTCTGCTACAAGCTATCTAGTTCAGTTTTTAAATGCAAACATCTGGTTTCCCTTCTCTCTAAGCCACTCTCCCAATTAGCTGTTAGTTTTTTCACCTAGCTAACTGCACAGATAACAATTCCTTCACCCAACTCAGACAAACACACTTTTTTTTGTTTGTTTTTACCCTTAAATTAAAGTTCCCAGTAATAGAGTTCTAGGTCTTTAGTCCAGTAGAGGTTGACATAAATCACAAAGGACTCCCAGTCTCTGTTTCTGTCAGGGGGCTTCACCCCCGAACTTCCTATCTGATAAGCTCTGCCCCCTGCATCCCCATTCTAAATATAATCAACTCCAAGACAGAGTTGATTTGGGAAGGGGGTGCAGGACTGGGAGACAGTGTGCCCAGGTCTCTGGCATATCAATACTGTCATTGTTGTTGGCATTTCATCAGCATCGGTGTAGTTCACTGTATTGGTGTCACTGCCGGGGGGTGGGGTATACCAAAATAAATTAGTGCAGACAGAATTATGCAAAATGTAACATGATGGATAAGTTGCCACTATACCTGGTAGATTTCAATTTAATTGCATCGACTGTGATCTCTAATACCTTGGTGCCCAGTGAGAAGTTAGATAGCGATATAGTGAATTTTTCCCAGTTCCCTTATCAAAAAAATTCATGGCCTTGACAGGCTATGATGACTGACTACAGACACCTAAACAAAGAAATCTAAAGAACAGTATATATTTGGATGGTGAGATTATGAATTGAGCTGGAAAGTTGGAGGGCTCCTTATTCCTCTTATGGAACATTGCAGAGTATGAGAATACATTCTCTGATTCTGACTGGTTCTAATTTGTGTCCATTTGGGGTGTGATTTGTTTCCAGAAAACTTGGCATGAAAGAAAGAGTAATATCACACTGAATGGGTGTGAGTTATTTTAAAAGCCTGGGAGTAAGGATCATAGATTTGGGAGGTGTTGGTTATTTACATCAAAATAGTCTGTTTTATAAATACCCAGAAATATTATGTTTCAGATAACTTTATTATAATAGCTCTGTACCTCTGATAGGATCCATGTTCTATCAGCCAAATTTATGGAGTCCCTCAGATTGTTATTGCAAGATATCCATATTAAGTTTCCCAACAGAGATATTTTTATAATGGGTGACCTAAATGACAGGACTAATAAATTTAATGGCCTAGTGGACAATTCAGTTCTTTGGTATATAAACATTTTGACAGCAGTACCCTCTAAAAGTACAGAAGATAAGTGGCTTAGCAAAGCAGTACTAGCCCTGATGCAAATTTTAAAAGAATTCCTTTGAATGGCACTATTGTCGAAGATCTAGAGGGTAATTGTAACTATGTAAAATCTACTCGCATCTCACTTCCTGATCTGGTTATCTGGTCAGGACAATTACAGGTCTGATGAAGCTTACATATACCCATAAGATCAGAAAGTGACCATCTGCCAGTATTTCTAAAAGGAATGGATATAGAACAAGTACCGGAAGTGAGATCAGAAGTTCCATTTACTGAGCTCAGAATGAATATGAGAATGATATGGAAATATAACCTAGAGGAGCATATCAGGAATTTAATATGGTAATCCCTTGCAAATAAGGATTGGGAAGTTTTTAGCAACTTAAATGTGGACTTCCTATGGACAAAATTTTCCCACCTTTAAATCTTTGTCAAACAGTTACAGCTCCTGGATTGCATGTGTCAAAATGCAGGAGATATGAAGTGTTTTTTCTTCTTTTATAAGAGAGATGGTTAAAAACTCTAAAAAACGGTAAGGACAGGAAACCGTTCAAAACTCTTCATTAGGAAAGGAAGAGATATAATTGTTTCCTGAATGAGTAAAATGACAATGTTGTAATTTACATTGGGAAAAATGCTTAGGGTTGTAAAGGGGAAAGACAAACAGGGCTTCTGGAAAATAGTTGCAACAGGTACTAATAATTATAAAGAGAGAAAACATTATATTCCTGAGAACCAGTGGTTACAATTCTACTCTGGCATTCTTTTTATTCAAATGCTGAAAATTTTGCTCCTTCTGGAATTTGAATAAGGGATAAGAGGGATCCCTTGATACACAGAAAAGAGGTAAATATGACAGTCAAGTCCCTAAAATTAAAAAAGCTCCAGGACAAGATCAAATTCCAGCCAAGATCTAACATAGACATAGAAACATAGACTTTGACAGCAGATAAGGACCACTTGGCCCACCCAGTCTGCCCATTTCCCTACCTATGGGATAAGCTGCAGATTCTAGTTAACCAACAGCCTACTTCCTGCAACCCCCCACTATAATTGCCTTATGTCTGTCCCATGCATGTTTGAATTCCCCCACTGTTTTAGACCCCATAACCTCCCCAGGAAGGCAGTTCCATGCATCCACCACTCTCTCCATGAAAAAGAATTTCCTCACATTACCCCTGAGTCATCCCCCCTTTATCTTTAAATTGTGCCCCTTTGTTCTTGCACATCTCTTTTTCTGGAAGATGCTACCCTTCTAGATTTTGGTGATCCCCTTGAGGTACTTGAAAGTTTCTATCATGTCTCCCTGTCCCTTCTTTCATCAAGGGTATATATATTAAGCTCTCTCAGTCTCTCTTCACATGGTTTCTGATGCAGATCCTGCACTATTTTATTTGCCCTCCTCTGGACTGCTTCCATCCTTTCTATGTCCTTGCATAGATGGGGTCTCCAAAACTGCACACAATACTCCAGATGGGGTCTCACCAACTGTCTGTACAGAGGGATAACCACTTCACTTTTTCTACTTGTGATGCCCCTCCCTATGCATCCCAGTAGCCCCCCGGCTCTCCTTACTGACCTTTCACATTGCTTACCCACCTTTAGGTCATCTGATATGACTACCCCCAGGTTCCTTTCCATTATTGTTGTTGTTAGTACCTCCCCTGCCATTGTGTGCTCTTCTCCTGGGTTTTTGTTTCCCAGGTGCATTACATTGCACTTCTTTGCATTGAATCTATCATATGTCTGACCATTCTGCCAACCTTGCCAAGTCCCTTCTCATCCTTTCTACCCCCCTTGTGTATAAACTCTGTTACAGATCTTTCTGTCATCTGTAAAGAGACATACCTTTCCTTCCAGACCCTCTGCAATGCCACCTATAAAGATGTTAAGGAGGACTGGACCCAGTACTGAGCCATGAGGTACTCCACTAGTAACCCCCCTTTCTTCGGAATGAGTTCCATTCACTATTACCTTCTGTGTCCTGTTGTGCAGCCAGTTTGCTACCCAGGCTACCACCCTGGGACCCACTCCCAGGCTGGCTAGCTTGATTATTAATCTTTTGTGCGGGACTGTGTCAAATGCCTTGCTAAAGTCTAGGTAGGCCATATCACAGCCCATCCCTAGTCTTATTACTTCGGTCACCCAGTCAAAGAGATCAATTAGATTCATCTGACATGACCTTCCTGCTGTGAATCCATGCTGCTTTAGGTACTGTGCCGCTGGCCTCTAGGTACTAAACAATTCTTTCTTTCAGAAGTGATTCCCTCATTTTCCCTACCACTGAGGTTAAACTAATGGGTATGTAGTTTCCTGCTTCTGCCTTGCTCCCACTTTTGTGAAAGGGAATCACATTTGCCCTCCTCCAGTCCTCAGGTACCATCCCATCCTCCCATGGTTTGTTAAAAAGTGTGGTCAGTGGTGTCACTAGGTCCCCCCTTAGTTCTTTTAGGATTCTGGGGTAAATCCCATCAGGCCCCATTGCTTTGTCCATCTTGAGTTTTAGGAGTTCTTTCAGGACTCTTTCTTCTGTAAATGGACTGGTGTCTACCTCCTACCCAGAGTGCTTCTATTGTTTGGTTTAGGTAACTCCTCCTCTTCTTCTTTTGTGAATACTGAGCAAAAGTATTCATTCAGTATCTCTGCCTTTTCACTGTCTCCCTCAGCCCACCTCCCCTCTCCCTTATTAATCTTCACTATCATCCCTTAACCTTTCTATGCTCCCTAATGTGCCTATAAAAGGTTTTATCTCCCTTCTTAACTGAGTTGGCTATCTTTTCCTCAGTTTGGGCCTTTTAATTCTGACTGCCTTCCCCACTTCTTTCTGCTTTAACTGATACAGTTTCCTGTCATGCTCCTTCTGTGATTCCTTATACTTTTTGAATGCAG
Organism: Neoceratodus forsteri; assembly: GCA_016271365.2. Taxonomy (NCBI): domain Eukaryota; kingdom Metazoa; phylum Chordata; order Ceratodontiformes; family Ceratodontidae; genus Neoceratodus; species Neoceratodus forsteri. Next base: position 794,362,202 of record CM057449.1, read on the forward strand.
CCTTTTTCTCCTTAACCTTCCCTGACTCCTTTTTTGAGAACCATAGTGTTTTTTTCACTCCACTTTGTAGGACTTCAACTATATTATACATATGCCCTCAATTGGGCTGCGAGCAGTCCACTGGACCACCAGGGATATAGGACTTCACTTTTATTATACAAATGCCCACAATCGGGCTGTAAGCGGTCCGCTGGACCACCAGGGATATAGGACTTCAATTATATTATACATATGCCCGCAATCAGGCTGCGAGCAGTCCACTGGACCACCAGGGATATAGGACTTCAATTATATTATACATATGCCCACAATTGGGCTGCAAGTGGTCCACTGGACCACCAGGGATATAGGACTTCACTTTTATTATACAAATGCCCGTGATCGAGCTGCGAGCAGTCCACTGGACCACCAGGGATTTTGGACCTTACTTTTTACTTATGTCCACGATCGGGCATGGAGGGACGCCACCATAGAGAGTTGCAGCCAAGCTTTGTAGCCACCCACAGGTGGCAGCTGCGTGCACCTGCAATATAGCAGTCACCTGTGGTGACCAGCCATTGTTCCTTTGCTGGGCTCACCTGTTTGCAGTGCAAGTAGGGTTGCGTGCATGGGCTCAACACATCCTGGGCTGAATATCGGGATGTGCAGAGTAGCCTGGACATGCCCCTTACCTGCGCCGCTTGCATTACTGGTGTGCTCTGGTGCAGCCGGGATTTGTGCCAGGCACAACTCTGCTGAATATCATGCCGGCGAACAGTTGCATATGGCACAACACTGTTGCGCCATGTGCAACCCTTTTGAATAACTGGGCCTATGCATTTATATGTTTTATGTTAATTAGTAAACCAACCTTTATAAAATCAGAGTTTAGTATCTTGCGCTTAATAAAATAAATCAGCTTTTATCCAAACTTATCAGATATCAACTGATGTCCATCAGGTATCCCAATAATAGCCAGTAAATTAAGTTTAAAATTGCCAACCAGTGTCTGATAGTGGCAGTACTGTAATGCTACCAAACAACAGCAGCTCCATTTCAGGTCTATTTTATATTAATATTAGGCCAAGGACTCTAATTCTCTAATCGATTTCCTGATTTTAAAATGCTATTATGAGATACTCCAATTTTAATCAGTTTAACTCAGTTTCATATCCAGTGTAAATAAAATGTTAGTTTTTGATTTGCATACACTTATAATGAGTTTTAATGTATGAATTTACCTAATATTTAAATAACTCAAAGTCAGAAACTATATGCAAATGCCCACGATCGGGCTGTAAGCGGTCCACTGGACCACCAGGGATATAGGACTTCAATTATATTATACATATGCCCGCAATCAGGCTGCGAGCAGTTAGTAAAGTAGAGAGAATATAGTAAGATCTGCATGAGTTTTACCTTGGTACTCTTGAGAGTGAAGCTTAAAACTGAGATTTATAGTTCCCAAAGTCGGAGCCACTGCTACCAGCCAAGTAGCACTGAAACATTATATAGCCCACTTTAAAGTTAATTTTCACCTAAGCCAGAGCATTTAGGTTGCCAATCATCTAAAATACTAAACATATTAAATTGGTTTAGTTGCAATGAGTGCAGAGAAAAGTAAATAGCCCAATAACTAAGAGAATGAAGGGATTTTTACCTTGATATATCTAACTTCACTCTAGGTATTCTCTGAATACAAGTTGCTTCAGCGCCATAGTCTGTGGCTGGTTTTATTCAGTTTCACTGTCTAGGTGCTGTGCTGTTGCTTCCTGCTTATGTTCTGAGCAAAATGGTGATTTTAGAACACACAATGCCAGCACATGCTCATATGGAGACGCACACACACAAGCACGTTCTAATAATGCCTATTAAATTTAATGAGACTCAGCCTTTGTGTTAATTAACTTATTGGGTTCCATGGCTTGTGTAATATATTATGACTCCAGAATGAGAATGATACTCATTTGGTCAGAGTGGAGTCAACTGGTGCTTAATTCCTGTGCTAACCCCTCAGTCCATTAAATATCCAGAAAAATGTTTAGCTGTCGCTATTAGGCTCTGGGCTAACTATTAACAGTATTAGTCAATTAAATAATCATATAGTCTGTAGGATCTGTGCAAGCTCTGAGCAATTATAATAAGTATGATGTTTTGAATCTAGTGCCATAAAAGATTTCCTTATAGGTCCCAGAGTGCAAACCCTTAATTATTATGGACCTCTAATATGGGCCTTCCAATGCTCCCAAACACTAAGTTCTCTCTGATACTTCTTTGGGGTCCAAAGAATGTATTAATTTTCCTTGCATCTAGAATTTTATAACTGCTTGCCTAATTAAATAACATCAGAGATACATGCAAGTGGCACAGCAAGTAAATATACGGCTTGATTTAACTAAAATGTGTGGACTACTATGTATTGTTAGCTTTGTTTGACTTAGAGCCATTCCAGAGCTAACCTAGATCCAGCAAATAGCCTGCAGTTAATCACTATCAATTATTAAAATCTGAGTCCCAAAGTGCCCTAGTGCCCCATGCCTCCACAGTCAGAGATGCTGCACCATGCTGCCACTTGCCACATGAGTCAGGACATTTGCTACATCCTGTTCCATGCCTCCAGTGGGCAGATTCTCACTGCTGCCCCTGCAACCAGAGTCAGATCCTTTGCTACACCCTGTTCCCCATGTCCCTTGTCCCTTATGCAGAAGCCTTGACTCTGGGGCAGGACACTTGGGGGAGGGACTGGGTACAGCAACCCGGTCCCTCTAGATGGGGATCTGAATTGATCAGGCCTACCAATCTACTCTTTGACTCTGAATCAAAGAGCCCTTAGTGAGCAGCTCAACTTGCATGATCTGCTAGAGCCTTGAAGGACCTTTCACCATTTCTCTAAAGTATTCACTTTCTTTCTTCACCCTATGGGACACAATCAAGAATAGACTATTTATTTTAAGTCAATTGCTTTCACAAGGATTGTAGATGGCTGAAATTCTCCCCAGGGTTATATCACATTGTTCCCCAATACATATTTTTGTGTCACTGTAGTTAAATACTGACTAAGATAAGACTTGGAGGATGAATGACACCATATTCAATCATACTACCATACGTACTCGCTTAAAGGAGTTTACAACTCGCTTTTTTCACTTTTTTCAAGAAAACCAGAATATGATTTCTAGGGCAGTTACTTTATGGGGGGCTACAAGTGCACCATTTGTGGTGAGATTATTAGGTTGGCAGCCTTGGCTAAGCAAATGTGACTAGCGAAGGCAACAGAGCTGCTACAACAGATAAGATCCCTAGAACGTCACTTGATGTCAGATCCCTCAGAACAGGTTATCTTCAAAGCCACTGATTTACAGTGATTAAAACAATGAAATTCAATTTTAAAGACTTTAGATTCCAGAATTGCACCTGTGATTGTTACTCTAATTTCCAGATTTTACTGGGATTCTGCTATCATTCTTTAGTATGTGCATAAATAATCAGAATTAAAGGAGGCTTAATACACAGAACATTAAATAAAACAAATTGAAAATAGTACAGGAAGGAATTAAAGAAAATACAAGTTTTGTAGATTTACTGATCTGATATAAAATGCCAGATTCCATGAAATCTTTGTTTTACGGTCTTCAAGCAGCCCTAATTCTAGAATTTTACCGGATTTTCTGGTAAAAACAAAAACAGTGGCCTTGGATATCTTTAAGCTAAATTTGGTGAGAGAACAGTATCATGAGCTGAACAAAGCTCAAGCTGAACTGACCCTATTCAAAACAAAAGTTTCTTATATTTCTTCCAGGAACAGGCAGGTAGGCTATTAGCTCTCAGGCTTAAGCAACAAGAGGTGGCATACTCATTTGAATACCTATGTAAGCTGGGTAGTCCAGCTGTTGTATCTTAACCTTGTCTAATATCTGAGGAGTTTAATACATACTTCATTGTGATTTATGGACAAAGGGACCACATGATTACCCATGACAGAAATGATACTTAGCTTACTCAGATACCCTTACTACAATTGGACAATAGCACCCAACTTCTATTAGCGCATTCTCCTTCCATCTCAGAGCTCCAGGACATTCTGAATATGATGGCTCCAGATAAAGCCCTGACCTGGAAGGCTTTACTGTCTTCTTTTTAAAGCCTTTTTAGAAGAACTTCTCCCCCACCTCTTGTGGTTTATACAGAGGCCTATGAATCCGGTGAGTTGGAGGCATCCATACAGAAGGACTTTATCTCTGTCCTGCAGAAGCCCAGTTGTGACCCACTCAAGGTTTCCAGTTATCTACCCATTTCATTATTAAATGTAGATCTCAAGATCCTAGCTAAGACTTTACCCTTTTGATTACAGCAGGTTTGGTCAGCTTTAATAGAACCTGAACAGGTGGGTTTCATGACCAGACGTCTTTCATCGGATCATCTGAAAAAGCTTCAACATATTATTTCCGCATCTAGGGACAGCAAGGCACTTTTAATTCTTGCCAACCTGGATATGGAAAAATAATTTGACATGGTCTTGTGAAAGTATCTTTTAAGGGTCCTGAGTAAATTTGGCATCCCAAATGCTTTTATTTGATGGGTGAAACTTTTATACTCACACCCTACTACACAGGTAAGCTGTAATAAGGTCCTTTCCTGCAGTCTTCCATTTAAAAATGGGACCCGTCAAGCTTGTCCCCTCTTGTTGTTTCTTTTTAATCTATATTTCGAAGCTTTAGAGTGGCATATTAAGTCCCACCCCTCCATTGAGGGTATCACCCTAGGGACCAGTCAATATAAGATATCAGTTTACGCTGATGATATCCTTTTACATTTGGTTAACCCCACATCCTCTCTTAAAACAGCATTAGAAGAGCTTTGCTCCTTTCATTTATTTTCTCTTTAAAAATTAAAGATAATAAAAGCACAAGTGCTACCACTCAATAACTATGTTCTGAGGGGAGATTTAATAGACATGGGGCTTACCATGATCACTAAGCATCTTACTTAATTGGGTATTAAACTGACCAACTCTCATGCCAAGTTCATACAAAAGAATTTCACAGATCTCCTGCACATAATCAAATCTTATTTAGTCCACTGGAAAGGATTACATTTATCACTATGGGGATGGGTCAGTGTACTCAAAATGAATATTCTGCCCTGTTTGTGTTATCCTATGAATATGTTACCAGTTAGTCCCAATGCAACAGTTTCAAGAACTTCATGCTATGTTTTCTGCTCTTTATGGAAAGGACATAAGCCCTGGTTTCAATATCTTAGATTTGCAACACCAAAACTGAGAATCAGGTGCTCTGATTTTTGGGCTGTTTTCACACAACACAGGGGCAAAATATTTTCAGTAGATGCCTTCAATGGTAGGGGATTCTCCACCTATGTCCCACAGTGGTGGACCATAGAAGATGATCTATGTCAACAGCATGGAATCAGAATGCTGGTTCTTTTTCATGTTATGCATACCTCTCTACCTAAACCTCTCAGGGACACTCTGGTGGAGACCTCTGTTATGATTTTCAACCAACTAAAAAGAATTCAACCACTCTCCCTGACCAATTGACTACAACAACCTTTGTGGTTGAATCCAAATATGACCATTCATAGAAAACCCCTTTGCAAGAATAATTGGTGCTGAAAGGGTATAACCCAGGTCCACCATTTATGTAAAAGCCAAGGCTGGGCCTCCTTCATGCACCTTCAACAAGCTTGTGCACAGGATCACAAAAACAACTTTTTAATTATCAGGTCTGTCATCTGGTTCAACAAATGTTTGGAACTGCAGTTCCAGCAGACACTCTCCCCTTTACTTTAGCTGAATTTGGAGAGTTAAGTAAAGACAGTTATGCCATTTCTGCACTCTATCAAGGGCTTCAAAAAGCCTGGTCTCATAGATATGGTTCACCATCTAAGTATTTGCCAGAAGCATTAGTCTGGAACCCAGATGAAGATCAATTGGAAAAAGTATGGCAAAATATTTATTGCTATCTCAGGTATGATGGTTATTGGTTCATTCAATTTAAAATCATTCATGCTATTTACAACACTCTGAAAAAGTTATATAAGTGGGTGCTTTTAACTTTGTCAATCTGCATTAGATGTAACACAGTGGAAGGCACACTTTTGCATATCTTCTAGGACTGCTTCAGGGGCCCAACCTTTCTGACATAGTATAAAGTAAGCTTTGGATCTTGCTTTGGGTTTCAACAAGATTTTTACCAAGTAACAGTGTATTCTGGGGTTGGACATCCGGGCATTGCAGGCAGCAGGCACTATAATTTTGTGTTACTAATTATGGCAATTTTAAAATTATATCATGGCATTGGATGGATCAGATGAGTCCATCATTTGCAGAATGGCATCTAAAATGCTAGAAATGTTACAAGTGGAAAGTATGTTTGCTTCCATATGACATCACATATCAACCCTGTGTTCAGCGCTGAGGTACCTTGGATGCCTGATTGTCCACCTTAGGGTAACATGTGTATTGTACATGGTAATTCTCTTGTACTGTACCTGCCTTCAAGATTGTAATTTTTCATTCCTGTCACCTCCAATTTTTCTTAGGGGGAGAAGCCAGTGAGTCAGAGTGGGTAAAGGCTGTTAACATTCCAGTTTATGTGTTCATTAATTTTCACATTATTGAATAATTCTGAACTAATTTTTCAATAAATTAGATTTATTTTAAAAAATGTACAGCAGCCCTGACCATTTGGGGCAATGGAAGTGGGTAGCAGGTGCAGCAAAAGCCCCAGCTCTGGTGATCTGTGGAAGCATAGGCGCAGCAACCCGACTGTGGAGGCAGGGGACCTGCACCTCTATGGCATAACAGAGCACAGCAGCCCCAACTGTGGAGACTGGAACAGGGGCATGTGAGTATATGGGCCTTGACTGTGGGGTTGGGGGAGAGAGTGAAGCAGAGTGCAGCATCCCCAACTGCTTCGCTGTAGACAGCAGGCTGCATCAGCCCTGAGGTGAGGGAAAAGACAGCTGGTAGCAGCCTCAAATGTTGGGCAGCAGACAGGGAACAGCAGAGTGCAAGCACCTTAACTGTGGGGCAGGAGACAGGGGCATCAGGATGCCATACAGTGTTTTTAGTTATACACATACCTGATGCATTTTCACACAGAAACCTAAGAACTGAAATCTGTGAGTTCATGAAGTATATGTGCCTGAAATAGCAGTGTGACAGGCACCTATTTGTCAATCTGACATGAAAAAACAACTTTCTTACATGAACTTATTTATGGAGGCTACATCAAAGACAAACTACATATATGAATGAACAAAATTTGGATTTATTTTATATCCATTAAAGAACCCTGTGTTATATAGCTAGAATACAAGGCAAACAAAGGAAGGATATGATAGAAACATTCAAATACCTAACAGGTATTAATCAGGTACAGGAAGGTAGCATTCTCCATAGAAAAGAAGCTCGAAGACAAGGGGTCATGCTATGATGTTGGAGGGAGAGGTTGGTGGACACCTGGAACAGCTTTCCAGTGGAGGTAGTAGGTGCTATAACATTGACCGGATTCAAGCATGCATGGGACAGATACAAGGGGACCTTAGTAGTAAGGCAAGGGGAGTAGATAATTAAAGATCAAGTAATATCTGCAGTGGTACAGTAGGCAGGGAAAACCTGGAAGACTTGGTGGGCCAAGAGGTTCTTATCTGCCAACAACTTCTATGTTTTTATGTTAATGCAGAGTTTTGATGTGAAAGCTTTGCACTGACAGCTGTGATACAGACAAGCCAAATTCTCACAGAGAAACCTTCATACTACTTCAGTTCAGCATTGAAACTCAAATAATCAGCCGGCCCATCAGTGCAGTGGTTGGATTTCTGCTTGTGACACCGATGACCTGGGTTTGGGAGCAGACTCAGGTCACTGGAGGGCCAGCCAGGGGAGAAGGTCTGAGCTTCCTGGGGACTGCTTGCCTTCTATGGGGGAGAGGGAGGGACAGGATCTGAGGCTTGTCTGACCCCAGATGGAGGCCCGAGGTACAGCAAGCTGGTAGGACTGCCCAGTGGGGAGCTGTGTGGTGGATGTCGGCATAATACCATAACATCAGGGCATACACCACACTGAAAGAAACAGGAAAAAGCACTGCCAGAGTGTGGGTAGATGCAGATCCAGTGTCAGCCATGATTGCGACTGCCTGCCTGACCACCGGGAGACCCGATGAGACTAGAACATATCAGGGTGCCCAGGCCCTTCCCCATACCCACCTGGGGGGTATAGCCACCGCTCCATGGGGAGAATCCCCAGGGATTCAGGAAGGTCAGATGCAGGAGGGGCACATAGGAGTCTCCTGAAGAAGTGCAGGTCCAGGGTGGGGGAAATAGAAAGTTAAAAAAAAAAAGAAACTCAAATAATCAACTTTTTATAAGAACAGAAAGATAGATTTTAAGTTAATCTATCGAAACACAAACCAGAGACAGTTAGTGAAAACCTGAAGAGAAAACAATTAACTCTACAGACTGCTCTAATTGGGAAGTGAAACAGTTCTTTAGTCAAGCAGATGTAGCCAGCTACTCCAATATGATGTCATTGCTCTCCAAGCCTCACTCAGAGGGACAGAAATACGCTACTGTTTTGAGTTAGTACAGAGCACATTAACAAACGCCGATTTAAAGAAAACCACAAAATCAAAGAGTATCTCATTTTCAGGAAACACTAATCATGGAACAGGGTCTTGAATTCAAGTGAATTAAAGCTTTTATTAACAGTATGTAAAAACATTGCACTTGATCTTTAAGCAACAGGTATGAAACGCATAGTTGCAGACAACTATGTTTTACTATACAATATTCCTCTTCATTAACATAGTGATTCTGACTTCTAATACACAACCTCAGACCATTCTACTTTACAGAAGCTGTTTAAATTATCGGTGGAAAGGCGCACTTAAAATATTCAGGCACAATCCTGATTATTTTGCATTGACCAGTATGTGTGGAATTGGAAGTACTGAGATGCAGAACTGACATAGAATTGACAACTAGAGGAGTGGTCATGCATAGCATCTGGGTTTCAGTAAAGAAAAGTGCAAAATGATGCACTTAAGGTACAGAAATCCAGAGGCAGAGTACAAAATGGGTAGAGTGATATTGATGACCACCAAGCAGGAAAGAGATATGGGGGTAATCATATATGATGACCTGCAAGTGGCTAGGCAGTGTGACAAGTCAGTAGGGAGTGCAAGTGGGATGTTGGTGTGCATACGGAGGGAGTATTATGAGTAGAAAAAGGGAGTTGGTGTTGCCTCTCTATAGATCATTGGTAAGACCCCACCTAGAGTATTGGCTCCATTTCTGGAGACCAGAAGGACATAGACAGAATGGAGGCAGTCTTGAGGAGGGAAACTAAAATGGTGCAGATTCTGAATCAAAAGGAGAGACAAAAGGACCTCAATATGTACTCCCTGGAACAGAGAAGAGAGGGAGGGAGAGATATGGTAGATACCTTTAAATAACTCAGGGGTAAACACAGTGCAGGAGGGAGTATTCTTCAGAAGAAAAGGTGCTCAAGAACTTGAGGACATGATATGAAGCTGGAGAGGGTAGATTCAGGAGAAATGTGAGGAAGCACTTCTTCATAGAAAGAGTGGTGGATCCCTAGAACACCCTTCAAGCAGAGGTGGTGGTGGTAAAACAGTGGTGGGATTCAAGAATGCATGGGATAAGCACAAAGGAATCATAGTGGAAAGGAAGGGGAGGGAGAAAGATCTGTAGATGGGGCATGGGCACGGTCTGATGTAACAGTGTAGTAGGGAGAAATTGGCAGACTGGGTGGGCCAAACAATCTTCAACAGCCTCAAATTTGGTACCAGGTCAATATCTAAACAAAAACCGTGCAGTAATAAACACGCTGTGTAACGCGTGCCTGAATTTAGGGCAACAGGGATATAATAGCGATAAGGAATTACCACTACCCTTGTTGCTCTGTGCTCTTACTAAAGAGGATCAAGTTGACATATGTGTAGTACCTCGTCAAGCAGCTCCCATGGTGGAATGTCTAAGGCATCAGCACATGGCAGGGTTGGAGTCCTTGGACTGCAGTTCAGTTCCCCCACCCCCCAGGTCTCCCAGTATTGTAGATTTTTTGGATCCTTTTTTTTTGAAAAGTTACAATTTTCTCCCTCTTCGAGTTTCACCCCATCCCCAAAGTCCACACCCCCCTTGAGGTTTGTTATTTAAAGTCCACAGTGTATGTGGGGCAAATGGGGTTTGGGTGATGTCATCCTTGATAAAAAAAAGAAAGTCCTATTATTTTCTATGTGCTGCGTTGTTTTGTTCCAGTAGGTGTTGTTTCTGATGTCATTTCAGGCTATGCTGTTTTGCCCGTGGCATTTATTCTTGCTTTGTTATTGTCAGCACTGTTATGAGCCTCAAATTCTGTTTCTATGACATGGTGGGATCAAAATATAGTGTATGGGGAAGATCTTCACTGTGGGAACATTGTCACTGTAAAGAACAAGGAACTATCAGGAGGACCAACAGTTCCACTGAATCTATCTAGTGAGCTGAAAGAGAGGTACTCAACAGTCACCAAAGGAGGAATTACAGGACTGCAAACAACTCAGGTCAGATTATCAGATGGGGTGGTGATACTGTATGTGTTCTGTGAATGTTACATTTCACATGAGGAATTCTGATGAGATTATCGAGTATGCTACCATAAAAATGTTTTGCCAATAATAATGTTTGATATTTCCACTGTACATTTAAAACTGATAGAACAATGTTTTGCACTTTTGTAGATACCAGGGTACATTGATATTGGCTATGCATGGTAAATGTAAGGTCTACACCTGCAAAAGTAGAGAAGTTACACATATCAATAATTTTTAGAATGTTTTCATACAATTTTTAAAATAATTGCATATTGAAATTTAAAACCACTGTACTGTTAACTAAAAACCTCTAAATTAGATTTCTCCATATTTAGTCAAGGTTATAACCCTTACAGAGGTTACGCTTATTTTCACAAATCTAGATCTGAGAGTGGCTGCATTATAATCATCAAAATTTCCACAAAATGATCCCCAAAAAGTATATCGCTAGACTTTGGGGCCCCTATATGTTTGAAATGCTTTTTCCAAATATATATTTTGCAGGGTCTTAAGCATGTGTCAGTTAAGCAATAATGCATGATAGGGTGTGTGTGTTGTGTTTGGATAATGTCATGCCTTGGGTGGTTGAGGATGATGCCACAGACTGAGTGCATCAAACACCCGAGAAATGATGTTAACCCAGCACAACACACACCCTGGAATACATTGTTGCGATTATACATTGGCTGCTGTGTAAAAAGAACAAAAACGTACATTTGAAATTATTTTTGTTTAAAGAGCTGCTGACGCCTCAAATAAATCTTTAAAAAACATAACATTTAGGTACAATTCAGATTGCATTCCATATATAGTCTATAGATTTATCATCCAAGTTCCTTGTTACTGAGGAAATTTGCATTGAATATGTGATCTTTATCCCTTAGAGTTCATCTACCTCTACAACTTACTCCCTACTTCAAGTCATAATCTGTTGTGACATCACAGTCTGTTGCCATGGGAGTGACTGTGATGTCACAAGGGATGCATCATTACATCAGGTAGGGAGAAAGCAACAAGAACAGATGAAATCTTTAAGAGCAAAGATCCGATTTTCATACAAATGACCTTAGTAATAAATAATGGGAGGAGAAATACTGATCTAATGTGAAATACAGGCTAAACTTTGTCTACATATTATGTTTTGCTAAAGTTCTCCTGAAGGTGTCAGCTGCTCTTTTAAATTTTTTCAACATGTAGGACTACTTAGATAAAAAGTAGTTCTGTTTATTTTCCCAGTAGGTGGAGCTCCTGTGGTTCCTAACCTTGTCCCCCATATGTAAATTGTCTCTACTGTTTCTTTATGCAGCTTGAAGCTGCAGATGTCGCCTTGCCATCTTTTCTTACTATGGCACATCCTCACCCTCATCTGCTGGCCATGTCTATGTATTTGTTTTCCTCCTACATTTGGCACCCGTCGTACTGGGGAAAGAACATTAACTACCAGTCTTTCTTTTCTTTCTGCGTTTGATCAGCATGATTGTCTGCCACCCTGCTGACTCAGGGCTGTGATATCTGGTAAGGCAACAGTGTGCTCAGTGTGGTGGGTTGCAAGAAGACCAGGAGGGACTGCCATGAAGGGTCTTACATTTCTGAGCAGGAGGTACTGCTAAACTATAAAGCTGACTGGACATCTTTTAGTTACATGATTTCTTTATTTTTTTTTTTAAATGCTGGGCTTGCTTGCAGTTACAGTGTTCATGTTGTGGACATTGCCAAGGCAAACTTTTTAAGTTTAAGCAGCATCTTGCTCACTGGGACTGGTCCCCAATATAACAGGCCACCAGTGTGGATGAAGCACTAAATTGCTTCTACAGCTCCTTCACCCTGGCATGTGACACTTTTGCCACCCCTAAAAAAAAGACCAACACCAAGTGGCAAAATGCACCCTGGATAACACCATCCCTCCTCCAGCAGCTCAAAAACTGAGACAACCTATGGCATAGAGTCAATGATTCAGGCAAACCTGCCGACAGACAGGCCTACTGACCCGAATGGAATAGATGCACCTGGGCCATTCACAAGGCAAAAGCCGGACACTACAAGTCCACCTTAACCACATCCTGGGACTCATCCCGCAAATTCTGGGATAAAATAAAAACCTTAAATGGCAAATCGTGGACCCCACCCTCCCAGATCACAATGAATGGCTTGATCACCACATACCTGAAGGAAATTGCCAACACTCTCAATGCCAGCTTTACAGACCTAAGCTTAGTGCTCCCCTCAATTTCTTTGACCCCATACCACCTTGGACCCCCTGCCTCCCACGTCCACCTTTCTATCTCCGGACCATTACCCCCCGGGAAGCATAGCCTTACCTAGCCAAGGCCCTCAATGGATCTGCCCCCTAAATGACCCGCTAGACATTAAGCTCCTCCACCTGGCTCTGGATGCACTGCTCCTCCCACTCAATGGCCGATTAAACTGCTCCCTCTGCCTCGGACAGTTCCCCAGCGAATGGAAAAACACTGTTGTTACACCCATCTATTAAGGAGGGGATAGCCTACCACCTGGGAACTACCGACCAATTTCTGTTCTCCCCCTTTATCCAAAGCCCTAGAAAAGGTAGTGGCTGACCAGCTGACTATTTACCTAGAAACCCATAACCTGCTCTGCAAAGAGCAGCATGGTTTCCATGCTGGACTTAGCACCACCACAGCCCTCCTTAAATTCTCAAACCACATTCACTGCACACTATACAAAGGACAGCTGGCAGGGGCCATGTTTATTGACCTATCCAAGGCCTTTGACACAGTAAGTCACTCCTCCTGCTAAACACCATCCTGCAAAAGGGATTCTCACAAGGACCCCCTGGACTGGTTCTCAAGCTACCTGATGTCCAGGACACAATGTGTAAGATAGACAATATAGTATCCTGCACCCGTCCCTTCCACCCTGGAGTTCCACAGGGCTCCATCCTAGGGCTGTTACTTTTTAGTCTGTTTCTGAATGCCCTTCCCACTTCATGCCCCAGAAAAATGCTACTATTCACTTATGATGCAGTCCTCTGTGCCTCCCACACTGACTCTACCAATTTACAGGTCTCACTTCGGCACTCTTTCAGCCAGATCGAGCACTGGTTCACTGAGCGTAGGCTAGTACTGAATCTGAAAAAAACAGAGACCCTACTATTTGCACACTACCAAAGCAAATAAAAAAAAGAATACTTGCATATCCAATCCAGTTCCCTCCACACCTTGAGCAGGTCTCATCATATAGATACCTGGGGGTTATCTTCGATCCTGCCTTCACTTTCCACACACACATCAGCACCCTTACATCTGCAACTAAAGCATGTATTGGCCTCCTATATCACCACAAGGACTGCCTACCACCTGAAGCCCTGAGACTAGCAATCACCTCATCAGTCATGTTCCTGGTCGACTGTGGACTACTGGTCTATGTTGCTGCTGATGCCATGGCTATCAGTAAAATAAAAGTAGTAATTAACAAAGCCTGCAGGCTCCTGACTGCTGCTGACCGTACATCGCAGACATGCACCCTCTACTCCCTCACCCAGATTCTCAATTTCAAAGAAAGGCTCCTATACCAGGTCTGCCTCATGGCCAAAAAATCCCTCCATGGACTAACTCCTCCAGGATTATCAGGTTCCCTGATTACCACCACCCCCATGGCAAACACTCGCAGCTCAGATAAAGTGGCAATGGCTATCACCAGGGTTAGGACAACCCTAGCCCAGAGATATTTTCCCATCAGGGCCCCTACCTGGTTTAACTCCCTACCCCCATAAGTCACTTGCCACACACCAAGCTTGGTCCCTTCAAAGTGGCTCTCAGGAACCACCTTCTCACCACCTGCACCTGAACCTGTGCACAATAGGCCTACCAACTACATCAGTACCTGTCCTCAATAGGCCCACCACAAAGCCTATCTTTAATACTACCGCTGCAGCACCGCATCCACAGTGATATCTGAAATGTGCCTTCATGATGACAAAGTCTAACCTCCAGACTACTACTGTTAGGGATCCACAGTATGTCTCTGTAACCTGTTTTGTTGATTAGCTGACACTCCATATAGGTCAACTTCATAAGTCCCCACTATATGTTGTGCACTATCAATATCAGCCGACAGTTCCCCACTGTCGCTTGAATACCACTTCAACATTGTACCACAGTAACTGTTTCTCACCTTGTACTGTTACTGTATCATATATACTCTATCATACTGTTTGCAGCAACTGGGCTGCTACACTAATAGGACCCTGTAATGGATTTACTGTTTGTCATATTGTACTATAGCTATATCTCTTGTCCTGATTGTGTTGTCTATTGTTAAATTATGTGGAGCCTTTGGAAATTAGTTCATGACTCAAAGGATTGTAATTCTGATACCTTCAAATAAATCTGAGAGTATGGTTGGGAACTGATGTGAAGCTGATTGTAAACACAGCTTTTACTTCACTCATTTTCATTTAAAAAGTAAGAATGGGAACGGTCAAGAGTGATTTGAAGCAATGTGAGAGGTTTTGTGAGTGATTGTTGGTGGTTTGTCTGTATGGGAGGGAGGGATTTACATTTTTAAACTTTATAAACATCTTGCCTTCCCACTGGAACAGCTGTTGGATTTATGCTTGTGACGCTGATGAACCAGGTTTGGAATGGACCCGCAGTCAGAGGGCCAGCCGGAGGAGAAGGATGGAGCCTGCTGGAGACTACTCTTCTTCTGTGGGGGAGGGAGGGAAGAGTGTCTGGTGCTTTACAACCCCTGGTGGAGGCAGGGAATACTCCTGCAATCGGCACCATCACATTAGGGAAGTGGGGAGGATGCTGACCATTATTGAATGTCCTCGCCCCCAGGGAGCAAGCATCAGAAAAAGCTGCCCCCAGCATGACAACTCAATCTGCTACTGCCGTCTCCATTGCCTTTGACATCCACCAGTGGGACATATCTCCCATGACCCTGACCCAGAGGTAAGCCAGGGCTTGCCAACAGTGTCCATCGGAGGAGGAGCTCTCTGGCAGCCCACCAGAGGCAGAAGCCTGGGTATGGAAATGATGGGCGGGTCTGATGATTGGGGAAAATGGAAAAATAAATAAATAATAAAAAAGCTTTGTAATTATCTTGTGGGGACATTCAGCAAAGAGTGGTACTGTCAAGGGAATCATAGTGTCAGCAGGGAGCACTTGAAGCTGATAACAGTGCTGGCTTTCTTTTAAATTTCAGATTATTTAACAAAAAAAGGAAAAGGATTACCTACATGATTATTTTTTTGTCATGTTGGACACACTGAAAATGTGGAGGATGGTTTTTGGGCACATTGGTACACTTTGTGGCATTGGGAGGAATGTAAATTAAAAAAAAATAGTCAAGTACTGACAAATTGTACAGTGCCCATGTCAAGTGTGTCCTACATGGACATGGAAAGTGCAGTGATTTGTTTATTTTTTATTTTTTTTATTTTATTTGTACATCAGTTTACAAACCTTTGAGCCAGAGGCTCATTTTCAAAGGTACCTCATCACAAAGAGGACAAATACAGTACAACAATGTTGTTACATCATTGTGGATTACAACAATTGGTAATACATGCTGTCATATCTTGGTTGCAATTTTAAAGTTACAGGATTAGCAGAGCACAGGTTGGTACAGATATTTAGTACTTCATAGACAAACAGTGGCATGAGCATACATGCAGAGGGGTGCAGAAACAGGAGGAGGTGATAATTTATAGGGCAAAGGGATGTGGTTGGTAGTAGGCTGGGTGCAGCCACTCAGGGAGCTTTGTCAGAACATTGAGCAAGAACAACTTAGTAACAGTCACAGCTACACGTATTAAATAGGTGATTTTGAAGGAGGTTTTGAAACTGGAGATCATGGGCATCAGAGATAGAGGTGGGGAGTGTGTTGTACTAGGATGGGGCTCTCGTAGCAATAGGCCCTTTGACCATGTGTGGTCCTTGCTCTGGGGACTAACAGTGTGGTTTTGCAGGAGGTTCTGTTTGTACTAGGGTTTTGCTTGGTGGATGAAGGCTGTCAACCCTGGTGGGATAGTCCAAGGAGAGATTTTTTTGTTATGAGGCAGGTTTGATAACTGAGACGTTCGTCCTGGGTCAAGCAGCATAGCCTTTACATATAGTTGGCGTATGTGTTAACCTGGGGGCCCTGTAATTAGCCTACAGGCCTTATTTAGTGTGAGGCGGATTTTGTTGAGGGCGGTCTGGTCTGCAGCACCATAAACTGGTAATTGATAATCCACTAGGGACAGTATAGAGGATGTGACCACGAGTCAGAGGGCGTCAGGGGGGAGACAATTTTTGTATCGGTATAGGATACCTAGCCTAATATTGGAAGCTGAGGCTAGGGCAGCGATGTGGTCATGGAAGTTGAGAGCAGGGTCAAAGGAGATCCCAAGGTACTTATACAAGTAGACTTGCTCGAGTGGAAACTTGATGCTAGAGAGGACATGGAGTAGGAAATTGCTGGCTTTGTTTTGGGGGGGGGCGAAGAGCATGGTTTTTGCTTTTTTGAGATTTATTACAAGTCTATGCTCTTTGAACCAGGCTTCAGCATCATTATAAGATATTTGCAAGTTGTCCTGGAGGGCGATAGGGTTTCAGTCAGAGGCAAAGATGATGGCATCATCTGCATACAGCAACATTTTTCCAGTACTTGCACCTGGCAGGGTATTGAGGTATAGTGGAAGAGCAAGGGTCCAAGGATGGAGCCCTGGGGAAGACCAGAGTGGATAGGACATGTGTTGGAGAGTGTCCCATTAATTTTAACATGCTGAGAGTGGGCAGACAGGTAGCTGGAGCACCAGGAGAGAGGCCCAGTGGCAAAGCCAGTGTGGATGAGGCATCCAGCAGGAGGGGATGGGAAACAGTGTCGAAGGCTTTTGATAGATCTATGAACACTGCCCCAGCCAGAGAGTCCAAGTCCAGAGAAGATTGTAGAAAATTTGAAAACTCTAGGAGGGCAGTGCTGGTACTGTGACCTGTATGGAAACCGTGCTGTTCAGGTCAGAGGATGTTGTATTTGGTTAGGTAATCCATAATTTGGGTGGCCACCACTTTTTTCTAGGGCTTTGGAGAGGGGTGAGAGAATGAAGATAGGCCGGTAATTCCCGGCTAGGAACCTGTTACCACCCTTCTGTATGGGTGCAACTGTAGCAATTTTCCAAGCTGAGGTAAATTGCCCCAGGCAGAGGGATTTATTGAGGAGACTAGTGATTGAGGCGAGGACCAGATCCAGAACCCGGCAGAGGATACAGGGATCCAAGGAGTCACTGCCAGTACTATTGCTCTTTAGGGCATTAATTTGGTGAGGTCTGACTTCTTGGGCAGTAATCCAGCGTAAGTGGAAGCTAGGGCGTATGAGGACAGGGGCAGGTGGGGGGAGGGTCAAAAAAAGTTGCTAGGGAGGACTGGGCTAAGGTTCGTGAATGATGTATTGAGGAAGTTGGCTATAAGGGCTGGGTTGGTAGAGATAGTGCCATCAATGTTGATCTGGGAGGGTGGGGGGTATGTGCTCCATTTAGTTGTTTGATATTGTCCCAGAAGGTTCTGCATTCCCCAAGAGGAGGTGAACGAGGACTGATAGTGATCAGCCTTAGCCTTTCTGATGGCCCAGGTGCATTTGTTTCTTGCAGCAGCATATGCCTGCCTGTCTGCCGGCCAGCCAGTTTCAGTGGCCAGGTGCCATAAATTGTCCCTGTGCTTAAATAGTTGAAGCAGGGCAGGGGTAACCCAAGGTGCATTCTGCACTTTGGAACGGAGTACTGTTAGAGCTGTGAAAATGTCACAGGCTTTGTCGAATGTTTGGGTGAAAAAGGTTAGTGCCGTATCAATATCAGTGGCGTACTGTATGGGAGACCAATTAATTTGGGCCAGAAGTTGCTTAAGGCTTTTCAGACCACCTGGTCTAAGGCGCTGCTGTAGGGTGGGCTGTGCTGTGGGTTTGGGCATGGTGGTTGTCCAGTGGAAAGTATAGGGAGTGGTCACTAAGGAGTCAGAAAGGACTTGGATATCATAGATTTGTTTAGGACGATTGGTGATGACCACATCTAGAAGTGTGCTTGAGCCCCTCTTAGAATTCACTCTTGTAGATTAGGAAATGAGTTGAGTCAGATCAATAGCTGCAAAGCAGTCACAGGTAGTAGAAAATGAAGAGCTAAGCCAGTTAATGTTTAGATCACCCACTAGGATTTGGTCAGATGAATGGTGCAGAGAAGTAAGATACTCCGTTAACGAGACCAGTGCCAGAGTTTGATTTTAAGGGGGTACGTAGGCTGTAGTAAGATAGAGGGGGCCCCTAGAGGGATCCGGGGTCAGTTTTAGGGTTAGAGCCTGTGCCCCAAATTCAAGAGTAGGGGTAGGGAGGGCTAGTCCGGTGAGAGAGTCTCTGGTGTAGATAGCGCAACCCCCACCCCGTCTTCCAACCCGGTCCTCCCGGTAAAGGGAGTAACCTGGGAGGGAGACAAAGGAGTCCAGAGTGGATTTTGATAGCCAGGTTTCCACCAGGGTAATAATATCAGGTTTATGGAATGTGACCCAACATTGGAGTGAGTCAAATTTTTTCAGAAGGCTACAGATATTCATTGACACAATGTGAAGCCCAGGAGATCATGCAGGTGAGCTGTTGTGAGCTGGGCCTCGGTTGGGATGTATATTACCTGTCATAGTAGTAGGATAACTACCACCCTGTCCGGGGGGGGTGGAAAGTGTGTTTGCGACGGACATGAGTGGAAGAGGAGGGAGCCTAGGGCACAGGGAGTAGGCAGGGTAGCACAGGCTGGAAGGCTAGAATAATAAGCCCAGTAGGAGCTGGGGAGCTGGGTGGTGACTGGAGGGTGGGTATGGTGAGCTGGAGCACATAGTGCATGTAGGATGGGAATGTGCCAACTCTAGGACACAACAGGTGGGTAGTGCCAGTGTGCATGGAGGCATCAGTTAGGTGAGACTGCATGCAACACTGTGACAGATGGGTGGGACAGTGGTCTCAGAATAAGGATGAGAGAGAGAGCATATCAATAGGAGGTGGGCAGGCATTATCAAAGGAGCTGAATGAAATATTTAGTTGCCTACCAGTAAGCGCGCAATGCCACTTTTGTTCAGTGGTAGTGACACCACCTCTGGGTGTACAGGGTACCAGGTTCAAGACTCTCCCGAGGTATTTGGAGATGGACCTGGGTGGGAGCCATGTGCCATGATCCAGGTGCTGGGCACAGGCAGCGTTTGGGCCCAAAATGGGGTGCTAAATAGCGACTCCTAGTGGTCAATAGATGTAGGCTTGTGGGGTCTGAGAGAGTGGTAGCTACAGGTTTGGGTGTGAAGGAGGTGGGTGCAGGGTAGCAGAGGCCTGGGGGTAGGAGATGAGAAATGGGGCAGGTGGATAGAGGTGCTCCAGAAATGGAGAGAAGGGGCTATCTGAGAAGTGGAGTTTGCAGAGGGAACACAGGGTCCCTCTAGTGGCTAGCAGGTATAACCTGCAAATGGAAAAGTAGGGACTTAGTATTTCAATGAACAGGAAGTGATGTCATAGGGGTGGGCCAATAAATTGAGGGACGTGGCTGGGGCGGGTGGGGCAGATGACGGGCAATGTCATCGGGCTAGCATCCCACACAGGAGTACATGAGGTATCGTATACCTCAGAGGCCTTCCGAAGGGCGGGTGATGCAGGCAATCAGCTCCTGGAGGGAGCACTCGGCATTCTGGCGCTGCCACCATACATGTGATGCGGTGTTGTGTGTGCTTGGACAAGATATAGAATGTTTTGCCGGGATAACATCACAGGTCTAGCCTCAGAAAGTCCAATCAGAGTCCAGGATTCTCTGTTGCCATTGTATAATGTGCATTCATGTCCATTTTGCACAACAACATTACAGTCTAAAGCCATACGGCTAGTGTATCTCTCTTTCATCTGTTTACTCACTCCTTCATTCATAAAGGCATCTCTAAAACTCACAGATTGACCAGAAACCTGAAAAGAAGAATGGCAAAGAGCATCATTAACATACTTTACAATAAGAGTCTGGCAAATAGAGCTTTCTGATCAGCAATAAGTATTTCAACAGCCTCATATTACTCCCTAGTTAACAGTAAGTACAAGTGGAGCATAATCACATGATGAACAAGACACATATGGGCATAATCACGTGATGAACAAGGTATACCGCTTTATAAAATCCCAGTTTGAACTGAAATAGCACTAATATATTGCTAGGAGGTTATATATCTATCTATTTGAAATTCATTTAATGCTAACAAACCAAGGCCAATGTTTTAAGTTTCAAGTTCATTGTTGATCAATTATTCAAACCATTACAACTTTGACACATTTAAAATTCAATAGAAATACACTAATCTACACGTTAAACAGTACCCTACTACTCAAGAGGTCCATCAATAGTAAATGTTAAACATCATTATTCATCATACATCAATCCATTGATCAGGAATTAAGTTTATCATAAATATCCTATTAGCTGGCAGGCCCAGTAGTGCTGAGGTTGAGGTGCTGGATGCCACCTCGCTACGCTGGTGACCCGGGTTTGAGGAGCGAGCCCAGGCGGCTGGGGGTCGACAGGGGAGGAAGAGGTTGAGCGTCTGGTGGGCTGCTCTCTCTTCCTCGGGGAGGGTTGGGGTAGTGATCACTCAACGAGTGACCTTTGGCAGAGGCCAGATGGGTAGGTGAACGAGCATCACAGGTGTATGCCAGGGGGGTAGAGCCATGGCGGGTATTGCCTTGGTTGCTGGACTCCATAGGGAATGTAACCATGTAGAAAAATCCCCTCCACCACTGATAGGCAATGGCACTTCCCCTCGCACTCCACACTCCTGGAGTCAGGCCCGAGTACCCTCCGCTTCCCTCCAGCCTGGTGGCTCAATACTATAAAATAGAGTGCCCTGGGCCGGAGTGACTTCTTCCCGGAGGGCAGACCTTGTTGGATGCCCAGAGCTGGAGAGGAGCGGTGACAGGTATGGGAGGCAATGCAAGGAGTTAGAGAATGCATCAGGAAAGTCACTGGAGAGAGTTCAGCTATTGCAGGTGAAAACAGAGTTTGAAAAAAAAATATCCTATTAGCCACAGCTTCTGTATAATATTTATAAAAATCACTTTGACCTCTTTCCTTTCATTTTTTTTTCTTTAGAATTAACCATAGGACCCTGGAGGCAAACTGTGGTATTTACAGGCATTGTCCTGCCAAGGCTTTCCCTAATAACTCCTTGTCACTCTAAATTGTACATTCCTCATATAGGAGCCCATTATTATGCCCAGCTGGGGACAGGTTCGAGCCATAGAAATTTAGCACTATACCGAAAACTGTTTGTCAACACTTTCGGCTACTCAGACCCAAATATGAGTTAACAGGTCACTGTCTCAATAGCCAGATTGAGCCCACATGTACTGCCATCTTTGACTCAGTCATGTGTCCCAATGGGGGTACCTCACAGTGCATGCTGCCCTGAATCCTCTTTGGTGGTAACCAGATCAAGCACCATTTGCCAATCTGTACTTAGACCTCATGTACCATGTCAAGGAACTGGACCCATAGTTACATGTTGGGTCACTTCGCTACTTGCCATGAACCATAAATCAGAAATATGTCCAATGACATGACTCAGGGATGCCTTCCTGTACTGCTGCCCATGACGGCCATTTACTTTAGAAATTAACAACCATCTATGGGTAAGCTTCTACCGGTATTCCCGGCAGGCTCCCCCAAATTCTGCACAGATGCTCTGCTATATCAATTCATCCAGACTCCCATTCATGGTACTTAAAAATGCTTGGGAAAACAGTTACTTAAGAACATGTTATAGCTATAGAAAATTTGGAAAATATAAATATATATAAAAAAACAGAAAAACACATCAGAAACACTCATCAAGGGCTGTATACAACAATGAAAAAGGCAATTTAATCAGTCAACTATTACATGTCTAGATATTTGCAAACAAATAAAACCATTTCTGGAACCAATCTGAAGTATCCAAAAACATAAAACATTATTGTAAAATGAAAACACAGCTGTTGAGGCTCCATGTGACCAGAGGAGTCCTTCATGTAGCAATACACTCTATCCTCACTCGGGAGTTCCTTTCATCATAAAGCATTGCTAAAGGAACATGTATATTATTACAGATTTAAGAGAAAACATAAAATACACATAAAAATGAATTGGGCAAAAGTTCAAACTCCATCAGAGTTGAAATGGTACTTCTTGATGGGGGTAGACCCCAAAGTCATATTCACAATTCAGTGGCACAGTATTTTTAATTCAGTATCTTTATAAAATGTTCCAAATAAAATCACGATATAAAAACCCAATTGTGAGAACAAAAGCTGGTTATGTAATTACCTGGAGTCTGGCCTCCCTAATAAAAGTTTCTGGATCCAAAAAATTAGTGGTTGTAACCATGCTGAACCATCTTGCAAGCTGTTTTTACAATGATAACCGGAGTTCATCCCTCATTATCATTCTGTGAGGCCATATGTTACCTCTTCATCAAAAAATGTTTTTTTTTTGTTAGAGGTCTGCATGCTTCTCCTCTTAAGGAGAGTCTCTGTCTCCTATATTTCCAGGGTTTAATCAACATGCATGTACAGTCTCACCTGGCTTCCTCTAAATCAAAGCTGATCTGGTAAATCTTGAATGAAATGCTGTATTTATCCATCTTGCAGTGACAAAATTCAAACACCATAAAATCCCAAGGGTCTCTTTTTGCCACAAGAAAAAACTCCTCACATCAGAAATTCAAAATACACCCTCCTCAGCTCGATGCTGACCCAAGAAAGCATCTCCACCTCTGCCTCCATCATTTTTACTTTACCAATTATCTAGGGGTCTCACCTGTAGAAAGAGACAAAAGTTTCACTCCACTGAATACCTGGCTGGACAAACACTTAAAGTTCAATCCCCCCTAGGCAACAGTAGCATATCTTTTAGAGGTGGTAAACAAGCCTGTCAGCACTATAGGTGCTATATTATTCCCGGTCTCCTGATTGAAGGTCCCGGCTCCAAATTTCCATGAAGTAGTGCCTTAGAAGAACACTATAACCATTAGCTTAACAACTTGAGAATTCCCTTGTGTTGTGTCAATTCAATGACAGAAGTCAAAAGTGGGGGATATTTAACTTCAAAAATTTAGCGCTCAAGACCTGTAGAACATGTTGGCTGCAGAAAAAAATGGAGCAGAAGCGGGGAGCAAAACAGTGTAACTCAGGAGAGAGGAGCAGCAGCACCTCCACCATCTTGCCACCATGCCTCCCTTTCGGTAGCAGCTGGAGTCTGGGTAGTTGAGACTATGCTGATGACTTGCTCATTGCCATCACCCACCCCATTCAATCACTGGGCCACAAGCCCAATGCTCATCATGCTAAAAGATGCTGTCCTTTTATAGTTCTTTGCCTTGGGAAAAAACTGACCATCATTCTGTTTTTAAATCAAAACTTGAGATCATGGCTTCCATATTCAAATGCCGCACAGGCGCTAAATGGTGTTTGCCCTAGCAAACCAGATTTTGCACTGTGCCCTATATTGAAAGGGCTCTGTTGTACCATCAAACAGGTGTAGCACCCGCACAAACCAAAAAGTGAGGGGATATGCAAATGATGTGTCGGGGGCAGGAACATCAGCACAACCACTCTTCTTCTATGGTGTTGCTGCTCAGATATGGAGTACCTCACAAGATAAAGATCATGAAACCATATAGCACACACAGAGTACCTTTTGCAATTTATTAGTGAAAAAGCAGAACTTGTGTAATCACAGGATGCCTGTGTCCCAAGCACATAAGGCAAACTCCCAAAAGTTTCATATCATGCTGATGTTTCTACAGATGCCCTCTGTAGATGTGTTGCCATGACAGGAGACACCAGAGAGTTGGCCTTCCATATTCAGAACACTGCCACTCTGTGACCACGTACTGTAAGTAATATCCTCTCACTAATAAGTTGAAGCTAGTTACAATATGGCAAAAAAATTCAGTAATCTGATTGGTTGAGGAGCTCGCAATCCAGTGTTGTTGTCCCACCACAACAGCACTGAAAGAAGGACCAGTATCCTGCCCACATATGAAATCAATTGTAACAAACACATACTCTACCTGACTGCCATCACAAATGTGGCTGTTACCTTTACTCACTAAAAACCTTCAACTGGGCCTTAAAAATAAAACTGCCTTAAATTTAAAAACATAATAATGAAATGTTATTTGTTTTCTTAATCCTCTACACACACACACACACACACACACACACACACACACACACACACACACACCTTAAAACACGAAGTACTACAGTACTTGCAATTTTAATTTATGATATTTCTTTGTTGACATTGAAAAATCCCCCTCCTACCCTCACCTGCTTACTGGGGAAATCATTGCTGTTTAACCTGCTACAGATAAAAGAAAAGCCCTGGTTCCATCTAAGGCCTTCTGTTATGAACATGCAGGTATACTAAAGTTGCCAGCAGATAAAGGCCTAGAGGTCTATCAAGTCTGCTCGAATGTGCAGCTAGTACCCTTTATTCTGCAGCTGCCCCTCCCTTCCACCCTTACTCTTCATTGACCCTCCCCCTTGTCCTGTCCCATCCCCTTTTGAAGCAGTCCACTGTTATACTGGATACCACTTCTCTGCAGGTAACACATTCCACCCAGCTACCACCCTCTCTGTAAAAAGTGTCTCCTCATCTCCCTCCTGAACCTTCCTCCCTCTAGTCTCATATCATGGACCCTGGTGTCCTTCCCCTCCCTAACTGTGAACAGCCCCTCTGTACCTGTCTTGTTTATTCCTTTCATGTTCTTAAAGGTTTCAATCATGTCCCCCCATCCCTCCTCTCCTCCAGTGAGTACATGTTCAATTCCCTCAGCCTCCTCTCATATGATAAGTCCCCCAGCCCCTTGATCATCTTTGTTGCCCTGCGCTGCTCCCCTTCCAGTAACTTAATGTCCCTCTTCAGATACAGGAGCCAGTACTACACGAAGTACTCCAGGTGAGGTCTAACTAATGACCTATACAGTGACAGAATCACTTCCCATCTTCTTAAGGATATACCTTTGCATTGCAATCCAGCATTTTATTGGCCTTTGCAGCTACCTTCCTACATTGTGCCAGGTTGTTCATTGACCCTATAATGAGCACCCCCAGATCCTTCTCCTCCTCTGTCTGGGCTAGCTGCACTCCCCCCAGCTGATAACTCCTTCTTGGGTTCTTCACCCCAAAATGCAGCACCTATCGCTTTTTGGTATTAAGCCCCAGTTGCCAGGTGTCTGACCTGGTTTCAAGCTTTGCCAGATCATCCTGCAACCCCTGCCATCCCCCTAGGTTGTCCACCACCACTCCCATCTTGGTATCATCAGCAAAAAGACTGATCTTGCTCTTGTTGTCCAATGATATGTCTGCAATGAATATCCCAAACAATGCTGATCCCAACACTGAGCCCTGTGGAACACTGCTCTTCACTACCCTTGGGTGTGAGAGCCCCACCCACCACCACCCTCTGTTGCCTTCCTGAAGCCAGTTCCTACCCATCTCACCAGCTTTGCACAAGCCCCTGTGCCTTCTAACTTACTTCCCAGCCTCCCTGTTGATTGATAGTGGGTGTAGCATTCTGTCAGCAGAACTGAGCACAGATTTGGAGTCTTGTATTCCATATATAGTAAGCATTCCATCTCTTGAATTCAAACCCAAAACAATTATCTTTTTTTTGCATTCTATTTATTCACTCCAGAAGGCTGGGCATCCTTTCGGGGTACTTACTGGGCTAGCCTCTAACTCCCTGCTTGAGTCCCCATGCCGTGGAACTTCCACCTGCACTGAGCAGACCAGACCACAGACCCCACATTAGCTAGGGTCTGCACAGCCTTGGGTTGATGCCGGGAAGATCCGACAAGCTGGGCTAGTGGTGGGATGTGTGAGCTATGCCTCAGAAGTCCACATCATCCGCAGTCCCTCAGAGGATTTTCTGCTTGTGGTTTCTTGTGCTGTCCCTGGTCCCCTCACCCCTTGTGAGGAGCACATCTGACGAACTGGCACATGGCAACCCTGCCAGCATCAGCCCCGCCACTACATGCATGCCTATCCTGCTGCACTGCCTCTGGGCTCCACCAGGGGCCTCTAACAGGCCAGAACATCCCACCCCATGCTTATCCGGGGAGGAGAGCACCACAAGGGTACTCATCCTCAACCCTCCCCTGCTGACTCCCAGGGCCCAAGCTTGCTTCCGAACCTGGGTCACCGGCGTGGCGCGAGGTGTGGCGTCCAGTGCCTCAACCTCAGCACCACTGGGCGGCCCCAAAATAACTATCTTAAACCACCTTCTTGGATACTGTGCACTTTGATATCTTCACAACTGTTCAATGGATTTGCATACAAATTTTACATGCATGGTTTAAGTGATAGATCTCTTCATATGCCAAGTTCCAGTCCAGTTGATTATGCAGATTCCAAGTCCTGGATAGTGACAAAAGTAAATGATTTTTGCAGTTTTATTTGGCATTGTCTAGCACCCAGATGGTTTGGGATTTGATCTGACATTTTCAGGGTAGAAAGGGTTTGGTCCACAAGTGCCATTGGCTGGTTTGGTGAAAATATGAATCCATTCCAACTGGAAACAGACAGTAAATCTGCTTGTGTCCAGAAGCTTGGCATCATTTTCCACCAACCCATCACCAGCATAAGTACTGTAAACTGTGTTGAAATTATACTTCCAGAGTACCAGGGCCCTGAAATCTTTGGAACAGGGACCATCTGTGGCTGTTTCAAATTGGTGCATAACTCATGCCAATGGGTCAGATGAAAGGCACACTGCAATAAACACTACTCTTTAGTTTGTCTAGCCCATGTTTTCTTAGTAAAAATAAGCATGCAGTGTAAAGCCTTGTGTTACATGGCTTTTAATGCATTTTCTAAACACTATATATTTAAGCATGGTATAACTGAACAAGGCACACAGAGCCAAGGCTCATTTCAAGTGCAATCTGGGAGGAAACAATGGGGTACCAAGACAAAAAAAAAAAATGCTGCTATGCACACTTGGTTATTCATTTATATATTTACTTATTTATTTGAGGGTAGGAGGTGATGGAGAACAGTGCAATCTGACAAGGTGCAATAAATGCAAAACAATAACAACTCTAGAAGAAACAAATGCCAGGTACAGAGAAATACACTACAATAAGGTGCATGAAGTTAAATAAATTACTAAATGTACAAAAGCAATACACATCTAGGAGAAGGATCAGTACTGTACATTGGTGAGGTGGATGGGGGACAACTACACAGTGCAAATGTGAGCAGGAGACAGCCATGTCTGGAGGGTGGTGGTCAGCAGCTTTTGACATGCAAATGATACCAAGATAAAACAAAGAAAATGCAGTTGCAAATTGAGTAACATGTACTATACAGCAGCACGTACCTACAGCATTTAAATTATACAGCTAATCTTCTTCATTTAAAATGCAGCTGCTGGCCATGTGTACTGCTTCTGGAATATATGTGTACTTCCCATGAACATATTGTATTCATGACAATGAATTCTTGTATACTGCACTTACTTTGCCTACATTTATTTATTTATTTAAGAGATTTACCAGGAAGGCATGCTGAGCAGAGTACCACTCGATTCCAGATGCTCCCTGAGGTTAGGGGTTACAATGGAACATGATACAATCAGAACAAACATACATAATGTGTTTAGAACAAATAGTGGGTAGCATACATAATGTGAATAGAACAAACCGAGGCTAAGCAGATTTTAGTACAGTGGCGTAAGTACAATTTTTTTTTTTTTACATTTCATACAAGGAAACAGATCGACAATGGAGAACCAGACTGATGCTATCACTGGACGGATTCAGGAGTGAGGGAGTGTTACCTGTGACATAATCCAAAATCTGTGCACAGATTTAAAAGCTCCTGTATGTACTGTATATTTAAATGTCAGCATACCTGCCTATAAAACATTTACAATAGGTACTTACTAAGCATTTATTTTTATTATTTATTTATTTATTTCATCTAGGATTACAATGCCTTTGCGCTGGGCTCTTTTACAAAGGTTCCATGTCAGCATGTGTAACAGTCATCATTTTAGTTACAAACATATAGTTATTGACTTACAGACATGTAATAACCAGTACAAAGACATGAGCTATGAGCAAGACAAGGAAGGAGGGGTGGGTGGGGGTGAGGGTAGGAGATCGAGGGGGATAGGAGGTGCAGGGGGTAAGGGGAGTACAAGAGGTGGTTGGGGGCAGGGGCAGGTGGAGATATGGGGGGGAGGTGGGCAAGGGCGGGAGACAGTGCAGCCAGGGGGCCTTGTCGAGGGAATATGACAGGTAAGGTGCGAGGGTTGCAAAGACTGATTGTAAGTGCTGGGTGCAGGGGCATGTGCAGATGAATATAAAATATATATAAATGAAAAGTAAAGTAAATGGCAGAATGTCATATTTTCTTCTCCAAAGTTATCATTTGAAAAGGTTCCAGAGACTACGGTTCTCTTCTTTTTTCCTTAAGGTTGTACACCAGTTTTCTATGCTGTTGACAGTCTATTAACCCTTGTAAGCCAGGACTTCACAAATGGTCTAGGATCAAACTCAGACAATGTGGGCCATTCAGAGGCAGTATAAGCGCGTGATTTTAAAACACTGAGCTGCAAACCTGGAGACCTGAGTTTGAATCCCACAGCCCCAATATGCATACTGTGTGAGCTTGAGCAAGTCACTTAACTTCCTTGTGCTCCCAGGTCACACCTGTAAACAAGCTTCAGTTTGGTGTGTCTCTCGTTATAAAAAAAAAATGTAATCCACATTGCACTTCTCAGATGTTCAATGGAAATCTGTTGCTTTGAGGAGTTCAGTCATGTTCATGGTGGAGAAGCCCTCTCACATTCTGCAGTTGATGCTGGATAAATTCTCACTGCAGCCATTAATATTGCCAGTTGGCCACCAATAGAACCAGAAAGTTTATAGGTCTGAAACTCTTTCACAAGATCTTTCACAGGCAATCGTAGTTCTCTTGCCAACACAACCACTTCTCATTCTCCATACAGAATTGGTTCTTGCTCCTCTTTTGGCCAGGCTGCCTTATTCAGAGGGCTTATTAGTTTAACAAAATTTGAGTCAGGGAATCTGTCAGTCTGGTTGTTCACAAGGGACTGCTAAAACTGCTGTTGATTAATCTTTGGCAATGTAGGCTTCAGCTGAATTCCATTAAACACATTCTCATCACAAATCTGTGAATACTTTGTCCATCAGTAGATTTCAAGGCTTTCAGTATGAATAGGTGCTTCTCACATGCTCCATTGCTTCCCAGATTGACAGATTATGGGTTTATAGTATCTGTGACAAGTTAAATAGTTCTCTCAGGGCATCCTTCATCACAGCAAGATCCAAAACAATTCCAGTGCTTGCAAGATACTTTTTAGTCCAAGAAATTTTGCACATTTAGCCTATAATCTGTCTCTGTCCTCTGAAGCAAATGCAAAATAAGAAAATAATGCCCTGTATGACCTTTGAACTGCTTTTACTGTCCTGTAGCTGCTGGCCACCCATCGCACACTGAAGACTGGACCAATTTTCAAAAGTTTACATGATGTTTCTTACACTGTAGAAGATATCTCTTGCATGTTTTTTGAGGATTGGCTGAATAAAGTGTACAGCTTTTGAAAGAATATTTCAAAGTGATTGATTCCTCCAACTTCAGCAACAGTATTACCAACTGCTAGTTCTAGTCTGTGAGCAAGGCAATGAATAACATGCAACATACGGAATTTTTCCTTCATTAAAAGTACACAGGTCACTTTTTGTACCTGTCATTACTGAAGCACCGTCTGTTGGCAGTCCAATCATTTTCTTGGCTAAAGGCTCCTCAGTTAGCTTTCTGGATTTCAGAAACTCCAAAAGGGTGCCCTGAATGGCTTTTGCTATGGTGCCTTTACTTGCTTCAAGTAAGGTAAGAAACATATTGTCTACATTTCCACCTCCAGTATCTGTACGACAATAAAGTATGATCACTGCCTTGTCAAAAAAATGTACTCTTGTCCTACTATATAGTAATGAAAGAAAATCTACAGAGTGCAAATGTGCTACCAGTCTTCTCTCCATCGCACTGGCTGTGTGTTCCATAATGTTGTAGCAGCTGAGATGAGACTGATGAATATTTCCAACTTGTATTCTATTCAGCTCTTGTAACTTCAGAAGATCAGCCTGAGTTGAAAAGAGGTCCTTTTCAGCAATAAAGTATGCTGTTCTAAAGGAACATTCAGTTTCTGCAAGCAACTTAGTATTTATATCAAGGATACATGATGAAAGAGCCTCCTTGCTTCTTTACTAATGTATTTTATCCATGGCTATGTGTGCCTTAGTGTCACGATGCTCAAATATTTTTTTCCTCAGTGCTTTACTGTTCTTAGCGGTCACTGTTGCATTTATCCAGGCAGGTGCACAGTGTACACCAGTGGATTTACATGTGTACAGACACTGCATCCCAGATATCCTTTTTTTTTTTTAATTAGCTATGGATAGCATGCCTTCTGCACTTTGTACTGTTCCATAGTCCACATGTTTGGAATGTATGTGCCACTGCAGATGTCTGTGTCATTGCAGAGTTCTGGGTCACTGGCAATTGCTGCATCATTTAACATAAACTCTGTGTCAAATTACAAACCAGAATGGACAGCACTGTAGAGCAAATAAATGGTACATTTGTCTCATCAGCTGGCAGTGTACAGTTTATTTTCACTCTGTTCTCTATGTGAAGTTGCTCCCAATAACAGTTTTCATTTTCACCACATTTTTTTTCAAGACCCTTCATTGGAGTTACTCATAACTCCTTGCTCTGGAGTGCTGTCACATTCTGGTTTGTGATTTGTTCTATGGTGGCAGTCCTGCGACAGCACTCTGCCTAGGTCGGAGAGTACAGTGCACTTTAGATTTTGACATAAACTCTGTGTCACTGGAAAGGGTGTCTGCATCACTAGAGATTGTCTCTGAGTCATTTGACATCTCTGTGTCATTGGAGGGGTTTTCTGCATTTTGCTGTGGCTCTGATGTCTCACATGTATTAGATTTGCTCTGGATTCATGGTACAGTTTCCTTAGTTCTTGGATGTTTGCTCATTGGGGCAGGGTGTTCAGGCATCTCATCTTCCACTTGCCTCTTGTTTTTATTTAGGAAAACTTTCTGGATAGCCATAATTACTGCACCCCCTATAGATAGTGTAGATAATTTTAAAAGACAATAATGAAACGTTGGTCTCAATTAGATAACACAGTGGCAGTACACATGACTCTTTGTCTATAGATGCCAGCCTGCCAAAGTGATCTCAAGCACACTTTTCCAAAATGTTTTTACTAGATCCTGTGGCAGTAAACATGAGCAGAAGTCTATACATGTCAGGCTTCAAAATATATCTCCAACACTTTGAAAGGGATATTTAGAAGTATCCTGTGTCAGTGGAAATTACCAGGCGTCTCTAGATGGCAGACTGCAAAAGTTATCTCAAGCACACATTAACATGATTTTTTTTTGCTGGATCCAATCACATGAAACATGGCTGGGCATCTATAGATACTAATAAAGAACTACAGTGTCTCAAGCACACTTCAAAAAATGTTTGCTGGATAATGTATCCCATGTGTGCATTTTATGACTAAGTGGATTCCATGGACAGACCCTAAAAGACAGAGTATCTGCATTGCAACCATCCAGGAAAACTGAAGACTCACTGTAAAAAATGCTGTTTGGTAATGATTCACTGCAATCCTGCATCTTCTCCTGGTTGTACTTTTTGAAGTACTGCCATACTGGTCCAAGCTGCAACTCCTTCTGCATATACTTTAAAACTCTTGCGCTGATCTGCACTTCATGCTGTTGCCAACAGCTGATGAGCTCCGATACAAGCAAAATCAGGTAGGTCCTCCAGTACTGGTTGAATAGCCTCATATCAATCAGCACTAAATCCTCAGGTGACTGGCAAAAATGAAAGCAGTAACAGTTACAAAACACAACAAGGACTCTGGGAGCAAGTATAGATGTTCAACAGACTGTCTGAAATACTGTGCTACTTCTTTAGCTTCTTCTGCCAAGGTTAAGAACTAAACAGGCCTGCTACAGCAGCATGCATGCACTGCACAAGAAAAAAACCTATGCAATAGTGACAGAGCTCCTGGGGACCATCAGCTATCTGAAACAAGCTGTGTTAAGAATAACAGTGAAACAGCACAGCAGCAGAACAGTCATTTCAGTATTTCATTACACCATTCTAGAAACACCACTCCCTATGAATACCTCCCACAAGAAAAGGCAGTAATGCTGCTCACAAAGCCCCACAAGAAAAACGAAACACCACAAAGAAAAAGCAACTCACTTATGAGACTCAATGTAAAAGCTATAAAACACAAGAAAACTAGAAAAAAGCAAGCCAAGAAATTACCTAGTACCATAGCAGAGAACAGAAAAGCCCATCCTCAGAATCACAGAAACAACACAAAAATTCTAAACTGGCAGCAGTATCCCACCTAAGAGACAAAACAACTTGCTCACATCGAAGGTAAAAGTACAGAAGAACATTACAAGGTGAGAGAACCTAAAACAAGCCACACACATTATCAGGCAAGCATTTAAACTAGCCAAGGGGAGGCACTGAAAAGGAGCAGGGAAATCCCCAGCCCCCCCAAAAACATGATAATTAGTGAGGTAAACACCAAGGTAGAGAAGGCTTAGGAGCAGGACAGAGTGTAACCGTAAAAAAAAAGGCAAAGGCAGTGGGGTGGGTGCAATGGGGCTAAAGGGTGGCACATCAAAAGTGGAGGGTGATGAGTACCAATGCCTGTAGTTTGTGTGTAACAAGCTCCTGAACTAGTGGTCATGATGGAAGAGGGTTGCTGGGATATTGTAGATCAGCAGAAACATGGTACACAGAGAACCATGACTGAGATGTCAACATACCAGGATACACATGTCCAGGAGGGACAGGGAGGGTAAAAGGAGGAGTAGGAGTAGCCTCATGTATATGAAGGGATCAAAGCAACAGAACTAAAGAGTAAACAGGGAGCAGATGAGGCACTCTGGGCCGCCCTGGAGACAGGAAATGGCACTATAACCACATGGGGTTGTACAGACCCCTATCCTTAGGGGAGGAAATGGACAAGGAATGATAGAAGGCTTCCTAGAATGGTGGCAGAAAAAGGGGAGATATTGTTGATGGGGACCTGACTATGCCATATGTTAACTGGAGCACCTTTGCTGCAGAGCACATCCAAGAGTCATTCTTGATGCCCCTACAGGGGGTGCTTCTAGACAAGGCGAGTATTGGAACCTACCTCAAGAGGGAGCAATCTTAGACCTGGTAATTCTTAAATGGGGATGGAGAAAGAATCTCAGATTTGTAGTGGTAGCCATCTGGGAACAAGGTTACCCCAAACAGTGTGTTTTATGATAAACACAGCCATACAATCAAGCCATAGTTAGCAAGAGTATTGATCTTAGTGAGGGCTGACTTTGAGAAGTGGGAGAGAGTGCCTCAGAAAAGCACTCAGCAAAACAGGCAAGAAGGAGGGGTGGAACAATGGGAGTAATTAAAATATTTATCACAGAGGGCACAAGCTTTTGTGTAAAGCAAAATCAACAAAACACAATGAAGGAAAAACTGCTATGGTTCTCAAAAGAGGTGGCAGGGAAGGTTATTATAGAAAAGGATAGTATCTAGAAATATCAGGAAACACAGAAGGAGCAGGACAGAGAACTGTATCAGAGAAGCAGAAAGAGGCTGGGAAGGCACCATAGCAAAGGCCCAAAACCCAAGGAAAGGATAGCCAATTCTGTTAAAAAGGGGATAAGACCCTTTATAGGTACATTAGGGTGTGAAGAAAGACTAAAGGAGGGATACTGAGGCTTAACAAAGGGAGGAAATGTGGGTGAGGGTACAGTGAAAACGTAGGGATACTGAATGAATATCTTGCTCTGTATTCTACAAAGTGAAGAGGAGGGGTAGGTACCTAAAACCAAACAAGA
The DNA here is from genome assembly GCA_016271365.2 of Neoceratodus forsteri. NCBI lineage: Eukaryota > Metazoa > Chordata > Ceratodontiformes > Ceratodontidae > Neoceratodus > Neoceratodus forsteri. The sequence continues at coordinate 794,396,784 of CM057449.1, forward strand.
GAAACACTCTGAAGAGACGTCAATACCAGTCCATTTATAGAAGAAAGGGTTCTGAAAGAACTAATAAACTGAAGGTGGATAGCTAATGGGGCTGATGGGATTCACCCAAGAATTCTCCCAAAAGAACTAAGGGTAGAACTAGTACACTGCTAGACTACCTCTTTAACAAATCATGGAGGATGGGGTGGTACCTGAGGACTGAAGGAGGGCAGGATGGATCCTCTCGCGAAAAGTGTGGAGCAGGACAAAGTGGGAAACTACAGGCATTCAGTTAGTTTGACTTTGTGGTAGGGAAACATGGAATCACTTGAAGGAAAAGAACTGTTGAGTACCTAGAAGCTCAGTGGGGCACAGGACCCAAGGCAGCATGGATTCATAATGGTAAGGTCGGTCAGATGAATCTAATAAATTCCCTTTGACTGCGACCAAAGTAGTAGACAAGAGAGGGGCTGTGGACATGGCCTACCTAGATTTTAGCAAGGCATTTGATACAGTCCCACACAAAATATTAATAATACAAGTTAGCCAGCCTTGGAGTGGGTCCCAGGTGGTAGCCTGGATAAAAAATTGGCTCAGACAACAGGACGCAAAAGGGTAGTAGTAAATGGACGATACAGTGAAGAAAGGAGGGTTACCAGCGGGGTACCGGAGGGTTCAGTACTGGGACCGGTCCTTTTATGTCTTTATAAGCAATATTGCAGAGGAACTGGAAGGAAAGGCATGTCTCTTTGCAGATGACACAAAGATCTGCAACAGGTGTTGATACACAAGATGGAGGAAAGGATGAGAAGGGACTTGGCAAGGTCTGGAGGAATGGTCAAATGTATGGCAGCTCATTCAATGCAAAGAAGGCAAGGTAATGCACATGGGAAACAAAACCCAGAGGAAGAGTACACAGTGGGGGGTGAGATACTGACAACAGTAAAAATGGCAAGGGACCTGGGGGTAATTATATCAGATGACCTAAAGGTGGGCAAGCAATGTGAGAAGGCAGTAAGGAAGGCTGGGGATACTGGGATGCATAGGAAGAGGCAGCAAAGTAGAAAACAGGGAGTTGTTAGCCCTCTGTACAGACAGTTGATGAGACCCCATCTGAGTACTTGTATAGGGTCTCTGGAGACCCCATTCCACAAAGACATAGACAGAGTGGAGGCTGTCCAGAGAGGGACACTCAAAATGGTGCAGGGTCTGCACCAGAAGACATTCAAAGAAAGACTAAAGGAGCTTATATGTATACCCTGAGGAAAGAAGGGATAGAGGGACATGATAGCAACTTCTAACACCTCTGCTGAAATCAACAAAGTCCAAGAGGGTAGCACCTTTCAGAAAAGAGATGTGCAAGAACAAGGGGTCACAATTTGAAGATAGAGGGGTGGCCTTGTGAGGTAATGTGAGGAAGCATTTTTCACAGAGAGGGTTATGGATGATGGAAACAGCCTCCTGAGGAGGTCATGGAGTCAAGAACAGTGGGGGAATTCAAGAATGCATGGGACAGACATAAGGCAGTCCTAAAGGGGGGTAGGGAGGGAAGCACGCTGTAGGTTAACTAGGATCTCAGCTTATCTGTTAGGTAGGAAACTGGGCAGACTAGGTGGGCCAAGCAGTCCTTATCTGCCATCAATTCTATGGTTCTATGTTCTTTTGGACTCAGAGAGCTATCCCCAGCATTTATATGACAGGTGCCTGAATACACAGTGCAAAATTCTAGAGTTTATATATATGTTGCAGTTTATATGATTTAGATTTTTCCTGGACTTTTAAATACAGAAAATAGTTAGCCAATCTATTTATTGTCCATTTATCTTCTGTATGTATCAAAATATCCATAAGTACTGACTTATTGACATGGTAGAGGTTGTTCTAGTGGTACCAACCAAAACAATCATTGCCTGTTATACCATCTGCAAACCTATAGAGATGATAGAGATCTTCCCTATCTCCACTATCACAATCACATTCACCTGAACTAATACCTGTTTCTATAGTCTAGGACTTTGCTTGGAAACTGCTCAAATTTGTAAATCATAAAGTTAGTACGGGCACAGGTTTCATGTGAATATCCAGGTGTTTTTTTATATCCATGCTTATAATCATAAGTTATAAACCATTTTCGTAACCCAATTTCCCTTATGTCATCTTTTCCAAACATTGCTAATCCTATTATTTATGTATTTTTATATTTAGAATGTATTTCTATACCTTGTTCCACAGATTTTTTTTAGGTGCCCGGTTGTGCTTTCTTAAAATAAGGCAGAGAGTATTCAGCCAAAAGCCTGATTTATATCCTATGGCTTGCCAGTATACCTTTCTTGCAGGCATTTATTCACAAGTGTTTTCTCATTGAGGTTTGTCACCCTAATCCAGTCATTTACCTTCCTTGATTCTAATAACAACGTTAGTATTTACTATACCCAGTTCTGACCGAATGTAGGAGATGGGACAGGAATGTCCAGCCTTCAGTGTATATCTTAAGGATTTATGTAGTGGGGACATTAGTCTATTAATCATATTAGATTCCCAAATCTCACATCCATAAAGAAATTGTGTTTCTAATTTGATTTTATCATTTTGATTAAGGATTTTATGGACATACCCTATATTTACAGTTGAATTTATGTAATCCCGCCATATTCTTCCTTATCCCTTCTTTCATTTGTTCCATATGGGTGGTCCATTTACAGTTCTGCTGGATAACTATACCAAAGTACACATAACTAGACATCACTTCAACCTTATCTAGTCCTATCAACCAGGTTCCACTATTGTTGTTTTTACCCATACTCATGACTTTAGTTTTATTCATGTTGATTTGTAGCTTCAGTTTTTTTGATTCTTTGTATATAAAATTTAATTTCTTTTGCAGACCAGATTTGGTTAAGGACAAAACCAAAATATCATCAGTGTAGGCCAAGAGTGGGCAGGGGAAGTCCCTAATTTTGGTGAGTCCCCCTCAATTAGCAAGCTCTGCTTCAACATGTTATCCATATACAAGGTAAATAGCAGTGGAGCAAGGATACAACCTTGTCTTATGCCACGGTTGCATTCAAATACATTGGATAACTGAACCCTGGGCCCGATTCTGATTTTAGCCCAGGTGTTCGAATACAACTGGGTGATTATGCTTACTGTATTATGGTCTATCCCTCTATCCAGTAGGGTCTGCCAGAGCAAACCTCTTGAGATGCTGTCAAAAGCAGTGTTGTAATCCATAAAACACATTTATATATTCTGACCCCTTGTTTTAACATATTTTCTATCAAATGATTTAAACAAAAATATTATTCAAAGTGGACAAACCATGTCTAAAACCTATTTGATACGGATAAATACCCCCGTCCTATCTACCTCCTATTGCAGTTGATTCAGAATTATTTTAGTGAAGATCTTGAGATTAACGTGTAAAAGACTTATCGGCCTATACATCCTTGGATCTTTTAATGCTCTCTTTTTATGGAGTGGAGCAATATTAGCTCCATGCCATGTGTCAGGGTAGCACTTTAAAGTGATACATTTATTATAAAACACGGTTAGGTATCTACACCATAATGTACTTTCTGTTAAAAAAACTTCTGCTGGTACCCCATCTGGTCCTGCTGCCTTCTGTTTTTTCAGTGTATAAACAGCAAGATAAGTTTCATCTACAGTTATTGTTTGAAATTTTTTAAGAGCCTGTCCAGGCATTTGAAAATTCTCCACCTCAGGGTCACAATAAATTCCTTTAAAGTGAGCTACCCATGCCACCTTGGAGATAAAACTATCAATATTGACTTTCTATTGATTAAAACCCTTAGCCACTAGGCTCCAAAATGCTCTATTATCTTTTTTTCTGTACTGCCTCAAGCATTTTCTCCCACTTGGCTGTATAAAAGCTTCTCTTTGAAGTCATAATAAATTCCTTGTAAGCTATCTTTTTTCATTCAGTTTCTTGAGACTAGCCTGACTGCTACCTTTGTTATATAATCTACACAATTTCCTCAGCTCTGCCTTAGCCTTTTTACAATTTCTATCAAACCATGAATCACTATGTACAGTCCTACTCATATCCCTTGGCACTTCCAAGGCATTTTTAATTTCATAAAAGAATACATTTAATTCAACCAACATTTGTCCCAGATCCAGCCCCTTCATATTCTTATAGGACTGTGTCAGGACAGATCTGTGAATAACTGGCAGAATATTACTCTGAGAATTTTGCTTCTAGATGATTTTACGTGCAGCACTTATTTCAGTAAATGGAAATAGCTCTATATTTTGCTTAATTACCCTTCCTATTTGAGCTTCCATGGTTAAAGGATAATGGTCACTCCGCCTTATTAAAATTTCACATTTTTTCCAACTGCAGAGTTGAGCAGTCCAAAACGCCTGGTCACTTACAGATGCACCCCTTGCTGAGATATAGGTATAATTCCCTTTTTTATCTCCTTCTAATCTCCCATTTAGAGGGTATATGTTGTTTTCTTTGGCTATTTATAGTAATAATTTCCCACTTTTACTAGTCACTTTATCTCTAGACTGTCTATCAGCTAAATCCTCCATTTGATTATATGTAAAAAAAGAGTTATTTATAAGGCCATTGAATAGGCCAAGTCAAGCATTAAGATCACCCACCAACAATGTTTCTGTATACGGAAACATTTGTTGGACCTCCTTGAGATGGTCTGCAATTGCCTGTTCAATGACTCAGCAGTCTTTAACTTATTGGCAGTCAAGGTGCTCATCCATTCATGTGCATCAGGTAGTCTGTAGTCTGAAGAAAGTCATCCTTCTGGTATATGCCAGTATTTGATGGGAACTATGGTAAGTGGAGAAACTATGGCAGAAACACAAAAGTTCAGCACCCACCACCTCAATAAAAGACGCAAGCGCTCAAAATTTTTGAAATGGCTGAGTTGCCATTTTATTGACAATCAGACAATGAGTTACATATAATCACCCCTAACATGTTTTCGATCTTTCCAATCCTTTATCAAAGGCTTGGCACATATGACATAATGGACATTAAATAATCAAAAATAACATCACTATGAAATGACAGTCCAAATTTAAAATCATTGGTAAAGCAGTGGGTGACAAATAAACAAAGACAACTTATATCTAAAATGTGTATAGTATTTATAAGGCACTTATAGTACTAAAACCTCATAATACATTTAACTCAATTAATAGAAAAACCTTGTGGAAGATTCTCAAAAGCTAGGAGCAAGCCACGCCAAAGTTGGCTTGCACTGATAGCCTGTGCACCAGTGACCCTGCACCCAATTATCTATTGGGTAGGGTTGTAGCAGCTAAGTCCCATGGTTTGCAGCAACCTTGGTCCTGTGCCAAACAGATGGCACGGTGTGCAGGTGTGCGGCAAGTCATGGGGTGGCCATGTGGCAAGAGTGCCATGGACAGCAGTCCATGGTGGCTAGCAACTCCTCTCTGCCCCAGCCCTGATCCCCGAGTGTAATGGGAAAGGTAGGCCTGGTAGTCTAGGGCACCCTCCAAGCCCTGATCCCTTGTCAAACAAATAAAACATCCCCAGTAGTCTAGTGGTCCCCCCAAGCTCTGATCCCCCATTAATCATCTTTCTTTTCTTTCTTTAAATGTTTTATTCATAAAATGTTATGAATAGGGATTTGTTCAATTGAGCCAAGGCTCATTTACATTACAACGAGGTCACATAGCAGTAGACAATGCAGCTACACATAAAAATCATTTCCAACAAAGTCTCACAATAACACATAAAAACATCAAATACAATAAAATGGACAGTGACAAATTAATAACAAAGTATTTTCTAAATTAAGAAATCATAGAAATGTCCCCAATACTTTAGTGGTCCCCACCCTCAAGCCCAGATCTCTCTTAATTATAAATCAAATATCCTTGTGGACTAGTGGACTGCCCCAGGTCACATTCTCCCCAGTATAGCAATGTTTACCATACCTGGTGGTGTAGTGGACTGCCAAACCCCCATCCAGCAGTGCCCTACCACTCATTCTCTAAATTTATAAATTGCTTAGTGACTTGCACAGCCCACCACTCACCACCGTGGCCAGCCAATGACTGAGATCTGAATGAGTGCATACTATATATAGCATACCCTCAGTGACTGACAGCTGCTGTCAGTCACTGGAGTGTGTACTGTACACAGTACATGCTCATTCAGAGCTCAGTCAACAGCTGGCTGCAGTGGTGAGTGGTGGCTGTGCCAGTCACCAGCTTGGTTACAGGTTTGGGGAGAGCAGGGTAGTAGGACACTGTTAGTGGGGTCCACTACTCTACCAGGTATGGTAAACATTGCTATAATGGGGGATCGGGACTTGGAAGGGTCCACTAGACCAACACAGCTATTTGAGTTATACTTATGGGAGATCAGAGCTTGGGGGGTCCACTAGACACTGGGGATCTATGATTAACAGGGCCTGGGCTTGGGGTGGGGTGGGGGTACCACTAGATTACCGAGCTTTTATTGTATGTATGATGGGGATATGGGCTGGTGGGGGGCATGGGGCCGCTAGACTACCAATGAATATAAACTGCATTATACCCTATGTTACCTATTAATATAATGGGCGATCGGGGCTTGTAGGGAACATTGGAGCACCTCCAGTGGATTTCTAAGTACTGTTAGACCAGCTCTTTGCTGGTCTAATGGTACGTAGACCACTGCCTCTGGGAGAGTTTGTGCAAATAGCAGGGTTGGGGATGTAGCAGACTGCATCTGCTGCAGCCCTTCAGCCACACTGCATCCCATTTTGTGGTGCAAGGCTAGGCATACACACCCTTGGGGAAAGCAGCCTGAGTTTGATGCAGGCTACTTTTGAGAATAGCTCTGGGGCATTTTTTGGTGCAAGGTGCAACTTGCATCTTTATCTTTGATGCAGGCACCTGCGCCATTCTAAGTGCTTTGAGAATTGGCCCTAGTGTATGACAGGGTCACACTGAAGTAGGAAAAATCAGACCACTATACAAGGACACCAGTATTTGATTTGTTGCTAGTTATAACACATGAATGTATCGATTACCAATAAGTCTGTGTTTGAGAAAAACAGAGAGAAAGAGGTGTGGGTCCAGTAAGGAAAATGGGGGAGAGGAAGGTGGGTTATTAAGGGAAAAGGAGAGTGTGGGGAAGGGTAATGGGTAGGAACCTGTAAATTTGAAGGGGGGGGGGGTGGAAAGAGAAAGAAAAATATTTTTGCATTGTGCAAAATACATATATCCAGATCGTATGGACTTAATGTTCCCGGATATTTGGTCCGGTCAAACGTTGCATTACATTGGTGCAAGGACAAAATACAGTTAGGATAATCGCCGCTGATATGAAATGGAGATGGACAGATTGTGTTTGTATAAGTTTTACCCACAAAAGGTCGATCTCTCCGGTGTAATGCGCTGATGATGTGCAATACAGCGTCTACAAGCAACAGGTGATTGATGATGTAAAACACTTGCTGATGCGCATGGTTGTGGTCGGTGGGCTCCTTACAAATCGTTTGATTGATGAAGTAACACACTGGTGAAAATGTTAGAAGTGACAAGTCATTTATTTAAAATCATTTAAAAGTGTCCTATAAATAATTAAAAGCTAAAAACTCAAAGAGAAAGCAGTGCAAGAGTGTAAAATGTAGCAATGTGCAAAATCATTAGGCAACATTTATTTCTATACACAGCAATATCAATCAGATATTGTTTGGGCTGTCTGTTTGCAAAAGTCTTGACATATTGCTATAAAAACTTTGTTAACCCTGTAGTATTTGTTATTTTTACATGGGTGCTGCTGCCCAAGTTCCACCTGGAGTCTCTGAATAGCCACTGTGTGCTGTTCCTGCAGAAGCTTGTGAGCCAGCTTAGCTCGTATAGGATGGCTTACGTACACAGTTCGTGAAAAAGTCCTGTGCCATGCTTCAATGGCATTGTTGCTCCTCGGCAGGTCTTTAAGGTGTCCAAAGAATTTTTTATAAATGATTTTACAACGACAGGGTAAAAGTGAGTATACACATGGTCTGTTGATGCCCTGCACTAGGGCATGCACGGTATACATCTGATCATCTTCTGTGGGAGCAACACTAAATGTCCCATCACAGAACCAATGTGGCTGGTCATTTAACATTTTTAGGTCACTGTCACTAGCAAATGTGATGATGCCATCTTCATTTATGCGCAGAAATGGTTCATCACTGACTGTATTGTGGTACTGTTCAAGGTCACTGTCACTGGGGCCTCCATGTTGTCTGTGTCTACGGACATCATGACGTAGTGTTTCCATAGTTGGCAACAAGTGCACGTGGCTAATAGCCACATCTTGGAGTGCCTGATGCACAACATTTCTAGTTGATTCCTCAGATTCACAACTTTCCATTTCATGCAAGCTCGGGCATTTATTACTTCAACTCGACTGTGCTGAAGTGCATGGTTATGGTCAGTGGGCTCTGTACAAATAGTTTCACCACTGGCATGCACTCAAGCTCTGCAGGTTCTAAGCTCACAATGCCAAATAGTTTTCCCACCACTTTCATCCTTCTCCTTAGTATACAGATAGTTTTTCAAGCACAGTTTCTGCTTCTCCTTTGAGAAAGAACAAATTACATGACTCAAAGCACAAACACAAACACAAATTACTAATGAGTACATCCTGGTAGACCTTTTTATAGTGATGTAATCATGTAATCAATAGCCAATCAATCAAGCACATACTGATTGAGCTAATTAAGGTAATTGATACTGAATGCTGCCCGAATTACTGATGAGTGCAAGTACAGAGAGAACGAAGATAAGGAACAGTTGGTAGAGAGATGAGAGACACACAGAGGTTTGTTTTACAAAACTGCATTAATAAGCTTATAATAGAAATGGTATGAAAGGTCATTGATCGGCTGTTGAACAGACGTCACAAGCATTTAGTCACTGGTGATACAATTTGGCTACGATCAGTATACCGGCTACAATGCTGACAATCAGCATTATGCTCGCAACGGCTAGTCCGCGGCAACAAATTACACGATGAAAAGTCCATATGCCATCTAAATTCTTGTGTGATCTAAAACACATTATAAATATCACATTGATAAAATGTCATGTTATACTCAGTACATAAATAAGAGTAATTTTATGAGGCCACATAAAAGAATATACAGGGTCACCAAACAGCACACAAAATGAGGGAATGCAGTGTTTCATAATTCCAAAGTTGCTATCTTTTGTTTCTAAGAAAGGGTCTAATATCATATGTAGTATTTAAACTGGAGCTTTGGGAGCCCGAGGTTAATGATCCAAAATGCCTCTCTCTTGAGGACCAAATCATTGTAGTTAGCCACCCTCAGTATAGAATTTACTTTATCAATACCTCTAAAATGGAAAACATACTCTTTTCCATCCCTAGCTACCAGGATGTATGCGGCTGTGGCATAGATGACATCCCCTTCTCTATCATCTGGATATGTTCTCCCACCCTGACTTTTAAATTGTGGGGTTTTTTCCAGATGGAAGGCACTGCAAGTACATTCAGCCAAATATATCATCCCTTGGGTATTGCAGGTGATCGGTTGTCTTATTTCAAAGTTTCTCTGTTCATGAAAACTTTTAAATGTTGTTCCAGTCATTATGTGTTTGCAGTGCACACATCTTTGCATTGATAGCATCCATGGCAATTTTGTTTAGCCATGTCATGTTAGTTATTTCCCATAAAGTGACTTTGGACTAGGATGTCCCTAAGGTAGTAGCTCTCCTATAGACCATTCTGGGGGCAGCTAGCTATTTCCCTCAGTCCCTTCCTTTCACCCCTCCTTACCCTTTTTCTTCCCAGTCACACCTCTTTTCTCTCTGTGTCTTCTCATACACAGACTTACTGGTAATTTATACATTCATGTGGTTATAGCTAGCAACAGATCAGATATTGGTGTCCTTGCATAGTGCTCTGATTTTTCCGAACTTTAAAGCATACCCTGCCATGCACAAGGTTTTTATATTAATTGATTTAAATGTATTACGAGGTTTTAGTACTGTCAGTGTCTTTTAAATATTACACAAAATGTAGGTATAAGTTGTGTTTGATTTGTCACCCACTGCTTTACCAATGATTTTAAATTTGGACTGTCACATCATAGTGATGCTATTTTAAAGTGACTATTTAATGTTCATGATGTGATATGTGCCCCAGTCTTTGATAAAGGATCAGGAGGATCAGAAATGCATTAGGCGGCTAGTATGTAACTCATTGTCTGATTGCCAATAAAATGGCAACTTAACCTTTTAAAATATTTTGGAGCTTGATGTCTTTTTATTGAGGTGGTATGTGCTGGACTTTTGTGTTTCTACGTTACTACTTGGTCTACAAATACCACCAAACCCAGTGCAAACTCTATTGTTGTTACCAGTAAATGGAGAAACTACTTGATTTTCTACATGCTGAGTATCTTTGGGTTGATGAATGAGATAAGAAGACGCTGTAAAGTCAATCTGAGTAGTGCCTTTCATTTGCATTCTTTTTTTTTAACAGTTGGGCAAACAGGATGAATTAAAAGTCAATATGCAAAGGCTATGCACTCACAGACCACTGAATTAATGCAAGTAGGCTGAATTCAAAAGTGGATACATTTATTTGGGCAAAGCGGAGGTTCACCTACTTGAAGCCTCAGCCCCAGCGCTTCAACCAGACCTGCTTACTGACAAAGACCCACTTGGGGTTGAAGCAATGGGTTGTAAGGTTCAAGCCGGTGAGCCTCCACTTGGCCACAATAAATTTATCCTTTTGAATTCAGCCTACTTGCATTAATTTGTTGCTCTGTGAGTGCATGGCCTGCATATAGTCCATAGTTGCTTGGTGTAGCTACTTTTGCTTTGCACCCTTTAACTCCAGTGCATGACTTTTCTACTATAAATTAAAAGTCAGACTGTGCATTTGGGGTTTGTGTGAGGGTGTTTTGTTTTCATACACTTTCTATCTGCTTATGTGCTTATGATTTCACAATATTGATAACACAAAATATTTTTTTTGAGGGGAGTGATGGCCACCTATAATATAAAATAAAACATGGAGTGGTATGGTTACTGGAATTTACACACCCTTGGTGAGTGATACACAAATAAACCCCTCAAGTATTGCTGTCTAAGATGATATAACATCAAACACCTCAGGAGTACTGTAGTTTAAATTCTTGTAGTGCAAACCATCAAAAGCATAACTCTATATATAATAAAAATTACATAAAAATAAAGATCATAGTATTCAACTGGTTTTGAAAACAACACATTCTCTTCATCATCCTCTGTCACAAATCAGGAATTATATTTTCTTGGCAGATAATAAATGAAAATAATGAAAAATGAAACATGATGCTAATTATATTGCTACTTTATTATTTTATCATCATGGTACCAATTATTATCACATCACAGTCACATACCTCCCCCTCTGATAAATATTGTTTTCTGAAGGCGATATCAAAGCAAAAATGTGCATACACAGCCCCTTGGTCACACTGCTACACTTTTTCTGCTGCCTTCTTGTTGTGCCAGAGACAGTGCCAGGTGTATGCATGACAATGTCAAAAAGACAGAGAGTTTTCAACTTTTAGGCAGTAACATTTTGGAATTCTTGCTCATTAACAATTTTAAACAGTGGCAGTTTGTGTTTATTTAAAAGTAAAATGAAATCATATTTGATGATCAAATGTTCTTGTATTTGTACTTGAAGTTAAGGATCAGCTTACATTATGTTTTAGGTTCATAATCAGCTTGCACAATAATATATTTGTAGCTACAGTATTTGCGTTTTATATGTTTCTTGTATTGTTCTGTTGCACTGTGTGTGTGTGTGTGTGTGTGTGTGTATATATATATATATATATATACAGTATATATGTATATATTGCCATAGGTCCCCAATGAAAATGTGATTATATGTTTGGTTTCTGTCTGGTATTTAAATAACCAACCAAACAAACAAAAAAAACTTTGATGGGAAGTATCCTGAGACAATGATGACATTAGGCAGCTTTTGGAAACTGAATGCAGACAACGGTCAGACATTTTCAGGAGGACTATGACACGTCATCAGAGTACATGATGCAGGCTTGTCTAGCAGAGCCACTGTCTAGTGGAAATTATGATCAAATTCTGGCAAAATAGACAGAGTCATTTGACTTCTTTTGACTAAAGGAGCTTTGTATTTTCTTGGATGCCCTCCAACATGATTCATTTCAGAAGGATGTTTCAGTGCATCTGAGGAAATTGCCTCACCACATTACTCAAGGATAGATACAGAACATCTAAAATTCTTAGTCTTTCTCAAACTCTGCTTACCATAGATCAATATTAATACAAATATTCATATGTCAAACCAGAGATATCTGCTACTATTCGTACTCCAACACCTCCTGGTAACAGTTTTCCCAGATTTCCACTTCTATTGTCACCAGAATCTGACTCACCACTTTTGTCAGTAGCTGCAGCATAGAGATTCATTCAGATTCACATTGTCATCACCAATAATACTGATATGATCATGTGTGTCACTCATGGTAATAGGGATATTGAAGAACAGTGTGTCCAAGTATCCATGGGACTACTATGTGAAGTTGGACCAACAAGGCATGTTTCCAGCTGGAGGGAGCAGAGCCAGTGGTCCAAGATAGATTAAAAATGAGGTTAATGGTCATGACCAGGTCTGGAGCCCCTATGGCTAGGAATCTTGGGGACAGACCATGTGATCTCCCACTGTAGAGAACATTTAGAGAGCTCAGTTTCTTTAGAACATCTGTCTTAGATATAAGGGAAAGAGACAAATATTCCATTGTGCTAGGAAAAACAGTATGTTGGAAGCTGGTGAGGCAGAGGTGAGAGCCCTAGGACCATCGGAAAAGAAATGAGTTAATGCATCAGCAGAAAGGAGGGGCAAGAATGAGACTGGAAGCCTGACGGTGAATGAAGGAGTTGAGAAGGCAATATATAGCTTTACAGAATTTAGAAGGATCTGAGCCACTGCAAAATAATTTATTTTGGAAGTAAGCAGCTTAACTTGACAGTTGACTTTGGTACAGTAATTAAGGAGTCTGGCTAGCCTGTCAGAAGATAATCTGCTAGATTTGTATTTAGAAAAGACTGCCTCTGAAGTAAAAAGGTCAAAGGAGGTTGAACATGAGCCAGGGTAGCTGGGAGCCTTGAACTCTGGGCTACTTGAAAGGAGCTTGATGACTGTAAACTGAGTTGAATGAAGAGAGAATGAGTTGCCTCCTCTTCAAGTTCAGAGGCAAAAGAAAACAAGCATTTGTCAATGCTGAACCTTTGCTTGAATGAAAGTAAATGTTAGGGAATGCAGACAGAGTGAAATGGGGAGTGGAGCTCAGGGGTGTAGCCAGAAATTTCCATTTTGTACACAATCTCCAACAGTTATACCCCCCCCATTAAAAAAATGTACACATCCTCTCTAAATGGTACCCCCTTCCAAACAAGTCAGATTATTGTCAGATGATTCTTCTAATCTCTAAAGAGGTTATACATGTATCTGTCTCCTAAACAACAGAAGTTTAAACAGAGTCACTCCTCAGTGACCTACACTAACCAAATACTATAGATTAGAATGAAAATGTTAACAGAAAGGCATATGGTTAGTGACAGGCACTCAACAAAACTGTACTCAAATGTATACAGTAAGTATGCCTGTCTACACCCTTGGTGGAGCTGCAGGCCAGCATGAAAGTGCACCCCTCCCCCAAACAACAATGAAGACTAAAACAACAGCAGCAACTGTTTGCAGTGCTTGTATTCACACAGGTGTTGGACAGATTCCAGTGAATGGATCCCCCAAGTGCAACTGTACACCGTGGCATGCAAACACCTACCAGCTGATTGTTGGCTGGCTGTATGCAAAGGAAGCTCTGAAGCACTCTTTCATTAGAGCAGTTCAGTACATTCAGCTACACAATGTTTCAGCCAGCAAACAGTACTAGCATCATGACTGGAGTGCCTGGTCATTGGTCTGCACTGCCATGCCACTGTATTTTCTGCTGTAGTTAGCTCAGAGTGATAACATCTCTAAAATGCCATTAGTACAACCAAACATTTCTTGCACAAGTGTAAGCGAATGCAGAAAATAGGATGACAGACAGACAGATGAAGGCTGTTGAAAGAAACCTTCTGGATAGAAAGACATAACCAATCCAGCCATTTTTTTTTCTTTTGCAGTTTGTTAATTAAGTTGTAGCAGGGAGAGGGAACGCCAGTTCTAATTAATTAAATGTTTTATATTTGGTACAGACAGCCTGAAATGAATGGTATACTGTAGCTATGCACACTAAGCTATAGGCAGTAGAGGGAGAAAAAGAGAGAGAGAGAGAGAGAGAACCAAGTGCATAAAAAAAAAAACAGTTCAAGGTATTTTGTATGAATTATATTTTTAAATTGATATCTACAACTCAGACTCCCCTGCGATTATTGCCACTTTTTTGACCAAACACAGGGATAGAAAAGAAATACATTAAACAATGACTAGCATTAATAGTTTGCTACAGCAGGTCAATGCCACATAGCATGGTAACCAACTGGCATAACTGCAGCAGATGTAAAAGAGACACGATAAGGCTGGTCTACAGTCCTCTACACTAAGCTATTCTCACTAAGCTATTTCTTCTTTACAGATTTTATCAATACCAGAAATCACTTAAAATAATGGTTTATGTGTATGTAATTAGCTTTAAACATTTGAAATTGAATCTCTCAAAATTATTAATCATTATTAACTGTTTCTTTAATATAACAATGACATTTCCTTCTTCATAACCAGAAGTTAAGAGAAGCTGATACAGTACACTAAATGCATGAGTACTAAGACAGTGGTTCTTATTACTGATAATTTTATTGCTTGCTTTGTGGTAACACTGACATATGCCTTTAATAGACACTTTACAATAACTGCATTAACTGCTCAGCTCTGTGCCACTGAGCTGTCTGCTTAATGTTATAGGAGTGTCATCTCAAACAAATTTGGGTGTGAGGACTAAATCATGCAGCTGAAAACAAACCGAAATAAAAGGTAATTGTGATACCTGTGGTTATGCTTGGTAGGAGCTGTACTGCCAATCAGAAGCTGCTCAAATACAGCTTGTTTACATTTTCAGGTACAGTATAGCATAAGTATATCTTACTATGGTTAGTTTCTAGCCTAACTCAAAGCTCAAATCAGAGTAATAGATCTGATGAAAGATCCATCATATAGATAAGTTATTGATACGGTATGTTGCTAGGTTATACCAATGCAGCACATATTTATAGCCATACTGTTTTAGGTTTAATATTAATAGTAAAAACAATAAGCCTCAAAGGAGGGAATCACTATACAGTGTTACAGTTGACCTCATTAATCTTGGTGATTGTGTTATGTGGCATTTCTAGGGTTTCAACACATTCTCAAAACAGTGTTGGTATTGCCCTAGCTTCAACACCATCATTTTAGGCAAGGCAGTTTGCTCTGAGGTACTGTATGTGAGAGAGTGCTGAAGTTGCTATTCCCTTTATTTAAACAACTAGAAAACTAAGCATCTACTTCTCCTATCAAATAAGTGATGTCCAGTCTGATAAATTACAAACAAAAAGATTGTTTTTAATTACATTCCAGGCCGTTGTAAACTATATCATGACTACCTCCCCAATATGAAAAAAATAGTCATGAGGGGCTTCAACATAAACTGGTTGGCAAAGAAACTGCCCCATATACTGAAGATGCAGCAGTGCTAAACCTCATGCAGGTTGTCACCTCACCCACTAGGGTTAACGCCCACACAGGGACATCCTCCCTCCTGTATCTGGTCTTCACAAACCGCCCCACAGAATAACAAACACCCAGGTACTCCTCAGCTCTAAGTGATCATTCCCCTGTGCTCTGCCATTGGTCCTGCAGGGTTCCCAAACACCCCCTAAAAATTACCTCACAGCGCAAACTTGGCCCAGACAAACTCACTCAACTCAAGACCCACCTTAGAAACTGGGACTGGACACACCTCGTAAACACCCCAGACCCCGATCAGGCGCTTGATATATTTATCCACACATTCAATAGAATCTGTGATAAATTTGCCCCACTAACCAAGAAAATGTCCAAAGGAAACCAAGTCCCTTGGTTCTCTGATCACCTTCTGGGCCTAATGCAACAGCATGACTCCTTGTGGCATATTGCCAATGAATCCAAGTGACCAGCTGACATGCAACGCTATAGAGACGCTACGCAACAAATGCACGTCTTGACCCTCCACTCTGCTAAAGCGAACTATTACAAAGCGTCCTTAACATCCACCTGGGGTGATGGGCACAAATCTGGAATAACATTAAGCAACTCTGCGGTCAAACCCCAAACCTGCCCCCAGACCAATTAGAAATAGAAGGTAACATCACCACGAATCCCCTCAGCATAGCTTCAGCCCTAAACTCCGCTTTCACAAATCTCAACCATATTCTCCTCCCTAACTTCTTTGACCCCCCACCAGCCCAGGCCCACCAACCTCCCCTGGCGCCTCTCTTTCGCCTCCGTGTTCTCTCCTGCATGGAAGCCAAACCCTACCTAGCCAAAGCCCTTATCCACTCAGTTAACTGCAGTGATTCCCTTGATCTGAATCTACTCCGAATCACTCTCCCGGAAGTACTCTACCCTCTCTCATATCCTAAATTGCTCCCTTTGTCAAGGGAAATTTCCCACCCATTGAAAGCTGTCCCACATTACCCCTATCTTCAAGACTGGGGACCGCACCTACTCAAACAACTACCATCCTATATCCATTCTACCCCCCAAAGCCTTAGAACATATCATCACCAACCAAATCACTGACCACCTCACAAAATACAATCTTCTTTCCAACCAACAATATGGCTTCTGTAAGGGGCACAGCACCACCACTGCACTCCTCGCTTTCACCTCGCATGCCCACTCCACACTGGATCATGGCCACCTCACAGGTGCTATCTTTGTGGACCTCTCTAAAGCTTTTGACACTGTCAACCATGCCCTACTGCTAGCCACTCTCTCCTCCATTGGCTTCTCCAATGATACCTTAAACTGGTTCACCAGCTACCTCTCGGATAGAACCCAACAGGTCAAGGTAGGCACTGTCCTGTCCCATTGCCTCCCAGTCCGTACTGGTGTTCCGCAGGGATTGATTCTCTGCCACCTACTCTTCAGCCTATATCTCAACTCCCTCCCATCTGCCATATCAGGAAACTTGCTCCTCTATGCGGATGATGCTGTACTGTTTGCCTCCGACTATGACCCTCTTAAACTCCACCATACACTCCAACGTAGCTTCCACGATGCAGAGCATTGGTTCTCCATCCAATGCCTAACAATTAACTACAAGAAAACAAAAGTCATGATTTTCTCCCACACGCAGAACCCTGCAAAACCTCTGTCCACCATTTCTCACTGTCAACCACAACCTCTTGAGCAAGTTAGCAACTTTAAATATCTCAGGATCACTCTAGACCCGGCCTCAACTATCAACAACACATTCTCCTCCTTGATCGACCCTAAACTCCAGATTAGGAGTGCTATATGAGGTACAAACACTGCCTCACCCCTGAGGCTCCTACAGCTCACTGCATCAACTCCTCCTTCCTCACCCTCCTTGACTATGGTATTACCATTTACAGTGCTGCCCCCACCATAGTGATAAACAGACTCCACCTTGTACTCAACAAAGCCTGCCATCTCATCTTAGGCTGTGATCGCCTCACCCACACCTGTACTCTCTACAACTCCTCCAAATGGCTAAACCTAGATAGCAGAATCCAGTATCACACATGCCTAATGACAAAGAAGATACTCTTAGGTCTCACCCCTCCCACTCTTTCCTCCATTATCTGCCCAGCAGCCCCAGCCAGACCAATGCAAAACTCAAACAAGATACCCTCATGGATTCCCCACCCTCATACCACCCAAATTTATCTTTCTCATGTTGCCTTATATCCTTCCATTTGGTATCCTGGATTGTAACAGAATATTACATAGCAATGTTCTTGATCACCAGTAGAAGGCAAAAGTGAGCAATCCGCTATTTAATCAATGCTAGCCACAAAGAACCAAGACAGTATTTTACAATGTAGCCTCCTGGTATATAAACCCTCCAAATCTAGCAATTACAGTCCCAATATACTTGGCATGACATGCTTCAGAAGCAGAGGCAATTTGCAAAAAGCCAGTAGGTAAAATGCATAAACAATGGAAAAGATAATTTTTAATTAGTGTGCTTTGTGTAAACACAGATACAATAAAGTATCTCACAAGTATAATGGATTTTCAATCTTTGTATCTGTATGAGGACCTATGTAGTAAAATGCCTGAACTTTTTCATATTAGACAAGCCACAATATTCTGCTCCAAAAATGGAACAGCTCTGCACTCATGGAGCCTGAACAAACACTCTTATAGCACTGAAGTTATACTCAGAGTTAATTTATTGATATCATGAGGAAGGCAGCCACTAAAATCTTCTGCCTTACTGCTTCAACCCATACAGTGTCTTCATCAGGGGCGGATGTAGCAGGTCTCACAAGAAAATCACCTTTTATACAGAAAAATTACACCTGAAAGATACACACACATACATTTGATTATAAAGTGTACAGCCTATAACCATTAATGTTACTTCATTTCTACAAGATGTTAAATACAAAATGCAAAATTGTGTAAGTTTCCAAAATTGAAGAACACCAAACATTCAATTGTAGTTAAAAAATGAACAAATAGAGATGATTAGATAAAAATGGGGAAAGGGGGCATAATAATAACCCAAGGGAGTAGTGAATGTTGAAGTCTATTTGCTAATTAGTATTACTATTGTCAGTCCCCAGGATATGTTAATAAACGTGAGTACATTTGCTCAACGCCATTAACACACAGCAAATTCCCTTATACTGTAATAATTTAGAAGAGAAAAAAATATTCAGAAAAATTCCAGAAGAAATAGAAGTGTGGCTTAGAAGATAAGATTTGAGTGGAACAATTCAAACTGCAGTAGGGATGTGTGACTAAATGTTGTTACACAAAATATGATACAAAAAATAGTGTCATCTTTTTCTGAACAAGAACATAATCAATAATACAATCAGGAAAAGTTAAAGCGAACTCAGGTCATATTCAGTCCAAGTAATGAACTTAATGTTTTATGTTCACTCAAATGGGATGCACTCAGAGGATCTCCATTCAACATGAAAAAGCAACAAAAACATTAGGGGGTGTGGTGGCTTGAGTCAAATTCATTCTATTAAATCATCTTCTCTGGGTATGACAATAGATTATCTTTTAAAAGAAAAATAAAATGACACAAAAGTGAATGCTGAAGCTTATTTTTCTTGTTGCAAATAACCATCTGATCTTCAAAAATATCTATTGTAACCTTTTACATAAACAAAAAATGGATTTGCTCCCCTAATTACATGTAAGGGTTGCAATCGAGTTCCTCACTTAAACCAAATGGGAAAGTTGTGTTTAATGTAATGATCCACTTGGTGTTCTTTTGCAGAGAATGCATAGCCTATCCCTCCTCTTGGGTGCCTCAGTATATGTTCCAAAACCATTTACCTCAAACAATCTGCTTCAATCAATCAATCAATCAATCAGTCAGTCATCAAACAGTGACTGGGATATACCCTATTTCAGGCTGTCTGAGCTGCCATTGAGATACCTGGGAGATTTTTCAAGTCATGCCCATCCACCAACACAGTGACAAAACTACACACCTAAATATGGCCCATCAGGGTGGCTGTCCAATGTGGCACATACGAAAACATTTTGAAACTGTCATGTTGGTCTCCTTGTGGGTTGTGGATCCCTGCAAGGGGACAAACATGGTACTTTATCAAAAATGTTCTGTGAGGCCTTACCCTTGGGCACCCTTTAATAAAATATAAAATTATGTAAAAAGAGGACTTTCTGTGATGTCACTGCTCTAGATGGCCTCATGAAGCACCAGTTCTAGATCCTCACCTGAAAACTGTGGCACAACCCATTATAATCCCCAGTGCATACCTCAGTTTTACTCTGCAGTGTAAGATTGTGATAGGGAGCACTAAGAAAAACAAAAATAATGCTCAGGCCCCACCTTTATCTGTGACGGGAGTGCAATACTCACCTAGGTCAACTTCAGAGAGTGTTGCTTTCTCCCTGTGCTCCCAATAAGGCTTCTCAGAATTATGAATGACTGTATACTTACTGAATTGATTGCCTTCAGAATGAAGGTTAGGCATGTTATGGCTGGCATGCACCAAGAAATAAATACAGTAAAACAAGAGAACAAAGGAGCTTCAAGATGCGACTACCACCCTCCCTGTTGGATCGCCTTAGAGATATTGTGGACTAGCTGGTACTCATCAATTGGTTTGAGTCCTTTCTCTCAGGCAGGAGGCAGAGGGTGGTGAGGGAATTTCTTCTCCTCTCCAATGCCTCTAACCTTTGAAGTTCTTCAGGGTTAGATCCTATCACCAATGCTGTCTGTGGTGTACATGCTACCTCTGGGCAGACTCATTAGACAATACATCTTGAGTTTTCACTAGTATGTAGATGATACTCAGCTGTATATGTCTTTTGCACCAGGGACAAGTGGTGCCGTTGATGTGCTGAAAAAATGCCTTGCTGAGATCTAGGATTGGATGAACTCTAATTGGCTGAGGCTTAACCCAGACAAGACAGAAGTACTGGTGATAGAGCCGGGTCACTGGTGTGTTGGGGATACCTCTGGGATGACAACAGGTCTATTCCTGGGGTCGGTCCCATTGACAGCATCCCCTGGGGTGAGAAATCTGAGCATTTTCCTTGATGACAAGCTGTCATTTGAAGCTCACATGTCAGCAGTCATCAAAAGTGGGTTTTACCACTTAAGGAACATCGCCCGGATTAAACATTTAATTCTGCCCAAAGACCTGCCATCACTGGTACACACCTTTGTAACATGCAGGTTTGACTACTGTAATGCTCTCTATCTCAGTGTCAGTGGAGGGAACCTCAGTTGGTTGCAGCAGGTGCAGAATGCAGTGGGCAGTCTACTGACAGGACTACCCAGGTCCTGTCATGTGACCTTGGCCTGCAGGGTCTGCGCTGTCTGTTGGTCAGGTGGAGAGTTCTCTTCAAGGTGGGCTTGCTCACCTATAAGACCCTATACAGATTGGGTCCTGGTTACCTGTTAGACCTTCTTAACCCTGCCATCCTGTTACTTTCCCTCTGTTCCTCCACTGAGGTCCTCCTGTTGGTTCCGAGGACCAGGCTGAAAACCTCAGGTGATCGCTCATTCGAGGTGGCTGGCCCGGTCCTCTGGAAATCTCTACCAAGATCTCTGAGCAAGGCCCCTATGGTGGATGCATTTAGGAGGGGCCTAAATACTTCTTTTTAATCTAGCATTCCATGCTGATGTTTTTTAATGCCTTTTAATCTTGCTTGCTGAATTCTTAATAATTTATGCTCTGGTTTTATGTATGTATTTTATTGTTTTATCTTTTATTGTACAGCACCCAGAGCCTCTGGGTTTGTGTGCCTAACAAATAATAAATCGATTGATTAACTGAAGAATAAACATTTAATGATTTCACTGCTATGTGGATAATTTGTTTCAATTTGTGGCTATCGCATTTTCTATGGTTTCTATGGTGTTAGATCCCTCCCAGTAATCTCCTTTATGCTGTATTTCAGGTGCAAAGTGAGCCACACTGCTTTTGTGTGTTTACTGAGCTTCTTTCACACCTTTGCCATCGAGTGGTACAACTAGACTAAAAGCAGCAGGATTTGGAGGGCAGCCTTTTACACAAAAAGGTAATGATCTACAGAGTACAGGAACGAAAGGAGGGAACACAAATCACCACATTTACTGAAAAACACCTCCAAAACTCTCTGC
Source organism: Neoceratodus forsteri (assembly GCA_016271365.2). Lineage (NCBI taxonomy): Eukaryota > Metazoa > Chordata > Ceratodontiformes > Ceratodontidae > Neoceratodus > Neoceratodus forsteri. The sequence goes on from CM057449.1 coordinate 794,418,632, forward strand.
AGCTCCTCACATAGAAACACTGAAGGTGACAGCAGATAAGGACCATGTGGCCCACCTAGTCTGCCCCCTTTCCCCTACCTAATGCAATACCGCAGACCTTAGTTGACCTGCGGCTTACACTCTCTTTCCTACTGCTAGAGTACTCTTATGTCTAGCCCACGTATTCTTGAACTCCTCTACCATGTTTGCCCCCACCACCTCCACAGGGAGGCTGTTCCAAGCATCCACTACTCTTTCTATGAAAAAGTACTTCCTCACATTGCCACTGAGCCTAACCCCCTCTAGTCTTATATCATGCCCCCTTGTTTTTGTATACCTTCTTTTTCTGAAAGATGCTACCCTCCTGTACCTTGTTTATACCTCTAAGAAACATACAAAATCATAAAAAAATTAGAAATTGTCAGCATATAAGGACTGCCAAGCCCATCCAGTTTGCCCAAAAGCCCTAAACTAGTTTGCGACCTCTGACCCTACCTGGTCAATGGCTTTTCGCCATTCCTTCCTACTTCTAAGGTATCCTTATGCCTGTCCCATCCATGTTTAAAATCCTCCACGTGCTCGCCACCTCCTGTGGCAGCCTATTTCACACATCCACCACCCTCTCTGTGAAGAAAAACTTCCTCACATTTCCCTCAGCCTGCCACCTTCCAATTTCATATCATGCCCCTCGGTCTTGTACATCTCTTATATTGGAAGATGTATCCCCTGCTCCTTGTTAATGCCCTTAAGGTACTTGAATGTTTCTATCATATTCCCTCAACCTCTTCTCTTCCAGTAAGTACATATTGAGATCCTTTAGTCTCTCCTCATATGTTTTCTGGTGCAAGCCTTGAACCATCTTAGTAACTCTTCTCTGGACTGCCTCCATCCTGTCAATGCCCTTACGAAGGTGCGACCTCCAAAATGGCACACAGTACTCTAGGTGAGTCATCAGTAGCATTTTGTACAATGGCATCACCGCCTCCCACCTTCTGCTAGTGATACCTTTGTCTATGCACCCCAGCATGCCACTGGCCCTCCCTGCAGCCTTTGTACTCTGCTTAGACACCTTTAGGTCATCAGAAATGATAACCACCAGGTCCCTTTCTTCCTTGGTGATAGTCAGCTACTCCCCCCACCATACTTTAGCTCTCCCCCAGGGTTCCCTCTTCTCAGGTGCATTATTTTGCACTTCTTGGAACTGAACCTTTGTTGCCACACTTCAGATAATTTTTCAAGCTTTTTCAGGTCCCTCCTCATCCTCTCCACCCAGTCCGGAGTATCCATCTTGTTGCAGATCTTGGTGTCATCTACAAACAGATAGACCTTTCCCTCCAGTCCTACCACAATTCACCAATGAAAATATTAATCAGGACTGGCCCAAGGACTGATCCCTGAGGTTCCCCACTGGTCACCCCCCTCTCCCCTGATTGGATCCCATTTATCACCACCCTCTGCTTCCTATCCATTAACCAGTTCCTAACCCAATTTACCACTTTGTGCTCCAAACCCAGACTACTCATTTTGTTGACCTGCCTTTTATGTGGGATGGTGTCAAAGGCTTTGCTGAAACTGAGGTAGGTGATGTCTACCCCCCATTTACTTTCCTTGTCACTCAGTGAAAAAAATCTATCAGATTCATCTGACATGACCTTCCTGTTGCGAATCCATGTTGCCTTGAATCCTGGGAACTGCTGGATTCCAAAGTGTGCCACTATTCTTTCTTTAAGCAGTGCCTTCATGATTTTACCCACTACTGAGGTGAGGCTGATCAGATTGTAGTTTCCTGCCTCCTCCCTACTACCACTTTCGTGTAAAGGGACTACATGTGCCCTCTTCCAGTCTTCTGGAACCACTTCTGTGTTGAGTAACTCCATGAATAGTGCTGCCAGAGGTGCCGCTAGCTCTCTTCACTGAGACACTTGAATGCTCTATCATATCCCCCCCTCTCTCCTCTTCTCCAGGGAATACATATTGAGGTCCTCTAGTCTTTCTTCATATGACTGTTGGTTGAGTCCTTGTACCATTTTTGTTGCCCTTCTCTGGACTGCCTCTATTTTGTTTATATTCCTTCCAGAGATGTGGCCCCCAAAACTGGACACAGTACTCAGATGGGGTCTCACTGGTGATCTGTACAGTGGCATAACAACCTCCTTTTTCTGCTGGTGATACCACTCCTATGTACCCTAGCATCCCACAGGCTCTCTCCACTGCCTTCTCACATTGTTTGGTTACCTTTAGATCATCAGATATGATTACCCCAGTTACCTTTCTTGATTGGTGGCCATTGGTACCTCTCCCCATCATGTACTCTTCCACTGGATTCTGTGCCCAAATCCATGATTTTACACTTCTTTGCATTGAATCTTAGCTGCCATACTCCGACCACTCCTCAAGCATGTTTAGGTCCTTCCTCATTTTTTCCACCATTCCCCCAGGTGTCAACCTTGTTGCAGATCTCAGTATTATCTGCAAAGAGGCATACCTGCCCTTCAGCCCCTCTGCGATGTCACTTATGAAGACATTAAAGAGGACTGGCTCAGCACAGATCCCTGTGGCACCCTGCTTGTCATCCCTCTCCTCAGATTGAATGCCATTTACACCACCCTCTGTGTCCTGTCACTCAACCACTTTCTGACCCAGTTTACCACCTTGGGGCCTACTCTGAGGCTGCCCAACATTTACCAACCATCTATGTGGGACGGTGCCAAAGGCTTTGCTGAAATTTAGGCAGGCCACATCCACCACCCTCCCTGATTTACTTTCCTGGTCACCCAGTCAAAGAAAACTGTCAGATTTGTTTGACAAGACTTTCCCACTATGAATCCATGCTGCCTCAGATCCTGTGCTCCACTGGATTCAAGAAATATCACAATCTTTTTCCTTTAGCAGTGAGTTCATTAATTTCCCCACCACAAGGTTAGGCTGACTGGCCTATAGTTGCCAGCCTCTTCCCTGTTCCCACTTTTGTGGAGAGGACTACATTTGCCCTACTCAGTCCCCGGAACCACTCCTGTCTCTATTGATTTATTGAATTGGGCTGTTAGTGGTGCTGCCAGCACCTTTCTAAGTTATTTTAATATTCTGGGATTAATCCCATCTGGACCCATAGCTTTGTCCCCTTTCAGATTCTTGGGTTCCTTTAGGACTCTTTTCTCCATAAATGGGCTGGTATCCACCTCTCTCCCATTGGTGCCCTTATCACTCAATAGTGGTCCTTCTCCTTACTTTCTTTTGTAAGTACTGGACAAAAATATTTGTTCAGGATTGTTGCTTTTTCTAGGTCCTCCTCTGCAAACACCCCTCCCACCCTTTTTAACCTCCCAATCCCAGCCTGGTCTTCTTTCTTACACTAATGTATCTGAAAAAGTGCTTGTCTTCTTTCTTCATTGCCTGGGCACATTTTTCCTCTGTTTGTGCCTTTGCGCATCCTGTCTGTTTTCTCTGCCTCCCTTTGCTTTTCCAGATACAGTTCGCTTTCTTCCCCCCACTGTGTTTCCTTATACCTCCTGAAAGCTAGCCTTTTCTCTCTTATCTTCCAACCATATCTTTTGAGAAACATAATGTTTTTTTCTTTTTCTTTGTTTTACTTAGTCGCCTAACACAAACGCTTGTTACCTCTGTTATGGCTCCCTTAAGGTTAGCCCATTGTTTCTCTACATCTCCCCCTTCATCTTCTTCTCCTGCCAAGGCTTCCTTGAGACATTCCACCACTTTTGCAAAGTCGACTTTTTTGAACTCTCTGACCAGAGGCTGCACACAAGTATAGTGCTTACGGGCAGACTGGATGGGCCTAGCAGTCCTTATCTGCCAACAATTTCAGTGTTTCTATGCTTCTTAATGCAGGACCCTAGCTTTCATGTGGTTTGACTCCTCCACTGTTCTCACACTTGAACCACACTGAATGATGATCACTGGACCCCAGGTGGCTACCCACCATTACATCGGTGACTCTGTCCCCATTGGTGAGTACCAGGTCCAATATTGCTCCTTCTCAGGTGCATTCCACCCAAGTTGCTTTAGGTATGCCATCTGCAGGGCATCCAGGATGTCTTTGCTCCTGGCTGTGGCTGCAGCTTTAGTGCTCCAATCCACATCAGGCATATTGAAGTCTCCCACCGGCAGCACTTCACCTTTGGCTGTCATTTTGTAAATGGCTACCACTAGTGCCCAAGCCATCTCCTCCCCTTGTGCTAGAGGTCTACAGATCATGCCAGTGTGAATGGCAGTGCCATTCCCTGTATCTAGGGTGACCCACAGTGTTTCCGCTGCCTCCTGTATTCTCTGAACTTCAATTGCTTTAATTCCACAGATCTTATGTTAGATTTTGAGCATGTCCACAGGGCCCTGAGTCCAAACAACTGTGTTCGGAGAACTTCCCCACTCCATTATTATCACATTTCTACATTTCCAGGTAAAGGAACAGGAACTCCTCACTGGGTGGAGACAAAAATTGGATAAATACTGTATTAAGAAACCCAGATACGCCTGGGTCATAATTTTGCTCCTGCCATTCAGTAATAGAGGAAAGCATATATGCCATTTCTGCACACACTTAAACAGGCAGGTCTCAAGTTCCAGACACCATATTCAGTGAAGCTGTAGGTTTTGTTCTGTTTCCAGAGGGTGACATCCTCTATCATACTCAACAAGAAGTTAAACAAGACTTTGAGAGAAGAGACATTACTGTGCCGCCTCTCCCGCAAATGTCTCAACACAGTTGGCCACAGAGGATGAGACACAGGACCCTGCAAAACACCAGCTTACATTCCCGGAAAATGAACAAGCCCCATCATTTAACTGCACTGACAGCAGCGGCTGCAGGAAGCCCTGCAAATTTAAAAAAAAATTACTGAAACAGTCTGAACAGCAAACAAGATGACTGCAGGCACAGGTCTGACACCAGAGGAGTATCAAACTGGTGCACTTTTGGTACACAATATTCTGCCAAGTCGACACTGAATATCATGTAATGGCTGCACTAGCTGCCAGGTAGGGGTGTGGTGTGGTAAGCGGACTTGAGATTGTCTGGGGGCCTCCTACACCTAACCTCATCTTATATATATTCGATCTAGCTCTTTACCACAGTGTGGCATTCATTTCCTACAGACATACGGACATACGAAATTTGCCAGCAGATAAAGGCCTAGAGGTCTATCAAGTCTGCTCGAATGTGCAGCTAGCACCTCTTATTCTGCAGCTGCCCCTCCCTTCCACCCTTCCCTTCATTAACACTCCTTGTCCTTTCCCATCCTCATTTGAAGCAGTCCACCTGTCTACTGCATACCACTTCTGCAGGTAACGATTCCACCCAGCCACCACCCTCTCTGTAAAAGTGTCTCCTCATCTCCTCCTGAACCTTCCTCGCCTCCAGTCTCATATCATGGCCCCTGGTGGCCTCCCCCCCTCCCTTACTTTGAACAGCCCCTCTGTACCTGTCTTGTTTATTCCTTTCATGTATTTAAAGGTTTGAATCATGTCACCCCTGTCTCTCCTCTCCTCCAGTGAGTACATGTTCAACTCCTTCAACCTCCTCTAGTATGATAAGTCCCCCAGCCCCTTGATCATCTTTGTCACCCTGCGCTGCACCCCCTCCAGTAACTTAATGTCCCTCTTCAGATACAGATGCTAGTACTGCACGCAGTACTCCAGGTGTGGTCTAACTAATGACCTATACAGTGGCAGAATCACCTCCTCCCTCCTCGAGGATATACCCCTTGCAATACAACCCAGTATTTTGTTGGCCTTTGCAGCTGCCTTCCTACACTGTGCCAAGTTGTTCATTGACCCTGTAATGAGCACCCAGATCCTTCTCCTCCTCTGTCTGGGCTAGCTGCACTCCCCTAGCTGGTAAGTCCTCCTTGGGTTCTTCATTCCAAATGCAGCACCTTGCACTTTTGGCATTAAAGCCCAGTCTGCAGGTGCCTGACCAGGTTTCCAGCTTTGCCAGATCATCCTGCAACCCCTGCCATCCCCTAGGTCATCCACCACCGCACCAACCTTGGTATCATCAGCAAACAGACTGATCTTGCTCTTGATGTCCCATGATATGTCTGCAATGAATATCCCAAACAACACTGGTCCCAACACCGAGCCCTGTGGGACACCTCTTGTCACTGCCCTTGGTGTGAGAGCTCCCACCCACCACCATCCCTCTGTTTGCCTTCCCTGCAGCTAGTTTCCTACCCATCTCACCAGCTTTGCACCCACCCCTGTGCCTACTAACTTCCTTCCCATCCTTCCATGTGGCACTGAGTTGAATGCCTTACTGAAGTCCAGATACAGGACATCCACTGCATGGCCCCTGTCCAGTTGCCTAGTTACAAAGTCATAGAACTCAACCAGGTTGGTTTGGCAGGATCTGCCACGTATGAAGCCATGCTGTCTGCTGTCCTGTAGTCCTCTGGCCTCTAGGAGGGCCACCAGCCTCTCCTTCAGGATAGTCTCCATTAGCTTACCCATGATGGATGTGAGGCTCACTGGTCTGTAGTTTCCCGGTTCATCCTTGGGGCCACTCTTGTGGAGGGGCACCACATGAGCCATCCTCCAGTCCTGAGGTACACACCCTGAATGTAGTGAGGCATTAAATAGGTCTGCCAAAGGTCCTGCAAGGACCTCTGCCAGCTCCTTCAGTACCCTGGGGTGGATGCCATCTGGGCCTGGCGCCTTGTCCACCCTCAGTGCCTTCAAACCCTCTCAAACTCTGCCCTCCATGATTTCCCCATCTGTCACCACTCCCCCCCTACATTTCAGCATAGGCTGTTATCCTGTGCTACTTACAACGTCTGATTGGGTGGGGTGGGCCTCAGACCCAAAGATTCATCCAAGGATTGGTTCAGCCTGGCACACACCCCACAACTCAGTTATAACTTGCATAGATTGTTGACATGAATAGAATGATGCAACCAGATGGAAAGAGGGGAGGTGCCCTGGCCCAGGGTCTCAGAACCTGGGATAGCCGTGCTGCTGCTTCCCCCACCCACATTAGCACATTAAATGATCAATGAAGAGTAACAGCTGGCAATCAGTATGACTATTAGAATGGTGGTTTATCGCATGGCCATGGTTAAAATGAGGTTTCCTCCCTTTTCCCGGTGTTGATCTTGCTGAAAGCTGTTGTGGGGTTCCCCCTCCTACTTCTCAAAGTCACCCCTACCCTTCTTGTAGTCCTCTTCTGTCAGCTTTCAGACTACTTGGCATGTTTTAACTTAGCAGGACTGGGCTTCCAGGCTATACACTTTGGGACTGACTATAATTTAACTGTGCTGGCCACCTGAAGGAGATTTTGCTCACAGTCTCTGGATTTCATCCTTTGCCATGAGTCAATTAGACAACAGAACAATTGTTGGGACTGTATTTACTGTATTTCTTTTCTTAAAAATATGAACAATTACATCATGGTACCACATTAGCAGTTTGGATAAACATATCATATGCTCTTGCTTTTCATCCTCTGCTGCTATAGTTTAAGACACACTGATGTCACAATGGTCTGACCATTAGGCAGTTAACTGATCACTTCCCCCAGGAACTATAAAGTCTGTGTACATTAAGTTTTACAGTTGAGGTCCCAATGTGGTTGCTATCTGATAATTGCTGGGTTATGTACCACTCAAGCATATCTATCCGACAGGACTGTCACATTTTTGGCCTGTGGGCCCACTCATAGCAGTGACCTTCCCTCAACAAAGCCAAACATCAGCTCTGACAGGGATAAGAACTCTCCTTGCCCCCAGACTTGGAAGTCATTTCCCCCTCTCCCCATTCCTACCAGTACTCCTTTCTTACATTCATAGCAGTTTCACACTGGTACTCTTCTTTCCTTTGCCCCCTACACCACCCTTCAGCAGGTTCACCTGCTTCAGTTGCACATATGTTGCTGCCCAGTTGGCAGCCTCTTTATTAGATACCTTGTTTCTATCTTTGTTTCTACAGACTTTGTTTTGAAAATGAGGCAGAGTTGCAGCTTTAGTACTACTAGATGTTATGTGTTGCATGCATTTTGGGGCATTTCCTTTGCAAATTACCAATCAACAGCAGAGTGGAGCGGAGGCACAGGTCATAGTGACTGCGTCACACTCTACCAGGCTTGTGAAGATTAGTGAGCTATTCATAATGATTCTACCCCCATGGCAATAACTCCAGCTTGCATTTTATCATGGAATAGAAACAGCTAAAATAGTCTGGCTAAGTGTAATAACCAAAAGAAAAAAACAAACAGCAACAGGACTGAACTACTACGACGCTCAGTAAAATAACTGAAACATGTATGAATGAAAACAAAGCACCCTTAGTATAAAGAAGACTCACACAAAATAGGATTTTGTAAAAAATATTCATTTTAATACAGGCTGTACACACACACCATTCCAATACCATGCTAGGGAAGGAAAAGAATGTTTGGACACACATACATCAACATGGTAGGTGGCTGCACAAAACTGACATTTCGCTCAGTGATACTAAGCTTCCTCTGAGTAAGCTCGGTATCACTGAGAAAAACATCAGTTTTGTGTGGCCATCTGAAGTGTTAATGCACCGTATGTTTGTCCAGACATTTTTTCCATCCCTAGCATAGTTTCGGAATGGTATGTGCACAGTATATATTAAAACACATCTTTTTTATTGCAATATCATTTTTTTGCATAAATCTTCTTTATGCTACAGGTGCTTTGTTTTCATTCATACATGTTTAAGCATAGTAAGATGCTCTAGTTGCTATGCAAAGAAAATTTAGATGTTATTTGTCTCCAGGAGACCCACCTCTCTGCTGCAGAACATTCTAAATTAGCCATAGGGACTGCTTATTCAGCTTATGCTTCTACATATAAATGTGGTAAGCAGCAAAGAGTAGCCACCCTACTGCCAGTGGCCACTGCCGTTAATTGCCCTAAGGAATACAGTGATCCTTCATGTTGTTATGTTATTCTCACAGTTGACCTGTTCTTGACTGTAGTCACTCTTGCCAGTTTTATTTCATCCCAAATTACTCCAAAGTAGTTCTGAGAAGTTTATTAACAAGTTACTCTGTTTACCCTCAGGACACCTAATTCTTGGAGCTGATCTCTATTTAACCCTCTCCTGATCTGGATACCTTCAGGCTAAGTAGCTATAAGATGATCCGAGCCCAAAAGTGTATGCAAAAATGCTGCAATATCTAGGCCGGGTGATGTCTGGAGGAGGCTTTCACTCGACAGAACTTAAATACATTGTTATTGGGAGACTGACCTGTGGAGTGCCACAGGGATTGCTACTGGGCCCTCTCCTATTCGATATTTTCAAAAGTGACATTGCTGAGGAATTGGAGGGGAAGATGGGTCTCTTTGCAGATGACATGAAAATCTGCAACAGGGTGGACACCAGGGAGGTGGTGGTGAGAGTCAAAGTGCAAAGGGATCTGGAGAAATTAGAGGAGTGGTCTAGGGACCCGCAGCTGAGTTTCAATGTCAAAAGTTGCAAAGTCATGCACCTGGGGCAGGGTAATCCATGGGCTGTATATAAAATGTGGGGAAGTACTTACAGTTAACAAGCAAGACAGGGACCTATGAGTGATCATATCTGATGATTTCAGGGTGGCAAGGCAGTGTGACAGGGCAATAGGCAAAATGATTCAGATGCTGGGGTACATAGATAGGGAATCTCTAGCAGGAGAAGGGAGGTGGTATTGCCTCTGTATAACTCACTTGTGAGGACCTACTGGAAGTTTTGCATCCAGTTCTGGAGGCTGCACCTCTGCAAGGACATCAACAGGGTGGAAATGATCTAGAGAAGGCTACTAAAATGGTGGTGGTGGTGGTGGTGGTGGGTGGGGGTTACAAGAGAACCATAAAAGGTGAGTCTGCAGGAGCACAACATATACTTCCTGGAGGAGAGGAAAGTGGGAGGGACATGACTGAGACCTATAAGTATCTCACAGGATTGAACAAAGTGCAGTAGGGATCCTCTTTCAAAAGGGGCAGCTCTAGAACATGGGAACATACTTTGAAGCTTGACGTGGACATTTAAGAGAGATGTGAGTAAATACTTCCTCACTGAAATGAAGTTAGATGCCTGGAATGGCATGCCAGAAGAGGTGATGGAACGAAGACAGTTAGAAGCTTCAAACATGCATCGAATGGGCAAATAGGTATTAGGGCTGGGAGAACTTGGTGAAGTTCTGACCCTTATTAAACAAGATCCAGAACTCAATAGAGTTCTGATTTGTTCTGATTAGTTCTGATTATTTAGGAATATTTGCAAAAATGCAAAAAAATGCATACAAGTGGCCAAAGTCGGTCACATTTAACACAGAGGCCCAAAGGAAATAATTTAATGCATTATTTGTATAAAAATTAAAGTAAAACTGCTAAATAAAAAAAGCAATTACTCACTACTAGTCCCTTCATGGCTAGCCTGTAATGGTGGCACTTCCTGCTCAGTTTTGTAATGTGAGTGTGCTGGGAAAGCAAGAGAGAGAGAGAGAGAGAGAGACAGACAGACCGACAGAAAGATTCAAATACCTGTATCATAGTACCACCAAGCACTGCAGGCACTGCCAGGCAGCTAAGATTTTTTTTTTATTAATGTTGCTGTGTGGGTATTATTTTGATAGATGTTACAGTCAGAGTAGAACAGGTCAAAGAAATGGATATGAATGATTAACTGAGCAGCAGTAAGAGCCACCACACTACCCATGTGAATGATGCAACTGCATTGCACGTCCCAGTGTACTGTAGTATATGGTAGACTACCTGTCCAAGAGGTGGTAATGTTTTCTAGTACTACAACTACGTCTACTGAATCTGATCAACATGCGGAATAAATTTATTAAAGAAGAAATTAAAGACATAGTAATCACCACCCATGAAGCTAATCACACATCACATCAGTCAAGTGCAGTGCAGTGCAGCCATAAAATAAAGTTTGCCACTGCCAACTGAAGACCTGATGACACACAATTACATTCTTCCTAGTTCCACAATTGCTGCCAGCCACTGCCAAGTAATTTAAGTATGAAAAACAAAATATAATAATAATAATCTTAGCCCAGTTATTGTATATGAGGTATAGTATTACTGTTTACAGCCAGGCTAGCATACCATGCACAGTCGCACACACAAACAATAAAGAAATTATGTGACTTTAGTGATTTTTCTCTGTGAAGTCATTGCAGCCAGATATAGGAGACATGAGAAATATATTATATAAAGAATATTCAGTTTCTGGGTTTCATGCATCTGCCAAGCTATGTATTGTATGTAAATTAAAACAGTAATATTACAGTCAGGTCTCTGGTAAAATTAATATTTTTGTAATCACTTGCTGAGGGCAAAAAAGTAACAAGTAGTAGTTGTGACTCATGAGGACAAAAAGTAATAGTATATTAGTAGTAATAGACAGCAGTACCCTACCTTCCAGATCATATAGTGGTACCTAGTACCACAAAGTAAGTTTATGACATGTAATGCAGTTGTTCCCTGTATTTGACTCTGAACCCACTGATGATATATTTTTCATGTATGTATTTGTGCTCCTGTGATCATTCAAGAAATAATGGACTTCTAGACTGTCCTGACCTGAGGTGTTGTGATTAATTGCTACCTCATGTAATAGACCCTGTTCACAAAGATTTTCATCACAGGCATGAATTCTTGAAAGTGTTTTGTGGATAAGACCTGCTCAGAGCAGTCAGTGTTCATTTATTCAGGTATCATATTTGAAATTAAAGTGAGAATGCTGACTTTCAGAAATGTCAGTTGCTCAGCATTTATGGTGTCAAACAGGATCGTGTCAGCAATGACATTACCAGCTGAACTAAATCGTTCTGAACAGACCCAAGTCAGAGGGCAATTCATCTACTTTGTTGAAACGTTTACAAAAGCAGGCCACATACTTTGCTTGGATTTCCAGTATTTCAAAGGATCAGCACTCCAGCTGATATTATTGGGCTCTGCCAGGTACATTTTAATAATGGTCTGTGCAGAGGCTGTGTTACAAGAGGTAGATGAAGAAGATGTTACAATTACATCTTGTAAGTGACTCCAGAGACATGAAGTTGAACCAAGTGACTGTGAACAGCGTTATGTTTGGCTGGTGGTGAAGAAGAAGATTTCGACTGCAGTGGCTGAGGACAAGAGTGAAAAATGCCACAACAATAGAGGTTGGGCCACCTGATGCTGTGCTGTGTCATGAAGAAGATTCTTAATGTGTTGCTGCTGTTGTACTCGTTCCATGACAGCATGCACCTCATCAAGTATTTCTTGTTTGTTTATCTTGGAACAAGTCTCATCATCATCACTCAATAGTTTCAATTTGTATGATGAGTGCAAGATTGTTGCCTTAATGTGATGCTCAGAATGAAGCACTTTACATAGTTTGTCATCTTCTTCAATGTTTTTGATCATACGTCTTGTTAGATTTTGTTGTATTCTGGGGTTACCTGTATGTGTCAACAGCACCACTGGCAGCCTGTGTGATTATGGAAGTGTCATGGTTCTCTAAATTTTCCCTACTCCGATTTAACCTGAATTTTACAAATTTTTATTAGGGGTATCACCTGGCTCAGAGCTGCTGTGTTTTCACTAACCTATCTGGTGATTTCCTCAAATGGCTGGAGCAGAAAAATTAAAAACTCCAGCATGGTCCACTGTGGTGGAATAATATCAGTGTCTGCATCACCAATTTTAATTTCAATGGTGTATTGTCTGACAGCTTTCTTTTGTTCCCACAGCCATTGGAACATATAAAAGGTTGAATTCCATCGAGTAGAAATGTCTTGGATCAATCTGTGCTCCTGAAGTATTTTTTCAAATAAGTGACGGGCTTTGCTAGACTGACTGAAATAAGTGCATATTCTTTTAGCTGTGCTAACAAGATCTTTAATGTCACTGTCCTCATCAAGAAAACCATGAACTATTAAATTTAAGCAATGCGCAAAGCAGCAGAGGTGAACAAAGCCCCCTCCTCCAAAGCCTTCCTTATGTTGGACCCATTATTTGCAGCTATAAAGCCAACTGGCATTCTTTGTGAAGTGACCCATTGCTGTATTTGACTTTGGAGCTCTTCACTGATGTTGTATGAGGTATATTCAGATGGAATATAAAACATTCTTAGAACAGCAAACTGAAACACTTCACCATCCCCACTTGAATTACCAAAACATGACCGATGTGCCATGACAGACATGAAGGGTTCAGGCTGACAGCTTATCCAGATATCAGTTGTGAGATGCACCACCCTCACAACAGCATGGCACAAAACTAATCTTAATGTTTTACATATTACATCATAATGATCTGGAATCCCAGTTGCTGAGAAGTATTTCCATGATGGTATACTATATCGAGGTTTGAGCTACTCAAGCAGTGGCCTGAACTCACATGTTCAACTACACTATATGGCAACAAATCAACAGCTACCATTTCTGAAATTGTCTTGGTTATTGTAACAGCAACAGGGTGAGTCAAGGCATATTTGGTTTTACTCTCATATGATTCTGAGATGGTAAGCTGTCTCCTTGAAGAAGGGCTTTTGAACACATGGTCACTTTCAGAAACAATAGAAATACTTTGAATGGAAGGATGTGGTGGTGGAGGTGTTTCTGGAGTGCTGTGGGGTCTGCCACTGCTTTCATCTACCTGAGTTACCCCTGAGTGTAGTGAGCTGTAACTGTCACTTTCTCTTCAAGACTCACAACCAGAATTCACAGTAATGTTATGACATCTGTCTAAGTGTCTTTTCAGTGCTGAAGTTCCCAATGCTCCTTTGTTTTTACCCCTGCTGATTGGCCATTTATGAATAGCGCATGTTGCCACCAACATATTAGAAGCACTAATGGAAAACTATGAGCAAACAAAAGATTTTTTTTTTTTTGTCTTTTTTCCAAGGAAGGCACTGCACATCAGTCACCTTTTCAGGTCTCCCCCACAGATTTTTCTTGTCCTGTTCCTCTTGTAGTTTATTTCCATTGCTCTCCTCCTCAACCAAAACATTTCTGTCTGTTTCTTCCTCATCTGCAATTTCAGTCCCCTCCTGTAAACCTTGTGCTGCCTGATCAATCTGTTCATCTTTATTATTACCCTCATTGGGTTCAACCGCAGAAGAATTAGATGAGTGTGAGGGACTGGCAGTAGCAAAGTATGCAATTATTCCATACCTTGGGGTGCCTCTGCAGGTGGTACCAATCAATGTTTTGGTTTTGACTACATAACTTTTTTTTTTACTTGGGACTGATCTGACAGAGGCATCTTTTTTGGGTTTAAGCATTCACTTGGAAGACAAAACTTTTGATGTAAAGAAAATCACTTTTTGGGGTTTGATTTTTTTTTCCCTTTGCAGGCTGACTGCTGTCTTTTGCAGTGCCACTGCCTACCTGAGAATGCATTTCATCTACACTTTTATCCATTTTTTCTTATTTTTTATTATAACTAAGACTCTGTGGAATGGGAAAATTCCAAATCCGTGAAATTTTTATGAACTTTTGCAAAATGTCATGAAATTTTGTGGAATTTTTAAAATTTGGCTATTTGGCTATAAGTCAGCCGCTGTGCAAGCTAGAGCTCTGCAATTTGGAATGTGTACTCTGCGGGTCAATGGTGACCAACTTGTCAAACATCATGAAATTTGGATTCAACATTTCAAAATTATAGGTGCTCAAATGTTGTCATTTTATTGTTTGTGTGAAATGTCATGAACATTTCTATCTGCAAATACCTTAACCATCTATTGGGTTAGGGATCTTAAATTTGCACTATTTCTTGATGAAAGGTGTTCTAACAATGTATCAGATTTCATGACAATATGATTCATTGTCTCAAAATTATATGTGCTCAAAATATGTCATTTTATTTTTCAGGAAATTTCTTGAATAAAATTTCTTCTGCATATAACTCAGGCACCTTTGGAGTTAGGCATGTGTAAATTAGTATGGATAACCTTCTTGTACTGCTTAAAGGGACATAATAACTATGGGCCTTGTGCCTCCAGGAGTGTGTGCACTCCTGCACCCTAGCAATAACCTCCGCTCAACCAGTGGGTCTGAATCACAGCTCCTGTGGGTTCCACATTATTTGTACCTCACAAGGTCACAGATCTTTTGCCTACAGGGCGCCCAGCAAGCTAAATGCTCTAAACAGTTATATCTCCTCCACTCCTACCCTTGCTGCATTTAAATCAAGGCTACGCCTCTCTCACTGCCTCTAGCTCCTGTGACTGCCTCCACTAGCTGGCCCCATGAATATTTCCCTAACCTTATGCAGTTCTCTCTCCTATTAGCACTTGGTTACCCCTTAGCATGCACTTCCCCATGTTATG
This sequence comes from Neoceratodus forsteri, assembly GCA_016271365.2. Taxonomy (NCBI): domain Eukaryota; kingdom Metazoa; phylum Chordata; order Ceratodontiformes; family Ceratodontidae; genus Neoceratodus; species Neoceratodus forsteri. The sequence continues at coordinate 794,433,902 of CM057449.1, forward strand.
TCTATGACAATGTTCTGGCTGTGCTCCTCCTCTATAGCTACCCAACCCCTCTACTCTTCCTCTCTATTGTCGTCTCTCCTCTCTGCACCTCATCTGCTATCTCCTTGTAACCTACCCTCCAAAACTTATTTTGTTTCTCAGATGCTTTGTAACTCTGTTTAGCTTACACTTTTGTAACCTTGTCCTATGTATTGAATTTGTAATCTGACTTACATGTTTTATGTTTTGAATTGTAACCTGATTTGGAACCTTTGTAAAAGAACCCTGGCTCAAAGGTATTGTAATCCTCGACCTAATAAATAAATAAAAAAATAATTAGATAAGAGATTTTTAAGTTAACGGGTTCAAAACTTTAATATGTAAATATTTGTAAAACTTTGTGAAAACTATCAAAATGTGGATATTTGCAACTTATCTGCTCTTGCATAGAGTAAACATTTGACATGCATATCCATAGCCAGTGTATCCTGATGTCTAACACAACTGGATACATTTGTTAGCAGTTTTAATTTTGCAGAAGAAATAAAATGATTAGTGACATTTTGTAACATATTTATGATAGCATATACTGTAGATGAAGCATCCAGAATTTTTTTGTATGGAATTTAACATTAACAATGCACATATCACTACTTCATTTGATAAGATGGGATGGGATTTTTGCAGTCCTGCTGTTCCTCTCTGGGTGACTATCCCCCCCCTTTTGGCATAGACAGATTGTCTCAGTAGAACTACTGATCCCGTTGATATCATCTTTGTTCATTGCAGTGACAAACTCCATTAATACATGAGTCACCTACTCACTTTCCTATCACTCTACAGTGTTGGAGTAGCCAGAATTCTTTCTTCCTGCTACCAAGACATTGTCTTCCCCACTACATCTTTTCGATACCTCTAAGTCCTAGACTTACTTGCATGTACACCAGGCTGACCAGATCATATATTTATTGGATGTGATCATCGGATATCTTGCATTCAGGTTGGAATTGTTAATACTCTGTGCTTTCTGCTCCAACCTGGGATCTACCATTATTGTGCTATGCAGCTCAGCTGTCTATTTCTTTGTGAAACTGTGCATCTAACTCCAGAATCTGGTGACCCTCTGTTACTTACCTCTTATACCCCTCTCCTTTAATTGGAATCCCCAGATCAGGCTGAGTGAAATTAGAAAATTCCAGTTTTATGGAATTTTCATGAAATTCTACAATTTTCACAAAGATTCATGGGGTTTGACTTTAAGTACACATTATTTTGCAATTTCTCACAGGAAGCAATTAATAAAATTAGCACACACAGGGCCAAATATTTAAAACTTTGCCCCGGGGCTAAATTAGTACTACCCAGTGTGCTAAATTAGCCTGGAAGCAATAGCCAGCTATATTCAAAACAGATAGCCTCGGTACTAAATCTGCTGAATATAGCATGCTAAGGAAGCTGGGCAAACTAGGCTGGGAGTGCAGTACAAAAATATCCTGGGAAAAAGACAGCTCTGAATACAGCAACCATCAAGTGAAAACCACAACAGCACAACAGCATCCCAGTTCACAGAGACATGAAGGAAGGAGGTGATCTATGTGACCAATGTGTGTGTGTAGTAAAGGAGCCGGAGGTAAAAGCTGCAAGCTGCAGCAGCATGTGAAATTACATTGTGCAAAATGTACAATGTTTCGAAACAGTTTGCATGGTGCAAACACATTTGCACAGGATTAGCACAGAACTAAGCCATTTGCCTGGTGCAATCACATTTGCCAGGGGGAAAACTTTGTTATATTCAAAGTGACATGCAAATGAGCCTACTTTGGTAGTCTTTGGGAAACTTCCAGATTAGCATGTCATTATAACCTGATTTGCATACAGTTTGCCCAGCACTATTGCAGGGTCCCACAGCTCCATGTGTAGGTCAGTCTGGAACTACAGGGCTGGCTGGGTCTGCTCACAGCTCCACCTGCAGGTCAGTCTGGCAGTGCATGGTGGTAGCTGCAGGCTACGTTTGTACAGTACAGCATAGACTATTGTGTCCCAGGGGAATACACAGCACAGGTACAGGTGATGGTGATGCTGCATGCAATTGTCAAACTGTAGTTCTTACTACAGTGCACAGCAGACACTACAGTAGCAAGAGTGCCAGTAGTGTGAGGGACACAGCAATGTCTATGTTGTGTAGGGCAGTGATGAACACTGCACTGTACACAGTGATAGGCTCAACTTGCAGGTGTTTACTGACAGTGGACATTACTGTTATGTTGTTGTGTGGCCCACAGATGCTGCACCACTGGCATGGGATGCTCACAGTGACAAATACATGGATGGCCGTGTGTCCTGTGGTGTCTGTAAAGATATGTGGAATGTGGCTGGGGAGGCACATACCATCAGAGAGGCACACTGGTGTTGAGGTATTCCCAAAACTGGCCCATGTGCACTGCATGACATGTCCCAACTTTGTGGCTGCACCCAATCTGTGGTGCAGCCTGGCCACTTGTACACCCTCTCCTCAACACTCTCCATGCCCACAGTGCTGCATGTGTGTGGTGGCATCTGTTGGTATCCACCAAAGGGTGGTCTGCAGGTGTGTGCTGTATGGCCACACTGTCATGGTGTCCACTGGGAGCCAGGTCACCACTTACTGCCTGGCATGGCTAGGACTGGTGGCAGATGATGGCATCATAGGGATGCCATCAGTGAGCAGCATGTTTCCTCTATGCATGGCTTATTTCTATGTATCATACTTTCTGGTCAGGGTCACGCAAAGCTTCACAAAAGTCATGCAAAGCACACAAAGCCACAAAGTCATGCAAAGCTGGTTTGCCCAGAATTAAGACTATATTTTCCTGAGCGGTAATTTGCACCATGCAAAGCATTGTACTAAGTCACTTAAAACACTTGTGCTGTGCTATTTGCTTAATATAGCATTGTGCCTGTATTCATGTACATGCCCCTCAGATTGCCACTTGCATATATTATAATTTTGCCCAGTGCTAATGCAGTTTGTGCATGCTATTTGACCTTTTGAATATAGTGGACCAGCACTAACCTGGGGCTAACCCTGCACAAACGTTTTGTACCCAGCGCAAAGTTTTGAATATCTGGTCCACAATCTCCTTGTAAGGTCTAGGAACCTGACAGATTTAATGATATTGTATTCTCTACTTATAAAGTTTCAGGGGTTTATAAATTTGTAGTTTATATTCTTGCAAAATTAAATTTGTAAATATGACAGTTTGACTAATTTTAATTCAGTCCATTTAAAGCTGAAAATATGAACTTTTCATAAGTGACCTTGTAATATAGTAGTTTAAATGTTTTCAATCTGGTTACATTTGGATATGTAGTTTTAAAATTAGAGGGAACCAGCCAACATGTAAATGTTGGCAACATGTTTGGCAGGCTACAGTATACCTCAGTCCCATTTAAGTTCAGAAATCTGAAACTATGTGCGATACAACTGTAGTGATAACCTGAATACCTGCCAATTTGTGTACCTTGTCCATGAACACTGTTAAAATGATACTAAAATTACAGAGATCAAAATTTTGGCAAAATATTTGTTACCTATAATTCAGCTCCCATTGAAGCTTGAGACTTAAAACATGATGCACATATGCATTCTATGTGCATCTCTAAATCCTGATATTGTGGAGAAATTTGGATAAGAAATTTTAAAATGATCTCAAAATAACTTAAAATTAAATTTTGATTAAATGTTTGCCCACCCATAACTCTGCCCCCTTTTAATTTACAGCTTTGAAATTTGGCACACTCAAATATGCTATAGGGTATTGTTTACTTTCCAAATGTGGTGTTATTTGATCATGAGCATTTAAAATTAACAAAATAACTGAAATGTAAAATTATGCAAAATTCAGCAGAACTGTGATAATTCAACAGATTTCTGCAGAATCAGAATGGTCATTCTCCGGGTGGAATTTTATATTCTGCACATCTCTAATTCTAACCTGTAAAAAGATCCCTCTACCTAACAATCTCTGATGACTCCCATCCACACCCACAGGCCAGGGACAAATTTACTGTTGTGACTGTACACAGAACACCGACAGCACAGCAGTCCACCACCACTTCCTTCTAAGCTTAGCTGACTGACTCCTACAGCTACTGTTCAGTGATCAACTATATTCAACAATTGTTACTCAACAGTGTGCCTCAGAATTAAATTGGTGAGGCAGACACATCTGGTACACGTCCGCATGCACCGTCCCACACTAGGGTTGATTATGCTTATACGTAATGATATCCAATAAAACTAAGAAGGATAAGGAGGAGGAATAATAATGGATGTAATGAGTGATGATGATGATGATGACACTTGCATGTACTTTACTTGTGTTGTAGTGTAAACGAGTCACAAATTCAGAATATCCAATGGGCCCACCACAGCCAGCAGCAGAGGTGCAGCAACTAGTCTATTGTTTGTCAGAATTTTTTTTTAATACATGAAATTGTGAATGAATATTAATTTGTGATCATGACTGGATGGCACAAGTCAAAGATTTATTTTGCCAGCCTGCCATTTCCCTGTACACACAGCCACACTGAGCCCAGGAAAAGAAAATCAACTCTTATTTGGGATTTCTGTGTCTGTTAAATTTATCATTGGCCCCCTCCCATAGTCTCTCTCGCTGTCTCTCCTCTGGATGGCACAAGTCAACGATTGATTTTGCCAGCCTGTCCTTGCCATGTATACACAGCCACACTGAGACCAAGAAAAGAATAAACCTTTATTTGGGATTTCTGTGACTGTAAAATTTCTCTTGGGCCCCCAATAGTCTCTCTCTCTCTCTCTCTCTCTCTCTCTCTATTCTCTCTCTTTCTCTCTCCTCTGGATCTGATGGCACAAGTCAAAGATTTATTTTGCCAGTCTGCCCTTACCCTGCACACACAGCCATACTGAGGGCAAGAAAAGAATAAGCTTTTATTTGGGAATTCTGTGACTGTAAAATTTCTCTTGGGCCCCAGTAATCTCTCTCTTTCTCTCTGGATCTAGATGGCACAAGTCAAAGATTTATTTTGCCAGTCTGCCCTTACCCTGCAGACACAGCCATACTGAGGGCAATAAAAGAATAAGCTTTTATTTGGGAATTCTGTGACTGTAAAATTTCTTTTGGGCCCCCGGTAATCTCTTTCTTTCTCCTCTGGATCTAGATGGCACAAGTCAAAGATTTATTTTGCCAGCCTGCCTTTGCCTGTGCACTATACACGGCCACACTGAAGCCAAATATGTGCCTTTTTTTGCCTTTTTTCTTTACCTCCCGCCCCACACTCACTCTCTTTATCTCTCTCTCATTCTGATTCCTCCTTTCCTTCCCTCCCCAATGATGATGATTCCTCCACACCAGTAAGTCTCCCTCTCTTTTTCCTTCTTTATGTCACTAGTTGCCACTTACATCAGCCAGCCACCCAAAATCTGCTGCAAAAATCCTCTTCTCTGGCTCTGCTCAGCTCAAAATATACTCTGCACTGATGCACGCTCTCATCTGCCCTCATCTTTGCCCGCCACAAGTCTGGGACATGTTGCACACTCATCACAGTTATTTACATATTGTGAGTGAGTGAGTCACATGATTATTTGCTGCAATGTTACCTGATTGTATGCCACCGGCTGCCTGTATATGAAGCAAGCATACTGACGGCATCCCCATGGCAACAGTACATTCTGCGGCACTCTGCATGTAACCATGGACCCAAAACTGGACTTCTGCATCAAAGTCCTTATTTATCCTGGTCCATAGTTTAAAGGTTTGATCCAGGGGTTCGTATATGGGTGGAATAGGCCACCCAGCCCTAATGGGTATAATAAGTAGAGGGAAAGGAGGAGGAGGGAGGGACACATGTGACCCAGTTGGGTACAGGGTTTAGTGTTAGGCAATGAAAATAGAGCAAACTAGATGGTTCTACCAGTCCTTTTCAGCTGACAGTTTCTATGTTTGTATGTTTATAGTCCAGTTCATGACTGCTAGCCTGACTGGATTATTTTATAGCATCTTGTGGACATTTTTAATTGGTACAGGATATGGTTTATGCTCCATGTCTGTTATTCAGTCATAAATGACTTCTACTCAAAATCAACCTAAGTAAACCCCAGAAAAAATCATTTTGTCCATTCAATACCTCCTTTCTCCAAGCTACAGAATTCAAATCCCAGATAGCTGATGAACTGCAACAAACCATTTGGGAAAAGGACATAGGGGAGGTGGTAAACCCTATGTAGTGGAATACGGTTAAGGCAGTGATAAGAGGGGTAATTATAGCCCAGTCAATTCAGAGAAAATGGGTCCACACTGCCCACCTGTCTGCCCTTGTTGATACTGTAGCTATGTTGCAGAGGCTTAATACACAGGGGGAAATCCAAATAGCTGCAGAGATACCTTTGTTACAGGCAGAGATCCAAGCTATAATGTAACACAAAGTGGAGCTGTCTTTACTTCATGAGCATTATGCAATCATGTTATGAAGGAGGGGCTCAGGAGCTGTCTCCTGGCCTGTAGACTTTGTGAAAAATGGAAAAGTGCCTGCACATTGTAACTTCACTGGCCCTATACAGGCCTGATCTAATGTAAGGAAGACAAAATATTGCAGAATATGATAGACATCAATAAGCACTTTCACACAGCAGACTACTGGGCTACCCCTGAGGTAATAAGGTGTATCTTAAAGTACACCCTTTGCTTCCTTGTCTGCAGACCACCAATACTCTTTTACAACCAAGCTTGGCTGAAGAAATGCAGCAGGTGATTGGCAAACTCAGAAGTGCCCTGGCCCAGACAGTTTTCCTACGGAATTCATTAAAGTTTTCTTAGAATACTTTTTTCCACTTCAGGCCTTTAGAGTAGTGCAGGAAGGGAACCTCCCCATCCCCACTGCCCAGTTGATCTGGGGCAACAATCTCAGCCATCCTAGAACCATTAAAGATCCAGATAACCCAGCTTTGTGTTTACCAACATCCATACTAATTATGGATTATAAATTATATACTGTATGGCTATCTGGGCACATAGGTTAGATAAGCTTCTCCCAACACTTATCCATTCAGATCAAGTGGAGATTGTAAAACAGAGACAGACTATGGACAATATCAGCTCACCTTTCTCCTCTTAGATTATGTAAAACAGCACTCCCTGCCATTGGCTCTTCTCAGCTTGATGCTGAGGATTTTGATACAATCTCTTGGCCATTCCTCTGGGAGACCCTAGTCACATCCCACTTTCCTCAACAGTTCCTGAATGGGTTCTGCTCACTTTACACTGCCACTGTGACATACCTTAAATTAAATGTCTCCTTCAGTGACCCTATACACCTCCAAGGGGAACTAGACAGGGGTCCCCTCCCCATTATTTGTCCTATACATCACACTGTTGGCTCAAGCAATCCATGGTATTGAGGGGTAAGGGGATGCTCCTTGTGGAAGAGATTTTAAACTTTCACTCTGTGAAGGTCACATTCTGCTCAATCTACTCTCTCCAGATTTCTCCATTCCTCAGGCCTGGGAGGCTATCACAGACTTCAGTGTAATTTACTATTTTCATTTCATTCTCAGTGTTACAACTGAATTATACTCCCACCCAAGAGCTGGAACTGAAATTTCCATTTCAATGGAATAGAACAGTGACAAAATACCTAGGAATACAAATACCTAGAGATATGGCTGATACTGAGCTGCTTATTTGCCAGGCACACAGTAAATGGAAATTACTTTCTCTGAGTCTCTGGTCTCAGATTGATTAAGTCAGAATGGTAGTCTTGCCTAGAATTTTATACTTCTTGAAAACACTCCCTGTAGTGCCCTCACAGCTCTATTCTGAAGAGTGAGATAAACCGACTTCTCAATACATTAGGGGCAGCCACTAATCCATAATCAGATATAAGATAGTATAGCTTCCATGGGAAAAGGCGTCCTTAATCTCCCCAACCTTAAAACATATGCTATGGCTGCAAGACTGCACATCATATGCAGCTGACTGTCTGCTGCCTGTTCTTCCACATGGAAGTACAAAGAATTGCATCTCAGTGACCTGTTTGATACTGCCAAATATACTCTTCGCACACTACTCAGGACATCAGCCTAAGACACTTTACCACAGACACAGCACTCACCTTACAACAATGGCAGAACCATCTAAAACTACCGGCCGATGCTCACATTTTCTTGTATTTCCAGCTAGTAGAGAGGGACTCTGATTTTGCTTGCTTTGCAGCTTGATCTAGCTTTTAAGAGATGGTGACACCTGGAACTGAACTACCTGTTCCAATTTATGAAAGAACAGGTTACAGTATCTTTCCAGCATTTTCAGGAGTCCTATGGGTTGATGGGACAAGAACACTACCACTACTTCTAACTTCAAACACACAGCAGCTCCTGTAAATGCACATAGGTACCTTCAAAATACCTGATCCACCCCAGTTGTTGCTGCAAATTTTTATTGTCCTGTTAAAGGGAGAGACATGGTACCATTTGATAGGTCACCTTTATAGGGTATACAGGAGTTGTGGACTGACATCCCTGAACATATTTTGCAAAAGTGGAACAAAGAATTGAAAACCTATACTCTATGGAAATTTGAACCAGGTACTCTGTACAGGTTTTGAAGCCAACCTCATTTACATTCTGGCAAGAATTAGCCTGTAAGTGTAGATTCAAGTATTTCTGTACCCTCCTGCCCAGGTGCAGGCAACATACATGGGTAATAGGTTTTACTGGTGGAAATGTGGAACCCCAGAGGCTGACCATGCCCATATCTTTTGGTTCCGACCTAAGATTAAAGGCTTGTGTCAGGGTATGGAACAATTTACTGAGTTCTCATTAGATACTACTCTGATATATCCCTTGATGCTCCTCTTTATATCTCACCACTAGGAGTGAAAGTGAGTCCCAAATCTCTTGCTCTGTCTTGCTCCTGGCAGCCAATAAGACAGTTACTAGGCAGTGGCTGCAGGTGACACCTCCTATGATCCCACAATGGCAGAAAATTGTACTATCCATATATCAGATGGGGAAACTCACCTTCAAACTGAGAGGGAGAGATTCAATTTTTCATGAGGTCTGCCGATCTTGGCAACTTTACTAGATAAATATAGATACACAGTTTATACCCTGAGTGACAGCTTGACTGAGTTGTACTGTCCTGTATTAGACACTTATCATTTACTCAGTTTCAATCTTCAGTCCCCCATTCAGCATGGCTTCAGGAATGGACATAGCACCACCATTGCTCTCACCCTTTTCACCAGAGAGGTTAAATCCAACATGGATAAAGGCATTCTTACAGGTGCTATGTTCACTGACTTCACCAAAGCCTTTGATTTGGTTAATCACCCACTGCTCTTGAATAAACTGCATACCCTTGGTGCCTTTGAATCCACCCTGTCTTGGATCAGCAGCTACCTCGACAACAGGTCCCAGTCTGTCTCCTTCAGCAAGGTTCTCTCATCTCCTGCCCATATCTGTGGCAGCATCCCTCAAGGCTCCATTCTTAGACACTTGCTCTTCTGCATATTTGTTAATGATATTCCTACCTCCATAACCCACTGTCACTCCATTATGTTTGCAGATGACTTGGTACTCTATGCTGTCATTAGTTCCATCGATAACCACAATGACCATCTGTCATTGGCGTTAAAAACAACTTCAATCCTGGTTCTCCTCTAACTTCCTAATCCTCAATTTACCAAAGACTCAGGCCATAATCTTTGGTCCTCTAGGAAAGTCCATGCCATGTCCCCCAAGATTCATGTGCTTTGTTGTGATGGATCAGCAGTCTCAACCACAAACTCCTTTAAATACCTGGGAGTGATTCTTGATCCCTCATTTGACTTTTCCTCTTACGTAAACGAGGTCTGTAAATCTGTTAACTTCAAGACTGGTGCTGCATATCACAAGCATCACTCCTTAACTTATTTATTCTGCCAGCCTTTTGGTGACTTAATATCATATCTCATTCCTGTTTGTATTTATAGTCTTATTTAAATCAGCTGGTTACTGTTTTATTGATTATTGTTTGTACAGTGCTTGGGTTTTACATATTGCGCTTATAAATAAAGTTTATTATAATTATTATTATTAGCCACTGCTGCCAGGATCTCTGTAGCTAGGGGGTCCTGCTCCATAGGCTACTATATGCTCTCTCTAGCCTTTCTCAGGCCAATGTTAGTTTTCTTTTTTTTTTATAATTTAAAGTTTATTCATACATTTTCCACCATAACAGGCGGCATACAGAGAAAACTGATAAAGTCTCATTAATACATAGTGAAAAGATGCTGCCCCCCACCTCCCCTTACTGCAGTAACCCATCTTGGTACCCAGAGATGCCGAGCCTCTAATCAAAGAACCATATAGAAGCAACAACCCTAGTATAGATTTAATTTTTGAACCAGAGAAATTAGTGAGTGAAGGGGATCCCAAATTCTCGTATAAACTGCCAGTCTATTATGTAGACTGGCTATTGCTTTTTCTGTGCGCAAGTTGGATAATACTTCTCTTACCCATTCCTGGAAGGAGGGGGAGGACCTGTCTTTCCAATGACAGAGAATTATTTTCTTAGCCGACAGGGTGACCATGGTTATGTGAAATTTATGCTCCTTGACTCTACTAAAGGACAGGTCCCCTAATACACATACCTCAGGGATAAAATATTCTTGGAGGCCCAACAAGGGGTCTAAGGAGGTTTGGATTGAAGCCCATAAGGTGGAGATTCTTGGACAAGGCCAAAGCATGTGAAAAAGTGTGCCCTCATCTTGCAAACATTTATTGCACTTGTTTGAGTCTAAGTAGCCCCACTTCTGAAGTTTAGCTGGGGAGTAATATCAGTTGTGCGATACATGATATTGCATGAGACGCAGTCTATCTTGAGAAATAAATTTATGACATGACTTCCAGAGAGAATGCCAATTCAGCTGAAGGTGGGGGAGAAAGTTACTCCAAAATCTTGATGGCCCAAATGGACCCCCAAATTTTTTATGAAACAAAACCTGATATAGTTTAGAGATTACACCAGAAGAGCCAGAAAGTGGGGATACCTTGGGTATCAGAGAAGAGATATTCTGAGAAGGAGGATTACTCCTCAGGGTAATATAAGTAAGTGTTTCAATTGCAAGACTTTGAAATAAGAAGAGGTCGGATGAGAAATTTCCAACCATCTCCTCCACTGATAACCAATGACCCCCACCATCAGTAAAGGTCAAGAGCTTTCCTTCTCCCAATTGAGGCAACCAAAGACAGGAGATTTAACTCTTGTTAATATTAAATGATGGAGAGTTCCAGATAGACTGGGCCAGGTCCAGATGGGGGGAGTACTGCAAAAAGGAACATATCTGTGAGTAGACCTTTAAGGAGGTCCTTATTGTGGAACACTCTACGGCCGTACTTACTTGGGATAACCTAAGGAGAAATAACGTGAGAGGGTCCAGATTTTTGGCATTGATTGCATCCAATTCTATTTTGAGCCAGATAGGTTGTGTTTCCTCCGGGCTTGGAGATACCCACCACAAACATTTCGCAAGGTGAATAGCCCAATGATATATAGCCAGAAGGGGGATTCGCAGCTCCCCCTCCAGCTTTGGAGCTGCCAGCTTATGATAAGCCAAACGGGGGTACCTGTCGGCCTAGATGAATCTAGTGAAAATACCATGTACCTTTTTGAACCAGAGTAACGGAATAAAGGCATTGAGAAGGGACAATGGGTAGAAAATCCTAGGAAATATATTCATTTTAATTATATTAATTTGGCCCCACAGAGAGATAGGGAGTTTAGACCACCTCTCAAGGTCGTGTGTAATCCCCTGCAATAAGGAATCCAAGTGTTCCTTAAACCATGCTAGGGGGTTACATGAAAGTTTAATTCCCAGATACTTGAAAGACCTGGGTGTCCAACATAGCCCAAGGGGGCTAATGTCAGTCTTGAAGACTTTATGGTTTAATGGAAAAAATAGGGACTTACTGGAACTGAATTTATAGTTGGACAGATCACTAAACCTTACTACTTCCCTTAGTAAGGCCGGGACAGAGGATACCGGATGGGATAGATGTATTAACAGATCATCAGCATATGCAGTGACTTTAACTTCATGCCACCCAATTCTCGCCCTTGTATGGAATCATTATTGAGAATATTTTGAATAAGAGGTTTCAGATATAAGTTAAATAATAAAGGGGAGAGGAGGCACCCCTGTCTAGTACCCGAGTGAAGCGAGAAAGAATGGGAAAAGGCCCCATTTGCAGAGATTCTTGCCGAGGGATTTTTATAAAGGGCGGCAATCCAGGAGATGAACAGAGAGGGGAAGTGGAAGGTCTCCAAAGTACGGAACAGAAAGTTCCAATTCACACGGTCAAATGCTTTCTCAGCATCCAGGAAGACCAAGCCCACAGGGAACTCTGCATCCCTGGTAGCCGAGAAGACATGCGACAAGGTGCGTAGATGATCGGAAGATGAGCGCCCTTTCATAAATCCAACCTGGTTTGTACCTATTAACCCAGGAAGAACCAGTGCCAGCCTGTTAGCCAGTATTTTAGAGAGAACTTAATATCCTGGTTTAAAAGCGAGATAGGTCTGTAACTTTGAACCTGTTCAAGGTCTTTATCAGGTTTGGGAAGCAGAACAATCAGAGCCTCATAGAGATACGGATCCGTCTCTGCCCCAGATAGGATTTGCTGAAATAATCGACCAAGTATTGGTAAGAGAAGGTCTCGAAGACCTTGTAAAATAAAGCAGAAAATCCATCTGGACCAGGGACCTTGTCGGCAGGCAACTCACTAATAACCTTAGCAATTTCCTCCTGGGAAATAGGGACAACCAGAGTATCACCACACCGGTCAGGGAGAAGGGGCAAGTGGGAGTCCCTTAGATAACCCTGTATGTCTTCTGGGCAGGGAGGATGCTCCATGTCGCTATACAGTTTAGAATAATAAGCAGCAAATTCTTGAGCTATCTCAGTAGGACACACCTTAAGAGATCCATCTGCCACTGACCTGATGGGTGGGATAAATCTCATTGATTCCTGTTGTTTAATACGCAATGCCAGTGAATGTCCTGCTTTCTCCCCCTGATCAGTGTAGTTAGCTCTAGTACGAATAATGGCTAGTTCTGCTCTCTCTTGAAGTAACCCCAGATATTTATCCTTTAATTTCAGGAGTTTACAAGTATTCTCATCTAGGGGATTGGCCGGGAGATTAACTTCCAGAGATCTGATTTGGGCTATTACGGATTTAAGCTCTTTCTCCCGCTCTCTTTTCCTACCAACCGCCATACTAATCAGTATCCCTCTCATGAAAGCTTTGAAGGCCCACCACAAGATATCGGGTTTGCACAATCTAAATGGTTTAGTGAAAAGAGGATTCTATTTTTCCCTAATACGTTTGCAATATTTAACATCTTTAAGGAGCTGATCATTGAGCTTCCATCTAGTTTCCTATTAAATGAATTGAGCAGCACCAAATTGCATACCACTAGTGAGTGATCAGAGATTGGGCCAGGTTGAATCAGAAGGTCTTCACCCAGGCAGAGACACTGAGAAATAAGTAAGTAGTCGATGCGGGACTACGAGCCATGAGCCATAGACCTAAAGAGTAAACTCCCTAGAATCAGGGTTATAAAACACACCAGACATCGTAGAGCCTGCATTGAGCTAATAAATCCCTGAATGCCTTCTGCCCAGGGTAGTCCCCACCAGGTCACTGCCCAGTCTGTCTAAGTGAGGATCAAGTACTTGATTGAAATCTCCCCTAAAATAATTTTAATGGGAAGCATTGGGAGAATGATAGATATAAGCCTCATGAAAAATCCAGGGTCATCCAGATTAGGGTCATAAACACAGCCCAATAATATTGGGACAGACCAGAGGGTACCTTTAATCAGGATGAACCTACCCTCGGTATCTTTAATCACTTGTGTGGAAGAGAATGGAATACTCCTGTTAATCACGAGCATGACCCCACAACTATTCGTGGTGCCCTGGGCACTATAAATCGATCCCACTTGCTGCCTCCTTAATTGCAAAGCTTCCACATCTAACAAATGGGTTTCTTGCAAAAAGGTCATCTGTGAACTAAACAGACTTAAATGTTTGAGAACCTGATATTGCTTATGTTGTTTTCTGATCCCCTTAACATTCCAAGACACGAATGTTAACTCATTAACCATCCAGAAGAGATAATCGAGCTGAAATAATTACACTCAGCACATGAGATGCATATCCCCATTACATGTATCCCCAGGGTTACTGCAGTAACACCCACCCTCTTCCTAGCCCCCAAGAAATAGATATCACTCATCCCTTCTACCCCCCACCCTCCAACCGTAGCCCAAACCCCACCCACACTCCCCACCAAACTGTCTCAAGCAAGGTTCAGCATAGTACTGGCTCTAATCCCTCTACTCCCATCCCTATAATGAACTCCAGATATTTAGTGCTGTTGCACACAGATCACAGTCTATAGAAGCCAAACACTGCAAGTTATACCCCCAACGAAGGAGAATGGTCCTGGGTCTTCACCTCAGTCCAGCCAGACCATGGACATAAGAGAGATTATCATAGGGGGACTATGGTAAAACCAACTCATCACCCAGATGTTCATAATAACCCAAATTGAGACCAGAAGCGCAGGGTGAGCCACCAGAAACCAGAACCGGACCAGAAACTCCTGAAGGGAAAAATACCCCAGCTTGTGTAAGAGTGAGAATTAAGATGGGAAAAGCTGGGATCGCTCCACCAGAGGGGAAGGCATACAAGCTGCCTCTACCCACTACAAGCCAGTATCCAATGGACAGGTCCTCTCTGGAAAATTGAGAGTGCTACGCCCCAGCTAAGTAGTGAAACACTGCTAATTCCTCCTCGAGTAGAGTTTCCTCGTGAGTCCCCAAAAGTTGCAACACCCTCTAGTGGCCAATTCCCTGACCCAACTAAATGAAAAGCTGAAATGGAGAAAGCCCAGGACCATCCCAGTACCAATCCAAAAGGAAATAATGAGAAACTAGCCCACAACCGATCGAACTGGGCTCTTTCAACCCCCAACAAAGTAGCCAAAACCTGACTCACAACCCCCAAAGAGGCCCAAACCCGAGTGTCCACTGCTTCAGACCAGCATAGGCTCATTATAGAGACAGGAAAAAAAAAAGAAATAATGAGGTCTGCGATGATCCCCTAGTCCTCGGTAGATGCAATTTCCCAAGTCTTCACATCAAAAAATTCCTCCAAGGGAAAAAGCAAAAGTTCGACCTCTCAACTCCATGCAGCACTCCATACTGCACCACAACCATTCAAGGGTCCTGAAAGAGATCTGGTAGCATGGATTTAAGGCTCCTCAAAGCTTCTTCAGGGTCTTCATAGCTTTTCCAGGATCCATTAGTTGAAATCTGTAGTCTGGCCGGATAACTCGTCCTAAATTTCAAACCTGCAGCAATTAGCTTAGAAACAATAGGGTGGAACGCCTTGCATTTCAAGCAGACCGAGATGGGTAGATCTTGTGAGAGTCTCAGCTTTATATGTTCCCAGCGAACCTCTTGCAAAGCACGCACTTTTTGTAGAAAATGCTGTCTGTCCAAATAATTCAGGAACCGGCACACAATAGGGTGGGGGGGGTTCCTCGGGGGATGGCTTAGGCCGTAAAGCCCTGTGGACAAGCTCTATAATGTAGCCGGGGCCGAATGGAGATGGGCCAGCCACCCACTCAACCAACTTCTGAATGAATGCCACAACATTTTGGCTTTCCTCCCCCTCCGGTAAACCGACAACCACTACGTTATTTCTTCAGCTCCGACCCTCTAGATCATCAAGCTTAGCTTCAAAACGAGACAATTTCTGGTGCATCAAAACCAGTTCATGGTCGAGACTACCAATTCTTTTCTCAATAGAAGCAATTCGGGCTGCATTATCAGACACAGATAGCGAGAGTTCGTCTAATTTTCTGGATAGCGATTTCAAATCTATTGCCATATCTTTCATTTCCTCTCGAAAGGGTTTGAACTCCACAAGAAATCTGGAAAGCGTTAAAGGCTCCTGATCACCACTTTGGCTCGGTGGATCAGGCCCAGAACCACCTGAGGCCCTGGATTTCTTAGGGGCCTTCTCAGGAGTTGCTGGAGGGGTATGCTTCTGTGGAGCTTTCTTCATGTAAGCCTCCATCCGCTCGAGATATAACCAGACCAGAATGCGACAGCTATTATACAGGGTTGAATCTCAGAAACAAGGGAAAATATTGAATTAAAACACCAAATCAAGATAAAATAATAAACGGGATGCAGGAGCTTCTTGAGGGAGCTGCTACTCGGCACTCTGCATCACGTGATCTCCAATGTTAGTTTTCTTCATAAGTGGGGCACTGCTTACAACAACATCTATAGATTTGCCCTATCAGACCCTAGCCATATGCACCACTGGTTGCTGTACTCCACCTTACACTGGCTGTCACCCAGTTCCCATCACTCCCACTCACTGGGATGTTTCATTTACTCAATGACCAGATATCCCTGTCCTGACTCTCTAGGGTCTGTGCTTTCTCTATGCTTCACTCCCACCCTTTGAGGTCCTCAAATGCTCAACTGCTTTCTGTTCTGTACTGCTCAACAAAAATGGGGGAACAATCTTTCTCCCATTTCACTCCCAAATGCTGTAATCCCCCCCCCCACACACACACACTTAAAGTGCTCCTTATCTCACTCCTCCTTTAAAACTGCATTTTTTTCTCACTTCTATGCACTTGATACTTATGACTGTGACTAACCTCGTGAGGGCTTCTGCTCTTGCTTTCTTATTTGCCAGAACTTACTGCTCTCGGGACTCCAAGTGTATCACCGGCTTGTCCTCATCTGACTTTCATCCGTGCATGGATGGTTTCTGCTTGTATGTATAATCTCTAACTACCCTGCATGGATATCTGTTGTAAGCTGTCATGGTTTGAATGTCGCTACCTGTGATTGTTTGTAAGGCTGTATTTTGTACTCTCCCAGGTTGTGCCTGAAAATAGGCAGCATTATTGCCAAATGCACTTACCCGGTCATCAAAAGCTAATAAATAAATAAATAAAAAACTGTATGTTTTGACCTTTTCTGCCTAATCAAGTTATCCTTTATACAGGTATACTGAAGTAGCAATAATATTGTCTGATGTAGTTGGGTATACTTAAGAGTCTTGGCACTGGTACAGGCCTGTATTTTCTTGAGTGTAAAGTGAACATTAGTAATACAGAATTAGATGTTTCCTATCAGTACCTGTTTGTGCCTCAGAGCTCTATTTTTGATGTATATTGAAACATTTTTAATAAAACTCTAAATACAAGAAAAAGGGATATAAAAAGAGCTATGAAAGCAGGCAGCCTTTTTATTAGCGTGCTAAATAATTGCAAGCAAGAAAGGGATGCTAAAATGACAAAAACAATAAAACACACCCCTAACAGGCCATGTTGGTGAAACATTGGGGTGAACATGTGTTGTGTGGTATTAGTGGAAAATAATGTAACCACCTGATATTGAAAATATTCTGTAGTTTTTGCTTTGTGCAGACTGTAACTGCTGATTGAGTGTCCGTTCTATGCTATTAGACCTAATGAGATCTTCTGTATCATTTATTCCAAAATAATAAGGATTTGCAAACTTAGCTTGCCATGTTTATGCTGGTGCCTTGATTCTCATTAACTCATGCCCATGCGCCTTTATCTATATCCCCCATCCTGTGACTTGACTACAGCTAGGTGCTACTATATTATTGGTGTGCATACATTTTTAATTGTTTTCCAAACATAAACATAAACATTACAGGCAGTATGAACATTAGCAATATCTTGAGCAATACATGTACTCAACGATAATAACAAGGGGAGGGAAAGAGGTGTGGGCGGAGTTGCAGAGGATGTCAGAGGAAGTTTCTGGGGAAAACAACATTCTGTTCAGGGTTACATAATGAACAGGTGATTTCTGTGTACCTGAGCTCTGGTATCAGTGCTCACATACAACCATACTGTATCTACATCTAAAGGTCTACAATAGTTCTATTGTCTAACTTACGCTATTATAGTATTGTCACATAGAATGCCTTTTTCACATAGGCCAGCCTTGCCTGTCACAGTCATCATTGGCACTGTGAACATTTTTGTGTATTATTGTTAATATATGTCTCATTGTTAAATAGCACAAAAATCCAAAAGCAGGTTGCAGGAACTGGACAATGGAAACACTGCAGCATACTGAAATAGAACCAGTGTCACACATCAGGTGTCCGTGGAAGAAATACAAAAAAAAGTTGTGTTTGGACAACAGGAGAAGTGATCAGTCTGTCTGTCCAGTGGCAATCTGCCCTTTTTCTATGTATTGTATCATTTTGGCCAGAAAGGTACACTAAAATTTTCAAACAAACATGAAGAAAATGAGTCCTGTTGCTTAGAAATGAGAAAGGGAACACAAACTGTAGAGGACACACTCAGACCATGGGTGTTCCTCTCACCTTGCCCAAGACCAAATACTTTCACCATGGCATCATTCAGTGACCACACATGGTGTCCTATGACTCCCCAAATGTCACATTCCATTAACACATCATGAAGTGCCTGCCTGTATTCTAACATCTAGCGAGCATCAGTTAGGATGAATCCCATGCATTACTCACATCTTGTATCAATCTATGTTGAGACAGACCAAAGCATTAATTGCTCTTTTCTTAGCTGATTAGTCACCTTTATGTAGTGAAACAAATGAGCACAGATGGAATGTACCATGGAGATAGACTTGCTAGTCTTAGAAGAGTGACATAGGGCAGATATGACCACTCAATTTAAGATTTGGGCAAAGCAAGAGACGTAGGCTTTTGCACACACCAGTTGGCAATCAAGGAGTGATATGTCTGTGTGGAGCTTGCACTGCTCCAGATGTCTGAGTTGCTGTGTAAAAGTCCTTCATGGCTTGTAAGAGTAGAATGGCAATTGCCACTTGCCATTGTAGCACTCACAGTCATGACAATGTAGAGCGTGATGGGATATGAAAATGTGCAATGCAAATCTGGTGAAAATTGTGGAACTTGACTGTAATGTGCTGAAAATGTGGAACATGACTATAAAGTGCTGAAAATGCAGAATGTGACTATAATATGTAGAAAATGTGGAATGTGAATCTGATGAAAGATGTGGAATGTGACTGTAGTGTGTTGAAAATGTGGAATCTGAATCTGCTGAGAAAAATGTAGAATGTGACTGTAATGTGTTGAAAATGTGGAACATGAATCAGAAAAAAAAATGCAGAACATGACTGTAATTTTTTGAAAATTTGGAACGAATGAAATGCAGTGTCATGCATATTGTTTTCTGCATGACAAAATCGACTAATTGTCATAGAAATTGCCTTTTTTCTGCAGTAGCTCTCTTGCAGAATTCTGCAGAATTAAGTGCCCTCCTGGCAGGCTTGTTTCAAACCCAACACAGGTTCCCCAGTAGTGGGGTCAGTGGCAAAGGATGAATAGGACACATTCACATTGGTAGTATTAATGGAGAAGAAGAAGAAGAAGAAGAACAGAAGGAGGAGGAGGAGAAGAAGAAGAAGAAGAAGAAGAAGAATCTGCATACTATATATGATGGAACATTTTGAACAACTGATTTGACAGCACATTGCTGCTGTGCATACTGTACAGTGGAGAGGCCTGACAAGGATGAAACGCAGTGTCAGTTTCCTGCTTGATAAAAGGAAATAACTTCCACCCGAAACAGCATTGTTTCCTCCAGTCACCCTTCTGCAAAATTCTACAGAATTAGATTTCATCCTGGCAGACTTGTTTCAAACCCACACAGCTCACTCTGTAGTGGAGTCAGTGGCAAGGGATGCAGAGGACAAATTCACACTATTACCAATGGAGAAGAAGAATCAGTATTTCTAAAGCACTTTTCATACACACTAGATCCCAAAGCACAAGCAATGAAGGACTGGTAGTGAAATGATTATAAACATATAGTGGCAGCCATTTTGCACATCAACACCCACAAACCGCCTAGGACAATTGTATGAACCGTTTTTATTGGAAGAGGGATGTTTGGTCAGGACATCAAGTAAACATCCAGTAAAAAACCCTACTCTCGCAAAAAGTGCCTTGGATACTTTTATTTCCACATGGACAGCACCAGAGGTGAGTAGAAGGGACCTCAGTTTAATGTTTTACTTAAAGAATGACACAATCATGTAGCACAGCACCCCTACTACTGCACTCAGGTGCCCGTGTCTTGGTATTATAGTTACTGGTGGCACTTTTAATGACTGTACTGGCACCACTTTCCAAACCACCAATAAGCGGGTTGAATTCCATAATAACCAGCTGGTTGTGACAGCTTTTGTTGTCAGTCTGGTCAGAAACTGTGACAAAGAAAAAGGTTTTAACATTACCAGCATAACCTCAGTAATCAGTCTTAATCTGCCATAGCAATCATGATTTCACGCACATTAAGTCAGTCAAATTAACGTAATATACAACAATTTTGAAACGTTGTTAGTTAAAAGTAATTTATGGCTCTATCTTGGCAGTTTTCATCCAATTGCAGCTCTTTGCCGTCATGCTGAGACACTGCTGCTGGCCCGCTGGTGCAGGGGCAGAGCGCCCGTTTGAGACACCGGCAACCTGGGTTCAGGAATAGACCCAGGACATTAGAGGGCCACCAGAGGAGAAGGATCGAGTGTTCTAGGGACTGCTCTCCTTCTCTGGAGGGAGGGGGTGGTAGAGCGAGTGGCACAATGTGGACCCCTGGCAGAGACTGGGGGTACTGCCCATGCTGATGCTGTCACTGTGGGGAGTGGGGCAGATGCAGGTCATCATTGCACATACCTTCCCCTGGAAAAAAAAACTGCAAGAAAAATGCATGGCTACCCTGCATGAAGCCCGTCTTCAGCCCTCAGCTCTAATTGTTCCCCGGTCTCCCTGACATCTTGCTGGCCCTGAACCATGCCCTGGGGGGAAAGTCAGGGAGGTCATGTCTGTGGTCTTCTCTGCTGACACCTTCTCCATCATTTATGGGCTTGTTCAGTGTTGGGGCCCCTCCATGGGGGGCAAGCCAGGGGGTATCTGCAGGATAGAAAAGGTGAAGTGGAAACGGAGCAGGGACTGGATGGTTCGGGCAGAGGATCAGACAGATGTGGCACAAAAAAAATGCTGAGACATTGACCCCCCCCCACACACACCCATTTCACAGAAATCATGTGTTTTACTAGAAAAAGCAGATGTACTGAAAAAACAAACTCAATTAATAGCAGAAACATATTGTTTTAAAATAGATGAATGTCAAAGTTTGAGCTTTAACAAATATTTGTATAGAGGGTTGATAGCAAGCACAAAAGCTGATCAAAAGCCATCAGCGCTGCTCTCTATCCAGATCCTTTTTTTACATTAAAGCATCAGAAGCCTCAGAATACATAAAAATAAGTCTGCTGCTTCTTTTGGGAAGAAGACCTACAAATGCTACTTGCAAAGTTTATAGTCATTTCTGCAAAATCTCATTTACCTTCTCCATGTGCAGTTAATAGTTTCCTGTATCCTCCTGCCACTGTATTCTGTGTCTACCAATGGGGTTTTTTCCAGTCACAGTCACCAGTAAAGTGAAGTTCACAGAAAATCAATAACTGTGATTACATATAGGATTACGTATAGGTCTGGGTGTGTGTAAACTTGAATATACACACACCCGAGGGGTTTGATGCTACATAAACCCCGAGAGCGAAGCTCAAGAGGTTTATGCATAGCATCTAACCCCAAGGGTGTGTGTAAATTGAGTTTACACACCCAGACCCATACTATTTTATATAATTTCTGATGTTCTTTTTCCCACATAGTATATAAATAAAAAGATATTCTTAATAAACTGCGGCAGTCTGCTTAGCTGTGAGTGTGCGCTCTACGACTGTCGGTCGCTCGCTCGCTTTTTTTTATTTCATTTTGTGTGGAGCCAACATTTTGAGGGTATTTCCCTCATTTTGATTAATTTCTGCCTGCCAGCACTTACCACAGTTAGAGTAGCGGTTCAGAGGGGGAAAGATGAGGCGGAGAGTGGCTAGGAGGAAGGCTGTCAGAGGTGGGGGTGCCTGCGCAGTGCAACAGAAACTGGGCGCATGTTCACCGTTATAAACGCTCCTTTATAATGATGAATTACGCCATGGTTTCCCTATGGGAAAAAGGATGTACCGGTAATTATAGTAATAACTTTCACAGCATTACTCTTTACAACATTACTGAATTACTCCTACAGCCATTTCTGGTTGTGACAGCAGAAGGCAAAAAAAGGAAAACACAGTCTTGTGTTGAAATGATCAATGATGATGCCAGGCTTCAGTTTTACTCCAGAAATTATATAAAATAAAGGATAGGGTGTTACATTTTTCATTTTTTACACACCCTTGGTGTGTAATACCATCACAGACTATTCGTGATTTGCACATGTGGTTTATGTGGTATTACACACCTTGGGTGTGTATATATTATATTATATATTATATTATATTATATTATATTATATTATATTATATTATATTATATTATATTATATTATATTATATTTTGCTTAATTATGTAGATTCCTGACTGGCTTTTTATTGCTTCAAAAAAAATATGGTGGCTAAGAAATACTGTAACTTTAAATCTAACTTATGTCATTATGAAGTATAGTCACACACTGCAGCATTGTCTGTGACCTGGCAAGTGTCATTCATTAATAGTCAAGCCTCACAAGTAAATACATTGATAATGTAAATAAATTGTGACAAACAGTTCTGTTTTAAATTCATCTTAGGCATGGAGCCTCAAACTCTCTAAAGTTAACAAACATGGCAGTACACTCACAGTTGCACTAACAGCCATGGAGATGCCCAAGTCTGCTTTTCTCACAGACTCAGTCCTTTCATCCATGTTGCTTGTAGTGTACATGCTGCCATGGATTGAATCATTAGACAGTATGCACCAGGTCTTAACTGCTATACAGATGATACCCAGCTCTATATGCCTTTTGCACCCAGGTCACTGAGTGTGGTTGATGTGCTGAAGAGATACCTAGCTGAGATCCAAGACTGGATGTCATTGAGCTACTTGACACTTAACCTTTACAAAACTGAAATACTTGTGGTTGAGTTGGGTTGTAGGGGACAGTGGCAGCTACCAAGAAGGAGACAAGGCATTGATTTGGTTCCTCTGGGCTTTTGGCTGCTACAAAGGTGGAAAATTTTGAAGTCATTCTGAAAGACTTGTCCTTAATCCTTGCTATCATCATTACTTTTTCTTCTAGCAGCTAAATTGCTCTAGCAGTAATGTTGCATTCATGTTATGGCCTTTTATACTGTGTAACTGGTATGCCTGCTTTGATCTTGCATTAATTTTGATTTGTACCTGTGTTCCTTATTGTACCTTGTGTTGTCCACCCAGGATCACCTTGCAAATGAGTATCTCAATAGTGTATTTCCTCATAAAAAAATAAAATTGAATTGAAAGAGGGGTTGACATTTGAGGCTCAGGAATCGGCAATAGTCCAGAATGTTTTTTACAATATAGAGGAACATTGGTCAGATTAAATCTCTTATCCCACCAGAGACTTGGCTACACAGGCGCATGTGTTTGTGACCTCGAAGCTTTACATGGGGCCTGATTCTAGAAGAGTGGCGCAAGTCGACGCCAAACGCAACTTGTGCCACCCGCAAGTGCGACATTGTCCCTGCATCCTATTCTAGAAGGGGCAAGGTCTCCGCAGCTAAGTCCTGTGACTTGCAACATATTGCCAGGTACGCTGAACTGCGGGTGCACCTGGCGAGCATGTCACAAGCCACAAAACACAGGTTGTGAGGGCACCCACCTGCCAGCAAGCCTCAAAGCCATCCTGCAGGGCTGCCCACACACCCAGACCCCCCAAAGCATACCCACAAAGCCCCGCAGGACTGGTCACACCAACTGCCTCTGACACCGTTGGAGATATGCCCCACAGGGCTGCTTACTCCCCCAGCCCCCCGTCTTTTCAGTACACGCCATACTGAACTCAGTCAGCAGCTGGCCATGGTGATGAGAGCTGGCTGTGACAGTCACCGGCTGGGGATGTGTGGGGGTGGTGGAGGCTGGCATGGCTGGGTGGGGGGTGGGGGCCACTAGGCTGCCAGGGCAGGGTATTGCGCAGTTGCAGCTGGTGACTTGGGAGTCAGGGCATGGGTGGTGGGGTTGATTGTGCTGCCCTGTGGGGCTTATTGGATGGATGGAGTCAGGGACATGGGGGTATGGGCAACCCCAGGGACAATGACTGCACTGGAAATCGGGGGTAGTTGGTGTGAGCAGCCCTGTGTGCCGGTTACTATGTGGGGTATGGGGAGCATGTACAAATGGGGGTTGGGGCTGGGGTGTGTGATGCCCATTGGGGTAACACCAGAGTCTGGGTATGGGGGAGGGCATATGGCCGGGTCTACAGGACCCTCGAGGATGGCTGTAAAATTACACCAGCTAAATGCAGGTGTAACTACGTTGCTGGTTCTCCTTCGGGACTTTGTGAATCCCATGGTGGGACTTTGTTGCTGCCCTTCTGAATGGGCGCAGCTGTTGCAGAAAACCCCCTAGCGCCATGTTGCAGGGGTTTATGGCACAACTACCAGCATAACAGTATTCATTGCAAGCGGCCTGTGACATGTTGCAGGCCACTTTGTAAAATAGCGCAAGTCACAACTGCTGGCGTAAGTTACTACTTGTGCCCTTCTACTTGGTGCAAGTGCTGTTATGCCAGCCGTGACTTTTCTAGAATCTGACCCATGGTCTATACCTTGGGATCAGTGATGGTATTTTATTTTTATTTTATTTATTTAAAAGTTTCACCAGGGAGGCACATTGAGCCAAGGCTCATTTCTAGGTGCATCCTGGGGGAAGGGAGTAGGGGGAAATACAGTTATAAGTAAGTCACAAGCAATACATAACACAATACAGCAGTTAACAAGATTATAATAATGCTACAGTGACTGATGAACAAGAATACAGAGACATGAATATTGATACTAGCGTATAGCACTGTAGAGATTACTTTTGTAGGGTATGCTACAGTGTCTGTAGCTGGTGCAGCATGTAGCTGCTAGGCTGCTGAATGGCCCTTCAGGAATGTGTCATGTCTCACTGGTGCTGCATGATCTGCACTGGCTACCAGATAAGTGGCATATCTCCTTTAAAGTTAGTCTGTTAACTTATTAGTCCTTACATGGGTTGGTCCCGGGTTACCTGTCTGATCTCCTGCATCCTTACATGTCCTTTCCAACTCTCAGCTTCACTGTTGTTCTCAGGGCTAGGTTAAAAACCTTGGGGGACCAGGCATTTGAGATGGTGGGGCCCAGTCCTTTTGAATTCTTTCCTGAGAGTCCTGAAGGAAACACCCTCATTGGAGGCCTTCAAGAGGGGTCTTAAGATCATCCTGTTTGCACAAGCATTTGAAGAGAAAATCACTACTTCATGATGCTGACATCCCGATATTTGTTTAATTATTAATTAACTTATATAGTTATGGTCAGGACCCCATGTTTTCTGTGATTCTGTGGTGGCAGCAGTGGCTGCAGAAATCAGGGCTGACTGCAGAAATCAGTGCTTGCCACAGAAATCAGGAAAACCAGCCACACAGCTGCAGAAATGCTGGTTATGCAATGCAAGCACACAAGGCACGGGCATAGCTATTGATATGTTAAGTATTCCATGGCATACATACTCATTAGAAGGGGCAGAAAACTAATGCCATCCACTACAAAGCCAAAAAGCTAGTGGCCGCATGGCATCTTGACTCATGCTGGATCTTGTTACATAACTCCGTCCAGCCAGTATTGTGGGAGGGGTGGACTGATGCAGGAGTAGCAGAGCTTGATTAGGTCTATGGCAGTTACAATTTGCTGCTGTGTAGGTGTGGGTAGCTCAGCCATGTTAATTTTTCATTGTGAGGTTGCTCATGGTGCATGCTGAATCCTTGGAAGATGAATTTGGAAGGAAGAACTGAAAGGCGAGCTGTAGTCAAGATGTGAGAAGATTCAGTGGTGCCCGTGGAGGTGCAATTGATCTCTGTGTGGTGACAGGCATTGGAGGAGGAGGAGGAGGAGCTGATTGCAGAAACGTAGTGCTGGCAGCAGACTGAGCAAAGGACTCAGTCCCTACTGGTAGACATCAATCACAGTTTTGATTTGCAGGCTGCAGTTCTGTACCTGCAAGTGTAAGAGTAATTTCTTGGCAGATTTGAACCTGCAGCCTAAGTGGTGGCATCAAGCTCAATTCTGAAGGAGGGTCAAGTTGCCCAGCTGCAGCAGAGTTGAGGACCAGGGTATACCAGAACGAGAGCAAGCAGGTATGGAAAAAAAATTGGAATGGAGAGTTTGATTGCTGCTATACATAAGTGAAATGAGGGTCACTACCTGAAGAACACCACAACCCCCCTGAGTTGCAAGAAGAGAACATGGTAACCAAGGTTACTACAGCTTAATAAGAATGACTTGCTTGCACTTTTTTTAGTGGTTCCCCCAAAAGAAAAATCAGGAGTCAACAAATCCTACAGACACTGCAAATTACGCCCTCCTTCATTGTTATGGGAAGACAATTCCCACCCACTCCCAACAGACAGATTTTTTACACTGTATTCAACATGTTTGTTGCAAGGCAGCTGGGGTATTCCTAGTTTAAAAAAATAAAAATTTAAAGAACATTGATCAAAATCAGAAAAAATGGTTTCAAGTTGGAGTCTTTCTTTATAGCTAACTGTAAATATAAACCAGAAGAAATCCAAGCAGGTTTTGCCCTCTGTGTATTTTTAGTTATGTGTATGTCCTCCTCTGATTATAACCTAGGAGAACAGCAAAGGCCATCAATTTCCAGAAGAACAGATGAGCCTTCAAATTCGGGTTGGGAGGAAAATTCATTAAAGAGAACACTGAAGCTCATGGCTTTCCCGGTTTGGGTTATTGCTGTTTAATATTTGTGATAAGAAGACTACATACTGTTAAATGGCCTGCTGTTCCACTTTCAGTATAGCAGAGTGGTTGCACAAAGGCAGTCAAAGGGTCAACTAAGACTTAATCCGTTTGAAGGTATGCTGTTTAGCCACAATTTATCTGCTGAAGAATGGCCACAGAATCATCAGTTGTTCTGCCACAGAAAGTATGAGGTCCTGCCACAGAATGTAGATCCACTTTGCCTCAGTAAACACGGGGCCCTGGTTATGGTTGATGTTATTATGACAAACATTTTTGATACGAGTTATTTATTTAGTGACTGAATATTTATTTATTGATTGCTTGATTTGTGTATTTATTTAACTATTATGTTGTTTTGATGTATGCTTTCTGCTGTGCACTTTGTTGTGATTTTGCCCTGAGTCTCTGAGGAAGGGCAGCAGATATAAATAAAGATGACTACTACTGCTACTACTACTACTGCAGTATTGCACACAGATACATATATAGATATAATACAAAGACAATGTGCCCACCTTACCAAAGTACTCTGCATTGGCCCTAGTAGCCACCATGCTCATTTATTATGGCTGCCTCTTTTGTAACTAATCCCATATGCCTGCCCCATCCCTGCTTGAACCTGCTCACTGATTTAGTGTGTACCACAGCCTCATGCAGTTTGTTTCATTTTTCCAGTACTCTGTCTATTAAAAAAGCACTTGTGGACATTCTTCTTGAATACCCCCGCCCCCCCCATGCCTTTAGTATCTGTATTTGAGCTCAAGGAGAAACATTCCTTGACATCCAGCCTTTTTATTTCATGCAGGTAACTAAATGTTTTAACCATGTCACCTCTTTCCCTCCTTTTCTCAAGGGTGTAGATGTTCAAGTCCTGCATCATCTCCTGATTTGTCTTGCCCCTAGTCCTTAGACCAACTTAATTGCTTTGTGCTGTGCCACCTCCACTTTGTCACAGTCTCTCCTCAGGTACGAACGCTAGTGCTTTGCATAGTTTCCTGATGTGGTCCACCAGTGCCCTTTACAATGGGAGGATCATTTCCTTCATCTACTGAGTATCCCACTCACTATGCATTCCAGCATCCTGTCTGCCATTTGAAATACCTTTAATTTAAGAAGAACTATATGTGTATTTATTTACAGTAGTGTATCCTGGTTTCTTCACTTTATTCTATTACTTTCCCCCTTAAATATCATGTGTGATTTTCTGTGTGTATCTGTGTGTTTGTGTTGTGTGTGTGTGTGTGTGTGTGTGGATCTATGAGGGAATTTTCTTCTTATGTTCATGTGTGTGTGTGTGTGTGTGTGTGTGTGTGTGTGTGTGTGTGTGTGTGTGTGAGCATTACATACTAGTTTGTGGCAGATGTTGACTGCACAAGCATGTTAGTGTTACCTAAAACAAAAAAAAAAAAGATAACGGGCTGCTGAATTAGAACAGATTTGGATCTCAGAACCATGATCTGAATACCTAAAATTAACATTTTCTTAAATTTCAGGTGATGCTATCCATCACTTCGTAAAGTTCTATAAACATGCAAAACAGCAAAGCTAACATCACAACACTAACATTATACAAAAGAAATTCTACTGGAACAATATACTGTACTAAATAGATTCATCATCATAATCCAACACAACCACAGGAATACCTGAATATTTACTATTAGCCTGAGTTGCATTTAATGAAGGAAAAACACTTTACAAATGTATTATTTCCAGATCAACTATTTTTTTTCTGTTTCCAAGAATCTTATACTGTACTTTAACACTTTCATTCAAAATTCCCTGTGCACGCAAATCAAGAAAACAATGAATTTTGTCTACTTAAATTTCTTTTTCATTATGTTTAGGTCTTGATTTATCTGGCAATAACTGGAGAAAAAAGTCTGTGTTTGATTACATTTTCCACATTAGGAAAGCTATCATCATATAGTGCAGCTGAAATATGTAAATGAAATTAAACTTTGACATGCTAAATTCATATATAAGCAATCATTTTCATTACCATCTTCTTGTGCTTTTGCAGGCTATGCCTACAAAACCAAGTGATGACTTTTGATTTTATGCAATGCAATCAGACCACTTTGAAAGACATTTTCATTACAAAGATATCAACCATCTGATTTGTTTTATTTCTCTATCAACCAATATTCAAAAATGATAGCCCAATTTTTTTTTATTTCTTTTAATAAAACATCTCTCCATCACTCCATTTCAAGTATATGGTTACACTGAATGTGTATGTACAGAATGCTTCAGTACACATTGATGCAAGTTTCCATTTAAACAAGTTCTGGTCTGAGCTAATACGGCTGTGGAGAGCTTTTAGGAGCAGCAAAAGCAGTGAAAAGAATATGCGGTACTCTCGCTGCACTGGAGTCAGCCATAATACTGCAGCAATTACAGTACTGAGCATGCGTGATACTCACACATGGGCAGTTTGCCCCAGAGTCAGCCTTGCACAACATGGCGGTGCGGACATAACTACCTGTAACATCCCAGTCCCCTTAGGTTACTAGAATCCAATTACTACTAGTCGTATGCAGGTAGGAAAAGGCAGCTGGTGGGGAGCTCATTAGAGGCTTTCTACATAATGACATCACAGTTTACTCAGCTAGCTTGAGAGAAGGATGATTATGTCATTTAGAACTCTCACAGCAGCATAACCATTTTAGAGTCAGCTGCTCTCAGGGAGCTTAGAATGTTCATCAGTAAGTTCAAGTGTAGCAGTCAGAGTGGCAGGGGGTCTGCCACTGGGGCTCTGTCAAAGGTAGCCCTAGTATGCCTCACCCTAGTTTGGTAAAATCTTCAGTTTGCCTGCATGACTCTAGTTTCACTCCAGGGGAAGTAAGAAGGAAGACAATTCTTGTGGATCCAAGGGGCAATCCCTTAAAGTTCCTGAAGTTCACAGCTGTCTTAAGGAAGAACAATGAGTAGAATCTGACAACTACCATAGAAATAAAGGTGCCTCTTTTTTCTTTCAATTACTGGGAGGAAGGAACAACTAATCTGTAAGTACAGAATTTGAGACTGTTCTCTGAAGGAGTTGTCTGAGGTGTGTGTGCCCTAGATAAGGCTAGTTCACACTGATCAGGACCCCTTTCACCACAACTGTGCTGAATTTAAAGTTTGGAGTCTTTAGCAATTCATGGGGAATTGGAGACTCATTTGGTGTAACCCTGAAGGAATGGCAGAGGCTGTTTGGGGTAAAGGGTGGGAGGAACACCATCTGGAGTTTCAGGCAGGGCTAAGTGGTTTATGGATGGGTATCTCTGTTCCCTGGGTAAGACCATGCACCAGGAGGATTTCAAAGTGTGTGGCACATCCCACAGATATACATTTTGGAAATGGAAATGTGTGGAAAATGTTTAAGTGTGTGCACATCCCCACAGATGTACACTTTGGAAGAGTGATAGAGATGTTTTGTGGAAAAGTATTGCCTAGCAAAGTGTCCTGCAAAGGGAATGTGTCTGTATTGCAATGACAAATCTTTGGGGACTACCCTTGCTTTAAGTAACATTTATAAATAAAACCATACTGCAAAATCCCAGTTACTGCTTTGGACATTCCGCTTGTTGCTTCTAGTGTGAATGTTATTGGGGCTCCTAAGCAGTTAGGTATAGCATATGCCTAGCATCCTCTCCCTGGACCTGGTTGTAAATACATAAGTTCATTTTAGTATGTACCTCACCCCCATCCTGTAGATAATGAGCCTGGAATCCACTCCAACGCTGAGGTGGTACCACGAGTGTAGGTCTGCCAAAAGAAAATTGTATGCCATGTAGTTGGCAGTAGTTCTTTTAAAGGGGGTGCCAGCTAGCCCAAAGGTGGCATGGGAGTTGCATATGTATGCACGATACTCATGCATGCACACTTTAAATCAGCGCCACCATGTTGCACATGGCGGAGCGTCACTTCCGCAGTTGTGGGAAGGAAAAGTAGTGCCAGGAAGTGGGTATGTTTATGCGCCCACAGAGGAGAAGGGTTGAAACATAGAAACATAGAAGTTGATGGTAGATAAGGGCCAAAGGCCCAACCAATCTGCCCATTTCTTTTCTACCTTATGAATGTGGCATCGGGCTTTGGCCCTGTCAATGGTCTATCTATTCATACTCATGACTGTCCCATGCCTGTTTGAAGCTCTGCATTGTACTCATATCCACCACTTCCTGAGGTAGGCCATTCCATGCATTCACCATCCTTTCTGTGAAAAAGAATTTCCTCACATTACCCCTTAATCAACCTCCCTCTAATCTCATGATGTGTCCTCTTGTCCTGCTATTTTTCATATATTGAAACATGTTAGACTCTTTCACCTTGTTAATGCCCTTAAGGTGTTTGAATGTATTGATCATATCACCTCTCTCCCTCCTTTGCTCTAGGATATACATATTGAGCTCCGCTAATCTGTCCTCATATGTTTTCTGATGCAGTCCCTGCACCATTTTGGTTGCCCTTCTCTGGACTGCCTCAGTTTGGTTAATGTCCTTGTGAAGGTGTGGCTTCTAGTACTGCACACAGAAACACTTGAAACTATGCTGAAGCAGTGTAGTAGAACATCACACAGAGGTCCAGTTACATGCTTCCATAGTGCTCTTATACAAATCTGATGATGTCAAAATATCTGTGGAGTTTGGCACACACAGCCATAAAAATTAGGCTCAGGAGGAGACTATTAACAAACTGAAAACTGGTCTGGGATTTGCTCATTATCACAATCACTTCTCATTCTTTTCTAAGCAGTAATTTCTGGCAAATGCACCTTAACCATATTGATCTCAGTGCTGGTAGACAATTTCAGGTTTCCCGATTGTATTAGGTGGGGGTAGTAGCAATCTTGAAGTGGTAACTGCCTGTGGCATGCACTGAAAAAGTGGTCCCCATGCTTGTCTGCACATTTTAGAAATGACCTCTTTCCTTGTTTTGCTGTAAAAACTGACCCTTTAACACAAAACAAGGGGTTAGTTATGGCCTGCACCCCACCTCTTTTCACTTCAAGTGAGGAGCGTGATTATGAGTTTGCATCAGATGTACAGTGGCAGCCCTAGATGCATAATATTATTAAACAGTAATAAACTGTATGTAAAAGTTGTTTTTTTTTTGAATGTGTGCTTTCTTAATGTTGTCACTACCACTCCACCCATGCTGTACTCTGCCCCTGGATTTCTGTGCTCCAAGTGCATTATTTCACATTTTCAGGATAAAAAGGCTTTTCAAATGAGGGTAGTCACTAATACAAATTCTTTATAGAAAACACAATTGCACACCCCAATAATCGGATGGTGTCGGAAGGCCTCACAGTGCAATCAGTAAAGGCTAAAACAGCAGACACATAGCCAACAGCAGACAATTAGCCTTTTTTGTTGCACTAGAGACCTTCTGGCACCATGCAATTCGCTTAAAGTTGAGCCAGTCCAAATTTTCTCAAGGGATTTGCATATATTTCCCATGATATTTTGCATTATTGGGGTATGTGCAATTGTGTTTTCTTTAAAATTCAGCTGTAAGGTCAATATCCTCTGGGATAACCCATGCGTCAGGACATTTGCTCTGGAGGTTGTCTTTAGAGTTAAATTCTTAATAGTTCTTTTATTACATTGCCATCAAAATGTGAATTTTGTAAAAACAAAAATGGAAATAGGTAGGTAGGTAAAGTTTATTGTTTGACAAAGCTTTGTCATTACAAAATATACAACAGAGTCATCCATCAAGACATATAAATACATATGTAAGTAAATTCATATATATAAAAGTAATTATTTATCCAGTATGCAGATTACATATCCAAATTCACATATTGCACTGTATAATAAAATGGATTAGTTACCCTATTATATCACAATTACTTTACATGTAGTTTACTTAATTCAATAAATCTACAGAATTTTGACACCCTATTCAAATCAGATATATTAGTTGTTTTTAATAAATAATTATATTGATAAGTTGGCTCCATATCAAGATTTCTTAACAAATCCCCAAATAAAAATGTGGATTTGTACAATGGACACAGTATTAATAAATGTTTAGGTGTATCTTCATCTAAACCACAGGCACACATTTTATTATTTAACAGGCCAATATTCTGTTTTAAACTATTACTTTCCACGTAACCAAACCTGAATTTGGTAAATGCTTTTCATTACTTGGCTTGCCTATTCTCCTAAATATTGATGTAACCCAAATTGTGAAATACAGGTAACAAGAAGACCATATTTTACAAAATATAGGAAATTCAGATTAGTGACTACCCTCATTTGAAATGTATTTTTGCCCTGAACAGCTTTCTTGTTATTTATGTGCACCTGAAATAGTTTTAGAAATATTTAGATTTGTTTGGAATATATGCACATTTGCTAAGAATTCTGCACAATGCCTTAGGAAGATTCTCAATGAAAAGCAATTAGGAGTTCAGTCTGCAACGTGCTAAATACACAATTGAATTGAATGAGTTAAAGGGGACAGGAATTAATTACTTATGTGCAGGTGTTTGAAATGTCTCTATTTTCATAAATTATATTCATACCTCTAAAGGACCCCTATTTAACTGTGCCTGAAAAAAAGCTGAAGCTGTTAGTTGTGTTTTATTTTGGTTTTAGATTTATAGAACTATAATTTAATACAACAGCAGATTAGGTGCATGTGGACACATGTTGCTACATGGACATATTAGGATAACACAATCTCATTACAAGGATCTGTGTTAGGTTTGGGTTTTGAATACACACATACACTAGTCATTGTTACATAATTGCAGATATATCATGTTTAAGACAGTATAAGTTTGACTATTCATGAGTAATGTGGACTTATTGTACACAGAGTTTAAGAAAAATGTATCTGAAGAATACACTGTGAAATATTTGACTGACATCACTGTGTGAAACAGCTGGTGAATGTTTAATTTACACTAGTTCAGGTTGTCTTCTAATCTATTTTTACTTAACACACAGATATTTTCATACGTATAAGACTTTTAACATTATTTACCATGTATTGCTGAAAGAGCTACCAATGCTTGAAAGAAAACTTAAAAACATAAGAAGTAGGTAAAATTCTGCTTGTATTCCATATATATCCTAGATTTCTCCTCCTCATTATTTATTATTGAGGAAATGTGGATGAATATATGATTTCTATCCCTTACAGTTACTTTAATATTAATCTGCCCCTATAGCTTACTTCCTACTTTAAGTCATAATGCTCTCTTGTGACATAACAATCTGTTGCCATGCGTGTAACTGAATAAACCAATTGTAACCATTCCCTACATTAGTGGGACCATATTGAACTATTTTGATCTAACCAACTGTCAATTTTCTTTTTAAATGCATAGACTGATGTACAACTGATGATCCTGAATGGTAGTATGTTCCATAGTTTTCCAGTTCTATGTATAAAAGAAAAGAAAAGAAACCCATATTATTCTTTTCTGTTTCCAGTTTAATCTGGTTATTATGTCCCCTTAAGAAATCTGGCTTAGAGTGCATCTTGATGTCCATACTTAATCTCAATTGTTGATCTGACATTATTTAAACATTTGTATGATATCTCCTTTGACCCTTCCCTGTTTTAGACTAAAGAGTCCATTTTTTTAGCCTGGTGTCATAGCCTAATTTACTCATAGCACCTATTTGTTCAGTAAATCTACATTGACTTTTTTTCCACTCTATCTCCCCCTTCTTATATGGAAATTACAGTTGAGACCCAAAATCTAAATGGGGCCTTACATATGATATATAGAGTGGCACTAGACAGGCCACTAACTTCTTGATAAAATTTAATCTAATATTCTTTGTCATAAGATTGGCCTTTCTTATTAGCTGAGATCTATGCATTTTAAATTCCAGCATATTATCCACTATGCCTCCACAGTCCCTTTCATGACCGGATACTTTCAATTATATTCTATTTAGACTATATGACAGTTTACCATTTAAGCTACCCAAATGTATATCGGTGCATTTACTAACACTAAATAGCATTCCATTCTGTATAGACCATTCCTCAATCTTCTCCATATCCTGTATCATAGTATTTTGTTATACAATTGTTTTCACTGGTCCCCCTAACTTAATATCTTCTGCAAATTTTGCAACTTTATTCTCTATACCCTCATTCAAATCTGATATATATATATATATATATATATATATATATATATATATATATATATATATATATATACATACATATACTGTATATATGTATATATATATATATATATATATATATATATGTATATACAGTATGTGTATATATAAATATATATATATATATATATATATATATATATATATATATATATATATATATATATACAGTATATATATATATTGAGAATAGTATAGGACCAAAACAGAGCCCTGTGGTACCCCACTGGTCACCCCACAGGGTCCAAACATTCTCCTAATACCCTAACTACTTTAGTCCTAGCCTCTAACTAGTATTTTTTACCCACAATATTATCCTACTGTCTATTCCTAGTCTTGCCATTTTATCTATTAATTTTTATGCAGTACCTTGTCAAATGCCTTGCAAAGTCCAAAAATAATATCCATAGTTATATTATTCTTTAGTGACTTGCTTATGTATTCATAAAAGCACAAGTGATTTGTTGTACATCCCCTCTCTTTCCTAAAGCCATGTTGTGATCGGTCTGTCAGCTCCAGTAGTTCAACATTTTCTTCAATTTTTGTTTCAGGTTGCTCTCGGCTATCTTACATAATATTGCTGTCAGGCTGACTAGCCTATAATTTGATATTTCATCTTTTTTTCCCTTTTATGCAATGGAATGACAATAGCTCACTTCCAATCTTCTGGTATCTGCCCAGATTTAAAGGACTCATTAAAAATGTTATTCAAGAGGTATACAATACAGTTTCCTATTTCTTCTATTAATCTTGGACTTAAACCATTTGGGCCCGTGGATTTGTGAATTTTTAGTTTGTTTATCAAATCCATTAACTTGTTTATAGTACAGGTCAGATCTAAGTGTGGGCTTACATTTTGTGGTATACTATAATTATTACTTTCCCCTTTTTTATATATGGACCCAAAATAATTATTAAAGGTTTTGGCCGTATCTTTGGCTATTTTGATCTCTTTTCCTTCTTTAATCAGGGGCCCTACTTGATTTCTTCCTTTCTTTTATTTATGTAGGCAACATTTTTTTTACCTTTGTCTTTTGAGTATGCTAGTTTTAGCTCCAGTTTAGTTCTTTCTTATCTATTATTATTTTTAAGCTGCTTCAACAACTGTTTATAGTGTTCTTTATTTTTCACTGTGCCTTTTAGTCTTATCTTATTATATGCTCTTTTTTTCTTACTTAGGTTTAAGATCTTATTTGTACACCAGGATGGCCTTTTTTTATTTTTTGTATACATCCTTTTTGTTGGAATATAGGCCACTTCTAACTATAGCAATTTATTTTTCAGAAGTACCCACTTATTGTTAATTGAATTACCTACAAATTATTTTTCCCATGCCCATTTTAATAATTCCAGTTTATTTTTATTGAAATCTGCCTTATTATAGTTTCTAACTCTTGTTGACCCTCTAATCCTTGAGGCTATGTATTTTTTATGGAGAATTGGACAATGTTATGGTCGCTATTTCTGAATTGTTCCCTTGTCTTTATCCCAACTATCATATCTTTTCTGTTTGTTATAATAAGGTCTAATACACTATTTCCCCTTGTAGGCCGATACAGTCATTGTTTTAATCCTGCCATATATAACATCTCCATAAAACAGTTTTTTAACATCTCTACACCTACGTTCTTTTCCCATTTCAAGTTGGGATAGTTAAAGTCACCACAGACTATTATATCCGCTAACTAGGACACATCTTCAATTTCCTTCATCATGTGTTTGTTTAGTTCTTTTTTAGAATTTGGAGCCCTGTAATACAGTCCAAGGTACAATTTCATTTTGCTGATTCCCTCTTTTGCTATCCATAAGGATTCTGTATTATTTTCTTCTGGAGTTTGTGCTAAACTGGGCTGTTGTTCATTTGTTAGAGAAATAGCTACTCCTCCACCTTTCTTATGGTGTCTGTCTTTACTGAAAAGTGTATAACCTTCTATATTTCTGTTCCATTCAATACCTGGTTCCCACTATGTTTCTGTAATCATGCAAATATCTATATATGCTTCAACCAGCTTAATTTCTAGTTCTAGATGAACTCTTCAGGAGCAAAAATCCTATTTACATGCAATTGACCCTCAGCAAATAAATAATGGGGAGGAGGAATAAAGAACTAATGTGAAATGCAAGCTGAACTTTATCTAAATATTATGTTTTGTTAAAGTTCTCCTGAAGTTGTCAACTGCTTTTAAGCTTATTTTTCCTTGAGATTTTAATCATTGTCATTTACTAATGCTAGCACAGACTCACACAAAGGGTTTTAAAATGAAGCTTTATTTTGTTTATAGCTTTTCTCAGAGAGTGAACTTTCAAGTCAGTGTCATTTGACCTTGGGATAGCTATCTTTTGATTAAACTTTTGCTGTCTTTATATGGGTGAATTATTGTTGTTTTTTTCATTGCAGTTTTAACCAATGTGGTCCTTAATGACTTTTCATCTCTTTTTTTTGTATGATCTGGGTTTTGAGAAAGTATGTTCTTCTAAAACAACTGCCAGTGTTTTCTAATGAAGGATTCTGTGTAATCCAAAAGCTAAAAGCACCTGTGTTCTTTTGTAACTACTGTGTTCATCCAATAAAAGGCATCACATCATCTGTTTCTGTGCATCTTGTGTTACAAGAACCAATAAGGCAACAAGTTTTTCTGTGGCTTCACAGTTTCAGAAATGTTGGCAGGAACTTATCAGTAGAGTGCCAACAGTTCTGAAACCATGAAGTGACATAGTGAACACTCCAAATTCTAGGTTCTCTGAAAGAAACTGTACAGCATGTCATTCATACAAAGAAAACAATACAAAACACAGCTGACAGCTTCAGTTTTTATTCAGACACAGTTAAATAGGGATCCTTTAGAGGCATCAATGTAATTTATGAAAATATAGACATTTCAAACAGCTGCACATAAGTAATCAATTCCTGTCCTCTTTAAATTATGCATGACAAGATGAACAAGGTGGTCTGGTTTAGAATTTCACTTGAGTGGTGTAGTTATTTGCAAAACTTAGGTTGTTTAGAAGAACAATAGAAGTTATGCTAAACAAATGTAAATATCTTTAAACGTTTACATTACAAGTTACAGATAAAAAAAATTATGAAAATTGTTCAGGACAAAAAGACCTTTCAAATTAGTATGCTCATTCAGCTGCACTAATTATATTTTTAAAATATGGCCATCTAATTACCTCAAGTTTCATTTTTCATAGGAGTTATGCCAAAAAAATTAATTATCTCTGAAAGTATACACATAAACCATTAGTATGAAAGTTGTTCAGAACAATCTACCTTTCAATGAGCCAATTCATTAAGCTGCACTAATTATAGTTTTAAACTATGGCCATCTGATTACCCAATTTTCATTTTTCTTCACAATTTTCTCCATTTGGATGGCTATATTTAAGAATGTCTAATGATTTCAAATAAGTGACTACCCTCATTTGAAAGGTCATTTTGTCCTGAAGAAATTTTATTTTGGTTGTATATTGGTAACTTGTATATGTTCCGAGATATTTACATTTGTTTGGCATGACTTCTACTGTGTTCACTCAGACAGAAAAAAATGAGGTTGTTTGGATAACCATATTTTACAAAACGTAAATAATTCAGATGAGTGACTACCCTCATGGGAAAGTTCTTTTTGCCCTGAACAGCCTCCATGTAGTTTTTTTTTTGTGCACCTTGAATAGTTGTAAAGATATTTAGATTTTCTTGGAAGGTGTGCACATTTGCTCTCACAGAAAAGTAGCTTGGAGTTCTGTGTTCATCATTCTAAAAAGAAAGAAGGGCGTGTTTTTAACTGCCATAGGGATTTGCAGTTTTATGGAAGGATACACTGAGAACTACTAAAAATGTGTTCCATGGAAACCCTTTTCGTTAAAGTGATATGGCTGTAGGCCTCCCACAGCCATACAAATTAATGTTAGCTCTAACAGTTCAACAGTTCTAAAGAGATTGAGATAGATTTTCAAAGGTCCTGCCCTCAGGCACCTAACCCCATGTTGTTGTGCACCAGTGGCAGGATAATTGCAGTACAACACCTGAATGCTGCTTTCAAGAATTTTACCTTATGTATGGTATCTGATGCTCCTTTCTGGTAAAATAATTATGCATGCTTCAAATAGTGATGCATGCATCATTATAAGTCACTGGTTATGCTGCAATTCATGGCAGATGGGCAGATGTGCCCGATAATACTTTCCTTTTTCTTTAATTTTAATTTCTGTTTTTTTTGGCAGGACCCCCATCTGCCCATAGCCCTCGTCACGGCCCCTGGAGACCTCTGCCACCATCCATCATTGCCATTATCCCACGGTCACTCCTGGCTTACCCCCCGAAGGGCAGGGCCGCGGCCACCACTTCTGGTAGCCATGGGCTAGTGTCTAGTTGGGGACCCGCAACGACGGTGGTGAATTGAGGTCCTCCGGCGAGGGCTTCATCTCGATGGTGGTCCTTGCCTGCCTCCTTTTTTCTGCCATTTTTCATTGGGGAGGCGGGGACATGCAATGACACCAGCGTCCGCCCTGCCTCCTGGAACTACATGCATCGGCCACTTGTGTTCCCCTGGCCTCTGCCAGGGGTCCACAGTGTGCCGACTGCTACCCTCACCCTCCCCCCGGAGTAGGAGAGCAGTCCATGGGATGCTCTATCCTTCTCCCCCTGGCTGGCCCTCTGATGATCCGGGTCCATTCCCAACCTGGGTCACCAGCGTCATAGCAGAAATCCCACCGCTGCTCGATGGGCCCGCACCTTTAATTTTAATTTCATTAAATGGGTAATCCTCAAGACCATCAAATACCCATTTTCATGAGGGATGCAGATGACAAAACAAGTCCACAACAAAAAATATATGCAAACATGAACACAACACAGTAATAAATTAAAACATTTACAAACTGAGTTATCTATGCAATATTGTTTTGTTTTCTTTTTGGATGATTTGTAAATCCTAGACCAGTGAAAGTCATCAGGTATGAAGATCCAGTCTCTGATGGCTTTATAGATAAACATATGTCAGTCCAAAGCAGTTCTATGAAAAGGAAGCTTTATTTTTTGATGCTTGGATGTATGTGTAACATGAGAGGTCCTTCTAAACTGTGGTAAAGCCTTAAAATAAAAGGATACTGAGTTATAAAAAATTGACAAAGGAATGCAAACAAAAATTTAAACAGTGAGCATTAAATGAAAACAAATTCAAAACTGAATACAAATTGCTATGGTATGTAAACCTGTAACACTTCAGAACAAATCTGAAAGCATTATGATATGAAAGTTTGCCTCTCTTTCAATTAGTTCAATACAAGAAGAGTACACTGGCAAACCATAATCAATAATCAAAAATATATGCAATTGAACAAAACCTTTTAAGAATTCAAGGAAAGACAATTACATATTCTATATAAGAAGTGGTAAATGCCAGCACTGGCTACTTACATAGCTTTAAAGTCCTTTAAAAAGTTGACATATAGCCTGGATGAAAATAATGGAAGCAATACCTCATTAAGGTTTCATAAGTGCTTAATTTTATTTTAAAAAGTGCACAATGCTTCCACTTCCATGCATGCTGTCCCCTCCTACAGCAATGCACACTCTCCTGACGCATTTCACACACCCCTGGCACTTAGTCATAGGAATAAAATTCAGATACACCAACAACTATTTAATGCAATGTGTTTAAAGTGACAGTGCCCATATAATGTTAAAAACAAATTATGAAGAAAAAGTTCATATTAAAAACAATCACTTTCTATATGAAATATTCCAAATTGAATCTTTCTCAGCTGGTAGTTGACACATTTACTCAGTGATTATGGCAATTCTCATTTAAGGTATATTATTAATAACATATGTTTATGTACAAAAATCTTTCTAATAAGCAATACAATATTACCAATATCATTTGGCCCATTTCTTTTTATCATCTCTGTTTATACACCAGTGTCCTCCTCTGGGAAAAGAAAGTAAGATTTAGCCCAGGTGTTAATACACAGGGCAATAAACCCACTAGACCAATTCTAAGGAACACTATAATGATTTGATCAGATGGGCACCCATTGTCTTCTCCTTCCAACAAAGAATTACTATAATCAAAATTAACATTGTAGCAAGACTTCTGTATCTTATTCAAAATCTACCTAGCTCCCCTCTTTTTACTTTAAACTGTGGGGTAGATTAATATCTAATTTCATTTGGGGTCAGAATAGCCAAGAATTAAACTGGCCATTCTAAAACTATCCTTGGCACAAGGGGTAGCTCTCCTGATTTTTGCTGTATGCTAAAGCAGTTTTTGCAAATGATCCTGATTTGGTTGGGAGGAATACCAGAACAGTTGGAAGACTTTGGAATTCCAAATTAATGATCTATTTGATATAATCAAAATACTTTTCTCCCTGGAGTCCTGGTCCCTACCACCCAGAGTATTCACCGATATAACTGCTCAAACTTACCAAATGTTTAAAAGAATCAGAAGAACTAAACAAATGAGACCTATATTTAAAAATTGTAAGTTAATTTCATAAGGTGACTCATTTATACCAAATATGTCTGACCACTCCTTTAAAAGATGGAGGTAACTGGGACCATTTAACTTTTATCAGTTCTTATCACCTCAGGATATAAGTTTGTTTGAAACCTTAAAAACCCAGTTCTCCCTACGTAACTTGGACCATCTCCGTTAGTTTCAAGTCTGAAACCATATTCTGGAAATTCGTATATTAACCTATTTTACTGACACTAATTCCAGGACTGCTCAAATTCATTATAACTCCGATACAGGGAAGGGTGGAGACTCACATAGTAGGTAATTTATATAAACGTTAACAGAAGGTTCAACAGTAAACGCAACACATATACGGGAGGAATGGAACAAGGATTTAGACCTGGAAATCCCCTGGGAGACCTGGTTAGAGGCAACTATACCAGCAATCAAAATTACCTCATTTCGGATGTGGAGAGACTTTATTTGGAAGTGTAGGATGAGAAATTTTTGATCCCTTTCAGTATGCAGTCATTATTTACCAGACAGATATGGTTGGTGTTGGTGTAATTGTGGCTGTAGATATGCAACACTAGGCCATATCTTCTGGCTATGCCAAACCTGACACCATTTTGGATCTCCTTACAGTTAGAGATCTTGGGATGTCTGGATGTTACTATTGAA
Organism: Neoceratodus forsteri; assembly: GCA_016271365.2. Taxonomy (NCBI): domain Eukaryota; kingdom Metazoa; phylum Chordata; order Ceratodontiformes; family Ceratodontidae; genus Neoceratodus; species Neoceratodus forsteri. Next base: position 794,476,109 of record CM057449.1, read on the forward strand.
CTTACTGCAGAACAGGTGTTATTGTCAATATACCCTGATTGCTCTCCATCCTGGCAAAAAAAACTTCTTCCCACCTTCTTGTTAGCAGCCTGTAAAGCTGTGACCCGAAGATGAATGACAGATAAGACACTTACAGTACTGGACTGGAGAAATATTATGAAACAGATATATCATACAGAATCCCTCAACTCCAGAATTCAACACAAACCACCCAACTACATGAGGAAATGGTGGATTTGGGCTATTTACCAATCCTCAGTAGATACGGATTTCGTTCCCTGAGTGGGATCTCATTATTAAAGGAAGGACCTTTTGGGGGATGGGTGGACTCAAATTAAGGAAACAGAGATACCAATTATAAAGAAACAAATTAGTCAACCTAATTGGAAAACAAATAATTCTGGAGTTGTGGAATCTTAAATAGACTAAAATATTCACTGATGGGAACTGTAAGAATAATGAACAGAATATCAAGGAAAGAACTAATAACATGGCTGTAACAAAAATCATCAACAATTATACCTCTAAATACAACTATAAAGCTTTTCAACCTCTACAATGTCTTAAGAAACAATGTACTCTGATGGTATGCCAAAATAATGGAACTGTGAGTATAACAAACCCAATAAAATTAAATTAAAATAAATAAATAAATAAAAGCTGCCGTGTTCTGCACTAGCTGCAGGTGCCATATCTGACCCCAGGCAAGGTAATTAGAGAACATGTTACAATAATCAAAGCAGGAGGAGGTGAATGTTTCACTAGGGTTTTCAGATCTCCACACAGATATCTGGGGCAACCTTGCAATGGTTTTTAGATGATTAAAGCCCTCATGATAATGGCTGGCAACTGAGATTCCAGGGACAGACACTCGTCTAGAACTAATCTCAAGGTTTTTATTACACTCCCTGCCCCCACCTAATTCCCATCAAAAGTAAGGCAGATACTTGCCCATCGGAGTCAAACAATAGCAGCTGTTTTGTTAAAGTGCAGAGTCAACCAGTTTGAAGGCATCCCTTCTTTTATGTCCTTCAAACACTACTCTAATGATCACACAGAGCAGCAATCAACTGGGCCACCTTATCATGTGTGGAGAGGTACATCTGGATGTCATTTGCTTCACAGTAATAGCCAGCTGTGCTGCCTGATGATCTCCCCTGAAGATCTCATAAAAATACAGTGAATAACAGGGGGGAGAGAAATGACCCCTGAGGAACATCACAGCCCAGGGTTGTTGGTTCCACCAGAAAGGGACACATGGCTATCAGCTGTTCTTGTTTGTTTTTTTTCAAAAATGACTGGAACCACAGAAGCAGAGTTCTAGACAAACCTCTTTATTCCTGCCATGCCCCCATCAACACATCTTTATCCACCATGTTGAAAGCAGATAAGAGATCATTTACCATCATTACAAAGAGCGAGTAACAATTATCATAACACAGCATTTTTCCCCGACGTATTGACAACAAATACACCAAGTGTGCTCTGAAGTTATGTTTGTTAAATATGATTAAGTGATCATGAAATTCATCAATCAAGCAGTAACCAGAAAAGCTTACTAGAACCCAAAGGATTTATTTATTTATTTTTATGATTACTTAATCACTTACTTACTGCTAATTGTCAGTGATACTAAATCAGCTAATTTGTCAGTGCCTGAGTCTCTGGCAAAATGTTTTTTAAATTAAGACTGTGTGGCAAATTGCAGGCAAATACCTTATACAGTTGTAACCACAAACAAGGTAGCATGGTTGTTGTAAATATGCAATGTGTATATAAAGAATAGTGGATGTACAACTATTAGCAACTAGTGTGCTCTGACACAGAAGGGTTCTGATTCCCCTCTGACCTTGAGAGTGAAGCTTGAGAGGTATGTGGTAATCAAACTCCAAGGTGGTAGAATACACTGGTTGTGCATAAAGTTGCGCATCCAGTACTTTTACAGTGCATAGTACCAAAAAAAATCCTGACACCTCCTTCCATTTGGGTGAAAAATAATCACTTCATTTGTAATCTCATCCTCTTTCTCTCACGCCCCACTCTCCCTCCTGTTCCAAAGTCATTAATTGTAATTTTCTTTTACTTTGGCCAAGTTTTAAAAAAAAAAGTGTTTATTTTTCTCACTGCTGTTGTTTCCTCCCCCACTTGCAGCTGCAGCTTGATGTTTTGTCAAAGTGAACTGCCACGATGTCAAGTCAATGTGTGTGCATCAGTTCTTTCCATTTCCAAAAGAAAACTAATGCAGTCTCTAGAGGTTTCAGAATGCTGTTGTACTACAGACACATGTATGCAGACAACACAGCCCCTTGGTCTCTGGCTCATCACCAACTGAGCTGATGACCAAGTTCCATAATTTTGACTAGGTCCAGAAATTGTCCCAGTCTAATCAGCTATCTCTTAACACCAAACAAAACGGTCTCTGTGTGCTTTGGCACAAAACCTAGACTATCCAAATTCATGGCCTCCCATCTTACCTCACCTAGATGGAGTCCCTACTGACGATAAACCCTCCTTCAAGTACCTAGGCATCTGGCTGAACCATCACCTCCATTTCTCTCAACACATAGATGCTATATACAAAAAGTTCTATCCTAAACTTGGTCCCCTCTATAGGCATAAAAGCTGCATCCCCCTGCCTGCCCAGTGAGACATCCTTACCAAGATGATTCTCCCTATCTTTGATTATGGTGACCTAGTCTATAGTGCTGCCCCTCAGACCACCCTGCCTAGACTGGATCCTATCTTCCAGTCTTTCTGCCACTTTGCTCTTAACTCTCCTACCTGCACCCATCACTGTACTCTCTATTCCTCTCTCCCTCCCTCACTGGAGATCACAATGTACCACTATACCTCCTTCACCTCTAAATTTGGGCTGTCATCTCTACCTCCCTACCTTGACTCCTATCTTTTCCTCCACCCCTCCTCCTCTCCCTCCGAAACTCTGGACTTCTTTTCCTCAAGCTCCCTCCTCGAAAAACTAGCTGGCCAATCAGCCTTCTCTTTCTGCTTTCCTAAACTCTGAAATTCTTTCCCCTTAAACATTCAGTCTGCTCCATCTAAACCCTCCCTTATTGCTCTTCTCCACACTCTTACCACCCCTGCTGCCACTGTCATTAGGTCGACTGGCTTCGATTTTCATTTTGTCTGTTAACTTACTGGAACAGCTATCATTGTAAACTGCACTTTTGCATATGACTAAACTGTTGACACTGTATAATGCACTTATTGAGCTAACCCCTTGCACTTTGTTATTGTATTGTTTTTTTTATTGTTTTTCACCCATGCTCCTGTGTATATAATGCACACAGTGTATGTCCTCTTTTCTAGTCCCTGCTGACAATCTGTATGTTGTAACCAATCATACTGTCTACTTGTTGTACATTGTTATGCTACTGTATACATAAATTGTTCCCAATTTCCCCTCCACAGGGCACATCTGGAAATGAGCTATTTGCACTCTGTATGTTTTTTCCTGGTGAAACATTTTAATAAATAAATAAACAGAAGGGTACAATCACATTCCATGACCTTTAGACTGTGTTACAACAGCATTTTGAAAGGGAGGAATTCTACAGAACAATACTGTTACACAAGGTCCCTGCACCCTAATTGGTACCCTCAAGGTACACGTAGACAACTAGCATAAGTATATATACTAACATATAGAGGCTCAGGGCATCTACCGTATAAGAGTAGATGTCAGGATATGAATGCATATTGTTGTAATAACTTTGTTTGCTAATACATATATTCTACTATGTATTTTCTGTGTATTTCTTACTTGCAAGATGCCAGGACATCTGTGTCCTTGGGCTCAATTATAATATGTAAGACAGCATTGCCACCTTTTGGTGATTTGTACCACTACACTGAGTTATGTAAGACTCTGTATAAGAACTCTTTTGTTCTCAAACTGATGACTTTACAGAATTGTATAACGTTATCTTGGACTGTGGACCCACCTCTAATTTAGTCAGTAGGGCTCATCTCTGTAACTAGAAATGTTTCTATCTTTTGGTAACCATAGTAATTATCATAGGTATATAATATAATGCACAAACCTTATATCTCGGAGACCTGAGAGACCCCAAGAGACACAGAGAAACCTCGAGGTGTAGAGATACTTAGCACTGGCTCCAGTTCGTATTGGTAAGAACTGCTTAGGGCAACTGTGATTTATTCCTTTGGTAGTAATAAACTTGTTTATTACTCTAATGCACCATGTCTGTGATTACTTGCATTCCCAATATCGTCAAGAATCTGAAAGTGAGGTTTAGACCTCCTAACAATGCTCTACTCTACACTATAAGAATATTGCTAATTTTTGCTTTTAAATGTATTTTACTTTTCTTTTTGTATTTAATACTGCATTTTGCGTTGTAATATAAACTGCTGTCTTCTAGTATAAGCTATCCACAGGCATGGCTGAAAATGAACCAGTTTGATTCTACCTTCCTGGTAAAATAAAAAAAAAAAATAAAAATAAAATTATGAATTGTGGGATGCACTTGTCAAACTCCATTATACACAAATGTGTATAACACGCTAATTAGGGTTTGATTAACAACATGTTTGGAAACATTTTTTTAAAGTCAAAAACAGTCCTTAGGATTTTGTGACAGCTACATTCTGCAGCACTGTCAGATGCTCACATTCACCCCAAGTGGAAAGAAAAGAATTCGAGTACTACCAAATGGCTAATTAAATCAAAGCCTTGCTCCCTCAGAGTAGCAATTTATTTAAAAATTAGCTTACCTTACACAAAGAAGTTACCAGGACCTGTAAACAAAGCTAGCATAGTGTTTTTTCTTATTAAGCTGATTAAAATAACCAGAGTTGTTATCTCAATTTTGGGGGGGGACAAACAGAAGGACTACAGGGCAACATAATTATGTTATTTGTTTGTTTGTTTGTTTTATTTTGTGGTTGGGGCAATCCTGCACATTTAAAGTCTGTGTTAAAAAACTTACTGAAATAATAAAACTAATATATGACCAGTATATTTTGTGTAGAATGAAAAAAAAAACAGAGTTCAAGCCAAATAAATAAGTAATACATAATGGACTGCAGTGGAATAATGCATTTATAGTGCATGTTAGAACGTTGTATTCATTGGAAATCTAGCTTTTCCTAGAGTTGTTGTACCATTGATGTGACGTCACGATGTTGTTGTACCATCATGGGTACGTCACATCGATGGTACAACAGCACGGATCACATGTGCGCATGCGCAACTTGCGGTTTTGTCAGCGGTCACAGAATGAACGGCTGTTAGCCAAAGGCACAGGAGGAGTTAGTAAGTGCCGTTTTCTTTGAAATCTTTGCTGGCACACAGTAGTACACCAGCTGTGGACCGGGAATGAGTGGAGTCTTTGTACACAGTGCGGTGGGGAGGGGGGTGGGTCTCAGACATCACAGCATGACCGAGGAGGAAGGCACAAGCTGTTTTCAATTTACTGTTGCCCATGCACTATAAAAGACAGTGTATGGGCAACAGTGAACAACAACACTTGTTCACTTCTCGAGGTTTTCATGCCAACCGAAAACCTCTCGAGCTTAGCTCTCGAGGTTTTCTTGGTTGTCATAACAACCTCTAGAAGTGAACAACAGCGTTGTTGTTCACTGTTGCCCATACACTATCCTCTATATAGTGTATGGTAGAATGTTGTTATTATCAAAAATCTATCATTTACTAGAGCTGTTGTACCATCGATGTGACGTCCAGATGTTGTTATACCATCGATGGTATGTCACATCGATGGTACAACAAGTTGGAATCTGCCCACGTGCCAACCTAGTGAGCATCACGAATGATCGAGCTGGCAGAATTCAAAGTTCACCGATCGCAACGGCAACCAGCAAGCACAACCCAAGACAAGCCAGCCGTGACTGTAACCTACTCAAAAACAACAATGGCAGCACTCTCAGTATGTAGCCCTGACACCCTGGACTGCAAATCATTTATCCAACAGCAGCAGAACAAGCGTACATTAAAAAAGACAGACTCTGATGTCAGGATGCTGAAATCTTACCTTACTGAGATGGGTGAAATCTGCAGCATCAGCAACATCACACCAAATGAGCTTGATACATTCATCGCCGATTTTCTACATAAAATAAAAAGAAACAATGGGACCGAGTACAAGCTGTCAACCTTGAGGGGCATGGTAGGCAGCACAGACCGCTACCTTCAGCAGATCAATTATGGGCATTTCATTTTCCATGGGAATAAAAAAGAATTCCCAGAGACAGAATCCACCCTGTCAGCCAAACAAAAATACTTAAAAAAGATCGGTAAAGGCAGCAAGCCTAACAGAGCAGAAGCCCTATCTCCCTCCGACGTAGAAAAGCTTTACACAAGCGGCATCTTGGGTCTGCATAGCCCTGTGTCCCTCTTGAACATGCTGTTTTTTAACAATGGGCTCTACTATGCATTAAGAACAGCAGAGCAGTATGCCCTCAGGTGAGGTGACCTATGCCTACTAACAGACACGGATGGCAACCGTTTCATAGAGTATACTGAAAGGCAGACAAAAACACAAGCTGGTGACAATCCCAGAGACATCAGGACAATTAAGCCCAGAATGTATGAAAATCTAGATAATTCAGAAAGAGATCCAGTCAGGGCATACACTCTATATGCCTCGCAAAGACCTCTAAGCATGCTGTCATCAGACTCCCCCTTCTACCTGGCTCCCAACCTGTACTTCAAGCCAGGTGTCACTCTGTGGTTCAGGGCAATGACACTAGATGAAAACAAAGTGTGGACAATGATGCAGATCATAAAAACTTCTGCTGGGTAACCTGTAGAAAAGCACATAACCAATCACTCTACTCGTAAGACTGCAATTCAGAGGTTAGTAGATGATGCAGTGCCCCCTACCAAGGTGCAGTAGGTCTCTGGACATAAAAGCCTGCAATCGATAAATAATTAGTTTCCTATCAGAGGCCAAGCAGAAAAGAAACTGTGAAATCCTTTTGGGACATGCAGCAAATGACAATCAGCAGCCTTCTACCTCAACCTCAAGTGCATCGATCTCACTTTCACAAGCAATCACTAGTGAAAAGAATCAGAAAAAGAGTTCCCTTTGTCCCATGTCTAACCTAACTAACTTTTACTTATTTGGGGACAACTGCATTTTCCAAAAGGGTGTCACCATGCACTTCCATAATCACTTTGGCCCACAAAGGAAAAAACAACCAGCAGTCATCTCCGATTCCGACAATGAATAGCAAATATGGTAAGAATCTTGTATCTGTTAACCCCCCCATCATCCTTGTTCTCAAATATTCAAATGTAATGTGAATTGTACCCCTGTTTTCTCACCTTGTGGCTCTTCTCTGTGTTTCTTACAGATATTGAATGGCAATCCCTGTTGTAGGATCCCAAGAGTGCACACTGCTTTACGGCAGATTTAGTTGGACGCCCAAGTCACCTGACATTAAATTTTGCAGCCTTAAGTATTATTTACTTCATTTGGCAGTTGGTGTACAACAAATTTAAATGCGTGTATTTTGTTTTGTTTTGCCAGTGGGCTCATGTATATTTTTAACAATAAATGGTTCATTTTAATACTTGACTCCTTTGAATCTGTCCAGTCATCACGCAAGGTAAGAAAAAATGAAGCAATTTGTCGAACTTTTGTACACTAATGTAAGTCGACAGCGATGCCCATGCACTATAAAAGACAATGAATGGGCATCGGCTGAACAACAAAACAGTGCTGCCATCTCAATGGCTTCCTTGGCAACCTCTGAAAACCTCTGAGCTTCACTCTCGGGGTTTATGAGTTGCCAAGGAAGCTACGATCAACAGCATAGCTTTGTTGTTCATCAATGCCCATTCATTATCCTCTATATCTCAGCTAGTGAGTGGGAAGACAAACAACTCACAAGTGGCAAAGCCACAAGTTATTTATAAAAGTATTACCACTCGTGTGGAGATAAATGTGTTATTGTACTGCAATATATTATGTATTTGATATATAATACACCATTTGTAATGCTTTTACTGGTGTTTTACCTTATTTTTGCCTTTCTTTTCATTGTAAACTATCTAACTAAACTCTTCTATGTGTTCTGATTCCAGATCCTAAGTGGATATAACATGTTCAAAGTAAATTAAATTGCATTCTAAGTGAAAATAAGTATTTATTTAAAAATAGTAAGATTTATTTATCTTATTTTTTCACCGCTGGTGTGGTACAAACACTGATATTTTTTTATTTCCAATTATTGTACAGTAACTGTAATACAATTCTTGTATTTTTTATCTTATTTTATTGGAATGCGCCTTGACATTTGAAAGGTGCAATATAAATAAAAATATTATTATTATTATTATTAAAAATGGGGAAGTGTGGTAACTTGGTTATTATGCACACCCTCAGCGTGTAATGCCTTGATAAACTCCTTGAGCTCTGGGATTTATGAGGCATCACACACTTCCGGTGTGCATAAAAAACGTGTTACTCTGTACACAGTACTATTAACACTTCACTCTGAACACTTGCATGAAGCTGATAATTACACACCCTTTTCAGGGATGTCTTTATGTTATGTCACTGGCAAAGATCAGATTGGAAGGGCTCTAACATTCTTTGCCTATCCAGGTGGTCACCAGACTGCTCTGTAACCAACTTTGTGACAACCTTAACCACAAATTGCAAGTTGGAGATTGGCTGTTAGTTGGACCCATCATCAGACACTAATGACTGCTTCTTTAGCTGGTGTCTCCTGATAACCTTTATTCCATAATATTTATTTATTATTTGTTCAGCGGCCATGTCTATCATTAAGGGATGTACTCTGGTCCCAGGAATGCACCCTATTTGGGCCTTTCTCTCCTAGCCCCCACCCCCAGCCTAACAGCTACCCTTACCACTCTAACCTCCATCCCCCAACATGGCTTTTACCATGTTGACCACACCAGGATCCAGTGCCAACAGGCAACAGGACCAAGGGGAGCTCAGAGACCAGACTGTCATTCAGGGGGTCTTTTTTTCTCCCTCTTCTCTGTCCCTCCCAACTCTCCAATATTAGTGCAGCCACTGCCAGCCTTGTTTTCACACATTATGTCCACTGGTACAGAAACAAGCTTCCTGGTCCAGCTGCAGGGGTTGCTGTGATACCGGACTTTGGTGTCAACCCTCACTGACCAAGGCATGCTGCCACTCAGCAGCTGCTTTGGCCCAGCCTGCCTCCTGATAAATGTTTAGAAGTTGACTGGGTAGAATTCCTCACTCAAAAAAGCATTTATTTTATTATAAACACAGGCCAGCTATGGGTACAGTGCAACATCTTATTTCGGGGGGGCAGTTTCTGCATATTTTGACAGCTGGATGGACTGGAGCTCTGGGAGCTTAAGTGACTTGCCCAAGGTCACACAGTGGGTATTTGACTCAAGCAGCATTTTAACCTGTGATCATCTGGTTTCCAAGTCATTGCTCTAGCCTCTAGACCACATTGCTTTCTGTAAAATAGCTGTAACACCTGGGGCCATTTTAATCACCCCAACCTTCACAAGCTGGGATGCAACTGGATCCAGCCCATAGGTGGTGTAGTGCAATTCGTATCAGTAATAACAAAATATCACTGCCCATATCCAACAGTTTGAAACAGCTCCAGGAGAATGTAGAATTCAGTCTTCTCACACATCTACTCATGCTTCTGCAGATCCAAACAGTGGAGGAAATCTGGTCCTGTATGCCAATAATCTTTTTTAAATAACTTTAATCATTCACACCTCTCCAAAAAAGCATTGTCTCTGTTCTGTAGACAGGTCTCATTTAAAAGTTGTCATCAGTCCACAAAAAGTACAGCTGGCCTGTTTTTTTTACAGATATTGGACCCCAAATAAATGTTGTTCTTTTGGATCTCATAATCTCCCAATAGTTCTCATAATGACTCATCAGGGCATGTTTTCCAGCTTGCATCATCCTCTTGCATTCTAATTGGCACCCCATACCTAAAAATTCTAAAGCTCATAAGAAAAGTAAAGAGGGCTTAGATGTGAAGTCAAGGTGTTTGCACATACTTGTGTCATGATGTTGATAAAACCCACCATGGTCCCATTATAAATCTTGATGGCAATAGAGAAACCTCTGTACTATGTCAGATATTACATCAGACAGTCTGGTAGAAGCATATCAGTATGCTTTCCAGTGTCACTATAGGCTACCGAACCACACAATCTCAACACCTGGGAGCCTGACACCAACATCTTGACACTCAGAATACCAGCTGTTGAAACTTACTTCTGTCTGTCAAGAATTGCCCACGGCAGAGTTAAAAATAGATAGTAAGGGGGTTGCAGGAGGTGACGTCCCCCACGTTGGAGGGTGTTGGGGTGAAACCCCCCAAAACATGGTGAAAACCTCTGCCACAGGCAATTCTTAACAGTCAGGATTCTGAGTGTTGAGATGTTGGTGTTGGGTTCCCAGGTGTTGAGCTGGTGGTGTTTGACATTCAGTAGTATAATCTGCTTTCCTGGTACAGTTGGTTAAGAATCTGACAAGGAGGTAATTTGCTATTTTTGGTTCTCATAAATAGTGAGAGGATTCAAAACATGTCAGCCCTGGATCCATTGGGGCCCAGTGATCACAAGACAGTGAGCTGAGATGTGCAAATGTGAATGTGCAAAATAAATAGCTCATTAAAAATATGGGAGTTCAGGAAGGCAAACTTTGACAAGATGACAGATATTGTGTTGATGACTGAAGAAAGAGGAGCATATAATAGTGGTCAAAGGGACATTGGAAGCATTTAAAACAGAACTTCAAGAAGCACCTGTGGACTACATAGATAGAGTATTCAAGAGTAAAAGATCAAGATGAAGAGCACCATTTGGGTTCACAGCAAAAGTGAAGAAAGCAGTGATAGATAAAAGACACATTATTTAGGAAATGGAAGGCTAGTCAAAGAGAGGAAGACAGAAAAGAGAAGCTAGGGAAAACTAAGAAGCCATTAAGTAAATAAGGGTAGCAAAATTGGAGACTGAACTCAGGCTACCAAGGAGAATACAGCTTGGAGATATTTTTTTTTAACTACATACAGGAGAAATGCAAAGTAAAGATGGTATAGTGTGGCTACAAAATGAAGCTGGGTGGGAGGAGGTGAATCATAGCAAAACAGAGATATTGAACAAATATTTTAGTTCGATATTTCTGAAGCAGGAAGAGGGACCTTTAAAAGAAAAATAAGATAAAGGGATTAGTAGGAAGAAGCAGCCAAAACAGAGTATACCAAATAACAGAAAAAAAGATGTCAGAAGGGTTAAAAAGGATGAAACTGAGCAAATCTGTAGGACCAGGTGACTTACACCCCAATATTCTTAATGAGGTAGTGGAAGAGATAGTGTGTCAACTTTCAGACTATTTTAATAACTTGTTACACACAGGGATGGTCTCTATGAACTAGAGGACCACAAATGTGGCTCCTCTGCATTAAAGTAGTAGTGAAAAGGAACCAGGAAACTATAGACCAGTAAGTCTGACATCTATAATAGGGAAAGACATGGAGATCATACAAAAGGAAGAACTGCTGGTCTTCTTGGAGAGTATTGAGTTACATAACTCAGATCAGTATGAGTTTACTAGAGGGAGGTCATACCAAAAGAATCTGATTGAGTTCTTTGATTGGGTGACAAAGGCAGGAGATAAAGGTCAGACAGTAGATATAACACATTTGGGCTTTAGTAAGGATTTTAATTCAGTCCCCCATAGAGATTAGTCAAGAAACTAAGAAACTTAGGTGAAGAATAAAAGTCAGAAACTTGGATAGAAAAGAGGCTGGAGGTAACATCTTCAAGAGTAATTGTAAATAGTGAATTTTCAGAGGTAAGAGAGTTCACAAGCAGATTACCAAAGGGATCAGTGTTGGGCCCTGGTCTTTTTAATGTATTTGTATGAAATATTAGCATAGGCGTAAGGAGCAATGTCTGCCTGTTAGCAGTTAGCACAAAAATCAGTACAAGAGTAGATCTAGAAAAGGGGATTCAAGAACTGAAAAATGACATGGAAAGAAGAGGAGAAATGGTCAAACATGTGGTAGTTATGCTTTAATGTGAAAAAATGCATAGTTATGCATGAAGGAAATGAAATCTGATGATGCAGTATAAAATGGGGGGTTTCATACTTGAATGCACAAAGGAGGAGAATGACTTACAAGCCATTATATCAAATGACCTCAAATCCACAGCACACTGTAACAGAGCTTTAAGTAAAGCAAATAGGATGCTTGGATACATAAGGGAAGGGAAAAGTAACAGAAGAATGGAAGTAATTCTCCCACATTACAAATCATTAGTAAGGCCCCATCTAGAGTACCGTGCATGATTCTGGAATCCTCGGCTTAGAAAGGACTGTGATAAGGTGGAGACAACACAGAGTAGAGTGATAAAAATGATTTATAGCCTACAAGATATATCATTCAAGGACTGTGGAATTTAGACATGTATACACTTGAAAAAAAGAAGAGGAAGAGATAACATGATAGAAAAATGCAAGCACCTACACAGGGTAAACAACGTTGACTATAAAGTTATGTTTTTATTAAGTTAAAATATAATTACTATAGGGAACACACTAAAACTTTCAGGGAGAAGGTTTAAAAATGATATTTGTAAACACTATTTCAAGGAAAGGGTAGTAAATAAATGGAACAAACTACTTAAGGGTGGGGTAAGTGCCAACTCAGTTGATAGCTTTAAAACTCATTAGTATAGGCACATGGACTTAGTTAGAGGGGGGCTGTGAAAGGTGATTGAAAGGGAAAGCCGTTAGGGTCAGATTAGAGTAGTAAGATGGAATGGGTAGGTTAGATGGGCTGAATAGGCTTTATCTGCCATCAGTTTCTATGTATCAATGTGTCTGCGTATACAGCTACAAGTCTGAGGTGTCATGTAGACCTAGAAACATATCTGGATCAAGGTTCTGCTTTGAACGTACTGAATTGCCTCCACAGTTGCAAGAAGTAATATGACCTTATTCAACAGTTCACTCAAAACAGGCATAGTTCTGGAGGAATGGAAAAGAGCAGACATGTTCACTCTATGTAAGAGTGGCAGCATGAAGGAGGCTAGCGACTATATGCTGATCAGTCTTACTTTCATGGTGAGGAAATTAATGGAAACCCTACTGAAGGAAAGACTGGTTGATTACCTTGAATCTAATGGGCTGCAAGACCAAAGTCAGCATAAATTCGTGGTGGGAGGGACATCATGTTAGCTGAGTCCAAATGATTTCTTCAACTTGGTGATCAGGGAAATAGATCGGGGAGGGCAGTTGATGTGGCCTATCTGGATATTAGCAAGGTCTTCAACAATGTGCCATACAGAAGCGTTATAAAAAAAATTAGCATCCCAAGGGTGGGATCCAAAGTGATGAACTGGGTTAAGAAATGGTTAACAGATAGGTGACAAAGGGTTTTGGTTAATGGCGCTCACTCTAATGATTGGAGATATGCAAGAGCAGTGCCACAAGGCTCAGTGTTGGGACCAGTCCACTTTAATATCTTCACAAGTGACATTGCAGAAGAATGGGAAGGGAAGGGAAGGTATGACTTTTTTGCAGAAGGTACCAAAGTCTGTAATAGTGTGGACACTCAGGAGGGGAGGGGGTCAAGAGGATGTGCAGGGAACTTGGAAAACTGGAGGAGTGGCCAAGAGCATGGCAGTTGGGGTTCAATGCCAAAAAATGCAAAATCATGCACCTAAGACATAGGAGCCTGGGAGCAGAGATTATAGGATTGGGGGTACTGACAGTCTCCAAACAAGAATTGGACCTTAGGGTTATCACCAGGCCCAGACAGAGTACATCCAAGAGTACTAAAGGAACAGGTCTATGAGCTGTCAGGGCCACTGGCAGACGTATTTACTGGTTCCCTAGAGTCAGGCGTGGTACCGCAGGACTGAAGAACAGCACATGTAGTGCCCCTCTACAAAAGCACTCCCAAGGATGTCACAGGGAATTACAGACCAGTCAGTCTGACCTCCCTTGTGGGCATGCTCATGGAGACCATACTAAAGGAAAGGTTGCTGGACTATCTAGTGAAGCATGTTCTCCAGGATGAGAAGCAGCATTGGTTCATGGGGAGGGGGAGATCATGTCAAACAAATCTGATTGATTTCTTTGATTGTCACTAAGATGGTAGACAGGGACCAAGCAGTTGACATCCTCTATCTTGATTTCAGCAAGGTCTTTGACCCTGTGCCCCACAAAAGGATGATCAGGAAGTTGGTTGATCTCAGGGTTGGGGAAAGATGTCCAGATGGGTGGAAAACTGACTGAGGTACAGAACGCACAGGGTGGTTATGGGGGGAGTTATCTGGCACCAGAGAGGTAACCAGTGGGATCACGCATGGCTCAGTGTTGGGGCCAGTGTTGTTCAATGTCTTCATCAATGACACTGGAGATGGCATTAAAAGCAAAATGTGCCTATTCATGGATAACACCAAGCTCTGTGGGAGAGTGGACACAGCTGAAGGGATACAGGACCAACAGGAAGATCTGGAAAAGCTGGAAAGATGGCCCAGGATCTGGCAGCTTGGCTTCAATGCCAAGAAATGTGAAGTTATGCATATTAAAGCCAAGAATCCCAGGACAGAGTACAACCTGGTGAAGTCTGTGTATCCGCATCAGAGAAGGAGAAGAACCTGGGAGTGATGATCGTTAATGACCTGAAGCACTCCATGCAGTTCAAGAAAGTAGTGGCAAAGGCAAACAAGATGCTGTGATGCATATCTAGGGGGATCAGTAGTAGGAGAGAGGAGGTTATACTGCCCTTGTACAAGTCACTGGTAAGGCGGTATCTAGAGTATGGAGCTCAGTACTGGCGTCCACATCTCAAAAAGGACATTAATCTGCTGGAGAAGGTCCAGAGGAGTGCTACAAAGATGATAGCTGGTCAGCATGGTAAGGCATACTAGGAGAGATTGAGGGCACTGAAACAGAGACAGAGAGAGAGTGAGAAAGCAGCCACAGCTTCCTTGAATCAAGGAAGTTATTTTCTAGACTACACTGAACTGAATTATTACTTTTTGGACCTGTGTAAGTAACTAGTATTGATTCTGTTTTTGGGGTTGTCTTTTCTTAGTTTTAACTTTAGTTTGCCAGGGAGGAACTGTAGCTGGGAGATATTTGCAGTAATTTGTGACTAGGCCTGTTACTTAACCTCTGTGAAGTAGGTGTCTGAAAGGAAGGAAGGCATTCCCCGGGATGGAGCATCGGAGTTGTAGTTGATTGTTTCTGGACAGCATAGGTTTACTCCCTCTCACCCCTCCTCTCACCCCACCTAACCCAAGTGCATAACTTCCTCTATAGTAGGGGTTCTGACATCACTTCCCCAAAACTGCTAAAAACATACACCTGTTCATATCCTTAAAGGTGCAGCACACTGAATAGGGGATAGAGACAATAATAAGCTTGCACACACTAAAACAAGAACAAAAAACAACAAAAGAAAGCATCTGTAACAGGAAGGGACACAGACATGTGGAGAGTGGTGCAATGCACTGGCTGTGGAGCAGCAGTCTTCCTCTTCTGGGAGACATTATGGAGATTGTGTTGCTGCCCTATTTGCAGGCACCTCTCTGGTCTGAGGGAAGAGGTTGTTCATCTCCATGCTGACCTTGCAAGGATTTGAGAAACCTGCTTCCCCACCCAGGGACCACCCAGGCCACTGCCACTACCTCAGAGGTTGCCAAGAAAGAGGAGTGTTTGGACCATGGTGGGCTCAGGGAGGGTGAGGGTGGGAGAACAGAGGCACATCCCTCCAGTTGTGCCTCTCCACAAATTTTTCACCACTCTGGCGGAGCATGGTTCCTCTATGGAGGCACCCACAGTGGAGACCAAGGAGGATGCTGGGAACCTTCACAATGGAGACCCACAGGAAGGTGGCACAGTACCCCACAGGGGAAGGAAACAACTCCTGGTTGGGGAATTAATTGTTATGGGGGTAGAACTGGGGGAGGGAGGGGAAAGGGAGGTAAGGTGCCTGCCTGGCGCCATGGCTTGGAGGGACAGCAAACGAATCTTCAGGATCATGGGAGCAGTTGTAAAGGGGAGGGAGCTGGATGTCATTATCCACCTAGGGATGAATGACCTGGCTGAGAATGGGATCAAAGCAGTGCAACGGTTGTTTGAGGAGTTGAGGAGGGGCCTTAGAGAAGTAGCACAAGTGGTAACTTTCTCGGAAGTGCTACCTGTCCATGGCATGGATGAGGCAAGGGTACTCCGCACAAAGGGGTTCAATGACTGGTTTAAAAACTGGTGCAGAGCTCAGGGATTTGGCTTCATTGGGGACTAGGGCTCCACCTGGAGGGATGCAGGCCTATACAGGTGCGATGGTCTGCATCTATCCAGAAGGGGAACCAAGATCCTAAGTGATAGGTTTAAATGCTTCATTGGCAAGCATTTAAACTAGCCAAGGGGGGAGGCACTGAAAAGGAGAAGGGAAATCCTAGCCCCCCTTAAAAATCAGGGTAATTAGTGAGGTAAACACCAAGACAGAGCAGTCAATAGGGAGAAGGGCAGGGGGAATGGAGAAAAAGACAAAGGCAGTAAGGACCGGGATGGGGCAAAAAGAAATAAAGCCATAAAAAATGGAGGGTAATGAGTACCAATCCCTGTAGTCTAGGTAAAAAGCTTCCCAAAATGGTGACCTTGATGGAAGAGGGATTCCTGGATATCGTGGCAGTCAGAGAAACATGGTACACAGAGAACCGTGACTGGGATGTCAAAATAAAAGGGTACACAAATTACAGGAGGGACTGGGAGGGAAGACAAGGAGGAGGAGTAGATCTCTATGTAAGGGAAGAGATAAAAGCAACAGAACTAAAGGGTAAACATGGAGAAGAGGAAACACTGTGGGTTACCCTGGAGACTGGCAATGGCTCCACAATCCGCACAGGGGTTGTATACAGACCTCCATCTCAGGAGGAGGAAATGGACAAGGAAATGATAGGAGGCATCCTTGAGATGGCAAAGAAAGGGCAGATATTGCTGATGGGGGACCTGAATATGCCAGATGTTGACTGGAGCACCTTTGCTGCAGCCACATCCAAGAGCAGGGCCATTCTCGATGCCCTACAGGGGGCATGCCTCAGACAGCTAGTTTTGGAACCCACTCGGGAGGGAGCAGTCTTAGACCTGGTATTCTCAAGTGGGGATGGAGAGAAGATTTCTGATCTTGAGTGGGTAGCCATCTACGAACAAGCGACGACCAAACAGTGTGGTTCACGATAAACTTAGCTGTACAGTCAAGCTACACAAAAGTGAAGGCACTGGACTCAGGAGGGCTGACTTTGTCAAAATGGGAGAGTGCCTCAGAAAAGCACTAGCAAGCAGGCAAGAAGGAGGGGTGGAGCAACAATGGGGAAACATCAAAACCGCCATCACAGAGGCAACAAGCCTTTGTGTGAAGCAAATAAACAAATCAAAATGAAAGAAAAAAACACTATGGTTCTCAAAAGAAGTGGTGGGGAAGGTAGGGAGAAGAAGACAGCATTCAGGGAAGTATAAGAAACACAGAAGGAGCAGGACAGAAAACTGTACCAGTTAAAGCAGAAGGAAGTAGGAAGGCAGTCAGAATAGCAAAGGCCCAAACCAAGGAAAAGATAGCCAACTCGGTTAAGAATGGGGATAAAATCTTTTATAGGTACATTAGGAAGCAAAGAAAGACTAAGGCAGGGATACTGAGGCTGAATAAAGAGGAAGGTCGTTGAGCAGAGAGCGACAGTGAAAAAGCAGAGATACTGAACGAATACTTCTGCTCAGTATTCACAATGGAAAAGCAGGTGGAGATACCTAATCCAGTCAATAGAAGCACTCTGGATAGAGGGTTGATATTAGTCATTTCACAGAAGAAAGGGTTCTGAAAGAACTCTTAAAACTGAAGGTGGATAAAGCAATGGGGCCTGATGGGAATTCACCCCAGAATTCTAAAAGAACTAAGGGAAGAACTAGTAACACCACTGACTACCCTTTTTAATAAATCATGGGAGGATGGTGTGGTACCTGAGGACTGGAGGAGGGCAGATGTGATTCCCCTTCACAAAAGTGGGAGCAAGACGGAGGCAGAAAACTACAGACCTGTCAGTTTGACCTCAGTGGTAGGGAAAATGATGGAATCACTTCTGAAGGAGAGAATTGTTGAGTACCTAGAGGTCAGTGGGGCACGGGACCCAAGACAGCATGGAATCACAGTGGGAAGGTCATGTCAGACAAATCTAATTGATTTCTTTGACTGGGTGACCAAAGTAGTAGACCAGGGAGGGGCTGTGGACATGGGCTACCTAGACTTTAGCAAGGCATTTGATACAGTCCTGCACAAAAGATGAATAAAAAAATTAGCCAGCCTGGGAGTGGGTCCCAGGGTGGTAGCCTGGGTAAAACACTGGTTAAACAACAGGACACAGTGGATAATAGTAAATGGAGTCCACAGTGAAGAAAGAAGGGTTACTAGTGGGGTACCACAGGGTTCAGTACTGGGGCGGGTCCTTTTTAATGTCTTTATAAGTGACATTGCAGAGGGACTGAAAGTGAAATTATGTCTCTTTGCAGATGACACAAAGATCTGCAACAGGGCTAATATGCAAGGTTGGGTGGAAAGGATGAGAAGGGACTTGGCAAGGTTGGAGGAATGGTCAAATATATGGCAGCTTAGATGCAACACAAAGAAGTGCAAAGTAATGTACCTGGGAAACAAAAACCCAGGGGAAGAGTACACAATGGGGGTGAGATACTGACAACAACACAGATGGAAAAGGACCTGGGGGTAGTCATATCAGATGGCTTAATGGTGGGCCAGCAATGTGAGAAAGCAGTAAGGAGGGCTGGGGGGGATACTGGGATGCGTAGGGAGAGGCATCACCAGTAAAAAACAGGAAGTTGTTGGTCCTCTGTACAGACAGTTGATAAGACCACATCTGGAGTACTGTGTACAGTTCTGGAGACCCCATCTCTACAAAGACATAGACAGGGTGGAGGCTGTCCAGAGGAGGGCAACCAAAATGATGCAGGATCTGCACCAGAAAACATATGAAGAATGACTAAAGGAGCTTAAGATGTATAGCCTCGAGGAAAGGGGGGGACATGATAGAAACTTTCAAATACCTCAAGGGAATCAACAAAGTCCAAGAGGGTAGCATCTTTCAGAAAAAGAGATGTGCAAGAACAAGGGGCACAACTTGAAGATAAAGGGGGGATGGCTCATAGGTAATGTGACAAAGTATTTCTTCACAGAGAGGGTTGTGGATGCATAAAATAGCCTTCCTGAGGAGGTTGTAGAGTCAAAAACAGTGGGGAATTCAAGAATGCATGAGGGAGACATAAGAAAATTCTAGTGGGGGGGTAGGAGGAAGTAGGCTGTTGGTTAGCTAGGATCTGCAACTTATCCGTTAGGTTGGGAAATGGGCAGACTAGGTGGGCCAAGCGCTCCTTATCTGCCATCAGATTCTATGTTTCTATGTTACTCCCTGGAAGGCAGGAGAGAGAGAGAGGACATGATTGGGACCTTCAAGTACTTGAAAGGGATAAATAAGGTTGATAAGGAGAGTCTCTTTAAGCTGAGTGGCAACCATAACAAGAGGGGGCACAGTCTTAAGCTGGAGGGTGGGAGGTTTAGGAGGGATGGCAGGAAACACTTCTTCACAGAGATGGTGGTGGATGCTTGGAATGCTCTTTTGGATGAGGTTATCTCATTGAAGACAGTGGGCAGGTTTAAGAGAGGCTGGGATAGGCACTGGGGAAGGTAAGTATCATGGGTAGGGAGGGAGGATTGGAGGAGTGGGGAGGGAGGGCAGGGACATTAGCTCAATCTGTGGACCCTGCAAT
This sequence comes from Neoceratodus forsteri, assembly GCA_016271365.2. NCBI lineage: Eukaryota > Metazoa > Chordata > Ceratodontiformes > Ceratodontidae > Neoceratodus > Neoceratodus forsteri. Next base: position 794,495,941 of record CM057449.1, read on the forward strand.
ACGCGCAGACTTAATAGACCAAGTAGCCTTCTTCTGCTGGCTTCTTCATATGTTTGTATGTTATCATAACTTATGACCTCAAAGTGGCAGGCAGGGTAGTGTGACAAAGCAGTAGGTAAAGCAGGTGTGATGCTGTGGTGTACAGGGAGGGATATTTCCAGCAGGAGGAGGGAGGTCAAATTGTCAGTGTATCACTTGCTGATGAGATCCCACCTAGATTACTGTGTCCAGTTTTGTAGGCCACACCTCAGACTGGACATAGAAAGGGTGGAGGCAGTCCAGGGGTGGCCAATGAAAATGATGCAGGGGTTGCATGAGGAATCCTATGAGGAGGAACTGAGGAATCTCAACATGTAGACCCAGGAAGAGAGGAGTGTGAGAGAACATGCTAGAGACCTACATGTACTATAGGGGGTGAACTGGGTGCAGGAGGGGAGGCTCTTTTAAATGAGGAAAAGCATGAGGACCAGGGGACATGCAATGAAGCTGGGGGGTGTTAAAAGACATGTGAGGAAGTACTACTTCATGAAAGGGAGACAGACACTGGGAACACACAGCCAGCAGAAGTGGTGGAGGGAATAACAGTGGGGGTCTTCAGGCATGTATGGGACAGGTATAAGGAAATATTAGTAAAATAGGGAGAGAGGGAGGGAAGGAGAGAGGACAGTCATCAGAAACAAGTTAGGGTCTGTGGAGACAGATTAGGCAGGGAATATCTGGGCAGACTGGCAAGTAATCCTTTTTCAGCCAACAATTTCTATTTATCTATGTTTATATGTACGTCCTATGTGGGCCCTGTGACTGCAACCCATGATGCAGTGGTCCAGCCAAGTGACTGCATCCACTGAGGTATTTTCTACCCCTAGATCTATGGTAATAATAAGTACGAAGTGTGGTCCTTTTTGAGTGTGACTGGGGTAATCACCAGATAATGACTAACTACTGTAGGGCCTGCCTCGACCTTCTCTTCCAACAGTAATCATTTTAAGGCTTGACAAAGGCCATACTGCTACTTGCTTCCCACTCTCCAAAACCATCAGGAAGTATGCAAGAATTAATTATTGTAACCATCCCTTCTTGAAAGCTGGGGCATCCCATAGGACTGCACCACAGGTTTTCTGTCATCCCAAGCTGGGACCTGGGCTTAGGACAGCAACCTAGTACCCCACATAATGGGGAGTTACCTAGCATCTAGGCCATTAGGGCAGTCAGGTTTTGTACATTATTTTTCCTTTCTTCTTTTGTTAAACCTTTTTGTTAACATTTTCTAACATGGTTAACATTCAATACTTTATATCTGAGGTTTGTGCAAACATATCAATAGATTATATGAGATAGTGAAGCTTTCACCTGGTCTGTACTACAAATCATGGCAGAGATGGAATGGCTTCCATATCTGACCTTGGTTCCATGATTTTTGTTGTTTCCTTACATTACTGTGCTCAGTGTTTAGCCTTTTCATTATGCAGTATGAAAACTGATGTACAAATTAAAATTAATCTTAAAAATTGAAAAATCTTGTAGCAGTAATAGACATTCAGCAACATTTTTGATATCTATCAGTGTTCAAAATAAACTAAATAAAAAGAAAAATCACTGTATAACAAATCCAGAAACAATGAATGGTGGTAATAGTACAAAACTATAAAACTATGGGCCCGATTCTCAAAGATGACCTTAGAGCGGCGCAAGGTGCATCAGACGACCGTGCCCCAAAGCCCCCAGCGTCATCGGCAATGCACCCTATTCTGTAAGGAACACACCATGCACCAGACACAGCACACATGGCATAAGAATGCACAGTGCATCAAATAAATAGCATAGGCAACACGTAAGGTGCAGGTAGTGTCTAAACACAAGGAGCGTAGGAATGGCCGAACCACAGAGGACGCAGCAAGAAGAGAGGGCTTAGCCAGCCCCAAGGACATGGAGGAAGAAGACTGGGAACTCCAGGAAAAAAAACTTCACAGACCAGGAGACATTCATCCTCCTGTATGCAACAGAGGCCCAGGTAGGTGTGATGTGTGGCACGAGGACAAGAGTATGTGGGGCAATTGTGCAAGGCCCTGACCAGTGTGTGACACCCAACAGGAGGAACTGCTACTGTCCCGGGGAGGGGACCAGAAGATGCAGGCAAAGTGGCAGGAGGCATGGGATGAGGTAGCCAGACTAGTGAATGCAGTGGCACCCAGCAAGCGCAGTGTGAGGGAGCTGCAGAAGCGGCACTGTGACCTCAAGCACCATGCCAAGGAGAAGGTAGGCCACAACAGGCGCTGCTCAACGGCAAGGGGAGGAGGACCCACACAACCATGGCCCCTCAGCAGACACAAGGAATGTGTAGTGGAACAGATTAGCATGTGCAGCATACAGGGCGACACAGAGCTAGACCTGTATTGGCAACAACATGCACAAGGTAAGCACTGGGCATGCATGTGGTAGGTGGCACCACTGTGCAGACAGCCAATGTAGCACCACCAGTGGAGGCCAACACACCGCAGGGGCGCCAGGATCCCACAGGATCCCAATGGACAGGGAACCGGGGTAGGTGAAGAAGGACACAGTGTGGCCTGGGACCCCATGCAGACGCAGGAGATGCAGGCGGTGACTCCTCCACTAGTTGCCACAGGCTGGACATGCACCGTGGCACTGTACACATACCGGCACATGGGCAACCAAGGTAATGCACTGTGCACATCTGTTTGTATACCCAGCAGGTGCCAGGACCACAGCAACCAGACAACAGGCCACAGTCAGTCAGACAACAACCCCACAATGCCATGCTGTGACACACAGTGACAGTGAAGCATCGGAGCACAGCAAACACAGCAGCAGCAATGAGGAACAGCAGCAGGCAACTACTGGTGACAGCACAGTGAGCCAGGCCCACAGGAGGGTGACAGATTGTGAGTCAGAGGCCCAACAGGGAAGTGACATTGACAGCAACGCTATGCCATTCAGCAACAGCAGCACCCTTTGGCAGAGCCCACCTGTGTCCAGAACTGCTGACCACACCAGACCATGGTGAACGCACAGTGGCAGGGGGACAGAGGGGATGGCCCTGTGGCTGGACAGAGAGGCAACACCCTCCCATTGTAGGCCGTGGCGACCAGGTACACCACACCACCACACCGGACCATGGAGGTGCAGGTGGGACAGGTGAACATGATGCAACTCCACTGCAACTGGAGGATGACCTTGGGGAAGACCTGTCACGATGCTTCCAAGATGTCCTGCTCACCCAAGAGGCAGCACAGTGGGAGCTGGCAGGGATACAAGACAGCATACGGGAACACACCACTGCCGCGGTTGCACACATTGGACAGCTGCAGCTGACAGTGGCAGATATCCATGAGCCATCAAACATGGGATCCAGGAAGGGGCATGCCAAACAACACAGTCAACATGGCTACTCCAGGACATATGGCTGTTTGTCACATGCCAAACAGATGCCATAGAACGGCAGACCATGATCATGGAACGCAGCATGGGGCAGCATATTGCCCAAACAGAGGCAACAACAGCAATGGAAACTGCACTGCAGGAGATTGCAAGATGCAGGCAGCAGCAGGTAGCTGGTGTGGTACTGGTCCCAATGGTATGCCCGGACTGCAATGTGTGGTGGCACAACTGAGAGGCAGTAAACGACCACCATGGCATGGGGAACACAGCCAGCAGACAGGAAGTTGGACAGGGCCATGAGGGTGCACAGGACATAGGACAGCTATCGATGCCCACGGGACAACAGCCAGACACTTTGCCGACACAGGATGTGTCATGCACTGTCGTGCCTGAGGAGAGGGCTGTGTGCGACACGGCAGACACACACACACAGCCAATGGGGAACAGCAGCCGGATGCAGATGCCTCTGATGACAGACACGTGGGCTCAACAGACAGCAGGGATGGGCTCGAGCCACACATCGATGCTGGTGTGGAGGTTGGCCATGGTGCAGTGGGGCACGAACTGCAGGGGGCCACAGCCATACAAGGCATGGATGACAACCGTGGTGAAACACCCAGTAACATGGCTGAGGGTATGCACCCATAGACAGGGGTACTGGACCATGACTGACATAGGGAGATGGACACCCACCCATGTGTCAGTGACATGGAGCACCCTGGACAGACACAGGATGGTACAGTGAAAGCCAACAGCATGGCCATGACAACATCCAGTGCAGCACGGAGGTTGGGACAACACATGCCAGCCCATTCCCAAGGCCACAAGGGGGCCCACCCTGGTGGCATGGCCTGTGAAGGGTGGATGGCCAGGCAAGGAGCACCAGCAGCACCACCCATTGCACAGATGGCAGCTGCAGGCAGCAGAACAAGAGGTAGTGGGGACGACAGCAGCAGGCTGCCAGGGACCGCTGCAGCACAACAGATACCCAAGGTAACATGATGGTGGTCACAGAGGCACAGGGTGTACACAGTGCCACCTGTAGTGGAGGTGCAGCCAGGGCATGCCACACTGCTGGAAGCTACACAGAGCATCATGGTGGTACAGCCCCCATGCACTGCACAGAGTGAGCCACTGGACACCGTAGGCTGGAAGGGGAGGCCAGAACACACACACCGATAGGATGCACGCAGCATGCCAGGCATGCACATCGGAAGGATTCACTCCATGGTGCTGGCCACCACATTGCAATGGTCCAGTGTGCCCACCCAAACATGCGCAGGGACCACAACACAACACACACCACACATGGATGTGCAGGTGTCTGTGCCATGCATGTCCATGCTGCATGCATCTGTAACCCATATCCCCTGTACAGTGCCCATTGCCATGGCACTCCCCGCATGGCACTGCAGCATGGGACATGCACACAAGCCTGCATACCCTGACAGTGGCACCCCCCACACACTAGTAAGCAGCACACCACCATCCCTGCAGGCACACACCAGACACCTGCATGGCCCCCAATGGCAGCCCTGGGACCTGTTGCATGCACCCAAGTGCATACACCATTGCATGCCGCAGACCACTCACACAGCACCTCCACACCCGTATACCTCCATCCACCACCAACCAAACAAGCCCCCCCATGTGACCTGTGTGAGCAGCAGGTGCACACACCATGACATGGAGCACCAACACAGGCATGGCCCCTGGCACACAAAACTGTCCATGTTGCCATGCATGCACCCACACCTAGGTGCATGGCTGCTGCAGGACTTTTGCCTCCCTACCACACAAGGGGCATGACTGACTACCCAGCACCAACCAGCACACACACAGTACCCACCGTGGGAAATTCCACCAGGGCAGCCATACAGAGCTGTGCACAGCAGTCCACTGGGTGGGCCCTGTGGTATGCCACATACCATGACACACCACCTGGCCCCACAGAGCTGGTACCAACACAGGCAAGACACATGCAGGCCCAAATCACAGAGTCCCACCTTGTTGACTGGTGGTTTGGCTTACCCACTGTGGCATGCCACTGTGGAACTAATAGGACCCCTACTCTGGGTGGCACAGGCCCACAAGAGTACAGTGTCCTGACACTGTGCCCAGCACGTGGCAGCAACACACCCTGTGGCACACTGCGGTGCAGTTCACATGTTGCAGGACGGTGGTCTCTGTCGACCACATGGTGCCCTGCAGAGGCCCTGTGGGCTGCTACCCACACATTGGCTGTCCCTGAGCGGTTAACAGCATAGACAAGTGATTAGCATGCATAGTACAGAGGGACACACAGACACAGCTTGCACATTGAACAACATTGTATTGGGGACACATAAACAACACACAACAGCAACAGTCATGTTGAACCAAGAGGTACACAGTGCAATGGGCACAGCCCCACAATCAGCAATAGACTTACAACTATTACAGAGGGTAATAGTAAATGGAGTCCACTCTGAAGAAAGGGGGGTTACTAGTGGGGTGCCGCAGGGTTCAGTATTAGGACTGGTCCTCTTCAATGTCTTTGTAAGCTTACATTGCAGACGGACTGGAAGGAAAAAGTATGTCTCTTTGCAGATGACACAAAGATCTGCAACAGAGTTGATGCACAAGGTGGGTGGAAAGGATGAGAAGGGACTTGTCAAGGTTAGAGGAATGGTCAAATGTATGGCAGCTTAGATTTAATCCTAAGAGTGCAAGGTAATGCACCTGGGAAACAAAACCCTGGGGAAGAGTACACAATGGGGGTGAGATACTAACAACAACAAAATGGAAAGGGACCTGGGGATAGTCATATCAGATGACTTAAAGGTGGGCAAGCAATGTGAGAGGGCATGTAGAGGAGGACTAGGGTGATACTGGGATGCATAGGGAGAGGCATCACCAGTAGAAAACAGGAAGTTGTTATCCCTCTGTACAGACAGCTGGTGAGACCCCATCTGGAGTACTGTGTGCAGTTCTGGAGACCCAATCTCCACAAGGACATAGGCAAGATGGAAGCTGTCCAGAGGAGGGCAACTAAAATGGTGCAGGGTCTGCACCGGAAGACATATGAAGAGAGACTAAAGGAGCTTAATATGTATAGCCTCGAGGAAAGGAGGGAGAGGGGACATGATAGAAACTTTCAAGTACCTCAAGGGAATCAACAAAGTCCAAGAGGGTAGCATCTTTCAAAAAAAGAGGTGTGCAAGATCAAGGTGGCACAATTTGAAGATGGGGGCGGCTCAGAGGTAATGTGAAGTATTTTTCACAGAGAGGGTTGTGGATGCATGGAGCGGCCTTCCGGAGGTGGTTGTGGAGTCAAAAACAGTGACTGAATTCAAGCATGCATGGGACAGCCATAAGGCAATTCTAGGGGGTTGGGGTAGAAAGAAGTAGGCTGCTGGTTAACTAGGATCTGCAGCTTATGCATTAGGTAGGGAAATGGGCAGACTGGGTGGGCCAAGCGGTCCTTATCTGCCGTCAAGTTCTATGTTTCTATGTTTCTATGTAACAGTGATGCACTTAACTGCAGTGCATGCACAGCTACATTATCCCTGATGTCCTGGTGACCTGTGTCCATACTACCCAGTGAGCCCTGTCCTGGGCATGTCCACTATTTCATGGGAGGGGCCAGGACTTTGATGCACTCACATGCCCGCCACTCATTGTCAACCAATCTGATCCAGGTAGTCCAGCAGGGCTTGCACTGCAACTTGTAGGTTGGTCAGCAGCCTTGCCATAGGCCTGATATGCAGGCCAAGTCCCTGGGCAAAGTCACAGAGGGCATGTGGCTGGAGCTGCATGTCAACATCGCCCCTCGTGTCCCTGTCTAGTGACATGTCCCTCTCAATCCTGGGCTGCCCTGGACCATGATCGGGGATTGCATCACCACCGCCATGCATGGGGGCATCCTCATCCATGGTCAGATCGGAGCCCGGCTGACCAGCTGTGCCACAGGCTTCCCTACCTGTCACCATGTCGGCCATGTCACCTGCTGCACGCAGTCCCACAGCACTGTCGCCTGGCCCTGCATTCCAACAATGCCCCTGTCGGGGGTCTGGGACTTTCTTCTCCGCCTCCTCCACATCCTCCTCTTCTGTTGCATCCTCTGCACCCTGCTGTGGTGCCACCTGTTGTCCACCATAGGCCATCATCTGGGTCATGGCAGAGTACGCCAGTGCATCACTCCACTTCAGGCATCACATCGCCTGCAGCTCACTCCTCGCACCACCGTGGGAACTGGAACACAAAGTGACAGCCAGTGAGTGCATCACACGCCCATGCACTGCCTCCCTGCATGTTGCCCACACCACCGATGCAGGCCTGGCAGGCCACCAACATACAATGTGACATGCACTGACCATGTGTGGGGTACACACCCTCACATGTGTCCATGGTGCCTGTGCCCTACCAGCAACCTCCAGCCACGGCAACCTGTGCTGGCCCGCCGGTGCGTGTGTGTGTGTGTGTGTGTGTGTGTCTGTGTGTGTGTGTAACCCCACTGCCTGCTGGTCCCCACACAGTAGTCTACACAGTTGCATACATGTCATGACCGCTGCACACCTACCTTGGGGTTGTTGCTCTCTGTGGGGTCCTCCACTGTGTCTGTCCAGTCCAGCTTTCCTGGGCCTGCCCTGGCCTTCAGCGTCACTGCCCTCACCTGCAGGGACATAATGGTGTGTGACATCATCAGTTCCCTTCTGTGCAGTAGAGGTCATTGTAGTGTGCTGTGTATTGGACACATTACTGGTGTCACATACCTGACCGGCATGGGCATTCTCCACGCATCTGGACATTTGCCTCTTGTGCCATCCTCCTCAGGTAGGCAAGGACCTGCCCCTTCCTCCAGGCCAGGTCATTCCAATGGTGCCTGACCTGCCACATGGTCCTCCTTATTCCAGACACCAGCTGAAGCCTGCTGCCTATGGTGAACCACACCCTCTCCCTGTCTGCTGGGCTGGACAGCTGTGCCACCTGTGGGAACAGCACCCCGCTCCACTGCTCGGCCAGGCTGATGAGAAGTACTGTCTCATCATCTGTGAAGTTAGGTGTCCTGCTAAAACATGCCATTGCAACTGGGACTGCCAACTGCTGACTGCCCTTATGACTGCTCTAAACCCTTGCCTCCCTCTGCAGTGTAGTTGGAGCTGTGACCTGTGCAACACTGTCCTGTGCCACCTAGCATGTGCTACCAAGGCCCTATACATGCTAGTGGCTCAGTTCCATGTGTTACCTGCTTGCCCCTGCGAGTCACATGCAGAGACACACATGCTATGCAGCTTGCATCGGTATGCAGTGCACAATGCACTGTGCTCTGCGTACGGGATAACTGTGTATGCGAGTAGCGTTGCTGTGGCTGATGCACAGCGTGACTTGCGTCCACTCAATGCCTCCGCACAGTGCAATGTGCGGTGCTGTGCTTGCCATCCCCCCTGTCACCACACACTGTGCTTGTGCAGGTTACCTCAGCTGTGCATGGGGGGCATGTCTCCAGTGGCATTGTGCCAGTCCACATGACATGTCCTATGAGTGTGCCATGACACACCCATGTCCTGCTGTCTGTGGTGAACTGCACCCACAGATGTCCATCACCTGCGGCAGTGCTACATGGTGTGTGCAGCCTCCCACCCACACAGTTCCCCATGTCCCCATTGTGCCTACCTCTGGTGCCCACTGCGCACTGCCAATACATGTTGGCACCAACAACAGTGTGCTGCATGCCACCTATCCCTGGATCCAGCCCCATCACATGCAGTCTCTGCTGCCTAGTGCCATGGCTGCTGTGCAAGTGACCCCACACAGTCCCCATCCCTACATCACACTGCTCGTGCACATGTCGACCCTGCTAGCAATGGACACCCAGACACCCATGCCACCGTCCGTGTCACTGTACACTGCACCGTCTGGGGCAGCACACAGGCAATGGGCACATTTGTGTCACCTGTGCCTCCACTGCCTGTGTGGTGGCCCAGGCGGCGACACCTCCGTCTCGCCGCAGCTGTTCTGGTCCACCTGCTATGTGTGCTCTCCATGGTGGTCCCTGGGTTCCTGGCACTGCATTGTTGTTCCCTGCAATGGCATGGCACTGCTGCCAAGTGTACCTGTTGTGTGTGCCACTGCTGCATGTGTGTGGTCTTCCCATGGTCCTGAGGCCGTGGTTCAGATCCTGCATGCAGCATGGTGGTGTTGGCATACCTGTGGCCATACGCACTGCTCAAACTGTTGTGTGCTCATCTGAAGTGTGCCACAATGAGTTGCACTTGCATTTGTTGTCCTCCTAGTGTGGGTTGTGCCTGGCCTTGCTGTCACCAGTCATGATCTGACCCCACTGCCTCCTCCTCCCCCACAATGTCACCATCCTCACTGGGAGCCTCTTCATCCTCTGCCAGTGGTGTGCCATGTTCTAGTGCTATGTCGTGCAGCACACAGCATGCTATGAACAGTTTGCATGCTATTACTGGTGTATACTGCAGTGCACCCCCTGATCTGTCAAGGCACCAGATCTTCATCTTGAGGATGCCAAATGTGCACTCTACCACACTTCGAGTTGCTGTGTGGGCATCATTGTACTGTTGCTCTGCCACACTCTGTGAACACCTCACTGGTGTCATCAGCCAGGGCTGTTGTGGGTATCCTCTGTCACCTGTGGGGAGGGAGGTGTAGGTCAGTGTTGTGCCCACATTCGTCCCATGCCCACCCATGCTGCATGTGTCCATGTGTGCCTTACCAAGCAGTCAGCCATCTGTGAGTGTCCCACTCTGGAAGGCCTAACACGCTCTGCAGTTCCTGTAGATGTACTCATCATGTATGGACCCTGGATACTGTGCCACAATGTCAAGGATCCTGTACCTGCTGTCACAGATGACCTGTACATTCATGGAATGGAAGCCCTTCCGGTTAACATAGGTCTCTGGTTCATCCAGTGGTGCCCTTGTGGCAATGTGTGTGCAGTCTACTGCACCAAGCACACATGGGAATCCTGCCAAGCTGTAGAATCCATGCTTGATTGCCAGTTGCTCCTGGACATCTGTGGGTAGGTGGATGTATTGGTGTGACCTGTATATGAGGGCATCCATGACTGCCCTCAGGCATCGTGATACAGAGGGATATGAGATGCCCATGGTGTTGCCACATGGTGTCTGGAATCCACCAGTGGCAATTACCCATAGTGCTGTGCATACCTTCACCTCTATTGGTATGGCATGGCCTCTCTGGTTCCTGCTTCTGAGGTCAGTTGTCAAGTTCCTGGCATAGCTCTACTATGGCTGCCTTGCCAAGTCGATATTGTGCGATGCACTGCTCCTTGCTCAGGTCCATGTGGGTGGTGCATGGCTGGTACACACGTATGACATGCCTCCGGTGTCTGGGTTGCTGCTGTCTGTGCACCTGCTGTGCAGTGCCACCCTGTTGTGCAGCCTGGGGGGCACGTCATCTATGGCATTACCTGGCCAGCTGTATGCCCAGTAGGGCCAGTGGTGCTAACATCATCCTGGCAGTCATCTGTCTCTGTCCCGCTGTGGTCCTGTGTCTCTGTCCTGTATCACTGCCCTGCCCCTTCCCTTCCTTTTTCTAAGTCCCCTTAGATCAGCTTTGTGTGGCGTAGCAGGTGTTTGATATCTGCTGTTAGGTGACCCTTTGTGAATAGCACTCCTGCGTCCTACATGTCTTACCCCTGTTGCAACGCATCATGCATCATGATGCTAGATGTCTTCTGGCACTGTGCTGGTGCCTGGGGTGCATGACGCAGTGGGTCTTTGCCTTCACACATGGTGCATTTGTGAATCCCATCTTGCTTGAGTCTTGGCACAGCTTGCTGCTTGCATCCTGCTGCTTGGCGCACGCACCTTATGTCTTGGTGCAGTGTTCGAGAAATGGGCCCTATAACTCTAGGGCTGCCCTAATGACCTACTTGGAGGCACGTCCACTTCCAATACATAGAGCCTGGGTTCTTGTCTTGTGAGTCAGATGAATCACAACTTGAGCAGAAAGAGATTTACAATAATGCTTGGTTGCCTATGGGGAGGGATTGGGGCAAACATTGCTAAGTTACCCTGCCCAGCTCAGTGGTGAGGGTGAGAGGAGTAATATAGTACAACACCATCTCACCTGATGCTCCAGTTCCTCAACATTAAATGGGTGTTAGTATTAATAATGTATGTCCCTGATGGCCAGACTCCTTCACATGTTATCACACACAGTCCTATTTTCTTAACCCCCCCCCCACAACACACACACAGGCTAGATCATTTTTCTTACACTGATCACTTTTCTTTTCCCAGGTATCTGCTGCAACATTTTGTAGAAAGAAGTGGAGTGTTTCATGGGTGGCAATTAGAGCAGCCAACATCAGATACGTGTGTAGAAAATGAGGAACAGCAGGGGTGCAAAAATTGGAGGTTACAGTGGTTGAGAAATGGCAGATGAGTGAGCTATAGAGTGGGAAAATGGTGGAGAAAGAAAATAACAAAATAAATTTAACTGACGTTTTGCATTGAAGAAAATATTTCTGCTTTTTTTCTTGAAACTTCTTTCCAAGTAAAACTACAGTAGGTGGCAAAAGCTACTTCCTTGGCACTTAATCTATCTTCTGGCACAAACCGGCTTGTTCCCAATGTCCAGTTTGAAAGTCCTACAGTATTTAAGTAATTGAGTATGACTATTTTTGCAAGATTCAACTCCATAAGAAGATGTGGAAGACTTGTTTTTAAAGCAAAACATTTAATCTGGCAATCTGATTAAATGCAGATATTTTAAGAGCTGAAGCAAAATCATTGAATTGTATTGGCTCACAAGATTAGACATAAATGAAACCATCTGTTGGACACTGCATTATGCCAAAGTAGCTGTGACTGAAAATAAATAAGAATTCAATATGAACTGGATACTATTTTGGGTTGCATATTATTTCCCTCTACTCATGACAGATCTGAAGGCAGTAATAAATTGAAGAAGTCAGGGAAATGGACAATGTGCCACTTCATTAAAAAGTTTCTTTTTTACAGATTTTTCAAAAGCACCATTTATACAAAGAAAATTATTTTCTAGCAGATTGCACTAAATAGAGAATAATGGCTATTCATCTGTGTGTGATAGTTTTGTTTTATACACTGGAGGTGTGCGATTACCCATAAACCTCAAGATCGATGCTTGAGAGGTTTATGAAGTCAACACACACCGAGGGTGCGTAAAAAAGATCCATGACACACAGTTGCACAATCTTTATTTTTTATAATTACTGGTGCAAGGGAGATTTTCCTGTCAACTCACTGTATGGAAAAGACAGGGAGAGAATGTGAAGCAGTTCTCTTAAGAGAGAGGCACACACAGAAAACACACACACACACACACACACACACACACACACACACAATAAGACACTTTACTACTCACCCACTCTCACCACTCTATAGACTTTTTTTCTTTTGAGTGTGTGTGTGTGTGTGTGTGTGTGTGTGTGTGTGTGTGTGCTAAGAAGCACTATGGAACCTGCTCAGGAAGTGCAATGGGAAGACAGGAGTCATTTAAACATGGTCTATTCTCATTCTGACTCACTGTTTACTTAAGCGCCAACCAAAGTTCTGCAACAGCAGGATCAATCAGATACAGTATTTTACTAATAAAGGCAGGAACAACCAGCTGAGTTATGAAAAAATTATGTTACCTGAAAGGAGAGAGCTGGGGGTGAAAGATTAGCGTGAGTCACTGGGAATGCGGAAACTAAGCCGCCATGTTTCTTCAGGCATTCGGCAAACCCACACACTGAAAAAGAGCCAGTGGTGTAGTGCGCTTGAAATGACTGATGCCGAGGACATGCTACAGAAAAATAAAGTTTTGGAAAACGCTGTAATAACCGGTTTTTGGGTTATTACAGTGTTTTGGAGGTACTTGAAAACAGTCTGATAAAAGGGGTCACCAGTAATTATGTATAAATGAATACTTAAAATACTGATTTCTAAATATATGATTGTCTGCATAATTAAGGTAAAATGCTCCCAAAATATAAGAAGCACTTTGCTTACATTTGAAATGAAATGGCATTGTAAAACCGCTTCATTTTATCTTATTTTGCTGCAGGATTTAAATTATGATGACCTGATGTATACAGATTCAAACTAAAATTATTGGCTTTATTTTATTGTTTTATGTGTTGTTTCTGTGCTTTTAACTTCAACCTTATGATTGTATTTGATCTCCTTAGTGAATGTAAGATGTTTTATTCAATAGTCAATGCCATTTTTTTCCTAAAACAAAGGATGTGGATTCCATTCTGTATATATTCATATTAATAGGTGTTGAACTGTACAACAGTAACCAGCATTGTCACATTGAGGGTTATGGAAAACCAATATACCAGACATGATTGAATTATATATTGGATAAATATGGGCAAGAAGAAGGGCTAAATAGAGGAAAACTATTTCCCCATGGGTGAAAAAAAAGGAAGCAACAGCCAAGAAAAATGTAAAAAGCCAAAGGATGAAGTAATTATTTCTACATGAAATCACTTTCTTATCGTGGAACAATAATTTCCCAAATACTTAAAAAAAATTGGAGAACTGCAGCAAACATTAAAAAAAGAAATTCATCATTGTAAGGAGCATGAAAGTTTTAGTTTCAGTAATTCTATGCCTTATTCAAGCAGGAATTAGCTTGTTCATGATTTATGTGAACATTTCTGGTTACTTAAATGGCAATGTCTATTTGTAAAGGAAGCTGTTCCGACTATAGCCAGTGAAATCAGTTTAAAATAAGCTATTGGTCAAACATATTGCTTTTGCAGGGCTAGAAATATAACACATTTAGTTCTGCTTCCATTTACAGATGCAGGCAATTGTTTTTCAAGACACCAAGAGTCTGATTCACAATGCATGTATACCATTAATGCATGGCCTGCAGGCAAAAATAAGTTTGTGTGTTATGTAAGAGGGGTCAGGGAGGTCCCTGCTGAATTCCTTAACTTCCTCCAGCAGATCTGTTTGTGCCACTTATTTGATATCTGCTGTTCTGCATAGCAGCATGGGCAGAAAGTTTTGGGGGACATGTGGACACTACTTATGAATGGATCAGGGTGGCCAGGGGGGACAGGGCAGACCCTGCTCTAATGACCTCTAAACATAATACCATCACCATTCCTGTGACTGGGACAGTGTCCAGTATGAAATGCTTATCCATGTAATGACCTTCATTTTGTCATGGAGGTTTGGTGCATGGGCTGTCAGATGTTATTTATGTTTCTTTTTTTAAAATTAATTTTCCCGTTTTGAAAGAAGTAATGGCAGTCCCCTTTGATAAACTAATGTATCCCAAAAATCTGCTGCAGAAGCAGAGCAGGGAATTCTCTAGGTATCTGGATTAAGCTTCTGACTGGAAGTCCAGCCTCTAGCTTGACTCCTCCTCCTCCCAGGCCATTCAACACTCTGTGTACTGCTCTGCACGAGTATATGTGGACTGCCAGATCTACGAATGCCACTGTTGTGCTGCAAATGCTGCTGAGCATCACAGTGTAGAGTTCTGCAGGAATGCAACATTTCAGTTGCGTATATGTGGGCTTTCTTTGTGAATTACACCCCAACACAGGAAGTGATATCTCTGAAGGGAATATAAACATTGGCAGTAATTCCTAATGAAGATTTTCTAGCCTCCACAGCTCACAATGTCATTTATTGAAATGTTTTCTGATGGCATTTTCAGGCACCTGTAATCTTGTGATCTTGTAAAATGTGAGCTATGGCAGCCACCATTTCATGGAATTAAATACTGCACCATTTTGAATAATGTTTTGTGCCACCAGTTCCCCAAACATTTTGAGATACTCTTGCTAATGATATCAACAAAAACCAGTGGCAGCACAACATATTAAGACATAGCTGCACCAGAATGAAAATGGCCCTGCCACAGTAATAACTTAAAATAGTACCAGTGGAAAACAATTTACAAATCATTATTGGTCCCCATAAATTACCAAAGAGACATTTCACAAACAATTATGTAAAGCAACATGACCACAAAAGGTTTTTAAAACTGGTGGTGGTAGAGAACATTCCTCAAAATGGTGCAAATTTAAATGCCTGAAAAGGTGACTGTATCATTTTGTAAGACCATAGTTGTGCAGGTGCCTGAAAATGAAATCAGCAAAAGCTTTAAAAAAACATTGCGAGTTGTGGGATCAGGAAGTCTTCATTTGTAATAACTGGAAACACTGTGTTATACAGTAACTCTTTATAAAATGGGTAGGGATATTCCTGCATTTAGATTGGCTGAGATGGTTCTGAAGCCATGGGGATGGATTTTCCAAAGGAGGCGCAGGGCTTAAGTCCAGCTCTATGCCACAGGACTTTAAATATTGCGATGCGCCATCCCCCTTTGCCACAACTGCACCCGAATTTCCATTCTCAGGTGCAGTTACAACAGTTTACATGATTTACGGCTGCTGGCACCAATCCTCTGGCACAAGCACCGTAACTTTGTCCTGGCAGGACAGTGCAAGCAAGACCACAATATTGTGGTCTAAGGACTTATGCCATCACAAGGGATGGAAATTCCCAATTATTAAGCCCATCATACCACAAACCCTTTGCGCCGTATGTTCGGCGCACCGAGGGCTTGCGGCATTCATTCACGTTGGAAAATCTGACCCATGCAGTTTAGTAACAGAAACTCATAGCTTTGCACTTCTTCTGGCAACCAGGACACAGCACAGTCAGGCATCAATGACTGTCAGAAGTGTTTAAAAAAACATTTTGACAGCCACCTTTGATAAGAATAAAATGTAGCTTTTCCCATTTGCCATAACTTTTAAAAGCACCCACCAAACCCCCAAACCACATAACTCTTTACATAAAATAAACAGTTCACAAAGAAATGTTATCTCAATCCCAATTGTCTATAGTCAATTGAGCAACACATCCAGTAAGCAACTCTCTATACAAAATGCTGTAGGCAGGGGGTATCTGTTGATCTCTTAGAAAGAAAAAGATGGACTTGTACAAAGGAATTCTTTAAAAACCTGAAATGATATATGAACACAAAATGATATGCCTTTATTATGTAAATATAAAGTAGCCATTTCCTTTTCACCTGATAAAGGTCGCTTGCTGCTTGGAACACTATGTCACTTTATAAATAAACCCAAGCTCTGAGGATCTCTTACCAGGCTACAAATAGGGCAGCTGTGTAAAGTGGTTTAATTTGGTAGATTTAGCATTCCAAAAGAAGAACAACCTTGCCCCTGTTCTTGGAAGAATTGTGTAACTATACCAATATTTATTGTGATGCCTATTTTATTCTGAAATCATATCTGCACTTCTTGGTCACCTTATAGCAAACTTACTTCTGGATCCAATTTCCCTGAGTTCAAAACTAACAGGAGGTGGGAATGAATGCAGAAATCACTGAAGGACTGTGGCTCATTCTGCATATAAAGTTAAAATCATATGGCAACAAAATAAGCATGTGTGATAGTTTATAGACACCAGAAAGGGAATTAATTTAATGTAAACTGCAATTAAATATTAGCGTCAACTTCATGGAAGCTTTCAAAATCTCAGATCAGGAAATACTGATGCAGTGAATGTTTGCTGTATGATATGGCTTCCCTAGATCTGAAAGGCTATAGCTTGTGGTCCAGTGAGGCAGTGGGTGACTCATGCCATGTCCACCATTTAGCAATATTTAAACTGCACATGTCTAACCATCCTTTGGATGCTCATTTTGATACTGCTTGTTGCAGCATGCTCCTCCCACATTCTTTCCCATTCTCCAACTTGTAAGTCTCCTTTGGCTGTCTGGCCCCAAGCTGCTACAGTCTGCTTGCCCATCCCTCACATCCACATCACTGATCAACAAACTTCTCCACTAGTGCCATGCTCTGTTCACCATTGTCCTGGTCTGCTTCTGCTCCTATTTCTAGGCTGCTTCTTGCAGCTGTTTCTCTCTCCAGGTGTTATTTGCTCCTGCTACAAGTATGGCATTCCTACGTTCTCTGAAGGGTACCCACAGTTATATGTGTATTCCCTTGGCTTCTTTGTCTCCTACTGGGATGGGTGCATCCACTCACAGAGCTTGTTCAAAGGCTAAGTTTTTCCTTGCCTCTATTTTACTTCCTACATTCCTACAAGGGGGCAGTTACCCAACCACTTGTACCCTCTCCAGTGATTACTGGGCATGTCTCCCTATCAATGCACATTTTAATTTTCATGCTACAGCCATGCAGCTGCTCTCCGGCCCTCTTGGCAAGTTGACTGCTATGCATCACATGGTTGCCAACTTGAGCACCCATCCCTTCCGGCCATCTGTGTGCTGATTGCAGTGCACGCATCATTAGGGCACCACATTGTTGAAGTCGCCACACCCTCACTGAGGTCCGCCCACCCCTGGAGTTAGAATATTTAGAAAGGGGTTGTGGGGGCATAGCCCCCACACAAAAAAGGGGATGGTGACATTTGGACGTGGCGCCCTAATGACCGGGTGTATTGATGCCAGCGCTGATGATCCCAGCAGCTGTTCTTTGCTGATCCTCCCACCTCACAGTCTATAACCAGGTACAGATTTTGAAGAGCCGCCCAGAGCCGTCAACGGGTTTGAACTTGGCGCTTTTTACCTTTCTGGCCAATTGGCAGCACTACTACTGCTCCTGAGCTCTGATTGGGCACAACACTATTCCCCCTTCTTTTACTGCCTCTTGCCTCTACTCTTTCTAAGTTGTCCTTTTTTATTACAAGAACTGCTAATGCTGAGTTTTCCAGTACCAACTATTTAGTAGAACAGGATTGTTAAAGTTATAGCTTGCTGATTTTTACTGCATAGAACTGTTAAAACTACAGCTTGTAGATTTTATGTGCATAGAGCATTAGACTGTCTGCATTCTTCTTCCTGTAACCAACACTAAAAACCTGCATTCTTTTTCCCCATCCTACTCTAAAAACATCTCTGTGTCTAAAGTGGGCTGGGAAGCACCCTAAGAACTCTTCTGCTCTAACTAATAGTTCTGACCTTTACTGCTCTAGTCCCTGTTCCCAATGCTATTTTTCTTCTCTCTGAACTCTCAGATCACAGTTCTTGTGTTCTTCCTCCCTCCCCTCCATGCCATATTTTTTCCTGACTTTGCAGCTCGCTCCAGTAAGCCCCTCCCTCTGAAAGTATAACAGCTCTTTTGTGAAGGTGTTGTTCAGCTGCATTGCTAATCTGTCTGCCCTGCACTGAAAACCTCCCCCTGCTATTGCCTCTCTCTACCTGCTTGGGGCCTAGGTTTCTAGTGCCCATTGTACCTGAAAGCCTTAAATTAACAGACCCTTCTCCCCTCCACAGGCAACCTGCCCAGAACGGGCAACTGCCTCCTCCTGCAAGCCACGGGAGCTACTCTGACCCCAGCAGATGTTCTGTGCTGACCCACCCACCTCACAGCCTACAACCAGGTACAGATTTTGAAGAGCAGCCAGAGCCATCGATGAGACTGAACTTTGCACTTTTTACCATTCTGGCCAATTGGCTGTACTACTACTGCTCCTGAGCTCTGATTGGGCATAACGCTATTCCCCCTTCTTTTACTGCCTCTTGCCTCTACCCTTTCTAAGCTGTCCTTTTTTAATACAAAAACTGCTAATGCTGAGTTTTCCAGTTCTGACTGTTTAGTAGAACAAGATTGTTAAAGTTATAGCTTGCAGATTTTTACCACTAGAATTGTTAAAACTGCAGCTTGTAGATTTTACCTGCACAGAGTATTAGACTGTATGCATTCTTCTTCTTCTAACCAACTCTAAAAACCTGCTTTCTTTTCCCCCTGTCCTACTCTAAAAACCTCTCTGTGTCTAAAGTGGGCTGTGAAGCACCCTAAGAACTCCCCTGCTCTAATTAATAGCCCTGATCTTTACTGCTCTAGTCCCTGTTCCCAATACTATTTTTCTTCTCTCCGAACTTTTTCCCATTTGCAAATTATACTGCAAAGCCACTAGAGGACAACGACTCAAGGAGGTTGCAATCCTCTTCCCACTATTCTCCCCTAACACTTCTAGTTCTGGGTCCTCCATACCTACATCCTTGGGGCTACAGCCTTGGGTCTAGCTCTTAAAGGAGCTAATAACTGCTCACATGCCTTTCTGTTTGCCACTGTGCCAACTAACAGTGCCAATTAAGAGTTCAAATTTCCACAACTTACTATTATAGCTCTTATACATCATCACAGGCAACTCAGTTTAATAGCATACTAGAGCTTAACAAGTAGTTTAGCTCCTTCTGCTACTGACAAGAACTAGTTTTTCTGGTCCTGTAGAATAGAACTCTCCCTTCCAACATGCAGTCTTACACTCTAGTTATCATGTGTGCAGCAGGTTTTCTCCCCTGCCTTTATGAACCAAATGTCTCATTGCATCTTATAGCCTAGCCCTTCCACGATAATTGGTACTCTCCCTGCCCTTTGCCTTATCATTATGCCCATCATTTATACATGCACTTCACTGTCATTCCTGCCTTTTTCAATCAGTATGGTACTTTACCCTCACCAATTATGTGTCATGCCAGCACTATCTCATTGCCCTCTGTACTTTCTTGCACAAACCTTATTGTGATCAGAGTACTACTTCATGCCTTACTTGGCCCTGGGGACCTATGCTGTACAAAGTTTCAACTAGCCTCCAACTCTCATCACAAAAGGAGCAGTGCACGTCCTTTTAAACTTCTGTTAAATGCCTTAATAAAAATGTTCCTGTTGTTACTAATATGCGCTGGCAATATTGAACTTAACCAAAGGCCCCTCCATTCAATCTCAGTGCCTTCAGATCTCCCTCATCTGAAAAGGATGAGCTTCTTGCATGTTAATGCTTGCAGTTTATTGAAGAAGTCTGATGCCACACAGGCTTGGATTTGCCTTGCCAAGCCTGATGTTTTGGTGGTAACAGAATCTTGGCTGAGAGCATCCACCCAGGACCATGCCATCAAAATTCCTGACTACAATATATTTTATGCAGATAGGCATTCTAGAGGAGGTGGGGTAGCTATCTATGTGCAGGATAAATTCAATGCCTCAGAGGTGGATGCCACCACATTCCCCAAGGAATCTGAGTGCCTGACCTTAAAGATCTAACTTTCTCAATTTATGTCCCTATCTATTATTGGTTGCTATGGACCCCCATCTGCTGGGTTAAAAGTTATGGAGCATTTCAATGATTTGTTAACCCATCTGACTTCAGAGGTTGTCATCCTGGGAGACTTCAATCTTGACTGGCTGTCTGATTCCTCCAAACCTTTAAAAGGCCTTTGCGATGCCTTTAGGCTCACTCAACTTACCTTGGAAGTCACCAGTTCAAACATCAAGAATCTGGCTCATGGCACAATGCTAGACCTAATATTTGTAAACAAAACCCATCTATACACCCATTCTGGTGTTTTCTTTATTGATCTCAGTGATCACTGCTTCACTGCATGTGTAAGGACACCCCCTGTATATATATCTACCTCTACATATGTTTTCAAAGGAAGCCACAGGAACTTTGATTCTAATTCATTCCTTTTGGACCTGCAGCATGCCAACTGGCAAAAGTTCTACTTAGCCCCCACTGTGGATGAGGCATACAAGTCTTTTTATAACATTCTAGTCGATACCATTAACAAGCATGACCCACTAGTTAAAACCTGCACAAGGAAAAGGTCCTGCCCATGGTTCACCAATGAGCTTAAGGCAATGCTACAAAACAGAGATGCCCTATGGAAAAGGGCAAGAAAAAACAAACACCCAGATGATTGGGCAGCATTCAAGGTGGCTAGAAATCATAGCACCAAACTAGTCAGAGCGGAAAAGACGAGATATTTTTGTAGTGAGCTTGAATCCTCCTCCAAATGTGCTTCTAAATTCTGGAGTATGCTCAAAGGTTTGGAGGGACAACCCTGCCAGTTCACTCCCATCCAAAGTCTTCTCTGATGGGATTGTTCATACTGATAAGCATAAGATACTTGATCTTGTTAATGATCACTTCGCCATAGTAGGGTTGGCTTTTAATACTTCCCCTGCCAACGCTCTTCACACTCATCTGTGCATTCAGGATGCAGCTTGTCTATCTCCAGTGTCTACCACACACAAAATGCAGTCTTTTCATTCGTTCTGGCGTCAGTAAAAACTGTGGAAGACTTACACTTGGATCTGGATATAAGAAAAAGCACGGGTGCTGACCAGATTGAACTGTATTACCTAAAACTAGGCTATAATGCCTTATAGAAACATAGAAACATAGACATAGACTTTGACGGCAGATAAGGACCGCTTGGCCCATCTAGTCTGCCCATTTCCCTACCGACAGGATAGGCCGCAGATCCTAGTTAACCAACAGCCTATTTCTTCCTACCCCCCACAAGAATTGCCTTATGTCTGTCCCATGCATTCTTGAATTCTCCCACAGTTTTAGACCCCACAACCTCCTCAGGAAGGCTGTTCCATGCATCCACTACCTGCTCTGTGAAATAATACTTCCTCACATTGCCCCTGAACTGCCCCCCATCTTTAAATTGTGTCCCCTTGTTCTTGCACGTTTCTTTTTCTGAAAGATGCTACCCTCTTGGACTTTGTTGATTCCACTGAGGTATTTAAAGTTTCTATCATGTCCCCCCTCTCCCTTCTTTCCTCAAGAGTATACATATTAAGCTCCTTTAGTCTCTCCTCATACAGCTTCTCTTGCAGACCCTGCACCATTTTAGTTGCCCTCCTCTGGACTGCCTCTATCCTGTCTATGTCCTTGCAGAGATGGGGTCTTCAGAACTGGACACAGTACTCCAGATGGGGTCTCACCAACTGTCTGTACAGAGGGATAACAACTTCCTGTTTTCTGCTGATGATGCCTCTCCCTATGCATCCCAGTATACCCCCAGCCCTCCCTATTGCCTTCTCCATTGCTTACTAACCTTAAGGTCATCTGATATGATTACCCCAGGTCCCTTTCCTTTTTGTTGTTGTTACTACCTCCCCCATTGTGTATTCTTCCCTGGGTTCTTGTTTCCCAGGTGCATTATTGCACTTCTTTGCATTGAATCCTAGCTGCCATACTTCTGACCATTCCTCCAACCTTGCCAAGTCCCTTCTCACCCTTTCCCGCCTCTTGTGTATCAACCTGTTGTAGATCTTTGTGTCATCTGCAAAGGGGCATACTTTCCTTCCAGTCCCTCTGCAATGTCACTTATGAAGACATTAAAAGGACTGGACCAATACTGAACCCTGAGGTACCCACTAGTAACCCCTCTTTCTTCAGAGTGGACTCCATTTACAATTACCTTCTGTGTCCTGTTGTCCAGCCAATGTTTTACCCAGGCTACCACCCTGGGACCCACTTCCAGGCTGGTTAATTTGACTACACAACTATTCAACCTATCCTTGTCTTAGGGTGTCCTCCCCGCAGTCCAGAAGATGATGCATGTCATACCATTGTTCAAGTCTGGAGACCAGAGTGATTTAAATAACTAGCACCCTATTTCCCTGCTCCCTATTCTATCTAAGATGCTGGAGAAAGTTCTTAACACACAGCTCAGGTGCTTCCTTGAGAGTAATAACCTTCTTAATCCAATACAGTCAGGGTTTAGGCCTCAGCACAGTACAATTTCAGCACTTGCCAAAGTATCCAATGATTGGCTAACAGCCATGGACGAGAAACAATGTCTGCGCTTTGTTCTTAGACTCCAGCAAAGCGTTTGACACAGTTGACCATGAATTGCTCATCACTACTTTCAGTAATCCTGGGTTAGACTGGCTGCCTGTGGCTTGGTTCAGAAGATATCTAGTGGATCACCACCAGAGTTCCAAAGCTGGTGAGGATCTTTGCCCTCTAAAACCCCTTTTAAGTTGGTCCCTCAAGGGTCCATTTTAGGCTCACTATTGTTCGCAATTTATAAAACCAATATTGATACCTGGGTTGATTTGACCAATATACATCTCTTCTCTGATGACACAGTCCTGTACATAGCGAGGCCCACCCCAGAGTCAGCATGTGCGTGTATATTTTATACTTTGCAGGTGGCTCATGATTGGCAAAAGGGGGGTGATTTGTGAGAGGAAGGGATGGAAAGCAGCAGCACATGGGCAGGTTGAGCAGGATACAGGACTCATGAGAGAGAGAGAGGGGGACAGGATGACTAAAGGGGGGGATCAAAACACAAGGTAATATATTTTTGTGGCATGCAGAGTGAGTTGAGCAAAAGTGCCAACAGGAGCCAAAACAGAGGATTTCCAAGATAAATCAGTAGCAGTTAATGTTTTTGTAGACCTACATGACCTAGCAACCTTCATGAGACTGGATTCAGTTCACAGTATAAGGGAATATAGCATTGTGATGTAATGTTTTATCTGTGGTCTTAGCTCACCACCTACTGATATTAGCTAATATGCAAGCTTAGCATGACTTTCTTAAAAGCTGTATTGTAAGCTTAAAAGCAACCTTGAGCCCTGAGTGGGACATGCCCTTAACAGGATACTCCTTGTTCAGAAACAACACTGATGGTAAGGGTTGTGGGTTATCCATTTACCTGAGGGGGTAGCTGTTTATGAGAGGGAAGGATTAGAAGCAATAGGGATGGATAACCTGTGAGACATGGGGAGATTATAGTCTCTGTGGATGTTAGAGGCAAGAAGAACTGGGAAACAAATAAGGATTGAAATGGTTTACAGACCATGAGGTCAAGACCTGATGGCATATAGAATTAGGAGAGATGCTAAGGAGAGTGGGCATTTTGGAGGAATAAGTAATAGTGGGGACTTTAAAATACCAGGTGTGGTCTGAAAAGTCCTCTTTTCAGCAAGTACAATTAATGAACCCCTGGTGAAGCATGACAGGATGCTTTCATTGTACAGCTGGTCCAGGATCTAAGACAAGAGCGGGGCTCCTGCTGAATCTGACACTCACCAACAGTAGAGGGTTCCAAAATGTGCATGTTCAAGAACTCCTAGGGTCCAGTGAACACATGACAGCGAGGCTGGAGGTCAAGCTGGATGCCTACAAGGAGACAAGCTCTGTACGGGTGTGGGATTTCAAAAAGTCAGACGTCGACAAGGTGTGAGGGCTGTTGAGGGAAAGCACAACGAGAATAGAGCAGTTACTGTTTATCTGCATTGTAAACTGTAAAACAACCAGGGTTTATTCCAGGGTGTAATACCTAGGGGAGTTAAATCATAATCTGGGTAGTATATTACCAGAAAGGGTTTAACATGTTAGTGCTGTCTGCATGAAGTCAGGGACATAGGAATGGGTAGCTATAGGATGATGTGTGTAGGTGGCTGTAGGAGTCTAACAGAAGCCCCATTTTCTGGTTCAAATACAGCAAAATGTTGGATTTCTGTGTGCATCACAACCAGGGAGAATGTGACAGTGTTAAGAGTGTCTGATATTCAAACTGGTAGTGAGAGTTCCAGAGCACTGGAAATGTCAGCTCTAGTTTCTGGGTTGTCAGAGATATTAGATTAGTTAAAGGGACTTGTTGAAGGTGTTGCTATTTAAGACCACCAGTGGAGGTGTAGAGAGATTATGAATCAGGAATCCTGAACAAGATCTGAAACTGACCAAGGGGTAAATCTTCACTGGTGGGGTTGTGATGTGGCAAAAGAGGGATCTTGAATTTCTTCTTGTGAGCACCTGTGAAGTATATTCTCACTAGAAATATAGATGTATAACTGTTCACCCTCAGGAACTAAATGGAAAAACAAAATCAGAATAAGCACATTCTTTGTTGAGGCCAGTCATGATATCAGCCTGTAACTGTCTTAGAAGTTAAATTCCTCCATATGCTGCCAAGATGTCAGCATGCCAAAGTTAGGAGTTGGGAGGCAAGGTGCCCCTGTTATGTTCACTACTATCCTAGTAGTTGGGCAGTGCTAAGCACCCTCTTAAAGCATAATGGAATCTGCAAGTTTATTAGTCATTTGCCAACCAGAGGAAAGAAAGTTATAAACATCATGGAGCGTGTATGTCAAAAGGCTGTATGTCTGTATCTTGTTCCTGCATGGTTTAAATTAATTCTCATACCATCAATAAGGCCTGTGTATTTGGTCTGAAACTGAAATCAATTGCTCCATGCCTTATTTGTTCCTGCCTCTTGTGGAAGAAGCGATAAAGCTGCTACACTGTGATGAAGAAAGGGAAAAAATGAACCTTTAGGGATGGTATGAAATAAGCTTGAAGACAGTCTGCATTGCCAGGAGTCTAGTTATTGTGCACTGTTAGTTTCTAGTTGTTTGTTTCAAGTTCCCCATCTTGCCAGGGAGCCTCTACCTTTCCCACCACAGAAAAGTGACTTTAATTTTCCAGAAGGAAAGCACTTGTGGTTTACTATCATGTGGAGACATTGCATAATCTTGAACTGTGTATTTGTATGTTAGCTAGTGCAGCAGCTAGTGAGAACACAGGGCACATTGCACTCTGTTTAGTGCCCATCAGACTTGCATGACAGGGGTGGGCAGAGCGTGGCACTACACTTTTAAATTTTCTAAGAGATAAATGCAAACTGTGAAAGAAAATTCTGAAATACAATAGGCTGTGTTTTTTCTGGTAAATGAAACAGAGAGCACCATTAAAGGAGCTTCTTGCTATGTCTGTCTGAAAACTACAGTGTGATGGTGGTGCAGTAGGAACAGGCAGGGAGTATGCCTGGGCAGTAGTGCTGTGTAGAATTTTTAATTTCTGGCAGTAGACAATTCCAGGGATAAGCATAAAACTCCCCTCAATTCTGCAGAATTTCATCAACAGCGGAATTTCAGAATTCTACATTGATTCTCATTTTCCAACATTGTACGAAATGTAATTCAGCAGAATTTTTCCCACAGAATTCCATAGTTTTTTGATTTGTTGAATATTATTCTGCAAATAAATTATGCAACAATTTAATGTTTATGGTGTTGAATTAAGTGTTGTAACAATGCCATAAGGATACACATTTTGCCTTTTGCTCTTGCCTATGGCCTGCTGTAGTAATAATTTTTGTACATGATTACTCAGTTTAAGTTTTTAGAGGTTGTTAAATTTTGCAAGTCATGTTCTGCAGATCAGGGAATATATTTTGCGGATCTAGAGTTCCATGGAATTCTGTTCCATTGAAACTTTCTGAGACCCCATGGGATGAGTTGCAGCCTGTGCTGTATTCAACAGAAACTTGTTCCGTGTGACTGTCTGTTCTTGCTACAGACCTTAGGCCAGATTTTCAATGGGCTGAGAATGATGCAAGGTACTTTCGCCAAAGGAATTTGATGCCAGCACCCTGATGTGTCAAAACTTGCATTAATTCCAATTTTCCAACTGAGGCTACATTAAAAACATTGCAGCCTGTGCCAAATTGGCTTGCACCAGGCTTGCATCAATACAATGGGTGTGCCATATTGCAATGGGTCTTGCATCAAAAAAGTGATGCTCCATCCCTTTTTTTTAATTTTTAAATTTGAACTTGTAATTGCAATGAAGATAGCATGCACCTACTAGACCAAAGTGGAGCTGGTGTAACTGATACTAGAGCATACAAATAGACCCACAGTAGGCAGGGAGAGCTAAGTTACAACTGAAGTGCTACTGCAGCAGCACAAGCACCAGAGAGGTGACAGCACAAAATGCCAGGGCTAGCGGCCCTAATGACCATCAAGGTGGCCATGTTAAGGTGGTGGAGACATGCCCAGAAACAACCTGCATAGCACAATGCTATTGCAGGTTACAGAGGCAGGAGGCAACGCAGAGGAGATATCCAGCAAAGGTGTACTGGAGGGGGACCTTGAACCAGGATCTGACAGAGCAACAGAGGTCTACTGGAGATGGACCTTGTACAAGGATCTGACAGATCAGCAGTACAATGCACTTTACTGCCTTTCTAAAGCAACCATAATGGAGCTGTGCAATGAGCTGAGAGGGGAAATGCAGAGCAGAACCCAGAGAGTCAACCCACATCTGTGGATGCTAAGGTCACCACTGCACTATGGTTCTTGTAACAGGGAGCTTTCAGACTCCAGGTGGTGACCCTGTGGGCATCTTGCAGTCCTGCATCTCTTAGTGCCTGAACCAATTCCTGGAGGCCCTGCTATGCAGGACACAGAGATACATCAGCTTCCCCCAGGATGCATAACAGCAGTAGGGAGTGAAGCAGGGCTTCTACAACATTGCATGCTTTCCCAATGTTCTGGGTGACATTGACTGCATGCATATTGCCATGAAGGCACCATCATTCAATGAGAATGTGTATGTCAACAAGAAGGAGTGCCACTCTGTGAATATGCATCTGGCATGTGATAGCCAGTGCAGAATTCTGCATGTGGTTGCCCAGTACCTGGATCCTGCCACAACATGTGCATATTCCACCACAGTGATCTATACAAGGCATTCAAATGAGGATACATACAGGGTGAATGCCTGATAGATAGGTGCATGACTCACAAAGCAGGACATGCGAATCATGCAGTGTGACACAATCTGGGCATACACACACCCCATCAAGTGCGCCAGGTGAACAGGCAAGGTGTTAGGTGCCACTAGACATGCTACAGCACACTGGACAACATGTACATAACATGGCAGAGGCAGGCTAGAGCAGCAGAGAGGCTATGGGTGTGTTATGTGAGCAATGTCATGTACACAGCTGTGGCCACCTGCCCTGGCAGGGGGTACACCTGTGCCATGCAGACATCGCAACAGTGTAATGAGGAGTGGACAGTAGCATGGCCACAGGGTTAACCAATATATGTCACTCCCACAGGTGACAGTGGATATGTACAGCAGACATTGCTGATGACACTGTGGAGACATCTGGGCACATAGAGGCAGAGATATGATACAATGTATCTTATGCATCCACATGGTCGGTTATTGAGAGGAACTTTGGACTGTTGAAGATGCAATTCCAGTGCTTGAACAGATCAAGGAGAATCTTGCAGTACACACTAACAATGGCATGTAAAAACTTAATGCATGCTGCATACTATATGGACATCAGACCGATGCAGATGACTGGCAGGACATAGACTGCAGTAGCTGGACACCGTGCCAGGGCCCAACTGATCAGCAGCCTCTTCAACTAAGCATACAGGAATGTCTCCATGACACCACATCCATAGGCACTGTTGTACCCACAGAAGCCACAAGCAGTATCCACATGACCAGCTGACTGTATGACTGGCTGCACAGAAAAATGACTGCCATGCACAGATGAAGACCACCAGCACTGAGGCCACTGGTGCACTGTGGGTAGCCATTGTCACATCCACATCCAAGCAAAGTTGTACAGAAGCCATGTTTGTGGAACATGTGCCACCGAGGTCTGACCACATGCACATACACAATTAGAGGACATGTATCCCAGGCAGAACTGTGTAGGAGGGGATGCCGTCTGGTGCTTCCTTAAAAGCAGTGGTAACACTGTTGTTGGAATAGTGCCACTGTCTGTGGGAAGCCTCCAGGTGGCAGAGTAACACATTTCAGCAGGCACCTGAACAAGATGGTAGAGGCACAGTGCACATGGAAAATGTCGATAGATGGATGGGTACAGCAAGTGTCAGAGGCCTACTAGAAGATGACTCCAGACATGCCACAAGGGCACACTCAATGGTGTCAGGCAGGAAAACTGAAACTGACACCTAATAATCCATATGACAGACATGGCTAAGGAGCTGCATGATATGGGTCTGTGTGCAAAATCCCAAAAGCCATGATAGCATCTAGAGTGTGTATATGGGCACATTCATACTGTGGGCCACGGGCATGGATCTCAATGGCAGTGGCAGTGCAGCCTCCAGTTCTCCCCCAAATAATCAGGAGTACCAGGGCCTCCACCCTAAGCATGGGGGCCTAAAGCTGGTGTCCTGTACCATGTCTAGACCCATCCCCACACTCAGTGCAATGGCTACCATATGCTGGGGGAAGACCACATGATTTCACAGATGCAACTCAGTGGGAGTTACAAAGCTGGGGAGGCAGATTTACTCTGCCACCAGTGGAGGTGACAGTGGATGGCCATTAAACTGGAAGGTGTGACTATGTGAGCTTGAATCTGGATAGCTGTGGCTCATCTGTGGTCATGTACACACTGAGATGAGGTGTACGAACCATGACAACATGTGCCCTGCTACAAGTCATGGTCATGACCAGCATTTATGCAAGCCATGTCCACCATATTTCCAGCTCCACTGCTTGGTGTCAGCATGTGATGTGGCCCTAGAACAGTGTACATTGGGGGGGTGGGACACAAGTGGAACAGTTGGCATGATCCAGCTGTACATGTGGCCCATGGGACATGTGGGTACTGGCATGGAGGGGTAGCTGTGAGCAGTTCTGAGGGCTGTAGACTGAGTTCTCTACACTACTGTGAAGCTGCATTGAAAATAATTCAGGCTTCATCAGTTTCCAGTAGGTTTATGCGTAGGCAAGAAAAATGATGCACGCTGTGGCATTTCCGGGTGAGACTGTGCCACCAGCCATGGCAAAATGCAGAATGATGCAAATTGCATCAAAACTGATATGCAGTGCATCTGAATGCAGAAATAGTTGCTGATGCACATGGAGAGGCTACACTAATGGTCACAGCAGCACTGTCAGCAGCAGGACCACACCTTTGCACATAAACATAATCTGTGTACATTGTGTACATATATGGTGGAAAATGGCAACCTCAGGGGCCAGAGTTCCAAGTTCTACAAATGAGGAGACTGCTGTCATGATCAGTACTGTACAACTGCGGGCCAGGGAGCTACTGCCCCCTGGCAGCAAGAGACACTCCTCAAAATCCAGGGACAAAGTCTAGTAGATAAGTGCCTCAGAATTACAGCACATGTCTGAGGGTCAGACATACGCCATGTCAAATAAAACACACCTGTAATGACCTTCAGCTACAGGAGAGTGATACCCTGCAGTGTCTGAGAGATAGGGGGTGGGAGGCTAATGTAGCCATGTCTGGAGGACACCACTGTGGAACAAGTACATGGTGACAAACTATGACCATGACAACATCTGTTATATGTGCCACTAATACTTATGAGCTTGTACTTACAGTACTTTATACCTGTTTTTTTTCCACAGCAGACAACCACAGCACTGAGGCAGGTGAAAAGGATACTGGAGGAACCACTGATGCCCCTGGGACTTTGCAGGAGACCTTACCAGGGCCCAGAGGACAAGGTAAGTGTCATGTATGATTCACTTGTACAAAGCTGAGATTTGTGGTGGCCTGGGCACATGCCCACACCTCTGGACCACATCCCAGTACATGGGTCCAGTCTACAGCACTCACGTGCTATACCCCTGGAATCACTGCTGGTCAGCATGGCATACCCTGTTCAGGTGTCCTATTAGCAACAGGTGGCCTCCAGCATGTCCCACACAGACATGCCTTGTGGGGCAATGAGTCTATCACACATAGTGCACTACAACATAGAGTGAAGGAGGGGTAGTTATGAGGAGAGGAGGGGAGGGTGGGACAGCTACAAGTTGAGGGGCTACCTGCACAATCAGGCAGACTCGATAGACCGTGAGGCCAGTTTCTGCTGGCATTTCATATGTTCATAACATGGATGCAACAGAATGTCAGGTCACAGAACGAGGGGGGTGAGGCACACAGTGTGCCAGTACTGGGGTTGTGGGGTGGCCAGGCAAACCACTGTAACTTGGGCAGCATTTGCTTGGAGGTCATGGCTGGGGACAGGTACCATGACCCACAGGACTTTTGCACACCCTGTAACAGTGTTGTGTGGTCACCTTGGCATGCATTGACAGCTGATGCACCCCAGGGTAGCCCTGCATTTGTAGCCGTGGCTGTGACCCTTGACAGGCAGGTTATAACAAATGATGGACATGCAGGGGTTGCTGAACATCACGTGGCTGGGTGTGTCACCAAACAGGTAGGTGGCATGCTTATGTCACATGACTCCTGTAGCCCCGCAGCATAGTAGGTGGTGGCCACAGCACTGTATCACTCACTGGCCACATGGGAGGGTGCTGTGTATGGGTTTGTGCCCCAATAACCTGTGGATGTGTCATGCTAGACCCTTGCCAGTCATATGGGGCCTGGAGACTCATGGTGGTGGCTGGCCTGGCAGTGGTCCTGGCAGGGTACAAGCACCACATATCCATCAGGGATATTGAACTGCATCACAGAGGGGCTCTAGAGGCAACAGGTGGGGTGCATATACCATGGTGATATGGCACAGTTGGCACTCACATATAACACACAGCAGTGCATACATCATAAGTCCTAGGGGAGGCAGAGAATGCAAGGGAGAGGATTACATGGGGATCACAGGGAGGGTGGGAGTTGTACACCCTCACTCAGTGTAGTGCAACACCTGTTGCCTGTCATGTCAGAGTGTGGGCAGCTGCATGACTGCTGTGGTCTATGGTGTGTGAAAACACACCCAGCTGTCTGCATGGAGCCTAAGATATTCTGGCCAATCTGTATTGCTCTATACAAGGCACAGGCCATCACTGTATAGAGGACACAGTGGCCACCTATGGGGACCATGGTGCTGATATTCCATCAAGTCAAGTCAGATTTTATTTTTAACAAGCACTTTTCAAATACCAAAGTGCTTGTACAGAATCAAAATCATCCATTAAAGCACCCAAATTAAAACAGGCAGCGCAACTGACTTATACATTAAACAGCATCTGTGAAAGCTAAATCAAACAAATAGGTTTTTAACATGGACTTAAAAGTCTCAGTGGACAGGCACTCTCTAAACTGACGAGGCAGAGAATTCCACAGGGTCGGGGCCACAAAAAAAAAGCTCTGCCCCCTGAGGTCTTTAAATGGACCAAGGGAATATCCAGCAGTCCCTTGTCGGTGGAATGGAGTGGGTGGAGGGGGCACTAGGGATGAAGAAGGTCTTGCAAATAACGCAATCCATCTGTGTAGGGCTTTATAGGACAGCAAAGTGACCTTGAAGGTGATCCTCCACCACACCGGCAGCCAGTGCAGTCCATGGAGCACAGACAAGACATGGCTAGATCTTGATAAACCCATCAACAACCTGACAGCTGTGTTCTGCTGCAGGTGGCAGATGTCCACCACCAGAAGTCCTTGGTATAGACCATTGCAGCAGTCAAGGCGGGAGGTCACAAAGGCATGGACCAATGTTGGAAGGTCATCAGGTGGAATGAGGTGCTTTATCTCGGTGAAGTTCCTCAGATGGTAAAAAGAGGACTTGATGACTGCTGACACCTGAAACTTAAGAGTTGGCTTGTCATCAAGAACCATGCCTAGATTCTGCGCCCATTCAGAGTACCTCAACTGGTTACCATCCAGTATAAGCCTGGATGGAAGCCCAGGAGATAACCCCTCTACCCGACGACCTGTGTCCACTATCAATACCTCAGTCTTTTCTGGGTTCAGTCTTAACCAGCTGGCACTCGTCCAGCCTTGAATCTCAGCGAGGCAGTTGTTAAAGAACAAGACAGCCACGTCTCGTTCAGGCATGAAGGACATATACAGCTGAGTATCATCTGCATAGCAGTGAAAACTCAGCCCATACTGCCTTATAATGTCCCCGGCAGCCTATACACCATAAACAACATGGGAGACAAAATGGAGCCCTGCAGCACCCCACAGTCCAGAGTAAGGGCCGAGGAAAAAATCCCGACACCACTCTCTGGGTCTGATTCCAAGAGAGCTATGCCAGTTGTAAACACAGTACACCAGTCCTGAATGGTGCAAGTTGAAAATTCCGCCATGACTTGCGACATGCATGATTCCAAAAGAACACTTAAGCAGCAACCCTCAACTGCTATGCAAACACAAGTTACGACACAGTTACACCACACAAAGCTTGCGCCACTGCAGAATGCAGCTTGTGACATGTGTAATGCACCAGTATGATGGAAATGCTAGTCCAGAACAGGAAATGTAAGTACATGTGCCAGAGCAGGCCAAAGTAAGATAGACCAAGGAATAGCTGGTCTAATGAGAGCACAGGCTATATAACCCCCCCAACATAGTCAGACAGCAGAGAGCAGTGTTGTGAGACACACAGCAATGTCAGCAATAGAAGCCCTACTGAGCATTATGATAGCAGAGCACCGGGAGCACAGGCACACCAGGCACAGAGGCAGTACCCAAGGGACCAAGCCACAGCGTCCAACGATGGTACCAACACCACTGGTGCAAAGAATGAGATGCCCTCACAAAACCTTTGAGGACCTGACTGATCAGCAGTGACTAACGTGCTATAGGCTCAGCAAGAGCTGCATCAGAGAGCTATGCCAGGACCTGAGTGAGGACCTATGCAGCACCAGCAACAGGGGCCACCCACTGCTACTGAAGGTGTGTGTGGGTGCAGTGCTGTGCTTCCTCACCACCAGCACATTCCAAATGTCCACAAAGGACACAGTGGGCATTTCCCAGCTGGTGGTGTCCAAACACCTGAGGAAGTTCCTTGCAGCCCTCATACTGTGCACCACGCAACAATTCAGTGTCCTGTGAGATGCCCAACAGCAGGGCCAGGTGAAACAGGCATTCTATAATGTGGCCCAGTTTCCCCATGTTCTAGGTGTCATCGACTGTACACACATGGCCATGAGGGCCTCAAGCGAGGATAGGGATGCATACATAAACACAAAGGGGTACCACTCAATGAATATCCAGGTGGCCTGTGACAGTGGATGTCGCATCCTAGATGTGGTGGCCAAGTACCCCAGAGCCTGCTATGACCCCCACATCTACAGGAACTGTGTGCTACAGGAGGCCTTTGAGAGAGGGGACATCACTGGAGGATGGCTTGTAAGTATGTACCGGGGGAATGACAACTGCAAATATGTGCACGTGACAGTGTGTGTGAGTAGCAGACAGTGTATGTGGGTGTCAGTGGATATAGTGGCACAACCAGGGCACAGGGCAGACAGGCACTGCAGCTGTCAGATGTGATGACCACGCAGACACATGGCATGCCATACACATGACGCAGGCAGTGCAAGGACCCACACACTGTGCAACACACAGGGGCCTGGGATGGCCACACAATGCCAAGGGAAGCCCATGCAGTGCATGGACACAGCCAAGGCTGTGCGTGTGACCGAGAGTGCGTGCCTGCATGTGTGTGCATGTGCATGCAACAGTGCATGCCATGCAGTGGATAGTGAGAAACTGATGACAGGGCTGCACACAGCAACAAGCATCTAACCTCCCCCCCAACAGGTGACAGTGGATATCCCCAGATGCCATGGCTGATGACCCCTGTGAGGACACCCCAGACCGCAGCCGAGGTGAGTTACAACAAGGCCCACACCAGCACGAGAGGGGTCATTGAGTGCACCTTCGGCCTACTGAAGTCCCACTTCTGAAGTCTTGACACCTCAGGGGGTGCACTCCAGTACAGCCCTGTGATGGACTGCAGGATAGTGCTTGCCTGTTGCACCCTCCACAACATCATCCTGGCACACTGTGTACCAATGCCCAACAGCGACCAGGAGGATGGAGCACCGCAGGAGGGTGGTGGCATGGCAGGAGACATGGCGCACGGTGGTGCAACAGTGGGACACTGTGTAAGACAGGAGCTGATCTAGCAGTTCTACTGAGTCAGTACATGGCCACTACCACCGACCATACCACCATCACCACCATCACCACTGCAACCACCCCCCACACCACCACCACCACCACCACCACCTCCATGTTGGCACCTTCAGCAGTATGGGGGAGACAGTGTGTTGTAACACAACCCCAACAATGGCAAGGCTCCCATGCCACCATCACCGAGCTACGGGGGGGTGGGATACTGTCTGCCAGGTACCATGCAACACACGTGGCAGCATCGGAGCTGTAACAGTGCCCATGCCTGTCATACAGCATGTGGTAGGCATGACGGCGAATCAGTGAAGGCACCCCAGGCAACACACAGAGGACCACAGCACACATGGACCATGGACATGCAAACACAGGTGAGTGATGGACACACACAGGGCAGAGAAACAACACTGTGATGATGAAGCCACCAGACACAATGCACCTGCTATGGCCACTGATGCATGTAAACAGTGCAACCACAACAGAGACACAGCACTGGGTGGCACAGACCTGCAGATGTATGGTGGTTGGATGCACTATTGTGGTGTGCCACTGGTGCCACCCACAGGGCCCACCATGCCCCTGGGTGGAAGGGAGCTGTACTGACCCATGGGCGCCATACAGCCATGACATGCACAGTGTGGCAGCATGTGAACTGGACCCTCCATGGTGTGCTGCTGCATACATAGAGCACCATGCAGCCATGCTCACTGGTGTGCACTCAAGGCTGTGAGGTGGACAGTCAGCACACAGATACCATGTGCACATTGGGGACACACATGAGATGGCACACCACCACCACATGCATGCCCACACCTGCACAGTGATACACACACACACACACACACACACACACACACACACAGGCACATGCCCTTGCAGACCAGAGACAGATGCGCAGAGCCAGGGGTGCAAACATATCATTTAATGCAACAGTAGAAAAACACAGCAGAAGTCAGGGAATAAACATGTAACAACAACAACAATGCAACACAGTACTGCCCCAGGACCCAAACCAGAGCCCCACTTTGTACAGGAACCCCCAGACCCAGACCATATGTACAACCCCCAACAGAACACAACAGACAGCATCCCCCACACCACATATGGACCCCCACCCAGGCATGTCTCCCACCACAGCCCCCAACAAACATGATATGCACCCTCCTGCTGACCAGCACCCACAACCCACCAGACCCCCCACCTGCATACACACATCAGGAGGCCCCCCCTGCCACCCCGACGTACACCTGGTACATCCTACACCCTCAAGGCACATCACAGTTCCAGTGTTCATTGCCCCACTCCATGCACTGTCAGCACTAGCACCTCTGCAGCACTGTGAGGAGAGCCCCAAGGGAGCCGTGCAGGT
Source organism: Neoceratodus forsteri (assembly GCA_016271365.2). Lineage (NCBI taxonomy): Eukaryota > Metazoa > Chordata > Ceratodontiformes > Ceratodontidae > Neoceratodus > Neoceratodus forsteri. Next base: position 794,532,188 of record CM057449.1, read on the forward strand.
GTGCAACATCGTCCATAATATCGGACACCAGCAGTATCAGCTGCTGGTCAGCTGCCACCTGCTGCCCCATGTCCAACAATGCCTGCGGGCCTGGCTGTCCCCCAGGTGACTCAGCACCAGCACCATGTCTGCCTGACTGCTGTGGGTCCATGTCCATCTGTCCGGACTGGTGGACTGCACTGTCATCCAGCAGCATGCCATCTGCCTCCTTCTCCCCCGGAGGATGCTCCTTCTCCTCCTGCTCCTCTGCTGGCTGCTTCACCACCTCAGACTCCACTTCAGGCAGCTCCTCCACCTACTATTCCCCTGCTGCCTGCTTGGCTGCCACCATCTCTTCTGCTGGCTGGTCCCCATTCGCCGGCACCTCACTAGACTGTTGATTCATACTCGGCACCGCTGCCTGCCTGTCAGCTGCCACTGTCACCTCCACTTGCCACTCATCTGACCCCTCCAGCCCACTGTAGCCACTGTTCTCTCCAGCCTCCACGTCCTCCTCTGGCGATGGCAGGATGGGTCGTACCCTGTGTCGCCGGTGCCGGGTGTGCTGCTGATATTCTGTGGCATCCCTTACCTTCAGGTCAGCCATCGCCCTGAGCAGTGCCCATTGCCTTAGGGCAAGGCTGCTCCTCCCACCTGCAAGGAAGACAAGCGGAGGTCATTTCAGGACTGGGACTCCCTGTATGCATGAGCACACATGTATGTGTGCCACATCACACTACACAAGCAGTGCCATTCACACACATGACACCTGCCATATGGTGCACATTGGCAGGCATGCTGGTATTGTGCTACGCCCACTGGTACTGCAGGTGCACATGGTTACACCTTGGCCTCATGGCCGAGCACAGTGGTATGCTGCTGCACACGTGTGCATGTTCAGGTGCCACATGCCCCCCCCCCAATGCTGCCACCACACTGTGGCCGGTACACGCGGTGGACTGAGAAAGCACCTACATGACCTCTGGTGGCCCTGTGTTCTGTGATTTTGGTGGCCACACCCTGGCTCCTCCGCCAGCTGCACCTGCTGTCTGGAGTGACTGAGTCCTGCACCTATGTGGAAGAGGGACACTGTTACACCTGTACACCACTGCTGGCCATGGCATGTGTTGCTTGTATGTGGAGCTGTCACGCTACATGTTATCATACTCACCTGCTCCACCGCTAGTGCCGGTCCTCATCTCCCAGTCATGCTGCTCAGCCATGTCCAGCATGTGTTCCAGGACATGTGGGTCCCTTCTGGCCATGTCCTGCTACCTGTGCTGCATTTGCCATGTGGTGCGGGACATGCCACTGATCACACTTAGGTGTGCCCCTATGGTCCGCCATGCCTTCTCCTGTCTGTGGGGGAGTGGTGTCTTCAGCTTGGTGGCAACAGTGTGGTTTGCTACTGCTGCACCTGGTTCATTAGCTACACAGTTTCTTCAGGGGTAAAGTTGGGTGCACAACCACTGAGGCTTGCTAGGCTCCTGCGTGACATGTCCCTTGGCTATTTTCACCACCTGACCTGTCCTGACCAGCACTGGTGTGTCCTGAACTAGGAAGCTGTGTCCTGCAAACAAACTTGAACAATAATACATGTCCTTGCTGTACTCCTTAAATGTTATAGTCCAATTGTGCACTACACTGATGCAGCTGTCATGCCTTAGCTATGTTACCGTACACTACTCTGTATGTATAGCGACACCTATGTAACTGCACCACACAGCACAACCTCTGCTGACCTGGGCTACACATATCTGGCATACCATATCCGGGTGCTGACCTCTCACTTAGTGCATCAGCATGCTGCTCCTATGTGTACACTCTGCTAAGTGCCCTGTATGGGCCTACATGATGTTTACAGTGGTGTACTCTGACCACATGGACACTGCACTGCACTCACATTGGGAGGCAGTATAGCATAGTGGTTTACAGCTCTGAGCTGCTGATCTGGAGGCCTGGGTTTGAGTTCCACAGCCCCCACATGCATAATGTGTGACCCTGAGCAAGTCACTTACCATTCCTGTGTTCCCAGTTCGCATCTGTAATCAGGCTTTCGGCTTAGTGTGTCTCTCCTGGTTAAACAACTGGAAAAACAACATGAAAAACTGGAAATAACATTGACTGTTGCATATGTTGAGGTATTGCACTGTCCTAGTACTAACCAATATCAGGTGTTGCTGTCCAACTATGGCCTTCCTGCACCATCCCTTCTCTGGGCTCCCTATCACTGATGCTTGGTCCTTCCTGTCTCAACAGCGTGTGCACAGTGTGGCCTATGTATCGCCTTTATGGCTGTGCCTCACACATGGCACATGTACAGGCCACACATGCAGTCTACAGTGGCAAAGTGCACATGCGTCATGCATATCTGCATACCGCATGTGTGCACTACACCGATGCGGGCTGTAGTTGAGGCCTACATGCACCTGCGTGTCGCATTCACAAACTAGGGGACAACACAACAGCGGCCTACGTTTTGGTTGTGCATGTACGACATGGGCCATGCACCCAACCCAGGCACCAGTTCTATGCTACATGCATCATGTCCTATCACAGCAGTGGGAATGAGATGAGTGAGGCCACACAGATGTATAGTGCACAGTGTTTACTCAGAAATGTTGTGACATGGTGCACTTCTATGGTACATTAGTGACAAAACCCATATACACATACCCATGCCCAGTGACTGATCACAGCATACACACCCAATTCGTGCTGTACAACATTGTCCACATACCCGCAAGCAGTGCACACATGCACACATGCACAACCCACACACACCACACATCCACACACAGTGCCCTCCCCTACTGCTACTCTGCCCATTGCCCACCACCCATTGCAGTGGCGCACCATATTGGCATGGTAAGTCATGCACCTGCTGCTGCCACCCAGTTCACTTGTGCTTGGAGGTGCAAACACCCTGTCCAGCACCCTGTTTTGTGGGCTCAGCTGCCCCTGCAGCACCACTGAGCCCACTCTGCCCCAGTTGCATGCCCACAGATCCCCCACTGCCCATCAGTCCAGGAGGAACTGCTATCCTCCGATGCCTTTCACGCCTCCCAGTGGTTTTTGGCCCACCATCATCTACAACACGCGGTTGCGTTGCCACCTGGGATGTGCCTTGTCCTGGTGTGTCATCAGGTGCTACCCCACCTATCTAGCACTTGTTCTGCACCTGGTACCCACTGCTGCACGCCCCATGGCCATGGCGGCAGGTGGCATTGAGGCTGTTTGTGGTGGTAGGTTGGCAGCCAGTTTTGCTGCTGGCAGTGGTGGGGGCTGTTGTGCTTTTGCTGCTGGTGGTGTTGGTGATGGCGGTGGTGGGGGCTGTTGTGCTGGTGCGGCTGGTGGTGTTGGTGGTGGCAGTGGTGGGGGCTGTTGCGCTGGTGCTGCTGGTGGTGTTGGTGGTGGTGATGGTGGGGGCTGTTGTGCTGGTGCTGCTGGTGGTGTTGATGGTGGCAGTGGTAGGTGCTGTTGTGCTGGTTCTGCTGGTGGTGGTATTGGCGGTGGTGGGGGGGGGGGTGGTGGCACTGGTGTTGCTGCTGGTGGTGTTGGTGGTGTGAAGGGGTGGTGAAGCAGGTGGTGCTGTTGGACCTGCTGCCCCTGACGGTGGTGGTGGTGTTGCCGCAGCTGTTGGGGGATGTTGTGGCGGTGCTGGTGGCGCTCCCACACGTCTGGCACCTGTGGCTGTCAGCGGCATGGGTTACTGTTCTGTAGGTGGCAGCGTGCCCCCTGCCATCATGGTGGTGTGTGTCCCTGATCCCTGCTGGTGCTGTTGCACCATCTGTGTCACCTGTGTGGTGGCATCCCTCCTCAGAGGCTGGTCTGTAAGTGCACCTTGTAGTGCTGCAGACAGTATGTCTGACTGCCTGGTCTGCTGGGCCACCGATCCCTCCACGGCCATGGCCAGTTGGGTGAGTACCCATATCTGCACCTGTTACAGGCCAGGGAAGCTACCATGGCATCCACCAGCTGCCCTATGGCTGACTCTGTGGTGTGTGTCCCTGTCTCCAGCACACCTATGAGGGTGCCCATGTTCTCCTCCATTACTGAGTGGTGGGTTTCCATACTGAGCCAGATACAGCTGAGCATCTCAGACTGCTCCTCGTGGGTGGTCACAATGGTCCTGCAGAACCTGGCATAGTCTGTGGGTGTTGCTGTGTGGTCATTCTGTGGGGATGGGGATGGGGATGCCCCATCCAGTGTCGCCTGCAGCCTGTCATATGATGCAAGGCTGAGGTCCTGCGCTATATTGTCCTCTATGCTGCCGACACTAAACAGATCACCCAGGTCCAGTCCCTCATCCTCCTGCTGTTGTCCCTCCACTGCCTGCCACTCCCCCACCACTGGTGTCAGGACTGGGTCCAGCATCCGCACCACCAGGGTTGTCTATCACAGTGGCCTGTTGGGTGGCTGACTGCATGCTATCCTGTTCCAGCTCAGTGCCTGTGCCACCACTGTCCTCTGCCCCTGTGTCCACTGCTGCTGTGCCTGTGGGGGACAACAGTGCATCAGTGCTATCCCGCCATGTCATGCCCTCTGTACATGCCTCCATTCCCACCCCTAAATTGCTGTCACATGCACCAGGGACACAGCTGGTCATCCATTTACTTGTCCCTGTGGCCATCCGCATTATGTCCAGGTCCATGTCACCATGGATGCTGTACTGGTTCAGGAACATCAGGATCCTCTTCTCATGGGCACCGAAGGGTCTCTCCTCCTGTGGCCCACCACCTGTGGTGGCTGCCTGCCACCTGTTGAGGGCCTCCTTTGCCTTAGCATGGCCCTTGAAGTCATTCACCTGCTTCTGCAAGTCCTGCAGGGTGCACCTTGCGTTGGCCACCACATTGACCTTTGTGGCCACATTCTGCCATGCCTTCTTGTGCTTCCTGCGCAAGTCACAGTCCCCACTCTTGTCCATTAGTAGGGCTGCCTGTGCCTCCAGTTCCATGAGGAGGACATCTGTCTCCTCATTAGTGAAGTTTCTTTTGTGCCGTTTTGCCGCACTTGCCGCCTCTGCATTACTACCTGCCATAATCAAATGCGTAGCCCCCTACCCCATGTCTGTGACTTGTGCATTATTACATGGTCGTTGGGTTGTGAGTTATGTAACCGCTATGCCCGCTATTTCAGGTTCCATCTTGTGTTGTGGGGCATAACTTGTGGCATGCATAATTCAGCTGTTCTACGTTGTAGCTGCCATTTGTCTTGGAATAGGGTGCAGCTTGCATGTCGCAGGTGTTTGGTCATAACTTTACTCAGTGGCACAGCTTGCACTCAGCTCTACTTGCTCTCTTGGAATCGGACCCCCTGAGTGCTGCCTGTGAAGAAAGAATGAAACCATCTGAGGACTGTCCCAGACAGTCCACAGAACAGCGGCAGGCATTCAAGTAGTAACGCATGGTCCACAGTGTCAAATGCTGCAAAGAGATCGAGAAGAACCAAGATCGAATGGCTCTTCTGAACTCTCGTTATCAGATCATTAAGTACCCAAACAAGGGCCATTTCAGTGCTATGCCTTCTCCAAAAACCAGACTGGAGAGGATCATAGACCTCGTGGGTGGTAAGATACTCTTCGAGCTGCAACGTGACCACCTTCTCAATAACCTTACCCACAAAAGGTAGGTTAGAGACTGATCTGTAGTTTGTGACGCAGTCTGGGTCGAGGGAAGATTTCTTCAAGAGGAGTGACACTATTGCCTATTTCAAGGGGCCAGGAAACACACCCTTTTCCAGCAAGCACCAGACTATGTCCGCAAGGACTGGCAGGATGACCTCCATGCACTCCATAAGGAGGCAGGTTGGACCAGGGTGCAAACCACAACAAGTCGGTCGCATGCCCTGGATAATCATCATGATATCCATGATCACCAGCTGGTCAAAGCTCACCCAGACAGACTGGGTGCCTGTGATTTCCCACAACCTTCACAGCACTCCCTGGAATGTGTAAGACAGATCTCCAACCTAATCGTGGCATATCTTAACAGCAAAGAACTTGAGCGAACTCATCACACTTAGATTGGGAAAATGTTCTTCAATTCTGAAGGCTCGTTGGATTGCACTACCTGTCGACAGCTCAGAAGAGCTGAGCCAGTCGATTTTCTGCTGCAGCAATCTCCCTGGACAGGAACTCTGCCTTCTTACGAGAGATTGCTGAATGATATTCCGAATAATGGGCCATTACTTGAGTGCCTGTATGAGGTCCAAGTCTGTACAGCATAGCCACAAACTTGACCATTTGTGGCCCCTGGCACCACCCAGGGCATACTACTACCCACTAGCACACTACCCACTGCATGATGTACACCACTGAGGTACGTACCTCTCTTTGTCACAGGTGTGCAGCCAGAGGGGATGGAGAGCTATCATAGCTCTGATCAATCCCCTATGTGACATGGTGCATGGCCTTCATCGCCTGGACACACCTGTACTGGTGTTTTGTAGGAATTCTGGTCTGTGAACAGGCATCCTATGCCACAGGCTAGGGGTCTGTCTACCTACTCCCAGTTTGTGGGTCAGTGTGTCCTTGGGTTGGTGCCATGGTATGGTCCGTGTACATCCACAGCAGCTAGGATGGGCATGGCATGTCAAGGTAAGGCATGGGAGAAAGCATGTCACAATGAAATGGATGGAGAGGGCTGCCTGGTGGGTAGCACAGGGAATCGCAGACTACAGTACTGACAGTTGGGTGGTGGGGGTGCCTGGTGGAACTCCACATGGCACAGGGTGACTGAGGATGCAAGGCAAGGTTCTGGATCCCGGTCAGGCGAGGTTTGGGGTTACCAAGACAGCCATAGGCTTGGTAAGTAGATATCTATTTCACCACCACTGCTGTGGCACTTACCTACAAAACTCATGGTCCACGTTGTGGCTAAACATATATTCAAGAAGACCCAGTGCCACCCAAGGTGTCTGCAGGCATCACGGTCTGCCTCCTCTCCTAAGATCACAGGCAGCCATGGCCTGTGCCATACCCGTGTGGTGCATCTGCCCTTTGCAGGTCCACCTCACATGTGATGCCCCCCTATTCTAACCACTGCTGTCTGGCTGGTGCCACCACATGGCCACCTTGCTGGCATCCAGGAATGAGTGATCCATGCATATATAACCACAGTCATGTCATATCCCACCATGTGGGATACCACTGCCCCTCTCCAAGCCCCCAGTCCTGGTATGTGTGTAGAACCAGGAGCACTGTGCAGCCATCCCAAGATGCATGCCCAGGCTGTGTGCATGCAGCCCAGCACATGCAGCACAGGGGTGATGCTCATCCTCCACTTCCCAGATTGCCATGGGGCCCTGCAGATGGGTGCAGTGATGCCACCACCACCACTACTCCATACTGGACACAATGGTCAGCACCCCAGGCACATCACACAGACCAGACACCATCCTGCTTGGGTTGGCAGCATACATGCCTGTGAGATATACACTGACCTATAGGGAACCAGCAGCCCACACAGACACCGTGACATGTTCATGTGACATGGGCTCGATCATAAGGAGCCACAGCAGTGCTGCCACCTCCAAAGGTGGTCTACAATTTCCCAGCACTGTTGCCACAGTGACACATACCCAGACCCAGACCCCCTACAGCCACCCATGTGCAACATGCTGCCAGGCACACTGTACCCCCAGCTGTCACCATGCTACACCACTGGCATGCCATTAGGCAACCAGCAGCCACCCCCACTACATCACCCATCTGGCGATCCACATAGGCCATCTCTGCCCTGGGTGCAAGTGCCGCCTGCTGTGTGCCCCCTTGGGACCATCACAGTTGCAACTGCATCGCACACATGGTGCATGACCAGCCCAGTTGTGTCACTGGCTATGTGTTGCTGGATGACCACATTGCCCACAGCCAACACAACCATCCATCCTCCCCTAACATCCACTCCCCTGCCTCTGGGTCCATGGGTGCCCCATGTCTGTGGCCTTGGACACCTGTGTGGGTCACATCTGACAACTCTGGAGCACTGCTGCATGCCTCTATGAGCCTGGTACATCCACTGGGTCATTGTGTGTTCCTATGGCATGTATAGCATAGCATGGCCCAAAGCCCAGATCCTCCCCTTGTGCCATCTCCACGTAGCAGCGTCACCAACTCGAGACGTCCTACCAACCAATAAGGTCGCTGTCCCCCCCCGTCTTTACAGGTACCAGTCAGTCTGCTACATGAGGGTGGCAGAAGATGTCTCTAAGGATACCTGCCCTTGAGAGGGCAATGCAGAAGCTAAAATGCCATGAGGTCAGGGCATTATGTGGACAGAACCAGACATCAAGAGCAGGAAGCAAGGAACACTGCTGAAGAAACCATAAGCCAGGAGGAGCAGCTTACCCATGACAGAGAGAGACCTGTGCCACCAATCACAGAGCCAGTGGTGGGGGTCCATGCAGAGATGGTGCCTGCAGCTGCTGCAGTGGAGGATGCCAGGGCTGTTGTGGCAGAAGACATGACCCCCACCAAAGATGCATATGCTGACCCAGCCCCACCAACATGATATGCCACACAACCTCCAGCTGCTCATGAGTAGCCCAGAGGGTGCAGTACAGGATGTGACCACAGCACAGGAGAACATTGAGGAAATCAGACACATGCACCAGTGCCCCAGGTTGCATGCATTCATGCATACCATCGGGGACAGCTCGTGAGCCATCATGGCTGATTTGGCATGACTGTTGGGATCCCTTCAGGCCTTGTATGAACCATGTCCAAGTTTGACAAACACTAACCATGTCCAGAAAGGGTGGTCACAGCTGCTGCAGTGGAGGATGACATGTGCAATCGGCACTTGCCTACATCTGTTATGTGGCTTATATATAGTTTTTTTTTTTTGCATCACTGTTCAGTGCTAATATTTCCTGCTAAATACTGTTCATACTGTTGTTACCCTGTTATTGTTGTTTTTGTTATGTGAATAAATGTTTGGAGTTACTTGGTATACCTGACCAGATGTGGGTCTACATTGCCAGGTTGCATGTATGCTACACAGTACATTGGTGGCTGATACACATCTGCAGAAGCCAGGTGTGGCCATGTGGTGTCATTCTGCCATGTGGCAGCCAAAGCCACCATGCTCCTGCTTGTTCTGACAGTAATGCACATACACCACCTTGTTACTTCACATGTGTAGCCCACACCCCCTGGGTGTCCCAGCATATTCCAGTTATGCAACTCTGGCAAAGTCCGCTACTTGTGAGTTTCACCTGTGACACTACTAAGGACTGTCATTAGGCATTGTATACTTATCTAAATGGTAAGAAAAGTAATAATAATATGATAGGCCCTTTAGTCTGTAATAACATCACTATAACATCTGATACAGAAACAGCTTCAGAACTAAATAAATATTTTTCATCTGTTTTTACTCCAGAATTAACTAATATCTCACCTATCCCAGCAGGGTCTAATTTTGAACCATATGAAACTCTTCTCCAGGACATTCAGTGGGTTTTTGATACTCTAAAACAACATACTGGTTCTGGCCCGGATAACATTAGCTCTAGATTCCTTATAGAGACAAAGCATACGATAATTCTGCCTTTGATTATTATTTTTAAAAAATAACTCTATGAATCCTCAGTTCCAGCTGATTGACATACAGCCATTGTTACACCCATTTTTAAACAGGGCTCCCATTCCAAAATTGAAACTACCGGCCTATTAGCCTTACGTCGATACCATGTAAACTTATGGAGAAAATAATTAAACATCAACTTGAAAATGAAATGTCTACATTAAATATTAATGACGACTATCAACATGGTTTCAGAACAGGATTTTCATGTACTACAAATTTGATCTCTTTTTACGACTATATTAGTTCAAGCCTTGACTGCAAAATACCAATGGACGTCATTCTTTTAGATTATAGCAAGGCTTTTGACAAAGTATCACAAAGTATTTTGGTTAATAAACTTAACCGTTTAGGTTTTTCAGCACCTATTATATCCTGGATAAATAACTGGCTGAGTGGCAGAACACAGAGAGTTAGGGTGAATGGTGAATTAGAAGTAGGTGTGGTGGCTAGTGGCATACCCCAAGGAACCGTTCTGGGCCCAGTGCTGTTTAATTTGTTTATTAGCGATATGCATATCTCATCAAATAACATAATGGTTAAATTTGCAGATGACACCAAACTTGGAGGAAAGGTCAATACCCTTGTAAATTGCCATAACTTAACATTGGATCTTGCTTTAATTGAACAATGGGCATTTATTAATAAAATGCACTTTAATATATCTAAATATGCAGTACTTCATTTTGGAAAAGATAATCCCAAACAAAAATATTATCTAAATAACAGCATTATTAGGACATCTTGTATAGAAAAAGATCTGGGTATCTTGGTTAATGACAAATTATCATCTTCCTCACATTGTTCTAGAATTGCAAATCAAACTAATGCATTGATACTTAGAATAAATAAAACATTCACTTCTAAATTGGAAGAATGCCTTTTAACTTTGTACAGATCACATATAAGGCCCTATCTGGATTATGGATCTCCATTTTGGAGCCCTTACTTGAAGTTAGAGATTAATAAAATTGAACAAGTTCAACACAGAGTTACTAAGCTAGTAGAATATGACACTAGATTGAAAAAAACAGGATTACATTCTCTTGAGCATAGGCGAACTAGATGTAATCTTCTGCAACTGTTTAAAATACTTAAATCACCAGTTCAAATGGAACAATGTGGTATTGTTTATTCATTAAGAAAAATTGTGCCAAGACTCCATAATAGACAATTGGAAGTTAAAAAAGTAAATAATAGCAAAAGATTAAATTTCTTTTCCATTAGATCACCCAGGTTATGGAATAAATTACCCCAGGATATTGTTGACTCAATAAACATTACAACTTTTAAGAATAAATTAGATAAATGGATGAATGAATGGGATATGGGTAAATGATCCATCAATATGGAGGACAATCTCAATGCCCAAACTGCCTTCTTTGGTCCTATAAACCAAGTAAACCAAGTAAACTCCAGAGATATCCATTCATCCCTGCACTGGTACCTGTGCACACTGGACAGCATGGGTGGCCTCTGTCCCACTGCATTCCTTCACACATGGGCATCACAGATACTCCTGCCATAGTGCAGGATAGACCCATCACAGCTGTGGCACATTTGCCTGGTCCTTGACATGACCCTCTCATTTACATGTCCCTGTCAGGGTCATGGGTATGCGTATGCTGTGTTGTATGCCATTGTGTGTAGCAGTGTGCTTCCCCTGGAATGGGAGGCTCATATATTTTGCAATGCTGGCAGGGGTAGGGGGCATGTCCACAGGTGTACGCTACCCGATAGCTTTCCACAGGGCACCTGCCTGTCATGTGTATTGGTCATGCCACATGCCCCTAGGCCACAGCCACTCAATGTGGTGCAAATGCCTCATGTGTGAGTCTCCTTTGCTGTGTGTGGGTGGTACTCTCAAATGAGGATGAAGAGAGGATCTCAGATTTAGAAGTGGGTAGCAATCTGTGAACAAGCGACCACCAAATAGTGTGGTTCATGATAAACAAAGCTGTAGAGTTAAGCCATTCAAAAATGAGGGTACTGGACTTTAGGAGGGCTGACTTTGGCAAAATGGGAGAGTGCATACGGAATGCGCTAGCAAATGGGCCAGAAGGAGGGGTGGAGGAACAATGTTGAAAGATCAAAACTGCCACCACAGAAGTAAAAAGCCTTTGTGTGAAACAAGTAAACAAAACAAAATGAAGGAAAAAACCACTATGGTTCTCAAAAGAGGTGGCGAGGAAGATTAGGGAGAAAAGGACAGCGTTCAGGAAGTATAAGGAATCATAGAAGGAGCAGGACAGGGAACTGTATAGGTTAAAGCAGAAGAAAGCAGGGAAAGCAGTAAGAATAGCAAAGGCTCAAACAGACGAAAAGATGGCCAACTCAGTTAAGAAGGGGGATAAAACATTTTATAGGAACATTAGGGATCAAAAAAGACCAATGGAAGGATAGTGAGGCTTAATACAGGAAAAGGGAGGTGGGCAGAGGGTGATAGTTAAAAGGCAGAGATCCTGAATTAATACTTTTGCTCAGTATTCGAAAAAGAAGAGGAGGGAGAGGTACCTAAACCAAACAATAGGCACTCTAGATGGGGGGTGGTGTCAATACCAGTCCATTCACAGAAGAAAGGGTCCTGAAAAAACTCCTAAAACTCAAGGTGGGCAAAGCAAAGGGGCCTGATGGGATTCACCCCAGAATTCTAAAAGAACTAAGGAGAGAGCTAGAGACACACCACTGACTACCCTTTTTAACAAATCATGGGAGTATGGTGTGGTACCTGAGGACTGGAGGAAGGTGGATGTTATTTCCCTCCAGAAAAGTGGGAGCAAGGCAGAGGCAGGAAACTACAGACCTGTTTGTTTGACCTCAGTGATAGGGACAATTCTGGTATCACTTCTGAAACAAAGAATTGTTGAGTACCTAGAGGTCTGCGGGGCACAGGACCAAAGGCAGCATGGATTAACAGCGGGAAGGTCATGTCAGATGAATCTAATTGATTTCTTTGACTGGGTGACCAAAGTAATAGACCAGGGAGGCACTCTGGATGTGTCCTACCTAGTCTTTAGCAAGGCATTTGACACAGTCCCACACAAAAGATTAATAAACAAGTTAGCCAGCCTGGGAGTGGGTTCCAGAGTGGTTGCCTTGGTAAAAAATTGGCTGGACAGCAGGATGCAGAGGGTAATAGTAAACAGAGTCCACTCTGACAAAAGGAGGGTTACTAGTGGGGTACAACAGGGTTCAGTACTGAGACCAGTCCTCTTCAATGTCTTTATAGGTGTCGTTGCACAGGGGCTGGAAGGAAAAGTATGCCTCTTTGCATATGACACAATGATCTGAAACAGGGTTAATACACAAGGGGGGGCAGAAAGGATGAGAAGGGACTTGGCAAGGTTGGAGGAATGGTCAAAAGTATGGCAGCTTAGATTCATTGCAAAGAAGTGCAAAGTAATGCACCTGGGAAACAAAAACCCAGGGGAGAGTATATAATGGGGGAAGGGGGGTACTAACAACAACAAAAATGGAATGGGACCTGGGAGTAGTAATGTCAGATAACCTAAAGGTAGGCAAGCAATGTGAAAAGACAGTAAGGAGGACTGGGGGGATACTGGGATGCACAGGGAGAGGCATCACCAGTAGAAAACAGAAAGTTGTTATCCCTCAGTACAGACAGTTGGTGAGACCTCATCTGGAATACTGCATGCAGTTCTGGAGACACCATCTCTGCAAGGACATAGACAGGATGGAGACAGTCCAAAGGAAGGCAACTAAAATGGTGCATGGTCTGCACCAGAAGCCATATGAAGAGAGACTAAAGGAGCATAATATGTATACCCTTGAGGAAAAGATGGAGAGGGGGAACATGATAGAAACATTCAAGTACCTCAAGGGACTCAACAAAGTCCAAGAGTGTGGCACCTTTCAGAAAAAAGATATGCAAGAACAAGGGGGCACAATCTGAAGATAGAAGGGGGACGGCTCAGGGGCAATGTGAGGAAGTATTTTTTACAGAGGGGTTGGTAGACATATAGAACAGCCTTCCTGAGGAGGTAGTGGGGTCAAAAACAGTGGAGGAATTCAAGAATGCATGGGACAGCCAATAAGCAAATCTAATGAGGAGTAGGAGGAAGTAGGCTGTTGGTTAACTAAGATCTGCAACTTATCCGAAAGGTAGGGAAATGGGCAGACTTGGTGGGCCAAGTGGTCCTTGTCTGCCATCAAAGTCTATGTTTCTATGTTTCACACGTGTGGGACACAGGACACTCATAGAAAGTGTTTATCATTATTAACTTTATTCATGTACACACTACTGATTGGGAATGGTACAAAGAAAAAATATCCATGCAGTTGGATTCTGACACACATAACATGTTGCTGTCTTTAAGCTTTTTATGTGCCCCTTGGCAGCTGCTGAGTGCTTGCCAGACTGTGTTCCTTGTGTTTGTCTATGTCACTAGATCACCAATTACATTGCTTGCTACCCACAGTTCCATTGCACACCTGCTGTAGGTATCTGTGGTGGTGGTCGGGTGGTGGTATAGGGTCTGGGTGTCTGGGGTCATACAAAAGGGTGATCATACAGTGGATGCCACATCACTGCACCATTAGACTGTAACCTTGCATGGGAGATGTGATACCCACAGGGTCTGGTGGCACTGGTGGCCCATCTCAAGAGCAGAATTCTAGAGATCCACAGCAACACAGGTGTGGGACCATGTTATATGCTGCCAAAGTGCCAGTTTACTGGCTCTGTTGACACATGGGGGTGAGTGTCTGACTGTCTTCCATGACCAGAACACCTCCCTCCATCCATACACCACCCATGGGGGTCCACATGTGTGCAGTGTCATGGGCCACACACCTACATCACTATGCTACTTTGGATATCCTAGTATGGGGCTGGTTATGAGTGGGACTACCTGCATGTGGCCACCATATTGCTCCAGACCCTTAGAGTCACTTGCATGATAATGACATGCCATCTGTTGTGTGGGTAGTAGACATCTGTTGGGGGGGGCTAGTCATGCATCCTACAGGCCAATGGCCCCTGATGTGGTCTATGGCCAGAGGGGCCTACCATGGATGTTATGTAGCACATCATGGTACAGTCCCTGTGTGCTGTCCTCCTCAGAGGGGGGTGCACAATGTGGTGAGGGTTGGGTAGTCTCAACACATGTTGCTGTGGAATCCAGCCAGACATGCAGCACTGGAGCTGTCCATGGTACATGAGAGCAACACAGCCTTGCTCATCTAGCACAGAAGTGTTGGCATGTTCACAGGTGCACAGTGCATGTCGTTGGGGTATGCCAAGGGCATATACTGTATGGAGCAGGGGAACAAATGACCAAGGTCCTTACGAGGTCCTGCCCTTATGTCATGCCAGCCTGTGTGCATAGCATGTCCCTAATATTTCCACTCAGGGTGGCCACAGGGGCCCTGCACATGTTTCCCATGTTTCTTCTCCCCTGACAGTGTGCAGGCACTGATTCCACATCACCACATTGTGTGGTCTATGTTGTGTATTATATGGTTACACTGTGTCCCACTGTCACGTGTCAACTGTGGCCCGGGTTTCATTGTCCCTATTGTGTGCATGGGCCATTGGTCAATGATGAGCACTCCCAGTGGTCTATTTCATTTATGGGAGTCCCTTTTCCTTCCCACTGTGCCTCCGAATCTATCCAGCCTATATCTGTGAGGCAGGTGGGTGCTGGGAAGCCATGGCTACCCTGCTCTTGCTTGTATCCCCATTTGGTCCCCCTGGATGGTGTACAGTTGTTCATAGCAACCTCCTTGTGGCTGGCGCTGTTTTGTGGGCTGTACTACCACTTGGTATCTCCTGCATCACAGTATCCTTCAGTGTCCTCCCTTTTTCCTTGGGGGTGCACCTGTAGACTGTCTCTTCCCATATCAGGGGTGTCCTGTGTGGGGGTGCCCCTGGTGGCCATGGTGCTCCAATAGATGGTGGTGTGGGTCTGTGTCCCACTGGTGGCCTGGGATATTGGATACTGGACCTCTGTTGTGTACTGGGCACTATGTAAATGCCCTGTGGTGATGGTGGCTTCAGGGACCTATTGTGTGGTGGTACCCTTGGTGCTGGTTGCCGATGGATGAGGCTTGTGTTAGATGCCAGAGGCCTGGGTATTCATGGTAGTGGTTTTTACGACTGTGGGTGGAGCCTACAGGAGTATTGCATGTACAAAAGGAGTGATGTCATGTTTTCTGTACGTGGAACTGACTGAAGATGTAAATAGTCTCCTCCGCTTTACCCTCATCCAAGAAATGTTTTCTGCCCTCAAATAAATATGCTTTCATGTTAGTCAATGGTTGCAGGGTACTATTTTCTTTCTTAAATGGGTGATACAAGAACTGGAACCTGAGTAGTGGGAGGCAGCATTGTTTTTTGGGGGGAAGTAATGTCCACCCCACCTCCACCCAAGAAGCTCCAAAAGGTCCATCCCACCTTTTTTTTTATTCATGTGGGAGGGGCATGAGGTGGATCTATTATCCTGAAAGAAGACTCAGATGTTTGGGATGTGGACCAAGGAACAGAACAATTCTGTGGCGTTCCCTGCATTTTGTTAAGGACTAGAACAGAAGATACTTAAAATGCCTTCAAACTGACTTAAAAACCCTTGGAACAAATGATTATCAGAGTCACCTGGTGTCTCAAAAAGAAAGACTAAGAAGTGTCTAAAAACTAAGGAAAATAGACAGCTTTCAGGTATTTCTTAAACATTTATATACTAAAAACAATGTTCAGCTTTTGGGATTAACAATATTTGTTTACCATATTCTATCTATCTATACATATACAGTAGTTTGTCTTTCTAGTAGTTTCAAAATCTTGCACTGGTGTTAATAATGCATTTAGAAATACATTTTTTTTTTAATTGTCTTTACAGATAACCTTGAAAGTATTCCTGTTACTAATGCATTTAGAAATACATTTTTTTAATTGTCTTTACAGATAAATCATGCAAGTTCATGTGAGGGAAGCTGCAGATTGTGCTGTAAAAACATTGATGGAGAAATCCCTTTACTAACATCAGCTATACACTTCTGCATACTACCACACCCATGGACAATCTTGCCACTGGCAGCAGTGCCATGGCCAGAAACAGCTTTGCTTGCATATCTCTTTGCAGGCATTTTGGGGGATCACCAAGAACCTTCTAAACAAATTTAGATTTCTGAACTTTCAGTCTGGGCCAGTGGATGTGAAGCCAAAAAAAAAACAACAACTGTGGCTTGCAGATAGAGATTGGGCACTAAACAGATGCAAAAGTACAGACAGATTAAGATTGCACTGTGCAATCAAGAAGAGATGCAGATGCAAAGTCGTAACACCTTAAACAGTGCTCACAAATCACAATCCAATCTGGAAAAGAATAACTTTTGCCAGTTGTGGGGGGGTGCAGTGTACTGCAGTAACAGTCCAAAACCAAGATACAGTGCAACCCGCTTTTACTGGACTACTCAGTGCATTGCGGTTTCTGGCGCCTTCACCGAATGCCCGTTTAATCGCAAAGTGCACTTTTCAGCTGTTTGCTGCTCGTAGGTGGTGGTTGTTTTACTCTGGTGTGTGTAAACACTATGAGGGCATACTTGTGGTTGTAGTGATTGGTGTGAGGCACTTTGAGGGCATACTTGTGCTTGTGCTTGTGTAACTTAATGCAATTTTTAAAACTTAACTTTTCTTTTTTAACAATTAACAGCTCTTATGCCTCATTTGTCATTTGACTTAACATAGTCCAGCACTGTTGTTTGATGTTCATTCTTTCTGGCATATTTCTCCCAGAGCTTTTCTGTGTCTCTTAGTGCTGACCAGTTGGGGACAATATCTTCTTGTTGCTCTATTGCCTTACGGTTACGGAGTGTAAGAAGAGCAGTGCGTACATCAGCTGTTGGCAGTAAATCAGCTATATCTTGCTGTGAATCTTCTTCATCTGATTCATCCTGGGTTGCAGATGGTAGCACGTTTGCAATCTCATCCTCTCCCTCTTGGAGCTCTATTTCTGTGTGATCACTCAGATGGCTGAGGTTGCTGAATTCTTCCTCTGACAGACCTTCAGGGGGCTCTATGGGGTCTTGAATTTAGGTTAATGTAGCTCTCCAAGTGCTTCTCCGCCTGTGTAGAAACCAGCTTTTCAGAAGCAGCTCACAGCGGTTTGCTGGTTGATTTCATCCCATGCAGTTTTCTTCAGTCTGACAGCATCTAGGACATTTGTCTGTTTAACACAGATGCTTGCTGTAATTTCCTAATTGCTGTCAATGGAATTGATTACCCGCTGCCTCATCAGCTGAACATAATGCCTCTTAAAGGCATTGATGATCCCCATGTTGAGAGGCTGTATTATGCAGGTCATATTAGGTGGGAGAAAGAAAAGAGTGATGTTCCTGAGCCCAAGGACCTGAGGGTGCCCAGTAAAGTTATCGAGGACCAGTGCTATTTTCCTTCCCCTGAGTTTTTTGTCCCAACACCTCAGCCAGTCAGTAAAAATCTCTCCAGCTATCCATGCACTATGATTAGCTCTGTACTGAACAGGTAGGTGGTGGATACCGCGGAAACAATGGGGGTTAGCAGATTTCCTGATCACAAGCAGGTCAAGCTTCTCAGTACCCAACATACTGCAACAGCAGAGTATCGATAGCCGTTCCTTGGCTTTTTTTTTATCCTGTAATGTGTCTGATCTAAAGGTCAATGTACCACTGTTAATACAGCAGAAAAAGAATCCTTTCTCATCACAGTTAAAGACATCAACTGGAGAGAACTGCTGAAGTAAATCAGGCAAAACTTTTAGAACCCAGGACTCTGCACTGCTGCTATCAGAGTTCTGTTTTTCACCGTGTGCCCTTTTGTAGGAGATGTTGTGCCGCACCTTCCAACAGTGCAGCCAGCCCTCCGATGGGATAAAATCCACTTTCTCCATAGCTTCTGCAATCTTTGCAGCTTTCTGCAGAAGGATCAGACCACTTATCATAGCCTATCTCCCCCGTGCATTTCCAAACCAGTGAAGAAGAGCTTCTTCGACCTCTTCGTCCTCACCTGTTCGTTTTCTTTTTCTATCGGGGTTCACATTTTTATGCCAGCACTCACATAGCTTGTCCCGATTACAGAGCAGGTCAGCCATTGTTGATCAAGGAATACCAAAGAAGGTTGCCAGTTCCCTCACGGATGTCTTTGGCATACCATCGATTCGCTTAAAAATGTCCATTTTTTGAGACAGAGTGAGGGTATTCCATGTAGACATTTCAGCAACAGCAGCTCTGGAAACACCAGACAACAGCAAGTAAAATTCTGTGTCTAGTCAACCAGTGAGCTCTTAAATAGGCATAGCAGCTGTAATGATGTTGTTAACTGTCAATTATCACCATTTGAGCACTCTACTAATTTAATCAAGACCATCAATTAACGCTTTGAGTGCACCTCAGATGGACGAATTACACAGTGTCTATAAGTCATTTTAATGACATATACTAGAACTAATTTCAATGGCAAGGGTTTGGTATACATAGAAATGGCTGATATATCAAAAAAAACAGCTTATCAGAAACTGATATAACTGGGTTGGCCTGTACCACAAAGCAGTGCAAAATCATGCAGGTGCAGTGGATAGCAGGTTCACACTGCTGCAATTACTCTACGGCACGATAAAATGTGCCTGATTTGATGGCAGTGTTGTGCACACACACACACACACACACACAAACTACAAGTAATGTGTAGCAAATTGAAAACTTCAGTAATATAACAAAAAATCCTTTAAACAAACTAAAATTACACACTGCTGCACCACAACAATCAACAAAAAAAATGTCAAGAATTATGAAAATATTAGTGTGTGTACATTAACACAGTTATACAAGAAAAATATAACCAAAACAGAAAAACTGCCTTTTTCTCCCAGTTTTAACCTACCTCCACCACAAATATGCCCCCCCCAAAGCACACTTCATGTGTCTGTCAGTACACAGATTGAGGGCCAGATATTCAAAACTTTGAGCCTGGCAAAAACCATTTGCACAGGTTTAGAACAGGATTAGCGTGGGTCTGCTACATTCAAAAGGCCAAATAGCATGTGCAAACTGCATTAGGGCCGGGCAAAATCAAAATGTATGCAAGGGGCAAACTGTCATGAATACAGGCGCAATGCTATATTCAGCGACTAGTGCCACACAAAGTGGTTTTGCGTGACTCAGTGCGACACTTAGCGCAGTGCACATTACCACTCAGGAAAAGGTAGTCTAAACCCTGGGCAATCAGCTTTGCATGGTGTTTGCTCGGCTCTGCGCGACCCTAACAAATAAATATGACACATAGAGCCAAAAATAGAAGATACACATGCTGCTAACAGATGGCATCACAATGATGCCATCATCTGCCACCAGTCCCAGCCATGCCGGGCAGTAAGTGTTGACCCTGCCGCTAGTGGACAGCATGGCACTGTGGCCATATAGCACACACCTGCGGACCACTCTTCTGTGGACACCAACAGATGCCAGCACACACATGTAGCACTGTGGGCATGGAGGATGTTGAGGGGAAAGTATATGGGTGGCCAGGCTGTGCCACAGACCAGGGGTGGCCACAAAGCTGGGACACATCATGCATTGCACATGGGCTAGTATTGGGCATACCCCAACACCAGTGTGCCTTTCTGATAATATATGCCGCCCTGGCCACATACCACACAGCTGTATAACTGCCACAGCACACAAAGCTGGACATGTATATGTCACTGTGAGCATCCCATGCCAGAAGTGCTGCATCCGTGGGTCTCACTACAGCGTAACAGTAATGTCCACTGTCAGTAAACACCTGCAGGTTGAGCCTCTCACTGTGTATAGTGCAGTCATCATCACTGCCCTACACAGCATAGGCATTGCTATGTCCACAAACTACTGCCCCCTTGCTACTGTAGTGTCTGCTGTGCACTGTAGCATGACCTACAGTGTGACAGTTGCATGCAGCACCACCACCATCTGTGCCTATGCTGTGTTGTCCCAGTACAGTTGCAGGCAGCAGCGCATGTGATAGTACAGTGTTCAAAACTGTATAATATTCCCCAAACTGTTTGCGCAGTGCTAACATGTTTGCACAGGTTTAGCGCAGGGCTAAACCATTAGCCCAGTGCAAACTGCATGCAAATCAGGGCATAATGAGATGCTAATCTTGATGTTTGCCCAGAGACTACCTAAGTAGGCTCATTTGCATGTCTCTTTTGAATATGGCAAATTTTAGCGCCGGGCAAATGTGTTTGCACCGGGCTAATGCTTTAGCTCTGCGCTAAACCCGAGCAAACATGTTAGCACTGCGCAAACAGTTCAAGGAATATTTTACAGTTTTGCATACTGTACCTCCACACACAGTGCTGCCTGCAGCTGTACTGGGTCCACGCATTTGCTGACACACACATTGGCCACAAAGTTTACCTCTACCTACCTTCACATCGCTGTGCACTGTGTTGCTGTTGTGGTTTGCACTTCCTGGTTGCCATACTTAGAGCTGTCTTATTCCAGGGCTAAGTTTGTCCTGCACTCCCAGCCCAGTTTGCCTGGCCTCATTCCCATGCTATATTCAGAAGCGGTTTGCCCTGGGCTATTCCTTTTGAATATGGCTTGCTTTGTGCTCCAGGCTTAGTTTGCCTGCCGGGCAGTGCTAATTCAGCCCCGGGGCAAAGTTTTGAATATCTGGCCTTGAATATTCTAAATTAACATTCAAGATCCACACACAAACAATAAACACTCGATGATATGAGCACAGGAGGGTTTCCTACAATCGATATACTAAATTCTGAAAAAATAAATGGCCCAGAAAGGCTTTTTTTAGCAACTTTTAGAGGATTTGAATCACAGAGCTCTGAGAAGAAACTGTATCCATCTTCCTACACACACACACACACACACACACACACTATACAGAACTGAGGCTGTGCAGAACAATCTAGAGCCCATGTGACCTGCAATCCCATGAATCACTGCAACATTCGCCTTGGAGCTCGAAGCTCAATAACAATGAAGTGATGCCAAGCACATTGAGTTCTATGTACTTAGCATTAAAATTGGTGCAGAAGTGGTTGATAGAAGGCAGAGTAATGCGAAGTCATTGTTATCAATGGACTTTGCGTTCCTCATTATGACATGAAGTACTCCGCTTCACGTTGTGGATTACATCGTGAATTCCGCATTACTCCGTGAATTGCTTCGAGGAGCAAATTTTGGCCACTTCTCCCACCTCTAAGTACATGTTCCTGAAATGGCAGTGTGGCAGATACCTGGTTGTCAATCTGACATAACAACAGTATTGTTCTCACATGATCATATGTATGAAGGCTACATCAAGGACACACTTCTTCTATGACTTAACAAACTGTAGATTGATTTTATATCCATTAAACAACCCTGGATTTATATAGGCAAACATCAATGCAGAGTTTTTATGTGACATAACTCAGCTGTGATACAGACAGGAGATTTCTCACAAACATTCATTTATACCACTTCAGTTACCCACTGAAACACACATGACCAACTCTTTATGAGAACAGAATGATAGATTGTAACCTACTCTATCTAAACACAAACCAGATTGGTTAGTAGCTTACTTGGAGTAAAGACAATTAGCCCTACAGATTGCTCTGACTGGGAAGTGCAACAGCTACTACAGGCAATTAAGGACTTCATTGCTGCAGCAACAGGCTGGATAGAAATTATGTCATCACTCACTGATAAGGACAGAAATATCTTCACTGTCTCTTCACTGTTTTTAGTTACTGCAGAGCACATTAACGGATACTGATTTAAAGAAATCCACAAAACCAAAAAGCATGATATTTTCAGGAAGCATTAATCATGACACCGGGACTTGAATTCCTGCGTTCATTGTAAATCTGTACAACACTGGCATTTGATCTTTAAGGAAAGGATAGTGCAACATCTGGAATCCAAAGGAGCACAGGATCCAAGACAGCATGGGTTTACAAAAGGAAGGTCCTGTCAAACTAATTTCATAGATTTATTTGACTGAGTAACCAGAGTGGTGGACCAAGGGGCTGCAGTTGATATCACCTACCTTGACTTCAGCAAAGCTTTTGATACTGTTCCACATAGAAGATTGATTAATAAGCTGGGTAGGCTTGGTGTGGGTCAGAGGATGGTCAACTGGGTGGCAAACTGGTTGACAGGCAGAAAACAGAGAAGGGTAGTAAACGGTAGACATTCAGAAAAGATGCAAGTCACAAGTAGGGTACCTCAGGGATTAGTCCTTGGGCCAGTCCTCTTCAGTATCTTCATCAGTAACATTGCAGATGGACTGGAGGGTAAGGTTTGTCTGTTTGCAGATGACACCAAGATTTGCAACAGAGAAGATGATTCAGATGGGGTGGGCAGAATGAGAAGAGATCTGAGAAAACTGGCAAAATGGTCAGAAGAGTGGCAACTGGGGTTTAATGCAAAGAAGTACAAGATCATGCACACAGGGAAGAGAAACCTTGAAGCTACCTATAAGTTGGGAGGGGAGGAGCTGGCAATCACAAGGGAAGAAAGAGACATGGGCATTATCATCACAGATAACCTGAAATCATCCAAGCAGACCACTAAAGCAGTAAGTAAGGCTAGAGGGATGTTGGGGTGTATTAGTATTGATATCACAAGTTGTAAGAGGGAGGCAATAATCCCTCTTTACAAGACACACTGGTTAGGCTCCATCTGGATTACTGCGTGCAGTACTGGAGGCCACACCTGCACAAGGAAATTAACAAAATGGAGGACTCCATAGAAGGGCAACCAAAATGGTGCAAAACCTGCATTAGAAAACATATGAGGACAGATTAATGGAGATCAATATGTATACCCTAGAGCAAAGGAGGGAGAGAGATGTTATGATTGAAACATTCAAACATCTTAAGAGCATTAACAAGGTGAAAGAGTCGAACATGTTTCATTATAAGAAAAATAGCAGGACAAGAGGATACAGCATGAGATTAGAGGGAGGCTGATTAAGGGGTAATGTGAGGAAGTTCTTTTTCACATAAAGGGTGGTGGATGCATGGAATGGCCTACCTCAGGAACTGGTGGATATGAATACAGTGCAGTGCTTCAGACAGGCATGGGATAGGCATAAGGGAGCAATACAGATAAGTATGAATAGATAGGCCACTGACAGAGCAAAGGCCGATGGCACATTCATAAGGTAGAAAAAATGGACAGACTGGATGGGACTTGCGGCCCTTATCTGCCGTCAGTTTCTATGTTTCTATGTTTCTATACTGGCAGGGTAGTTCACTTCTCTGACAGCTACTGTGTATATTATAGACGTGCTAGTGTAGTCCACTAATACTGCTGTGCTGCTTGTATCATATAGTTTCAGCGATGTTGTGTAGTACAGCAGTGATGACAGTGGTCTATTCCTATTGCACAGCAATACTCCTCTCCAGCACTGATGTCATGTGCTCCAGGGCTTCTGTGTGTCACTGTCTGGTTGCCTGGAGCCCAAGAAGCACTGCTTTGTGTTTAACATGACAGGCTGTAAACTGCTGTACCTCAGACTGGATAGCATCCTGTAACCTGATCATGGCCTCTTCTATGCAGCTGTAGTGTTCCCTGGAAGCACTGTGATGCATGTCCATGGCAGCTCAGATTGCAGTCATCTCTCAACTCAGTGTCACCTCAGTGTCTAGCATATCCTAGCAGTAGTGGTCCAGGTCATCATTTCCTCTGTTGGTGCAGTGTGGATGTCCTGTGCAGGTGTCTGCACCATCTCCACTTCACGGTCCCATTGTGTAGAACTGAGTTCTTGGGTAATGTTCTTATGGATTGGTTCTCCAATGTTTGTCTTTAACCCCTTACTGTACTCTAGGTGGCTTCTTCAGTATCTGTGGTCTGGTATGTCACCACAGGCAGTTCCCATTGGCCCAACGTCTTCAGCTCCTGGCTGTCCTCAAGCTGCAGTGCCTCCACTGCTGTCTGCTGACCCATTGTCCATGTCAGCTGTACCCACTATTCCCAGTTTGTACATGTGCAGTGGTGCCACAGGTGTCCGGCGTTGCTGTTCCCGACTGTTCTGCAGTGGTGTCTGTGGAGACACACACACACATATAGAGTATTGGTTGCTATTTTGTACAGCCATAGCAGTAGGTTACTTTCTATTGCCTGCACTGCTGCACATTGCTGTGCAATCTCCTTCTCCACTTGGGGTTCCCTGACTGATGACATATGGTGCAGGGTACATGTTGGCATAGTTGCTGTCCATTGCTGTGTTGTAGGCCCCCCACCCCTACTGTCCTGTGGAAGGTACTGCACCTTATATGTGTCTCTGGCCTGCAGTTGTTCTACTCTCATTGTACAGCTGACATACCCTTCATTACATACACCATCCCTACACATGTTGGTCTCCCATGGTGTAGTCGCTTCTTCCAGAGCAGTGTGAGGTATACACATCAGCTGCATGGGATCACTGCCTCTGACCTTTAGAACTAGAAGGGAAGGTGTGCCTTTTTGCAGATGATACTGAAATCTGTAATAGGGTTGACACTCGGGGGAATG
Organism: Neoceratodus forsteri; assembly: GCA_016271365.2. NCBI lineage: Eukaryota > Metazoa > Chordata > Ceratodontiformes > Ceratodontidae > Neoceratodus > Neoceratodus forsteri. The sequence goes on from CM057449.1 coordinate 794,557,252, forward strand.
TGCAGGGATCTTGGGAAACTCAACGAGCGGTAAAGAACATGGCAGTTGGGGTTCAATGCCAAAAGTGCAAAATCATGCACCTAAGGCATAGAAAACTAGGAGCTGAGTACAGGATGGGAGGAGGTACTGACATTCACTAAGCAGGAAAGGGACCTTGGGGTTATCATAACTGATGACATCAAAACTGGTAGGGCCTTGTGACAAATCTGTGGGTCGGGCTTGTGGGATTATGGGATACATAGGGAGAGGTATCTCCAGCAGGAAGAGGGAGGAGGTAGTAGGTGTTAGCACTGTATTGCTTGCTGTTAATACCCCCACGTGGAGTATTACATCCAGTTCTGGAGGTCAAACCTCAGAAAGGACATAAACAGAGTGTAGGCAGTCCAAAAGAGGACAACTAAACTGAGGTTGCATTAAAAGAATGTAAACATGTACACCCTGGAACTGATGAGATAGAGGGAGGACATATTAGAGACCAACATATAACTCACAGTGGTGAACAGGGTGTGGGCAGGGAGTCTCAAATGAGAAAGGTCATTAGGAAGTGTTACATTGATGACAGAGGTCCACCTTGGAAGTTCACAAAAGCTTGGGCCCTGTGGCTCTGCCACATGGAACCTCAGCTAGAATAGCATGCACCCTAGGCAGTCCCATCTGGACAGGCTGTGCAGTACATTCACCAGTCTTAATTGCCCTAAAACTCAAAGGGGACATGAGATTTGCATGCAGTGTAAGAGATGTGCCTGATTTACTAACCATGCATGATAACCACCTAGCTTCTATGGGATAGATAGCAGGGACCCCTTATGTTATTTACAGCAGCATGAGGCACATAGCATATAGAATGGTACTGCCACTTTGAAACTTTAGACACAATAAAGCATGCCTTGTTTAACGGCAGCATGCATACGGGCCCCAGCGCGATATTCAAAGGGAAAGGCGTCATGACAACCCGCTCGGAGCACATCATTAATGTATGCAGGCACAGGTGGGCGTGCTCATGCACAACCTGCACAGCCCGATATTCAGCCCGGGATGTGCAGAGTCATGCATGCACAACTCCTACCTGCACTTGCACAAAGTTAAGCCAAAAAAAAAAGTAACAAGTGATGGCCACCCACAAGTGAGCTGCTGCATTGCAGGGCACAACACAGCAGCTGCCACCTGTGGGTAGACACCCGAGTTCCTGCTGTACCTGGCGGCGCCCCCCCATGCCCCAGCATGGGCATCCCTTGAGTGAAATCCCCCCATCCAATATCCCTAGTGGTCCAGTGGACCTCTATGTGCCCTATCGCGGGCAACAGTGTAGTCCCCCACGTCCAATATCCCTGGTGGTCCAGTGGACCACTATGTGAATCGCGGGCATCAGTATAGTCCCCCTGTCCAATATCCCTGGTGGTCCAGTGGACTGATCGTCGATCCGATCGCAGGCATCCGTAACACATAACAGACCCCTACCATTCTGGTGGTCTAGTGTACACCCTCCCCACCCGCCCACTGAGCCCCACCGCCCGCTCCTCCCCCATCAGCGGAGGGCAGCACCCCACCCACTGCAGCCCGCCCGCCCACTGACTGACAGTTCAGTGGGCTGCATGCCCATTGGTTCTGGCGTGAGCCAATGGGCATGCAACCCTGTACTACTCAGTCCAGATATGTGAATAATTCATTCACATATCTGGACTGAAAAGTGGTCATGGCTGCACTCCATTGGCCATGCTGTGAACCAATGGGCATGCAGTCCTACCGAGCTGTCAGTCGGTGGGCGGCGGGTGGCAGGCTGGTGGGTGCTGCCACCGCTGGCTGACGGGGGAAGCGGGCGGTGGCCCATGAGCGGTGGGAAGGGGGTACACTAGACCACCAGGTGGTAGGGGTCTGTTGTGTTACGGATGCCCGCGATCAGGTGGCGATTGGTCCACTGGACCACCAGGGATATTGGACAGGGCTTTTTTTTATATTACAGGAATGCCTGCGATCGGGCTGCATTGGGCGTCAGTCCCCGAAGGCTGCTGCCTGGCAGGGCGCCAGGCACAAGTCATTAGGGATCGGTGCACCTGCATGCTAATGGCATGCAAATGGGGCTTTAATGAGATGCAAATGGCCCCCTGTGCGCCTTGCATAAATTATGGCCCCATTTGCATGTCCCCTTTTGAATATCTCAGGTGCTATGCATGGCACAATGGCACTTGCGCCAGCTCATCTCCATGTTCCACTCTGGCCACTTGTGCTGGCGCAGTGCCACTGCACCATGCACAGTGGGGGTGGCCAGGGTGCGGTATTCAAAGCTACTGCGCCATAGTGCAGTTCCGTTGAATATCGACCAGGCCACACCCCTGCACAACAAAGTTGATCTGCGCCCAGGCTTGTGCCACAGCCTGGCGCAGCTTGATTATCCGGGCCATGGAATATTTTAATGCTGTATGGTAATGGTTTTGGGACCCCAAAACTTTCTGAACACATGGGACTATTTTCTGTCACCTTCTAATGAAGTGGCTGAAGGAATTCAGAAGACCTGAAGGAACATCATCGCACATAGTTTTGAATATTTATGAAAATCTACTGTCTGTCAGTGATCCAAATGGATTGATATAGATCTTTATGAGTTCTCTTTTTCCATTGTTGTGTTATCTCTTTTGAACCTAGTTACAAATTGTTTGAGATTACATTAGGCAGTAATTGCTAAGAAGCTGTATGTTATAGTTGAAAGTTATTGTTTTGTTTATTTCTCTTCTGCTGTCAACAAAAATACTTCAGAGTTATATTTCCAAGGGTTTTTCCCTGGTCAGGTGGCATAATGCAGAATGTAGAGTTGTGTTGTTTGTCATCAGAAATTAGAAAATTTCATTAACTTTCTTTATACCAAAAAAACAAAGAAAAAAAATCAGAAACAATGCAAAAAAAAAAAGCATAAGGAACAGAGGGTATGGTGTTGGTGGGGGAAGAGTGATGTTTTATAAGGATATGAGGAAGAACTACTTCACTGAAAGAGTGGTAGATGTCTGGAACACACAGTGGGAGTCTTCAAGTATTCATGGGCTAGACATAGAGGAATATTAGTAAATAACAAAGGAGGATGGAGTATTGTCAGTGGCCAGTTAGGGTCTGCAGAGACAGACTAGTCAGAACACATCTAGGAAGACTGGGTTGGCTAAGAGGCCCTTTTCTGCTGAGAAATTTTCTTTTTATAATTAATGAAATGGCATTTATAAAAGATCCAATCAAGCAGAGAGGGATAGGGAAGAGTTTCACAACACGATGATAGAGGCCAACAGGATAGTGAAGGGAGCTAAGGCTAACACAGAATTCAGAACTGCAGAGGAAACAAAGATGGGACATAACTTTTTTCATTACATAAAGGGAAAAGGAAGATGAGGTGATGAATAGTCAGGCTGAAGCAAGGAAAGGAGTTGGGGAGGAAGATAAAGGTAAGGCAGACATCCTGAGCACATATTTCTGCTCAGTGTTCACAGAGGAGGACAAGGAGCTGATTCCTGACTATATCATCATGATGGGGGGGGGGGGGTCAATGTGGATTCCATACCAGTGAAAATAGTACTGAGGGGCTTTAGTACATTGAAAGTGGATACTTCCATGGTCTGAATAGTCTACATCCACATGTGATTAAGGAGGTGGGACAGGCCCTATTTGAACCACTAGCTAAACTATTCAATTGCTTTCTGGAGACAGGAATAGCACCCAGGGACTATAGGAGAACAAATGTAGTTCCTTTGCACACAAAGGGGAAAAGGGATGACATGGCAAACTACAGACCTGCCTGTCTAATGTTTGTTGGGGGTAAGATGTTAGAAACCATAAGAATGGTAAGTTTCATGAAAGCAAATGGCCAGGATGGCAAAAAGCAACATGGATTTATGGGGGAGGGATATTTCAGACAAACCTAAATGATTTATTTGATTAGGTGACAAGCGCGGTGGACACACATGGCAGGATTTTAAACTGGCTTAGATTGCCACAAGCCCCGGGTGTGCTGATGATAAGGCTCATGGGTCTTGTGGCAATCTAATGGAATTTCTATCCCATGCAGCAGTTTACAAAAGTTAGAGCAATTCTTTCTGGTTTAACTTACGTCAATCCTGAAGTCTTTAACAGAGCTTGCACCAGATTTTGGTGCAAGCTGACACTTACATCAAGCAAAACTGTGGATTATCTATGCCCAAGATTGTAAAAATTGGGTGCAGTTGTGGTGACGGGGTTTGACACTCTATCAGAACATAAGTGTCATGGTGCAGGATTTGGGGCAAGCCCTGTACCATGCTTTGAAAATCTGGCCCACTGTGTCTACACTTCAATGACGTCTTTGAACCCATTCCACATGAAAAGTTTGTTAAGATGTTGCTAGGTACAGTGGCAGTGCTGCAGTACTGCCTGTAATATTGGTGGCACAGGTTCAAAAGCAGACTTGGGCTAAATGGGAGATGGCCTAGGGTGAGAAAATAGAAGGTCCCATGGACTTCTCTCCCCTCTCAGGGAGGAAAGATATGCCTACCACATCGCTTATTGCATGCATCCTGCAGAAGCTGGGTAGCAGCACAGTGGAAGTGGATAGTTTGAGAAAGGGCATACCTAAGGTTGATGATATGCATGTGCTTGCCCCTGCATGCATGTGCATTCCATCATAGCATGTACAGCAGCCTATGGCAGAATCAGTAGAAATCCCCCAATCATGCAGGATGGCATTCCAGTCCATTGCTGGCCTTGACCACTGACAAGGTACCTCCTCCATAGTTTCTGGATTGTGCTCTGGAGGGGTCTGGCTCACCCCAATGGCCCCACCATGGAGGGGGGGGTTGTTGGAGATCTCTTTATGTATTCAATAGTTTATTGAGTTTCCATTTTTAAGAAAGAAAACACATTTCAGAAAACAATTCCAGGCCAGGGCAAAGTCCTTGGATTTACAACACTTAAAAGTATTCCATAACATGCATAACAGGCAATACACCATTACCTTTTATAACATCTGAACTTAAACATAGTTATGCTTAACTATTAACTTACTGTTGAAACATTGTATAAACCCTAGCTGCACTATGGATTAATACATCTGTCCAGATTTCCTATTTGTTCTAATTCTGTCAGCAGTCAATGGATTAAATTATAAAAGCCTGGTGGTATAAGGGCCTGTACCGGGACAGCAGTGTAAATCTGTCCAGGAATGCAATCCTGAGGGAATAAAACCCCAAAAAGAACCATATAACAAAGGAATCCAAGGAACAGAAGGCAAGAGAAATAATGAGATAGACAGTGGAGAAAATAAAGAGGGGCAAATGGGAAACAGGGGGATGTGGCAGCACAATTTGGAGAGTCATGTCTGCAAACACTCGAAATCTAGACAACAAGATTGCAGACCTAGAGGCCACCATGGCAGAAGCAGACCTGGATATGGTTGCAATTACCAAGTCCTGGTGCAGTGAAAACCAGGATTTTGATGTGGCCATACAAGGGTATATTCTGTTCAGAAAAGAAAGGGTAGGTAAAAAAAGGAGGAGGAGTGGCTCTTTATGTTAGGAACAAAACAAAAGCCACGGAAATACAGGGAGAGCAGAGAGGAGCTGAGGTACTATGGATCACTCTGGAAACACGTGAGGGGGCCACTATTTGCACAGGAGTGCTCTACAGACCTTCAGCACAGGAGAAAGAGGTGAATAAAGACACAATGGAAGCCATCAAAAGGATTGCCTGCAAGGGGGAGATGTTGTGGGTGGGGGGCTTCAGTCTACCAGGTATGGATTGGAGCCTACCACCTGAAGCAGCTGCCAGAAGATGGGACATCCTGGACTCCCTGCAAGGGGTGTTCCTTAAGCAACCAGTTAAGAAGCCCACTCGTGTGGGGGGCGGTGATACTGGACCTGGTACTGACAAACAGGGACAGTGTTGCTGAAGACATGGTGGATGACAACCTGGGGTCCAACGATCACCATACAGTGTGATTTATTATAAGGACTGGGCTACAACCAAGCAACACTAAGATGAGGGTCCTGGATTTCAGGAGGGACGATTGCAGGAAAATGGGAGAATGCCTCGGGGTGCCTGGCAGGGATAGAGGATCTGGGGGGAACTGAGGAACTATAGGCAAGAATAAAGGGGGGCATTGAAAAAGCAACAACTCTCTATGCCTGTCAGGTTAACAAGGACAAGAGAAAAAAGAGATCACTATCGTTCTCTAAAGATATAGCAGAAAAAGTAAGAGCAAAAAAAAACTAGCATTTGGAAAGTACAAAAAGACACAGAAGGAGGAGGATAGGGAAAACTACCAGGAGAAACAAAGGGAGGCAGTTAGACATGTAAAGGCATAGCCCAGTTAGTAAAAGAAGCAGATAAAACTTTCTTTAGCTCTACAGGCAAGAAGACTGAGACCAAAGGAGGAATGGCAAAGATAAAAGGGGAAGAAGGGATTTGCAAGGAGGAGGACCAAAAGAAGGGTGGCATAGTACTTTTGTTCAGTGTTTGCAGAAGAAGAGGTAGGTGAAGGGCAAAAGATAAGGGACAAAGGCATAAATGGTAGGGAGGTGTATACCAGTTCTTTTACAAAGGAGAAAGTCCTCAAGGTACTAGCACAGTTAAAAGTAAACAAGGCAATGGGACCTGATGGGGTGCATCCCAAGATACTGAAGGAGCTCAAAGAGATGTCAGCTGCACGTCTGACAACTCTGTTCAACTTGTCATTAAAAACAGAAGAGGTTCCGAGGGACTGGAGGAGGGTGGATGTGGTCCCACTTCACAAAAGGGAAAGGGTGGTGGATGTCTGGAACAGCTTCCCAGAAGAGGTGGTGGGTACCAAGATGGTAACAGGTTTCAAACATGCATGGGATAGACACAGGCGGACCCTGGTAATGGGGATGAGGGAGTAAGGCCAGAGATCAATTTGGGCCTATGGTAGCACAGTAGGTAGGGACTTTAGGGCAGACTAGGTGGGCCAAGAGGTCCTTTTCTGCCAACAACTTCTATGTTTCTATGTTAAAAGTGTGAACAAGGAGGAGGCGGTAAATAGACCTGTCAGCGTGACTTCAGTAGTGGGCAAAGTAATGGAAATATTATGGAAGGAAAGGATAGTGGAATTCCGTGTAACCTGTGGATTACAGGGTTGAAGGCAACATGGTTTCATGGGGGGTGAGGTCTTACCAGACAAACCTGATCGAGTTCTTTGACTGGGTGACCAGGGTAGTGGATCAGGGAGGAGCAGTAGATGTGGCCTATTTGGATTTCAATAAGGCCTTCGACTGCATTCAACATAGAAGACTGGTGAACAAGTTGGCATGTCAGGGTGTGGGTCAAAAAGTTATAAACTGGATAAGAAGTTGGTTAAGCAATAGGAGTGAGAGGGTGGTGGTAAATGGGCTGGCAGTATAGCCTAGAGGTTAGAATAATGAGCTGTGAATGAACTTGGTACCTCCAGACCTGGGTTTGATTCCCACAACTAGAGATGGGCGAAGTGGCCCCAATTCGCTCCGTGAAATGATTCACAGAGTGAAGGTGAATTCGCAGAGTGCTCCACAATGCAAAGCGGACTACTTCATGTTATAATGGGTAATGCAAAGTCCATTGAAAACAATGACTTTGCGTTACTCTGCCTTCCCAAACCACTGCTCCACCAATTCTTAAGGCAAAGTACATTGAAAACAATGTACTTTGCCTCATTCGCCTTGTTTTTAAGCTCCAAAGGCGAGTTTTGCAGTGATTCATGGGATTTCAGGTCTCATGGGCTCTAGATTGTGCTGCACAGCCTCAGTTTGGGGTAGTGTGTGTAGGAAGCTGTAGGAGACAGTCTGTTCTGAGAGCTCTCTGTGATTCAAACCTTCTAAAAGCTGTTAAAAAAGCCTTCTTGAGTCATTTTTTTGCTAAAACTTTAGTTCATCGATTGTAGGAAACCCTCCTGTGCTCATATCATCGAGTGTTTATTGTTTGTGTGTGGATTCTGAATGTTAATGTACAACATTCAGTCTGTGTATTGAGAGACAGTGGAAGTGTGCTTTGGGGGAGGGGTGTGTCTGTGGTGTAGGTAGATTAACTTGGAGAAAATTACAGTTCTTTCTGTTTTGGTGATATTTTTCTTGTATAGCTGTGTTAATGTACACACTAATATTTTCAATAATTCTTGCCATTTTTTTGCTGATTTTTGTGGTGCAGCAGTGCATGATTTTAGTTTGTTTAAAGTATGTGGTTACAGTATATTACTAAGGTTTTCAATTTGCTACACATTACTTTGTGTGTGTGTGAGTAGGTGTGTGATGCGTGTCATCAAATCCGACACCTTTTATTGTGCCACATAGTAATTTCAGCAATGTGGAACCTGCTATCCACTGCAACTGCATGATTTTTGCTCTTCTTTGTGGTATCTTTGCTAGTATTAGTACTAGTGACTGCTACTGCAGCAGAGCAGTACACTGCGTCCCCCCCCGCGGCCCGCCCCAACCGGCAAAGGTATTATTTTCCAGATTTGAATTTCTGATGGTGAGTAGTGGTTAGGTGTTGTGCCTTTGCATCTACATCTCTTCAGTGTGCAGCACAATCTTAATCTGTCTGTGCATTTGCATCTCTTTAGGGCCCAATCTCCATCTGTAATTTAAGTCCCAGTTGTTTCTTTGGCTTCCCTTCAGAGTACTGGACAGGTGTGGTGCATAATTCTGCATGAACATTGTACTCATTAATATGCGTTTTTAAGTCAGGACCATCATCATGAGTCACTTGTGATACAAATCACATTCTTCATCATCACAGTCACAAATTCAGTCACAAATCACAATTCACGATCTCATTACGAATCACAACATTAATTTTTTTACTAGTTACTTGGATGTAATGTAAGCCTGTTTTATAGTATCTCTCCAGGCTTCACCACCCCACCATTGTACTCATTAATACATGTTTTTAAGTCAGGGAGTTTTGTGCTACAGCTCATCGGGGAAGTACAGCCATAGGCATTCGTGTTCCCAATACAGTTCCACATTGGTTATCTCACACCGTAGACACCAAATCATGTTCTTCATCATCAGGGTCACAAATCATGATTTACAAACGTCACGAATCACAACATTAATTTTTTTACTAGTTTCTTGGATGTATTGTAAGCCTGTTTTGTAGTATCTCTCCAGGCTTCACCACCCCACCATTGTACTCATTAATAAGTGTTTTTAAGTTGGGGAGTTTTGTGCCACAGCTCATCGGGGAAGTACAGCCATAGGCATTCACGTTCCTTCCTGTACAGCATGTGAGTTACAGTACTGTACGTAGTGGTGGGTGAAGTGGCCCCAATTCACTCCGCGAAGTGATTCACAGTGTAATGTGGAATCTGTGGAGTACTCCACAATGTGAAGCGGAGTACTTTGTTTCATAATGAGTAACGTGAAGTCCATTGAAACCAATGACTTTGCATTATTCTGCCTTCCCCAAACCACTTCTCCACCAATTTTAAGGTGATGTACATTGAAATCAATGTAATTTGCCTCACTTCACCTTGTAATTAGCTCCAAATGAAATTCTGCAGTGATTCATGGGATTGCAGGTTACATGAGCTCTAGATTGTTCTGCACAACCTCAGTTCTGGCCTGGGTAGTATGTGAGTAGTGGTAGCTGGAGACACTGCGATTCAAAGCCTCTAAAAGCTGTTTAAAATGCCTTTTTGAGTCATTTTTGTTTGCTCAAAATTTAGTACATCGATTGTAGGAAATCCTTCTGTACTTATATCCTCGAGTGTTTATTGTTGTGTGTGGATTTTGAATGTTTATTTTCAGTAATTTTTGAAATTGTTTTGCTGATTTTTGTGGTACATCAGTGTATAATGTGTCTGTTTAAAACATTTAGTTATATTATTAAAGGTTTTCAATTTGCTATGCATTACTTGTAGTGTGTGTGTGTGTGTGTGTGAGTGTGTGTGTGATGCATGACATTAAATCAGACATCTTTTATTGTGCCACAGAGTAATTGCAGCAGTGTGAACCTGCTATCCACCACACCTGCATGAAGTTTTTATACTGCTTTGTGGTATCTTTACTGGTAGTGGATTGTTACTGCCATGCATTAATCTCCCAATTGGCTAAATGTATTCCTTTCCAGATTTAGATTTGTGACTTGTGTGCACTAGTTAGGTGTTGTTGTGCCTTTTCATATGCATCTCTTGAGTGAGCAGTGCAATCTTAATCTGTCTGTGCGTTTGCAGTGCACCATTAATTCTGGAAGACTGCATTTCTTGTTACGCTCTCATTTCACTTCGTCAGCACTGGGGAATTTTCTGGACACAAGACAGTAGCATTTCATCAGCACTGGGGAATTTTCTGGACACAAGTCAGTAGCATTTTGGGGATGCACATTAATTCTGGTGATTCTGTATGTGACCACTGTGCACATGACTGAGTGTGCCATTAATTCTGGGAGACTTTGCATTTCTTGTTATGCTCTCATTTCACTTTGTCAACACTGGGGAGTTTTCTGGACACAAGACAGTAGCACTTTGGGGATGCACATTAATTCTGGTGATTGTGTAGGTGGGGTGCTGCCAATATTGTTGTCACTCCACCTTACTTTGCATTAAAGCGGAATAACAATGCAAAGTAATAATAACAAGGTGAAGTGAGCCTTTCCTATGGGGCACTCCATATAGCAAAACACCAACATGAAGTGGCCACTTTGCGTTCACTTTTCAGGTGAATTTTATATTCACTGCATCTATACCCGTAACCTCCACTTGCATATTGTGTGACTCAGTAAGTCACTTAACCAGCCCAAAGCTCCTTGGTCACCCCTGAAAATAGGCCCTTGTGCCTAGTGGACCTTAACCAGTTAGCAAAGACTAAAATAAAAATGGTGTCCACTCCGGAGAAGACAAGGTGACCAGATGGGTGCCTCAGGGTTCAGTACTAGACCTGGTCCTCTTCAGTGTCACATTGTGGAAGGGCTAGAAGGGAAAGTATGCCTGTTCGCGGATGACACAAAAATCTGCAGAGTAGACATATGGGGGGATGAGGAATGATTTGAAAATGTTGGAGAATGGTCAAGGGTTTGACAGCTGGGTTTCAATGCAAAAAAGTACAAAATCATGCACTATGGACACAGAAACCCAGGGGCTATGTACCAATTGGGAGGGTAAGAAGTGGCAACTACCAAACAGGAAAATGACCTGGGGTAATCATTTCTGTCAACTTGAAGGTGACCAAGCAGTGCGATAAGGCAGTGGGGAAGGCTAGCAGGATGCTTGGATGCATAGGGAGGACTATCACCAGTAGGAAGGAAGGAGGTAATATTACCCCTGTACAGATTACTGGTAAGGCCCCACCTTGAGTACTGTGTCCAGTTCTAGAGGCCCCACATCTGGAAAGACATTAATAAGGTGGAAACAGTACAAAAGAGGTCTGCCAAAATGGTGCAGAGCTGCGTCAAACGTCCTGTTAGTAAAGACTCTAGGAAATTAATATGTGCTATCTGGAGTACAGGAATGAAAGGGGGGATAGGATAGAAACATTCAGATACCTAAGAGGTATTAATAAGGTGCAGGAAGGTAGCATTTTCCATAGAAAAAGAAGCTTGAGGACAAGGGGTCATGTTATGAACTTGGATTGGGGAAGCCTCAAAGGAAATGTGAGGAAATACTTCTTTAGGGTGAGAGTGGTGGATGTCTGGAACAGCCTTCCAGCAGAGGTTGTGGGTGCCAAAATGGTGACACGATCCATGTATGGGACAGATACAAGGGGACCTTGGTAGTAAGGCAAGGAGAGTAGACAACCGAAGATAGAGTAGGGTCTGTGGTGGCACAGTAGGCAGGGAAAACTGGGCAGACTAGGTGGGCAAAGAGGTCCTTCTCTGCTGACAACTTCTATGTTTCTATGTAAAAGATGATTATGCACCTAACCATTTTATTTGTAAAGGAAATTGTTAATATCATGTCATAGCTATATGGCATTGCCTAACTACTGTTTCACACCATACCATTACACTAGACAAAACACTGTCCTTCTACTCACAGGCAAACAATGTGTCTTGTGATGTGTGATATGACCAGTGAGCAAGCAAACAAACATCTCTATTCTATGAACTGTATGATACTAAAAGAAGTAACTGGATATCAGCTGCAACATGCAAATATTAAGGGTATTTAACAGGTTCTATGTGATATGGGCAACTCAATGAAAGCAATCCGAAAAACAGCCACAACATTTAATCGAGGACATAAACAGTAAGAGTACATATCAGTGATCGCCAAAATGGTTAGGAATGCTTTTCTGCAGGGGTTTTGCCCTCACCCTGCAACCCTTACTTAAACAACCAACTCTGAGGTCGTAGCAACTTGGGGAGGGGGAAAAGCATTTGTCACTTTCGCAGATCACTGATATGTAACATCGTCATTTGTATCCTTGCTGAAATGCTGTTGCTGTTTTTGGGCTTGCTTTTATCATGTCACCCATATCATGGGATACCTATTTGGCTGACTCATAAATAGGGATATTCAAATCTGTCTAACAAAAACACAGCACTGTAGTTTAGTTGCTTACCTACATAATGCTGTGCTCCTTTTGTCGCAAAATATTATTAATTCATGGTCGCTAGAATTCAAAGATCTCCAAAACATGTAAAACAAACCCTCCAATCGCAATTCAAACTTGCCGCTTCAGTGGCTGCCTAAAATGGCCACTACATGCTTACGGGATGACGTCAGTGGAGCAAAAGTACTCAGGAGTGTTATTGCAGTCTATATGGGGACCTTAGTAATTAACTATTGAAATAAAATTATCAAAGTGCTTCTACTTCAAATCTTTTACTGTGCAGGTGTGAAAAGGTTGTCCTCAGTCTCAAAAGATAGGAAAGTATTTGAGATTACAGATTTATTACATGCAATACACCATTTGTTGTGTATATGTGCTGGTGTACCTGTCCTTGCTACTATGTGGGGAGGACGAGACCAGCAAACCAAAGAATCCATGAGCATGTCTGAGCAATTGTAAAAGGAAATATTTACAATGCAACAGAGACACATTTTACACAGACACACAATGGTAAACCAGACTGCTTCAGATTTTCTATATACTTGAATATGTGGACAGACATCCACGAGGGGGTGACAGCGTTAAAACACTGTCACAAAAAGAGACTAAATGGATTCTGATGTTAGATACTTTGGTACCATTAGGACTTAATGAGGAAGTGGACCTTATTCCTTACTTGTGAACAATAGCTTCTTGTATCTCCTTTTTCTCTTTTTTCTCTCTGCAGGAGAACTACCTGGACCCCATTATCTGATACCTGCAACATGTGTGCTACACCCAGTGTATGCCTGCTGAGCACAGATTAGTTCATTACACTGTTTGGACTGGGGCAGCTCAATTCTCAGAATAATGTTTTGTGTTTTTTTTTCACTTGCACTCATATTCCAATGATTATCTTAGATTTGTGAAATTTGTACACTTCACGCGAATCCTGTCAGTAGTCCTGTGAGGTACTGATTGATTTGTGACTAGTGCCAGTGGCTCAGCAGGTAGCACACTCACCTCTGAGGCTGAGAGATCAGTAAGCTGTGGGTTCTATCCCCACACCAGTCACTTGGGCTAGTATCCCAATACTGACACTGTAGTGCAGCATGAGGGGGGTGCTGCACTCCTGAGGTGCCGTCTTTCAAATGAGACGTTAAACCGAGGTCCCATCTGCCTGTTCTGGTGGTAGTTCAGGTGGATGTTAAAGATCCCATGGCACTTCTCGAAAAGAGTAGGGGAAATTTTTATTAGAGAATCAAATACAAAATAATATCATCAAACAATGTCAGAAGCAAAAAACAATGATAAATACAAAACAGGCAAGGAACAAAGCACATATAGTCAAATATGTAAGTGAAACACCAAAAATAAATGCAAGAGAGGAAAGAAGACCAACCCTAACCCACCCAACTAACATTATTTCATAAACAAGACCCCAAAGTGCGAAATTCATACTCATATAGTGAATCCAATTCATTCTGTATTTGAAACAAAATTTCCTTTAATTGAACAGTCTTATTCTGAAGACATCTTAAACATCTTGCTTGCCAGATATATCATTTGATACAGGCCAGAACCACAATAATTGTACTTTGAGTCCATTTGTTCCAGTCTGTCGGAATCTGTCCCAAAATCAAAATATCATAAGTCATAGAACTAAGAAGTGGTTCATTCCACCAATTGGCCAATGTGGACCAAAATCCTTGAACATGAATACATTCAAAGTACAGATGTCGTATAGTTTCCCGACTGCCTTGACAAGCTAGTTCAGAACAATACCTATCCCCCAACTGTTTGTGTTTTTGATTATTTTTTACATTAAGCTTCTGATGCCCACAGAGCCATATCATATCTTGCATTTTTTCAGAATTCTAGGCTCTGTAATACTGGTAATCAATAGAGCAGTATCCACAATATCAGGAACTTGAAACAAAGGATCCTCTAAATTGCACAAGTCAACTATATGCTTATAAAATTATTTTTTTCTCATGTGAAATAAACCATAAAAGCTCTATTTTCCACATTCTTATATATTTAAGTGTAATTCTAACATATTCAGGTAGAAATTTTTCTCATGAATGCCATTTCCCCCTACCCCAGCAGTCAAAAAATTCCTTCCCCATAACTTCATACACAAACATCCCATATCTTCATTGGCTAACAACATAGGCTGAACTGTACTATAAAAAAAATTACCAAACAAGTAGACTAGCGGTTGAATCATATTTAGACCTCCTGATTTCCAAGCTCTATAGGTATGAACCCATTTTACTGGGTTTAATCAGCTTCTCCATAACAATGAAAAGAAAAGGCCCATTATTTTAGAATACATACTGTAAGGGAGAGGAAACACATGTGAAACGTATAAAAAAATTTGAGTTATGTATATTCGAAGAAGAAACACCCTTTTCTTCTGTGACATCTTCCAAGACTGCCATCTAGTAACGTTTTGCTTGGCTATGTCAAAAACCATATTCCAATTGCATTGTAAAGCAGTGGCAGTTCCATAGTATATACCTAGCAGTTTTATATTAGTAGTAATGACAGGTATAACAAATCTTCCGGAACCAAAGCCTTGCCCAAAACCAAGATCTGACTCTTCTCAGGATTAATTCTGATACCTGTAAATGGTTGCAACTCCTGAAGGTCTTGAAGAACCCTTTTTCCTGAATCTAAATTTGCCACTGTAAATACACAATAATCTGCATATGCAAGCACCTTTTTAAAAGTACAGCCACTTGTCGTAGTAATGGGTAGTACCTGAGGATCCACATCAATCCATCTTAGAACAGGATCAAGGCCAAAAACAAACAACAGAGGACTCAGAGGACACCCCTGTCGAACTCCAATATTAAGATGAACAGGGATGCCCATATGACCATTCACTAAGGGAGTAATTAATGCTGTGGAATACAAAGTTTTCAATAAACCTATAAACAAATCTGGAATACCATAATCGTGTAAAACATCCCATATATGTTCCTGCTGGATAGCATCAAATGCTGTTGCTTGGTCTAACAACATGAGATAAGCAGTTAAGTTATGGGATAAACCCTGCTCTACCAACTCCCTAATATAATGCAAATTATGCACAATATTCCTACCCGGGACTGCACATGTTCATGTGGAAAAAAGCAGACTCTGTGCCACCTTTGAAAGCCGACTTGTCAAGATTGTTGCCAAAATCTTATAATCTGAAGTCAAGAGACTTAAAGGTCTTCAGTTTTTAACAGTTGTGGGTCACCTTTTTTAAAATGAAATATCATTATTCCTTTACACATACTAGGAGGAAGCCTATTTTCAGACCAAATAGAGGCAAAAAGGACATGTAACCACGGAAGTAAAAGTTCCAAATACTTTTTACAAAACGCATTAGGAATACCATCAATGCCAGGGGTGGTATGAACAGATAATTTACTAACAGACAATTTAATTTCAGAATCATCAATAGGGGCCACCAAAGCTGTCAGCTCTTTAGCCGATAAATGAAGAATATCTAAAGTGTGAAAAAATGTACTAGGCAAGGCTGGGGCAACATCTTGAAATGTAGACTGTACATAAGATTGCACAACTCAGCATATTCCTCTAACAACTTGCACCACAGTACCATCACTGTCTTTTAGAGCAGTAAAACCATATTTTTAGGAACTCTGTAACTGGAGATCATATGGGTTGACTTGTTGTTTAGTACCCTTAAGCAAATATTTTTGTTGATAAAAACATTTTTCTTCTCTGAGTTTTAGAAAATCATACATTTTGTTTTTGATTTCCTTAAGCTTAGTCACTATTGTTCCATCCGTGTGAGGTACCTGAGTCAGCAATTTCAGATACTGTGCTCTATAACTCAAATATGGTACATAATGATTTCTGGCTTTACATTTTGAAATTTGCAAAATCAACAATTTCAAATCCACTTTGGTATCCTCCCATAATTCTATAGGGCTATCATATAGAAAACAAAGATCGATTCGAGCAGCAAAAAAAGCTTTCACCGGTTCATCCATGAAAACTTTGTGCAATAGAGCAACATTCAATTTCCAATAAGCACGACCTATCACATGTGTCTGATAAGAACTTATCCGTAATTTTACTATTACATGGTCAGAAGTCTCCATAGGTAAAATTACCACTTCAGAACAAGCAAGTCTCTTAGACACAAACCAATAATCGATTCAGGAAGACAAAACCCCCTTAAAAAGTATGTTGAGGGATGTTTGCAAAACATCATACACATCTGCCAAATCATTATTGTGTAGTACATCACGAAGCATGTTCGTGTCACAGAAAACCTTCTGTGTAGCCCTTTCCCAATCCCTGGCGGCTTAATTCACAATTAAAATCTCCCCCCCACAACACCAATTTAGAAGTATGTAAATATGGGGCAATCCTCTCAAATAAAGCTGACCTATCCGCTTTAAGCTGAGGTGCATATATATTTAGTATGCGATAAGTGCAATCAGAAAGAACTAGATCCACCATCATGGCTCTCCCTGGCATAATATCCAGAACTTTCAAAATTTTAACATTGATTCCAGAAAAAAGAATACCCACTCCATCACAAGTATCCTCCCCCAAAGACCATAAAGAGACACCCTACCTCCAGTCTCTTTCAGCTTCTTTCAACTGCATCAAAGAATGTATCCTGGTATCTTGAAATAAAATAATTACCACTTCAGAACAAGCAAGTCTCTTAGACACAAACCAATAATCGATTCGGGAAGACAAAACCCCCTTAAAAGAAGTATGTTGAGGGGATGTTTGCAAAACATCATACACATCTGCCAAATCATTATTGTGTAGTACATCACGAAGCATGTTCGTGTCACAGAAAACCTTCTGTGTAGCCCTTCCCCAATCCCTGGTGGCTAATTCACTATTAAAATCTCCCCCCCACAACACCAATTTGGAAGTATGTAAATATGGGGCAATCCTCTCAAATAAAGCTGACCTATCCGCTTCAAGCTGAGGTGCATATATATTTAGTATGCAATAAGTGCAATCAGAAAGAACTAGATCCACCATCATGGCTCTCCCTGGCATAATATCCAGAACTTTCAAAATGTTAACATTGATTCCAGAAAAAGAATACCCACTCCATCACAAGTATCCTTCCCCAAAGACCATAAAGAGACACCCCACCTCCAGTCTCTTTCAGCTTCTTTCAACTGCATCAAAGAATGTATCCTGGTATCTTGAAATAAAATAACATTACCGTGACTTTCCTGCAAACTAGCAAAGGTAATATGTCTCCTACAAGAAGATTCAATACTATTTACATTAATAGTAAGAAAAACAACACCTTCTGCCATACTATATATGTGAGAGAGGAAAAAGGTCCAGAAAAATACAAGGACCAGACATTTTCAGTAATATGAAATATAGAAAAATAACTGTTCACTTTCATTTCTTTCTTTTCTTTGGTTTAGGTTTATCACACACCCCTAGGTCATGGGCCACCTCAGCATGCGAGGAGGTCTCAGAAGAGATGTCTGACTC
The DNA here is from genome assembly GCA_016271365.2 of Neoceratodus forsteri. NCBI lineage: Eukaryota > Metazoa > Chordata > Ceratodontiformes > Ceratodontidae > Neoceratodus > Neoceratodus forsteri. The sequence goes on from CM057449.1 coordinate 794,575,221, forward strand.
TAAACCATCCTCTTCACCATCCTGTTTGGACAAAAGGGCTTATGAATTCTGTAAGGGGAGTAATTCAGGTTCAACTTGACCATCCAGAGTAGCTTTACTGGACTTGGAATGGGTTACTTTATGGAAAATTGACTCTTGTTGCACTTCAGGAGGAGGCATACAAGGAATACCCTCAGGTATGATAGGAACCTTTAATTCTATGCCAGGAACAACAATGTCTCCAGGGTTAGAGGCCGTAGGTACCAAAGGGACTCCCTGTGGAGCAGAGACAGATGTCTGTGTTGGCTCTGCTATAGATAAGTCAGTTACTATAAGGTCAGAAGGCCCAGTACCCATATCCAATGGAGTCAACTCTGAAAGCACTATGGGAGCTTCCAGTGAGGCCATAGGCTGCAAGGGAGGGATCAAAGGGGAAGCCTGGGAATAAGTAATCAGGTCATGCATTTTCTGACTTTCTTTCTGAGCTCTGGCCACATAAACATCTTGTTTCACCCGAACAGCTGGGTCAGCATTATTATGAGAAGCCCAGGAACACGTACGGAACATGTGATCAATTTCTTCACACTGATTACATTTAGGAGAATTCCTACAATGAGCACCCACATGTCCCAAGGCTCCACAGAGACCTAATTTCTGCTGATCGCAGACATTACTAAGATGTCCCAATGCACCACATTTATAGCAGGCGCATGGCTGTCCAGGATAAAATATCACACCCCTATCCCTCCCCAAGAAAAAACAATTAGGTAGATGTTTTGTCAAGCCATTTTCTAATCATAAATCCACCAGAAATCTCCAACCCCCAGTCCAGAGACATTCCTCATCCAGAATAGGTTCTGGTTGACCCTTAATAGTACAATGCTGCTGAAGCCAATAGGAAATATCGGCCACATTGACCCCCTCATTACGAAACATCACAGTAATTTTCTTTGAGACAGGTTTAGTTAGTGGAATGACCATAAAAGATTTTCACAGTGGGGTATGTTTAAGAGACTGAAACTGCTTCCAGAATCTATCAAGACCTGCAGCATGTTTAAAAATAATGTCAAATACAGAGTCCCCAGGCATATGGATCAATGCATAAATCTCGTAAGCATAAAATTTCATACTGCCTTTCAACAAATCTTTCCCAACAAACCGTCTATTAGGAACCTCTCCTAGAAAGCCCCTAAATTTTAGATGCACAGCATTCCTCCTTACTGCCGGCTCTGCTAAAGGTCCAAACGTGGCAGGGAATAACTGTTCCTTAATTCCTGCATACCAAATCGAAGGAGCATTTTTCATAGCAGGTTCTGGTTCCAAGGGGTCTGTACTGGGGGAGAAGGAGAAAACTGTGACACAATAGGCTGACATTCCCCTGAGCCCACAGTGGAGGGGGGGAAGGACAGGTTCCGACTCCTCTCCCTCCAACCATTTTATATCATTCAATATAGTATCCACTACTATGTTAGAAGAAGCCTGGGACCCCACTACAGGGGAACCTTGACCAGGTGGAATTGTAACAGAAGTAGTTAAATAGAAACATAGAAACATAAACATAGAAACATAGAAGTTGATGGCAGATAAGGACCGCAAGGCCTATCCAGTCTGCCCATTTCTTTTTCTACCTTATAAATGTGCCATCGGCCTTTGCTCTGTCAGTGGCCTATCTATTCATACTCATATGTATTGCTCCCCTATGCCTATGCCATGCCTGTTTGAAGCCCTGCACTGTATTCATAGCCACCACTTCCTGAGGTAGGCCGTTCCATGCATCCACCACCCTTTCTGTGAAAAATAATTTCCTCACATTCCCCCTTAATCGGCCTCCCTCTAATCTCATGATGTGTCCTCTTGTCCTGCTATTTTTCTTATATTTAAACATGTTAGACTCTTTCACCTTGTTAATGCCCTTAAGGTGTTGGAATGTTTCGATCATATCACCTCTCTCCCTCCTTTGCTCAAGGGTATACATATTGAGCTCCGTTAATCTGTCCTCATATGTCTTCTGATGCAGTCCCTGCACCATTTTGGTTGCCCTTCTCTGGACTGCCTCATTTTGGTTGATGTCCTTGTGAAGGTGTGGCCTCCAGTACTGCACACAGTACTCCAGATGGGGCCTAACCAGTGTCTTGTAAAGAGAAAGTTACCTCCCTCTACGACTTGTGATACCCCTACTAATACACCCTAACATCCCCTAGCCTTACCTACTGCTTTAGAGGTTTGCTTGGATGATTTCAGGTCATCGGTGATGATGATGCTCAAGTCTCTTTCTTCCTTTGTGACTGCCAGCAACTCCCCTCCCAGCCTATAGGTGGCTTCAGGGCTTGCACTTCTTTGCATTTAATCCCAGTTGCCACTCTTCTGACCATTTTGCTAGTTTATCCAGATCTCTTCTCATTCTGCCCACCCCATCTGGATCATCTACTCTGTTGCAGATCTTGGTGTCATCTGCAAACAGACAAGCCTTACCCTCTAGTCCATCTGCAATGTCACTAATAAAGATATTGAAGAGGACTGGGCCCAGGACTGATCCCTGAGGTACCCCACTTGTGACTTGCATCTCTTCTGACTTGTTACCATTACCACCACTCTCTGTTTTCTGTCCATCAACCAGTTTGCCACCTAGTTGACCAACTTCTGACCCACCCCGAGCCTACCCAGCTTATTTATCAATCTTCTATGTGGAACAGTGTCGAAGCTTTGCTGAAGTTAAGGTAGGTGACATCAACTGCTCCCCCTTGGTCCACCACTCTGGTTACCCAGTCAAAGCAATCTATGAGATTAGTTTGACAGGACCTTCCTTTTGTAAACCCATGCTGTCTTTTATCCTGTGCCCCTATGGATTCCAGGTGTTGCACTATCCTTTCCTTAAGGAGTGCCTCCATAATCTTGCCCACTACTGAGGTAAGACTGACTGGTCTGTAGTTCCCTGCCTCCTCCCTACTACCACTCTTGTGGCAGCAGAGTAGAGTTATCCACCGAAACAGCCTTGGGCAAGGTGCTAACGTTTGCATCCCACCCCCTCCTATCTGGTGATTTCACCCACCCTGCAGCCTCCAACACCTGGGAAACCCAATCCACTGAGGCAGGGGTCTCTCCCTCAGGAAGAGGAACATTGGTGGAACCTTGTAAAAAAGAATCATCAGGAGTTCCATCCAAAATAGCATCCACAGACTGTTTTCCAGAAGTCAGCAACAGGTACCAATCCTATTGGAAACCACAGTAGCAACTGAAACTAGCGGGGCAGAACTTACAGTGTCATTCAGGTGAGAGAATAGGCCATCCCCTTCACCAGTACATGGAGGAGTTCCAGACAATGAATCTTGGCATTCACTGGGTGTTAGTGAAACCAAGAGGTCTAAATCAGTAGTATTCACTGTTGTCCCAGGCAAATTCGTGGAGGAAATCAAAGCTTCAGACACCACTGGCAGCATTGTGGAGGGTTTTCCAGACATTTCGACCGACACCTGACCCACATCCAAGTTAGGCCGTACCACTTCCTGTTCCTGCACGTCCATGCTTTCCTCTTGGGCACACTCCAAGTCCTGCAATAATCGGTTACGTAGTGCAAGGAACCAACGCTCTTCCTCAGAAATCCGTTGCTGAATAACTGCCACACTATGAGAACCTTCTATTACTATAGTCTCCAACCGATTGTCGGAGGGACCGATTGAAGTACAAACCTGAACCACCTCATCAGCCAGCTTCTCTCCTCCACTCCGTTCCGTAGCCATACCGGTCTGGCAGTGTCGAGGGGCCGAGGGAAGTGATCACAGCACCTCGAACTCCCACGTACACACTCCTCGGTGTCCTGAGTCACACTGAACACATAACCCAGGTCACAGCACCTCTGTTGAAAAGAGTAAAGGGAATTTTCCGCACGTGGCCAAATTCCTCCATTCATGAAAAATACCACCAACAGCTTAATCTGGTTCAAGGTCAGTTGGCATTCATCTGTATCCCCTTCCCCCGGGTCGTGCCTGAAAATAGGCAGGATTTGTATAGTGCACTTACCTGGTCAACAAAAACTAAATAAATAAATAAATAATTTCTGATACGTAAACACTGTCAGCAGATATGGGCCTATGGCCCACCCACTCTGTCCATTTGAGCTTGTAAATTCCCTTTATGTTTTTCTAGAAGTTTGTTGCCCTTTACCCCTGACTTCCAGAATTCCTTTATGTCTATCCCATGCATTCTTAAATCCTGTGATTGTTTCAGCCCCCACCACTTCCTCTGCCAGGGTGTTCCACTGGTCCACCATCCATTATGTGAAGAAATTCTTCCTCATGTTTCATCTGAATCGCCCTTCCTCCAACTTCATCCCATGCCCTCTTGTCCTGGAACATCTTTTTCATTGGAAAATAGTGTATTCCTGCACCCTGTTCCTCCCTATAAGGTACTTGTGCGTCTCCATCATATCCCCTCTCTCCCTCCTCTCCTCCAGGGAGTACATATTCAGGTCCTTCAGCCAGTCTTCATAGGACTTCTGATGCAATCCCTGTACCATCTTTGTTGCCCTCCTCTGTATCTTCTCTACCCTGTCTATGTCCTTATGTAGGTAAGGTCTCCAAAACTATACACTGTACTCCAGGTGGGGCCTCACTAGTGTCTTGTATAGTGGAATTAAGACCTCCCATTTCCTGCTGGTGATGTCCCTGCCTATGCATCCCAGAATCCTATTTGCTTTACCTGCTGCCTTGTTGCACTGTTTCCCCTACCTTGAAGTCATCAGAGATAATAACCCCAAGGTCCCTTTCCTGCTTGATGCATGCTATATCCTCACCCCCCCAAATGATATGTTGTAACTGGGTTCTTGTGCCCCATATGCATTATTTTGCACTTCTTTGTGTTAAACTTCAACTGGTAAACCCCAGATCATTCTTCAAGCTTTTGCAGCTCCCTCCTCATTCTGTCTACACCTTCTGGCATGTCCACTCTGTTACAGAGCTTTGTGTCATTAGCAAACAGGGAAATACTGACTTCTAGGTCCTGCGCAAGGTCACTGATGAAGACGCTGAATAGGACTGGTCCCAGCACTGATCCCTGTGGTACCCCACTGGTCATTCTTCCCTCTGTGGATTGACAGTCATTTATCACCACCCTCTGTGTTCTGCAACTCAATCAATTACCCACCCAACACATTACTGTCCTGCCCACTCCCATATTCCCCAATTTGCTTAATAGCCTTCTATGTGGTACAATGTCAAAGGCCTTGCTGAAGTCCAGATAGGCCACGTCCACTGCCCTCCCCTGATCAATCTCCCTTGTTACCCAGTCAAAAAATTCAATGAGGTTGGTCTGGTATGACCTTCCCCTAGTGAGACCATGCTGTCTTGGGTCCTGTAGCGGGTTGGCAACCAGATGTTCCACCAATCTCTTCTTCAGTAGTGCTTCCATGATCTTCCCGAATACCGAGGTCAGGCTGACTGGTCTGTAGTTCCCTGCTTCCTCTTTGTTCCCGCTTTTGTATAAGGGGACTACATCTGCTGTCCTCCAGTCTTCGGGTACCTCCCCTGTTTCCAGTAACTGGCTAAACAGAATTGCCAGAGATTCAGCCACTACCTCTCTTAGTTTCTTTAGGACCCTGGGGTGCACCCCATCTGGTCCCATTTACTGACTCTTAGTCCTTCCAGTTCCTTTAGGACCCTTTCCTGTGTAAAGGGACTTGTGTCCATTTCTGCACTTTTCACACCCCTTATATTCCCTTCAGGCCTATTACCCTCCTCTTCCTCAGTAAAGACTAAGCAGAAATATCTGTTCAGTATGTCAGCTTTACTGTTGTCATCCTCCATGCGGCCCCGTCCTTCCCCTTCAGCCTCACTATCCCTCTCTTTGCCCTTCTTTTTTTTACTTATGTAACTGTAAAAGGTTTTGTCCCCTCTACCCACTGATTTTGCAATGCGCTCTTCTGTCTGAGCTTTGGCTTCCATTACTGACCTCCCTGCCTCCCTTTGCTTCTCCTTGTACTTTCCCCTATCCCCTTCTGCTGCATTTTTTTGTAGTGCCTGAATGTGATCTTTTTGGCTTTTACTTTCTCCCCTACCTCTTTGGAAAACCATAATGGCCTCCTCTTCCTTTTCCCCTTGATAATCTGCTTAATGCATAATTCTGTTGCTCTTGTAATCCCCATTTTTTTATCTCTTCCTTATTTTTGCACCTCTGTAGTGCTACTGGTGGGGGCATCCAGCTGCCGGCCTCCACCGGCCTGGAGAGCACAGGATCACTCGTATGATGGGGGTCCGGTGTGGCTACCCCAACCCACTGGAGGGTCTTCCCTTACCTCTCCACATCAGGCTGGGCAAGACCCCACAGTGCGATTCCACGACAGTCCTCCGGGTCAGCGGGAGCATGGCCATCAAGCTGCTTAGTCGCACCCAGCCTTTTTCCTCCATGTTTTTCCCTGGAGCCAGCATTGCAATGACGTACTGTAATTTTAAATGGAGTCCACTCTGAAGAAAGAGGGGTTACTAGTGGGGTACCGCAGGGTTCAGTACTGGGTCCAGTCCTTTTTAATGTCTTTATAAGTGACATTGCAGAGGGACTGGAAGGAAAAGTATGCCTCTTTGTAGATGACACAAAGATCTGCAACAGAGTTGATACACAAGGAGTCATGGAAAGGATGAGAAGGGACTTGGCAAAGTTGGAGGAATGGTCAGAAGTATGGAGCTAGGATTCAATGCAAAGAAGTGCAAAATAATGCACCTGGGAAACAAGAACCCAGGGAAGAATACACAATGGGGGGTAGTAACAACAACAAAAAGGAAGGGACCTGGGGTAATCATATCAGATGACCTTAAGGTTAGCAAACAACGTGAGAAAGGCAGTAAGGAGGGCTGGGGTATACTGGGATGCATAGAGAGGCATCACCAGCAGAAAACAGGAAGTTGTTATCCTCTGTACAGACAGTTGGTGAGACCCCAGCTGGAGTACTGCGTCCAGTTCTGGAGACCCCAGCTCTGCAAGGACATAGACAAGATAGAGGCAGTCAGAGGAGGGCAACTAAAATGGTGCAGGGTCTGCAAGAGAAGCTGTATGAGGAGAGACTAAAGGGCTTAATATGTATACCCTTGAGGAAAGAAGGAGGGGGACATGATAGAAACTTTAAGTACCTCAGTGGAATCAACAAAGTCCAAGAGGTAGCATCTTTCAGAAGAGAGATGTGCAAGTACAAGGGACACAATTTAAAGATGGGAGGGCGGTTCAGGGGCAATGTGAGAAGTATTTTTTCACAGAGAGGGTAGTGGATGCATGGAACAGCCTTCCTGAGGAGGTTGTGGGGTCTAAAACTGTGGGAGATTCAAGAATGCATTTGACAGACATAAGGCAATTCTTGTGGGGGGTAGGAAGAAATAGGCTGTTGGTTAACTAGGATCTGCAGCCTATCCTGTAGGTAGGAAATGGGCAGACTAGATGGGCCAAGTGGTTCTTATCTGCCATCAAAGTCTATGTTTCTATGTTTCTGTATTTCTGTGTTTCTACTAGCATGCGGACATCTTGTTGTGCTCCTCCCATGGCACTGTGTACTGCCCCGGTCATCACCAGGGGCTGCTCCAGCGGCACGTCTCCCAAACCCACCCCAGAGGAGAGAACAGTCCTGGGATGCTCAATCCTCCTCTCCCTGCCAACCCCAGCAGCCTGAGTCTGTTCCCAAACCTGGGTCACCAGTGTGGTGCGAGGTGTGGCGTCTAGCACCTCAACCCTCAGTGCCACTGGGCCGGCTAGTAATCCCTGTTTTAAATATTGCCCACTGTTTCTCCACCCCTGATTCCCTTCCCATTCCCATTAGTGCCTCTTTCAAGCATCCACCCATTTTCCCAGAGCCTGCTCTCCTAAAATCCAGGATATGTGTTTTTGTGCAGTTTGGTTCTCCTCCTTCTTTGATTTCAAACCACAGTGACTGGTGGTCACTGTTCCCCAGGTACTCCCCACCTACTACCCCTATCACACTGTCCCCATTTGTGAGCATGAGGTCCAGTATTGCCTTCTGCTGAGTTGGTTCCATGACCAATTGCTTAAGGAAGGCACCTTGAAGGGAGTCCAGGATAAGTCTACTCCTGGTTGATGCTGCTGCTGGGATGCTCCAGTCCACATTTGGAATACTGAAGTATCCAACCAGCACCACCACCCCCTTGTCTGTAATCTTTTGGATGGCTAGCATCAACTCCCTATCTGTTTCTTCCTCCTGGGCTGGTGGTCTGTAGACCACCCCTGTGCAAATGGCTGACCCCATTTTCCTTTCCAGCTTAACCCACACTATCTCTCTTCCATTCTGTTCCTTCTGGATCTCTGTGGCCTTTATGCCATCTTTCACATAAAGTGTCACTCCTCTTCCCTTCCTGCCTGTCCTGTCTCTTTTGAATATGTTGTAGCCGGGTTTGGCCATCTCCCAGTCATGGTTATTATTACACCAGGTCTCTGTGATGGCCACCATGTCCAGGGTCAACTGCACCATGACAGCCTCCAGATCCTCCATCTTGTTGCTAAGACTCCTGGCATTGGCACACATGGCTTTCTATGATGTGAACTCCCTGGACTGTTTAGCTGTTCTACTCCAGCCCCCTGCCTGGTTGTCCTTTATCCCTGGTTCTCCCTGCTGTTTGCCCTTCTGTTAAATGTGACTGCTACTCCTAAGGGACTGGCTCTCCATCCACCTGGTAATTTCTGACCTGCGACCTGTAACCATTAACAGCTAACCACCTCTTGGCACCTGCTTTCCTGCTCTACCATGCCTTCCCCCCACCACATCCTCCTGCCCTTCCCCCATCTTTCACACCACTTCCCTCCTCTACTGCACCTTTCAGACATCTGCCCCTTCTTCCCTAACTCTGCTTACACTACTTCTAACCACCTGTCACTCTGACAGAGGCCTCTCAGCCTGCCTACCTCTTCCATTTCCCCTCCTATCCTGCTCACCCCAACTGTCCTTCCTGTTTCATTTTTTTTTTGTTGTGTTACTCTGAGACTTCTTTTAAGTTACCCTCTGAGTTCTCGCTACACTTATGACTGTAACTGTAATATGTGTTAAGACTGTAAATCATTGTCTACCTTTGTATGTATGTTACGCTCCATTCTCTGATGTGGAACCTTTGTAAATAAGCAGTTCTTGCTCAAAAGTATTTGTAATCCTAGAGTTTAATAAAATAAAAATAAAAACAATTAATTGTGCCCCCTTTCAGCCTATCCACCCCTTGGGTGCTTCTCTCCACCTTTTGTACACTGCTTTATAGACATATCCCCTCCTCCTGTTCACTGGTTCAACTGCTAGCTGTGGGGGTTGGGCAATTAGGTACCTTCCTTGCTGGCCTGCCACCCCCACTTGGCTAGTTTAAATGCTTGTCGATGTAGCATTTAAACTTATCATTGAGTGCTTGGATTCCCCTCCAGGACGGATGCAGGTCATCAGGCTTGAACAAGCCCCCATCCCTCCAGGTGGGTCCCCAGTCACCAATGAATCCAAGCCCTTCCACACAGCACCAGTTCTTCAACCATGAGTTAAAGTTCCTGGTACATGCACACCTACACTCTCCCATGCCTCTCACAGGTAATACTTCTGAGAAGGTCACAGCAGTAGCTATTTGCTTGAGACTCCTCCCCAATTTCCTAAACTCTTCCTGAACTTGTTTAGGCTCCCCGTTTGCCAGGTCATTAGTACCTAGGTGGATAATGACATCCAACTAACCTTCCTGTCTTGCCTTCCCAGTGATCCCCAGGACCTTCCTCCCATCCCTCCATGCTGTGGCACTTGGTAGGCACCTCAACTCCCTGCCCCCCCTCCTGTGTTCCTAGCTGGATCCCTCTTATGATAGAGTCCCCCATCAGGATTCACTTCCTTTTCCTTTGGGGTCCATTGCTCTCACCACTGAGGTGATCTCCTCAGTTGACCTCCACATTCTTATCTTCCACTTCTCCGGGTACCTCTGTTTGGTTGTCCCCATTTGCCAGTGCAGCATATGAGTTCTGAAGTGGAATAGGGTTTGGGATGTGCCTCTACCTGACTGCCCTAACCCTCCCAAGCCCACCATCATCCAAGTGCTCCTCGTTCTTGGCATCCTTTGAGGCAGCGGTGTTGGACTGGGTGGTCTCTGGATAGGGGTGAAGGGACTCCTGACCCAGTTTACTTCCTCTCTGAGTCTGGCTACCTCATCCCACAGTCCAGAGAGATGCCTGCAGATAGGGAAGCACCTCACTGTCCAGAAGGTCTGCCTGAATATGGCTGCCCCGTATCCACTGCATTGCACCACTCCCCTCATTATACTGCACTTAGGTAATAGGTAAATTATGTGATCGAAGGACATGCCCATTTTGATCACGCCACCTAAGCTAGGTGGACTTCATATTTTAAATCATTCATGTACTTATACTGCTATTCCAGTAGTTGTCTGTTACTAAGGCTTTCCTTGTAGCTCCTTCTTTATTAATTTACTGTCTTGAAAATCCTGCCACAGATACCTTTTTTAAAGAAGGAAAACAACAACAAAAAAATGAGTCAAAACACTTGTGCCGAGGGTGGGCTTCCTCCCCCTTATGCTCCTCCTACTCCACAACCCCTGCTATTCGATGCACTTGGCTCCTGTCAATCAGATTTAACAGGGCATATAATTAAGAGTGGGGGTCAGGGGAGGAAAGGTGGGCAAAAATATGCAGCAAGTAAAGACAGCAAAGGCAAACAGCACCACTAAAAGCACACCAAACTAAGTTTCAAATTTTCAACAGCCCCAAAACAATTCTAAATAAAGACAGCACACAAATAACAGTACCACTAAAAGCCCACAAATCTAGGTTTAAAACAAAAACAGCAATGCGCAGTTACTGCATTGCACTGAAATGAATCTGGATCCTTCCCCTTCTGGCCTCTGATGTTCAAAGTATTATACTAATGAGAAGGAATATTTTATTGTTCTGATTTCTTTCTAAAAAAAAATGTCCCCAACCACACCATGCAACCAAAATACCCTCCCTCCCTCTAACTCTTTTCCATTTGCATTGATCATTTGTACAAAAATTACTTTGTTTGTAATTTGCGTAGGTAAAGCAAACTTTGAACTTTAAAGTTCAGATGATTTTTTATTTTAAGGGACTTCCCTTATGCTTTCTGGCTCTCTTGCTCTCTTCCTGATGCTGTCCCCTAATATTTTACCTTGGAGGTTTACCCTATAAACCCCTTACCTTTTTGATATTTTCCAGTTACAGGCCTTGACTGTAAGGTAGCTTCTCTGTTCATGCCCTGTGCTCTTTTTCTTAACCCCCCCATCCAATCCCCACAGACAAACTTTTCTTTCCTTCTTGTTTTACCTTTACTACCACAAGAAATCATTTTCTCTTCTAGGTACTAAAGTAATTAAATCTTGTAACAATGTGGTAATATAACCTTTGAATTAGATATTTTGCTTGCCTAGTCTATAGATAAAGGAACTGCTGGAAAATGTATGCTTTTGTTAAGTATTTTGTGCCTGATAACCACACATTTTTGGTGTATATCACTTTAATGTAATTATTTAAATGGTTGCCATGTTTGTTCACTCCTCAGACCCACCCCCTGAGGAAAACCCAGAGAAGGGTTAAAACATTGGGGCTTTAAGGTGTTGTTTGGCACCTTGCCACAAATTAAATTACACTAAGCTTCTGAATTCTGTTCCATGAGTTCAGAGTTCTTTTCTGCATTTACTCTCAAGCTGGCAGTATTTTTCTCAGCAGCACCAGACCAGTGCACACTCTGACTTTGTACTTTGGTCCTCTTTCAATTAAGTCCCCAGTCATGAGAACATGTCTAGCCCTCTCCTTCCCCTTGGACTCACATTACACTATCAGGTGCCCTTTTAAGGATAGACCTGGACTCCTGGTAAGCTACAGGCTCTGGACTCTTCACTGGGGAGATTGGTCCAGCTGATTGTCTCAGTACTGGAATGGTCTGCCCATATACCAGAGACCCTACCTGCTCATACACTGCAGACCCTGTACTGGTCAACTGCAATCAGCCAGTTTTCTGTGTCTGGTACTTTGAGAAAAAGCTGTCTAAACTAACAGAAAGTTATCAATGTTAAAGCATTCCATTAACTGTGTTAGGTTATGCCACCACATCACATAGTACCTAATTAGTTATAATATTTGTGTACTACTGCTAACATTCTGGTGTAACTTATGTAGTATTTGTCTGTGGACCACACTCACAAAGTATATATTTGTCCATGGACTGTATATAAAACTTGTTTTCTTTGTTATTATTATGTTGGATTTGTTATATTATGTTTACATAAAGCACCTTTGTTTTTAGAAATGTGTTTTTACATATTTGTCTGTCTGTCTGTCTGTCTATCTATCTATCTATCTATCTATCTATCTATCTATCTATCTATCTATCTACCTACCTAGCTATCTACCTGTTAAAGCTCCTTTACCCTACACTGTAATAGACAAAGGATTTTCTGAATAGTGTATCACTGCAGCATGATTAAGCAATAGGTTGTATCTTCTCATTGACTTGTCCTAAGAATTTGTAAGGTCACCACTGAAAATGAGGTATAGTTTAGTCTTTCTTCCTTTTCCTCACTGAGGGCTTTATGCACAAAGGCACTGTGGCCATTACATAGTGATTATCCCAGGTGAGTAAGGCCATACATGCCAAAAGAAATGAGGGTGGCCATTTGCTGCATGCACTACAGGCATATGCACTTCACAGAGGGGACAGACTAGCAAGTGAGTGGTGTTCCTCAGACCTCGGGAAAGGGTATGCATATGTGGTTACACAATATGTAAGCACAACAGTGTGGGCCACAGTGAAAGACCATGTAGCACAGTGCGGAGCACTGCAGACACTACGCAGTCTTAAGGAAATCATAAACACAGTTATGCACCCCACTGGAAAAAAAAGACATGACATGAGCAGGTATTGCCAAAAACTTTACTACAGACATGGGCACAGCAGTATAGGCAGGGAAGGGCAAACAAGACAGCAATGGAAATGGAAATGAAAAATTAAATGAATGATGACTGCCAATAAATCTCCTGGCATTCATATCCCGGAAGATGCCTATATGGGTAATTGAACATCAGGGCAATCAATGCCCCAGTATGATGCTGAAATGGGGAAGGTCACATCCTGCACATCCTGTGCTAAGATGTGCATAGACCCACTGGCCCATAAGTCCAGGTAAACCCCAGTGTGGTACTCAGCCTACTTCTCTATGGCATCCCTGTCATGATCACCACATAGTATATACTTTAAGCAAGGCAAACCTCTCTCAACATGTCAATGGCCTCCTGTGTGGCTCAGGATCAATGCCCACCTTATTCAGGCTCTACAGTAGGAGACACACTATAGTGAGTGGGCCATGCTTATCCTGTAGGTGGAATAATGCCAGTGATATGTGACACAGATGGGTGCAATGCTTGCTTCCATGTACCTGCTAATCCCCCGTGCAGTGGTCACTGCATCCCCCATGCACTACCACCCCATACTTAATGCAGCTGCCATCCCATCCCCTATGTATCACCACCCCATCCTCCATACACTGCCACCCCATCTCCCATGTAGTGGCCACAGACTGTGAGGCATTCACCATGGAAGGTTTTACAATAAATAAGGGTGTGCCAAATTCATTTGCATAATATGATTATCCACCTGCTCAAGACCTCCTGGCAACCAAAGTCCAGTGCACATGCTTTCTGCTGACAGGTCCATGGCACAGTGGGTGGCAGATCACTGAGGTAGAGCAGCATTCTCCACTGGGCATCCCTGGAATTACTGAAATGACAAACGGGACATGCATCAGTTTCAGATACCAAGCAAGACATGGCCGATGTACACAGATGTGACATCCATTGGACACCACTCCCACATTTACCCAAGATGGGCTAGCCACAATCCACCAGCTGTAGTCATTCACTTGGTACCACAGAGGGCCTTCCCTGCCAAGAGCATAAGGGAGCATCTGCCAAGCCAACCGTGAAGCTATTTTGGCCATTGGTGAAGTGACAGCAAGCAAGGTGTGGTGTGAATTCCCAAGGCACAGTGCAATGCCCTGACCTCCTGACAAAGCATCACGCTAGAGGCATGAAGCACAGAGGTTAGCACTCACCTTAGCTCTAAATAAATTGCTTACTGACTTGCAAGTTAATTTTGAGCAATAGTGTCTCTTTTTTGTGCAGTTTGTGTGGCTATTTTTATGCCCCATTGAATTTCTCCTTTATAGCCAGCACCTCCTGCTTTTCTTGAGTGCGGTGTCTTTGTATGCAATGCCCTGGCACACCCAACACTACCTGTGGGATGCTGAGGTGCTTAAAGGGACATGCACACCAAGGAGGGTGGACCAGTGGTGTAAGAGACAGGCCCAGATTTGGCGGGTGGGGATATCATAAAAAGGTGATCATCCACAGGCCACAAAACAAAAAAAAGAATGTGCTTCTCGCTGCTTATGAATACTCTGCTGGGGGTATGGATGCACCCATGGAGGAGGAGGAGGAGGAGGACCAAGTGGCTCCAAAGCCACTCATCTTCAGAACCCATGTGTTACATGGGGCCATGCACGATATCCACTGCCTGGAACAGTTCCTGCTCGACCAATCATCGAGCTGTGTGACTTGATTGGGGACAGTATATAGACCTCCATTCAGACATCCAGGGCCATCTCTGTGGAGACCAAGGGGATGTGTTCCCTTGCCTACTATTCTATGGGCTCCTCCCAGTGAGTTGCAGGTGACATAACAGGGGTGAACTGAGCCAGTCCTCAGTGTTCCATACCCTAATGCAGGTGACCATGGCACTGATGGCACATGTGGGGGAGTGCATCCAGTTCCTCACCATCCAACTGGATAAATAGGTGGTGCAGGAGGCCTTCTATGAGCATCATGGGTTCCCACCCAAAGGTTTAGGGTACCAGAGACTGCACACATGTGCCACTTCTGGCACTTCATGTCAATGAGAAAGACTACAGGAACAGGGAAGGATTCCACAGCATGAATATACAGGTGACCATGGATTTGGAGGGCATTGTCATGAATGTCACTGCCAAGTACCTGGGATTCACATATGACTCCATCATATTCCAAACATTGTGGTTGAAGGCAGTACTGGCCACTGATAGAGGCGGTCAGGGTGGCTGCTTGGTAGTTATTGCACAGGCCATGTGGGCACAGGGCATGCTATGCTGTGCATCTGTCTGTAGTGACCTGCTTCTGTCTCATATCCCATACCTGTGACAGTGGGTACAACCTGAGGCCTTACTTGAAGACACCATTCCTGGCCCCAGCAGGGGTGAAAGAGCAGAGGGCACACCAAAAGGCACAGAATGTGGTGGAGTATGCAGTTCTGATGCCTGGACAAATGGGTGGCACAACGGTGCTTGCACCAGCCAAGATGTGCCATCTAATCATAATGTGCTGCATGCTGCACAATATCACTATGAGGAGAAGGCTGCCATTACCTGAGGACCTATGTGCAGTTGAGAACACCCAGGGCCATGGGGAGAAAAGTCAAGAGTCAGATGTGGTTAAGCAGCCAGGAGCAACATTGGGCAGGAGGGAAGCTTGGCATAGGTTGGTGTGTGGCATGTTCTGATCCAGGCCTGTGTGAGGGGTGCAATGGTGTATGCCCATGTAACACAATGTAAAGTGATGAGGACCTATGTTGCGTGCCCATGTGTAGGGTGTACCCAAACGTCTGTGTCTGTGCAAAGGGTGGAGCCCTGATGGGTGTGGTGGTCCTGTCGCAGGGTTGAGGACCATGTGTTGTGGGTCTTTGCAGCTATCTTGCCCCTCTTCCCAGTGGATGGCCATGCCATCCTTCAGATGCTGAGCAGTCCCTGATTGCCATGGGCAAATAGGCTGGAGGGGCCTGGGGATGCAGCCTCCCATGGAGGGTAAGGCCTGTCCCCCTATTCTTCAAGGGACTGTGTTCAGCACAGGGCTGTGGCTGTCATGTGGCAGTGGCAGTAAGAAGGGCTGTGCATGGGATGGATGGGCACCTATTCCAGCCTGTGTTGGCTAGGTGCCCTAGCATGCCCTTGAGCAGGAGACCAACACACATGAACTCAGTGTGGAGCCCCTGCACCTCCACTATTAGGGCACAGAGCTGGGCATTGTTCTCCATGCTGGCCTGTAACCTGTAGCCTGTTCTGCTTCAGTCACCGACCTCCATGCTTAGCACCCCCACACCCCAGAGCAATAGTCCAAGAGCCCTTTGCACCTTCTGTGCCAGGATGGGGGCACCAACATTGATGGGCAGGGGCATGCACCACAGCCATGCAGTGCACTGGGAACCAACACTTTCATACATTCTGACACTCCTGCTCCCAGCTAACCTGCCAAGCTCAGTAGCACACAACAGTGGGGGCTTCTAGTAACCCCAGCATGGTGCCAGGTAAACAGTGACCCTGGCCCCAGCAGTTATGATGATGGCCCATCAGAGAGGACTGGGCTGTACAGGAGGGGCAACACTGCAGCATGCCTACTCAGTAGGTACTTCCTTGAGGTGAGGTGGTGCTGCCCATCCCCTACATTCAAGTCCCGTTGGATGGGCCCTTATCACCACTTCCACATTCAGAGTCACTGTTTACCTTGGATCCATTGTGTGCTGCCCTGCTGGGCAGGATGGCTGGGAGTGGTGGTGTCAGTGCACATGTCAGTGTCAGTTCCTGGTGCACTGAGTGGCTATGGTGCATGCCCCTGATGGTCCATTTCAGTGCCCTTCTCCTGGCAAAGATGGTGCATTGTTGCTGTGACTCTGGGAACTGGGGGGGGGTACCCTGCATGGGGGTTGGTGACTGTGAGCCCTGTGATATGGCTGACCCACACAATGCTGTCATATTCATGTTCTTCCTGTTGGTCACTCCCAGTGCTGGTTTCAATGGCATCTGTGGGAGATAACATATGGTTAGTGGTTGGGATGTGACTGTTGTAGTCAGTGCAATGCCCCATTGGGTTACTCACTACGTAGGACAGGAAATGTTCTACCTGGTGTTGTCCAGTGGGTTAGATGTGTGTATGTCAGTTACCACAATCATGTTGCCTCTTCCTCCAGGGATGACAAGGGTGGGTCTACTGCAAGGGTAGAGGGGATGCCAGGGTTACTGTCTCTGTCACTGTAGTATACATTGTCCCACATGTTTAGAGTTGTGATCGCTCTCCTGGTATTGTGCCCAGTTCTTACTCCTCACTATCGACTGTCACCTGCATATGATGTCCTTTACCAGAGTAATCTTGGGGGTGGAAAGGTAGTCCCCAGCCAGTGGCATTCCTGGACTGTCACCCACCTGCCAGCTTCTCACAGATGGCTGTACTCAGGTCCTGCTACTTGTGCTTAATGACCTCAAATGACCTGGGTATTGCTCTGCAGCATTGACAGCAATCTGTACAGCCTTCCAAATCTGAGTTTTGATGGCCCTCAGTGCCTAGAGTGATGTCTATCCATACATGGCTGTATTTTGGGGGTAATCCCAAAATCCACACCAAGAGATCCATCTGCACTACCTGGTTTAGGGTCCGTTCACAACTGACAAACTGCCTGCCAGAAAGAGGCTAGTATTGGGAATGTCCAGATAATATGATACAGGTCTCCCACTTGAGATGGCACCACCAGCACAAGTTATAATCCAGAAGCTTGGCTTTGTATAGTACATCAGGGGTCCTGTACCAGAGATGCTACAGACTTATTTTGTTTAAGTTTACTACGTGCATCAGAATTGCTCAGGTGCACCCGTCTCCAGCAGAGGGCCCATTAAGTGGCTTCTAGTTTAACTTTTACCACCTTCTCCCACTTTCGTTTAGACTTTCTGGACTGGGAAGGGATGCTGTCTTGTATGTCAGTGTATACTTTACTGGCTTGGCCTCTAGAAAGTTTGAGCCAAGATGATAGCTTCTGAGGGGTGGCTGGGTTGGCGGAGAGTAGTTTAAAAAATTTGGTTAGTGAATTGCGCAGTTGCAAATATCTCCAGAAGTCCTTTTTTGTCCAGGTCTTTCATTCTGGCCAGGTCAGAGTAGGGGTGCATCGTCAACTTATTCTCATCCATGATGTCGGCTATGAGTCTTATACCTTACTCCTCAATGAGGCCAGTTAATAGGTTTGCATTCTACCATTATATATTTATTAAATATGAGAGTATAGAGGAGTGGCTTAGGATTAGCCTTGAGCCTAGTATGGGTTTTTGCCCAAATTCAAACTGCTGGCCCAATGGCGGGATGAGTTTGCAGGGATTTAGGTAGGGGGTTGTATATTAGCAGTGGGAGGGTATGGATCTGTGTGAGCGATTGCTCCATATTCAACCATTGCAGAGACTCAGGAGTCAGATTTAAAAATCACTTTAGCGATTGCACCACAGAGTGCGCACATGCATAGCATTCAAACCAACAAGGCTCCATCCTCCAGTCCTCCAGTGGGAATGCAGTTTGCCTCTACTGTATTGGGGCTTTTTTGATGCCCAAAGGAAATTCCCCACCACGGTATCTATGGAATGAAGTCACTTTGCTGAGGGAGCTAAGGGAATATGGGAAAGAGGATGAAGTAGTTTGGGAGCTAAGATCTTTTTAAGAGCAGCAATTTTCCTGAGTAGGGTAGGGCTAGGTGAAACAATCTCCATCTGTCCAACTCCGTTCTTAGGCCAGCAAGTAAAGGCTTCATATTGAGATCCCAAATAGTTGAAAGGTCAGGGGATATATGTATACCAAGATATACTAGGGATTTCTGAGCCCATTTAAGCCTAAGGGGCGGCACCATATTCAGATTACACTGAGGGTTAAGAGGGAGCAGTTCAGTCTTGGATGTATTCATCTTCAGACCAGACAGTTTCGCAAACTGCGCTAATAGATTAAGGAGCGCAGGAAGAGCTACTGTGGCATCTGCCACTTGGACTAGCAGATCGTCTGCATACATGAGCGTGACATATGTCTGAGACCCAAAGGTGACCCCCTGTATGTCTGGGTGCTGCCTAATGGCGGCTGCTAATGGCTCCACAGCTAAAATAAATAAAAGTTGGGGACAAGGGGCAGCCTTGACGAGTACCCCTACCAAGCTGAAAGGGGTGGAACTGCCATGTTAGTTCAATTCTGGCCATAGGTTGTTGATACATCACCTTAACTCAGTTCCTAAAAGGGACTCCAAAGCCGAAACAGTACAGAACCTTTTCAAGATAATCCCATTCTAGGAGTCAAAAGCTTTTTCGAAATCAACTGCAATAGCAGCCACTGGGGTAGGGAAGATTTAGCCTGGTAAATGATATTAATCAATGACCTAATGTGATCCCAACTAAGCCATCCGGGTACAAAACTTACCTTTGAGGGATGAATTAGGGAAGGGAGGAATGGGCTAAGTCTGGTGGCGAGAATCTTAGCAAAGATCTTGCTGTCCATGTTAATGAGAGAAAATGGCTGGTAATTAGAGGGAAGAGTGGGGTCCTTGCCTTTTTTTGGAAATACCATGATAATAGCTTCATGAAAAGTAGGGGGGAAAATGCCAGTATTGTGAGCTTCATTGTAAACCTGAGAGAAGAGAGGGGTGATCTGGGGAACAAGAGCCTGCCAGAGTTCAAACAGGAAGCTGCCTCCACCCAGGGTCTTCCCTGAGTGTAAAGTCTTAATAGCTAATGCAGCTTCGTTTGGTGTAATTTGGAGGTCTAGATTCCACATCAGGTGGGGGAGAAGATTAGGTAGGTGGAGGGAGGCCAGGAATGGTTCTATGGTGTTAGCATCCTGAGTTCTAGTGGATGAATAGAGAGCAGAATGAAACCGCTTCATAACATCATTGATGGACTGTGCTTTAGTGCAAATTTGACCCATCGCGTCCCTCAACCCCGAGGTGTGCCATTCCGTCTGTTGCTTGCGGAGCCGATAGGCCAAAAGTTTCCCAGCCTTTTCCTCATTCTCCCAGTAGTGATGTCATAGTCTCAGTAAGGTGACCTCTGCTTTATGTGCCAGAATATTATTGATAGTCATGAGAACTGAGAGCATTTCTTTATGTAAAGGAGAGTCTGGTGGTAGGTGTGAGGTCTGTTTGGCCTGAGGGTCTTAAGTTTTGCTTCCAATGAGACCAAAAGCTACTTTTGCTTCTTATGGCACCAGGAGGCAAACCCCATTATAGCCACCCACAAGGTGGCTTTAAAGCCTCCCATGTGACACCTGAGGAGGTGTCCTGAAGAGGGTTCTTTGCTAGGAAAAGGACAGTCTCCGAGGTAACCCATTTTATAAATTTGGTGTCCTTGAGGAGAAGAGGGTCTAGTTTCCAGAGGTTTGACTTGGAGGGGAGAGGTCCCCAAATGATGTGCAAATGCACCGGAGTGTGGTCCGATATCACTTTAGGTAGGATCTCAGAACTTGCTGCCATATGAGACACCCCTTGGATACAAGCCAGAAATCTAGCCGGCTATGTGAGCCATGTACTGACAAGGTGAAGGAGTAGTCTCTCTCCCATGGTGGAGGATCCTTCAGATGTCAGTTAGGCCTACTCGGCTATCAAGTGTAATAGCACTTGACATCCTTTGGGGTGCTGTATGGGAACAAGGGCACTGCGGTCTATCTGAGGCACTAACATGAGATTGAAATCTCCTCCAAGTATGGTAGGGATAGGAGAGGGGCAAGAGAGCTCAGTTCCTGAGCAAGCGATGAAAGTAGGGAGGGATCATCCTTGTCTGAGGCATAGACGAGCCCAGGAGCATGAGGCCTTCAGGGTATTAATGAGAGCTAGCACCCATCTGCAATCAGGGTCTGTCTGAACCTGCATGGGGACCAGGTGAGAGTTTTATGAAGAGGTATAGCCACTCCCCACTTTTTAGAGGACAACGATGAGGCAAAACCTGTCCCACCCAGTCTCTGGCCTAAGTGAGCGTGGTCTTGTGTCATGAGTTTAGTTTCTTGTAGGAAGGCAACTGTGGCCCTCAGCCTTTTCAAATGTGATAACACCTGTTTACGTTTAACCAGGGTGTTCAAGCCCCGCACGTTCCAGGTGTAATCGTGAGGTCATCCATGGTCCCAAAAGGAGAAAGATGTACTAGTAACGAGCATGGAATATTTAAGAGAAGAGGCTGAGGGATTAGTGGCCCAAACTCCCAAAACAGCCTGGAGGTCACCCAACAGCGCACCATAACTAAACCGTTCAAGACCTAAAAGGAATAATGCTTGGATGGACACCCAGATTATACAGTAAACACTATAGGCAATCAGGCAACAGGCCCAAATGTAACATAACTATGTACAGTAAACTTAAACATCAACAGTGTTTCTATGGTTGAAGAAAGGCAGTTAGATTGGCAGTCAAGCTGCTAGATCCATCTGCTGACCTCTCGTGGGGTGGATGAAGGTGGAGAGCAGGAAAGGTACTGCTTACAGCTCATCCACTAGTGCACGAAGTGCAGCAAAAAGCACCCAGTCCTCCTGTGGGATATATCAGCCATGGGGAGAAGTTAGAATAACTCATACCGAGTTATGTGGACAGTGCAGATTAGGGTAGTGTGTGTCAAAAGAAAACAGTACCCAGTCAGGTCCTCAAAGAGGTGGGACCAAACCAAAGCCTTAGGCATCAGAGATAGGGCAAGGCAGGTAGGGAGAGAGAGCTACAGTGAAATGAAATAAAGAAAAAATTATGCCAGTGTGGGAAAGGCAGATATTCTGCAGCCTGCAGTGTACAGGGCACCCGAAAGACTGAGTGCAGGAGGTATGATAGACTGCAGAGCTAGTGGGGTGGGGGTTAAGCACCTTCACAGCAAAGAAAGCAAGGCATAAATGAGTGCTTGCCCAGTAAGGGATTAGCTGTGGGCATGAGACAAATGAAAAGGAACAGCATACACACACCTGGAATTACAGTACACAGTAAGCTATCCTAACCCTTAATTAACATTAACATATCGAGGAGCTAGGGAGCATGGAATGCACATCACTATATAAAGTCTATAGTATGAGACAAGAGATGAGCTGATGTACAATAACTTAATAGTCCAAGTCTCTGAGGAAAGGTTCCATCTGGTATTAGCTCGGTACCAAAAACAGTTCCAATCTAAGTAGTAGCTCATTCGGGCTAAGAGAGAAAAAGTGGAGTTGTAAGCCATAGCCTAATCCCAGATCTGTTCCCCACTGAGGCAGGTGTGAAGAGAGCCTTTTCACTTACATTGCAGCCAGTTCAAGGAGGTGCCTCTGTGGCCCAAGGCAGAGAGGAGCGACTCAGAGCTCCCCGATTCTGCGCCGGTCGCTGGGTAAGGCTAAGCAGGGCTGGGGCCTGGTTGTGTGTCGGGGTATGCTGAGTGTTCTGTGCCATGACTTCAGCCCAGGATTTGCCCGTGGTGGTAGGTACTGAAGGGGCCAAGTGGTCTGCTTCTGATGAGGCATCGTCTTGAAGTGTTAGAAGAGGGGCAAATTTGTTTGGGGAATGAAACTGGCACAGATCCTCTTCCGCTGGCTCCAGAACTGCAGCTTCTGTCTGCCAGTAAGTAGGGGGTTGCCTCCTTTCATGACGATGTGGCAAGTGACACCTTTTGCTGCAGTGAGGAAGAGGAGCATCAAATCGGTAGATCTGAAGATATGGGGAAGGCAATGGAGGCCTAGGCAAGGTTCCCCTGCAGCTGGGGGGTCTGTGGGCACACTGGAGGTTTTAAAGAGGTCCAGATTCTGAAAGTCCTTAGGGAATTCTCACCTTAAGAAATCCAGGAGGCTGTCCGGAGTACAGAAAAAGAGGGATGCCCCATTAAAGACCACCCGCATAGTTGCCAGATAGCGGACAGAAAATGTGATGCAGTGGGCATGAAGGATTTTTCAGCATACATTTTAGGCTTTACGGTGCTCATTCAGCTCCCAGGAGTAGTCCTGGTAGATTTGAATAGTGTTGGCATTCCAAGTGAGGGGGCCTTTTCTCTAGCCGCCATTGCGGCCTGCTCCTTCTGCCGAAAATCAAGAAATCAGGCCAAGATAGGGCGAGGGCTCTCCAGATTTAGGCGCCGATTCGTAGGATGCGGGGCCCATTTCTATGTGCAGGATGGTTGCAGGTGGTAATCCCAAGAGGTGCACTAAGGTATCCTGGAGGAAACTGACAGTATTCTGCTGCTCAGCTCCCTCCAGGAATCCCAGAAACTGCAAATTGTTTCATGGTGCAGTTTTCTAAGTCATCCACCTATCTGTGAAGAGAAAATGTATAAGGTGGGCCTGCTCCCAGTAGTTGCAGTTAGCTCTAGCAGAGCATAGCAGAGTCATGGGCCTTAAGCTGGTGCTCTCTGTGAATAAATGTGTCTCTATAGCTTGCAGAGTCTGAGTATTGTTGTTAAGAGCTAAAGTCATTTGGGTCATCTGTGCCATCAGTTGGTTGAACATTATTTCCATTTTGTAGATTCAGATGGAGTGGGGAGGAAGAGGCCACCTATAGGCTGCAGATCCAGGAGGAGTTCCAGCAGGCCCTGTGCATTCCTCAAAGATGAAGAAATTAAGGACACGCGATGTAGCTGGTATGTCCTCTTCACAGATTGTGCCTTCAGAGGAAGAGAGGAATTCCCAAAAGCCAGATGTTGTAGGATAAGATCCACAGTAAGGGAGCAGAGCAGTTATGCTGCCATCTTGGTTGAAGGCTTGGCCACGCCCCCTGCAGTTTACAGCTTTGCATGAATTCTGGATATGATGCACAAGGTCAAGCTGTGGGTCGAGTGTCACTCCAAGGTATTTGAAGGTGCCAGTGACAAGGATCAGAGCACCATTAAGCCCAGTGGTACACAATGGGACGGGGAGGCCTTAATCTTGGCCAGGGACCCAAAGAGCGTGGCCTGAGTTTTTTTAGGTTGAGAACCAGCTTGTGTGGATGAGATCCAGAATTGGATGCTCATGAAATCCTCACTCAATTGATGGGTGATGATCCCAATGTCCTGAGAATGAGTGAGGATGACCAGATCATCTGCATAGAGGGTGGATCTGCAGTGGGCAATAGCAGAGGGTAGGGCATTGACAAAGATGGAGAAGAGCAGGGGCCCCAGTACTGAACCCTGGTGGACTCCTGTGGATATAGTAGTGCCTGAGAGTATCTTACTGTATTTGACCAGCTGCTGTCTACCATATAGGTAATTGGAGAACCAATGAAGGACTGGAGGGGACAGGCCAAAGGACCTAAGCTGAGAGCAAGGCAGGATATGGTCAACAAGGTCAAAGGCCTTTGATAGGTCTATGAAGACAGCACCAGAGAGTTTGCCCTGGTCCATAACTGTTCTTATCCCAGAGAAGACAGAGACTAGGGCAGAGGATGTACTATGCCCTTTCTGAAAGCCATACTGCGCAGGAACCAGCAGCTCATGATACTGTATTTACTCAGAAAGTTGCACAGCCACCACTTTCTCAAGTAGTTTGTTGACCACAGACAATATGGCTATCGGACAGTAGTTGTCTAAAATTTTGGGGGTGCTCTGCTTTAGACTAGGGACCACCCTGGATACCTTCCATATATCTGAGATAATCCCAGATGTTAGGGACAAGTTGAAAATGTGGGCCAACGGGGGGTTGGGGGCAATGTAAAAGGCACCAAGACGGAGAAGCTTGGGTTCCATACCATCGTGGCCGGCACTGCAATAGGGAGAGAGACCAGAGAGCAATCTCTGCATCTCTTGTGCCATCACAGCCTTAAAGTAGAAGAGCAGGCAGGAGACCGGGGTCAAAGGTGGGGCAGTGACCAAGTCACAACTAACACGCCCACTTGAGGAGAATGGAGAGGTGAATGCAGACAAGTCATAAAAATACAAGTTAAATGCGTTAGTGATGGTAAGAGGATTGTTGCAGCTAGAACCATTGATGAATATGTCAGAGGCCTCTCGGGGGGGGAGCCACTTACAATGTTCCTCCAGAAACTCCTGGGGTCCTTAGCTGAATTCAGCAGTGCAGCTTTGCAGAATTCACTTTTGGCCACAAGGATCACTTTTTTTACACTCATTTCTGAGCCTCCTGTACTGCTGAAATATGGCCTGGTCCATCATGACCTTAAAATTGGCCCAGCACTTGTCTCTGGTCCTCATGAGGGCAAGGAGGCTCCCTTGGAACCACTTGGTAGCAGACCCCTTAACCCTCCATCTAATGAGAGGGATATGCTTATCCTGCAGAGCCCCAAAGGTGCTGAGAAAGTGACCAACTGCTGAGGAGGAGTCCTGTGCATTCCACACCTCAGTCCAGTCAGTATGCAGAAGATCATCATTAAATGAACTGAGGCTGAACCTGGAGAAGTCCCTAACCTGAATGATTTTATGAGAAATTTTCAGGGAGGAGATTTTCCATACACAGTACACTGGGGAGTGGTCAGAGATGGAGTCAGGAAGGATACCCAATGAACTAATACTCTCAGGCCTGTTGGACAAGACCCAGTCTAGGAGTGAGCTCACACCTCCAGTGGCTATCCACCAAGTTGGTTCCTGGATGAGTTGTGACAGTGAGAGACCAACCAGCTAAGGCTCATATGACTTGATATTCCCACCAAGCAAGTTTAAGTTAAGATTGCCCAGGATCATTAACTCATTACATCCTGTTGATGGCCCAACAGTATCAAGGAAGGAGGTCCACCCCGATATACCCCCCATTTGGGGGATTAAATGTACGAACAATATGTAACTTCTTTGTTTTCCCAAGTAACAGTACTGTGTGAAGTAGTTCACAGGGAGACTGAAGAGGCTGTTGGCAGGACGGGACTGACAGGTTGAGGTGGCTCCTGTAGTCTACCAGAATGCCACCTTCCCTCTTTTTCCCTTGCCAGTCCAACCTAACAAGATCATAGCCAGGAAGCACACATGCCGAGTCTGAGATTGATGGTTTCAGCCAGGTTTCGGTTACTCCAAGGATGTCAGACCTATGGTGAGTTACCCAAGCAAGGAGTTCAGTCAGGTTGAGCAGTAGGCCATGAATATTTAGATGGGATATGTTTAGCCCTTTGCTAGCCATTCAGCTCCCTGGTGAGGAAGAGGCATGATAGGGAGGATCAGGGTTGGACTCAATGTCTCCTGCCAGGGCATGGGTCACCAGTAAGAGCCAAAGGAGATGCCTTAGTTGGGAGGGAGAAACCTAGCAGGTGGCTTGCGCCATAATTCCTAACCATAATGACAGTACCAAGGAAGCACCTTAGATTAAGACAGCAGATAATCAGAAGCTGTCTAGCAATAAACCAAAGTAGTTCAGCACACTTCAACCTGTGAAGGGATAAATCCAGGTCAGATGCAGAGATAAGCAAAAAAGATTTGTTACGTTCTACAGAATGATAGGACCAACAGGCAAAGGAAACAAAGTGCTTAGCATTGCCCCAGCGCACTTTGACTAGCTAATGTGAGTCTTCATCAGGGGCTGAGGCACGTTAAACACTGTTTATTGACTACCAGTAGAACAAGTCTTTATCTTCCCTCATCCACAGAACTAGTCATGACTAATTCCACAGTTGTATCGTCTGTCTGGGCTGGCTACCCTTCGTTTCAGCACCACCCCACTATGCCTTGGCTCACAGCACATCTGTTTTGATTCAGTGAGGCTGTCTAGCACAAGCTATGAGGTTGGAGAAGGTGAAGTCTGACTCCTCATGTTGGCCATGTGTGACCCAGGGACCCCACTCAGGAGAGATGCTGCCACCAATAGGCAGAGGGAGGCATCGCACAATAAGCAGATCAAAGGTGAGGGAACATATGAGTATGAAGGGCTGAGCTCCCTTTGAGTGAGGTTCAAGGACTCCCATGCCAGTGACTGCGTTTAAGCCAAGGTCAAGCCTGACAGTATATTAGGGGACCCTGGGAGGGAGGAATCAGAAGCACTAACCCACTGAGCCCCCTAACTGCCCAGAGGGCATCTAAGAAATGTCCAACCACCATCCATCTCCACCGCCACAGTTAGTCGAAAGCTCCCACTTATGTGAGAATGCAGTTGCAGCCAGTAGAGCACCCTCCCTTATGTTAGAGCTCAGCAAGAGCCACCAAAAGAGGAGCACCAAACTCCACAAGGAGATCCCCAGCAGTGACCAAGTAGAGGGGACCATACTACAAATTGTTAAACAACTAAATCTGGAAAATGTATGCTAAAACAAATCAAGCAGGCAGTAGATATAAGACCAATTATCTAACCAGCACACCAAATGAGCAGTGACCAAGCTAGTTGGAGGCCTGAGAGGGGACAGAAAAGGTTAGATCACACAGTTAGCCCCACAGCATAGATCAATCATAAAGACAGGTCACACAGTAAGTCCCACACCATACACTGCAGCATAGATCACCCCTGGGAGGAAGGTCCAGCAATAGCACAACAAAACGATGCAGGGCCACTGACAGTAAAGATGCACGAGGTTAGTCCCCTAGGAAACTGGGACCAGGGAATCAGGATGGGTGATTACAGATTGTATAGCCTCAGCCTACCACCCACTGATAGGCAGAAGTAGCATGGCAGCCAAACCAAGGATAGTCTGAGACAAGGCAAAAGTAAGTTACGCTTCTAAGTATGAGCATCCAGACAGGGGTGTGGTCAGCAAGCATTTAAGAGGAGGAGGAGCAGGGCAGGTGGGGGGGTTTTATCCTCACTTCTCTGGGTCCACATACGCAGCAATAGAAAAGGTAACAGGTAAAATGGCAGACTTTACTGAATATATGTTTTTTCTTTGTGTTACTTTGATTATGTCCAAAACAATCCCTCAGCAGCTCCTGCATGAAAGCTAGAGAAGGATTCGCTGACAAACTGTTCGGTCCTGTTCCATGATCGAGCTCCTGCTGGAGAGCAGAGGAAGAAGCTTGAAATGAATGCAGGGAGGCTCACCCAGTTGGTGTCTCAGAAACTGATGCCTCAGCCCTTCTCAACAATAGAAGTACAACGGTTGTGGGAGGTCCACTTGCAGCGGGACTCCCTCTCCACCCTGTCCAGCAGCAACAGTAAGTCAGTATGAGCGCATGGCTCCAATTCAATAAATAAGTACCCATATCCAGCAGTGTCATGGCATTAGGGTACCTATCAGGTGCTGGCAAGATTTTCAGATTTGGTGCCCAAAACATCTCTAGAACAAAGGACACGCAGTGAGCCGGCACCACAGCAAGTTTACCCCTCGATTCTCTGGGACCACATATGCAGCAGCAGAAAAGGTAGCAGGTAAAATGGTAGACTTTACTGAATATAGTTTTTGTTCTTTTCTTTTGTTTTACTTTGATGATGTCCAAAATGATCCTCAGCAGCCCCTGCATGAAAGCTGGGAAGGGATTCGCCTGACAAACTGTCCGTCCTGGTCCACGGTTCAGCTCCTGGTGGACAGCAGAGGAAGAAGCTTTGAGATGAATGCAGGGGAGGCTCACCCAGTCAGCATCTTGGAAAC
This sequence comes from Neoceratodus forsteri, assembly GCA_016271365.2. Classification (NCBI taxonomy): domain Eukaryota; kingdom Metazoa; phylum Chordata; order Ceratodontiformes; family Ceratodontidae; genus Neoceratodus; species Neoceratodus forsteri. The sequence goes on from CM057449.1 coordinate 794,603,461, forward strand.
CAATGCCTCAGCCCCACTCAATGATAGTCTGACGGGTTGCGGGGGGGGAAGGGATGCCCACTTGCAGAGGGAACTCCCTCTCCACCCTTGTGCAGCAGCAATAGTAAGTCCAGTTCAACTATATGCTGATGATGCCATCCTATACAGATTGTCCAGTGATGTCAATTGTATAAACTCGGTACTGGAAAGTGACTTCCAATCCCTTGAAAACTGGTTCAAGGAAAACAGGATGGTTCTGAATACCAAAAAAAATCCATGTTGTTCTATCACCCCTTCTTTGATACTACCTCACAGGCTACTCCGGCTATCAAATCCACCTCCGGTGTAGTGCTGGAAGGAGTTGCCTCTTTCAAATACTTGGGACTGACACTGAAGACAGCACCTATCTTTTGATGTGCATGTAGCTAACTTAAGACTACCAATCAAAAATTGGCCTCCTATACTGCACCACCCCCTACCTCACCAACGGAGTGAAAAGATCATTGCCTCTGGTACCCTCTTCCAGGTTTCTTCTATGGGGCTCCATTAATTCACTCAGCAAAGACAACACTCCTGGACAAACTAAGAATGGTCTGACACAGAGTAGCTCATTTTGCAGCTAAGGCCCCAGCTTGTGCCCACTGATGTGATCTCTGGGTTGGCAGCTTTTGAAGCAAGTTAGACTTCCTGGTGGCCTGCACCATCTTCAGACTCATTCATTACCCTTCCCCCCAGGCCTATCAAATTTACTCACCTTGAAACCAACCCCTAGGACCCTTAGTTCCTCCCACCTCCCTATCTTCAGCTTACCTAAACCTCAGTTAGCCATTGTTAGAAGATTCTTCTCCTTTGTGGCATCCCAAATGTGGAACAACCTCCCACATTTGCTATTCACTTGTAAGTTTCTCCCTCTATTCAAGCAACGGTATAAGGAGGCTTTCTTCTTGCCACCAGTATGTAATGGTAGCTATAATTAAAACCACCCAGCTATCCTAACTCCTGCCTTTTTCTTCCCCTCCTTTCCCTCTTGATATCTCTCACAACCACAGTTGTTTCTCCATATCTAATTTTCTCTCGGCTCCACCTTCGTTTCTTAGGAATAAACATGTATGTCATGATTTACCTACAAATCACTGTGGTTGTTAACCAACTATGCACTTGTACCACACTCATACAGAACATTTTGGGGTTGGAAATGCTGTACAATGACATTACTTTCCCTTATTTTATTTTTTTCCTTTTTACACTGCTGTTATTATCTGAGTGCTCTGTAACTACCCCTATTCATGCTTCGACACCTGTAATGTGTCTTAACATCTGTAATGTGCTGTATGTTATTGATAAGTATGGAATGTATGTTCTTAATAAGTATGGAATGTAATTATTCCCGGGCCATCCCTGAAAAAGGGACTAGTTTATCTCAGTTGGACCCACCTGGTCATCAAAATTCAAATTAATAAATAAATCTGGACCATTCAATATATCAGTTAAAGGAAAACTACACCCATACATCTTGTAAATTGTATTTCTTTCCACGTCAACAGACAACTATTTTATGCAGCTGTTAGGGATATATGTGATTGCTTTAGTTTGTTTTCATTGTTCACACTAGTCCTACAACTATCCCTGGAGGTCATCATTTTCTGGTTGTGAAATCTCATTGTCTCTGAGACCTGCATTAGTATATAAGAACGTGATGTGTCAGCACACTTTGAGCTCCAAAGCATGCCTGTCTGACTAATAGGGTTCAACAAAACAAGTTGCATTAAAGTGTGAAATACCACATTTACCTTCCTTTAGCTTTGCTGACTGTCTGAGTTGTAATTCAGGGGGGATTTCCCTTTAATTTGCATTCAGTTTGTGTGTTTCCAGAGAATTTTTTTTCAGAATATTTTTATTTTCAGCATAGAGATGCATGGTTTAAATAGTTGCTATGACACCATGTTCTCATGTGCTAATGCAGCTACCATTGACTGTGAGATTCCAACAACCATAAAATGGAGACCCCCATGATAGTTATGGGGGGATTAGCATGAACTGTGAAAACAAACTAAAGCATACACATATATCCCCAGCTGCTACAGGGAAAAAACTTGTCTGACATGGAAAGAAATTAAATTTACAAGATACAAGGGTGTAGTTTCCTTTAAGATCAATTGGGAATAAAGGTTATGAAGTTAACTAGATTGCTTATGTTTGTTTGTCTGAAAACTTTCAATTAACATGACTAACTATGAAAAACTGGATTGCTGACAGACTATGGAACAGAAGTGAGCAATTAAAAATAAATGGATTTGTGCCGTAAAAAGGGAAGGTAACCAGTTGAGCCTCTCATGGCTCTGCAATGGTTCCCTTATCATTTAATATCCATATAAAAGAGCTCAGTAATGAAGTAGAAAACTGGTTTATCAACTTTTCAGGCACTACTACAGTACTGTATATAGGAAGAAGTTATGGATAGTCTGGAGAATAGAAAACAATTAGAAAGGATGTAGCTTGTGTAGCTGTTCAGGCAGAAAGATGAGACATGAAGTTTAATGCATGGAAATAGCTGTCCTGCACTTGGGAAGGAAAACAATTTAAGGTGGCATACTACTTAAATGGTACCAACATCAAATAGGTAGAGGAGGAGAGGATCTGGGAGTAATTAGAGCAAAGTCTATACTACAAACATGGACATCATATGAAGTAGCCACAGAAAAGGCATCACAGATATTGGGCTGTATTAGACAACATTTTGTTAGTAGACAGCATGAGCTTCAAGCACCTTTATAGGGTATACAGTATGTGAAACCGCAATTAGAGAGTATTGCTGTCAGTTGTCAGCACCTTATCACAGGAAAGAAGTAGACAGATTTATGAATGTCTATAGAGGGATGACAGAAATTATGGTGGTGTGAGAGGGGAATATGATCTATAAAACTAGACTGGAAATCTTACTTTAGGTAGAGTGAGTAGGAGTTTCAAAGAGCTGGACAAAAACACAAATGCATGCTGTACCCGTGTCTGCATCACGTCAATTGCATTAATCCAACCATGCTGCTATTTTCAACAGGTGCATCCATTTGTGACAGAAAGTCATAATTTTTGGTTAAAAACTTGATACAAATATGTTTTCAGCACTTTTTCCCACATTCGCATCCATTTGACATTAATTTTGGCACTGTTAAACTTTCTAATAGAAAGTCTAACAGTTCAGACACATTTTCATTTTAAAAATAACAACCGATACAACACAGATGGATCCTTTGAATCGCACCTAATGATGTTTAGTCTGTACTAGAAAAGGTTAAGTGTGAGACATGCCAATGCTATTCGGGTCATGATGGATTCAGAGCTGTGTGCAAGCTAGATATTATTCTAAGGGTAAGAGAAGCAGCAATAAAGAGTCATGATCAGCAAATCCTAAAAGGGTTACTTAGAGTGTACAATGAAGTATTGCTTTTACAATGGGTGGTGAGGGTGTAGACTGGATTGCTAAGCACTGTAGTTAATGCAATGACTGACAGAGGGTTCTAAAGATAACTAGATTACTACATAATGGAGGTCAATTTAAACACATATTACTACTGAGCAAGTACAGAATGGTTTGAATGGACAAAGGCCTTCTTACTTTTTCTCATATATTTGTAGAATAAAATAACATAATTAAAAACTAAAATTCATTAAGCTTTTCCTGTTTGCTCAAATATTGTGGAACATATTGAGCAGTGTACAGAAATGTTTTTTTCTCAATGAAACATGTGTACCACTCAGAGTTAGAGTCAATGTGCAGTAAGGTTCCTTGCCATTTGTCTAAATTAATCCCTTGACAGATGGATAGCTGAAATCAACAGAAACATTCCAAATAAGGAGGAATGTCAGTAAGGGGTATCCCTCTTTCTGATTTCAGGCTTGCAAAACTTGTATCCAACCAAGGATAAAGTACCAAAACAGTACTCCATAAGGGTGTTATGACTGTGACTATCCCCATGAAGGGTAATACTATAGGTCTGGTGAAAGATGGCTAGGTGGCATCAAGCTACTTCAGGTGCTTAAAAATGATGGTCAAAGACCAAAGAAAAGAGATTCTAGATTAGTTCTAGATCTTTGTAACATTCACCAGAATAAAAATATTCTCTTGGAAGCCACCTGAGTTACAGCTGGTGATTATGGCATCATTTAAACTTTTGTGACAGGTCTGGTGTAATTATCTGGACAGGCAAAAATTGCTATAATACATTTGTATTTTCAATACCAGGCTTGCTTTCACAGTACTGTGGTAGATTTTATGTGTAAAGCACAATTTGTTTATTTATCTGATTTCTGATTGCTGGGTAAGTGCACTAGACAATAATATGCCTATTTTTAGGCACAGCCTGGGAGAGTACAGTTACAAGCATAATGGAGTAAACTACAATGAAGAAATAATGACATTTGAAATGCTATAATTACACAATACAATATATGAGCAGTAGCTATACAAAGCAATGCCTCAATCTAGGTACCAAGGAGATCCAGTATGTTGCAACAAAACACTGAAACAAATTCAGTTAGAGCATAAGATACATAAACAGTAACGTGCATCTGATAATTAAGTGAATTCAGCAAACACATTTCTTAACACAAAAGAAACAAGCATTTGTCAATGCTGAATGTTGTCTCGCTGGCATTGGCATTGGTAGTGCAGGAGTTAGAGAGGCATAATAGGAATGGCAGTGAAGAATTAAACTGATGCCTACCCCACCCCCCACCCTGCAGAGACTGACGGGTGTTGGGGTGTGCCTTTAGGTCATCAGCTATAAAGCTCATGCCATTTCACCTCACCCTACCATGTAGACACTGGCAAGTGTCGTGGTATGCTTTGGGGTCTTTGGGCCTTATACTTACCCCATCCCATAAGGAAATATGCTGAGATGGGTGCAGTATAGGAGAATGGGATGAATTTTGGGGCTGAACACTCCAAGACACTCCTCGATGCCTGTCACTAGCTGCAGGGTAGGGGTGGGGGTGGAATGGCGTGAACATTACAGACGATGATCCCAAGTCACACCCCTGACACCTGTCAATCGCTACAGGGTGGGGTGTTATGGTTGGAAACCCTTAATGCTGTAGGTGTTTGCTGGTATTTTCACTCCAAATTTTCAACATGTGCTTTTTGTGACCCCACCTCATGAAGAGCGGCACTGTCAGTATGTTAGCCGGAAGGTGATTTTGCACAGCGACTGCGCCATTTGGCACCACAGGTACGAAAACACATTTTGGGCAGGATGTGAAAAATGACAACTGCATTGTTCATGAGGAGGTGAAAATGGCAGTGTTGTAAATCTGGAGTGAAATATGAAAAATTGAAGTCATGAGCATACATAGAAACTGCGCAACGCACATCCGTAACCCAATTAATTTTGGGATTTTTTTAACCACATTTTCAACATTGGCATTTTGAGACCTCCCCTCATGAACAGTGGCACTGCGATTTTGTTAATCTGTCCCAAAAGTTGATTTCCTACAGTGACCACGCCCTTGTGCGCCACAGGTGCAAAACCACATTTTGGGCAGGATGTGAAAATTGGTAGCTGTACTATTCATAAGGAGGTGTGAAAAAAATGCCAGTGTTGAAAATCTGGCTTGAAAATATTGCAAATTTGTGAAGTTACAAGGGTGCTTGGAAACTGCGCAATGCATGCTTGTAACACAGTCATTTTATGGACTTTCATCACTAAATTTTCAAAATAGCCATTTTAGGACCTCTGCTCATGAACAGTGTCACTGTCATTTTCTTAGTCAGTCCCTAAAACTGATTTCCCACAGCGACCATGCTATTCTGTGCTGGAAGTGCAAAACACATTTTGCCAGGATATGTAACATGACAGCTGTACTGTTCATAAGGAGGTTTGGAAAATGCCAGTGTTGAAAATCTGGAGTGAAAGTATTACAAATTCATGAAGTTAAGAGCATGCGTGGAAACTGCAGACGTACACTTGTAAAACAATCATTTTTTGGATTTTGTTTCACCAAATTTGCAACATAGGCTTTTTGAAAGCCCACCTCATGAACAGTGACACTCGCTTTTGTTAATCGGTCCAGAAAGGTGATTCCATGCAGTGAATGCGAAATCACCTTTTGGGACTGAATAATGCCATGACAGTGACTGAATTCATGAGGAGGGTCTCAATAACCCCATGTTGAAAATTTGGTGCCAAAATTCCCCAAAATGCCGAGATATGTACCAAAGTTGGAAAAACCCTATTTATGCCATTATACAGCTTACCAGCATTTCTTCAGTTACAGATCGGCTCTGAAGAGGGCAGACATGCTCTTGGTCCACTCAAGATCATCATGCCATGCGCCAGAGGTAAGTATGGGGTGAGGAGGTATGGGGAGGCAGGATGCACAGAGGTTGGGCAGGTTGGGAGGGACTACCAGACTCAACGAGGGACTGTTTTCTGTTTTACAGGTTTTTAAAAAAAGAAAAATATAGCGGAAAGGTGTTTTTTTTTTTACAGGGAGATTTGGCATGCTGGGGTGGGCTCCCTTCACCAGGAGGGGCACTTCAGGAGGTGTGTTATTGTGCCGCTGCATGATGAGTTTGCCTCTCATTGCAGTGGCACTTTTGTTAGATGTGGTGACCACTTTACATATTGCTGGTGTTAGCGACTGCATGCTGGCTTATTGGGGAATGAGGGATGCACCTACTGATGCATGCCTTGCATTCTCCCACAGTGACTGCACCTCCAAATCTGCTGCTACTGCAAGACGATGGCTGGTGCGCAAGTGAGATTCAACATAAAAATTGCTCAAAGGGCAGCAATGGACCACCCAAGAGTAGGATGGAGGGTAGGCCAAATGATCGCAGGGGGTGGAAGATAATGGAAAGTGTAGCAGAGCCTAGCATAAGTATATTACTCGGGGGGCAAGGAATAGGTACATGGATTGAAGACCACTAGATGATGGTAGAGCTCCTTTTTGAAACAGTTATGGGAAGGGAAATGTCAGAGGGCCACCGGAAAGGAATTCTAGCAATTTGGTGCAAAGTGGGAGAATGCCTGAAACAACCAAGTGCAGCAACATGATAGTATGCCTGGAAGCAGTTAGAAGGATAGATCACCTGTTTTGAGGGCGTAGCCCAGGTCAGGGAATTTCATAACCACAGCTTAGGAAGAAGGTTACCCCAGTCCTAAGAATTTTGTCAGTAACGGTACCCAGAGCAAGACAATGACTAGTCTCACAAATAGCTAGTTTACCCCAGAATAGAGCTGATAATGGTGGATAAGTCAGTTTGAGGCCAAGGCAAAGCGACATATGCTATTGTAGGTAATGTCTCATTTGTGGAGGTTAGCTTTGAAGGTATGGAAGTAGGTGATAGAGAAATAGATTAGACAGGGAAGAAGGATGCCCTGAGCAGGGACAATTCAGATGGAGGGTGTGAGGGCATATTTAGTTCTGTAGGCCAGGCCAACCTTGATATTCACAGATTCACAGGTATTGAAAACATGCAGTGCAAAATCTTGAGAATGTTCAACAGTTATACCAAGGTACTTGAAAGCATTAACATTCTCAAACGGATACATTCTATAATGAAAATTGCCAAGCAACCTGTAGTTGAGGGCAGAGCCAAATATCATGGAATGTGATTTGCTAGCATTGAGTTGGGACTGCCGGAGTGTACCTTATGGAAATCAGAATTAAGGTTAGATTAACCTGCATAAAGCAGAGGAGCAGGACGTAGGGTTAAGGGAGAGATCATTTATTTATTTATTTTATTTCTTGAAGAAAATATTGTAACTTTGAGCTGGGAGCTCATTTACAAAGGTCCCTTGTCATAACAGAGAACAATACAAGTAAAAGCAGACATTTAGGATACAATATAAAGTACAAAATAATAAATACAGCGGTTAGAGTTGTGCAGAAAATAGAGGTTACACAATTTATTAAACATTTAGGTAGAATAGTTTGCATTGGGCAAAATCGAAGCAGTCAGTGCTGACCTTATCAGGACAGGAGAGTAGGGAAGAGTGAGTGGAGGTATTATGGGATTGAGGTGGGGGGTCAAGAAGCAAGGGGAAGGAGAGGTCAGAAGAAACAGGGGTGGCTAGGCTAGACAGTCACAACTGCTTAATGAGGCAAGGTGTTGTTTTAGTTTCTTCTTTAAAGGCCCCAGTTTAGGTTTGTTGGTTACTTTGGGAGGGAGAGCATTTACAAAGATAGTGAAGAGAAGGGGACCATGGCTATGGCCGGTGGGAATAAAGGCTGGATGCAGCATAATGTATTTTTAGCTAAATAAATGGATAATTGTTACATTTCTACTAATGTATGGACATATTTGAATTTTGTGAGCACAGTATTTTCAACAGGATCAAGGATAACATATAAAGTAAGAAATCACAAAAAAGGTGATGGTAGCCCTCTACATGGGTGGCCTATGGCCATTACTGCATGTATGTTGAAAGGATGCCACAACATATCATTACTTTACAGGTTTTAATGAAACTGAGTAACAGAAACATAGAAAATAAATATGCTATCCTTGATCCTGTTGTTAAGTAATCCTGGTGATCCTCCTTTATCTCCGCCTGCCCGGATGGTAATCATAATCTGCAGGGTGACCCAAAAATCCTCTCATATTTGAAGGAAAAGCCAGTCAGAATGAATGTTTTTGTGCAAGGGAAAAACTACCCAACCAATCCCTCTCAAGTGTTTCATTTAGATGTGTGGGGTCATTTTCACCTTTACTCTCACCTATTGTTTCAGTCTCTATAGCAACAATCAGATTTCTAATAGAGTGCCTCAATATAGGATGATAAAAAAAACTGCTGACACCTTGAGGAAACTGATATTTAGACACAGAGAGGCCTGTACAGTATTTCATATAACCATGATAGATCTCTCTGCTTCATTATTTATTAATGAGGAAATGTGTATAAACACAGGGGGCTCGATTTTAAAAAGTCCTATAGATCAGTGCAATTTGTGCCAACCCTCCAACTGCAGCAAACTCAAAGAGCTCTGGGACCCTGCATTGGATTTTAGAAAAAGAGGGGCCCCAGCACCAAAGTGCCTGAGTGTGCTGCAAGCCGAGATTTGCACCAACTAAACAGCGCATGGGAGGGGAATGCCACAAGCTGCAGGATGGATTTGCCACAGCAGCAGCAGTTAGGAATGGTGTCCCACCAGCAGGTCACCTTGATGGCTGGTGGGTCCTTGGCATGCTGTGGCCCACAGAGGGTGGGAAGGGGTTGAGATGAGGGAGGGGTGGCAGATGCCCTTGATGGGGTACAAGCTGGCCACCACCTGTGTGCAGATCCTTGTGGGTGGGGGCAGACACACCAGTCCCACAATGGGGAGTAGGGGCCTTGTGGGTTTGTACCTGCCATGGACCACCAGCCACTCCAGTAGTGGTCTTCCAGGTGTTGGTAGCTGTGAGTGCACCTTCCTCAGGGAGACACAGGTTCACCCCCATCCAGTGATGGTTCCCAGGTGGCGCACAGTGGGTTAGTCCAGCTCCGGGCTGGTCCAACTGCAGGGTTTGTGAAACCATTGGGGGCTTGCAAAATCCACTTTGGGGATATTGCAGTGCTGCCCTGGTGCAAGCCCCTTCTGCCATGGCAAACTGGTGCAGCTGTTGCAAGAACAGTACAAGCCTGGTTGTCCTAGATGAACATCTCCCAGTGGTGCAGGGTGCCTTACAAAATCTGGACTGGTGCAAGGTTTTATGCACAGAGCTTTTTGTGCATTGTCTCATTAATGCAAGCCCCTTGCGCTAGGGCCCAGCATTTGAGCATTGGGCCCAGTGTCTTTATCCCTTAGAGCTGATCACTCCTAGCAGCTCGTTTCCATTGGAAGTCATAATTCTGTTTTCTTATACCACAGTCTATTGCCATGTGTTTGTTTGCATCATTGCAGAGGATTATGACTGCAGGTGGGGATAAGCAAGTAGTAGTTGAACCCTTAAGAAATCAATATTATGTTTCCATTCACATATGAATATTATATTTGTCAATATTTTCCTAGAGGCACTGGCTGCTTGGGTGTTCAAGAACCAGTGAGCTAATTCACACCAGACCTGGCAGATTGTCAGGATGATTAACATTGAGGGAAATTATAATATGGCAGGTCTCTCTGTGTCAGCAGTTACTGAGGGTGGCAGACAAGAGGGGGAATGAACACAGAGGATGGCTGGTGCAATTGCAAAAGTTGATGCATAGCAAGGGTGATGGATAATTGTGGGGTACATGACTAAGAGGGAACTATCCTAACCCTGGTGTGTAACCAGCGGGGTCCCACAGGGCTCAATACTTGGACCTGTGCTGTTCAACATCTTTATTAGTGCTGTAGCAGAGGGGACAAAAAGTAAGATCTGCCTCTTTGTGGATGATACCAAGCTCTGTGGGAGGGTGGACACAGAGGAGGGGGGGGATAGGAGTTAAGGGAAGAGCTAGCTAGGATGGAGAAATTGTCGGACATCTGGCAGTTGGGTTTCAATGCCAAGAAATGCAAGGTCATGCACCTGGGTGCCTGGAACCAAGAAGCCAGCTACTGACTGGTGAGAGTACAGGTGGCAGTCTCAGAGGAGGAAAAGGATCTTGGACTAATGGTCAGAGGTGCCATGAGACACCCACAAAGTGCTTCAAGGCAGCAGCCAAAGCAAATAAAATGCTAGGCTGCATTGCCAGAGAATAACCTCTAGGAGGAAGGAAGTCATCTTGCCACTGTATAAGTCACTTGTGAGGCCGCACCTAGGAATACTGTGAGCAGTTCTGGTGTCCATATCTGAAGAAGAATATCAGGCTACTAGAAGGAGTCCAGAGGGGCGATCAGGATGATCCAGGTATGGGGATAAAGCATATGGGTGAGTCTGAGAGATCTAAACATGTACTCCTAGAGGATAGGAGGGGAAGATATGATAGAGACCATCAAGTACCTTAAGGGAAAACCAGGGTAAGATTGGAGGCATCTTTAGCAAGACAGGAGGGTACAATAAGTGGGCACAACCTGGCTGGTGGGGGAGTAGATTTAAGATGGAAATGAGGAGGCACTTTTTCACTGAAAGGGTGGTCCCAGTGTGCAACAAGTTGCCTGAGGAGGTGTTTGCAGTAAATACAGTGGCTAGTTTCAAGGGGGTAGAGTGAAGCAGAAAATAGGGTGGGTGTTGCTGGGATGGGAAAGGTGGTGGGTACTAGGGAAGAATAGTTGAGTCCAGGGAAGTGGGTGGGGGCAGATCCAGGGAACTAAATAGAGCTGCAAACTTGAGCAGACTAGGCAAACCATATAGCCTGTTTCTGCTGGCAAATTTGTATGTTCTTATGCACATATCATTAAATGCAAATCACCAATATGAAAATAAGGCTGGCTAGACTTAAGCAGAACTGTGAGGTACAAAGCCTAGCCAGCATAAATTCCTTCATGGTGATTTGCATATATTTCCCTTCATGTCTTGCATGATGGAAGTATGTTTAATTTAGTTTTTCACAACAACACATTGCCTACAGTTAAATCAGACAGAGCAGCTCAACAGTATCATAATGACCACTGTTTATGATGTTGTTGTTCAGAACAAGAAAAATCATTTTTATTTTCTACAGCTCCCATTTGCTCTATGGCTCCACATCATAGCATGGGCCTGTTTCATCCTGTGTGGAAGGCATTTGATTGCAACTGCGGATTTAATGCTAAAACCCCTAGCTTGTGCACACCTCCAGAATCTACCCAGAAACACAGAATGGCATTAGTAACTACAAAACTTGGTTTATGACCATATACTGGTTTTGAGGCGGTTGAGCCACATACTGGTTTTATTGTAAAGCTTTCACCACAGAGTGCAGTTAGTAACTTACCAACACTTGGTTTATGACAATATGCTGGTTTAATTGTTGCGCTTTAACGACAGACAAAATCACTAGTGTGGTAGGGTCTGAAGGCAGGATGCATTTCCAGTGTATGGCTTTATTTATTTATTTAAAATGTTGGTAACCGGGAATGGCACACTGAGCAGAAGCTCATTTCCAGGTGTGACCCAGGGAAAGGGTACAGGGGTACTGCAAATATAAAGACAGATTACAATTTAAATAAAACATTCAGATAATAAATACAAAAGGTGCTTGATTGCACAGTGAAGACAGTAGTAAGGACTGGAATAATGCATGGGTATTTACACAACAAATTGGTATAGGCAAAAAAACTCTTAAGTACTAGCTAGGATGAGCAGAAAGAAGGAAAAAAATCAAGCGAAAAGGGAACAAGGGAATTGTAGTATGCAACAGGAATCAAACATGTGGGAAGAGAATAGCATATAGAGACAAGTTAGGGTGGAAAGAGCCTCACCCTAGCTGTCAGAAGGAGGTATGATAGGAGCAAATGGGGGACTGGGAAAGAATGCATTTTAAACAGTGCAGAGGGAGCTAAATGAAGGGAGCTTGGAAGTGAGTTCCACAGAGATGGGAGATGGTGGGAGAAGGCTTCCTGTCACAAACTGGATAGACAATGGGGACAGAGAAGGTACGGGAGTCTCTGGGGCATAGCGGATAGGAAGAGGGGATGAGGGGGAGAGGAGGTAGGAGAGGTAGGTAGGCTTTGTTAAGAGGAAAGGTGAAATTGGTACAGCAACCCACAAGAGACAGGGCTATCCTAGATCTAGTACTGACTAACAAGGAAGGGATCACAGATCTCCAGGTAGAAGGTCACCTGAGGGGCCAGTGACCATCACATGGTATGGTTCAATTTGGCTACTACATCTAAATCATCCCATTCCAAGGCAAAAATATGGGACTTCAGGAAGAGCTGACTTTGATAAGATGGCCAACAGAGTTAAGCTAGCCCTGGCAAAAAGAAACACAGGTGAGGGGGTACAGGCAAAGTGGGCAAGCATTAGGATGCAATACTTGAAGCAACATCCCATTGTGTTAGACAGAAAAGGAAGTGCAAAGAAGAAGGAAACCACTTGGTTCTCAAATACAGTAGCAGGAAAGGTCAGAGCCAAAAGGCTGGCCTTCAGGAAATATAAGGGAACACAGCGGGATGAAGATAGGAGGCATACCAAACTGCCCTAATGGAAGCAGGGAAGGCAGTAAGGCAGGCAAAGTCCTAAACTGAGGAAACACTAGCACAAACAGTAAAAGAAGGTGACAAGACTTTCTATGATACATTAGTGAAAGGAGAAAGTCCAGAGGGGTATTGCTAAGCTTAATGGAGAAAAGGAGCATATGAGGAGGAGGACCTGTAAAGGCATCTATCCTAATAGATACTTTGCTCAGTATTTACTGAAGACAAGGTAGGGCAGGGCCACAGCTCAGCATCATGGACACAGGGGAGGGAGGTGAGCACACCCTTCAAAAAAGAAAGGGTCCTACAAGAGCCTGCTAAGCTCAGGTGGATAAGGCAATGGGACCTGATGGCAACATCCCAGGGTACCAGGAGCTAAAGGTGGAACTAGCAGAGCCATTAGCAGAACTGTTTAGTGAGTCTCTGAGCACAGGAGAGGACCCAGAAGACTGGAGAAGGGTCTTGTGATCCCGCTCCACAAGAGTGGTAGCAGGAGGAGGCGGGGAACTACAGACCAGTCAGTCTTACCTCAGTAGTGGGCAAGATTATGGAGGCACTCCTTAAGGAAAGGATAGTGCAACACCTGGAATCCATAGGGCACAGGATCCAAGACAGCATGGGTTTACAAAGGAAGGTCCTGTCAAACTAATCTCATAGATTTTTGACTGGGTAACCAGTGTGGACCAGGGGAGCAGTTGATGTCGCCCACCTTGACTTCAGCAAAGCTTTGTACACTGTTCCACATAGAAGATTGATAAATAGCTGGTAGGCTCAGGTGGGTCAGAAGTTGGTCAACTGGGTGGCAAACTGGTTGACGGGCAGAAAACAGAGAGTGGTGGAATGGTATACAGTCAGAAGAGATGCAAGTCACAAGTGGGTACCTCAGGATCAGTCCTGGGGCCAGTCCTCTTCAACATCTTCATTAGTGACCTTGCAGATGGACTAGAGGGTAAGGCTTGTCTGTTTGCAGATGACACCAAGATCTGCAACAGAATAGATGATCCAGATGGGGTGGGCAGAATGAGAAGATATCTGGATAAACTAGCAAAATGGTCAGAAGAGTGGCAACTGGGATTTAATGCAAAGAAGTGCAAAATCATGCACATAGGGAAGAGAAACCCTGAAGCCACTTATAGGCTGGGAGGGGAGTTGCTAGCAGTCACAAAGGAAGAAAGAGACTTGGGCATCATCATCACTAATGACCTGAAATCATCCAAGCAGACCTCTAAAAGCAGATGATAAGGCTGGGGGTAGGGTGTATTAGAGGGGTATCACAAGTCGTAGAGGGGAGTAATAATCCTCTTTACAAGACGCTGGTTAGGCCCCATCTGGAGTACTGCATGCAGTATTGGAGGCCACACCTTCAAGGACATTAACCAAATTGAGGCAGTCCAGAGAAGGCAACCAAAATGGTGCAGGACTGCATCAGAAGACATATGAGGACAGATTAACAGAGCTCAATATGTATATCCTTGAGCAAAGGAGAGAGAGGTGATATGATCGAGGCATTCAAACACCTTAAGGGCATTAACAAGGTGAAAGAGTCTAACATGTTTAAATATAAGAAAAATAGCAGGACAAGAGGACACAGCATGAGATTAGAGGGGGCCGATTAAGGGGAATGTGGAGGAAATTTTTTCACAGAAAGGGTGGTGGATGCATGGAATGGCTTACCACAAGAAGTGGTGGCTATGAATACAGTGCATGGCTTCAAACAGGCATGATAGGGCATAAGGGAGTAATACAAATTACTATGAATAGATAGGCCACTGACAGAGCAAAGGCTGATGGCACATTTATAAGGTAGAAAAGAAATGGGCAGACTGGATGGGCCTTGTGGTCATTATCTGCTGTCAACTTCTATGTTTCACCAGGAAAGCAACACTAAGCCAAAGATTGTTTCCAGGTGTGTTATCTGAGAGTACAAGTAAGGCAAGTGACTTGCTCAGAGTCACATAGTATGCAAGTGGAGGTTGTGGGATTCAAACCCAGGTCTCCAGATTTGTAGCTCAGTGCCTTAAACCACAGCACTATACTGTCTCCTATAAGTAACAGCAACAAAAAAAAGTAAAAAAAAAAAGATTCCTCAAAGTAGAAATGCATCTGAAATCAAACAATGACAGGACCACTGCAAAACTAACGCCACTCTATGCATGATCATCCTTGACCAAGAGTTGCTGAGATACATTTACAGTTCATTTTTGTTCTTTTGTTAGAGAGCAGATCTACACTTCGGCATGTACTTTCATAAGTTAATGATGTTTCAGCTATTGCAATTTACCAGAGATTATATTGTTTTCATTTTCAAAGTTTCTTCCAAAGGTTTACAACACATCTTGGTAGTCCATCTAAAAAATAAGAAGCATGTGCCTGTCATAATGTAACCTCACAGTGCCTTTGTTTTTGACACTAACTCTCACCATGACAACAGGCTGTCACTACAGCATGACTACAGATCTTGCAGCAGCAGGATTCTTCTTTGACATTTGAAGGACATATGAGCAATCCAGCATGCTATAAATCGTTTCTTGAACAATAAAAACTATGTTTATCATGGCTTGCTTTCTAAAGGTATCATGTTCTGTATGAGATAATAGACACCAAAGCACTCTGCATGCTTACTGACAACCCAACCCCTATACTGTAGCTCTGTCCCCTTTCATTATTGCCAGAGGATCCCTTCAAAATGCTGGATCCAACACAGAGTGCAATGTCACAAATAGCAATTGTGAGCTCAGCAAAGGAGAGTCTGATACATTTTGAAAGACTCTATGAAATAAGTACTGCATTATCTGCAATATTTAGTAGACCAACAGCAAGGAAAATAATAAACAAGCATTTGTCAGTGCCAAATGTTCATGTGCACTGGTGTCACGGGATGGGGGAGGGAATGTGCGAAAATTGCTTCAGTGAAGCTGTTTGTGAGGATGGGGTCCCAGAAAACATATGTTGAAAATTTGGGGCAAAAATATTTAAAAATGGCCAAGTTATTCCACTAAGTTGAAAACCCAGTTGAACTACATTGACAGGGAAACCCACTTGAAGTACATTGAAGTGCTAACTCAGTTTGTGGTTGGACTTGAAGAGCGTAAGATGTGCCTTCAGTCCAAGGAAGGTTACAGCGATTGACCTCCAGTGGGTAAGTATGAAGTGGGGGGCATCCTGAGTGAGAGGGTAGGAGGTTGGGTAACAGCGCAACAGACAACGATGGACAGTTTTCTGTTTTTACAGGGGAAAAAAATGATGAGGGACAGTTTTCTTTTTTTTTTAGGGAGTTTGCTGAACAGATGAGGACACTGGAGATTGGGCATGCCCAGTGTCTGTATGCTGTTTGGGAGGGGGATTACACAGCGGGCAACATTGAAACATAGAAGATGATGGCAGATAAGGACCATGAGGCCTGTCCAGTCTGTCCATTTCTTTTTCTACCTTATGAATGTGCCATCGGCCTTTGCTCTGTCAATGGCCTATCTATTCATACTCATCTGTATTGTTCCCTTATGCCTATCCCATACATGTTTGAAGCCCTGCACTGTATTCATATCCACCACTTCCTGAGGTAGGCCATTCCATGCATCCACCACCCTTTCTGTGAAAAGGAACTTCCTCACATTACCCCTTAATCGGCCTCCCTGTAATCTCATGCCATGTCCTCTTGTCCTACTATTTTTCTTATATTGAAACATGTTAGAATCTTTCACCTTGTTAATGCCCTTAAGGTGTTTGAATGTTTCGATCATATCACCTCTCTCCCTCTTTGCTCTAGGGCAGGGGTTCTCAAATGGTGAGGCCAGCCTCCCTGGGGAGGCCCCAACCTGTTCCAGGGGAGGCTCAAGCAAGTCTGAAAATGTACAGTATTTAAATTTTGAGATTTATATATTTTGTGTGAAGAGATGATACAAACTGAAAGAGGATAATAGTAGGTGAATTTTAGGTATTTATTTACTAATAGGTGAATGAGCCAAAGCTCATTTCAGGTGTACCCGGGGAAGGGTAGGTAGTGAATACATTTCAAAAGGTAACTGCAAAACAATCAAGAAATACACACTGAACAATAGTGCAAACAAATATGAACAATAAACTAATAATGAGTGGTGGTAATTGATCAATTTGTAGACTGATGGCAGAACAGCCCAAATACAATGGTTGAGCATAGAAGTGCTAAGAGCAATAGCAGGAAGGAGCAAAGTAATCCCAGAGAAGTTGCTTAGGAGCAGGGGGAGAGGCAAAGTATGCAGGAAGGTTATTTCATATAGAGAGGAAACAGAGAAAGTAGTCTGACCCATGAAGGTACTGCAAAAAGGGTAACAATGGTTCAAGAATGAAAATAGCGGAGCAAGTAGGCTGGCCGGG
This sequence comes from Neoceratodus forsteri, assembly GCA_016271365.2. Taxonomy (NCBI): domain Eukaryota; kingdom Metazoa; phylum Chordata; order Ceratodontiformes; family Ceratodontidae; genus Neoceratodus; species Neoceratodus forsteri. Next base: position 794,620,810 of record CM057449.1, read on the forward strand.
GGGGGGTGGGGTGGTGTTACAATAAACTGAATAATATTTGTTTGTTATTTATTTGTTATTCAGATAACACCTTTGAGTGCAAGAGCTCTTTTTCAAAGGTTCCATATCAGTATAAGACAAAGAACTGAATGTGAGCCAAGTACTCAAAGGGGTTTCAATTTATTCATGGTGTACTGTGCAAAGTACAACATGTTGTTTTTCCTTGGGGAGGCCCAAGATTATTTCAGTTTTTTGGGGAGGCTCAAAATCTTTTCCATGGATTTGGGAGGCTGCTGTGACAAAGTCTAAGAACCATTGCTCTAGGGTATACATATTGAGCCCATGATCTGTCGTCAGTTTTGATGACCCTCAATTTTCTTTTTCTCTGGAATACTTCCATTTGGCTGTCCTGTGTGTGCCTCCATACTGCATACAGTACTCCAGATGGGGCCTAACTAGTGACTTGTAGAGAGGATTATTACCTCCCTCTTCGGACTTGTGATATCCCTACTAATACACCCCAACAACCCCTAGCCTTACCTACTGCTTTAGTGGTCCGCTTGGATGATTTCAGGTCATCAGTGATGGTGATGCCCAAGTGTCTTTCTTCCTTGTGACTGCCAGCAACTCCCCTCCCAGCCTATAGGTAGCTTCAGGGTTTCTCTTCCCTATGTGCACGATCTTGCACTTCTTTGCATTAAACCCAGTTGCCACTCTTCAGACCATTTTGCCATTTTTTCCTGATTTCTTCTCATTCTGCCCACCCCATCTGGATCATCAACTCTATTGCAGATCTTGGTGTCATCCACAAACAGACAAACCTTACCCTCCAGTCCATCTGCAATGTCACTGATCAAGATATTGAAGACGGGTGGCCCCAGGACTCCATTTGTGACTTGCATCTCTTCTGACTGCATACCATTTACCACCACTCTCTCTGTTCTGCCTGTCAATCAGTTTGCCACCCAGTTGACCAACTTCTGACCCTCCCTGAGCCTACCCAGCTTATTAATCAATCTTCTTTGTGGAACAGTATCGAAAGCTTTGCTGAAGTCAAGTTAGGTGACATCAACTGCTCCTCCTTGGTCCACCACTCTGGTTACCCAGTCAAGGAAATCTATGAGATTAGTTTGGCAGGGCTTTCCTTTTTTTTAAACCCATGCTGTCTTGTATCCTGTGCTCCTATGGATTCCAGGTGTTGCACTCTCCTTTCCTTAAGGAGTGCCTCCATAATCTTGCCCACTACTGAGGTAAGACAGACTGGTCTGTAGTTCTCTGCCTCCTCCCTGCTACCACTCTTGTGGAGTGGGATCACATGAGCCCTTCTTCAGTCTTCTGGGACCTCTTCAGTGCTCAGAGACTCGCAATGGATGGACAGATGAGGACACTGGGGGATTGAGGACCCCCAGTGTCTGTATACTGTTTGGGGGATTACACAGCGGACAACAATGGACTGACAGATGAGGACACTGGGGGATGGGGCACCCCCAGTGTCTGTATACTGTTTGGGGGAGGGGGGTTACACAGTGAACAATGATGGATGGTTTTCTTTTTTTCAGGATAAAAAACAAGCATTTGTCAATGCCAAATGTTTGATGAATTGGAAATGTCCACCTCTGCACCTTGTTTATGCCCTTGAGGTACTTGAATATGTCTAACATGTTCACCTGCTCCCTCCTTTCTTCCAATACGTACATATTGAGGTCCTTTTAATATCTCTTGATGTGTTCTACGTTGCAAGCCATGTACTATCTTGGTTGCCTTTCTGTGGACTGCCTCCACCCTGTCAATGTCCTTGCACATTTGCGGCCTCCAGAATTGCATATAGTACTGTAGGTGAGGACTCACTAGTGAATTATACAATGGCATCACCACCTCACACCTTCTGCTAGTGATACATCTGCATATACACTCCAACATGCCACTGGCAATCCTTGTAACATTTGTGCTCTGCTTTGACACTTTCAGTTCATCAGAACTGATAACTCCTAGGTTTTGGTCTTCCTTGGTGATCATCAGCACCTCTCCTACCCTGTAACTTTTCCCAGGATTCCTCTTCTCAGGTGCAATGTTCATGCTTTTGCATTGAACACCAGTTGCCACTCGCTCGGACCATTTTAAGCCTCTCATGTCCCTGCTCATTTTCACCACCCTTCTGAGTATTCACTTTGTTACAGATGTTGGAGTCATCTGCAAACAGACAGACAGACCTTTCCATCTAGCCTTTCCAGGATGTCTGTAATGATAACATTGAACAGGACTGGTCCCAGAACTGATCCCTGAGATTCCCGTTTGTCATCCTCTCTCCCAGATTGGATCCCTTTATCACCACTTTCTACCTCCTGTCCATCAGCCAGTTTCTAACCCAGTTTATCAGCTTGCCCTAGCCAGACTACCCCATCTTGTTAGTCAGCCTTCTGTGCCAGACATTGTTGAAGGCTTTACTGAAATCAAGGTAGGTGACATAAACTGTCCCTCCCTGATTTACATCCTTAATGAGGCATTAGGTTTCCAACCCTGACACCCCACCTCCCCACCATGCAGATACTGACAGGCATCAGGGTGTCCCTTTGGTCACTGGCCATAATGCTCACACCATTCCATCTCCATTCTGCAGACACTGACAAGCATTGTGGTGTACTTTGGTGTCTTCAGCACTAACGTTCACTCCAGTCCATAATAAAATAAGCTGAGATGGTTGCAGTATAGGAGAACGGGGTGAAAGTTAGGGCCAAAAACTCCAAGACACACCCAGATGCCTGTCACTGGCTGCAGGGTGGGGGTGGGGTGAAATGGGGTGAGCATTACGGCCAACGACCCCAAGGCACATGCCCAATGCCTGTGAGTATCTATAGGGTGGAAGGATTATGGTTGGAAACCCTAATACCCCAGGCGTTTGTTGGTATTTTCACTCAAAATTTTCAACATGGGAGTTTGGGACCTTACCTCATGAGCAGTGGCACTATCATTTTGTTACTTAATCCCCAAAGATGATTTTTGTGCAGGGACTGTGCCATTCAGCACAACAGGTGTGAAAATACATTTTGGTCAGGATTTGAAAATGACAGCTGTGCTGTTCACATGAAGGTGAAAAAATGGTAATGTACAAAATCTGGAGTGAAAATCTGAAAATTAGTGAAGTTACGAGTGTGCATAGAAACTGCACAACACACGCCAACGTATGGTCATTTTGGAATTCTTTTCACTAAATTTCAAAATGGGCATTTTGGGACCTTCCCTCATGAACAGTGCACTGTGATTTTGTTAATCTGTCCCGAAAGTTGATTTTGCACAGCGACCACTCCATTCTCGACACAGGTGCAAAACCACATTTCTGGCAGGATGTGAAATATGACAGCTGTACTCTTCATAAAGAGGTGTGAAAAATGACACTGTTGAAAATCTGGAGTGAAAATATTGAAAATTGGCTAAGTTAGCCGTCGTGGTGATGCTGAGGGTTGAGGCACTAGCACCACACTCGTGCCATGCTGGCGTTGGTTAGGAAAGAGCCTGGGTCATCGGGGTTGGCAGGGAGGAGAAGGATGGAGCATCTGTAGGACTTCTCTCCTTCTCCGGGGAGGGGGATTGCCATCAGTGCTCTGGCAGCCTCTGGTGGCAGCTGGGGGTGGCTACAGGTATTGGCAGACAGGGAGGGAATTCAAACCTCCGGTCCAGAATCCTGTGCTCCCCTGGGATCTGAATTTTATGTTAGAAAAGCTTACTTTGCCCCCCTTTGAACCGGCAGCAAGCTGTAATATGTGTTTTTTAGCATGGAAAATGCTATTTGTAGTTGCTATCACTTCAACTCGAAGAGTTTCAGAGCGCCAGGCTCTAGTTTATAGAGAGCCTTATTTAATTTTCCACAGACACTGGGTGGTTATGTGGACTAATCCTTCTTTCCTTCTGAAAGTGGTTTTGGAATTGACCCCTCAACCAGAGTGTTGAACTGCTGGTGTTCTTCCTAGAGCATTCCAACAGGGGGGAGTATCTTCTGCACACCCTCAACGTGCACAGGAATTTGAAGTATTATACCTCACGGACGAAGAAGGTTCAAAAGTCGAATCAGCTCTTTGTAGCCCTCGCCTCCCAGTGCCAGGGCAAGGCTGTCATGAAACTGACTTTGTCTAGGTGACTGGAAAATTGTATCCATTACATTTACCAGACGTACAAGAAGCCCCTTCCTGGTATGGTTAAGGGCCACTCCATCAGGAGTGTGGCCACTTCTGCTGCTTTTTTCAGGAATGTGTCCACTGTGGACATTTGTGCAGCAGCCACTTGGTCCTCCATCCACACGTTCACTAAGCATTACAGTCTGGACATTGCCTCTAGGCGTAGGGCTGGTTTCAGTCTTGCAGTCCTGCAAGGCCACTTATCTTAAACAGGCATCCAGTAGGCAGACAATTTCCTCCTCCTGGAACCTTGTCTCCGACTCCTTTTTTGTTAGACTGCTTGGTATTCAGTCCTATATGTGAAGACCTACTGCAGGAACCCTTTCAAAGTAAGATATAGCAGTTATATAAGAACTTACCGTAACAGTAGATCTTCGAGAGAGGTACCTGCTGTAGGTCTAGTTTCCTACCCACCTTTCTGCCAGCTCCTGTGTTTTTCTCTTTTATTCCCTGTCCAGGACTTTGTCTCACCCAGGGCACAGGGTTTCAGGAGTTTTTTGTTTCACTCCTTTCTCTGCTTCCTCTTTAGAGGTCTCTGGAGGAAGAACTGGAGGGCAGGTGGGAAACCACCCCCTTTTATAGTCACGCTGACGTCCCATCACCTGACACCGGGGGCGTGATGATTGCTAGCTACAAGTTTGCCATGCAGTCCTTATGCCAGGGGCACAGTCCTAGTTGTGAAGACCTACTGCAGGAACCTCTCTCGAAGATCTACTGTTATGGTAGGTTCTTACGTAACTGCTATTTATTTTGCGTGCAGTGGAGGTACAGGCAGGAAAGACAGGTTTTCTCCATGTCTGTACAAGATCGCTTTATTCCCTCCTCTTCCTTGGTAGAAGGCTGCAGAACTTGTTGCCAGCAATAGGACAACAGGGGGATTGCCAAAGCCCAGGTTCTTTAAGGCTCCAGCTAATCCTGGTCTTACAGCATGTAAGTTGATTGGTTAAACTCCTGATGGACAGCATAGTCATCCCTTGGGCAGTAGTCTATGCAGCCCATCCTTTGGACAGTCCAGTCGAAAAATCCATTGAGTGGGAAGTTCTCATCTCCACTTCCATTCCGCCAGCTGCTCCAGAGATCCTGGAGGTCTGTATTCAGAAGCATCCTTTCCTTTTCACTATTGACCATCCTTCAGTTAAGCAACTGTACCATGAGTGTTGTGGGAAGTTCCGATTATGCTAGGAGCAAGACCTGTTTCTGTTCCTGGACTGTACCCTCTCCAGGGTTCTATTGGTGCAGTGATGTCTGTGTTAATGTCCTTGGAGGGCTGTGATTTGTGGGGTTTCATATTCCTCAGTGAGAAGACCTCCCTGGTTCCCGCTGCAGCAGTGATGCCCCAGGGAGTTGGGCTTCCTGCAATCAAGCAGAAGCTATTTTAGCCACAATCAAACAGAAATGCAGGAGAATCCAGGATGAAGACCAAGGCAGCCTTTTCTGCTTACAAGCTGCTCCAAGTGTTGGGGTCTGATGTTAGCAGCAACGGAACTGGCTTTTTAATCCAGTTACTATGTAGGTCTACTGTGGGACAGTTCCTTAGTTTGTTTTTGCAGCAAGATTTCAGGCCTATGTGGACTCCGGGTGTCCTGTTGTGAGGCCAGTGTTACAAGTACATGCTTGGTGGGAGATTCTTTAAATTTTCTCAGGGGTTCTTTTCTTAGATCTCTTTTTGAGCCAAGGTGACAGCTATTGGCCAGCTAGTTCTGCCGGTGAGTGGTCTTGACCAGATACCAGTGCAGGGAATTGGGAGTTCTGGGGTTCTGTATCTCCAGATCTATGCTTTGGACCCTGGGAAATGTATCTAGCCTCAGTTCTCTTCTGGGTCTGGTTTGGCCTGGCAGTGAAGCCTAGGTCAGATGACACTATTTTTTTTTTTCCGTGACAGGCTTGAACAGTCTAGTTAGAGGCCAAACTTGTCCCTGCCAGTGATTCCCCTAACAGGTGACCTACTAGTCAGGCCAGCTGGCTAGGTCAAGAGACAGTACCCCAGGGGAAGTAGTTATTGACTCAGGAGGTATTCACTCAGCTATGCTGGTTGATCTCTGATCAGTCACTTATGTCAGGAAGATCCCACCGGTGTTGTGGTCCTTTCAAATGTAACCCCTAGGTGGCGCTATCCCAAGGGCTACTACCCCTGCCTGTTTGACTATGGACGGGTTGAGGGGCCTAGGTCCTATGGCGGGTGCCTCCACCCAGAGGTCAGGGTTTGCAGTGGTTAGACTAGCTTGGTCACAGCCTCTGGGACACTGAGACCCCCTTTTATTCCCTCTAGTGGCTCACACCATACACCGGAGTTACAGACCCAATACCCCACATATACACACTGTTCACTCATACAGATACCACTTATCCTCGAGACTGATTCTGCAGCACGTCTCTGAGGACCCCCTGTAAAGTAAGGTTAAACATACACAGCAAAACACAATACTGTTTCCATAAGTACCAACACCACAGACAGTATGTATAACAACAACAAATCTGATTTATTTAAGGGACAATAACAAGGAGGGGGGGCAATCAGGTTGATTTGGCTTGGAAATATTCAAATCACAGTACTGTGCACACATACAGGGTCTGAAAAGTCAAACTCTGGGTACCCAGGTTGGGGGGGGTGCTAGCCAGGTCCGTTGCCCGGGGTTGGCCGGCAGGTGCAGATGGATAGGGTCCTGTAGAGGAAAATATATGCACAACACCCATTTGTAATCCGGAGCCAGAGGGCTCAGTCCATGAAACAGTGAAACAACAAGAATTAGGTGAGACACTTGTGATTGAAAATGAGCTGCATGGGAATACCCTGATTTGTACTCACAACACCCAAGCTGAGGATCAGATGGAGAATGTCCCTCTGGATTGCCAGAAGAGCAGGGCATGAGGACAAGGTCCTTGTGACTGGACCCACTGCAGTTGATAGAAAGCGGATGTAGTCCGAAGATTAAGCTGGGGTTTACTTGGCTTCAGCACACAATTCACTGTACAGGGGATTTGAAATAGTGATTCCCACAATCCCTTTCACAGCACATTTATATGTAAAAGGAAAGTACTATACCAGGCAGGCTGCTCCCGATCCCGATCCACTACGGAAAATACCTGGGAGCACACACAGCAGCTTCAGTTCCTGACAGACCTGCAGTGATTCAGCAATTTCTTCAGTCTTCTACAGGGTGAGCCTGGTTTTCACACTTCTAGTGCTTCTTTCTCCTCACAACTTGGATTCAGACCAAACTGGCACTCACAAAGGCTGCAGACCGAAACTCAGGGACTCACACGCGCTTTCCACGTGAAACTATACGCCGCAGAAGCACACAGCTCCTTCTCTCTACACTGCCGCAACTGATGTGATCTTTCCAGTCACAGAGCAGGGCATTTCCTTTAGCTCCACACTGTTCTGTTGGCTGATTCAGCTGTCACTCACAATAAGACTCCCTCAGTTGGTAAAAAAAGGTGCCAAGGTCAAAACTACATTTCCCAGAGTCACTGCCCATACAATCCCCTTGTGGCTGGCTCAAAATTAAGAGTCCAAGTTCTGATTCATCCACAGGCTCCATTTTAGGGAACCCTTAACCCAATTAGCCCAGCACAGCAGTTTAGGTCCAAAATGGAGGGGTAACACACACAGAGTTCCAGCTGCAAGAAAGGCAGGTTAGACAAACTGCATTTTACTTAACACTCTAACTGGTTTCAGGCAAACAGTTACATCTTTCATTTAGACTCCCTCTGCGCTCTTAGCGACTGCAGAAATGGAGCGATTTCTCTGCATCTCAGGTGGGATTCGAGCATTAAATACACAGTCCCCCCATACAAACTAATTAAGTCTGCAAGCAGACAGCTCTTAAAGAGACAGTACGTGGAGGCTCAAATAGCACTCACTTGGAACCACATTTAAACAGCTCAGATGCCGAACACCGCCCAGACTTGGAGCATTCAAGCAAGCTCCTGGAAGACTTTTGGGAAGCCCCATTTGCAGGGGGGTTACACCCTTCCTGGTCTGGAAAACTTGGCATCCATGTCAAGTAAGTACCCCCATAAGTTTCAATACAACCATATACATTTACATCAGTATCACATTAGGCTTATACATGTAATCATCAGTCAACATATCACTTTACCAGAAACACATTTCTGAAACTTTTCAGTACATCACTTTTTACACAGTATTATACACACATTGTACCATAACTCAGGTTATTACCTCCTGTACATGAAACCTGAAGAGAGGGGGCCCTTCCCTATCAGCTACATTGGAGCTGGATGGGGCAGGGGCACCATACCTAGAGGGCAACACAAGTAACTTGGAGTTAGCACTGATGTTCAGTTTGGGCATTGAGCTCGGGGATACACACACTCCTTTATGGATAACACTGGGAGGCAAGTCCACAGGCCTCCCAAGGGAATCATAACTGAGGTGCACCACAGGCTTTACAGCTCAACCAGCCTTTCTAGTGAGAACTGTTACAGTCTATGCACTCTGAGCCTCATTTTCAGCATTGTCCTAACTTGTCAGGGGAGTCTCCATTGGTGTAGAGAGGCTAGAACTTCGGCCACTTTCAGCTCCAGGAGTTACACTCTCTGAGTCCACAACACTTGGCTCACATGGAGAGCTTTCAGACACTGGCAGTGGACTGTCAGGGCACTCAAAATGCTCTTCTTGTTCTGGTATATCACCAGTCTGTTCCAGTCCATCATTTTCCTCCTCTGAAAGCTCAAACAGTTCAACCATACACAATGATTCCATATCATCTGACTTGATGCTTTGCACTTCACTTTCTGGGAGCATTGGCTCCAGGGACAAAGCTGGGAGCTTAGACAGTCCAGAAGGCCCAGCTTCATCTCCAGGATTGACTAGGGATTGCCCCAAAACAACTGACTCAGTTCGTAAGAAGGGTAGTATTCAAATCCACACTCACTTTCCTCTGACATGGACTGACAGTCATGTTCAACTGGGACGTGTGGAGGGGAACACTTTAACTCAGCTTCTGTAGGTGCAGACTTTCTTGATTTTTTTCTTAGCAGTAGCTCTAGTCACTGGTCCAGAGGGAGCATTTTCTGGGGGCTCAGACTCAAGCAAGATTTGTCTAATGGGCAGTAAATGATTTCTGTGCATTGTTTTAATATCTTTTGAATTATTCTCAGGCCTTACTTTGTACACAGGCAGATCATCTAGTTTGCCCACTACAATGTGAGGGAGATGGTGCCATCTGTCAGCAATCTTATCTTTGCCATGCAGTCACATATTTCTTGGCAATACCCGATCTCCCTCTTGGAGTTCCTGTGCTTTCACCTTTTTATCATACCTTTCTTTGTTGGCCAGATTTCTTTTGGCAGCCATGGTTTGAGCCAGTTGGTACCCATGATTTAGCTGGGTCTTTATCTTTTGCACATACTGTAAATAGTTGTCAGCTTGAACCCCATCAGGAGAGACTCCAAAACACACATCTACCGGCAGTCGAGCTTCTCTTCCAAACATCAGGTGGTAGGGGGAGAACCCAGTGGCATCACTTTTGGTGCAATTGTAGGCATGCACCAGGGTGCTAATTTGTTGGCTCCATCTAGGCTTGTCCTTTGGGTAGAGGGTACCTAGTATATCTAGCAAAGTGCGGTTGAAAAGTTCTGGCTGTGGGTCCCCCTGGGGGTGGTAAGGGGTGGTTCTGGACTTTCGCACTCCCCACAGAGAAAGCATCTCTTTGATCAGATGACTCTCAAAGTCTCCCTTGATCAGAATGGATTCTTTGAGGAGCCCCATAGTGAACAAAAAAGGTTTCTACAAGCACTTTTTCCACAGTGGATGCCTTCTGGTCCTTGGTAGAGAAAGCTTGGGCATATCTCGTAAAATGGTCAGTGACCACCAGCACATTACTAATATTTCTTTGATCTGACTCCAAACTCAGAAAATCAATATAGACCAGCTCCATAGGTGCACGGGTGGTGATGTTAACAAGGGGCCAGCCCTCTGGGGCAAAGCTTTCCTCTGTAAGCAGCGACTACAAGTTCGAATGTGTTGCTCAACATCAGCCCCCATCTGAGGCCAATAGAATCTGAATCTCACCAAGTCAAGTGTTCTGTCTATACCAAGGTACCCCATGTGGTTGTGTAAGGACCTCGGTACTGAGTCCCGAAAGGCAGTGGACTGCACTAGTTGTTGCTTGTCTATTTGTGCTCCTCTGTCTACTGTTTCTCTGTATAACAGTCTATTGATCAGATTCAACTTAGGACCTTCCTTGTATAACAATGCAGTTCTCAAATCAGTGGAGCGTAATTTGGACACATCTTTCCCTGCATAGAGGGCTTCTAAAGCTGATTTGATCATAGGATCTCGGGATTGAGCCCGCTGAATACTGTAATTGTCCAGCTGAGGCAGTGCACCAATGTCTATTGCAGAAAAGTGGCAATAAGCAGCAGATACGAAATTCTCAGAGGGTCCCAAACAATCCACCATACAGTCCACTGTGTTCGTGGACATTTGTTCCTCCCTGTCAAACTTCTGGCAGAGTGCTCGAATATCAGGTTCTGACAGTCTGACCCAGTCATTCCGGGGAATAGGCCTCTGGGAGAGAGCATCAGCATCTATGTGATTCAGGCCTGCTCTGTATTCAATAACATAGTCGTATGTAGATAATGCAGAAAGCCACCTATTGCCAGTGGCATCCAACTTAGCTGAAGTCTGCACATAGGTCAAAGGATTATTGTCAGTTTTTACTAGTATCTTAGCCCCATACAAGTACTCGTGGAACTGGTCAACAATAGCCCACTTCAAGGCTAGGAACTCTAAGTTATGTACAGGATAGTTCTTTTCGGATGGGGTCAGGCTTCTACTGGCAAAGGCCACTGGTCTCAGGCCATTCTCGTGCTCTTGGTACAATACAGCCCCCAAGCCTTGCAGGCTAGCATCAGTTTGCAAGACATAGGGCTTCACTGGATCTGCATAGGCAAGGACAGGAGCGTGGGTAAGCTGATATATAATCTCCTGAAAAGCAGCTTCATACTCAGGTGTCCATCTGGCTCTAAATACTTCATTGGGATGGAAATACACTCTCTCAGGCTCAGAAGAAACCAACCTCTTGTATTTTTTTGTGGGTAGGAGAGTAACCTTGAGAAAGATTAAGTAAAGGATGGATCACTCTTGAATAGTCGTTGATGAAACGGCGATAGTAGCCACAGAATCCCAAAAATCTTTGCAGTTCTTTTAGATTGTGGGGCTGTGGCCAGGTGGTCAAGGCCTCAGCTTTACTTGGGTCAGTCTCTATTCCCTCGGTGAATACTATGTGTCCAACATACTTTACAGAGGTTTGGAAGAACTAACATTTATCGATGGATAGTTTAAGGCCAAAGTCTTCCAGTCGGTCCAACACCTTGAATAATCTGCTCTCATGCTCCTCCAGTGAGCTGCCAAACACAATAACATCATCTAGGTATGCCAGGCACTCCAATAAATTCATGTCCCCCACTGCATGCTCCATCAATCGTTGAAAAGTGGCTGGGGCGCCTGAAATCCCTTGAGGCATCCTCATGAATTCATAGAAGCCAAGCGGACAGATAAAGGCTGTCTTCTCATGGTCTTCTGGGGCCATTGGGATCTGGTAGTACCCACTGCAAAGATCCAGCACAGAGAACCACTTGCTATCGTTCAGGCAGTCCAAAGCATCCAGAATGCAGGGCATTGTATACTGATCAGGGATAGTCCGCCAGTTTAGAGTGCGATAATCCACGCACATCCTTACTGTCCCATTCTTTTTTCTCACTACCACGAATGGGGAAGCATAGGGGCTTCTAGATTCTTGTATTACACCGGCAGCTAGCATCTCCTGCAGATGCCGTCTCACATCATCTATGTCAGAAGGGGCCAGGTGTCGAGACCTCTCACGAAATGGCCTTTCATCATGCAGCCGGATGTGGTGCTCAGCTCCTTGCACACATCCTACATCCCATTCCTTTAAAGAAAACACCTGGTCTCTCTGGGCAAGCTTTCTACTGATTCTCATCTTCCATTCAGCTGGCAATGGGGAGTCCCCAAAATCAAACAAATCGGGTATCACTCTGTCATTCTCCCCCAAACACTTGTTACTGGGCAGCACTGCAGTACCTGCACAATGTACATTAGCCAGGGTGCAACCTCTATTTACTCATATCTCTATCAGACACATTATGAACTCGAACCATTACCCTTCTGGCATAAGCATGGGCTCTGGCAGGCAAAATACTTGGCTTGACCAGCAGTCCTTCTGGCAGTTTCCCATCGCCTGGTGCATCCAGCATGAGGATTTTATTCTTGACATCCTTTCTGATACGGACTTCCCCCTGTAAGGAACACTGGGCATTTGGCGCCAGAATCAGAGGCTCAGTATCCTTCTTCCAGACAATTCCAACTGGTTCCTCTGGGTCCATTTTTTCAGCATCTCTCTGTGCCTCATAGGCCTTCTTGATCAAGGCCGGGATTCTCAAAGCTCTACCAGTCCTTGACCCTTGTTTCTCATAACACAACTGCACCAACCATCCAAACATATGTGCATCTCTCCCAATTAGTAGAGGAATCCCATCATACAGTCCAGCAGGGGGACACACTAAGGCCAGGGTCTCTACTTGCTCTGCTATTCCAGCCACGGAGGTAGGGAAAGATAGCCAAACTCGGATATACCCAGAGTAGGGGTAGGCCTTCTCACTTAACCCCCATACATGCAGTCCTGTCAATGGTTGTAAGGGTACATCTGACAAATGCTTCTGATACCAATCCTGGAATTAATTGTCACTTGGGAGCCACTGTCCAACACAGCTCTGGTGGGCACACCATTCACTTTTACTGTAGCTTCCATTGAAGGGCCCACTATTCTGGACCAGTCTGGAGAGGCGGTAGCAAGAGCCTGGGTAGATGATCTAGCCACATAAGGACGTGAGTTAGCATTTTTGGGACCTTCACTGTGGCCATTTCGTGCACCTCTTAACCACTGTTTTGTGCTCCAAAGCTCTCCTTGTAGCTGGCTCACCACTCTCTCTAAGTCTTTCCGAGACCAGCGTTCCCTCTTCATGTGCTCATCCTTCCCACAGTTATGGCAAAATATGTCTGCTGACATTTGGGGTGACCGAGGCATCACATTGGGGGCTGTGGCATTGGTACTATCAATAGAAAACCTTGGTGCCACCTCAGCCGGCGGTGGGTTGGACATTTGGAGACATCTCCTTCAGTTCCCTCACTTCCATAGTCAAGGCATCAAGTTTCGAACTGTTGTCTACATGAGGTGCCTGAGTAGGCACCCCCACCCCCATAGCAGAAGCAGTCGGGCAAGTGCCAGTGCCCGTACTGGTAGAAGCGGCCTTCATGATGAGACTGTCTGTTACTTTCCTAATCTCCCTCAGCAGTTCATCCCATGGTGGCACACCCATTTCCTTCTCAGAGCACTCATTAACTGCCAACCTCTGCCCCTGAGCTTCACTTGACGGGTCCCCCTCAGTCACTCGGGTTGTAGCAGCAGCTATTGGTGCAAGTCCCTCCCGGGGTTGCCTTTTCTCAAATCCTCGAATTTCTCTCATTAGCTCATCATAGGAGGGTGGGGATTCCAGTCGATTGGCCAGGTGTAACTGAAACAACAGCAGTTCTGAGAAGGGGCAGACTTAAGGATCCTGTCCAGCCTGGTTCGGTCCAATTCAGTCGCTGACAAACTACCCTTTCTGAGGCATTCTTGCAACAATTTTTCCAGATGAGATACATACTCAGACAGCAACTCCCCCTGGTACTGTTGTGCATTTCTTACTCTCCACCACAGGTCCTCATTGGAATCTGGGCTTCCAAACACATTCTCCAAGGCCACAAGATAGTCCTGTGCAGTCACTTTAGGGTTACCGGCCTGTTTGTCACAGATGGTAGCCAGGGCAGGACCTCGGAGGCTCTCACTTACCCTATTTTGCTTCTCTGCTTCTGAGCATTGCCATTCTAGCACTTGAGGGGCAACATAGTCTATCCAGGTCTCCCAGTCATCCTCCCCTTGTGGGGTGGGGAAGGTGCTGGAGAAAATTTTCAACCTGCGGTAAGAGTTGTGACTATTGGCAGGTACAGACATAGGGACTAGCACTGGCACAGGAGGAGGGGCAATAACAGGTGCTGGAGGGGGAGAGGGTGTTGGGGGGAGGAATGTTCTCAGGTGGCAATAATAGTTTCTTTAAATCCTCCACATTTTTCCCTTCCTCCAGCAACAACTTAGCAAATTTCTCCTCAAAAGTTTCAGATAGTGGGGGAAGCTCGTTCTCCCTGGGGTCTTTACTGTCTTTGGTTATCACTCTCCAGACAGTGAGGGTTTCCCCTAGGGTAATAGTCTGTGGCACTTTAGAACTATCTACAGGGTTCTTACACTCTATTAGGGCCATGAAAGTTTGGGCGAGCAGATCAGCCTCTCGCGCTACTACCACAGGGTCTCGAAAACATTCGACCTTGGAAAGTACTCCCTCTACAGTGTCCGTACTGGTACCCACTGGGATATCCAAGACAAGTATAGCATTTTGGGGGTCGATCTCCTGCCCAGTACACCACTTCACCAACTGGTGTACAGCCACTTCTGTTCGGGTATCCATTTATTTTTAACAGTAATTCGTAAATGTGGCCACTAGAGGATGCTAATCCCAGCAGTGCCTCCAAGATGTAACCCCTAGGTGGCGCTATCCCAAGGGCTACTACCCCTGCCTGTTTGACTACGGATGGGTTGAGGGGCCTAGGTCCTATGGCGGGTGCCTCCACCCAGAGGTAAGGGTTTGCAGTGGTTAGACTAGCCAGGTCAAAGCCCTCTGGGACACTGAGACCCCCCTTTTATTCCCTCTAGTGGCTCACACAGTACACCGGAGTTACAGCCCCAATACCCCATGTATACACACTGTTCACTCATATAGATACCACTTACCCTCAAGACTGATTCTGCAGCACGTCTCTGAGGACCCCCTGTAAAGTAAGGTTAAACAACATACACAGCAAAACACAATACTGTTTCCATAAGTACCAACACCACAGACAGTATATAGTATAACAACAACAAATCTGATTTATTTAGGAGACAGTAACAAGGGGGGGCAATCAGGTTGATTTGGTTTGGAAATATTCAAATCACAGTACTGTGCACACAAACAGGGTCTGAAAAGTCACACTCTGGGTACCCAGGTTGTGGGGGGCGGGGGCTAGCCAGGCCTGTTGCCCGGGGTTGGCCGGCAGGTACAGATGGATAAGGACCTGTAGAAGAAAATATATGCATAATACCCAATTGTAATCCGGAGCCGGAGGGCTCAGTCCATGAAACAGTGAAACAACAAGAATTAGGTGACACACTTGTGATTGAAAACAAGCTGCAGGGGAATACCCCGATTTGTACTCACAACACCCAAGCTGAGGATCGAATGGAGACTGTCCCTCTGGATTGCCAGAAGAGCAGGGCATGAGGACAAGGTCCTTGTGATTGGACCCCACTGCAGTTGATAGTCAATGGATGTAGTCCGAATTAGGCTGGGAGTTTACTTCCAGCTTCAGCACACAATTCACTGTACAGGGGATTTGAAATAGTGATTCCCCACAAGCACTACGCACATTTATATGTAAAAGGAAAGTACTATACCAGGCAGGCTGCTCCTCGATCCCGATCGCAATTACTGCAAAATAGCAGGGAGCAAGGGAGCATACACAGCAGCTTCAGTTCCTGACTGACCGAGCGTGATTCAGCAATTTCTCCAGTCTTCTACAGGGTGAGCCTGGTTTCCACACTTCTAGTGCTTGTTTCTCCTCAAAACTCAGATTCATTCCAAACTGGCACTCACAAAGGCTGCAGACCGAAACTCAGGGCCTCACACGCGCTTCCCGTGCGAAACTATACACCGCAGAAGCACACAGCTCCTTCTCTCTTCACTGCCACAATTGATCTGATCTTTCCAGTCACAGAGCAGGGCATTTCCTTTAGCTCCACATTATTCTGTTGGCTGATTCAGCTGTCACTCACAATAAGACTCCCTCTGTTGGTAGAAAAAGGCGCCAAGATCAAAACTACATTTCCCAGAGTCACTGCCCATACAATCCCCTTGTGGCTTACTCAAAATTAAGAGTCCAAGTTCTGATTCGTCCACAGGCTCTATTTTAGGGAACCCTTAACCCAATTGGCCCAGCACAGCAGTTTAGGTCCAAAATGGAATGGTAACACACACAGAGTTCCAGCTACAAGAAAGGCAGGTTAGACAAACTGCATTTTACTTAATACTCTAACTGGTTTCAGGCAAACAGTTACATCTTTCATTTAAGCTCCCTCTGCGCTCTTAGCGACTGCAGAAACGGAGTGATTTCTCTGCAGCTCGGACGGGATTCGAGCATTAAATACACAGTCCACCCCCCCATACAAACAAATTAAATCTGCAAGCAGGCAGCTCTTAAAGAGACAGTATGTGGAGGCTCAAATAGCACTCACTTGGAACCACATTTAAACAGCTCAGACACTGAACACCACCCAGACTTGAAGCATTCAGGCAAGCTCCTGGAAGACTTTTGTGAATCCTCATTTGCAGGGGCGTTACACAAACAATCTAGGTTCCTGGATGGGGGTGCAGAGGAAGTCCCTCTATTTCAACTGATGTCCTGGGTACTGCACCTTACTAGTTGGGTGAAAGTTTTCTTTCTGATAGCTTGGAGTGGAATCAAAGGCTGTGGTTCTCATGTCTGATCAATTTTGCTTTCTGACCACAGATACAACACAGTCTGTGGCCTGGCTGGCTAGAGGAGAACCTCCAGAAGTTTGATTTTTTCCAGGAGGGTGCTAGACACCCAGAGTGTTCCTTGTTGGTGGCTTCTTCATGGAACTATGCTTAAATAAGAAACTTGGTTTCAGCTGGGACCAGAGCACATGAGTGCTAAGTTCATATAGGTTTTGTTACTGCACATCTTAGGGCTGTTGCAGGCAGGAGCAGACAAGATCTAGCGCTGAGCACCCCACAGGTCCAGGTGTTCACTCTCTGTGTAGTGTCAGGCCCATCTGTGGGATTCCATTGAAAGCCAACAAGGACGTCTTTCCTTTTTCTTAGTGCACGCTGCAGGACATGTCCTTTAGTGGTGTTCATGCTCAGTGGTACCTTAGCTGGATACTGCATGACCTATGTAGGGTCCCATTTCACATGATTTTCTCATCAGTGATGGTTAATCTTTTTGTTGCTTGAGGGGTTTCTTCTGTTGAAGATTGCTTGTCCAGGAGACAAAGAAACGTAAACATAAACATAGACGTTGTTGGTAGAAAATGACTGTTTTGCCCACCCAGTCTTTCCAGATAGTCCATGACTGATCTGTCTCTGCAGACCCTAACTGGTTTCCAGTGACCCTCCCTCCTCCCTGCCTATTAACTAAGATTCTTCTATGTCTGTTGTACGCATGCTTGAATCTCCTGCTGTTTTTCTCTCCAACAGTTTAACTGGCAGTCTGTTCTAAGTGTCCAAGTGTCCACCAATCTTTCCGTGAAGCACTACTTCCTCACATCCCTCTTAAACTCCCACCTTCAACTTCATTGCATACCCTTTGATCATGGTGCTGTTTCTCATTTGAAAGAGCCTTCCTTGGGGCTGGACTGCCGGCACAGCAGTAGTGTTACCGCTTGCGACCCTAGTTCGGGAATAAGCCCGGGGAGCCATAGGGCCAGCTGGGGGAGGAGGCTTGAGCGTCCCAGTGACAACTCGCCTTCTCCAGGGAGAGGGGGGCACCAGGGCTCGGTGCTTGGCTGAACCCTGGGTGGAGGCCTGAGGTACAGCAGGCCCAGCCACATGTAGGGGGAGATGCATGATAAACGTTGGTGCTCAGCGCCTTGACGTTAGGGCGCACGTCATGCACAGAAAATGGGAAAAATACCTTGCGGAAGTCCCAGTAGATGGAGTGCCAGGCCATGATCCGCAATGCCCCTACCTGTCCTGGTGGTAAAGTATCTCAACAAAACTCAGGAATTCAGGATGTCGGGGTCCCACCACATCCCCACCTGGGGGCAAGCCGAGGCTACATGGGGGATGGACCGCTCTAGGCTCCAGGTAAGAGGGCTGGGACTAGAAGTCTGTAGGTGACTCCCAAAGGGAGTAGAGTGCCGCAGAGAGGGGGAGCATAAACAGCAAGTAAAAAAAAAAAAAAAAAGAAAGTGACTCCCTTCCTGCACCATGCCTTGGTGATCCCAGGTTCTTCTCTTGGGGAGCTTACCTTAAAATGTACAGGGAGAAGGTAGCATATGTCTCAAGGATCTAAGGCTTATAGAGAGTCCGAAGTTTTCCTTGTGTTTTATCTTTAGTTCTCTTTGGAACAAGAGGGTCTGAAAATCCCTAATACCCCCGGTTGGGTAACAAGGGCCTGTGTGGCAAGTTGCACATGATGGTGGAAATGTTGAGCACATCTCTCTGGGGCTCATACAGCTAGCCATACCTCTCAGCCTCTTGCCTCATAAATCAGGGACAGTTTATTTATTTTTGAAATCTGTTGACTGGGTGAGCCCACTGAGACAACGGAGTCCCTTTTTCAGGGGCAACCCGGAATTAATTACAGATGAAAGGCGCATTAGAACACAGGAGACAAAGGTAGGGCAATTAATCACATTGATTCACACATAAGGAGCATACAGTAGACATAAAAACAGGTAGCAGTAGAAGTAGTCAGGTACAGACGAACTACCACTAATCAATATAAAGGTAAATAGAAACATGTCAAAACTCAGGAATCGGGGGGGAGGGGGAGGATTATCATAATGCTGTTGCTGGGGGACACTAACTCGGCAAGAGGTGTGCTTTGGTTGGGCACTGAATGTGTGGGCGGTCTGGCATGGGAGGAAGGCCCTGGAGTGCATAAGGGTACACAGTAAATATAAGGGCACCAACATTTCAAGTGCAACAGCACTGATTTACTACCAGCAAGTGAGATTTTGGGGCATTTTTAAATGAGTTCCGAGTAGAGCAGTTTGTCACTGCTGAGGGTAGGCTGTTCCAGAGTGCCAGGGTGGAGATGGCAAAGGACCTGTCTCCAGCTCGGGATCTTGTCAAAGGGACATCCAGAACAGGGTGGGTAGCAGACCTTGGATCACGTTTAGCTGTCTTGAATAGGAGAAGTCCGTTTAGGCTTGGGGGAGCTGCTAGTTTGGCTGTTTTGAAAGTAAGACAGAGTGTAGGATATGTAAGCCTGGCCTCGAGTGATGGCCAGCTCAGTGCGGTAAGAACACTGCAATGGTGAGCTCGGGGATAAGCAGCAGCTGCAAAGCGGGCAATTTTGTGATAAAGAACTCTGAGTTTGTTGAGTTCAGGGCCCCAAAGAGGTTGTAATAGAGAAGCACTGGAAGGATGGTACCTATGGTGATTGCCATGCGAGCTTCACTGGAGAGGAATCCGCCAAGTCTGTATAAGAGGCCAATTCTTTGATAGAGGATCATGGTGGTTGCCTCAATGTGTGGGCTTAGGATTAGCTCCTGATCCAGGTGTACTCCAAGATATTTTGTGGATGCACAGACCTCAAGTGTAGTCCCAATGGACGATGAGATCTGTAGGAGGTTTGATCTATTGACTCCCAGGCATTCGGGACCGAAAAGTATGGCCTTGGATTTATTGAGGTTGAGGACAAGCTTCTTATCCACTAGCCACTTTTCCAACACTATGAAGTCCATATTGAGGTTCTGGTTTAGTTGATTTAAGTCTTTTGAACTCCTGTAGATAATAGCATCATCTACATACAATTGGATATTGGTCCCTCCACAATGCTTTGGCATGCCATTGATGAAGATAGTAAATAGCAGGGGTCCAAGGATGGATCCTTGGGGGACTCCTTGGTGCACTGGCCTAATTATAGAGGTCGTACCCTTCCATTTTACCAGCTGCTTTCTCCCACAGAGGTAATATTGAAACCAGGAGGAGGCAAATGAGTCTAGACCAAGGTTCTGAAGGCAGGTAACAAGGAGGTCATGGTTCACCAAGTTGAAGGCTTTCTTTAGATCCAGGAATAGGGCTCCAGTGGCTAGACCTTGATCCATAGCCCCTAGTACATCTGAGGTGAACTTGACAAGGGCTGTGTCTGTGCCATGGTTTTTCCTGAATCCATACTGCACCTCTGTAAGTAGATTATGGGTTTCAATATAGTCAAGGATCTGTCTATACACAAGTTTCTCCAGCGTTTTCACAAGCACACTGAGTATGGATATAGGTCTATAGTTTTCAATTTGGTCCTTGACACCACGTTTATATATAGGGACTACAGTGGCTATTTTCCATTTAGTGGGGAATTGCCCGAGAAGGAGGGATTTGTTAAACTGGTTCCTGAGTGGAGCCATGATAATTGGGGCAGCCATTTTCAGAAACTTAGGCTCCAGATTGTCGAACTCAGGAGCGCCGTTCGGTTTGATGGTGTTTAGCAGAGAGAGGACTTCCTTCTGCATAACCAGGCAGAAGTGAAAGTTGGGACTGGTGTGAGTTTCAGAGGGAGAGAAATTAATGTTGCCAGGTGTGGGGTCAATGTATCTATCCAGGTTGGTGAAGAAGCTGTTGAATGTATTTGCTAACTCTTGCTAAATCTGACATCAGGTTGCCTTTGACTGCGATGCTCTGGGGGGGCTTCAGCTGAGCGCCCCTTCAGGAAGCAATTTATTTGAGACCAGAACTTTTTTGGGTTTGCCAGGTTTGAGGTTTGGAGTCGTCTAATGTAATCCCTTTTAGCATGTTTTAGCTCTTTCTTACAGCTATTCCTCAGGGCCCTGTATAATAGCCAATCGGCGTGAACACCTGAGCATTTGAACTTGCCCCATGCCTTATCTCTGAGCTTCATTAGTTTTCTTTTATCCCGATCCAGCCAGTATGCACATTTGCCACAGACCCTCTGTTGTTTAAGTGGGGCATGCTTATTAAGTACACTTAAGAAGTTATGGGTAAAGCAATCAAGAGCCACATCGATGTTGGCGAGATTATTGAGGTCCGTCCAGTGTATCCCTCTCAGATATAGGAGAAAATTATTGGGAACATAACTCGATAGGTCCCTGGCAAGTATGATCCTTTGGGGAACATTCGGTGAGTTGTTCCTCTAGATGCAAAAGACGGGAGCGTGATCACTGAGAGAGTCAGGCATCAGGCCTGCTGCTCTACATCTGTCTGGAGGGTTTACCAGTATCCAGTCTAGAACAGTATGGTTTTCAGTCTTAAGGTTAGGCCTCATGGGTTTGCTGATTACCTGTGTGAGGGACATGTCGGTTAGTGAAGATTTGCTACCTGCATTGCTTAGCCAGTTTAAGTTCAAGCCACCCATGAGAATAAGTTCCCCCACAGGGTTACTGGTTAACTGACTGATGAGGAACTCCAGTTCACATTTCGCCGCCTTGGGTGGGTTGTAAGTGCATCCAGTGGTTATGGCTTTGGTCCCACCCAGGGTGAGCTTAATTAGGAGACACTCAGAATCCCTATTATCCAACCAGGATGGACAGATATTAAGGGCATTAAGGGAGTTCTGTATGTAAATAATCACTCCTTCTCCTTTTCTGTTTATTCTGTCCTTCCAGAAAATTGAGTATCCTGAGATATCTGTCTCATGGGTAAGTATGTAGGGTTTGAGCCATGTTTCTGTGATTATGATGACATCAGGGGAGTAGAGATCCACCCAGGCTTCAAGTTCCTGCAATTTGTGTTGTAGGCTGCAGATATTCATTTGAACTATCTTCAACCCTTTGGTGAAGTTCCACATTGGGTCCAAGGGGGAGGAGATTCTGCAACTGGGGGGTCCTGGGTTCATCTCAATATCTCCTGCAAGGAGGAGGACATGCTTTCTTAGTTACCAGGGCAGGTAGGGTGTGGGCCATTTGGGCCATACCAGTGCACCCATTAGGTAGGAAACAAGCTTGTAGCAGTTCCCCATAGCCCTAAGTCCTAGAAGTGTAACCAACCCAAGAGAGTAGGTTGTTGCTGAATAAAAAGAGATGGATAGTGGTTTGCTCTCTTTTAGTTTGCTATAGTCAGGAGCAGGACAGAAGGAGAGGCTCCAGTCCAGGATGACAAGAGAGAGTTAAATGCTGGCAGGAGCCAGCAAGCCATATGAGGGCATGATTAGGAATATGGTTCTGGAGTTGTGCAGGCTAGACCAGAGACATTAGTTTTAGTACTGGACAAATATTCAGCCCACAGTGCTCCCTAATGCAGGACCTAAGTAGGATGCAAGCAGATCTGGCTTCATAGAAAGGAGAACATATACTAGTGAGACAACAGGAAAAAGCACTCCATAAGCTAGCACTGGTTCCACTAGAATAATTTCATGGAAAACTGAGCTGGCTAGTCACCATAGGCTACCCCCCAGAAGAGGCATGAGTACAGAGTAGGAAACACCCTAGTAATACAAGGAAGAAGCATAAATATAGACAGGAATTAGAACAACAGTGCAGTCAGGATGCAAGCTACTACAAGGACGTGTCCTAGGAATATTCAATCCCTAGGCTTAGGCGTGCAGGTCCAATAACACTTTAGGTCATATCAAGTTCCAGCCCCAGGGCGGGGCATAAGTCTATTTAATATGTTGAGGAGGTGGGGGCTGGGTGAGCGGGTGAAAAAAATCCAATCTGGCAACACTAGCCGGGGAGCCCCGACTGGCACAGTCCTTCAAAATGGATATCAATTGAGCTCCGTGGAGCTCGGTTGCAGCAGACAGTTTTTGCCCTTTTTCTTATTTTGTGCAGCTCCAGTGAGCTGGGCAGAAAAATCCTCTGTCAGTCCTCGGTAAGTTCAGATGAACTCTGACTGTAGAAAACAGCAAGAAAAGTAGTCTTTTAAATAGCCAAGTAGGGCAAGTTTGGCTGGAGGAACTTGGTGTTTTTTAATTTTAAAGAAATCCAATCCAGCAATACTAGCCGGGGAGCCCCGACTGGCACAGTCCTTCAAAATGGATATCAATTGAGCTCCTTGGAGCTCGGTTGCAGCAGACAGTTTTTGCCCCTTTTTTCTTATTTTGTGCAGCTCCAGTGAGCTGGAGCAGAAAAATCTCACGTCGTCCTCAGTGAGTTCCAATGAACTCTGACTGTAGAAAATGGCAAGAAAGGCAGCCATTTAAAAAAATCAGAGATAAAGACCCCAAATCTGGGACACATCTTAATTAGTAGTATTATTCACCCAGCAAGCTGATACAATAAGCGGATTAGTGTAAGATGCATTTTCGAAGAACAAGTCTGTAACTTTAATGTTTGACTCTATTTTGTGCTTACAGTCTCCACTGTTCAGCCATAAAAGCACAAATTTTACAATGGACAAAGAAAAAGTTTGAGGCAAACTCAGGGGCGTCCCTGAAAATCAGAGACAATTGAGAGATATGCATTCAGTCCCAGGGTTGAGAGGACAGAGTTTTTGGGGCAGACTTCTACAACTGATATTATAGCCCTTAATGCATTTTCAGAGGCCTGTGCAAGAGATTCGTTGTGGTGCAGGTTAGCTGCAGCATTCGGCAAGTGATGGTCAGCGGATGAATTCAGTAGTTACCCATAAGGGTCATATATGGAACAATTTTTCCCCCCACCCTATTTTGGAAATGTACTGCTTGTTAGAAACCATATGTATTAACAACCTTCTCCAATTAACAACATGGAGCAATACAGAAAGGAGAAATTCCTTCATACTTACTGTCATGTATTTGTAGGGTAGCTCCAACATTGTCAGCGGGGCCTCTCCCTGGAGCTGTTGGGTCTTCTGCAGAATATCGTCACATATAGCTACGTATATCATGTGTGTATGTATATATAGCTATAAGATATGCAGCGGGGGCATGTGTGATACCTGATTTATCTACAGCAGTGCTGGTTGACCTTGGGTAATCAAACGAGTGGCGTAAGCCATAAGTGAGGAGTCCAAGGTCAAACTGCACAAGTGTGAATAAATAACATATTGCACAAGGCTCCCACCATCCCCCACCCTGCATACTTTATTTATGCAGTAGGAGAGAACCTTTGTGCTTTTGATTTTGTTTTTTACAGTGTCTTATTTGTTTGTTAATTAGAAGTGTGTGTGTGTGTGTGTGTGTGTGCGCGCAAACTGGTGTTCATGAGCCTTTTATCAGCCCAGCTGCTATGGGAGTGGCATTAAACACTACTTCAGTATGGCATAGTGGTTCTTGATTGGCAGAATGAATGCAATTTGAAAAATATTGGAGAAGTCAATTCAAGTCATTTTTATTTATAAAAAGTGCTTTTCGAATACTAAAGTGCCTGTACATAAAGTACAGAAGACTGCAATAAATATTAAAACCGTAGTAAAACACGCAGCAATACCCATTAAGAAACATCTAAGAAAGCCAGTCCAAACAGGTAGGTTTTTAAGGCAATCTTAAAAGTCTTGGTGGACTGGCACTCCCTAACCTGATGAGGTAGAGAGTTTCACAGGGTCAGTGCCATAAATGCAAAACATCTTGCCCCTGAGGTCTTTAAATGGACCCTAGGAACCTCTAGCAATCCCTCGTCAGTGGAGTGAAGCAGGCAGTAGGGACACAGGAGGTCTTACTAATAATGTGGTCCTTGTCCATGTAGGGCCTTATAGATCAGCAAGCCAACCTTGAAAATGATCCTCCACTTCACTGGCAGCCAGTGCAGCTTGTGAAGCACAGGTGTGACATGGCTTGATCTAGGTAAGCCAATCAACAGCCTGGCTACCACGTTTTGCACCATCTGCAGGCAGCGGATATCAACTCACAGAAGCCCTTGGTAAAGTGCATTGCAGTAGTTAAGGCGGGAGGTCACAAAGGCATGGACCAGAGTGGGAAGGTCATCAGGTGGAACAAGATGTTTTACCTGGGCAATATTCCTCAGAGGGTAAAACTGAGGACTAAATGACAGCCAACACCTGTGATTTAAGCGTCAGCTCGCCATCAAGAATAATGACCAGGTTCCGCACTTGTTCAGAGGACCTCAACTGAATGCCCCCTAGCAATAAACCAGAGGACTGGGTTGGAGAGGACCCCTCTGCCCAATGACCAGGGTCCACAACCAACATCTCAGTCTTGTCAGGATTCAACCTTAGCCAGCTGGCACTCACCCAATCCTGAATCTCAGCGAGGCAGTTGTTAAAGACGGAGATGGAATCATCCTGCCCAGGCACAAAGGACATGTATAGCTGAGTATCATGTGGGTAACAGTAAAAACTCAGCCCATGCTACCTTATAATGTCCCCCAATGGCAGCATATACACCATAAACAACAAGGGGGACCGCACAGAGCCCTGTGGCACCCCACAGGTCAGGTGGAAAGGGGCAGAGGAAAAAATCCCAACACCATTCTCTGTGACCTGCCCATAAAGAAAGAGTGGAACCATCTGAAGACTGTGCCAGACAATTCACAAATCAGCTGCAGGCGCTTCAGCAACACCCCATGATCCACGGTGTCAAATGCTGTGGAGAGATCAAGGAGAACCAAGATTGAATGGTTCTTCTGATTTCTCGCCATCAGGAGGTCATTAAGTACTCGGATAAGCATCATCTTTGTACTATGCCTCTTCCTAATTCCAGACTGGAGAGGATCATAGACCTCTTGGGTGGTAAGATGGTCCTCGAGTTGCAACGCGACAACCTTCTCAATAACCTTACCCACAAAGGGCAGGTTAGAGACAGGTCTGTAGTTTGCAAGACAGTCCGGGTAGAGGGAAGATTTCTTTAAAAGGGGGGATCATGACCTCCTCTTTCAAGGAATGAGGGAACACCCCCTTCTCCAACTAACTCCAGACTATCTCTGCTAGGACTGGTCCAATGACTTCCACACACTCTATCAGGAGGTGAGTTGGACCAAGATCCAAACTAGAGCAAGTCAGACTCATACCCTGGATGAACTTCACAATATCAGTGATCACCAGCCAGTCAAAGTCAGACCAATAAAACTGGGGCTAGTGACCTCCCAGCGACCACCGCTGTGCTCATTGGAGTGTACTGAGTGAATCTCAGACCTGATAGAGGCAACTTTATCTGCAAAGAATTGAGTGAAGTCCTCACACTGAGAAATGGTGTTTCGCTTAACGAGTGCTAAGGATTATGGAGATTGGGTGTGGGATGCAGTAACGCTTCCAGTGGTTCACATTTATTAACAAAAAAAAATGTAGTTGTTTTTATGTCCATATCCATGAAGTCCTGGGACAGGGACAGAGTTTTCAGGAGCGAGTATGAGCTGCATGGCAACCAGCACAGCACGTTTAAAGAATGAGGGAGCCAGACTACTGTTCAGAATTCAGAAAATCAGACAGTAGAAAAAGAAGTATTTCTGAAATATTTTAGGTGGGTTTTTGTGAAGTTTTACGTAGATTAGGTACGAATGGACCTGAGAGTGGTGATGGAGACAGATGGATCGATGATAGCAGTGGTGGCTGCGAGGGGGGGCAGAATATTT
The DNA here is from genome assembly GCA_016271365.2 of Neoceratodus forsteri. NCBI lineage: Eukaryota > Metazoa > Chordata > Ceratodontiformes > Ceratodontidae > Neoceratodus > Neoceratodus forsteri. The sequence goes on from CM057449.1 coordinate 794,647,286, forward strand.
GGAGTCTAAGTTACTGTGTTTATTTTATTGAAAGGCAAAACCTCTGTTTTGCAAGGTTGATTCTCAATATTGAAATTGTGAAAATGTGCTGAACAGTGACAGTAAGTACACAGCAGTGGGAAAGTGAAAGTGTACGAGCTGGAAGTAGCGCTGGAGGATGGACAGCTATTGGTGGGGATATGTAACGTAGTAACTGTCTACATAAATAGATAGTGACATAGTAACTGTGTACATAAATGTAAGATTCTGCATTCATTCATCTACACAGTTACTCAGATAAATGGATTTACTTCTTTCTATGTCCACACCTATTACATAAATATACATAGGTATTTGGTTGTGTAGTGATTTCCAATTGTCAGATACATGCTATGCCCTTTAGCAGTGATTAAGGATTCATCAGCTATCTTGGACGTCTTGGATACATATGTAACCCCTAGGTGGTACTATCCCAAGGGCTACTACCCCTGTCTGCGTGGCTAGTTGCAGGTTAAGGGGCCTGGGTACTGAAACGGGTGCCTCCACCCTGAGGTCAGGGTTGTTAGTGGTCAAGCTAAACTGGGCACAGCCCTCTGGGACACTGTAACCCCCCCTCTTTCCCTTCTAGTGGCCTGAACAATATACAATAATCACTTTCACAATGACCCTTATTCACCATGCAATTATCCATGCTACTTGCGCTTACCACCAGGGCTGGTTCCTCTAGCTCGACCCTGGAGACCCCCTGACCACCTGTAAAACAAGGTTATGCACATCAAATAGCAACAGTACAGTACTTTTGCCACAAACTGGAACCACAGTCAGGTTAAATGCAAAAGAGTTAGATCTGATTTATTCAGAGGACTTGAACAAGGGAAGGGCGTAATCAGGTTGATTTGCTTAAAGGCTATATCAATCAAACAGTCATGCATGCACTTCAGAGTCCCTACACAGTCACACACACTGGGTACTCGGGAAGGAGGAAGGTGGTCTAGCCAGGCTCATTGCCCGGGGTAGGCCGGTGTCACAGCTGGTTGGGGCCCTGTGATGGAAAAAAGCAACATGCATAACACACACTATTTGTAATCCGGAGCCGGAGGGCTCAGTTCATGACAGAAAAGACAACAAAGCAATCAGATGACAACACTTTAGATTTAGCAGTTGTTACAGGGAGCTACCCTGATGTCTACTCATGATACCTGATACAGGACACAGGCAGGATGAAACTGAGACTGCAGGTTGTTGAGCTGGAGTGCCAGGAGAAGCAGGGCCCACAAGAATCACTGCGGCATCATTCCTGTTCAAAGTATTGAGCAGGGGGCTGATCCCCAGGCAGGTCTCTCGTCGATGGCTTTCCTGTGCAGCGGGTATTCTGGCTGGGCCAGTGTGGCAAGGCCCAGGCCCAGTGGAGATAAATACGGATTCAGTCCGTGGGAGCTGGATGCTGCCTCCAGCAAGCAGAACACAGTTCAGTACACAGTGGGGAACCAAATCACGACCCACTAACAGCACACAGCACATTTACATGTAAGAAATTCTACTGTACCAGGCAAATTGCTATCGGTCACAATTACAAGTCTCTTTCAAACCCGGGTGTTCCAGAGGTGGCTGGAAATCCTGACGGGCCAATTGCATTCAGCAAATCTTCGGTCTTCTTCAGGTTAAAGCCTGGTCACAGTCCAGTGGCTTAAATCATTCTCACAACTCGGATTCAGTCCGAATCAACTCTATTTTCCCTCTCAGGGACAGCAGGCAGACAGGCAGGCCAAAACTCAGCCCTTTCACAGTTCTCCCACGTGAATCCATGCAGGATTGCTGCTCGACTATCTCAAGCTGTTACTCCTCCACGTCCCAACTCAGATCTGAACTGAAACTGCAAGCAGTCTGGGACTTTCCCAGGATCCAAAGGTTTGGTTGGCTGATTCCTCTGTCAGTCACAACAAGAGCTCCCCCTCCAGGTTCATTTAGGCCAAAGCCCCAAACTCAATTCTACAGAATTTGCTCCCTAAAGCCCTTGGGGACAGGCTCCATTCTAGAGTCCCCAAAGGTACTGATTGGCCCATTTCAGCAGTCCAGGACCAAGATGGTAGAGATAAACAGAAATGTCCATGCTGCAAAAAACGCAGGTTAGACAAACTGCAATATTATTACTATTCTTTTTTTAACCTCCACCTCTACTTCGGGCTGCCTAGTGCTCCCACGCCTCAGCTATCCTCTTCTGGGGCTCCTCCCACAAATCGCAGCCGACCCCCGATTTGTCCTGGCGTATCCCATCACCAGGCGGGTCCCCCTCCTCTGAGGGGGAAGGCACCGGGTGGTAAGGGACCCTGGCATACTATTTTTTCTACGGTCTGGAGGCACTGCTGTGGTGAGGAATGCTCCAGGAGGTTCCGAGGGACATGGAGCACGGAGGCCGTCATCCGGTGGCGCTGAAGCTGTTTTTCCGGCTTTCTGGTTGTCCTGCCTGCACCGCTACATATGGTACCCTGGTCTCACAGGGACCACTACTAGGCGGGGCTTCCCACCAACCTCCCAGGAGAGAGAGCAGTCCTTTGGCGCTCAATCCTCTCCTTCCCCAGCCCCGACAACCTGAGTCCGTTTCGAACCCGGCGCTGGCGTGGTTGAGGAGTGGCGGCCAGCGCCTCAACCCTCTGCGCCACCGGGCCGGCCATTATTACTATTCTAATAAATGATCAGCAAACAAGTACATCTTCTAACAGAGCTCCCTCTCAGATTAATTATGACTGCAATCCAGGCAGCTCTTAAAGAGACAGTACACAGAGGCTATACAGGCACTCTCTGGCAATACATTTAAACTGCTAAAACGCAGGACACCAGCCTGGCAGTGAACATTTAGGCAAGCTCAAGGAAGACTTTTCGGGAACCCCCATTTGTCGGGGGGTTACACATAAGCTTATGGTTGTAGTTGTAGCTGTGAAACAGTAAATCATAAGTGATAACACCACCTCTCTCTTTCTGCTGGTGATAACCCTCCCTATGCACCCTAGCAACCCACTAGCTCACCCCACTACTTTGTCATACTGTCTGGCCACCTTTAGGTCATCAGATATGATTACTCCCAGGTCCCTTTCCTGTTTGGTGGTGGTCAATACTACCACTCCTCTATTTTGTACTCTGCCCCTGGGTTTCTGTGCCCCAAGTGCATGATTTTGCACTTCTTTGCATTGAAACCTAGCTGCCACACCCTTGACCACTCATCTAACTTTCTTAGATCACTGTTCACCACCCCCCCATGAGTGTCTACCCTATTACAGATTTTAGTGGCTCCTGCAAAGAGGAATACCTTCCCTTCTAGCCCCTCCGCAGTGTCTCTAATAAAGACATTGAACCTTTCCCAGTACTGATCACTGTGGCGCCCCACTTGTCACCCTCCCTTCCTTGAAGTGAATTTTGTTTACCACCACCCTCTGTCTCCTGTCCCCTAACTGATTTCACACCCAGTTTATCACCTTAAGACCCACTCCTAGGCTTCCCAGTTTTTTGAGTCTCGTGTGTGGAATGATGTCAAATGCCTTACTGAAATTTAGGTAGGTCACATCCATCGCTTCACCATGATCCAATTCCCTGGTCACCCAGTCAATGTTATGTATGGGATTTGTTTGACATGAACTCCCCCCAGTGAATCCATGCTGCTTTGTATCCTGAATGTAACCCCTCGGTGACACTACCCAAAGGGTTACTACCCCTGCCTGCACAGTAGCCTGCAGGTTGAGGGGTCTGAGTTCACAGAAGGGGTGCCTCCACCCAGAGGACAGGGTTGATAGCCACGTGACTACCTTGGGTACAGCCCTCCAAAAAACTGATACCCCCTCCTTAGCCGTAGTGGTCTGGCTAAGCCTGTAGTCACCCCACACCAACACACTTTTGCAATATACAGTGAATTCCTCCCTGTAACCACTTACCATCAGGGTGGATTCTGCTGTATGGCCCTGGGAACCCCCTTGATACCAGACCTGTAACCAATAAGCAGCAGTAACACAGTACCCTTTGTCACAGAAGCACAATACAACCAGGTGAACTGCAAAAAGATTCAGATCTGATTTATTTGTAGGGGGTCATGAACAAGGGACGGGTGGCAATCTGGTGATTGATTCAGACACTGATTTAGTCAGAGTATAAAACATACACTTACGAGTCCCTCTAACACAGTCACACACACTCTGGGTACCCAGTTGTTGGTGCAGGCTATCCTGAAGTGTTGCCTGAGGTAGGCCGGGGTTGCAGCTGGTTGGGGCCCTATGATGGAAAAAGAAACATGAATGCACTGTAACCCACAATTTGTAATCCGGAGCTAGATGGCTCAGGCCACAAAAACTTAGCAACAATTAAATCAGATGACACACTGTGATTGTTAGCTGGGTTGCAGGGAGCTACCCTGGTTTTACTCATGCTACCCAAAATTGTATGCAGGATGGATGAAATGGAGACCTCAAGATGAAGAGCTGGATGGCCAGGAGAAGCAGGGTCCACACAATGCAACATGGCACTCAATCCTGCTCAGAGTTGTTGATCAGGGAGCTGAATCTCCGGGCAGGTCTCTCATCAGATCTTTCTCTGCAGTGCAAGCGAGTGTCTAGGCTAAGATGGCAGGGTCCAGACTGGGACAATAGTTCGGATGCAGTCCGGTAAGGTCGCTGGATGCCGCTTCTAGTAAGCGTGACGCATTCAAAGTGGGGAACCAAATTGCGACCCACTGTCCACATTCAGCACACTTGTAAAGGCAGACAAATACTGCAGTTCGGATGACAGTCCGGGTACAATTCACAGTGTCCCTGTGCAAACTGTATGCTCTGCAGTTGTGGTGAAAGTCCTGATAGGCCGATCGCACAAAAGCAAGTCTTTGGTCCTCTTCAGGTGAAATTATTCACAGTTTAGAAAGGAGGTCACAAGTTTAGAAGAAGTTTGATGGTTGGATTAAAGTCTCTTCACTTTAGGAAGATGGTAGCAAGCAGGCCAGACACAGCCTTCCCACTGATTCTTCCTGTGCACTACGCAGGAGCAGCTGCTCGAATTGCTCAGATTCCTCACTCTCTCAACTCTTACTCCATACTGAACTGCTGCTGCAGGCAGCACCGGAGCTTCCCAGTGATCCAAAAGATTCGGTTCACTGATCCATCGGTCTGTCACAGCTTGAGCTCCCCCTCCAGTTCCATTTAGGTGCCAAAGGGTGAAAACTACAATTCCTACAGAAATTTACTCCTACAAGACCCCTGGGATAGGCTCCATTTTAGAGCCCCCAAAGGTACTGATTGGTGCAGATTACAATCCAGAACCAAGATGGTGGTACATAACAGAAATATCCATGCTGCAAAAGAAGGCAGGTTAGACAAACTATATTGTCATTACTATTAGAACAGATAATCAGCAAACAATCACAGAGCCCAGTAGGGCTCCCTCTGTGCAATTAGCAATGGCAGAATAAAGGGACTGTACTGCAGCCCAGGCGGGACTAGAGCCTAGAAACACTCGGCCCTCACCCAGATTAATTAAAACTATGAGATGGGCAGCTCTTAAAGAGACAGAAATAGAGGCTAACTGGATGCTCACATGCAAACACTTTTAATCCTGCTAGAATACAGGATACCAGCCTGGCAGTGGGCATTTAGACACACCCAAGGAAGACTTTTGGGAACCTCCATTTGCAGAGGGCTTACATGAAGATCACTGGATTCCAGATATTCCACAATCCTCTCCTTCAGTAGCGATTTTACTTTCCCCACAACTGAAGTCAGGCTGACTGGCATGTACAGTAGTTGCCAGCCTCCTCTTTGCCTCCACTTTTGTGAAGTGGGACTACATCTGGTCTCCTCCCTGACCTGTATATACCAGTTAGTACCAACCCTTGAGTTCTCCTTCTTAGTCAATTCCCCACACATCTAGTGCTTTTCTTCCCAACATTCCCAGTTTCTTTACCAGTCTCTTGAGGGGTACAGAATCAGTGGCCTTGCCAAAGTTCAGGTGCAGGAAGTCCAGCCTTTGACCCTTATCTAAGGTTTGGGTCAGTGTGTTGAAGAAATTCATAATGTTAGCCTGACAGGACCTCCCCTTTACACAGCCATGCTGCTTGCTGTCCTAGAGTCCATGGAACTTGAGATTGTCAACTAGCTGCTCTTTGATTAAAATCTCAAGGAACTTCCCAACAATGGAAGTCATGCAAACCAGTCTGCAATTCCCTGGGTCTCCAAGCCCTCACTCTTGTGTGAGGGATGACATCTGGGCTCCATTCCCTGGGGTCTGCACCCATCTTAGTAAATCAATGAAAGAGGCCTGCTAGGGGTGCTGCCAGTGCCTGTCCAAAAACCCCTTGAGTGCATGAGGGTGCATCCTGTCCAGTTCTCGACTTATCTCCCTGTACCTACAGTGCTTTCAATCCCATAAGCACCACTGCCACTTTAATACCATCCATTTCCAAGTTTGTTCCCCAACCTACCAGCTGCACCCTGCCCACTGTAAAGACTGAACAGAAGTACTCATTCAGAATATCAGCTTTTTGCCTGTTTGCCCCCTACACCTCATTCATTCTAAATCCCTCTAGTCCACTCTTGTTCTTCCTCCTTTCCCTGACATTTAAAGAAGACATTGCCATTTCCCCTCACCCTTTCCACAGTCTTGAGCTCTGCCTCTGCCTTGGCCATCCTTACTGCCTTGCTTTATCTTGACAAGGTGGAACTCCCTGCTTGCCTCTAACTGTTCAGTCTTCTACACTTTGAAAGCCACCTTTTTTTCCCTCACTGCTACCCCAACCTCCTGGAAGACCACATAGGACTTTTGTACTTCATCTCCTTGTCCACATGTTTGAGGCAACCTTTTTTTATAGTTAGGATCCCTTCTTTGATATGCTCCCACTTTAATCTCTGCTCTGACCAGTTGTTGGTACCCCTCAAGCCTACCCCTTAGCTCTTCCTCCCTTCTTCTGAAGTCAGCCCTCTAACACTCCATGACCACTGTCAAGGTCAATTGTCTCTGTAATTTCAGGGCTGCAGTGAACCGCACTGTGTTTGTGCACTAGACCCCAGTGGCTCTTTCACTGTTAATCCCTGGATGTTGTGTTCATTGATCAGAACTATGTCAAGAATAGTCCCGTCCCTAGTCTGTTCCTCCATTAGCTGAGTTTGGAAGCAGTCCTGGTTGGTGTCTACTGACGCCCGATTCCTGCTGCTTCATGCTATTGGAATGCTCCAGTCAGCATCCGCTATGTTGAAGTCTACTAACATGACTACTTCACCTAAAGCTTTTGCCTTGATGATCTCTTTATCTAGAGCCCAGCCCACCTCTTCTGTCTGATTCAGGGGCTTGTAGATCAGTCCCAAGTAAACAACCTGTATCCGGTTCCACCACTTTACAACGTCGGCAATGCTTCTGACATCCCCGACAGCGACAGGAACAATGCCGGGTGTTCCCCCAATTTTGCAAAGTCTGCCCTCTTGAAGTCCAGGACCTTTACTTTTGAGTGACTTGACTCTACTACTGTCTTCACCTTAAACCACCCTGTATGGTGATCACTGGTCCCTAGATGGCTGCCACTGATAGATCCATTATTCTGTCACTGTTTGTGAGAACCAGGTCTAGTATAGCTCCCTTCCGTGTGGGCTCCTTCACCAACTGTCTGAGGCATGTTCCTTCCAGGGCATCCAAGATGTCTCTGCTCCTGGTAGTGGCTGCTGCATATGTGTTCCAGTTAACATCTGGCATGTTTAGGTCCCCCACCAGCAACACCTCCCCTTTCTGTGCCATTTTTGTGTGTAGTTTCCACTAATACCCTGTCTGTTTCTTCCCCCTGTGCTGGAGATCTGCAGACAGCTCCAGCGCGGATGGTGGTACCATTTCCCATCTCTAATGTGACTCATAGTGCCTCTTCTCCTTCCTGTCTTCCTCCTAACTCCATTGCCTTGATTCCCTCTCTAATGTACATAGCCACCCCTCCCCAATTTTTGCCCTCTCTGTCTCTCCTGAAGATTGTGTACCCTGGTATGGTAACAGCCCAGTCATGGTTTCCTGTGTACCATGTTTCAGTGACCACAACAATGTCTAGGTCTTCCTCCACCATCAAGGCTGCTAGGTCTGGAATCTTGTTTCCCAGGCTGCGGGCATTTGTGCACATGGCTTTCCATGTTTTGATGCCCTCACCTGTAACAGCTCCCCACTATCCTGATCCTTATGCCTTCCCTCCATGCCTCCCCAGCTATTACCTCCCTTTTTGTTTTCTTTTGTTGCTTCCATGACCGTAGTATCAGCCTGCTTGTCTACCTTTCTCAGGGGGAGGGGGGGCAGTTGGTTTTTCCCTGCTTAATTCCACCATTCCACTTGGCTAGTATAAATGTTTCTTGCTCACCTCTAGTATTTGTCTGTTTGTCTACCTTAACCTGTTGGGGGGGGTGGGCAGTTGATTCTTTCTTGCTTAATTCCGCCACCACCCCTTGATTAGTTTAAATGTTTGCCAATGAAACATTTAAACCTCTCACTAAGGATCTCGGTTCCCCCACAGATGGATGCAGGCCGTCCCTCATGTAAAAGCCCACATCTCTCCAGGTGGTCCCCCCAGTCCCCAGTGAAGCCAAATCCCTCAGCTCTGCACCGGCTGTTCAGCCATTCATTGAATCACTTCACTGAGTGACTCACACACTGCCGCATACTCACTATCACTTGTGGGGATCACACTTAAATACTACTACTCAGTCACCTGATAGAAATACCTCACCTACTCCTTCCTGTCCCAAGATACCTGTAAATGACCCTCCTCCTTATCATACTATCTGATCTAGCCTGACACTGCCCATGTACAAGCCAGACAGCTGTTTGCTGTCAGGATGCAAAGCCCTTTGTTATTTAAAGGCTGCTGTGCTGATGTCATCTATGTAACCCAGTGCTGACCAAGCACCCACCAAAAATGAAAGCCCTCTTCAGAAAAATGCAGCTTTTGTTTTCCTTTATCTGGCTCCTAATTTCTTTTAAAGTGCCCTCCTGTCCCCAGCTGGGCTTTGATCAAACCCTTCCCTGCAGCTGGGCTCAGAGCAAATAAGATAAAGAAAACCTCTGCAGCAGTTCACACCCAGCTTAACACACAAACCATTAAACAGCCCTTACCCTCATCCCTTGGACATTGTTACCTCTCGCTGTGATCTCCATTTGCCATCAGGATGCTTTTTAAAGCCAACTGACTGCTGTGCTGACTTCACCTCTGTGATGACTCACTACCTACCAAATGCTTACTGAAAATTTTAGCTGTCCTCAGATAAACATAGCTTTTCTAATCTCTGTAGCTGGCTCTTACTGACACATAGTGTTACCTGCATGTAAACGTCTTCTTTGTTCCTGGAGGCTGGTCCAGTAGCCAGACATGTCCTCCCTTTCCCTTCTCCAGGTCCAGTTTAAGTTCTGCGGCCTTTCATTGTATGTCAAATCCCCAAGGCCATGAACCTTCTTAGTTACTTTTTGCTGTACTGTGTCCACCTTGTTGCAGTCTTTTCTCAGCTGTGGGCTCCAATACCATGTGCAGTTTTCCAGGTACGGCTGTACCAGTGACCTGTATGGAGGGAGGATCACCTCCCACCTTCTATTACTTATCATGGGCCCTTCCTTATGCATTCCAGCATTCTGTTTGCATTGCTTACCGCCCTATTGCAGTGTGCACACATTTTTAGGGTCTCCGATATCATCACCCTAAATCCTTTTCTTCCAGAGTGCCATCCAGCCCAACCCCTCCCATTATTGAACCCTTGGGTTCCTTTCCCCAGTGTGCATTTAAAGATCAACTGCCAAATCTTGGAATAGCTTTTCAACCTACCCAGATCCTCCCTTAGTTCCTTTGTCCCTTCCTCCTGTCCACCCTTGCGCAGATTGTTGTGTCATCTGCAGAGAGGCAGATCTTACCTGTGATACCTTCACCTGTGCCACAGATGAAAAATATAGAAGAGGACATGTCCTAGTACCTACTGCTGAGGTACCCCACTGGTTACTTCCCTTACCTATGAAAACCAGTCATTGACTATCATCCTCTGTGTTCTGCCCCCCCCCCAGCCCAGCCAGCTCTCTACCCCACTTGTCATCTGTTCCTCTATTCCAAGGTCCCAGATCTTTTTGACAATGCCACCTGTGGAGGACTGAGACAAAGGCCTTGCTGAAGTTGAGGTATACTATATCAGTTGCCTGCCCTTTGTCAACTGCTGTGGTAACCCAGTTGAAGGATTCAGCCAGATTCACCTGGCAAGACTTCTCTTCATGCACCCATGATGTCTGGGGTCCTGCAGCCCATTTCCTTTTAGGAAGTCCAGCAGGTCCTCCCTCAGTAGAGACTTCATGATTTTCTTCACAGTAGACATCAAGCCGTCTTGCCTATAGGTCTTCATGGATATATCGTTCATCAGGCCACACCTATAGAACTATACCCACCAGGCGCTAGGACCACACGGAAACTTTTTGCAAGCAGTCCACTAGGGGCCACCACAAAGACGTCCTATCGGCATTTCCGGTATAAATGTGGGCAGCCCCTTCCCTCCTCAGTTCTTTGTTGGACCCTTCATGGAAACGCCACTATTACTGTTGACTGTTTTCTAAATTTTCTCACCTTAGTTAAGTATCACTTTTTATAAAGTGATTTTCAAAGACATGTATGTCGACTAAAGAGCTGCCGAAATTGTTTAAATACTGTGAGTGTGGCAAAAAGATATATTTGGGTGACTCACATGACATCTGCATATACTGACTTGACTTGGCCCATAATGTGAAGGCCTGCCTGATCTGCAGAAAATTCGACATTGCTACCCAGTGATGCTGAGAGAAGGCTTTATAAATGCACATTCTAAAGCAGCAAGTTGCCAGGATGGAGAAAGAGCTCCAGGAGAAGAGATCCACCACATCTCTGGCCCACTCCTCAGGCTCTCACGCCACCAAGTCCCGGGAGAAGACCACGGGGCAGCATAAGCATAAACACCGGGATAGGGAACACAGCAAGGACAAGGCATCCCAGTTTGCTCACAGTTGCCCCTTCACTCCAGTATGACCACTTCAGCACCATCGACTGCTCCAGCGGCAACACCACCAGCCACCCAGACCATTGACCCTTCCAGGTCCAGGCAGGCTACGAGCGCCACCCGACCTATTATGGCTGGTGAGTCAACATCAAGGACTGCACCTCCCCCCTTGACATCATCTGGCATTCCCATCGACCACACTGCTATTGATGTGCTGGTAGTACCCTTGTCCTTCACGGACATTCTTAAGTGCCTGCTACCTCCTTTTCCTATACAAGGAAACAAGGGACCTGCATAGCAAACCCCAGCGTCAACACCTGCTAAGTCGACACACCAGCTTCCCTTTCAAGCATCGACGGATTCGCCTGCTCCTTCACTGCGTCCCATCAAACTCATCAATGAGGACCAGGAATGCAATCCTGACCTCATTATGCAGGATGAAGAAGAGGAAGAAGAGTATTATGTGGACTCTTAAGAAAAGACTATCTCCACTGTATCCACTGGGATTGAGGATTCTGTGGTATATACACCCAGATGCCCTCTGAAGATCCCTGTTTTGGTACCATGGTGCAGGAATTACAAACTGCCATGGGATTTGATTTAGAGGAACAGGACATTACTAAGAAAAACCTAGCGGAATTCTTAGTATTGCCTGATTTCCCCACCTGTCGTCATTCCTCCTCTCTTGCCTGCATTGGAGGATGCCACCTATGCTGCCTGGCATAGACCCAACATGATACCTGCCATACCAAGAAAGGCAGACAAGATGTATCAGGCTCCCTCAGGTAAGCCTTTTTTTACAGGCCAACCTGAGGCAGAGTCTGTGGCTGTGAATGCTTCCCATGACAGATCTAAAGGACCAAAACACCTTAGTTCTCTCCCTCCTGATAAGGAATCTAGGAGGTTTGATGTCCTGGGCTAAAAACCTTAGCTTCTGCCTCTCTTGTCCTGAGAATTGCAAACTACTAGGCCCATATGATTAAATACCAAAATACCCTCTGGAGGAAGGCCAAAAGCAGCTGCCCAGGCCCTCCCAGAAGGTACACCTAAGCAGGAGAGGTTGAGGGCTCTAACAGCAGGTGCAAACATAGAAAACATCGCTTATGCTCCACATATGACATATCGGATGCCTCTGTCAGGGCAGCAGCCTCTTGAATATGTCTTAGGAGGTACTCCTAGCTCAGGGTTGCTGGCTTTACAAATGATGTCCAGCAGTCCATTTTCAGTCCCCATTCAGATAATATAAATTGTTTAGTGGAGATAAGCTATGTATCCTCTCTAATTTACAAGCCTCAAGTAGAACCCTGAAATCAATCCATTCCATCTGTCATACTCCGCAGAAGAATAGACAAAGGGTACCATTTCATCCAGCCAGTAATAGACACCGGTCCGCTGCCAGACCACAGGGTAAAGGTAGTGCAACAGCATCCCTGCCTCCACCAGGAGCCACCTCAAGTGCCCACTTAAAAGCCCCTAGAGGTGGCATTGCAGCCACAGCCACAGCAGCTAGCTCTACCCGACTCCTTCTCCAGCCTCCCACCACCAGTGCCTCCAGGGGTGGTTGTTGAGGTTCGCCTCTCCCTCCACTTGGACCAGTGGAGGAGAGTAACATCAGATGTTTGGGTTCTGCTGATAATGGCATACAGTCGTGCTTTGGAACATCTGGGACTGTCTCCAGACCATTCACCAGTGCCTTCCCATTACCCTCCAGAGCACATTCCATTGCTTCTGGAGGAGCTTCAAACCTTACATAGATACATAGACAGTGTTGGCAAATAAGGGCCTACAGCCCACCCAGTCTGCCCATTTGAGCTTGTAAGTTTACTTTATGTTTTCCTAGAAGTCTGTTGCCCCTTAATCTTGCTTCAGAAAGGGATAATAGAACCTGTTCCCTGGGAACAAAGGAACACAGGGTTCTATTCTTGGTACCACCTAGTCCCAAAATGGACTGGAGATCTGAGACCCATTCTAGATCTCGGAGGTCTGAGCTTTTTCATCGAGTACAAGAACTCCTGAATGGTCACTCTGCAAGGTCTACTTCCACTACTGCAAGTAGGGGACTGTATTTGTTCCCTGGATATGCAGAATGCCTACCTGCATATCAGGCCCTCCTCACAGGAAATATCTATGGTTTCTATTTCAGGGGAACACTACCAGCTGAGGGTATTTCCCTTTGGCTTATCTGCTCCACAGGTCTTTACCAAATGTTTAGCAGTGGTGGCAGCAGCCCTCCGCAGGGAAGGCCTCTATGTCGTCCCCTACCTGGACAACTGGCTTCTCAAAACTCACCCCAAAGAGCAGCTTTTTCACATCCTAGCACACACCAGACATCTGTTTGATGCTCTAGGGATTACTGTCAGTGTGCCAAAGTCAGTCTTGACCCTTTGCCAACGTCTACAGTACATAGGGGCAGTCCTGGCTGCAGCCCAGTTCTTAGTCTTCCTGCCCCAGGACAGGGCCGAGCATCTGATTGCACAGGCCCAGATGGTCTACAACAGCAGGTATGTCACAGCCAGAACATTTCTGAGACTCCTAGGCCTGATGGCAGCTGCCATCGTCACAGTGCCACTGGCCAGACTGCATATGAGAATCTCGCAGTGAACACTCTAAGGGTACAGTGGGACCAATGTACAAATGACCCAGAACAGAAAGTTCTAGTAAACTCCCCTGTTTGAAAAGTGCTTAAATGGTAGATGGAACCCAGTCATTTACTGAAGAGTGTTCCTTTCCGGATTCCCTTCCCTCACCCGATTCTCACTACAGATGCCTTGGAGATGGGTTGGGGGACACATCTGGGGCCCCATCAGACACCGGGTTCATGCACCAAAGAGGAGAGCACCATCCACATAAACATGGTAGAAATGAGATCTGTTCTGTATGACCTACAGGCTTTCCAGACGCATATATCCCCAGGTCCTCTGTTAATACAAACGTACAACATAAGTGTGATACATTACATCAACAAGCAATGGGGAAATCATTCCTACCAAATGTGCAGGGAGGCAGTGAAAGTCTGGTATTGGGCTGTGGAACATGGTCTGGAACCGTCACCAATATATATTCCAGGGTTCCAAATCGTCCTGGCAGACCGCTAAGCAGGTTGCAGTCAAGTTGTGATGTGGAGTTGCTGACCTCTGTCACAGAAGATCTGTTTGACACGTGAGGTCGTCTAGAGTTGGACCTTTTTGTGTGCCCCCTACAACGCAAAGCTGCTGCTTTTCTGCTTGCTTTTTTCAGGGCCTGGAGTTTTCTGGCAAGATATGTTGTCCCTCTATCTTGAAAAGGGAGGTTCCTGTATGCCTTTCCTCTCTTCACTTTAATTCAGAGTGCTAATCAAACTTCGAATGAAGGGTGCAGCTCTGATACTTGTTGCTCCACTCTGGCCTCATCAGATTTGGTTCCCCTTACTGCAGCAATTGGCAGTGGAACCACCAGTACCTCTACCATTGTCGGGGTCTACTGTCACCTGAACAGGGAACCCTAGTCCATCAAGTCACACCTTCATGAATGGCAGCTGAAAACGTAGCCATTGCTCAGTTTGGGGTGTCACAAAAGTTGGCTGATGTCTTGGTGGCTGCCAGAAAACCTTCCACCAGAGCCACTTATTCTATGAAATGGAAGTGGTTTGCTTTGTGGGCCACTTCTCACCAACTGGCCCTCTTTATCTGTCCAGTAAATTAGGTTCTGGAATATTTGCTGTCCTTTTCAGATGCAGACCTGCATACTCTTCTATCAAAGTGCACTTGGCTGCCATTTCAGCTTCCCATGTGCCTATTAAGCGTCATACGGTTGCTCAGCTGGAGGTGGCCCACATGTTTGTGAGAGGCATTCTGCATTTAAAGTCTGTTATCCACATTCTAGTCCTGGCTTGGGACCTAAATTTTTTTTGGAAAAGCTTACTTTTGCTCCTTTTGAGCCAGTTGTGACTTGTGGGCTACGCTTCCTTTCTTACAAAACATTATTTTTAGCTGTTATTACTTCTGCTCGAGCAATTTCAGAGCTTCAGGCTCTAATGTGTGAAGCCTTCTTATTTGATTTTTCACAATGACAGGGTGTTTTTGCGTACCAGTCCTAAGGTTCTATCAAAGGTGGTGTCTGAGTTTACTCTGAATCAAACCATCCACCTGCAAGTTTATTTTCCTGAACATGCCAATCCAGGAAAAGCATTGCTCCATACGTTAGATGTACATAGAATACTCAAGGTATTATATATACTGTACAAAGGACTGCAGGAAGTCCTCACAGCTTTTTGTTTCATTCGGCCATGGGAAAAGGGGTGCCCCAGTTTCTAAACAGTGCCTGTCCAAATGGTTGGCTAACTGTTACTTTCTGTTACAGGAAGTACAGTAAGGAACTTCCTAGGGTTGTACGTGGTCATTCCCATTACAGGCATGGCCACATCTGTTGCCCATTTCTAAATGTGTCTCCTGCAGACATCTGTGCAGCTGCCACCTGGAGTACTGTCCACGCTTCCAGTAAACACTACAGTCTGGACATTGCCTCTCAAAAAAGGGCTGATTTGGGCCTAGCTGTGCTTCAAGGCCTACTTTCTTAGGCCTGTAGGATCCAGCCACCCAGACTGTTTATGGTCAGTACTACTTGATACTCATTCCATGGGTGTGGCCTGATGAAAGAGATATCTTTGAAGAAGATAGAATAGTTATGTACTTATTGTAACAGTAGATCTTTGAGAGAAACTCTTTCATCAGGCCATGCCATCCCACACTCCATCCCCATAAGGATGTAGAGCTTTGAAAATCCTGTCTCTTTCTCCTGAAAGGTTTACTAGCTGCTTTCTGCCCCAGGTAGAGCCACAGGTTCTCTCCTGGTTCCCTTCTCTCCTTGTTCCCAGGGAGGTCCTCTTCAGTGAGGAGCTGAGGAGGGAAGGAGACACTCACATTTATATGGGAAGTGCCTATGTAGGACATTGTTGTGGGCAGCCACTAGTGGATTGCTTTCAAAGGGTTTCCGTGTGGATCAAGCGCCTGTTAGCTATAGTTCCATAGGTGTGGCCTGATGAAACAGATTCTCTTGAAGATCTACTGTTATGGTAAGTAAGTAACTGTTCTTTCCCTGGCTCATCCCTCTTCCCACTATTGTGTAGCAGAACCACAACCACTGTCCTACAGTCCCTTGGAACCATCCTCGTGGCTAGCGAGCTGTTGAAAATGTCTGCTAGTGGCTCTTTTACCTTGCGTATCATCCTCGGATGTGAGCCATCAGGTCCCATACATCTATTTATTTTCAACCCTGCTAGCTTTTGAAGCACCCTTTTCTTTGTTGTCTGGACCTTTGCCCCAGCATCTTTGCTTCCTCTCTTCCTAACTCCAGAATCAGGCAGTGTCCGATCCTTTGGTAAATACCAAACAACAATAATTGTTCAGGATCTATGTCTTACCCTTTTCCCCCCACCCCACCCCTTATTGCTCTCAAGTCTTACTGTATACCCCCATGACCTTGCACTTCTATCGGATATATCGGAAGAATGCCTTATCCCATTTCTTCACCCCATTGCCAATTGGAGCTCCATCTCTGCTTTGGCCTCCCTCACCTCACTGGTAGTTTCTCTTGTTGCTTCCAGATGCTTCACCCTGTTGTTTCTCCCTTTGACTACCCTTATATGTGGAAAATGCCCTCCTTTTGGTTCTTACTGCAACCTTTATAACGGCTGTGAAAGACATTGCCCTTTTAACCCTTTTCCCCTTGGATACCATTGGAGTGGAGCTATCTGCCACTTCTTTCATCGCCTTTTAAAATGCTGCCCACTTTTCTTCTGCTCCCCCTACCTTTACTATGTCCTTCATGCTGTTCTCCATTGTTTCCCTTGCTTAGCCAAAGTCACCTCTTAAAATCCCATACCCTTATTCCTTTTGCCCCTTTGCCTGTTCCCACGTGGACCTCCCATGCTACTGTTCTCTAGTTGCTGGAACCGAGTGGTTCTAGGACCGCTACGTTCTAAATCCTCTCACTGCTGGTGAGTACCAGATCCAGCTGTGCCTTTTCTATTGTTGGGCCCTGAATTGATTGCTCTAGAAATGCCTCCTGGCAGGCATCAACCAGAATCTGAGTCTGAGATGGAACCAGGCCCACCATGTATCTACAGTAAGCCATGGGGCTAACTGGGGCTACCTCCACCTCGACATACAAACTCCCCTTTTCCTCTAGAAGTGGTGTAGTGAGGGACCAAGTTGGGTTGCACATACAGTCTGGGGCAGAGAGGGAACATGTTTTATGAAATGACCACCCTAGACACCTTATGTGCTTTAGAGTATACACCATTATCCTATAAATGTAGACCTCTGGATTTAACATAATATATAACCTGTTTTACAGAGAAAAATATGTCTTTGTATAATTTTTTGAGACATATTGCAGAGATGTTTTCTCTGGACGATATGAATTAAACAGTGTTGCCATGGCCTTTTGTCAAATCCTCTATGCTGTACTCGATTTCTTAAAAGAATTTGCTTTTTTTGTTAATGTTTTTTATAACCAGCTAAGGCCCTCTAAGCACAATGACTGTTTTCAGGTGCGACCCGGTAGCACTGGGAAGGTTAAGTGACTTACTCAGAGTCACACAGTATGCAAGTGGAGGTTGTGGGTATCAAATCCAGATCTGCTGGATGTACTAAACTCATTCACAGCTTGTTACTCTAACCTCTAGGCTATGCTGCCAGCCCCAAAACTGGGGAAAAAAAAAGCCTGCAGTAAAAAAAAAAAAACTGATTCCTAGTACTAGTAAGTATTAACCCATGACAGAGTGTGGCTGTACTTGAGAATTAATCGGGGGGGGGGGCCTCGTGCCTTCAATCACCCAGGCATGGATTAATTCTCAAGTAGAACCATGCTCTGGAGTTGGTTAATGCACTTGTAACATGGCAAGTGTGATCTCTGAACAAGAACCACAAGCAGTGAACTTGTCTTGTTGGCTTACACTTGTCATATTACAAAACACAGCCACACGTTTCACTCAGAACACTTCCGGTCCTGGCTCCCTGTGTGTCTAGCTGTCCGGTTGCATGCTCCCAGGACACAGCCACTCCATTTCCTGTGTGCTGCTGCTGCTGCCGCCAGTCCTGTTACACTTACCCCCCCACTCACCCTCCCATGCTCCCGATGCGCCTACCCCGGGACACAACAGTGCTACATGGCAAGCGTGATCGCTGAACAAGAACTAGGACCAGTGAACGCCCCACTTGCTGTTTTCGGCTCCCACTTCCACATGTCTCGCTCATGACTCCGCCGGTCCCTGGCTCCCTCTGTGTCTAGCTGTGTAGTTGCAGGAGTGCTCTGCCACACATAACCACTCCCGATAGCTGTGCTCCCTGGACACAAGACTCCACCCGCTCTGTTTCCTCTCTGCTACTGCTGCCGCTAGCCCCGTTATACTCACTCCCCACACTCACCCTCCCATGCTCCCAATGCCCCTGCCCTGGGCATACAACAGTGCTCTTACTTTTAAACAGCTGGCGTGGGCCACTCTGTATGAGAGTGTGGTGTAATGTTGTAAGCACCAAGACTCCTGCAGTCCCCCCGACTGTGCCTAGTACCCCACCGGTAAGATCCCTATATTCCCATGGGTGTTCATCAGGCTTTACACAACTGTGCGGTGACCTGCTGTTCGCATATGATCATTAGCAGTGGGCAAAACCAGTGGGACAACTGTTTGGTGAAGTGGTGTGCTCATGTAATCACTGCTCCATGAAGTTCAGCACTGCCTGACAGTGCATGGAGGCAGCTCCCATACTGCGGTCGCTCACATTGACAGCAAGGATGGAATTTCAGGAGTAAGGATGGATGACTTGCTGGTGGAGACACTGTGTGCTGTCTCCCTGGATCTCCACCGGGTGGGTGGGAAGCCAGGGAAAATTGTGTTGTGTTCTGGCACCTGTTGTTACTGGAGGAAGAAGCATGGATTAATTGCAGGCGGGGACAGTGGAGGTCCGCTGGGCAGGTGGGTGAGAAGCCAGGGGAAATTGTCTTGCTGTTGTCTGCTACTGTGCCTTGGTCTCCCATTGGTCTCCTCCATGTCTCTGTGGCTCTCTACTCAGCGCTTCTATTGTGGCTGCTAACAGTACTACAGAAGCAAGCATGGATTAATTGAGAATTAATCCATGGTCACCTGATGCTGCTTCCTCCAATCCAGGCTAACTGTTTGGCTCAGCCATATTACAAGCAACGATTGGAGCATTCCTGTCCATGTCTAGCATGTTGAAATCCCAACACCAGTTCCCTAGACTTGCTGCCCCCTTAAGTGTCTTTTCCAGTGCCCTGTCTATCCCTTGATCCTAGCCCGGTGGCCTGTAGACCACCCCAATCCAGATTTGTTTTCCCTTTTCTGTTCTTGCTATTACCCACAGGGTTTACAGTTCACATGACCCTGTAGACTACCTGTTTCTATTGCTTTAATCCCCTCCTTTACACATATGCTACCCCTCTTCCTCTGCCCTTTGCCCTGTCTTTTCTGAATAAGGTGTATCCTGGTATGGTCATATCCCTGTCATGGTTCAGGGTTGCCCATGTCTCTTTTACTACCACTAGGTCATGTCCCCCCTCCGTGACCAGTGCCTGGAGTCCCTGGCATTTATATGTGGTTACACTTAATAACAGCACATGGAAGAGGCAGTAATAAACCAAGGATTTAACCCAACAAATAGCCATCAGATTGTGGTGAAAATAATAAAAAACAAACTATAAATCTAAAGCTGTGGGATCCCAGGTATACAGTATAACATCAGTACATTTGTTTTCTAGGTGAGCAGTGGACAAGTATAGAGGTTAGGGCAGGAGCAGACTGGGGAGGAGTGAGCACTGAGGTGCTGTTTAAAAGAGGGGTAGAAGAAGGAAAGGCAGAAGGCATGCGGAAGGGAGTTCCAGAGGGAGGCCAGAGGCACCAAAAAGATGAACAACAGAGGTGTTACAACAAGGAATGCTGAAAGAGCGCAGGTCTGAGGAGCGAGTCAGTAGAAAGAGGCACAGTAAGGCAAGCGTAGCAAACTGAAGTAAGAAGGGATTGAGGCTAGACAGTATTTTGAACGGAAAGCAGAACAGTGAGAGAGGGAGGCGGAGAGAAATAGTGATTTGAGAGAGTGGACAAAGAGATTCTCATCGAGGGAACATTAGTGAGTTTGAGGCAGGGAGTCCGTGGCAAAGTGACAGAATGAATGGAGTTTGCCAGCTTCTGTTCTTAGCTTGCCTATTTTCACTTTTTCTCTTAGGTCCCTCAACACTTTAACTTTCCCTACTGTCTCGTCACCTCTCCACTGCTGTTGCCTAATTTTCTCTTTAGAGATAATTCCTGAAAACAGCTTCTGGTCGAAACGTTGCTTCTTCTTCAGCGGGCATATAATATTACCATATTGTTTTGTTTTCAGCACACATGCTAAGGCAGCACTCTATTCTTTAATAATAGATGTACAGGAACAATGCCGGCCCAACTGTGCAGCGGTAACACTGCTTCTTGCAATATTGATGACCTGGGTTTGGGAATGAGTCTGGGCTGTCAGAGAGTCAGCTGGGGACAGCAGGATTGAGCGTCCCATCAGTCGCTCTCCTCCTCTTTTTATAAGCTAACCACGGGGGCATGCAGTGTAATGTGAGGGGGTGAGTTTAAGAGGGATGTGAGTGAATACTTCTTCACAGAAAGGGTGATGGACTCCTGGAACAGCCTGCCAGAAGAGGTGGTGGGGCCAAAGACAGTGGGGAGCTTCAAGCATGCATGGGATAGGCACATAGGCACAATAGGTAGAGGAACAGGGGGAGGGAGGGAGGGAGGGACACCTGTGACCAAATAGGGTCAATGGTGTAGTAGTAGGCATGGGAAATGGGGCAGACTAGATGGGCTACTGGTCCTTTTCTGCTGCCACATTCTAAGTTTTTATGGTTTTATGCTCTTGTCATCACATTCCACAATACAGCACAATGCAATAACAGGTGCACACCTGTACAACACCATTGTTGTTGAATTTTCTCTTATTTACTGCAACACAACCCCTAAAGTAATGCGCCAATGCGAGGAGCCCATTTCTGGTATCAGCAACCTCTACTCTGAAGGGATTATCTGACATGGGAGCCCAACCCAGTGTTGGCAGCTCCCCTTCCCACAGGGGTTGGTCCTGGGACCTGTCCTGTTTAATGTTCATAAAGTAGGGTATCCAGGGAAAGTTGTGTCAGAGTGCCAGAAGGACCTAGAAAAACTAGAGAAATGGTCTATGGTCTGGCAGCTTAAATTTAATGTCAAGAAGTGCAAAGTAATGCACTTAGGTAGGTGGACTCTGTGCTTAGATTACTGGATGGGAGGAGTTAGACTGGTCACTTCAACACACAGAGAGATCTGTGAGTTGTAATCAGTGACTCCCTCAAGCAAACAAGTCAATGCAGCAAAGCATACAGCAAGGCGTCAAGGATGCTGCATTGTATATGGGAGGGGTTTTGACAGCAGCAGAAGTGAGGTGATTCTGCCACTGTACAGATCTCTGCTGAGGTCAGATCTGGTGTACTGTGCTCAGTTCTGCGGCCCTCATCTGAGGATGGACATCAGTAGACTAGAATTGGTTCAGCAAAGGGCCACCAAGGTGATATGGGGCCAGCAGGGCAGATCCTGTGAGGAACGGCTGGAGGCCCTAGACATGTATTCGCTAACGGTCAGGAGGGAGCAGGGGGACATGATTGAAACATCTGAGTTTTGTCAGGGGTATAAACAAGGTAAGCAGCAAGGACCTGTTTGTAAGAAATAGGGATGCGGTCACTAGGGGGCATGACTGAAGGCTGGGTGGGGCAAATTCAGGAGAAACTTAAGGAATGTCTACTATACTGAGAGTGTGGTGGAGTTATGGAACAAATTGCCAGTGGAAGTGGTGGGGGCAGCTACCCTGAAAGACTTAAACATGGTTGGGACAGGGCAGGGCAGGGGGACTTACTGATGGGTGGGTTGCAGGCAAGGAATGATAGAGCCCACCAAGACAGTAGCTCTGTGGAGGAGGTAGTATAATAAGGACTGACTGACTGGATGGACCTTTGGTTTCCTCGTGCTGTCAAATTCTATGTTTCTGTGTCAATTTCACTCGTGATGTTGTGCATTTCTGTATCTTTATGTAATTGTTCTTAATCAAAACAATGAAAAATAAGTTTTAAAAAATATTCTTTTAAAAAAGAATTGAAATTCATTGCACAAAAACTACACTTAGACACATTCTGCTGAGTTCACTACACATTTATATAGATTCTATAGAATGTTTTACCCTAACGTAACACTTCTCTATTTTTACGACTGGTGCTTTTTTCCTTTTTTTTTTGGTTTGTGTGCATTGGCTTTTGAATAATATTGAATGCTGCAGCTGCCAGGATGACTGGAGACACAGTGGTCTTTTTATGACTGTGGGTGGAGCCTACGGGAGTACTGCATGTACAAAAGGAGTGATGTCATGTTTTCTGTCCGTGGAACTGACTGAATGTGTAAATAGTTTCCTCCACCTTACCCTCCTCCAAAAAATGTTTTCCGCCCTCAAATAAATACGCTTTCATGTTAGTCAATGGTTGCAGGGTACTATTTTCTTTCTTAAATGGGTGGTACAAGAAATGGAACCTGAGTAGTGGGAGGCAGCATTGTTTTTTGGGGGGAAGTAAGATCCAACCCACCTCCACCCAAGAAGCTCCTAAAGATCCAGCCAACCTTTTTTTTATTTATTCATGTGGGAGGGGCATGAGGTACATGTGTCATGTTGAAAGACGACTCAGCAGTTTGATCTGGACCTAGGAACAGAACAAATCTGTGGAGTCCCTGCATTTTGTTAAGGACTAGGAGAAGCTTAAGGATTCAGCTTCCAAGGAAAATAGACAGCTTTCAGGTATTTCTTTATTTTATTTAGTTGTTTAACCAGGTATAGCACACAAAGCTGGAAGCTTTTTTACAGGAGCGGCCTGGGAGCACAAGGAGGTTAAGTGACTTGCTCAAGGCCACACAGTATGCAAGTGGAAGCGGTGTGATTCAAACCCAGGTCTGGTCTGCTGGATGTCACCAGATTTGCAGCTCAGAGCCTTAGACCACTGCGCTATACTGCCTCCCTAGGTATTTCTTAAACATTCATATACTAAAATGTGCACAGTGCTTGGTAAATACAGTCTGTGATGAAATGTATTTTTCTTTTTAAGTTTGAGAAGTGGAGTTGACTTGAACATGTTAAGAATACCAGCTGCAATTAGCAACTACTTGTAGAAACAAAATGCTGTTTTTTTTTTCTATTTACTTTTTTTCCTGGCTCAGTTTATATCAGTGAAAAGAAAGACGAACAACTATAAGAGCTGCTATCCAATTGGACAAGCTATTTATCACTCATTTTTCATTTAAAATAACACAAATGTAGTTTCACATTTTCACCATGAGGGAAGCAAGAAGATAAACCAGCATGGTTAACAAGCACATTCATTGACACCTATGAATGAATGGGGTAGTTTTTTTGTAACATTCCTGGTGAGTTAATTACTCCTTGGAACCTGTTATTCCAATTTTTACCACTGTGTTCCTGGAACTTTCTGGCATAACAAGTTCCCTTAGGCACCTCACAGCACCTCATTAAGCCATTTGACACCACTATCTTTGCAGGACATTGCATAGAAAGAGACCCAGCCTTAGGCTACTGTTTATATTATGCTGAATGTTCATAACCTGCAGTTTGTGACTATAGGTGTTTGTAACTGAATGCTAATAACCACATTTGCTTCACTTGCAAATAGGCAGGCATTTGTGTGTCTTAATTTCTGTTTGACTTATTGTAGGTTACACATAGAATCTGAAAAATTCATAACATGCTGTATTGTGATTCAATGAACTGATAAATGGGGATTTTGGTTTCTTTTACAAATTCATGTTCCTGACCATGGATATACTAAAACAACAATTTCTCAACAAAATGTTTTTAAATAAATTATCTGGTTTGGGGGGGGGGCTGCCACAAGCAGAATGGGATTTCACAGATGGGGGAACTCACAGCAGCAGACAAAAGAAGCATGCTGGCATTAAAAGCTTGGTGGTGTGGATGTAGAGGTACCAGTATTTAAGCATCACTTTGGTAGAGGATTAATTGTGACTGGGGGGTGAGGGAGGGAGTGAGTCTTGATATTTTTAGCATAATGGTGAACTGATAAATGGGATTTTTGGTTCTTTACAAATTCATTTTTCCTGGCCATGGTTATACTAAAACAAAAATTTCTCAACAAAATGTTTTTAAATAAATTATCTGGGTTGGGGAGGGGGCTGCCACAAGCAGAATGGGACTTCACAGATGGGGGAACTCACAGCAGCAGAAAAAAGAAGCATGTTGGCATTAAAGCTTAGTGGTGTGGATGTAGAGGCACCAGTATTAAAGAATGACTTTGGTAGAGGATTAATTGTGACTTGGGGGTGAGGGAGTGAGTGAGTCTTGATATTGTTAGCATAATGGTTTTCTGAAACTTCAACCTTCAATGGGTTAGACTTTGTAGCCATCTGTACAGTATATCACTAAGCCACATGCAGTTTGGTGTGGGTAAAACCCACATCACCAGACCCAAGCCAGAGCTGTAAAATCTGGACTGGGCACAGCTTGTGCAAATATTGCTGATCTGGTGGAGCAGCAATAAAAGATAAACTATGCAATACCCTCAATAACACACCTACCCCAGTTTACATTTACCTGATACCCATTTTTAGGCCTTGTATAGTAATATCTTCCTTCAAGAGAACAGCTTGTAATGAAATGTGTCGAATTTACATTGGCATTTGGGCATATGCACTTTTATATTATATGAATTTTCTGTGTGAACTGTATACCAGTCTCTAAAAAAAAAAACAATTAAACACATCAAATGTCTTCAAAAACTTGTCTGAACATTGTGTTTATCTTCCACCTTGTCACAACATACAGTTGTCTCAGCAGTGTTTTCAGTTAGGGTACAGTACCTTCATGTATATGATGGCCTAGTTCTCTTGAGTTGATTGCTATAACAGTGCATAGAATAAAATGCAAAACATATAGGTAACTGTAATACAGATGGTGGCATTATTTTTAATTATACAATGGCAAGGAAAAATGTTAGAAGCTGATTGGCTGCTGACCTATTGAAACAGTGATGTTATTACACAATAACATCACCGTAGCTTTGGATTTGGATCATTCCTTGCATTTTCTCTTAAGAAATATTTTTCCACACTAACAAAAACATCCTTTAAAATTTATGTTGTATTCTGTATATAACAACAAGCCATTGTATAACGTCAATGATGCACTCCAGGGTGTGTGTTATCTTGTAATAACGTTACTCCTGGGGTGGTGGAAGCACTCAGCTTTGCCTCATGCTTCAACCCTCACCAGGAGTGACATTATTACATGATAACACACACCCTAGAGTGCCTTATTGTTTACATATGCCCTTTCTCAATGTACTGTACTTTGATTCAGTTAGTGTATATGCAACAGCCTCCATGTGAACACTCTGGGCTTCTCTTTGACTCCTGATGTCTATTTGCTTTAGCTATTGTATATTGTTTGAACTGCTTTGGTCTTCTTGATGTGGTGCCTGTGTGCCTAAACTATGTAATTTGTTTATCTACTACTACCCATGTTTCTCCAGTGAATGACTGCTATAACTGCTATCTGAGCCATTGTTTTTTGACTTGTTAACTGTGCTGTCTTTGTATTAGTTTCGATGAGGTGCCTTTGTAAATGAGTCTCTGACTCAAAGGTTTGTAAATCTGATATTTAAAAAAAAAAAGTAAATAAATAAATGTTTATGTTTAAGCCCATGAAACACCCTTATCTAGTTAATGCATTTACAGTCGTCATGGCTGTGCCAGAGCTTGTTCACCTAGCAGTGACTGTGTTCCTATGTAAATCTTTAAGAGTCCCCACCCACACTCTTAAAATGGATAATATTGCTGTTCTGACTGTCCCTCCCCCCTACTCCTCCATTGTTTATGTAAACAATAACCCACAACAGGGTGTGCGGTTAATAGGGATTAATCAACACCCCGGGTGCGTTGTGAGGCACGAGGCTGCAGGCTGAGTGTCCTCACAGTGCCCAGGGTGTTGATTAGTCCCCAATAACCACACACCCTGGAGTGGGTTATTATGCTTATAACATGGGGTGTCACCATACCTCTAAAAATTAGGAGGAAAGCATGATTAATTAATGAAAACATGGGAACTTTTTTTATGTGTTCTGCCACCACCAGAAGTGCTGCTGTGCTGATACTCATGAACTGAGCAGAATATGCAGTGCTCACACTTGTGAACTAAGCTCAATATGCACTTGTGAGCACTGACCACACAAAACAAGTCTGTGCAGGGAAGACAAGTCTGTAGAGAGAACAGCTGGAGAGAGAGAGAGACACACATTCACACACACACACACACACACACACACACACACACACACACACACACACAGACATGGAGAGAACAGGGCAGCAACTTTCAATGAAACAGAGTGAGTGCTTCCCTGAGTCTCTCTCTTTCTGTCACACACACACACACACACACACACACACACACACACACACACACACACACACACACACACACACAATTGCAAGTCTGTCGCTGTGTCTTTCATGGATAGTGGCTTGCCACATCGTGGAATTGCATGTGCTGGTCCCAGTGCCTCTCTACTTGTGTCTCTGTCTCTCTCTACACTGCATCCGCACTGTTAACAAAAACAATTTTCCCTTCAAGAACAGCATGTGCAGCATGAACACTTGCACTCTCCCGCCTGCCACGGAGATCCCGTTTCCACTCTGCATAGGTTGAAGACAGAGAAGCACAGCCGGGAATTTGCAGGGAGGTGCAATTCACAGACTGCATAGGTGCCACTCACCATGCCTTGAATAATGATGCACTCTGAGGGTTCCATGCATTGCGGTACACAGTAATTAATGTTGTGAAATGCCAGTAACATTACTACTGTGGGGAACATTAGTAACTTTGTAAACGGTAGGGTAAGAACAGTATGGGTACTTGCCGCAGACATCCAATTCACAGCCTGGAGAGAGAGAGAGAGAGAGAGAGAGAGAGAGAGAGAGAGTGCTGCAATTCATTCATGTCCCTCTTGCTCTTTCTCGCTGTCACTGTCGCTCTCTGTCTCCACCATTGCTACAACTGGTCCAGAGCACAAGTGTGCAGGTATGGAGGGAATGGATAAGAGAAACGATTGCTTCCGGCAATTCACCCAATTTACACATTGGGAGAGTTTCACTGCTGGAAGAGGCATCTTCCCTCGGTGGGGGGAAGGGGAGTGAGAGGGGGCCCTGCAGCATGATATAATTTCTGCCTGCCAGTGCAGTGTCATGTACCATGCATCCGAGTATACACACACTTGCCAAACAAGCTGCGCTGTCCCTGTCTCTGTAGTTTCTTTCCGAAGCAACGTACAGTGTAGAGGATATACCTGTCGGTACGCTGCTGTACCCAAAATGACCATTTCATTAATTGCAAGCTACAGGAAGAAATGCCAGAGTGAGACAATGTGCAGCTTCTTTAGCAACTCTGTGTGTGTGTCATCTGATGTTCTGCTCTAGGTGCTCCTATTTCTGCATCTGTGAAAAGCCCCCCCCCCCAAAGGCTTCAAACCCTGATAACAGCACAGCACAGCAGTTGTCATTGCTGCTCAAGACACAAAGACCGCCCTGTAGCAGTTAGTGGTGCAGCTGTATGATGTACCCTGGGCAGCTGGGTGAGAGAAATACATCACTCCTACTGCACTGGAGAACTGTCATGTTGCTGTGTGACAGTCACTGAGGATGGCCACACTAGTATTTGCTGCCACATACACACAGAGCAGTGTGCACCACTTGCTGCTCCGGTACGAGGAGGTCCACAGGGCAGGTGTGTGGGGAGCTCCCAGATGATGACTGGGTATGACCAAGCACCACTATGAGGTCCACAGGCTGGGTGGGTGGTGAGCACCACAGGACGGACGACTCGGGAGAAAACCAGGCTGGCTGGGTGACTACAATACCACTGCACTTATTGCTTAATAAATGGGACTGCTTTACATGGGGCTGCTTTACACAAACTGACTTTCACTAGGGAGATTATCCTGTGAAAGAGGTACAGAACCAACTGTCTCTTACTGACAACAACAGTGGTGGCTTCTCAACATTATTTTAGAATACAAAAACAAGAGCTAGACCGCTTCCTGATGTGTTCTCAGGGACTGAGCAGTACTCACTGTGTGTGTATGGGGAATTAACGAACAGCCACCTGAGTGGCCTGTACCAATCAGGTTTCTGTTTCATCCTACCCCATGTTATATAACTACTTATAAAATGGGTAGGGGAAAATGCTACAGATTGATTGGTCCACAGCTGTGCATGGTGCAAGCGCTTCTGACAGCAAAAAACAAGTGCTGCCCACCTAGGCACAATGCAGGTGAAATCAATGTACCCACAACTCTTTAGAATATTTAAGTACTAAATAGCAGTCATTTTTTTCTGTAAAAAAAAAAAAATAAATAAAAATTTGCACACAAACAATAAACCTGACAGTTCCCCCTAGTGGTTTCCAATGGGAGAGGAATTATTTTACATTTCATTGTTTTTCACTTGTTTTAAATTGTATATTGTTTATTTTTATTTACCTCGTTACTGTTTTTATAAGTAAAAATCTAGATTTAGTAGTTGCCGTATGGTCCTTGCAAGAATAGATCCAGAAGCAAATGATTTAGATGACCTAAAGGTGGGTATGCAATGTGAGAAGTCAGTAGGGAAAGCCAGGGGGATACTGGGATGCATAGGGAGGGGCATCACAAGTAGAAAAAGGGAAGTGGTTATCCCTCTATACAGACAGTTGGTGAGACCCCATCTGGAGTACTGCGTGCAGTTTTGGAGACCCCATCTATGCAAGGACATAGACAGGATGGAAGCAGTCCAGAGGAGGGCAACTAAAATGGTGCAGGGTCTACATCAGAAACCATATGAAGAGAGACTGAGAGAGCTTAATATGTATACCCTTGATGAAAGGAGGGACAGGGGGACATGATAGAAACTTTAAGTACCTCAAGGGAATCAACAAAGTCCAGGAGGGTAGCATCTTTCAGAAAAAGAGATGTGTAAGAACAAGGGGGCACAATTTAAAGTTAGAGGGGGGACGGCTCAGGGGTAATGTGAGGAAATTCTTTTTCACGGAGAGAGTGGTGGACGCATGGAACCACCTTCCTGGAGAGGTTGTGGGGTCTAAAACAGTGGAGGAATTCAAACATACATGGGGCAGACATAAGGCAATTATAGTGTGGGGTTGCAGGAAATAGGCTGTTGGTTAACTAGAATCTGCAGCTTATCCAGTAGGTAGGGAAATGGGCAGACTGGGTGGGCCAAGTGGTCCTTATCTGCTGTCAAAGTCTATGTTTCTATGTAATGGGCCAACATAGATGTAACAACAAGAACAAAGTGCTCTAGCTTTCAGACCAACCAGTCCTTCTTCAGAAGCTAATGGCAGTTGTTTAGAAAATACAATACCAAGCACCTTTGACCCAGGGTCCCTCCTGGCTGAAGGCAGTATGGTACTGTTAAGCTTCTCTGACATCATCTTCTGTATTTTTTAAATGAGTATTTTAAACCAATGGGGATTTTTTTTCTGTTTTTTTCTGCATGATCTAGCTGTTATAAGTATTGTATTTTCTAAACAACTGCCATTAGCTTCGGAAGAAGGACTGGTTGGTCCAAAAGCTAGAGCACTTTGTTCTTGTTGTTACCTTTTATGGACCAACATAGATGTATCAAATCATTTGCTTCTGGATCTATTCTTGCAAGGACCAATACGGCAACAACTAAATCTAGATTTCAACATGGAAGATATCGGAATTCGCCATAGAATATGGCAGTTACATAACATCAAGAAGAAATTGGCACAGCTAGACAGTGACATCTATTTTCTAACCCAGTGCAAGAGGAGAAACATAATCCCTAAAGGTCTTAGTATTTGGAATCCATTAAGAAATACAAACAATTCTACATATGCAGAACAACTTTGTCATAGGACCTCTGAGAAACTGAGAAATCAAAGGATTCACATGTCATATGCCAAAAAAGTTGTTCTTAACAAAGAGTTTGCTGAAATTGCTACCACTCTGGAAAGGATGTCTGGGGAACCTATTCAGCACATCTTGCGAGAGATACACATTAACTACCAAAGGACCTTAAGAAAAGCTATGCTTATAAAAAATAGGAAATTGGATGCCCTTCAACATACCATACTTCCTAACAACCATGAAGAACATAATGGAGTCACTAAACAACAACATAATACAGATGGGCACCTTTCAGTTGTTAATTTGTCCAACCACACACTTACTACTGGAGAACTAAATGTACTTTCAAAGGGCCTCACTTTCTGCCCAACAAAACCACTGGATAACATACAGTTTTGTGGTGAACTGGAGGAATACTTCCGGAGATTGAGACTTAAAGAATTCTTTCATGGCAAGGAAGAAATCACTGGTAGTGAAGACAGTGCAAACAGCAATAATGTAATGGATAAGAAAAAGAAATCTGAATTTACCCTCAAGTGGGCGAACAAAAACTAGCTAATTACATTAATTGTTTCTGCCAGCAAGTCAGTGGTCAGATCCTTACTAGGCAAAAACAGACCCATTATAACCTTTCTCCACTGGAACGGAGAGCTATAGGGACACTGAAATCAAACCACAACATTGCCATCAAAAAAGCTGATAAAGGCTCTGCAGTGGTGATTTTAAACAGAGAGGATTATATTACTGAAGCTAATAGACAGCTAACAGATCTTATGTACTACAGAGAACTAGAGAGTGACCTCACTACAAGATATAAAGATGAACTACGTGGCATAATTAGAACTTTTCCAGACCATGTCCGAGAAAAACTAACTGACCTCATCCCTGCTGAACCCAGGCCAGGGACATTCTACATGCTGCCTAAAATACATAAACCTGGCAATCCGGGAAGACCCATAGTCACTGGTAATGGTACCTTGACTGAGGGGATCTCAGGGTTTGTAGAGACCATTTTGAAACCGCTGGTTATGGAAAGAGACAGTTATATCCAGGACACTACGCACTTTTTGCGTGTACTTTCTGGTTATAAGGATTTACCACCTGATACCATTTTAGTGACAATGGATGTAACATCCCTCTACACTAATTTTCCACACACAGATGGCATTGCAGCATGCCTTAAATACATACATGAGAAAGGACCGGAACAAAACATCAACCCTGGAGTGGTGGGGGAGCTTATGGAATTCATTTTTTTTAATTTTTTTTTAATTTTATTTAGACAGCAGTTTGGAAAACCTTTGAGCCATAGGCTCATTTACAAAGGTACCTTGTCACAGTAAGACAAACGAGAATACACAGTATAACAGTATAACATAGTATAACAGTAACTTAAGACAGCAATAAGTACATAGATACAAACAAGCTGGTACAGGTAGGATTGATGCAGACAATACCAGAGTTATGTGTTTTGACACATAACAACTTCAACTTCAATGGTAAACATTATGTTCAAACTATGGGAACAGCAGTGGGCACCAAAATGGCTCCACAGTATGCTAACCTCTTTATGGCTGACTTGGAGGAAGATTTTTTAAGGCAGTATCCCCACAAACCACTAGCTTATTTCCGTTACATTGATGATTTGTTTATCATCTGGACGGAGGGTACAGATGCACTCAAAGATTTTCATCACAAACTTAATAATCTCCACCCTACCATAAAGCTTACCCTGGAGTACTCTAATACCAAGGTTAACTTTCTGGACACCACAGTCACCATTAAGGATGGAACCTTACATACATGTATTTACAGGAAGCCAACAGACAGACAGAGATACCTGTACAAGAAAAGCAATCACCCAAACCATACAAAAAAATCTGTCATATACAGTCAAGCACTCCGATGTCACCGTATTTGTTCAAATAAGGATGACAGAGATACACATTTGGCTATGTTGAAAAACACCTTTATTGAGCAGGGACACTCTTCCAGGGAAATCGACAGGATAACAGAATGGGCAACGCAAGTACCAAGACAACAACTACTTCAATATAAAGAAAAGACAGCTACAGACAGAATACCCTTGGTAGTCACATAACATCCAGACCTTGAACATCTGCGTAAGATTATTAAAGACCTCCACCCAATATTTAGTGAGGATGAAACCCTTAATTGTATTTTTAAGGAACTCCCACTACTATCTTTTAAACAACCACCAAATTTATCCAGCCTAATTATTTTGAACAAACTTTCACCAGAACAGAATACCATGTCACACAATGGCACATGACCATGCAATCAACGTCCCTGTAAGACTTGTGAGCTCATTTCTACCTCAGACTGTGTGGTTACATCACAAAACAGACAATTCCAGGTGCATGGGAGTTATACATGCACGTCACTACATGTTTATTTCATTCAGTGCAAGAGATGTCCACAAACAGGTTATGTTGGAGAGACACTTCACAGCTCCAAGACTAGGATGAACTTGCACAGACATACTATTACAGCAAGGAAGACTGAAAACAGGGGTACCACTTCTCCCAGCCTGACCACTCAATCTCAGATATGTCAGTAATGGTCTTAAAAGGAAATCTCAAAAACACACAACAGTGACGAGCTTTTGAGATTAAACTTATTTTACATCTCAATATGGTAGCAGATAGGATGAACGTTGATCTTGGTTTTATGGGACACTACAGAAACTGACGTCCACAGACCTCTTCTTCTTCAGACTGACATATTATAGGACTTCAGCATGTGTGGGATGTGGGTGCGTGTGTGTATGTATGTGTGTGGGTATGTGTTGTGAGGCATGTGATATAACAGATGTGGGGCTTGCTGTCACATTGAGGTAGGCCTCTATTTAGATATATGGAGTTATAGTGTGTTACTATTCTTACTTCACACACATAATGAATATTAATTCCTCCTTACTTTTTATCTTTGCCTGGGGGTGGGATTGATTCCATTGCACCATATTCAGATTACCTAGCCTGCTACTGTACATACAGGAGTGTTATCATATGCTGTCACATATCATTTTTGTAACTCTGTACATATTGGGGTGCGTGATCTCATTTGCATGTGGGTCCTGGACAGATTTTTTTACATTAGGCTAATATTGTAGTAATTTGTGGATATGTAGATATGTTAGACCTCTGGTCTTACACACATACTTTATATTTACTTCTAGTTACCTTATCATGGGGAGGGTGGCAGGTTTATTCCATGGTAGCTCTATCCAGAATCCTTGGAAATGTTACTATGCAGATAGTAGTATGGTTAAATAGTGTCACATTTTGTTTGACACTAATATTGTCAATTTATATTTAAATTATCATTTATATAGTCCTGTCACTACACTAGAGGTTTTTGAAATTTCTTGGGCCTTATATCTAGCTTGAGAGTACAGCTGGGTGACAGGTCCAGCTAGGGTTTACACATCACACAGTGTGCACTGATGTTTTTAAGACAAGATGTTTTACTGGTAAATTCTTGTCTATAATGGACATTGAAACTTCATGAGCCCTAAAACAATCTTAGTTTGTCTTTAATCTGGGTGGGGGTTGCCTTTCAGTAATCACATCCTTATACGAACTGTGAGACTCATAGCTTGATTTAGGAGTTATCCGTTTCAGCAGTGTTATCTTATGTCAATTAAATTTATATGCAGTAGGATTCTTTGTATGTGTGTTCCACCAATCACCTTTGACCCAGGGTCCCTCCTGGCTGAAGGCAGTATGGTACTGTTAAACTTCTCTGACATCATCTTCTGTATTTTTTAAATGAGTATTTTAAACCAATTGGGATTTTTTTTCTGTTTTTTTCTGCATGATCTAGCTGTTATAAGTATTGTATTTTCTAAACAACTGCCATTAGCTTCTGAAGAAGGACTGGTTGGTCCAAAAGCTAGAGCAGTTTGTTCTTGTTGTTACATCTATGTTGGTCCATTAAAAGGTATCAAATCATTTGCTTCTGGATCTGTTTTTATAAGTGTAATAAGATGCTCTAGGGTGTTGGCAGTTGTTCCACAACCGCATTCTCAGGGAGGAGGCACTTGGCATGTGGCATAATGCATTACTTAGGCCCATGGGGCGTGCAGTTCTGGCACAACTGCCAACACCGTGTCGGGTCTTATCGCATACTTAGCCAGTTGTTACTAAATTTGCAGTATATCGAAATCCAGCCACACAAGGGTGTGCGCATGTTGGTTTCAAGGCTTATTTTGTAAACTTATGTACCAGTTAAGTCAATTATTTGTTTAGAAGACTTTTTTCTTTTCTAGGTGCACAGTTGGGAACTGTTGTTTCTCTTCTATTATCTGGTCTCATTTGTTTCTACCTCAACTGGACCTATGTGTTCTATATTTTTGGTGAGCAACTTTTTTTAATTTTTTTTTTTATTAAGTGCAGTCAAGCTACTGGATCTCAGCTGTCCTTAGCTTATTTCCAATAAAAGTAAATTTCTTTTGATGCATTGAAAATATTATAAAATAAGAAAGAATTAGTGTGGCCCTTAAATGTTTCCTTTTTTACAGTTTCCAGATTGGGCTACAATTTGTTTATTTATTGAAAATTTCAAAGAATACCTTTGAGCACAAGTGCTATGTTACAAAGGTTCCACGTTAATAACAGAGATTACAAGGCAACACAACAAATACAGTAAGCGAGTTCCAGTGGAGAGAAGCCAAACAAGTAGAATATGGCTGAACAAATACAAATCAATAATGTTAATGAACCCAGTTAATTAATGCAAATTAATTAATGTTTTGTACAAAACTGTATAGCTGTATTGATTCACCTACGCTTAGATCCTCATTGTACACAGGTCAAACTTAATATATTAGAATTGCGGTTATCATCTTTTAAATAAATAAATAAAATATTAGGCTAGATCAATTGCATACAGTTTTACAAAAAGGCAGGTATAATCATGACAGTAACTGTGTCCATCTTTTACTCAATGTGTTTTTTAGGTGCAGTTGGAGTGTTGTGGTTCATCTTGTGGGCATTTTTAGTAAGTGACACACCTGAAACTCACAAGACAATCTCTCCAATGGAAAAGGAGTATATTGTTACTTCTCTGCAGCACCAGGTAGTATATCCAAAATAGTCCCATTGTCTTGTCTACCTTTCTATTTTTTTACTTTTGGTACACGTGCATGCATTTTTCTTTATCTTGATTATACTGTGACTGTTATTGGCAAAGCTTGGTGTGTAACTGCAGCCATTCTGCATGTTTTGTAATACTGTTGTGGCCTCCTGAGCCTCCCATTGGGACCTCCTCTGTTATCCATCTGCTGCCCACTCAAGGGACCCTGGTCAGTTCATCCTTCTCCAACTTCCAGCCTCATTCTGCCCCTCTCCACAGTAGGGCCACAAACTTGAATATACTGCTCTCTCTCTGGCGACAGGCAGGGTGCTCCTTATAGGTTTTGCTGACCCGATATGCAGACATGA
Organism: Neoceratodus forsteri; assembly: GCA_016271365.2. Classification (NCBI taxonomy): domain Eukaryota; kingdom Metazoa; phylum Chordata; order Ceratodontiformes; family Ceratodontidae; genus Neoceratodus; species Neoceratodus forsteri. Next base: position 794,682,720 of record CM057449.1, read on the forward strand.
GAGAACATAACTAAGAAGCACTTCCCGAGCATGTGTGTGTTGAGTAGTCTGTAAATAGAATATGCTGACCAGAAATAAGTGTTGGTATTCAATGGATTTATTCCAAGTAGTTGCAGAAATGTAAATATCAACACACAAAACCACAACAGCAGTGAGCTACTAACCATTACCCAGGTGCCCTGGTGTGCGTGAAGCTTCAGGGCTTATGTAGCATCCAACATCTTGGCTGTGTGTAAAATCTCATTAAACATACTACCCCATGTATTATTCTATATACAATAACCGGGTCTCCCTTTTTCCCATAGGGAACCATGGCGTAATTTGCTGTAATGAAGGAGTGTTTGTTACGGCAAACATGAGCATGGTTTCTCTCACTCTGCGCATGCTCCCCTAGCAGTTTGTCCCTTCCCAACCACGCCACTTGCATTTTCGCTGGAAAGAAACCACCTGTGTAACTTGGCAGTAAGTCATTTAAAAAAAAAAATCCTAGTAATTTTCCACATTAATGGGGTCAAATAAACATTAAGGCCCAGATATTCAAACTGCGCTCAAAATGAGCGCAACAGCAGGAGCAAGCACAAACCAGTTGCGCAAATGCGCAACAGGTGTGATATTCAAACATGGAGCAGAACAAATTGCGCAAGCAACCAACGTCTGAATATCGCAAATACTGCACCATAGTGCAACCAGGAAGGAGAAGCTGAGCTGAAATGTTGTGCTATGGAGCAACCAGGGCAGCCCAGCTGAGCATTCCAGAGGTGCCATAGCGCAAGTGGAGCCCCCCCCAGAGCAATGGAACTGCACACCCAGGGAGGCAGGCTGGGGCCCACCGCCAGCCATGCCACACATGGGCACAGGAACACACTGCAGAACCCACACCACACCTGCACACCCCAAGCACAGCATCACTGGGGGTGTGACGGATGATCTACTGGCCCATGGGGACAAGCCAACACAGCATAGTGGAGCTAAGGACACCCCAGCACAACCACTGGCATGCTGAGTGCCACACACAGGGGTTGACAACCACAGTGCACAGCAGCCCCCTGCGACGCACAGCACACCCTGCACTGTGACCCCAAGACACCACCTATGTGCAGTGACTGGCACTGCAGGAAACCATGCAGCCTCCCAGCACACGGCAACCCCGTGCAGCACAGAAGCCTACAAGCCAGACACACCCTGTGCACCCAGCAGTGGGTGGCAGCAGACGGCAAGACCAACAGAAAGTCACTGCCATGCTGGAGATACCTCCCCATGCACACACATGCACACACACGCACACACACACCCAGGACCATACCACACCAGATGGCATGTACACCCCTGCAACTGAGCACCCATAGCCAGCTGCAAATCAGAGACCAACAGAGTATTCATATCAAAATAGAAATGTATATTTAAAATATTAAATAACAAAACCAAGAGAAACTATTTACAAGGGGGACGGGTAAAAGGTAGGGGTGTTCAAGGGGGAGGGATTAAAAACTTGGAGAGGGAAGGCAGGGTGGTAGGGATGGGAGAAGTGGGAAGGGTAATGTGGGCTATGGCCCAGCCGGCTGCTGGTCCTCCCCCTGCTGGCGCCGTCCTGTGCCGCCTTCGACGAGCTCCATGGCGCCGGATGGCTTGCAGGATCTCCTGGTTCTCAAGTCCAACTTGGGTGAGGCGCCGAAGATCACGTGCCATCCTCCTGAGAACCTCGAGGCCTAGGAAAATGGGAACACAGTCAATGGCTGTGACTGACCACAACCCTGAACACCACCCAACCTGCAAGCCATATAGCCCAATGTCCCACACCTGTGATGGCATGCACCCACCCACAGTGAACATGCACATGGCCATCACAAACAGGCGGCACCAGCTATGCGCACCACTGCACACACACACTGCCCATGTCCATCACAGCACAAACAAGGCTGTCCAGTGACGTGGCAACGTGAGTGCGATGCCAGTTACACAGCTATGTGCCCAGTGCATGCCTGGACCACTAGTGACGACACAGACGTATGTGATTCTGGACAGTGATGCATGTCACCTGTGTCGCATACATACATAGATACATAGACAGTGTCATCAGATAAGGGCCTATGGCCAACCTAGTCCGTCCATTTGAGCTTGTAAGTTCACTTTGTTTTCCTAGAAGTCTGTTGCCCCTACCTCTGACCTCCAGAATTCCTTCATGTCTGTCCTGTGCATTCTGACATCCGTGATTGTTTCAGCCCCACCACTTCCTCTGGCAGGGGTTCCACTTGTCCACCACCCGCTCTGTGAAGAAATCCTTTTCCATGTGTCCTCTGAATCATCGCCTCCAACTTCATCCCATGCCCTCTAGTCCTGGAACATCTTTTTCACTTCAAAATAGTGTGTCCTGCACCCTGATCCCCTGTAAGATACCTGTATGTCTCTATCATATCCCCTCTCTCCCTCTCCTCCAGGGAGTACATGTTCAGTTCCTTCAACCTGTCATCATAGGACCCGTGATGCAAGCCATGCACCATCTTTGTTGCCCTCCTCTGAACCTTCCCTGCCCACTCTACGTCCTTACGTAGGTATGGTCTCCAGAAATGTACACTGTACTCCAGGTGGGGCCTCACTAGTGTCTTGTATAGTGGAATTATGACCTCCCCTGTCCTGCATGGTTGTATTGTGCAGGGCTAGTGGACTCCCCAGCATGCAATAGCATCCATGAAGTCATGATACTCACATTGCTCAAGCAGCTGTGTCTGCTGCTGTTGCTCTTGCTGCTGTTGCTGCTGCTGCTGTTGCTGTGGCTGCTGCATCCGGGGGGTGACTCCTGCTGCCATTGGAGCCCTGGCACGGCCCTCCTCACCCCGGCCCTGCATCCTCACATCCCGGCCTGTGGGAGACATGTGTTGAGACAAACATCAGTGTGACTCAAAAGCAGAGTGCCCCCTGCCCCAGTGAGAGTGCCTTCCCACACAGCCATACCCATCCATCGCACAGCTGCACACACTGACACAGCCAACCGTGTCCGAGCCGTCACCTATGCACAGCCACCAAAGCACACACACACCCCTACAGAGAATACAGGTGCACAGATGGTACACTCACCTGGCCTCGGCACCATGCCCCGCCTGGCATGTGCCCGCAGCCTGCCAACATGTCTGGCTTCCTCCGGCGGAGGTCACTGCACCGGCGCCGCACTGCTCAGCAGACCGCGCCTGCCCAGTGACCCCACCAGGTCAGTGACCACTTGCTGCCACACCTCTGTTCTTGCTATGGTGAGGGGGGCCTCACCATAGAGTGCCTTATACTGGGGCTCTACTAGGGCCACCAGGTTGGCCACCTCCAGTGGGCTTCAACTCACAGCCCTCCTCCTAGCCATGTTAGCCAGTTTACAGCAGGCAATATGGCCCTGCTGCACCATAACCCCACGTGGAGATGTTGCGCAATAGACCACCACAGGCTCCAATCGCGCTGTTCGAACAGCGCCACACATTATATAGCGCTGTCACCAGACAGCCGCACAGGACGTATACATGGCAGAGCGAACAGCGGCCGGGGCAAAGGGCATACACAAGGTCATGAGCAATGACGCAAGGCTACGCACAGCACCATCTGACGTATAGGTATCCTGCGCGACCGACCAGCTGTGTACCAGTGCCACAGTGGACTATTGCGCAGTAATGCCACAGCGCCATATAGTGGCCAGTGCTGTAGAGCCACTGGCACAATGGTGGCCATGGCCTGAATTGCCTATCGCACTCAGCACGTCAGCAGCGCCACAGACGCATGTGTAAGCTATCTGGGCATGCACGATGCAGTGTACCACACAGGCACAGATCTGCGCCATTGGCTCAGCTGATCAGGTTCTGTATTGCGCAGTTTAGATTCGCGATATTCAACTGACATATGCAAATCATCTGATCAGCTATTCATGCTGGCGCAGTGGCGCCATTTGCATGTTAAAGTTGCTCCACTCCTAATTTGCATGTGTTGCGCTATAAATGTGCACAGTGGGCTGTGCTGGCCAGATTCGGGTTACTGCAGGTGAGAGGTGAGTTACATGCTGTGTGATGTTCAGGACAATGCTCATGGGGAAATGCTGTAGACTGCACAGTGACAGGTGTCCACTTCCACACATACAGATCACCATGACCGAGCAGAGCCAAGGTGAGGGTGAGGACGGTGGGCGTAGGAGGAGGAGGCCCAACTTCACAGCGGCAGAAACGGAGGCCCTCTTCCAGGCCTACCTGGAAGATGAGCCACTATTGAGTGGACGGAGGGGCACCCCTCAGTCCCGTGTGGCTGCATGGGAGGGGGTAGCTTGGGACGTTAACCTGCACGGAAGCCACCAGCGCTCCGTGCAGGAATGCAAGAAAAAGATGGGGACTGACCACAGGAGGTTGAAGGAGAAGGTGGCAGCCTTCAGGGCGGCATGTGCTGGCACTGGCGGGGGCCCGCCAGTGGTGTTGCAGCTGACCCCACATGAGGAGACACTGGTCGTAGCCATGCAGCCGAGCGCCATTGCGGGTATACCAGGCGGAGGATTCCAGACAGGTGGAAGCCCATCACTGCACGGTATGACATGGTGGTGGTGTTTGGGGGGGGTGGTGGCGGTTGTTCACATGCACTCACATGTACTCTCTTTCTGTTACAGATCCTGTTCATCTTCAGGAGATGGTGGTGGTGGGTCCAGACAGTGATGCGGACCTGCTGGACATGGAGGAGGGACCTTCCACCTCCACCACCAGCCAGCAGGCACTGCAGCAGCATGCACGCTGGGCCAACAACTCTGGTGTCAGTGATACGGGTGCGGGGAGTGCACAGCCTGTGTCTCAGCAGTCTGGCATGCAAGCATGCCAGCATGCTGTGACCATGGCAGTAGCATGTACCTGCACCATTGATGATAGAAGGCCTGCAATGGGCAGTGATAGGTGTGTGTCTCATGACAGACACACGGCAGGCCAGCATGTGCCCCTGGGTCTTTCTGGTTCAAACCTGTGTACCAGCATGCTGGCACAGTCCCAGGCTGTGCCTGTCAGCACCGGTGGGGCAGCACCGGTGGCTGTGCAGGTGTCTGGCACTGTTGCCAGCACGGCGGTGGAACAGGTGGACCTGGGGGCACAGCGGTTGGAAGGGCAGCAGCAGCAGTCGCACACCAGGTCTGGGGGTACAGTGTCAAGCAGTGGCACATGTCCACCACCCTTTGATCCGCCCATACCTGGTCCTGGCAAACAACGCCACCCTCAAGGGGTGATGCATCAGGACCGCCCACACCCTGGGGGTCACGATACCATTGGGGCACAGTACCCATTGGACGCACACACCCGCCTGCTGCAGGAATCAGTACAGCTGCAGGGGCGGGTTGCAAGGTCCGTGGAGGCACTGTCTGTGTCCGTGGAGCGGCACAGCAGGGAGTGTGCTCGGGACCGAGCCGAGCTGGTCCGTATGCGGACGGATGTGACCGCTGCCATTGACAGGCTGACCCAGGCAGTGGTCTCTGTCATGGACACATTGGGCACACAGTTAGGTGCCCCTGTACCGCACACCCCACACAGTGTACTCTCCACTCCCCATTCCCGGCGTCGTGCGACACCAGGCCTGTCGACGCCGGGTTCTGCTGTGGGCATCCCGAGCACCCCTGGTGCAGGTTTGTTCGGCGTGCTGCAGACCCCTGTGTGGGCAAGGTCATGTTCGCGCAGTGGGACCCCTGGTGGTGCAACAGTGCCACCCCATGTGGCCCCTGCTCAGCCTGCCCATGCTGTTGGGTCACGGCCGGGCCGCACACGCATCCGTGGTGGCCGTGGGACAGTGCTACATGACTGAGCTGTCTCCAGTGCGGGCCCTGTCTGGTGCTGCCCTGTGTGCAATGTGCGCATGGTGGGCAGTGCACTGCTGGGTGCTCTGCTCACCACGCCGACATCGGACCACCTGCACACCCTCCCAACTGCTGTCCACAGGTGCGTGTGCAGTAGATGATGCCTGCATTGCACTGTACACCAAGGTAAGGGTGCCCAGGTTCTGACACACGACTTGGACAGTACAGGTGGTGGGGTGGTCGGTGGTGCTGTGTTAGCAATGTCGGTTCTGCAGTGTGTGCATCTGCCCATGTACGCTCTGTGCCTGTGTGTGTGTGTGTGTCCATATGAGTGCTCAACCCTCCCTGATGGTGTGTTGGTATGCCTGACCCTTCCACTCCTGACCTTCATGCACCCCTGGTGTGTTCCCCTGTGTGCCTGTAGTTTGCGATGGACAGTGTTGGCTGCACATGTCCCCTGACTTACCTGTGTTGTGTGTAGTGCTCCTCTGTGATGGTGTCCCGTGCAGCTGGGCCTGGCGGATCAGTCGGGGTCCCTCCGTCCTAGGGGGCTGCTCATCACCATCATCACCGGCGCCACCGCGCCCCATCGCTGTCCCCCTGTTCGACCTAGCACGGCTATCCCATGGTCTTGGTCATGTTAGCGGGATGAGCAGGCCAGGAATATCCCACAGGCCTTTTGGGGGCTGTACTGTAGGGCACTGCCGGAGGCGTCTAGGCATCGGAAGCGTGCCTTGAGCATCCCAAACACCCGCTCTATGATGTTACGTGTTACGGCATGTGCCTCATTATAGCATAGCTTTGCTGGGGTCGTGGGGCGCCGGTACGGTGTGAGCAGCCAGGGACGGAGTGGGTATCCGCAGTCACCTGTGTGGAGATAGTGGAGAGCAGTGTCATGTTCAGGTCCATATTGGCCATCTCCCTGAAGCCACTACCATGGCACCTGTGTCATTCCCACCCTTGCCCAGAGTTTGCATTCCATACATGTGTACTCACCCACTAGATGTCCTGTGGGGATGTCCCCACTCGAATCGATGGCACAGTGCAGACTGATACCATATGAAGGCATCATGTCTCCACCAGGGTGTGTGGCACAGACATTGATTTTGCGTCCAGTGGCATCACACACCACCTGGCAGTTGACACTGGAGAATCCCTTCGTTACGATATGCGTGGCCATCGGGGCCAGGTGGCGCATGGATGGCCACGTGGGCAGTCTATGGCCCCAGCACGCCAGGCAGCGGCACTCCTGTGGAACTCCTGCATGTTTGCTGTACACTCTGCCGTGCTGGGGAAATGGATGTACTCCGCAGCATGTGGCAGCAGTGCGCTGAGGAATTGGGTGAGGATGCGGACGGCACGACTGTGTGATGCCTGTGGTGTCCCCTGTCAGCCTCTGGAAGGTGCCCGTGATGAGCAGGCACCATGCAGGCTGTCACCTGGTCTCCACCCACAGAGCGTGACCGCGTGAGGGTGCCTGCATCACATCACTACACAGCTCACAGAGCCGCCTCAGTATTGCCCTGTTCAGGTGGTACCGCCCACCATCTCTCACATCTGTGTACAGCTCAAAGCTGATGCGGCACGGTACTGCCTGTCTGGGGCATACCGACGGGCCCCTCCACAGCCACGTCCCCCTGCAGCATGGATTCTCACCCCCCTCATTACAGCTTCCATGTGGAAGCTGGCACTGTCCATCTCCCTGGCTTCTGCCCTCCCCCGGCTGCTGTTGCTGTGTTACCCCTGCTGTCCTCACTGCTACTTCCACTGCACCGGGCACCCCCCGCTGGCCTCTACAAACTATGGGAAACACTTTCCTTGCCTGCCCTTTTCAGTCTGTATGTCTGTCTCTGTCTGTCTCTCTCTCCCCACTTGACAGCCTGAGTAGCGTTCTTGGCCGTCACCTTCGAGCCTTTTATTTTGGCTCATTTCCTCATAGTGCTAGTTTCCGCTGCCGCTATTGTGCATTGTGCAAGTCTTTGAATATCGCATTGCGGTCTTTATGCATGGATCCGCCCCCTTCGGTTGCGCATGCCTTCATTTTCATTGCGCTATTGCTCAGCATGTTTTCGGGGGCGCAACTGCCTCCTTCTGAATATCGCAAAATGGCGCAGTTTTGGACTTGCGCATGAGCAACCCTGTTGCGCATGGCGCAACCCTTTTGAATATCTGGGCCTAACATTTTAAAATCTTGGACCACTTCCAAGCGAAAACGAACACCAGGGGAAAACGGAGTGCAGCCACCCCGGAACCTCTTCTGTTTTATGTAATTGCTGAGGTGAAAAGGGGAAACCTAGCAATTATATAAAATACGAGGTGGTGTGTAAACTTGAAGTTTACACACACCCTCAGAATTGGATGCTTTCACAAACCCATCAAGCTTTGTTCCTGGGTTTCTGTAGCATCTAACTCCCTCGGGTGTGTAAACTTCTCGCTACACAAGACCACCCCATACTTTATCCTATATATATATATATATATATATATATATATATATATATATATATATATATATATATATATATATATATATATATATAGTTAGAGGCAAAAACTCTGTTTATGCATCAGTTAGGTTGTTCAGACAAGCGAAATTATCAGTTGAAATCCTTTTGCACTTTCTCCAGCTCACTTTCAACTGGAATCGGGTGTGCATTGGGTCATCAGCCCTAACTGTCACCCCATCACATGTGGAAAGAAGCTGAGGAATAGGAGAATGGGGTGACAGTTAGGACCGATGACCCCACTGCGCATCCCGATTCCAGTTGGGGGGTGGGCTGGAAGGGTGCAAAGGGGGTTTCAACCCTAACATCGAATTTCCTCGCTTTTGTCACTGTGAAACAACCCTAACTGATGCACTAAACAGAGTTTTTTGCCTCTAATTTTCCTTCTTTTTGATAATGATAATGAGAAATAGTGAATGTAATGCGGCAGCTGGAGCGTGCTCCCGCCACTTGATGTCTTGTCACATAGTAACATCGTGCCCTCAAACACAAATCATAATGCGCATGGTGACACAAATTGAAACAGAAAGAGAAACAGTACTGTAGACAGAAATGTTAAAAACAACGGAAACGCAATCGCATGAAAATGAAAATGAGGTAACGACATGGTGCGTAAACGTGAACGGTAAGTGAACGGTAATGGAACTGCAAGCAAGAAACGTAATGGTAATAGTAATGTAGAGCAAGGCTGGTTTTTCCCAAAAGCTGTATAGAGAAAGGTAGTGAGCTGAAAGAATGTATGCAAAATAATGACTCTCGGAACACAAAAATCAGGAGTTGCAATAGTAAATTGCTTATATCTCAGTAACCGTACGATATAGAAAAAAAATTTAAAAGTCATATGTATTATCACTTTCCTGGCTAGTTTTGTTCGACAAAAACTCCGTATCTCACACTGTTTTCTAGATATGGGCCCTCAAAGGCGCGGCAAATGCCGTAATGTTATCCTATGGGAAAAGAACAGAAGTTCGGAGTGCCATAACTTTGCCTTCCTGTAATATTTTTTCAACAAACCACTGAAAGGCACATCTGTGGGATGTTGGCTGTAAGCCCTGCAAATTTGAGCCCAAAAGACCAAACCGTTATTTTGCAGCAGGGCGCCAAACGATTGCTGCAATGCGTCGGCTGCCGTAATGTTATCTTATGGGAAAAATTGTCAGCTTTGGAGTGCCGTAACTTTGCCACCATGTAACATTTTTTCAACACAATGCTGAAAGGCACATCTGTGAGATGTCAACTGTGTTCCCTCCAAATTTCAGACCCAAACTCCAAACCGTTCTTTTGCAGTGGGGTGCCAAAGAATTGCTGTCATTTCCCCACAGCCTAGAAAAGTACTGTCGCAATTTGCGAAAGCTTTCGCAAAAATTGGCGACACTTTTGAGAGCACGAAAGTACTTTGCAGAAGTACTTTTCCCAGAAATTTGAAAAACATTTTCTGGGGTGTTTTACCCCCAAAATAAAGACATGGCTAGCATCCTCAGGCTCCGACTAGGTGAATACAAAAAGAATTAGGTTGCTAGAGGGTCTCTTTTAAATGCCAAGCATTTTTCTGATCACTAACTGAAAACAAAATGGCAGATTTGCTAAAGTAAGAGGGCCATTTGCAAAAGTAAAAATGCATTTGCGACACTGTCAAACTTTTTGTTAACTTTTCCCATTGACTTATAATGCAAAATTGTTTTTTGAATAACTTTTGAACTGTTCAATATTTTTTCATGAAATCTTCAAAAGGCACATTGGGGACCCCAGCCGCATGTTCCCTGAAGATTTCGGGATGGTCGCGCAAACTGTGTGACCTGTAGGCACGACTGCAGAATTCCAGAAAGAGCATAAAAGCACGCACAGATCATGCTTAATAACTCCACAGCCGTGTATCTGACTGGTATGTAACTTGGCAGATCCCAAGGTGTATGGGTCTTGATCGTGTTTTCCAAATTTCAGGTAAATCCATCAAACGGTTGCAAAGTTATTAAGGTGCAAAATTTTGGGTTTAGCATGTAAATGGCTCCTCAACCCTAACTATGGTAGCACTACTGTGCTACCATAATATGTATTAGTATTGTCAGTGTCAGTGAGTCAGGAGTTCGCACACTTGCCTCTGAGACCACAAGATCGATAGGTTATGAGTTCTAGCCCTACACGAGGAACTTGTGGCAAAATGCCAATACTGGCAGTATAGTGCAGCATGAGGGGTATCCCATGAACATAACGAGTCAGTTTTGGCAACTCAGTTTTGGCGACATAAAAATAGTGAGTTCAAAATGGACTATGTGCTGTTAATAGTGCATGGTAACTTCAGCGCTTTCATTTCTGTATGGAGTAGTCATTTTATAGACTGCATAGGGCTTTGTCTATTGGGCCAGTTCCAAGCTGGCCATCTAGTGTAGCAGTTGCAGTCACTGCCTCTGTGGCAGGCGAACCCAGATTTGGGACTGGCTGAGGGGGATACGTTTTCTTTCTTTTTTGTTCTTTAATTTTTAATTTATTTTTGGTGTTGTTGTACACTCATTCACCCGCCCTTCCAACTTTGTTCCCCCATCCACAGGTTGCCACCCCTCAGCGTTCTCCCTCTGCTCACTTGTGTCCCCCACTGGAGTAGCCCCCCTCACGAGTTTTCCCCTGTCCCCCATCACCCCCGTGATTCTTATATAATTTATGGGGGGCAAGAGTAGCATAGCCCCCTGCATAAAATGTAAATTCACATTGCCCCCCCCACAGAGAAACTAAGTACTGGTCGCTGTTCCTTGCTGTTGCTGTAGTGCTTAGTACTTGGCACCATTTTGTAGGCACTGTTATCACATAGAAACCAACGGGGGGAGGGGAATGCTGTACTCTTGAGGTGCCATCTTTCAGATGAGACTTTAAACTGAGGTCATGTTTGCTTGTTCTGATGGTTGTTCAGGTAGACATTAACGATCCCATGGCACTTCTCAAAAAGAGCAGGGAAATTTCCCCAGTGTCTTGACCAAATTTCCCCCATTCACTAAAAAGACCACCAGCAGTTTAATCTGGTTCAGTTCCAGTTGGTTTGCATCTGTATCTCCCCTCCTCCTGGGAACAGGCTGAAAGTAGGCAGAATTGTCTACCCTCCTTTCCCTCTTAGCAATAATTAAAATAGATAAATACATAAACTGTGCCCGCACAGGCCAGTGAGGTCACAGATCTTTTTTTAGTGATGTTGCCCTGGGATTTCAGCACAATTCCACAGTCAATCCGGTGTCTGGATTTTCTATATCCATTTCATAATATACGCTCTGAAATATAATGTTTTGGGCATTTGTGTTCCTGGAAAAGGCGTTGAAATATAAGGTTTTGGTATTTGTGTTACTGGACAAAAGTCACCACCAACTTGTATGGCCAGGACAAAACACACTACAGGCTGTTAGACATTCCTAAGAGATGCTTTTTGCATGTATCCTGTCCCTACCGCCATCTTTTGTCCCCTTCTTATTTTGGTACCAGCAGTGATCGTTTCCAGTTCTGCAACATTGAAACTTTTTTGCTTCCTAATCTTCTTTAGTTTGTTTCTGTCATCCATCATTAATGTTCAGTGATCTTGAATGTCTATGACAGTTCTTGTCTGTGTTGAATTGTTTTCATAACTGAATCATTATTCATACCCCAAGTAATTTTCTGCCCTGGCCAAATGGACACCAGTGCAAAAATAATCTGTATTTACTGAATTATTTTCCTATTTAAATATTGTAAAGGAATAGGGCTAATGTTTTTTTTTTTCTGCTGTTTTTTATGACATAGCCTAAATGCAGAGGATAGAAAACTATGTCCAGACATACATTTTTAAACTGGTTTAACAGTGTTAATTTAAAATTAGTTAGCATCCAACTTATCACAGTTTTTGGAACCACTTTTGAGGAACAACCTCTAGACAACTGTGGGAGTAGTCTAGAGACTGGTTCTATACCAATTCAGTTAAATTGTAATACAGGTTATCTAGGGAATGTGAAACCATTCTGGGAACAGTTCTCTAAACTTCCTTGGATTTTCATGAGAAATCTCGTAATGCATCTGGACGTGAGCTGAACTGAAACATCAGTCTGGATGCTGTAGTAGTTCCATTACCCCATTCTGTCAGGTTTCAGCACATAAAAATTATTTGACTGTACTAGGTTTCAACAAGCAGTTGTCAATGCCGAATGTTTGCTTGCTGGCATTAGCAATGGAAGTGCAGGAGTTAGATAGATGCAGTATAGGAATGGCATTGAAGTATTGAACTGACACCAACTTCACCCTCACCCTGCAGAGATGGACAGGCATTGGGGTGTGCCTTTGGGTTGCCGCCCATGCCGGTCACGACATTTCACCTCACCCTACCCTTCAGATACTGACAAGTGTCGAGATGTGCCTTGGGGTGTTTGGGCTTTACATTCACCTCATTCCATAAGGAAATACGCTGAAATGGGCACAGTATAGGAAAATGGGGTGAACTCTGGGGGCACAGGGTCCAAGGCGCACCTCGATGCCTGTCACTGGCTGCAGGGTGGGGGTGGAATGGCATGAGCATTACTGTCGACAATCCCAAGTTACACCCCTGACGCCTGTCAGTCCATATAGAGTAGGACGTTATGGTTGAAAACCCTAATGCCCTGGGTGTTTCTGGGTATTTTTGCTCCAGGTTTTCCATATGGGCTTTTTGTGACCCCACAGCATGAACAGTGACACAATCAGTTCGTTAGGCAAAAGGTGATTTTGCACAGCGACTGCGCCATTTGGTGCCACAAGTGAGAAAACACATTTTGAACAGGATGTGAAAAGTGACAGGTGTACTGTTTATGAGGAGGTGTAACAAAATGTCATTGCTGAAAATCTGGAGTGAAAATATACAAAAACTGGTGAAGCCATGAGCATGTGTAGAAACTGCGCAATGTGTACCTGTAATGTAATTAGTTTGGGGATTTTTTTACAGCAGATTTTCAACATAGGCATTTTGGGACCTCCGCTCATGAACAATGTCACTGTGATTTTCTTAATCTGTCCCAAACACTAATTTCCCACAGCGACCGCGCTATTCTGCACCGGAAGTGCGAAGACACATTTCAGCCAGGGTGTGAAAAATGACAGCTGTACTGTTCATAAGGAGGTGTGGAAAAAAATGTCAGTGTTGAAAATCTGGACTGAAAATATTACAAATTTGTGAACTTATGAGGGTGCATGGAAATTGCGCAATGCATGCTCGTAACAGAGTAATTTTATGGACTTTTGTCACCAGATTTTCAACATAGCCATTTTAACACCTCTGCTCATGAACAGTGTCACTGTGATTTTCTTAATGTGTCCTGAACATTGATTTTGACACTGCCCACACCAATGCGCTACAGCGCGAAACACATTTTGGGCAAGATGTGAAAATGACAGCTGTACTGTTCATAAGGAGGTATGGTAAATGGCAGTATTGAAAATCTGGAGTGAAAATATTAAAATTCTCGAAGTTATGAGCGTGTATAGAACTGCACAACGCACGCTCGTAAAACAGTCATTTTGGGGAATTATTTCACCAAATTTTCAACATAGGGTTTTTGGGAGCCTACCTCATGAACTGTGACACTGTTGTTTCATTAAGCGGTCCCGAAAGGTGGTTCCGCGCAGTGACCACAAAATCACCTTTCGAGACCAAATAACAAAATGACAGTGACTGAGTTCATGAGGTGGGGTCCCAAGAACCCCATGTTGAAAATTTGGTGAAAAAATTTCCAGAAATGGCCAAGATATACCAAAGTTAGAAAAAACCCATTTATGCCATTATACAGCTTACTGGCATTTGTCAGTTTGTGTAGTGCAGACATGTTCCCGTCCATCAAGATCATCGCTGGGCTCTGGAGGTAAATATGGGGTTGGGGGGTGGGGAGATGGGTGAGAGGGTGGCCAGGGTTGGGGAGGTGGGCAACGACAGTCGAGGGACCATTTTTTCTTACAGGTGTCTTTTTCTTTTTTTACGAAGACGACGCGGGACTTTTGCTATGCTGGGGTGTGCTCCCAGTGTGGCAGCTGGAAGTTTGTTGGGGGGGCAGTGGAGCTGATGGGGGATTGGGCACCCCCGTCGGTCATGTGGACTTTGCCACGCTGTGGTGGGCTCCCAGTGTGGCACCTAGAAGTCTGTTTGGGGGGAATGGAACACGGGGATTGGGCACCCCCGTCGCTATACTGTGTGGAGGGAGCGGATGAGCACGCTTGGGGTGGGCTCCAGCGTACACGGTATTTGTTAGGGGGAACAAGAAAGACAGAGCTGTCTGTGACAGCTGTTCAGATGCATTGCTGACTAGTAGGCACTTTGCAAACTGCCATCGGCAGTATTTAAATTGCCTGCTGATGGCAGTATGCAAATTGCCTACACGTTACCACTGCTGATTGTAGCGGTATTTAGCTTTGAACTGTAAGCCACTGCATCTGAACTGCTGTCATAGACAGCTTGGACATTTATTGGTGCAGTGAGGCCACGCCTGCAAGAAGGAGCAGGGCATTGGAAACGGGGTGGCACACCTACGAAAATTCGTATGGTGGCACTATGTTTCTTGCACATGCATGCAGGCAAACATAAAAAACAGTTGGTAAATATTCAAAACAGCACCATGATCTCCTGCTAAAACGGTGCTGGACACATTGACATCACTGGAGTAAGAGTGTTTCAAGACTACTACTATTTCTTAAAGTGGGACTGCTTCCATTGCAAGACTCCTGCTGTTTCTTAATGGGGACTGTTTGCCTCACCTATAATTTTCCCCATTGCGTGCATTTTGCTAGAAACATTCTAGAGCTCAGGGCAGAGGTAGCAGTGACAAAAATCCCAATTTAATGACAGATGTCCACATTATGTTTTGTAAAGAATGTGTATTTTGTTACAGACATACCACAGCAGTGAAAATGAGACATTCATCAGTTTTTATTTTGAATGATCTTTAAAAGTAAAATGGGTGATGATGAGGTCACAAATTACATGAAATGCTTTTGTTTTTTTTACAGCTTTCTTCAAATAAGTCTGTGCCTTGGCGTTCCATGGTTGTATCTTTACCACTCTGGGCTATCGTAGTTGCCCACTTTTCTTACAACTGGACCTTTTACACTCTGCTTACGTTGCAGCCTACCTACATGAAAGAGATCCTAAGATTTAATGTTCAGGAGGTAAGATTAAGAACAGCTCATCTACTGTGTTCTTCTTTTTCTGTTTTTGACATTACTTTTGTAACTCTGCTGCCCGGCTACCCTGATGGAGCATCCTTTGACCCACTAACCTTTGTCCCTTCCCTGAAACTGCATGCTCAGCTCCTTCAGCTGTTCAACTAATTTTGATACTTACCACTAAGACCCTGCTGGTGCACCTTTCTGGCTGAGAGAGTAAATCCAGTTGGAGACAAGTGACAGGGATGACAGAGAAAGAATCAGGGAACAACCCATTCTACCATGAAGGGGGAGCAGGCTTCATGGCGTGAGTACCTACCAATTTTTGTTAGCACCCCGGCCCTCTGTGTCCTTCTTTGTGATGACTCCTTAAGCCCCCTGGGTCATTAGGGACAGTCCGGCAGTGGGGGTGACAAATACGCTGTTCTGTGTAGTTGAATGTTCCAGTAGATGCTCCTTCCTCATGCCATCCTGTGTTCAGGAGGTACACACAGGGTGCAGGTATGCAAGGCAGCCACAGGCTGCTAGGTGCCATAGTTGGCATATCAACTGTGCTCTTGTTTCCATTTCCAGATAGACAGACAACAGTTGGGTAGACAGACAACAAATCAGTGTAGACCTGACAGGCAGACCTTCTTGCAAAACTTTACATCAAACTCACGGCAACTTTGTAACAGCCTGCATATGCTTGTTAGTGGCTTCATGCTAACATCAGTCACCAAAAGTTATATAAGGAGAGGCTAATGGAGCTTAATATGTATACCCTTGAGGAAAGGAGGGAGAGGGGGACATGATAGAAACTTTTAAGTACCTCAGTGGAGTCAACAAAGTCCAAGAGAGTAGCATCTTTCAGAAAAAGAGATGTGCAAGAACAAGGGGACACAATTTGAAGATGGAGGAGGGACGGCTCAGGGGCAATATGAGGAAGTATTTTTTCACAGAGAGGGTGGTGGATGCATGGAATAGCCTTCCTGAGGAGGTTGTGGGTTCTAAAACTGGGAGAATTCAGGAATGCATGGGACAGACATAAGGCAATTCTTGTGGGGGGGGAGTAGGAAGAAATAGGCTGTTGGTTAACTAGGATCTGTAGCTTATCCTGTAGGTAGGGAAACGGGCAGACTAGGTGGGCCAAGTGGTCCTTATCTGCCGTCAGTCTGTTTCTGTGTTCCAATCTAGGACCTTTTAAAGCTGCCTTAAGGGTCCATATCCTCTTCTCATGTCAATGCCAGTGTAACCGGTAACCTGTGGATCCTGCACCACACTGCTAGGTCACGCACCCAGCCTTTGCCAGGCAGCGGAGAGCCCTCACTATTTCTAGCCTACAGGCTCCTCACCTCCCTCGGTTACCGTATAGTTGCACTGGACTATGAATGCATTGTATTATGTATGAGACAAGGCCACCCTGAGGTAGCTTACTACCAACTCATATCATGCATTGCTTTAGCTACCAATTGTATAGGTCCTAACCGCTCATTTGGTAAATATGCCCTGTTTTAGCTACCAAATGTATAGGCATTAACCTGTGCTCATTGTACTTACACTCTGTATGATTGCTCACCCACATTATTTATTCTATGTATGTACTGTATGAATGTCTATGTTTTATTCTGACGTGGAGCCTTTGGAAAAGAGTCTATGACTCAAAGGGTTGTAATTCTGATTTCCTAAATAAATAAATAAATAAACTTGTGTTTGCTTTCATTGTACTGCAAGCATAAGGGTTGCTAACGACAAACATGCAAAGTTTTTCTGTCTATCTTATCTTTATATGGTCTCCAGGCAGCAGATATTTTGTTGCAGGTACAATATCTAATCCAAGATCAGATCAGGTACATGGTAGGAGTAATTACTTATTACCCCATCTCCCAGCAGAATATTATTAATTGTTGAAAAAATGCACCGTGGTAATTACTAGCAACACTTTCTTAGTCTGTTTAGTACAGAATAATTATACTGCCCTTAATAGTTAGGTAGATGTTATACAATGTTTTGATTCCTGGCACGGATTCTTTATTCAAGCCCCAAACAGGCATAAAGCAGAACTGTTTTTATCCTGTAAGCCTGCAATTTCTGTTGAAGTTGTTTTTCAAATTCTGATTCACATTCTGTTATTGTTCCATCTTTACCAGCCTTTGGGTAAATTCTGTGGGTGTTTTTCACTTGAATCCTGGTACCAAAGGCCATTTTAGAAGCGTATAATGCAGTTTATTTCCCTGTTAAGCTCTTGCATTGTTGGCATAATATATCTATAGTATATGGTTAGCCTTTGTTCTGTATAAAAATCAGCCTGCTTAAAATACTTGTGCACATTCTAATCTGTTGCGCACATTCCAGTGTTACTGTGTGCATTCCAAACATTTGTTCAGCACAGTTCAAATGTAATTTAGCTTTAAATTTCTCATTTACTCCACAGTCAGCTGCTTACTAACCGCTCAGTGCCCAGAGTTGCACCTTTTACTTGTAAAAGTCCATAAACTTGATTTCGATCATAGAACACAACAAAGACATTGCAAGTTTTTTTTTTTTTTTTTTTAACTTTAGGGATGCTTCTGTGACTCTTGTGTAACAAAACAAAAAAAATACTATGTCAAATGACTTGTAACCCCCTCCCTAAGTTCAAGGGTATGAGATGGTATTATGGGAGGGAATATGCAAAAACGATCAAGAAACACTTACTTGACCTGCTGAGCTGAAGTTGACCTCCGGGCATCCCTTGGCACACTGCAGGGCTGGCTAGGCTGCAGATTTAGAAGGGGTTATGCAACTGGCAAACATCAATAAAGCTATAAAGTTTAATAATGAAACAGGATCCTTTATTTAAAATGAAAATCACCATGGTGGTTGGTCTCACAGTTCATGTGGCTAGCCATGGACCAAGGGGTGGTCAAAATTCATAGTTCCACGAGGATCATTCCTATTGTTTAGCACAACATATAACCTTGAAGCATTTCAGGGCCACAAGGATTAAAAGACCAAGGGGTCTCTTCACGTTTACTTTTCACTTCTGCCATTCATGTTTGCTTTTCACTTCTGCCATTTGGGGAACACGCAGGGCATCCTGGATTCACACTCTTTCGTCCCAACCCTCGGTTTACAGGCATGGGGAGGCTACAGTCCTCTGGGGGGTCCAAGGTACCATGGACCAAGCCTCCCACTCTCCCCTCAAGTACTGACCCCTCCGAGGAGAGAGTCCAAGTCCTGAGAAAGGATTGTAGGGGTAGGGGTGTGGCAATTTGTTTTAAATTGGATCTGAACCTCACAGCCTTCCCGGTGGGAACAAAAGGTCCTTTGAATGTGTGGCCATTAAAGGATTTGCAGATGTAGGTTGCAAGGTCATTCTCGTCTACCGTCCTCTGGGTACGAGAAGGAATTCTTGCAGGAAATCATGAACTTCGTCGTCTAACTGGTGTTGGAGTTGCCCAGATAGATAATTTTGGGCGACTTCAATGCCTGAGTTGACGACGAACTCTCGCATTTTGATCAGGACTTCCTCCAACTAATGTGTTTGTGGGGCCTGACACAGGTTGTTACCTCTGCAACCCATATGCATGACCACTCATTGGATCTCATCTTCCTGCTGGAATGGAGGTCACTGTCCTTATGGTGGAGCTGGTCGTATTGTCAGACAGCCATACTGTAAGGTTCTCATTCTAGGCCCCCTCAGTAGTCCTACCCCTGCGAAGATGGTCCAGTACTGCCCTTTAAGGGGTTTGACCTCACAGGGTCTGGTGGCAGTGTTGGATCTATCAGGTTTGATGAATTACGTGTGAGGAATCAGGGGAATTGGTCTTGACCTATAATAGGGTCATTGCTGAGGCCCTCGATCTATCGCACCTGTCTGTGTTTGACTCCTCACCTCACACCAGAGATCCACCTGGTTTGATGGGACTCTCAGGGAGATGAGGATAAAAGATCGAAGGTTGGAGCGGCGCTGACAGAGATCCAGTTTGGGGGAGGACAAACTTATATTGATGTCTCATTACAGAGACTATCAATCGTCAGTCTCCTGTAAGAAGGTGGAATTCCTGTCTAGGGAGATTGCCGCTGCAACTAACAGACTGGCTCAGCTGTTCTGCACCGTGGACAGGCTGCGTAATCCTGCCTGTTTGCAGTCCAGGGGAACTTTTTCACAGACAAGACGTGATGAGTTCTCTCAACTCTTTGCAGATAAGATTGCCTCCATCAGATCAGACATCTGGTTATTGCCCTCTAACAGGGTATGCAGTGATGGGCCTAAGGTCTCAGGCATTCAGTCTGTCTGGTCTAACTTTAACCAGTTCTCAGTCATGGATGTTGTGGATGTTGTAAAGGTTGTCCAGGAGTTACGGACATCCTACTGTAGTTTGGATCTGGCACCAACACGCCTCCTAGTGGGATATGTTGATGTCATTGGCCCAGTCCTAGCCAGGAAGGTCCGGTGCTCCTTAGTAACTCGGACCTTTCCTGGACCTCTTAAGGAGGCGGTCATAAGGCCACTCCTGAAAAAAGCTTCACTGGACACAGACTGCCTGACTAACTACAGACCTGTCTCTAACCTTCCCTTTGTGGATAAGGTTATTGAGAAGGTGGAGGCTGTTCAAGTGGAGACCTACTTATCAACTTATACCATCTACGACCCTCTCCAGTCGGGTTTCAGAAAAAAGGCACAGTACCAAGACTGCTCTTGTTCGGGTGTTAAATGATCTCCTGGTGGCGAGGGAGCAGGGAAGACATTCCATCTTGATTCTTCTCTATCTCTCGGCAGTATTTGACACTGTAGACCATGGGGTATTGATGGAGCACCTGCGGGCAAGTTGTGGACTGGCTGGTACAGTCCTAAACTGGTTTCGATCTTTCCTCACTGGCAGGATGCAGTGGGTGGTATCAGGGATTTTTTCTTCAGCACCTCTGCCCCTGCCATTTGTGGTCCAGCAGGACTCTTGTTTTTATCCCCCATGTTGTTTGCAGTGTATACGCTTCCACTGGGGGACATAATAAGATGGTATGGGCTGAATTTTTACTGCTATGCAGATGATACTGAGCTGTACATGTCTTTTGTGGTGCCCGAGCAGCAAGAAGTGGTCTCAGTATTTAAAAGCTGCCTTGCTAAGGTTTAAGACTGGGTGAGGGCCAACTGGTTGAGGTTAAATCCAGACAAGGCTGAAGTACTGGTGGCGGAGTTGGGTCACCCAGGGTTGAGGGTATAATCTGGTCAAGTCTCAGGGCTGAGGCTAAGGGACTCCCAGTTGCTCACCTCTGATTGGGTAAAGAGTCTTGGCATTGTTTTGGACTGTAGCCTGACAATTTAATCACAGGTGTCGGCCATGGTCCTGATCTCATTTTACCATCTGAGAAACACCACTAGGATCAAACATCTGATACCCCTGGGTGATCTGCCAGCATTAGCACATGCCTTTGCAGGGTATTAAATAAGCCAAAAAAATTGATTAGTAGTTTTACACGTTAAAATGTTGTTCAGCTGTAAAATTGCATAGCGCTTGACATAGAATGGTTAGCAAAGTTTAAAAGTATGTATCATTTTATGTAAAATTTATTAATTCTGTCTACTATGCTATAGATTCCCTGAAAAAATGGTTAGCAGTCTACTGCTATACATTTTTGGAAATGATTAGCATTACCCACTGTTTTGCGTAGCGTTTTACTATGCTATACCAGCTATTTAAAACCCTGCCTTTGTGACCTCGCGCCTTGATTACTGCAACGCTCCATACCTAGGGCTGTTGGGGGTTGATCTTCGCCACCTGCAGCTAATGCAGAATGCAGTGGCCAGGTTGTTGACCAGCTTATCTAGATCTTGTCATAGTACACCTGTGCTGCGCTATCTGCACTGGCTGCCAGTTAGGTGGCGGATCTCCTTCAAGATCGGTTTGCTGACCTATAAGGCCCTACATGGCCAGGGGCCTGGCTACCTGCAAGACCTCGTATGACCCTATCGCCCTTCCTGCCCCCTTTGCTCAGCTAACGAGGGACTTCTAGAGGTCCCCAGGGTTGCTTTTAAAACATCTGGAGCCCAAGCTTTTTGTTTCGCTGCCCCAATCCTGTGGAACTCTCCCTTGTCAGATGCAAGAGATCCCCACATTGGACGCATTTGAACAGGAGCTTATTTATTTATTTTAACAGACTTTAGGAATACAACCTTTGAGTCAGGGACTCGTTTACAAAGGCTCCACGTCAGAAAAAACAAATACAAACACTTAATACATATAGACATAGAATGGCAGCTAAAGGTTACAGTTTTTTCAGTTATACAATATTTCAGAATCAAGATCAGCTATACATTGCATTGAACGTGTTATCGAGAGCTGTATTTTACAGTTTTCAAAAGAACAATAAGTTTGCTGATAGAGGGAGGGAGTAACAGGTTTGATATTTACAGCGAAGTAGAGAATTAGACAGATATCTTCTGAGTGCAGCCAAAGGAGGCATTGTTAATAGCTAATGTTTGGTAGCCCTATCGGTAGGAGCTCAGTGGTGGAGTGGTCCCATAAGATGATGATAGAGATGACCCGGCACTAGCTGGTAACCTAGCAGCACCGTGAGGCGAGAATGTGCTCTTTGAGGGCTGACTTGAAAGGTCCTAATTTGGAGATGGAGGAGACATCAGAAGGGAGTTCGTTGTACTAGTCTGGGGCCCTGTGTGGGAATGACCTTTGGGCTAAGGAGGTTCTAACCCTCGGGATGGACCACACTTGTTGGTTGGCAGTGTGGGTGTTCACCGAGGTGTGGGAGGATAGGAGAGAGGCAGAAACCCCCAAGGGGGTAAACTCTGGGTGTATTTTCTTTGTGAGGAGACATGTTTGATAAAATAGCCTTTCATCCAGGGTGAGGAGATTTGTCAGGGCATATGGGTACAAGTATGGGTACACTTTATTTATGGCCAGATGGATTTTGTTAAGGGCTGTGTGGTCAGCAGTCGAGTAGATAATGAGCCCATAATCAACTATGGAGAGGACTGAGGAGGTGACAGTCAGATTAAAGGCGTCCGGAGGTAGGCAATCCTTGTGCCAATACAGTAGGCCTATATGGACAATTATGGCTGATGATAGCGTGTCAATGTGTGAATGGAAGGAGAGGCTGGAATTAAATGTGAGACCCAGGTATTTATATATGTGGACCTGTTCTAGAGGAAGGAGAGAGTGGGAGAGGATTGTTAGTTGCACATTCTTGGCCTAATTCTGTCGGTGGGCAAAGAGCATGGTCTTTATCTTTTTTACACTGACCACAAGTCTTTGGTCTATGAACCAGTTTTCAATCAGGTTAAATGTGTGTTGGAAGGAGGACTGTGATACTGTGGGATCTGGGTGCAAGGCAAAAAGAACCACGTCGTCCGCATAGAGTAGTAGGTTGCCGGTGCAGGAATTGGGCAAGGTGTTTAGGCAGATGTTGAATTATAGAGCCTGGAGGGGAACCAGGATCCTAGGTGGCAGGTTTAAATGCTTCAATGGCAAGCATTTAAACTAGCCAAGGGGGGAGGCACTGAAGAGGAGAAGAGAAATCCTAGCCCCCCCCCAAAATCAGGGTAATTAGTGAGGTAAACACCAAGATAGAGCAGTCGATAGGGAGAATGGCATGGGTAAATGGAGAAAAAGACAAAGGCAGTAGGGACAGGGATAGGGCAAAAAGAAATAAAGCCACAACAAATGGAAGGTAATGAGTACCAATGCCTGTAGTCTAGGTAAAAAGCTCCCTGAAATGGTGGCTTTGATGGAAAAGGGATGCCTGGATATTGTGGCAGTCATAGAAACATGGTACACAGAGAACCATGACTGTGATGTCAGCATACTAGGGTACACAATCTATAAGAGGGACAGGGAGGGAAGAAGAGGAGGAGGAGGAGTAGCTCTCTATGTAAGGGAAGAGATCAAAACAACAGCGCTAAAGGGTAAACAGGGAGGAGAGGAGGCACTGTGGGTCACCCTGGAGACTGGAAATGCTCCACAATCTGCACAGGGGTTGTATACAGACCCCCATCTCAGGGGGAGGAAATGGACAAGGAAACGATAGACGGCATCCTTGGGATGGCAGAGAAAGGGGAGATATTGCTGATGGGGGACCTGAATATGCTAGTTGTTGACTGGAGCACCTTTGCTGCAGCCACGTCCAAGTGCAGGGCCATTCTTGATGCCCTACAGGGGGCGTGCTTCAGACAGCTAGTTTTGGAACCCACTTGGGAGAGAGCAATCTTAGACCTGGTACTCTCAAATGGGGGTGGAGAGAGGATCTCTGATCTTGAAGTGGGTAGTCATCTGGGAACAAGCGACCGCCAAACAGTGTGGTTCACGATAAACTTAGCTGTAGAGTCAAGCCACACAAAAATGAAGATACTGGATTTCAGGAGGGCTGATTTTATCAAAATGGGAGAGTGCCTCAGAAAAGCACTAGCAAACAGATAAGAAGGTGGGGTGGAGCAACAATGGGGAAACATCAAAACTACCATCACAGAGGCAACAAGCCTTTGTGTGAAGCAATAAATCAAAACTATAGAAAAAAACGCTATGGTTCTCAAAAGAAGTGGCAGGGAAAGTAAGGGAGAAAAAGATAGCATTCAGGAAGTATAAGGAAAAACAGAAGGAGCAGGACAGAGAACTGTACTAGTTAAAACAGAAGGAAGCGGGTAAGACAGTCAGAATAGCAAAGGCCCAAACTGAGGAAAAGATAGCCAACTCAGTTAAGAAGGGGGATAAAACCTTTTATAGGTACATTAGGGAGCAAAGAAAGACTAGGACAGGGATACTGAGGTTGAACAAAGAGGAAGGTGGTTGGGCAGAGAGTGACAGTGAAAAAGCAGGGATACTGAATGAATACTTCTGCACAGTATTCACAATGGAAAAGCAGGGGGAAATACCTAATCCAGTCAATAGAAGCACTCTGGATAGGGGGATTGATACTAGTCCTTTCACAGAAGAAAGGGTTCTGAAAGAACTCTTAAAACTGAAGGTGGATAAAGCAATGGGGCCTGATGGGATTCACCCCAGAATTCTAAAAGAACTAAGGGAAGAACTAGTAACACCACTGACTACTCTTTTTAATAAATCATGGGAGGATGGTGTGGTACCTGAGGACTGGAGGAGGGCGGACGTGATCCCCCTTCACAAAAGTGGGAGCAAGACAGAGGCAGGAAACTACAGACCTGTCAGTTTGACCTCAGTGGTAGGGAAAAAATGATGGAATCACTTCTGAAGGAAAGAATTGTTGACTACCTAGAAGCCAGTGGGGCACAGAACACAAGGCAGCATGGATTCACAGCGGGAAGGTCATGTCAGACAAATCTAATTAATTTATTTGACTGGGTGACCAAAGCAGTAGACCAGGGAGGGCTGTGACATGGCCTACCTAGACTTTTAGCAAGGCATTTGACACAGTCCCACACAAAAGATTAATAAACAAATTAGCCAGCCTAGGAGTGGGTCCCGTGGTGGTAGCCTGGGTAAAACACTGGTTGGACAACAGAACACAGCGGGTAATAATAAATGGAGTCCACAGTGAAGAAAGGAGGGTTACTAGTGGGGTACTGCAGGGTTCAGTACTGGGGCCGGTCCTTTTTAATGTCTTTATGTAACCCCCAGGGGGCACTATTCTGAGGGCTACTACCCCTGCCTGCCTTAACTGTAACAGGGTGAGAGGCCCAGATCCGTTGGCGGGTGCCTCCACCCAGAGGTCAGGGTTAGAACAGTTGAGGTTGACTTGGTCGCAGCCCTCTGGGTAGCTGCAACCCCCCCCCTTTCTTCCCACTAGTGGCCCACACAGTTCAGTTACAGTGTCCTTACCATAGACACTTACCCTCCGGCTCGATCCACTCAGCTCACTCTGGGGACCCCCTGAAAAGTAAGGTACAGTTACACAATATTCACTGTGCAGTATTTCACCATTAATACACAAACTAGCCAGTGTACTTTTGCAAAACAAGCAATCTGATTTATTTATGGGGAGATAACAAGGACCAGGGGGAATCAGGGTGATTGGCTTACCACTACAATATATACATATCTACCTAGGTCTCTTTGCACAGGCCTAACCTATAAGTTACTGTCTATGCGTACCCAAGCCCTAAAGGCTAGTTTCTCGATGCAGCTGGTTGGGGCCCTGACACAAATGAGCGTTTTAATTCCTACGAAGATTAGAGGGAGCCAGCAGGCTCAGTTAATGTAGTCAGCAAAGTAACCAGAAGATCTTGCTCTTGCTAGGAACCTTCAACAGGGAGCTACCCTGATTTTGTACTCACGACTCCAGAGGGAAAAGCGCTCTCACACCACTCGCAGGGCCGAGCCTGAACTTCAGACACTTCTCCACACATTTATATGCAAAGCAACAGAGGGGTACCATACCAGGCAGCTGCTCCTATGGCCCGACCGAACACACCGTTACTCGGGAGTCTCCCTGCAGCTTCACCTTCCTGACAGACCGAGCGCGATTCAGCAGATTCTCCAGTCCTCTACAGGGTAAGCCTGGTAGGTAGCTGTGCTTTTACACAGCCTCCTCTGACCGCTGCCCCGTGGGTTTAGTCCGAAGCTTGCTGGCTACTCAAACGGCTGAATTCAGCCTCTCACGCGCTTCACGCACGAAAACTGAACGGCGCAAGAGCCCAGAGCTCCTTCCTTGTCCACAGCCACAACGTCTGTGCCCCTTAGCAGTGTGGGGCAATCCTCTAGCTCGGGCACCACCCGATCCCATTGGCTGGCTACAGGTGCCAGTCACTTAGTCCTGCTGTCAGTGGTGCAAAAAAGGCACCCTGGTCTGGCCTTCACTTCCCACAATTACTAGCGGTATCTCCATTGGTCCGTCGGCTCCCTAGAGAGCCCTCATTCTGGTTGGTTACCAGTTACTCCATTTGGGGCACCTCCTATCCCCATTGGACCCTTCAGAACGTCCTGGTCCAAAATGGAGGGGCACAGCACACACAGTCCCAGCTGCAAAAGAAGCAGGTTAGACAAACTGTAACCCCACCAACAGTCTAACTAATTATGCCCAAATATTTACATCTTTCAAAAGGTGCTCCCCCTACGCATATAGTGACTGCCAAACGGGAGCGATTCCACCGCAGCTCAGGCGGGATTCGAGCAGGAAAACCATCATTCCCCCATGTCAACCCGCTGGAGCCTGTGAGCAGGCAGCTCTTAAAGAGACAGTACTGGAGGCTTTGGAAGCACTCACGACACTCACATTTAGGCGGCATTGCGCCGAACACTAGTTAGGCCGAGAACATTTTAGGCAAACTCCAAGAAGGCTCCCAGGAACCCCCACTTGTGAGGGGGTTACACCCTTCCTGGCCTGAAAAGAACTTGGGGTCCACGTCAAGTAGTTACCCTTAAATCACTTTAAGGCAAAACTGTTTGAATTAACAGCATAATAACTTTTGATTGCACACATCACATAGTTTACTTTTTACCTATACAATAGTACACATATTACAACCCCTTTCCTTTTATACATCAGGTCACTACTTCCTGGCTATGACACTTGAATAAAGGGGGGCCCTTCCCTATCCCCTGCCTAAGGGCTAACTGGGGCAGTAACACTATACTCAGAGGGTAACACTAACAGTTGTGCATCGTCCCCCAAAACTAACTTGGGCAATGAACTTGGAGATACATACACTCCTTTATGGACTACATTTAAGGGCAGGTCCACAGGCTGACCCAGGAACTCATAGCTCAAAATTACTACAGGCCGTACTTCTCGGCCGGTGCATCTAGGGGTCTCGGAAAACCCTGCCACCAGCCCTGATTCCATTTCAGCCTCATTTAGGTTAGTAGGGGGAACCTCCATAGGGGAAGGGGACCCAGGGCTCGTAACACTGTCAGGAACAGGACCCCCTAGATCAGGAACACGCTGCTTGGTTCAGCTAGGGACATTTCTGGCAGTACCGGGGGGCTATCAGGGCACTCAAAGTATTCTTCAGGCTCTGGCACATCAGTAGCTTGCTCCCCCACATCACTTCCTTCTTCTGAGAAGTCAGATAGTTCAGCCAGGCCAGACAGTTCAGCCAGGCTCAGGACCCCACCTCTTCGGCTTTGTTGCTACTCACTTCATCCACGGGGAGCAGTCCCGGAAGCCCAACTTCATCTCCAGAGTTAATCAGAGGATTGCCCCTA
Source organism: Neoceratodus forsteri (assembly GCA_016271365.2). Taxonomy (NCBI): domain Eukaryota; kingdom Metazoa; phylum Chordata; order Ceratodontiformes; family Ceratodontidae; genus Neoceratodus; species Neoceratodus forsteri. The sequence continues at coordinate 794,710,229 of CM057449.1, forward strand.
AACAGTTGGCTCAGTTCATAAGATGGGTAGTACTCAAGGTTATTCTCACTATCTTCAGACACAGATTGGCAATCAACTTCATCAGAGGGGGGGTGGAGGATGCTTCTGCAGTTTAATTTCTGAAGCGTTCCGATCTTAGTTTTTCTTGCTAGTAGCTCTAGTTATGGGGCCCGGGGGCATTGAGAGGTTCAGCTTCTATCAAAATCTGTCCGATTGGCAGCAGGTGATTTCTGTGTATAGTTTTCACATCTTTTGAATTGTTTTCAGGCCGCACTTTATATACAGGTAAACCTTCCAGTTTTCCCACAACAATATGAGGGAGGTGATGCCATCTGTCAGCAATCTTATGCTTGCCATGCAGTCCCAAATTCCTCAATAGCACTAGATCTCCTTCTCTCAGTTCCATTGCTTTCACTTTCTTATCATACCTCTCCTTATTGGCCAGGTTTCGCTTAGCAGCCATGGTCTGGGCTAGTTGGTAGGCATGGTTTAATTGGGCCTTTAACTTCTGTACATACTGTAGATGATTTGCTGCTTGTACCCCATCCGGGGAAACCCCAAAACACACATCCACTGGCAGTCTAGCCTCTCTCCCAAACATCAGTCGGTGTGGGGAAAATCCAGTGGCATCACTTTTGGTGCAGTTATAAGCATGTACCAAGGTGCTAATCTGCTAGCTCCATCTAGGCTTGTCTTTGGGTTGCAGTGTGCCCAACATATCAAACAATGTGCAGTTAAACCTTTCAGGTTGGGGATCCCCCTTGGGATGATACGGGGTGGTTCTTGACTTTCGTAATTCCCACAAGGATAGCATTTCTTTAACCAGGCGGCTCTCAAAGTCCCTCCCCTGGTCTGAATGGATTCTCTAAGGGGCCCCATAATGGACAAAGAAGTTCTCAACAAGCACTTTAGCCACCGTGGTTGCTTTCTGATCTTTAGTAGGAAAATCCTGTGCATACCGGGTAAAATGATCAGTGACTACCAATATGTTACTGATGTTTTTTAGATCTGGTTCTAAACTCAGGAAATCAATGCAGACCAGTTCCATAGGGGCACTGGTAGTGATATTGACCATGGGGGCAGCTCTCTGAGGTAGAGCTTTTCTTTGCAAACAGCGACCACAGGTCTTGACATACTGCTCTACGTCTGCACTCATTTTTGGTCAGTAGAATCGAGTCTGTACCAGGTCAAGAGTTTGATCTATGCCAAGATGCCCCATGTGGTCATGCAGGGACCGCAACACCAGTTCTCTAAAAGTGGTGGGCAACACCAGTTGTTGTTTGTCTATTCACCCCTCTTTGTCCACAGTCGCCCTGTATAACAGTCTATTGTTCAATTTCAATTTTGGGCCTTCTTTGTATAACAGGGCAGTTTTCAATTCAGCGGACCACAGTTGGGACATGTCTCTCCCGGCTTGCAGAGCCTCCAAAGCAGTTTTTATCATGGGGTCTTGGGATTGAGCCCGTTGGAGACTATCATTGTCGAATTGGGGCAGTGCACTAGTGTCTAATGCAGAAAAATGACAGTAAGCAGCAGGTATGCAGTTCTCGGATGGCCCCAAGCAATCCACCATGCAGTCCACAGTATCAGGAGACACCGGTTCTTCTTGTCAAATTTTTGGCAAAGGGCTCTTATGTCAGGTTCTGACAACCTAACCCAGTCAGCTCGGGGCACAGGCCTCTGAGGGAGAGCATCCACATCTATATGGTTTAGGTCTGCTCTGTACTCAACAGCATGCTCGTAGGTGGCCAAGGCAGAGATTCACCTATGGCCAGTGGAATACAACTTAGCTGAGGTCTGCACATATGTCAGAGGATTATTATCAGTCTTTACCAATGTCTTGGCACCGTACAAGTAGTCAACAATTGATCAACAATGGCCCATTTCAGGGCCAGGAACTCTAATTTATGCACTGGATAGTTTTTCTCTGAGGGAGTCAGACTTCTGCTGGCGAAAGCTACGGGTCTTATCCCATTTGGGTGCTCCTGATATAAGACAGCCCCCAATCCCTGTAGGCTGGCATCAGTGTGGAGGACGTATGGCTTGGCCGGGCCAGCATAGGCCAACACAGAGGCATGGGTAAGTTGATATATAATGTCATAGAAAGCTTCCTCACACTCAGTAGTCCAGTGGTTTCCAAACACATCATTCGGATGAAAATACTTTCTCTCCATCTCAGAGAGTACAACTTTTTTATACTTTTTGTGGGTGGGGGGGTACCCCCGAGTAAGGTTGAGGAGGGGGCAGATCACTCGAGTAGTCTTTGATAAACCACCTATAATATCCACAAAACCCCAGAAACCGTTGCAGTTCTTTCAAATTCTTTGGCTGAGGCCAAGTAATCAAAGCCTCCACCTTGCTCGGGTCAGTCTCTATGCCTTCAGTGGATACTATGTGGCCCACATACTTCACAGAAGTTTGAAAGAATTGGCACTTGTCTATAGATAACTTAAGATCGAAATCCTCTAACTGATCCAGGACCTTGAACAATCGACGTTCATGTTCTTCCAACGAGCTACCAAACACTATGACATTATCCAAGTAAACCAAACACTCAAGCAAGTTCATATCCCCCACAGCACGTTCCATCAGGTGCTGAAAAGTAGCCGGGGCACCTGAAATCCCTTGAGGCATCCGGATAAACTCATAGAAACCTAGGGGGAAATGAACACAGTCTTCTCTCGGTCCTCAGGAGCCAATGGGATCTGATAATACCCACTGCGGAGATCTAACACAGAGAACCACTTACTGCCGTTCAGACAGTCCAAGGCATCCTGTATGCGTGGCATGGTATACTGGTCAGGGATGGTCCACCGGTTCAGGGTACGGTAGTCCACACACATCCGAACAGCCCCATTCTTTTTCCTCACTACGACAATGGGGGAAGCATAAGGGCTCCTGGATTCTTGTATCACACCAGCAGCAAGCATCTCTTGCAGATGCTGTCTCACATCGTCTATATCAGCAGGGGCTAAGCGCCGAGACCTCTCTCGTAAAGGCCTTTCATCATGCAGTTGAATGTGGTGTTCGGCCCCCCCGCACACAACCTACATCCCTTTCCTTCAGGGAAAAAACCTGGTCTCTTTAGGCAAGCTTCTCACTGACTTTTACTTTCCATTCAGCAGGCAACGGGGAGTCACCGAAATCAAACAAGTCTGGCGTGACTCTGTCATCCTTCCCCAAACCCTTGCTATGAGGGAGCACTGCAGTATCCGCACAATGCACACTAGCCAAGGTGCAGCCCCTATTTACTCAAATCTCTTTGTCAGACACATTATAAACTTGAACCATTACTCTCCTGGCATAAGCATGGGCTCTAGCAGGCAAGATACTGGGTTTAACCAGCAGTCCTCCAGGCAACTTCTCTTCCCCAGGCGCATCCAGCATCAATAGTTTATTTTTGACATCTTTTTTAAGACGAACCTCCCCTTGTAAGACACACTGGGCATTTGGAGCTAATAGCAATGGCTCTGGATCCTTCCTCCAGACGACACCCACCGGGCCTTCAGGCTGCTCCTGACTAGCTTTTCTCTGAGTCTCGTAGGCCTTTTGGATTAAAACGGGTATCCTAAGAGCTCACCCAGTCCTGGACACCTGCTTTTCAGAACACAACTGTGCTAATCGGCCAAACATGTGAGCATTAGTCCCAATCAACAAGGTACCCCATCATACAGTCCAGTGGGGGGCAGACTAAGGCCAAAGTTTCCACCTGCTCGTCCACGCCAGCCACAGAAGTAGGAAATGACAGCCAGATCCGATATACCCCAAATACGGGAAAGCCTTGCCATTCAGCCCCCATACATGTAGACCATCCAAGGGTTGTAGTGGCATCTCAGGTAGATGTGTCTGATACTAGTCCTGAAACATAATGGTCACCTGAGAGCCACTATCCAATACAGCTCGGGTGGGGATCCCATTTACCTGCACTGGGGCCTCCATTGAGGGCCCGACCACATTAGACCATTCAGGGGGCACAGCATTAACAGTTGCTTGGGCATTGGCCCGGGTCACAAAACCCTTCCTGGGGGGTTGGATGTGGGCCCTACTATGCCAGGTAATCAGTCTGCTGTTGACCTTCCTTAAATTCTCTGGCAACTGGCACTCAGTCTGAAAATGTCCATCCTCCCCACAATGGTAACAGAACCTGGGGTCCCGGGGGTCTTTATTTGGAGTGGGATACTTCATTTGCTGGGGACCCTCTGAGGGATGAGGGGATTCCCTGGGGCCAGGGCATGAGTTTCTAGATAACTCAGGTTCCCCAGACCTAACAGGGTGGGTAGTGGATCACTTCAAGTCCCTCACCAGTTCTCGTAAATTCCTGACCTCGGCCCTCAATTCACTTTCTACTTGGGGACCAGAGGAAATGGCACGTACCCCCACCCCTCCCTGTAACTCTGGGGATACATCAGGCCCTCCTGAAGAGTGGGTCTCATCGGGTTCACTAGACTCAGGGGTTTGGCTCAAATTTACAGCCCCCACATAGGTTTCCCACCCCTCCTCATCAGTCTCCACTTCTCTAATCTCCCTTATCAATTGACAGTATTCAGGCGGGGCAGCTCGCCGATTGTGCAACTTAAGTTTTAACAGAATCACACTGGAAAATCTGGAAGACTTTAGAACATGTTCCAACCTGACCTGGTTCAAGGCTGGGGCAGCAATCCCCCCCTTTTCGGTAGGCCTTCTGTAAAGCCCTTTCCACCCTAGTGACAAAGGCGGAAAACTTCTCATTCCTCCACTGCTTAGCAGACTTGAATTTCCATAATAAGTCTTCCCCAGTTTCTGTGCTCCCAAACACTCCCTCTAGAGCAGAAAGATACTCTGCAGCGGTGGCTTCCAGGCTAATGGCCCGCAACAACTGAATGGCTTCTAAAGCTGGACCTCGCAGGCTCTCCATCAATCTCTTTCGTTTCTCCCCTTCAGAGCATTGCCACTCCCGGACTAGGCGGGTGGCGTAGTCCATCCACCCCTCCAAATAACCCTCCCCTGAAGGTATGGGCACTGTGCCAGAGCAACGTTTTAGCCTATGGTAAGAATTCAGCTGTATAGAGGGAATCACTAGGGGCGGTGGAGCCAAGATAGAACTCTTGGGGGGGCTCCAGAGAAGTACCAGGGGAAGCCTGAGGGGTGGGTTCACTGGAAAGGTCCAAAGCCTGCATTAACTCTTGGGTAGTCCTCCCTTCCACAGCTAACAATTTAAGTAGCTTATCTTTGAAACTATTAGTCTGGGGAGACCCCCCGGGGCTGACTGACCCACTTCGAACGTGAATGACCCTCCACCCCGGTCGGGCACCTTCTGAGTAAATTACTAGAGGTACCCTCTCAGGGTCGATGGCTATGCTATACAAGAGTAACACCTGCAAAGTCTGATCGAGCAGGTCAGCCATATGCCCCTTCACCTCTACATTGCCTAAACATTTGACACGCTCCACAGCAGAAATAATGTCAGCGGTCGTTGTCCCCAGAGGTACATCTAGCAGTAACACAATTCTCTGAGAGTCCAGCTCTTCGGCTTCACCCCACCCCAACAATTTACAGTATGTACTATCGTTTTAATAGGGTCCAGCTTAATTTTAGCCATGATATCCCCTTCCAGATTTTCCTTTAAGTTATCCATAGTTACGCACTTCTCCCACTCGGCCACTAGGGGACGCTAATCTCAGCGGTGCCTCCAATTTCTAACCCCCAAGGGACGCTATCCTGAGGGCTACTACCCCTGCCTGCATTAACTGTAACAGGGTGAGGGGCCCAGATCCGTTGGCGGGTGCCTCCACCCAGAGGTCGGGGTTAGAACAGTCGAGGTTGACTTGGTCACAGCCCTCTGGGTAGCTGCAACCCCTTTCTTCCCACTAGTGGCCCACACAGTTCAGTTACAGTGTTCTTACCATAGACACTCACCCCCACCCCCGGCTCGATCCACACAGCTCACTCCGGGGACCCCCTGAAAAGTAAGGTACAGTTACACAACATTCACTGTGCAGTATTTCACCATTAATACACAAACTAGCCAGTGTGCTTTTGCAAAACAAGCAATCTGATTTATTTACGGGGAGATAACAAGGACCAGGGGAATCAGGGTGTTTGGCTTACCACTACAATATATGCGTATCTACCTAGGTCTCTGTGCACAGGCCTAACCTATAAGTTACTGTCTATGGGTACCCAAGCCCTAAAGGCTAGTTCCTCGATGCAGCTGGTTGGGGCCCTGACACAAATGAGCATTTAATTCTATGAAGATTAGAGGAGCCAGCAGACTCAGTTAATGTAGTCAGCAAAGTAACCAGAAGATCTTGCTCTTGCTAGGAACCTTCAACAGGAGCTACCTGATTTTGTACTCATGACTCCAGAGGGAAAAGCACTCTCACACCACTTACATGGCAGAGCCTGAACTTCAGACACTTCTCCACACATTTATATGCAAAGCAACAGAGGGGTACCATACCAGGCAGCTGCTCCTATGGCCCGACCGAACACACCGTTACTCGGGAGTCTCCCTGCAACTTCACCTTCCTGACAGACCGAGCGCGATTCAACAGATTCTCCAGTCCTCTACAGGGTGAGCCTGGTAGGCAGCTGTGCTTTTACACAGCCTCCTCTGACCGCTGCCCCACGGATTTAGTCCGAAGCTTGCCGGCTACTCAAACGGCTGAATCTAGCCTCTCATGCCCTTCCCGCGTGAAAACTGAACGGCGCAAGAGCCCAGAGCTCCTTCCTTGTCCACAGCCACAACGTCTCTGCCCCTTAGCAGTATGGGGCAATCCTCTAGCTCGGGTGCCACCCGATCCCATTGGCTTGCTACAGGTGCCAGTCACTTAGTCCTGCTCTCAGTGGTGCAAAAAAGGCGCCCTGGTCTGGCCTTCACTTCCCACAATTACTAGTGGTATCTCCATTGGTCCGTCGGCTACCTAGAGAGCCCTCATTCTGGTTGGTCACCAGTTACTCCATTTGGGGCACCTCCTATCCCCATTGGACCCTTCAGAACGTCCTGGTCCAAAATGGAGGGGCACAGCACACACAGTCCCAGCTGCAAAAGAAGCAGGTTAGACAAACTGTGACCCCACCAACAGTCTAATTATGCCCAAACATCTCTCAAAAGGGGCTCCCCCTATGCATATAGCGACTGCCAAACGGGAACGATTCCACCGCAGCTCAGGAGGTATTCAAACAGGGAAACCATCATTCCCCCCCATATCAACCCGCTGGAGCCTGTGAGCAGGCAGCTCTTAAAGAGACAGTACTGGAGGCTTTGGAAGCACTCACGACACCCACATTTAGGCAGCATTGCACTGAACACCAGTTAGGCCGGGAACATTTTAGGCAAACTCCAGGAAGGCTCCCAGGAATCCCCACTTGTGAGGGGGTTACATTTATAAGTGACATTGCAGAGGGACTGGAAGGGAAAGTATGTCTCTTTGCAGATGACACAAAGATCTGCAACAGGGTTGATACACAAAGTGGGGTGGAAAGGATGAAAAGGGACTTGGCAAGGTTGGAGGAATAGTCAAATGTACGGCAGCTTAGATTCAATGCAAAGAAGTGCAAAGTAATGCACCTGGGAAACAAAAACCCAGGGGAAAAGAGTACACAATAGGGGGTGACATACTGACAACAACAAAAATGGAAAGGGACCCAGGGGTAGTCATATCAGACAACCTAAAGGTGGGCCAGCAATGTGAGAAGGCAGTAAGGAGGGCTGGGGGGATACTGGGATGCATAGAGAGAGGCATCACCAGTAGAAAACAAGACAGTTGGTAAGACCACATCTGGAGTACTGTGTACAGTTCTGGAGACCCCATCTCCGCAAAGACATAGACAGGGTGGAGGCTGTCCAGAGGAGGGCAACCAAAATGATGCAGGGTCTGCATCAGAAGACATATGAAGAAAGACTAAAGGAACTAAAGATGTATAGCCTCGAGGAAAGGAGGGAGAGTGGGACATGATAGAAACTTTAAAATACCTCAAAGGAATCAACAAAGTCCAAGAGGGTCGCATCTTTCAGAAAAAGAGATGTGGAAAAACAAGGGGGCACAATTTGAAGATAGAGGGGGGATGGCTCAGAGGTAATGTGAGGAAGTATTTCTTCACAGAGAGGGTTGTGGATACATGGAACAGCCTTCCTGAGGAGGTCATAGAGTCAAAAACAGTGGGGGAATTCAAGAATGCATGGGACAAACATAAGGCAATTCTAGTGGGGGGTAGGAGGAAGTAGGCTGTTGGTTAACTAGGATCTGCAGCCTATCCATTAGGTAGGAAAATGTGCAGACTAGGTGGGCCAAGCGGTCCTTATCTTCCGTCAAATTCTATGTTTCTATGTTTCTATGTTATAGAGGGCCAAGGATGGAGCCCTGGGGAACCTCAGCATGGACTGGCAGGCTGGTTGAGAGGGTGTTGTTTATTTTGACACATTATGATCTAGCTGTGACGTAACTGGTAAACCAGGAGACGGGTCCTTGGGACAGACCTATGTGGTGGAGTGTGCTTAAGAGTAAGAGGTGGGAGACTGTATCAAAGGCCTTTGACAGGTCGATGAAGACAGCTCCAGCTAGGTGTTTTCTATCCAGGGCAGAGTGAATAAAATTAAAGAACTCGGGCGAGAGCCATAGTTGTACTGTGCCCAGATTTGAAGCCATGCTGCTCCCTGCAAAGTAGGTTATGAGCAAGCAGGTACTCAGTGAGTTGGGTGGCTATAATTTTTTCGAGGGCTTTTGAGAGTGGTGGGAGAATGGATATGGGACGGTAGTTACTGGGGTAGGTGCTGTCACCATTCTTCAGTATTGGGGTGACTGTGGCAGTCTTCCAGGCTTCCGGGAACTGCCCCAGACTTAGGGAGCAGTTAATGACGTTAGTCAGTGGGGAGAGGACTGTATCTAGTACTAAATGTAGGATTCTGATATCAAAGAATGTTTGCAATAGCAAGAGCCAGTGAGTGCTTTAATGAGATAAGGCCTTGCCTCATTCGTAGAGATCACCCTGAGATGGAGCTGGGTGTTAGGGGGTGGGGTTGCAGGAGTGGGGTCGAAGAACTTATTTGGGAGTACTGCACTAAGATCAGAGAATGATGAGTTGAGGCAGTTGGCGATGGCCAGTGGGTCAGTGGTAGGGGCATTGTTGACAGTTAGTGGGAGGGGGGAGCTGGGATTTGCCATTGAGTTCCTTGATATTGTCCCGAACAACCGAGCATTCCCCCAGGAGGAGGCAAGGGTCATTTTGTAGTAGCCAAATTTGGCCTGTTTTATGGTCCAAGTGCATCTGTTATGAGCCGCTTTATAGATTTGCCTGTCCGCCTGCATGCCAGATGCAACTGCTTTATGCAAGAGATCATTTCAGTGCTTTAGCTGTTGGAGCAGTGCAGGCATGACCCAGGGGGGCATTACGTTTCTTGGACTGCACTTTTGCTAGTGGGGCATAGATGGCACATGATTTATTAAAAGAACAGGTGAAATAATCAAGGGCTTCATCTATAGTAGGGGTTCAGGAGATGGGGGACCAATCCCATTGAATTAAGTATTTTCTTAGTTTTGTGAGGCCTCCAGGTCGGAGACAATGCTGGGCAATATAGTTTGGTTTGGGTTTCTGCTGAAGACACGACCTGGAAAAGAGGATGGGTGAGTGATCACTTAGGGAGTCCAGAAGGACCACCAGGTCAGAGATTCTGTGGGGACGGTTGGTGAGGAGAAGGTCGATCAGGGTGCTACAGCCATTAGTGGAGTTCATCCTGGTAGGTTGGCTGACCAGCTGGGTCGGGTCCAGTGCAGCAAAGGTGTCCTTGGCGTGAAGCTGAACTGGCAAGCCAGTTCACATTAAAGTCTCCAACTATGATGTGTTCCATTTTGGGGGGGAAGCCGGAGATGTAGTTAGCAAGGGATTGTATAGCAGGAGCTTGGTTTCTTGGGGGGACATATGCGATAGTAAGAGTTACAGGGGCTCTGGAGGGATCTGGAGTAAGTTTTAACGATAAGGCTTGGGCACCATGGTCTAGTGGAAGTGTTGGAAGGGCATGGCATATCATGGAGTCACAAACGTACACAGCACCCCACCCCACCATGTTTGCCCACTCTATTGGCTCTGTGAAGGGTGAAGCCAGGGAGGGCGACCATGAAGTCGGATTTTTTTTTGGAGAGCCAGGTTTCTGTGAGGGCTAGCACATCTGACTGATGTTGCAGTATCCAGCAATGCAGACCTGTCATCTTTTTGCGTAAGCTGCAAATGTTCATTGCAGCTATTCTAAGCCCGTGGTACGAGAGGCTAGGACTGGGCGAGACAGGGCCCGGGTTAGGATGAACATTTCCTGAAATTAGTCGGAGCATGGCAAAGACTCTGAGGAGAGCAAAAGATCATTGCCTTATTGTCAAGGATAGCTGCTGCCTAGTTATAGTGCGGGTAGTTCATGGGATGGCCGGGGTGATAAGGGTTAAAACATTCTTATTCATGCAGGTTCTCCCTTATTTTTTCAGTTGAATTGGTAAAGTAGTATATAAATGTAATTATGTATTGTTGCATTATGTTGTGTATTTTAAATGTTTTTAAAGATGTTTGTACAGCGTCTTGAGTCCAAATGAGAAAGTGCGCTTTATGAAATAAACTATGAATGAATGAATGCAAAAGTTCAGCGGTACATGCCACAGGGATTCAATTTTAAAGGCAAGGAGGGCACAGCATCCTGTGGGTGTCTGAGGTGCCACGGATGTCTGCCCCCAACCTCACTCAAATACTGACCCCAGTGAGGAGGGGTTCCCAGTCTTCCGAATACAACAGTCAGAACTTTCACTGACACATGGGGGAGAGTTCAGTTACTAGCCACCATGGCAACAGACGATGCCACATACTTTCTTTGAAACTGTCACAAAATGCACTCTATTTCAGACAGAACACAATTATTTTCACCCAGAACATCTTTAAATTGGAAGTCGCCACAGCCTTGGTGCCCAAGCGGGCATATAGAAATGCCCTCACTGACACATTAGCCCACAGGCATCAAACTGCAGCTTGGCTGCCACCCTTCATAGGTGGTCAGAACTCTAACTGGAAATCCTCCTTTTAATGCCAAGTATGCCCTCTTGGGCTAGGAGGCATGGCAGTGTGCCAGTGAAACTACATTTTGAATAAAGATTAAATGTCATCTTGTGTCTCCATTGTATTCTATAGCTGGCAATCTTTTTCCCTGAAGAGCACCTCTGAAAACCCACTGAAAATGGGTATTTCTCCTTTGAGGAGGGGCACCCTCCTTTTAGGGATCTTGTTTTTCTGGCCACCACCACGAACAAACATTTTTTTCTGACACCAACTCTGAGAAAAAGGGTTTTCACCCAGTGGGAGATGGCAGTGTGTGCCAGTCTCTGGTCTCCCACCAACTGACTAGAATTCTGTCTCTTGTCCCCCCTTTGGAATGGCCAGGGAAGCAAAGCTGTCCCCATTCTCCTAGGGCACAGAGGCTGACATCAACTTAGAGAGCACAGGCCCTTTTAAAGCAACACATCACAGTAACCCCCAGTGGAGGTTACAGCAGTATGGGCAAACATCCACAACTCGATACGTGTTTCCATCTTGGGGTTCAGATGACAGAATTGACCTCTCAAGTTTCACTGTCAAGCTTCATATGCTGACATCTTAACCCCTTGATGAAAACACAGCCTTGTTGCATATAGCTGCCCATACATTATTCTCTATACTGTATGTTCTACTATGGAAGTCTTTGGTTGAAACAGACATAACCTGCATCAGTCAGTTCTAAAATGGTGTCAGTTTTATCTATGTAAATCAGAAACACCTGGTAAGGTTACCAAAAAGGGTAAAGACAAAACAATAACAGGCTTGGAGCCAGTAGATCTTGCTTCGAGAAACAGCTTTTGCACCAGGTTACACCATTAGGACTGAAGCTGGCAGGTGCCAGGACCCCACAGAAAAATTCTAGCTAGCAGTATCCAGCGGGGGACCACCCCCGACGTCAGGCAACACAAAAAAGGGGGCGGTTCCCCAGCATCCCCAGTTCTTTTCCCACTGTCAACTCGCCAGCATCGGCCTCACGGACGCCTGCATTAACAATACGACGTGTGAAATTTTTATCCTCCAAAAATCTCAATCCATGTCTGTTTCTCCTACTTGTTCTCTTGAAGGACATCCCTCTAAGTGTGCCTACGGCAAGCAGATCCCTTTTGCAGACCATCATTCGGCCTGTGTCAGGTGCCTGGGCCCAGAGCACGACACCCAGGCCAGCTCAATCTGCTAGCAATTCAATAGCAGAACCCGGATCCACCTCCCAAAGACCCTTCAGGGGTTCCTCCTCAAGGAGAAATTGAAGAAAATGGAGAAAAGACCTTCCTCCAAAGGAGAATCTTCCCACAAGTCTGGGAAACACTGGGACAAGCATCAGGACTCAGATAGGGTGAGATTCCCCCAGCCGGGCCTCCGAATCCAGAGCCAGCTCCAGCTCTACATGGTCCTACAGATCTCCTTCCTGGGCTTGCTCCCAACCTTCCCCCATTAAGGTAAGGTCTTCAGGGGGCTCCTCAGCCTCCTTACACCCACTCAAGATGACTCGGGCACCGGACGCCTCCAAGCCTGATTCTTCAGACAGGCACAAAAAGTCTTCCTCCAAATCCGGCGGTGCATCTGATCGACACTGGGACACCAACATCAGGTCTGTCTCCCAACCTCCAAAGGTCCCTGAAAGGAAGGCTGCAGAGCTGACGTCCCTTAAGCGGATGTCAGAGACCAAGAAGGCGTCCGACCCAGTGCCCACAAAATGGACTACCCCGATGACAGTAGTACCGACATCAGTGGACACCAGACATCAGGGGTCATCAGGTGAAGAGGCAATTGCACCGCCAGATGACCAGATGGGTGACACAGAGGATGCCGGCCTACAGGAGCTGTCACGGGACTGATGGATTCCGGACCCGGCGCCCGCCTCGACGACTGACCCACACCGACACTGGGCCCGCCGTCGGGTATGGATATTCAGAAGGTGAAAGAACTGTTCACCTTCTGGTGGGAAACCATAAGGAAGGATGTGGTTCCCCCTAAGCCTCAGCTACCTCCTCCACCTCCACCTCCTCCTCGGGGCGCTGAAGGTTTAAGACCCCCGACCCCCAAGGAGCCAACTCCACCTCCTCATGGCCGATCAAGAGACAGAAAACGCCCATCACGCTCTTCCTCAGGGTCCCTGAGCCCAAAGTGACCCAGGGGTAGATGTCACTCACCGGGAGATGACTCCAGATTGGATACATCCGACACCTCCAGGTCTCCATCTCCCTTCAGTCCCCCATCACCAGACCCACGGAACCTTCCAAGGTTGCCTCCAGATGATCCCTCCTTTTCAGAAATCATGAGGCACATACAGGAAAATATGGGATGGGAGACAGAAGACTTAGACCCTGAGAGACAATGCCTTGCCCTTTACCTCAGACAGAAAGACCTGAAGCCTGTGGTGGGTCCACCTTTGGTGGACACCTTTACGGACGTCACCAAGGCAGTTTGGAAGTGTCCGCATTCCACACCAGCTGTTCTAAAGAAGGCTGACTGCCTCTACAGGGCTCCAACGGAGGACCTGTATTTGGCACAACAACCTCTGGCCGACTCCCTGGTCATCACTGCATCTCATGATAGGTCCCAGCAGCCTCAGCATTTGAGTACCCAGCCACCGAACCAGGAATCTAAGCAATTAGATTCTATGGGAAGACGCATGTATGCGGCTGTTACATGCTCAATTAGGTCTCTAAACTATCTGACGCACGTGATGCAGTTTCAGAACACCCTTTGGGAACAGGGCCAAGACCTTCTAAAAGACTTTCCAGATGGCGAAAAGAAGTAGGAACTCCTGAACCTCCTTCAAACTGGGTCAAATGTGGGGACCCAGGTTCTCTGAGCCGCTTACGACTCAGCGGACTCGGCAGCCAGGGGAGCAGCCACAGGTGTTTGTCTTCGGAGACACTTGTGGTTGACAGTCTCCGGATTTACCCCGGACATCCAGAAGAACATCCTGGATATCTCTTATAATGGAGCGGTCCTGTTCAGTGAGGAATCTGAGAAGGTCATCACCAGACTACAGGATGCTGGGAAGACAGTCTGAACTGTACAGGCCATGTACAGACCTAAGTCTGGTTCCTTTCGTAAGAACCAGAACTGTTTTCGTGGCTGCCAACAATGGCAACAGCCATTCTGACCAGCAACCCAGGGGCAACTTTGGTCACAAAAATCAAGCCAGATTCCCCTCGGGCCAGGGCCCAAAGCATCCCAAAGCATCCCAGCCCGCGGGTCCAACACCACCACAGCATGACTCCTTCCCAGCCCTCACCCCTTCTCTGGATCAAAGGATCAAGAAGGTCGGGGGTCACATCTCTAATCACCTTTTGGGATGGCAGAGGATAACCTTCGACCTGTGGATGTTGCAGTTGGTCGAACGAGGTCACTCTATAGAGCTCCTCGACCACCCACCATCCAGACCTCCCCTGCTCTCCCGCTACTTGGGTCAGCATGCCCTGCTTATCCAGCAGGAGATCTTGGCCCTCCTCGACAAGGAGGCCATAGAGTATGTTCCACCGAACCAGAGAGAAAAAGGTTACTATTCTCACTTCTTCCTGGTTCCAAAGAAAACAGGGCACCTGCGCCTGATTTTGCATCTCAGCGACCTCAACACATTTGTGTTGTACAAGCGCTTCCACATGGTGTCCCTGCCGGGTCTCATTCCCATGCTCAAAGAGGGTGCTTGGCTGGCGTCACTGGACATGCAGGATGCTTACCTACATCTCCCAATCGCTTGAGCGCACCGGAAATTTCTGTGTTTCGAGTTTCTGGGATGCCACTGCCAGTTCCGAGCCCTCCCTTTTGGGCTGTCTTTGGCCCCTTGAATATTCACGAAGTGTATGGCAGTCGTGGCAGCAGCTCTCAGGAGATGGGACCAGTATGTGTTTCCTTATCTAGATGACTGGCTCCTCGTGGCACCCTCACGAGATGCCCTGATGTCCGTTATACAGGATACCTGTTCCCTTTTCCTATCACTGGGCATCCCATCAACCAGGAGAAGTCGCACCTTGTCCCATCTCAGAACTTGCAGTTCATAACAGCAGTTCTGGACACCACTCAGGGAAGGCCATTTCTTCCTCAGGACAGGGCGGAACGCATCAGATCCCTCATAAGGGATATAAAGGAAAAGAAGACAGTACCGGCCCGGACTGGCCTTTGCCTGCTTGGATACATGGCAGCTGCCATTGCAATGGTTCTCCTAGCTCAACTGCATATGCGGGTCACCCAGTGGATGATGTGGGCACAATGGGACCAAAAGTAAGATCATCTGCAGCATCCAGTCCAGATCATGAACACCGTCACCAGAGACTGGCATTGGTGGCTTGTCCCAGACCATCTCTTGACGGGAGTCCCATTCATTGCGCCAGCTCCTTCAGCGACTCTCTCCATGGATGCCTCAGGGGTCCGGATGGGGAGCTCACCTCAACAGGATCAGGACTCAAGGCTCCTGGTTGTCTCTGGAGTCCTAGCTTCACATAAATATTCTGGAGATGAGAGCCATCCTATACACCCTACAGGCATTCCAGACGGAGATTCCACCGGGTACTCTTCTGTACAAACAGACAATACCGTGGTGATGTACTATCTCAACAAACAAGGAGGCACTCATTCCTACCCCCTTTGCAGGGAGGCTCAAAGGGTTTGGAATTGGGTACTGAATACAGGCCTGAGTCCACGAGTGGTAACTGCTTCAGGAAGTTGCAGAGGACCTGTTCTGCAGATAGGGGACACCAGAATTAGACCTCTCCGCGTCCCCATCCAACACAAAACTGCCCAATTTCTGCTCGCTAGATCCAGGGCCTGCCATTTTCTGGTGAGACACATTGTCCCTCTCTTGGACGGGCTGGTTCCTCTACGCTTTCCCACCCTTCCCTTTGATCCAGAGGGTTCTATTGAAGCTCAGACAAGAGCAGGCGCATCTTATTCTAGTGGCGCCCTTTTGGCCCATACAAATTTGGATCCCTCTCTTACATCAGCTGGCCCAGGAACCTCCGGTGCCTCTGCCATTCAGCTCTCATCTTCTGTCCCAGGAGGCAGGCTCCTTGGTCCATCCGGATCTCAGGTCTCTGAACCTGCATGCCTGGCTCCTAAGGACGTAGCAGTCCGGAGATACGGGGTCTCTCAGGAAGTTGCAGACATTCTGGTAGCGCTAGAAAACCCTCCACTCATGCCACTTACACCATGAAGTGGCACAGATTTTGTATTTGGGCTCAAGCTCGCGGATTGACCCCATTGGATTGTTCTGAGAGGTCTGTTTTGGACTATCTCCTATCCCTTTACGAGGCAGGTCTTGCCTACTCCTCCATTAAGGTTCACCTATGCGCCATTTCGGCATACCATTCTCCGATAAGTCACAGGTCTCTAGCTCAACTAGAGGCTTCTCACGCCTTTTTGCATGGCATTCTGCATTTGAGACCTCCCATCGAAGACCTGGTTTCACCTTGGGATCTTCCTTTTGTTTTAGAGCAGTTTACGCTGCCCCCTTTTGAACTAGCCATGGATTCTGAGCTGCGTCTCCTCGCTTGGAAGATGCTCCTTTTAGTGGCTGTTACTTCTGCCAGAAGAATTTCTGAGCTTCATGCACTTATGTGCAAGGATCCTTATTTGGTTTTTCACAAGGACAGGGTATCCTTAAGAACGAATCCTAAGTTTCTTCCCAAGATGGTTTCGGTGGTCACACTCAACCAGGATATAGACCTGCTGGTGTATTACTCAAATCATTGTAATGGGGGGGAGGCCCTGTTGCACACTCTGGATGTGCGTAGGTGTCTCAGATACTATCTGACCAGAACCAAGGCACATCGGAAGTTGGACCAGCTTTTTGTTTCCTACGCACAAAGAATGCCTGGTGCTCCTGTCTCCAAACAGTCACTCTCTCGATGGCTTGTAAAGTGCATTATGTTCTGTTACCAGAAGCGCAACAAACCTGTACCGGGACTGGTAAAAGGTAATTCTATGAGGGGGGTGGCTACCTCCTTCGCTGCGCTCAAAAATGTCTCCACTTCAGCCATCTGTGCGGCAGCAACCTGGAGCACTGTACACACCTTCATCACGCACTACAGTTTGGATATTGGCTCTAGATGCAGAGCTAGTTTTAGCTTGGTGGTCCTCCAAGGACTTTTGTTCTAAAGTCTGAGACATCTCTCCTATCCTCCTCCTGATAACAAATCGTTCCCTTACTGCTTGGGAATCAGTCCTAGTGGTGTAACCTGCTGCAAGAGCTGTTTCTTGAAGTAAGATAGTACAGTTACGTAAGAACTTACCGTAACAGTAGATCTTCGAGAACAGCTCTTGCAGCAGATAGTTTCAAACAACATGAAGTTTTGCTGTATTCTGACTATTGCAGTTAACTCCAGCACTTGAACTGCCCCAGAGATAGAAGGGTTAAAATTCTATGCCAGACATAGAACGTTGAGCTCAAGTTCGGTTGAAAACTCTGTAGTACTTTGAAAGCCAACCGTCAGATTCTTTACTCCGCCTCACTTAACAGTTGCTCCGGAGATTTCTCCTTCTGCTCGGTTCAAAGTTGGCTAAAGTTGTTGGTTTTAGTCAGATTTATTCCGCAAAAAGTTCCATTTGTCGGTACTGTAAGTACTTAGGATAGTTCTTTTGTGGAAATTGCAAAATCAGTATTTTTCGGCTATGTCGGCTGAACCGATCCTTTAGTAAAATCTTTTGTGGAAAAGTTGTGTGTGGTTACCGGTCCATATCAGTTTAAAAAAAAAACGTGATTTGAACGTTTTTTTCTAACACCCATAACATGGGGAGAAACCGATAGGGGAGTCTTGCCTGGCGGTTGCCGAATAAAGGGTAAGTTTGTTAGGTTGGCCATGTCTGAGAAACCCAAGGAAAAAATGGGCCCACTGGGTTTCAACACTGCAGTGTGTGTGGGGAGGTCTTTGCTAAGGCCGATCCCCACACCACTTGTGTTTACTGTCTGGGGTTTGACCACCTCGATTCAGACTGCCAAATTTGCAAGAATTTCCCTAAGTCTACTTTGGATAAAAGGTTAGGTAGACTTAGGGATAAGGAGGCCGAGAAATCCACTGACCCGGAAGGCCAGCCCGGTTCAGTTCCTACTGAACCAGAAGGAGTGGCCTCTGACCAGGGCAATACTTCTTCGGGCAAGAGGAGAGCCAATCCTGAGGGATCGATTCCTACTAAAAGAAAGCGCAAGGATAAATCGTCCAGTTCGGATCCAGACCTTCATGTTCCAACTGCCGAAGAGATAGCCAGAGTGATTCAGATTGTTGAATTGCTTTGTCCGGTTCCGACTGATCTGGTGCCTTCTGGCAGGGGCTCAATTCGGTCGGTTACCCCGGTTCAAGATTATTCCCCTGAAGACTTTTACGAACCGGAGTTTGATGAGGAGGAGGATTTTGAAGAGGACGATGACGATGGTGAAAGTCTGGATATGCCTGTGGAACTGGACATCTCCCCAGACAGACCTACTGGTGTATCCCCTCCTAGACTTTCTGAGTCCCCTCCCCACTATCTGTTTTACAGAAAAGTGGCTGAAACCCTCCAGCTTCCTATGGAGGAGGCTGTGGAGGATCAGGAGGAGCCTGATTTTGTTGAGATGATGGACATCCCAGAGTCTAAGAGACTGTCTATTCCCCTCCATAAGTCCTTTGGGAAGCAGACACAAAAAATTCTAAGGTCTCCTAACTCTGTACCTCCTATTAACAGGAGAATGGACAAGAGGTACACCTTATCAGGCTCAGATATGGAGTTTTTCTATCAGCAATGCAGCCATGTTGGGGTAGTGCAGGCTACAGCCTGTGACAAGGCAAACATTCCTTTGGCTTCACACCCCCCAGACAAAGACTCCAGAAAGATAGATGTCATGGCAAAGAAACAGTACATGGCATCATCTTTGGGACTCAGGCAGGCTAACTATATGGCCTATACAGCCAGGTACCGGAAGTCCAGGTGGGACACTGTACTGGCACTGGCTAAGCAGGCTTCCCCCAGCTAGCCAAGGAGCTGGAGGAGGTGGCTGCTGATGGGATTGAGGCATCAAAAGTGCAATTTCATGCTGCTGTGGACTCCAGTGATGTGTCATCAAGAGTCATTGCTACATCTGTGGCTCTTCAGAGAATGGCTTGACTCAGATGTACTAGCCTTTCACAGGACACCCAGGCTACAGCCATGGATTTCCCTGTGGTGGATAATTCTCTGTTTGGGGAGCAGACAGAGAATTACATGAAGAAAATGGATAAGTACAGGACCACTTGTAGGAGTGCCCAGGCCAAGGAGAGGCAGGCAACTCCTCAAAGGCAGCAAGCTAGGGGCAGGTCTTTTCACAGTCCTTTCTACCAAGCGCAGGCCTCTTCTCCCTTTTCTCAGAGGGGGTTCTTCAGAGGGAGCAGCAGAAGAGGGATGAGCAGGGCTGCATCCACCCCTCAGCCTAAGGCTTCTGCCAAGCAGACACCCTGATGTGTAAGCCCGGGTCGACTCCCCCATTCTGGTAGGAGGCAGGCTGGCTTACTTTGTCCGAAACTGGATGTCTGTTACGTCAGACAAGTGGGTCCTGGAGGTTGTAAGCCAGGGGCTGGTTCTTAGTTTAAAAAATTTTCCGAAACTGAGACCCAGATCTTTTCCACCTGCAAATACATCAGAAACCCTTGCTCTAGATGCAGAGGCTGCCTCTCTACTGGCCTTAAGAGCCATAGAGCGAGTTCCTACCCCAAACAGGGGCCAAGGACTGTACTCCAGGTACTTCCTTACCCCAAAAAAGACAGGGGAGTGGTGACCCATCCTAGATCTAAGATACCTAAACAAGCATCTACTAAAGCCAAAATTCAAAATGTTGACTCTGGGAACAATTCTTCCCTCTCTAAGGCTAGGAGAATGGCTAGCCTCCCTGGACCTCAAGGATGCCTATTTTCACATTCCCATCAGGTGTTCCCACAGAAAGTACCTCAGGTTTGAATTGCCCTCAGGCCATTACCAGTTCAGAGCAATGCCCTTTGGTCTAACTTCAGCCCCAAGGGTGTTCACAAAGTGCCTAGCAGTAGTGGTGGCCTTTTTAAGAAGAAAAAGGATTTCAATCTTTCCATATCGGGATGATTGGCTCCTTGTAGGCCAGTCCCCAGACCAAGTCAAGTCAGATCTGCAGGTTACCCAGCAAGTTCTCACTTCCCTGGGGTTTCTTCTCAATCTTCCCAAGTCAATTCTCGAGCCTGTACAGCTCCTCACTTTTATAGGAGCAGAGCTGGACACGGTCAAGGCAAGAGCTTGCCTTCCTCTGGAAAGGGCAACAGCCATCTCTCAGCTGGCCTCTTCCTTCCTCCCTCTGGTTTTTCGACCAGCAAGGCATTTTCTTCAGCTTTTGGGCCACATGGCAGCATCCACGGCAGTGGTCCAAGGGTCCAGGTTTCAGATGAGGAACATTCAGTTCCATCTGAGGACTTTTTGGTTCCAAAGGAAAGAGCCTTTTACCAAACTAGTTCCTGTTACTCAGACCCTAATTCAGGACCTTCAATGGTGGCAGGACCTGGACAATCTGAGGCAAGGTGCTCCATTTGTCACTCAGACTCACTCTGTGGTCCTTACCACAGATGCTTCCCTTTTGGGATGGGAAGCCCATCTGGGGGCTCTCATGGCCCAGGGGCTGTGGTCCCCTCAGCAATCCCTTCTTCATATCAACCTCCTGGTGCTCAGGGCAGTACTTCTGGTCCTGAAAGCTTTCAGTCAGTACAGAACAAGGTGGTTCAAGTCAGGACGGACAACACTACTACCATGTGGTACATCAATAAGCAGGGAGGCACTTGGTCCACGGCCTTGTGCATGGAGGTGGTGAAAATATGGTCCCTGGCTTATTCCCTACATGCCTCTTTGGTAACAGTCCACCTGCCAGGAAAGGACAATGTGCTAGCAGATGCATTGAGCAGGATTTCCCAGGGCCATCACGAATGGTCTCTAGATCCTTTGGTGTTGGAAGTGATTTTTTCAAGGTGGGGCACTCCAGAGATAGATCTCTTTGCAGCCCCAGACAATCACCAGCTTCCTCTGTTTTGTTGCAGACCCCCAGTCTTGGGCTCAGTCCCTCTGGATGTTCTGATTTTGAACTGGGAAGGGAACTTTCTTTATGCCTTCCCTCCCTTTCCTCTGCTGTTCAAGGTTCTAGTCAAGGTAAGGTCACAACCTTGCAAAGTGATTCTGATTGCTCCAGACTGGGCCAGGTAGCCTGGGTACCCCCTGTTATCGTCTCTAGCAGTCCATCTTCCCCTGTCTCTTCCCAGGAAGTACAACCTGTTAACCTCCTCTCAGGGGAGGATGTGGTACCCCAGTCGTTGGTCACTCAATCTCAAGGCATGGCTCTTGAAGAGTTAGAGTATGCAGACTTGTATCTGTCCCAAGGGGTTCTGGATATTCTCAAAGCTTCTTGAAAGCCTGCCACCAGAAAAACTTACAACTCCAAATGGAAAAGATTCAGCATTTGGTGTTTCAAGAAGCATAAATCCCCAGACACTGCTGAATTGTCTACAGTTCTGGATTATATGGTTCACCTTAATGGCCTAGGCCTCAGACTAGCTACTCTCAAAGTTTATTTGTCAGCTGTTTCTGCTTTCCTGTCAGTGGGGAAGCCTTCCTCTCTGTCATGTCACCCTGTATTCTGTAAATTTTTCAAAGGATTGCTTCATACCAATCCCCTTTTTAGGGATCCTGTTCCTGTCTGGGATTTGAATGTTTGCATTGCTTAGCTTATGCAACCCCCCTTTGAGCCTATGTCCTCAGCAGAGCTCAAGTACTTGACTTGGAAAACTGTGTTTTTGGTTGCTGTTACCTCTGCCAGATGTATCAGTGAATTGCAAGCCCTGTCAGTTGAACCTGACTTCATTTCATTCCATAGAGATAAGGTGGTCCTTAGAACCAATAGAAGGTTCTTACGCAAAGTGGTTTCTGATTTCCACTTAAACCAATCTATGTCTCTTCCAGTGTTCTTCACTGATCATACTTCCTCAGGAGAGTGGAGGTTACACAGTTTAGATGTTAAAAGGGCCCTTAGTTACTACATAGAACATACAAAGGGTCACAGGTTTGACTCCCTCCAGTTGTTCCTCACTTATGGGGAAGTAGGTAAGGGAAAATCTGCCACCAAGAGAACTATTGCCAGGTGAATTGTGTCCTGTATCCAATTCTGCTATGAGAAACTGGGAAAAATTCCTCCCTCAGGCATGAGGGCTCATTCTACTAGAGGTACAGCTACATCTTTGGCTGCGGCCAGGGATATTCCTTTGTTAGAAATTTGCCAAGCAGCCACCTGGAAAACAGTTCATACTGTCACCATGCATTACTCTCTGGATATCCAGGCTAGGAGTGATGCTAAGTTTGGCACAGCAGTACTTCAGAGCCTATTACCAAAGTAGGTTCTGTCCCTCCTCCTTGGAGGTACTGCTTGGTAGTCTGCAATGGTCAGAATACAGCAAGACTTCGTGTTGTTTGAAGAAAAAATTACTCACCTTAGTAATTCTGTTTCTTCTAATGGAGTCTTGCTGTATTCTGACCTCCCTCCCTGCCTCCCCTCTCAGAACCTGTTTTGGGAAGTGCGTGGGCAGGTGCAGTGTTGCACCCCAGGGGTGTCTTCAGCCCACTTTCTGTTGTGTTGGGTGCTTTGTGTTTGATTAGTTAAGAATTTTTATGCTTTATTACCTGGTTTTTGGGTTTTCTGACTTGAGTCTTTTAGGAATCTAAAACCTTTGTTGCCAGTTGGCTAGTAGAAATTTTACAGTTTCCCATTATTTAAGTCAGTGAGTTTAGCTCGTAAGAATCTGACGGTTGGGTTTCAAAGTACTACAGACAGAGTTTTCAGTTGAGCTCAAGCTCAACGTTCTATGCCTGGCATAGAATTTTAACCCTTCTCTCTCCAGGGCAGTTAAAGTGCTGGAGCTAACTACAATAGTCAGAATACAGCAAGATTCCATTAGAAGAAACATAATTACTAAGGTGAGTAATTTTTTCTTCCCTCCCACCTTCCCTTCTGGAGGTTGAGTCTTCTGACCTAGTTCATATGCTACTGCATCTTTTGACGCCTTCTACAAACCTTCCTTTGGAAACGGATCCTTGGTCTCCCCTTCAGATGTCACCTTTGGGCCGGGAGTCTCCGGTGGGAGAACTGTGGATCTTGGGGGACTGCCTCCTTTTATGTGATGCCTGACTGGGAGGGGCTGACATGGGGGGTGGTCCCCTGCTGGATACTGCTAGCTAGAATTTTTCCGTGGATCCTGGTGCCTGCCGGCTTTAGTCCTAATGGTGTAACCTGCTGCAAGAGCTGTTCTCAAAGGTCTACTGTTACGGTAAGTTCTTGCGTAACCGTACATTACAGAGCACAGTTTATAAAGGAAAAATAGCCCACAGGTTCAGCACTGTTCTTCTTTCATGCCTTTCTTAATATTAAGTACCTGCATCCTTAGATCAAAAAATGAAGTTTTTATGTGCCCTAGGAACCGTAGGATTTTTATGTTTCCTTGTGCAAGAAACATTTTGGGAAGGAACAGCATTTAAGAGGTGTGTCACGTTGGGTCCAATGCAATTCAAGGTACAAGGGGCTCAACAGTGACAGCCCAATGACCAGGAAGGCTGATCATGACACTGTTCTATGGTTGAGGGGAAGAAACTTTGTGCACTTCAAAAGAATCAGCTGCTCGTATCATAATGCAGCTGTCTCCTTTGATGTACATAACACCACCCAGCAACCAGCAGAGCACTGTCATATTCAGCATGCTATCCCTTAAGGTCTTTTGTCTTGGCCTCTCGGAGGCATGTCAGAAGGTGACGGTCCATCTTAATCTTGCCCTGGACCTGCACTGAACCCCCCCCCCGTGTCGCCATGGATATGCCGCAGCGTACACACTCGCTAGCTGGGGGGGCAACAAACTTACCCTTTCCTTGCCTTGCTGCAGCAGAGAACAAAAAAAAGCCAGCCAGCATGGCTGTATGCTAAAAAAGAATCTATCTGGACTCTGGAAAAAAAAGTACAGGCACTGCATTTTATCTGCATTACAGTAGAGTCATACCATTTCACATTGAATTTAATGCCCCCCCCCAATGCACTTGTGTTACTGATGTGGCGTGAAATGGGAGGCACCATGTAAGTCCCTGCAGCCTTACTGGCTCGAGTGCATTTTTTCTCCAAACTCAAACTCGTGGTGAGTTATTGCCATTGTCAGCTGTCACCAATATGTGGAAAAATATCCATCCACATGAAAAATGGCTTTTTTTGTTTGTTTGTTTTGGTCAGCTTGTAGCAGATGCTTACAAGCTTCAGACTCCATGCACCGTTACAGCTCATGTCTTGGCAGAGATGGAGAAACTTGTGTCTTGCTCCAGTCAGAACAGAATGAACTGTAACTGCACCATGGCGGATCTGGGACACATATTCTGGTTCTGCCCAGTCCTGATGCCCTTTTGGCTAACTTTGCTGGTGCAATTGGGAAAATGTATGGGTGAATTAGTAGAGCTAACGGCAGAGATGTTACTGATGTCCATCTCCCCTCTTCATCGTCCTAGCTGGGAGAACACCCTTCTCCCACTTTTCCTACTAGCTGCTAAAAAAGCAATCACGTGCAGATGGATGGTAAAAGACTTCCCTACAGTATCGGATTGGAATAAAATAGCAACATTTATAGACTTGAATCTTTGACAGCGAAGCTCCACGATAAGCATGAGCGTTTCTTGAGGAGATGGCAGCTATGGATATTATTTTTTTCCCAGGTGGATCCTGGGTTTGTCCCTTAGGGGGAAGGGTCTGCCCCATCGGGGTATTTTCCTCAAATTGGACTCTCCTCCTGCTGCCTGTTCCGGGGTGGGTGAGGGGGCTCCTGGTTGTCACTCTCTCTCTCTCTCTTTTCTTTCCTGGGGGTCGAGGTCCTCTTGCCTGCTTGACATATAAAGGGGTTGTAACAACTAAGTTCAAGTGTGTTAACAGTAATAATTCTGTAAAAGAAATGGTGCTGATAAGATAAAATACTCTAATCATATTCTGGTTTGTAAGCTGTTAATGGACAACACCATATGTTGTACTAAAGATGTCTCTAACAATAAACAAGCATTTGTCAATGCCGAATGTTGGCTTGCTGGCATTGGTACTGCAGGAGTTAGACAGATGCATCATAGGAATGGCAGTGAAGTATTGAACTGATGCCAACCCACACCCACCCTGCAGAGAGTGACAGGCATTAGGGTGTCCCTTTGGGTGTTTGATAGTGCAGTGCAGGAAAACACGTTGGGCAGGATGTGAAAAATGACATCTGTACAGTTCATAAGGAGGTGTAAAAATGCTAGTGTTGAAAATGTGGCATGTAAATATACCAAATTTGCGAGGTTACAAGGGTGCGTGGGAAATATGCAACGCACGCTTGCAACACTGCCATTTTATGGGCGTTCGGCACCACATTTTCAACATAGGCATTTTAGCAGCTCTGCTCATGTACAGTGTCACTGTTATTTCCTCAAAGTGTCCCAAGAAGTGATTTCGCACAGCGACCACGCTGTTTCTGCACCGGAAGTGCGAAAACACATTTTGGGCAGGATATGTGAAATGACGGCTGTACTGTTCATCAAGAGGTATGGAAAAATGGCAATGGTGAAAATCCAGAGTGAAAATATCACAAATGCATGACAGTACGAGCGTGCATGCAATCTGCCAACGCACGCTCGTAACACAGTCATTTTATGGAGTATCATCACCAAATTTTCAACATATGCATTTTAGGACCTCTGCTCATGAACTGCGCCACTGTCATTTTCATAATCTGGCCCAAACACTGATTTCCCACAGCGACTGCGCTATTGTGCGCCGGAAGTGCGGAAACACTTTTCAGGCAGGATATGGAAAATGACAGCAGTACTGTTCACAAGGAGGTGTACAAAAATGACAATGCTGAAAATCCAGCATTAAAATATTGTGAATGCGTGAAGTTACGGGCCTGCGTAGCAACTGCACAATGCACGCTCATAAAACAGGCATTTGTTGGATTTTTTTCACCAAATTTGGAACATAGGCTTTTTGAGAGACCATCTCATGAACACTGGCACTGTCATTTCATTAGTGGGTCCTGAAAGGTGATTTCGCACAGTGACTGCGAAATCACCTTTCGAGGCCGATTAATGCAGTGACAGTGATAGAATTCATGAGGAGGGGCCCCAAAAACCCCATGCTGAAAATTTGGTACCAAAATTCAAAGAAATGCCCGAGATATGCAGCAAAGTTGAAAAAACCCTATTCATTCCATTATACAGCTTACCGGCATTTCCTCAGTTCGTGGTTGGCTTTGAAGAGTGCAGATGTGTTCCCGGTCCACCGAAGATCATTGCACCAGACTCCTGAGGTAAGTATGGGGTGAGGGGGGCTGAGGGAAGGCAGGGTGCGCACTGGATGGGTGCTGGTGGGGAAAGGGAGGCATCAAGACTACAAGGGATGGTTTTCGTTTTACAGGGTAAAAAAAACCAAAACAGGAAAAAACATCGTGGGACAGTTTTCGTTTTCCAGGGCACTTGGCATACTGGGGTGGGCTCCCAGTGTGCCACCTAACTGTTTTGGGGGGTCAGTAGCCGACAGGGATTGGGCACCCTCATCGGCACACAACATGGGGGAGAGAAAGTAATGCCGATGGGGATTGGGCACCCCTTTGGCAAAAAAGAAAGTGGGGGGCACGAGCCGGGGGATTGGGCACCCCCTGGCATTCAACAATTGGGGGTGATGACGGGAGTAGGCTCCCTGCACACAAAGACAGCGGGGCCACGAGTCGAGGGGATTGGGCACCCCCGGCATTCAACATTTGGGGGTTTATGCCGGCGGGGAGTGGGCTCCCCATTGGCACCTAAAGACAGCGAAGTTACCGACAGAAGTTAGGCACCCCGATGTCGGCAGACGTGAGCAGCCACCCTTGCAACCATGCTCATAATGGCCGGCGAGCACGGCAAGCAAAGGACCGCTCATGTATGACGAGCTTTGCTCAGATTGCAGTGGACCTTTGCTTAGATGTGCTTGCCCCATTATGTATGCATGGTGTGGTGCCAGCACGCAGGCTGATTGGGGAATGAGGGACGCACCTACTGATGTGTGCCCTGCATTCGCCCAACAGCGGCCGTGCCCCCAAATCTGCACTCTCCTAATATGTTGACTTGCGTGCAAGCGCGGCAAGCCAACATAAAAAAGAAATAAAAAAAAAAGGACAGAATGAACTGCATTGAGACCCCGGCTGGCTGGTAACTTAAAAAAACAGAGCACAGATATTTTTTTATGTGGTCTTTTTTCTCCTCAGTTTTTCCGATTAACTTTGTTAGCCACTGTACTGTCCAGTATTAGAATTCAGACTTGAAATGCCCCTGAGCACAACAGTTGGCTCCGCTCCGTGGGCTGCCTCTAGTGTACAGTATTATGTGCCTGGTGAGCATGGGGAGTTTGCTTTCAGAGTCTGAGAAGGAAAAACAGAGAAGAAAAACAGATCACATAAAAAAAGGTCTGTGTTATTTCTTTTAAATTACCAGCCAGCCAGGGTCTCAATGCAGTTCATTCTGTTCTGACAGAAACAAGACACAAATTCCTCCATTTCTGTTAAGACATGAGCTGTAACATTACATGAAGTCTAAAGCTTATATACGTCTGCTGAGAAAAATCTTTAGACCTTCAAACTGGGCAAATAAATAAATAAAATGCAATTTTTCATATTTCATACTTTTCCATAGATAGGTAACAGTCGATAATGGCAATAACTCATTGCCACAAGTTTGAGTTTGGAAAAAACTGTACTCGAACCAGTAAGGCTGCAGTGACTTAAATGGTGCCTGCCATTCCACGTCACATTGGCAACACAAGTGCATGGGGGGGGGGGGTATTAAATTCAAAGTGAAATGGTATGGCTGTAGTGCAATTCAGATAAAATGCTGTACCTGCAGTTTAATTTTCTTTTTCCAGAGCCCAGATAGATCCATTTTTATGTTGCTTGCACACATGTGCAAGAAACATAGTGCCATCATCCGAGTTTTTGAAAGTGTGGCAGCCCTCTTCCAATTCAGTCAGTGTGTTTGCAGGCACAGCTGCAGTTCTCCAATCAATGCTGCAGCTGTCTGTGACAGCAGTTAAAAATGCAGTGCCGTACAGTTGAAAGGGAGAGCTACGCTTCAGTGAGCAGCGATAAGATCGCCTGCTCATGCACGCTCCCCCCACTATTATGCGTTTGGTAGAAAGGAATGTAGTATTGCCATTCGCTACTTGGAAATCTCGTAAAGAAATGCCCCTCTCCTATCATCAATCCACATATAACTGTTTTAGTCTGGGTTCACATTGCATTGCAAGACAGGGTGTGGAGGGAAGTACTTCTCCATGTTTATTGTATCTATCTAGCGCTCCCTCTGTCTCCGCTATACGGAAAACCTCAGAAGTTTCCGACAAGAAAGAGGACTAAATAGTAAAAGTTCGGCAGTGAGAGCCCACCACGGAGTGCTTGTACTGAAAGCAGTAATTTTAATTTCGTACCAGAAAAGCATGATCATATATACAGCGGCACCTAACTGCAACCACCTAGGAAAATAAATGACGGAAATCCAAACTAAGCGAAGCACAGACTGAGGTCTTTTGGCCCAACAAAAGGTGTGCACCTCCAACTCACGAGTACGACAACCAACTGACTAAACAGTAATATGCTCATTTGACACTTCAGCCTAGCATCCGCATGCTTCCAGTTATCTGTCTGGAGCATCTAGCTGTCACGAAAATCGAATGCAGCCCTGGCGGCATTCTCACCCCTGTGTGTCTGTGACATCATGGGACTTCATTAATAACTCCTCCGGTGATTTGTCGGGCTTGCTGGCGTGACGTCCCACTGGTGTAACATTTCATGAAAGCAACAGCCAGGGTCACTCTCTTTTTTATTGCTATTGCTTCTGCTTGTAAGTGGTACCGGAAACTCGGACAGGGCGACCATCCAAAGGGTTTCATGTGCTAAATGAACATCAAGGAGACACTTCTTTCTCTGTACAGCTGGCAGCTAGATACACTTTTGCAATGTACTAGGTAAGTGAACAATTGTACTTTAATAGTGGATTTTATTATTTATTTATTTAGTTTTTGTTGACCGGGTAAGTGCACTAGACAAATCCTGCCTATTTTCAGGCACGACCCGGGGGAGGGAGATACAGATGAATGCCAACTGACCTTGAACCAGATTAAGCTGTTAGTGGTATTTTTAGTGAATGAGGGAAATTTGGCCAGGACACTGGGGAAATTCCCCTACTCTTTTCAATAAGTGCCACGGGATCTTTAACATCCACCTGAACTACCACCAATCCAGGCAGATAGGACCTTGGTTTAATGTCTCATCTGAAAGACGGCACCTCAGAAGTGCAGCACCCCTCTCATGCTGCACTACAGTGTCAGTACTGGGATATTAACCCACGCGCTAGATGTGGGAACTAAATCCACAGCACTCTGATCTCCTGGTCTCAGAGGTGAGTGTGCTACCTACTGAGCCACTGACACTGCAATTACCTTTTCTTATTTCATGGGTTGTCTTGAAAAATATTTAAAAAGCCCTCATCCTTCCAGGTGAGCATTTTTCTAAGATATAGTTTAGAAAAGATTGACCAGCCATGTGCATTGCAGATTTATATGTATAAATGGATGGGAGACGTACCGGCACCCCCTCTAAAGGTTCACCAAGGTTTCCACCTAGAGGTGGCCTTACTTTTTCAACGTGCAGTAGGGTATCACCAATTCTAGGTAGACGAATAATACAATAAACAATGGGTTCCTGTACAGACAGCCCAGAATAAAGATTAGTCGATATTTAAAGAGAAGCTGGTTGGAGGAACTTGTGTGACTGACGTAATGGACTGTTAAGAACTCCTCCCCTCCCTCCGTGCATATTTATTAACCTTATAATTATCTGGTTAATTTGGGTGTTAAATATGTCTGTACAAGGCTGGGATTTAAAGAGATCTTCAAGTCACATGATATATTTGTTTTTAAGCTGTATGTAGAAAATTTGAAGTTTCAAAGCTTTTTTTTTTGTCTTTACATTTCAGTAGCATGATACAAACCTTGGGTTTCTTGCAGAATGCCTAATATGGATATGAACTAAAAGAGACATTAGCAGGGCCATGCTTTATTGACACCAGTAGAAGAAATCTGCAGATGATTGGATACATTCCTCTGTAGTAGAACATGTCCCCTCTGTGTACACTGGCATTAGAAATGGGTGGACAAGCAGCTATGTAGTTAATTTCTGAAATGGGAGGGAAACTCACTTTTTCTGGAGGAACATTCTGGAAAACATCCATGGTGGTGTGGAGGGTGATGGGGTGGGCTCCAGGATATAATCATCAACCTAAGATATTTTAAATAAGCCTGGGATATTTTACCTTCTCTTGGCTTTTGGAGAAGTACAGCTGTGCAAAGCTTACCTCGGAACTGGTAGATTGTCTTTGTTTTTTTGGTTTTGTTTCCTTTTTTATCACCTGTGGATTCTGGCAGATAAAAATCCTTTCTTACCTCTCTGTATTCTAGTTTTGTCAGAAGTGAGTCTCCATTATTATGTTGCTTGCACACATGTGCAAGATAGTGCCATCATCCGAGTTTTCGGAGGTGTGGCAGCCCTCTTCCAATTCAGTCAGTGTGTTTGCAGGCATGGCCGCAGTTCTCCAATCAACGCTGCAGCTGTCTATGACAGCAGTTGAAAATGCAGTGCCGTACAGTTGAAAGGGATAGCTACGCTTCCGTGAGCAGCGATAAGATCACCTGCTCATGCACGCTCCCCCCTCCACACACACGCATGCATACTGCGTGCTTGTGCTTCCCCCCATGCACACACTGTATAGCTGATGGGGGTGCCCAATCCCCCGTCAGTTGTGCTGTGCTCCCCCCCAACAGAGTTCCAGGTGCCACGCTAGGAGCCCACCCCAGCATGGCAGCAGTCTGTATGGCTGACGGGGGTGCCCAATCCCCCGTCGGCTCTACTGTTTCCCCCCTCCGAGACTAT
This sequence comes from Neoceratodus forsteri, assembly GCA_016271365.2. Taxonomy (NCBI): domain Eukaryota; kingdom Metazoa; phylum Chordata; order Ceratodontiformes; family Ceratodontidae; genus Neoceratodus; species Neoceratodus forsteri. The sequence goes on from CM057449.1 coordinate 794,741,233, forward strand.
CGAGTGCCACGCTGGGAGCCCACCCCAGCATGGCAACAGGTCCTATGGTTGACGGGGTGTGCAATCCCCTGTCGGCTCCACTGCCCCCCCAGACAGCCTTCCAGCTGCCACGCTGGGAGCCCATCCCAGCGTGGCACAAGTCCAGCGTCGTCCAAGTAAAAAAAAAAAAAAAAACACCTAAAAAAAAACTTCCCTCGCAGACGGTTCTGACACCCCATCTCCCCCCACCTGCGCCCACCCTCTGTGCATCTACCTCCCCACACCCCCACCTCACCCCATACTTACCTCCGGAGTCTGGCGCGATGATCTTGGTGGACCGGGAACACTTCTGCACTCTTCAAAGCCAACTGCGAACTGAGGAAATGCCGGTAAACTGTATAATGGAATAAATAGGTTTTTTTCAACTTTACTGCATATCTTGGGCATTTTGGGGAATTTTTTCACCAAATTTTCAACATGGGATTTTTGGGACCCCACCTCATGAATTCTGTCACTGTCATGGCGTTACTCGGCCCCGAAAGGTGACTTCGCGGTCACTGCATGGAACCACCTTTCGGGACCTATTTATGAAATGACAGTGTCACAGTTCATGAGGCAGGCCCCCCAAAACCCTATGTTAAAAATTTGGTGAAAAAATTCCCATAAATGACTGTTTTACGAGCATGCGTTGTGCTGTTCCTACGCACACTTGTAAGTTCGCGAATTTTCAATATTTTCATACCAGATTTTCAACATTGCCATTTTACCACACCTCCTTATGAGCAGTACAGCTGTCATTTCTCACATCTTGCCCAAAATGTGTTTTCCGCATGTAGCGCACAATGGCGTAGTCGGTGTGCGAACTCAATGTATGGGACACATTAAGAAAATCACAGTGACACTGTTCATGAGCAGAGGACTTAAATGGCTATGTTGAATATTTGTGAAAAATTCTAAAAATGACTGTTTACTGAGCATGCATTGCGAAGTTCTATGCAGCTTGTAATTTACTTAAATTTTTAATATTTGCACTCCAGATTTTCAACATTGCCATTTTACCACACCTCCTTATGAGCAGTATAGCTGTCATTTTTCACATGTCACCCAAAATGTGTTTCCGTGCATGTAGCACACAATGGCGCAGTTGGTGTGCGCAATCAATGTTTGGGACAGATTAAGAAAATCACAGTGACACTGTTCATGAGCAGAGGTCTTAAAATGGCTATGTTGGAAATTTGGTCAAAAAATTCCCTTCTGACGTTCTGCAATGTTACTAATGAAGACATTGAACAGGACTGACCCCAGGACCGATCTCTGCAGCACCCCACTGGTCACCCCCTCTCCCTAGACTGCACCCCATTTGCCACCACTCTCTGCCTCCTGTCTGTTAACCAGTTTCTAACCCAGTTTACCACCCTTTTCCCCATGCCCAGCCTACCCAGCTAGTTTATCAGCCTCCTATGTGGGATGGTGTCAAAGGCTTTGCTGAAATCAAGGTAAGCATTGTCCACTGCCCCACTCCGATTCACTTCCTTTGTCACCCAGTCAAAGAAATCAGCCAGATTTGTCTGACATGAAGTCCCCACTGTGAATCCATGTTGTCTATGGTCCTGGGCTCTGATGGCTTCTAGATGCCCCACTATTCTTTCTTTAAGCAATGTCTCCGTGATCTTCCCCACTACTGAGGTGAGGCTGAACGGCCTATTGTTCCCCGCCTCCTCCCTGCTGCCGGACTTGTGTAGAGGGACCACATGTGCTCTCCTCCAGTTCACTCATGTTGAACGACTCAGTGAACATGGCTGCCAGAGGTACTGCTATCTCCCTTCGCAGTTCTCTTAATATCCTTGGGTGTATGCCATCTGGTTCCATCGCTTTGTCCACCTTCAATTCAGTGAGCTCCTGCAGGACTCTTTTGCCTTTGAATGGACTATTGTCCACCTCTTCACCCCCTTGGCAACTGCTGTACTGCTGTGGCCCTTGCCCCTCCCACTCTTCTGTGAATACTGAACGGAAAGACACAGTGCATGTTTTGGGAGGAAGGCATGGAACTATCACTTCCAAATACCTAAACAACACATACAAGCAAGCAACATTCAGCATTGACAAATGCTTGTTAGCAAGTGGCAATAGTCTGTCAAGGATCAGCTGTTTGAGTACTGGCTTTCTTTCAAGATTGACAGTCTGAGACAATATGGGAGAACAGCTGATCCACTGACTATGATGGGAATCCTCACCCTGCCTGTACAAATCTAAGACAGCGCAGCCTCACCTCTGTCCAGCACGTGAAGCCCAAGTCAGACTACTGTAACTCATGACTCAGGCTTCACAGTGCTTCTCTTCATCCGTTTCCTTTTCTCTGCTCCCAGCTTGCACAAAAGAGGTGCTTTAACAGCAGCTCCCCAGTACACCACAGCACATAAATACCACAGCCAGGGTACAATGTTTGGGCTAATATTTTATTATCAACTAGTAAAAACCAGCACTTGCACACACCACATTTGGCTACCAAATAGCTCTTTAAGGTCTTTTGCCTTGGCCCCTCGGAGACATGCCAGAAGCTGACAGTCCATCTTAATCTTGCCCTGGACCTGCACTCAACCCTCTCCCCCCACCACCATGTTGCCACAGATACGCCGCAGTGTACACACTTACTAGCCATTGGTTTTTAATCTATACATCTTAGTCTCAATATAATGCAACAAGGAATACATTTTTATGTATAGAAAAATGCCTTTCCTGTTACTGAATCTTTACAGAAAATATTACTATAGACTGGCATCAGCCATCACACTCAAGGAGATTAAGGTTCATGATATGCTCATGGTTCAATTTGTTTTCTTGTTTTACTAAATCAGTTATGCATTTGTAGTCACAATATGAATACAATTCTATACAATTGACAATCCCACTATACAGCAATACTTAATCTGCAACGAGAGGTTATAAGGTTCTGTATTGATGTATAGTGAGATTGTGTGTAACCCCTCACCCCTGCCTTTTTGCCAAAATGACAGGTGGCATGCTGTTGGCGCTGACAGCAGTACCTGGTGGGGACCTGGGTTCAGGGAGGATGAGGTTACTTGGCACAGGGGGACCTAGGTTTGACTACTCTGCGCAGGGGCACCCAAGTAAATCCGAACACAGGAAGCAATAACTGTAATGTCCAGAACCAGGAATGGGATTCTACAGTGTGGCTTTTATTCACAAACTAGCTGAACACAACAAAGCATAGATGGACCCCCATGGGGCTACATTTACTGGTAATACAGATTAGAGACTACAACGCGGTCCACTGGAAGAATGAACCAATTATACTGTTTTCAGGCTGTGGACCCACTAGGCACACAGCCCAGACTTGCACGTGCTTTGGGTATACAGCCCGACTGGCTCGGCCCCCCCGCCGACCACTTGATTCATGGTCCATTTAAAGAATGAACCAATTATCCTGTCGTAGCTCCCCACATCACTTAGAGTCTGCGACTCCTAGAGAGATTTCCTCCTTACTTCTTATGACTCCCATCTCACAAAGAGAATTCTTCTTTACACTTGTTGTGGCTCCCCACACCATTTAGAGTCTGCGACTCCTAGAGAGATTTTCCCCTTTGCAACCCCATGTCTGAGTACTTCCCTCGTCACTGGCCAAGTGCATGAGGCAAAGTAGCAACCACAGCAGAAATCCGTAGAGGTGGACCTGGTTACTAAAGATGGGGGGTGTGCCAACCTCCAGCTCCCACAGCCCATACCCGGCCATTTCTCTGGAAAACTGAAACTTCTGAATGTAGATTAAATGGTAGATGAACTGTCGCATCCCCTCTACAATTTACTTGAAATCACACAGCACTCTAGCATTTGACACTACTCCATTTGTTTGACCTAGTCCTATAGGCTTCCCAAATTGTAGTTCAATTCCTAGATTTCCTCACATGTCCCAGGCTGAAGAAACACATTTTTGCCCTCTCATGTTAGAGCAAACACTCACCCTTTAGTTGCAGGTGCCCCACAGGTGAATCACAAATCTTCCAACTTTCCAAAACAAAGGCAGAACTGAATAGGCAGCTTTTTCTTCCTCCTGGCAGAATTAAGGGGATTGCCCCAGGAATCTGCATGGGGATCTTTACATCCCCCCCCGAAGGGAGGGGCACTGAGATCCGAACAGCGGTCTTCACTACTTGAGCACACCTTACTTGCTCAAGACAAACTGTACACTGACTCCTTCTCACATGAAGGCAAACTGGAACTGAACTCTTCCCTTTGAAAACTCCCAACGTTCTATCTAACTCCCTCTGCTGCAGATTCCAATGTGGCTTATGCAGCTGCATAAGTTCTATTGATGATGTCATCCCTCAGTCACAGCTGAGACTGAGAACAGAGTGAGACAGTGTGAAACCCATTTAACTGGAGTTTCACAAGCTGCCTTCCCTGCCTACCACTAGGTCTTACTGGGATTCTAGTAACCCCGGGTAACAAAGGGGTTACACTCGCCCTTGACCAGGAAAATGACTGTCTGCAGTCATTTACCCGGCCTTAGGCCATCCCACCCTATGTGTTACCTGCGGAGGGGGGGTGATCAGGCCCCCTCCTACCATGTGCAAGCACAGGCAGGCAACACTAAGGGCCTAGAGGCCTGTAGCTGACATATCAGCCTCTACACTATCCACTTACTATGGACACCCAGTGGCTCTGGTAGAACCATCCAGAGCATAGCCCTGCTAGATCAGCACTGCGGTCCCTACTGCAGGTCAGGGCCACAGCCTGTCTATCCCCCCTAACCCTCTAGGGAAAACCTTTCTGCCTTTAACTGAATATTCCAAAAACCAAAAACAACCCGGGGACCTCCCCGACCTTGGGCAACCTGCAACCACACATTAAAATACCAATTACTGCCTCCTCCCTACCCCCACAACCACACCTGTGGAAGGAAAGGGTTAATACAGCAATAACAACAATAACACCACAGTACTTTAAATTTCTACACAATAAAGCACTGACGAGGAACTCCGATGAGCCCCTCCTCCTCTTCTTGTCTTCTCTTCTGTCTTCCCAGGAACACCTGTAAGAAAAAGAAAGACAAAACACATGCTCCTAATCTGCATACACAGTCTACCTAAACCCCTACCGTCAAAACACTGCAGAATCCCAAAAAGATTTTTTTTTAGAAAAAAGGTAGAAAACAGTATTTACATTAGAATACAACAATGACATTATTTACAATACACATTTGGGGGGATGGAGTGCCCTAAAAGTCCCAACTAGTGACCACAAGGCCCGAAGGCTAGTCCAATAAAGAGTCTCTCCTGGGCCGGAGCCCGGTGAAGCACAGTTCCAACAGGCCAAAGTCCCGAAGGGGAGAGTCTTTGAGGACAACACACATTTTTGAAGTCTGTAGTGTAGGGTGTGTACTGCAGTGTCATAAAGATAGAAAAGTTCGGACTTACCAGCCACTTGTAGTACAATACTAGGCACCGACCTGCACCTCAGCTGAAGACTCTCCCTGGCAGCATTCTTCCGATGCAGCTGGGCGGACATCTTCCAGGAACCACAGGAGGGCACATCTGGAAACAGCTGGGCTGATGTCATCCCTGGAGACGGAACCTTAGAACAGGAACAAAAAGGAAACAGCTGGTCCGATGTCATCCGATTACCAGGCAATGAACAGGAAACAGCTGGGATGGTGTCCTCTCTGGATCTGAAGTCATCTAGTGGGCCAGTTGATGGTTGCTGGACAGGACAGTACACTGTAGACTGATGAATGTGGGGCACCTGAGTCCTGATTATTCATATTGGCGGATCAATAAGGCACTTCACAGTCTGGTGTGGCAGTATTGACTACCACTGCTCGGCTCTCCATTTTGTAGGCACAGGCTTATTTGCTGGGAGGTCCTTGCACTGAGGCCAATAGTACCGGGGGTCAGGGGCTTGAATTACTACCCCGTCTGGGCGCACATAATTCACACAGTGGGAGATTTCACGTCCCTCTCCGTCCACCACTCTCACTCTGTCTAAGAACAGTGTCCTGCCTCTCTTCCACTGGGTATACTTTTCGTGGAACAGTCTATTTTTTACATGCTGGTTAGCCCCAGGATGCACACTTTTCATTGCTTCATCCCAGATCCAGGATTTCCTGCAGTTCTCAATCTCCTCCCAGACTTTTCGAGGAAAGGTCATGCCATAGATCTCATTTGCCTTTCTACGAACCAGTCTCTCCTCTTTACTTGCTTTGGTCAATCTGAGACCACTGGCCTGGCTTGGGGGTGGCCAGTCCTGGTTCTGCCAGCTTCGCATCCTTAAGAAAATTAGAAACGGATCCCTGACTTCTTCCTCCTGAAAGCCAGGGCAGTGGCATCACCACTTTCTTCCATACATTCCTCCGAGGCAAGATCTTGAGGCTGTGTACCGTTCCTTTTCAAAGGCCACATAGGTTCCCCTCATCTTCCTCTTCACTGAGGATCTGAGCCCAGGAGTGAGCAGCTGTTCTCACCCTGAGACTATCCACTTATCACTAGGCCGGAGGTTGACACCTCCCATTCAAAGGCCTCCTGCATCTCATCTTCACCTAACAGACTTGGGCTAGGCCCCTACCCAGGGGTCTATTGATGCTTTATCTGAACTTTCTTTCTGGGATCCAGCATCCGAAACTTCAACTTCTGGTTCTGTCTCTAACTCTGCACCCTCTAGCTTTGTGCCACACTCCTCCGAGGGACCTTCCTCCACAGGCTCCGCCTGGTGCTGTGTGCTGCCAACTGCAGATTCATGAATTTTTGTCCATGTGGGGGCCAAATGAATTGGAGGCGCTTTATACAAGCCATATTTTTGTAGGCATCCAGCACAGTGAGGAATCATGAAGACGTCCCTTCCAGCACTCAAGCATATTTGACATACACGCACTGGATAATTAGGAATCGCCACATCAGGAGGCAGTTGCCCTCCATAGCACCACTTTTCAATATCTCTCAGTCTATTTACTGCTGCTGTTACTGCAACCCGGGCATGATCTGGGTAACAAGCTGGTCCTGAGGCCATAACTGCAGAAAAATAAACAAAAGTTCACTGTAACTGAAAGTCCCACTTTATTGAACACACTCTGTAGCTGTAAAATGGCTCCTCTGCTGCTGTGTTTACTTTACTACCCCACCCTGTAATGGCGGCGGCAGCACTCCTGTGCATCAACATTTAGAATCTGGGTTAAGCCACTGTGCACCCGATTTTACACAAGCTACTGATAACATTTGCTCAAGCTGCACAACTTGCTCTGCTCTGGCTTTACACACACCTAACAGGATTTTCCTTGGACTTTTTACATGCTGGTAACATTCATTTGATTCACAGTCCCTTCAAGCTTCAGGTTTTTAGCACAGGATTGCCTGCTTTTACTAGTGTTGCATTTTGCTACAACCCACAGTCTCTCTCTGGCTGCAAACTTTAAACTGAGGCTAAATTTCATTGCTATGCACACAGTCAATGGCTTAACAGACTTGCACTTGCTGGTAGGACTTCACACAGTCATTACTTGCAAAGCGACTACACTGCTGCACACACATTTTATATGGCATAGGCTGAAAATCACTGTTTGAGCAGTTTTTTTGAATGTTTACTTACTGTTATCAGTAGCAGTTTGCTGTGATGGGGAAAAAATGGCCTGCAGCCAGTTCTTGAAGGCCTCAGTATACAAACGGGCGGGCAGTCCTAGCGATCGTCGTTTTAAATGCCAAACTTTCAATTCTGACTATCGATTAGTGGGTTGAGCCCGATTTTAAACTAAAAAGTCTATTTTTGAACTGTTTACAACGCTTTGAACACTCCGACGCTCCTCCATTGCCCGTACATGCACTCCACTCTCACTCCCTCTCGAATGCTGAGGCAGTCTCAGTAGAGCTGGCTGAGGGGCGGGACTGATTGCAGCCTGACCAACCACACGATGCCATGCAAATGAGCCTCTTCTTCCTCGCGAGGGCTCTTCTCCTCACGACGATCGTCGAGCAGGCAAATTTAAATTGCAGAATGCAACTTTTTTAATTTTTTTCAACTGACTCCACGGCGGGAGCCCATTTCAGCCATATAACATAGCCATTTACTCTGCAGTCTCTCAATTTACTCAGAAAGCATTTCCAACGTCCAGGGCATAATTTTCCTTTTGCTACCCCTAGTCTTCCACACTTTCCTTCACAACAATTCATTTTAAAAGCATTTCAAACGTCCAGGGCACAATTTTTCTGTTGCTACCCCTAGTCTTCCACACTTTCCTTCACAACAATTCATTTTAAAAGCATTTCAAACGTCCAGGGCACAATTTTCCTGTCGCTACCCCTAGTCTTCCACACTTTTCTTCACAACAGTTTATTTTTTTAAAAGCAGGCTAAAACGCTGTAAACAATTTTGATGCAGGACAAGGGCACACTCTTTGGCTTTACAGCTCCTTGGTAAACAGCTGGCATTTTTAAACAGCAGCACAAGATTCACAGCACACAGCAACACACTAGGGAAATTGATTCAGCTTTTTGGGCTACCCACTGCCAGATAGCCAAAACCCTAGCCCCCTTGCCCAAGCACCTTCCTCCCTGAACAAATCCAAAGTGGTGCCTCCATTTTTGTAACCCCTCACCCCTGCCTTTTTGCCAAAATGACAGGTGGCATGCTGTTGAAGCTGACAGCAGTACCTGGTGGGGACCTGGGTTCGGGGAGAATGAGGTTACTCAGCACAGGGGGACCTAGGTTTGGCTACTCTGCACAGGGGCACCCAAGTAAATCCGAACACAGGAAGCAATAACTGTAATGTCCAGAACCAGGAATGGGATTCTACAGTGTGGCTTTTATTCAGAAAACTAGCTGAACACAACAAAGCATAGACGGACCCCCATGGGGCTACATTTACTGGTAATGCAGATTAGAGACTACAACACGGTCCACTGGAAGAATGAACCAATTATACTGTTTTCAGGCTCTGGACCCACCAGGCACACAGCCCAGACTTGCACGCGCTTTGGGTATACAGCCCGACTGGCCCGGCTCCCCCGCTGGCCACTTGATTCATGGTCCATTTAAAGAATGAACCAATTATCCTGTCGTGGCTCCCCACACCACTTAGAGTCTGTGACTCCTGGAAAGATTTCCTCCTTACTTCTTATGACTCCCATCTCACAAAGAGAATTCTTCTTTACACTTGTTGTGGCTCCCCACACCACTTAGAGTTTGCGACTCCTAGAGAGATTTTCCCTTTTGCAACCCCACGTCTGGGTACTGCCCTTATCACTGGCCAAGTGCATGAGGCAAAGTAGCAACCACAGCAGAAATCCTTAGAGGTGGACCTGGTTACTAAAGACGGGGGGTGTGCCCACCTCCAGCTCCCACAGCCCATACCCGGCCATTTCTCTGGAAAACTGAAACTTCTGAATGTAGATTAAATGGTAGATGAACTGTTGCATCCCCTCTACAATTTACTTGAACTCACACAGCACTCTAGCATTTGACACTACTCCATTTGTTTGACCTAGTCCTATAGGCTTCCCAAACTGTAGCTCAATTCCTAGATTTCCTCACATGTCCCAGGCTGAAGAAACACAGTTTTGCCCTCTCATGTTAGAGCAAACACTCACCCTTTAGTTGCAGGTGCCCCACAGGCGAATCACAAATCTTCCAACTTTCCAAAACAAAGGCAGAACTGAATAGGCAGCTTTTTCTTCCTCCTGGCAGAATTAAGGGGATTGCCCCAGGAATCTGCATGGGGATCTTTACATCCCCCAACGAAGGGAGGGGCACTGAGATCCGAACAGCGGTCTCCACCACTTGAGCACACCTTACTTGCTCAAGACAAACTGTACACTGACTCCTTCTCACATGAAGGCAAACTGGAACTGAACTCTTCCCTTTGAAAACTCCCAACATTCTATCCAACTCCCTCTGCTGCAGATTCCAATGTGGCTTATGCAGCTGTGAAAGTTCTATTGGTGATGTCATCCCTCGGTCTCAGCTGAGACTGAGAACAGAGTGAGACGGTGTGAAACCCATTTAACTGGAATTTCACAAGATGCCTTCCCTGCCTACCACTAGGTCTTACTGGGATTCTAGTAACCCCGGGTAACGAAGGGGTTACATGTGCATAACTAATTTAGTAAAAGAAGAAAAAATCAGACCGTGAACATATCATGACCCTTACCCTCCTTGACTGTGATGGCCGATACCGGGCTGTAGTAATAGTTTATGTGAAGATTCAGGAATAGGAAATGCTGTTTTTCTGTACTTTAAAATGTAATTATTTCCTTGCCCTTTTTGATCCCTAAGTATAGGGCATGATAGCTGAAATAAAAGTATAGCCCCTCCCCCCACCCCAAAAGGGTAAAAAAAACACTGCATTGTATTGGGATTAACACATATAGATGGGTTATGGATGTTTTAAAATAAACAAAAGAGGATAAGGAATCAATTGTTGCTGTCATGATCATGCACGCGGTTTGGTAATCTAGTGTGAACATATTATGTATGACCCTTGACCTCCTGGTGGTGATGGCGGAAGACGGGTTTCAGTAAAGGCTCAAGTATACTTTAGGAACCTTAGGAACAAGTAACGCTTTTTTTAATATTCAAAGACTGAAATTGTTTCTTTGCTTTTGTAGACTTGAAAGCTGAAATTATAAATAAAAAATGTAGGCTAAATAGTAACAAATAACAAATGTCGCATTATATTGGGACTAATACAGTATGTATAGATTAATACCCAAAGAATGAATTAAGCAGTACAAGGTTGTTTATGTATGCATACTATTGCATGACTTAATTTACTTTGTAATGTTTTCAGTTAAATACTTTGTACAGTTATTTTGTTTCGAGACAGTAAGAGATTTTGGTGGGTAAGTGTGGAGACGCTGATTTGGCTGGGGAAAAAAGTAAGCTGCTGAACAGCCTGCTGAAGGCAATTCGAAAGTTTCTAGCTCTATTTGTGTCCTAAGCTCTTAACTCTGCCCCCATCACAACACCTGAAATGGAGAACTGCTTCATTGTCCCCAGCTACATCAGTGACTCCACACTCACCCACCAAAATCTCTTACTGCCTCTAAACAAAAAAAAAAAAAACTGTACTAAGTATTTATTTGAAAACATTACACAGAAATATAAGTTGAATGGGCTGAGCATTAGTCAGAACTTGCCCAGTAGTCCATTTTTAGTTGCCTGTCATAAGTAACAAGGCATGCATGCAGATGCAAATTGGAATTGATAAAACTTTTGCAGTCAGAATTACATACCGAGACTTCTGTTGCTGAGAAAATTGCTTCCGTTCCCATTCATTTAAATTTGCCATGCTGCCTACTTTCCATCGATACTGATCTGTGTGAGTGAGAGTATGGGGGGGGGGACTGAGAATAGGTAGATTCATTAGCGAGTGATGTACATGGAGGGGGCGTCCTGTCAGTTAAGCCGAGATGCACTTTTAATGCATCATTCTTACTAAGAACTCGAAGTACATCCTGGTGTTTACCAGTATTGCCACTTATTTTCTCCCTTTGCCTCGGCTAACACAATACACCCCTGCCACGTACACCATGCAAGGAAACTGCAGGCATTGACAAATGCTTGTTCTTGCTGTGACCCTGTGGTTATCTGTGCTTCACTTTGTTAATGAAAACTTGCGTTTTCGGTTCTGAGTTTTGAGAGTTCTGTCTGTAGCAGCAGAGCATGTGATAATAGTCTAGTGTGTGCCCAGAGAAGAGTTTGACTGCATCTCTGTTTGAAAGGGCAGTTATCTACTGAAATAAAATAAATAAACCTTTATATTTACCTGCTGCTATAGAGCTTCTTGGTCTGCCCGGGGTGAGGGGGGGGGCCCCATATGCTGGGAAGTCCACACCTTCCATTCCCGGAGGCCAAGCGCCTCACCTCTGCTGGGCTCTTGGCCCTCAGTGGGCCGTAGTGTGGGGTGCCAGGGATCACGTACAAACCCTGGTCTCCAATGTGACTGTGCAAGCCTCATCAGTGGCATTTATTTCATTATACCGATTTCATTACCCTTTTTAAAAAATATTTTGTAGATCTTGGGAAAGACAACCAGAAGATTGTTTATTTTTTTGACTGTTCTTGATCAAATTCTAATACGTGAATAAATAAAACAGGTTTATAAAAATGGCTGTCAAAGTAGAAACATTTTGAACATGAGTTAGCTTCATAGACCTGCAGCTACTTAACTGTTTTGCTATACTGAAGAATGGCATACTACACTACCAAATGCATTTGATAAAACATTGGTCTTTGTCTAGCACTCCTAGGATTAGGGAGACTTCCTCTCTTCTGCTGGTAGGGAGCGATCAGAAGTGATGGCGTGTCCACTGGAGGCTACGTTTTGTAAATCAGTGGCCTGCAATACTGATTATGTATTTCTTTTTCCTTCAGGATGGATTCTTGTCTGCATTGCCATATATGGGTTGCTGGACATTTATGATGCTGGGAGGACAAATTGCAGATTACATGAGGCAAAACCAAATATTAACAACTGCAGCAGTACGTAAAATCTGGACATTAATAGGTAGGATAAGAAACCTACTGTATGGTACATTCCCAATAGTTTTACTAAAATGAGCTGAAGCAGTTTGGTGTATTTGCTTAAAATATATTGAAAATCACTAATATGATATATTTTAAAGGCACTGGAAATGTTTCAGTATGCTTTTCCTTCATGTAAATGCTCTCTTTGTTTCTCCTCTTTTCTGTTATGTCCACTATATTGATGTACAGTATCTGCTTACATAGAAGTCTGAGCTTTAATGTTAAAAACAGGCCAGCAAGAATGGGTGACTCAACATTTTTGTGAGGTTAACCTATCTGAGGAGTTTACAATGGTAAACTATTTTTAAAACTATGTAACCTGATTTGGTGTTCAGTTCTGGCCACAAAGACAGATTTTATTCCTGGTGTTGGTCACAAAATGGATTTTCCCATCCAGTCTGGGCATCAAAATAATGTGTGTAATTTTACTAAAATTGACAAGGTGGGGGGAATCAGCTTATATGCAAGGTTGACTTACAGGTGAGTATATATGGTACTCTGAATGATCATGTCTGTCAAACAGCTTACCCTTATTGTATACAGTATTGTCACAGTGTTTGCTCGCTGTCTACTGCTGTCCATTTCTGGGTATCCTGGACATTCTCTGATGTCTATTTCCCACTGGTCAGTGCTTTGTACTTAGCAGTTCAGAATGGTGAATGGAAGCAGAGAAACTGTGAGCAGTAAACGTGAAGAAAGACTACCATAATACAAATAATAATTTTATTGTTAAGAACATGGTACACCATTGAGTCAAGCCTAATTGCCATGGTTTCCAATGTAAAACATTATCTGGTTACAGTAGAGAAGGTATGTAACAAAAATACAAATAAATCATCAGTTAAAGTGAGACTATGGTAAAAATTTCTGGCATCAGTAAATTCAGAATGTGGATCAGTATAGACCCAGTCAGTCTCATGCCAAAAATGAGATCTCTAAGTTACGTTGTTTAAAAGTTTCAAGTAATTTTACAACCCTAAATTCACTGCCTGTTCAGAAAATCTAGTTTCAGTGAAGAGCTGCTGCTGATGTCATCTCCTGAATTTACAGTCTCATCCTCCCTGTCAGCAAGCTTATAGAACCTGTTTTTCCAAAGTGTAAAGTGATTTATAGAAGTTCCCCAAATGCCTTTTTCACATAGTATGTCATTGCTGGCCGTGTTTCGGATGTTGAAGCTGCAGTTTGTTTTGTAAAAAAATCTGTCATAGTCAGTTTTGTTGATGGTTTATCAGCACTTTGTTTATGCCTGCCCTCTAGTTTTCTCTGTGTGGCCACACACCCAGAATGCTGTTATGCAAGGTAGCTGTCAATGTTTTACATACAGCACCAAGGAATTCTGGGTAAATTATAAAGGTGATAGAAATGTTAGCTACTCAGAGATGCAATCCCTTATTTTGGTGGTGGTGACTGCACCTGATATGTAGATGTACATAACAAGGCACTGTGGGTACAATAAGAAGTTGTTTTCTAATTCCCTTACTGTGAGGTGCAGTCTCATATCTCTGTAATGGCTTCAACAATAAAAACTCTCATATGTTTATTTTCAAAACAAGGCGCTGTGCATATAGTATCTAGCTGACAAGAGTTCTTTACTGAGAGATGCAGTCTCCTATATCGGTAGTGTAGATGTCTGCAATATCAAGACTGACCAGCAGAGGTCTCCATTTCAAAACAGTGCTTATAGGCTTGGCTTCCCTTGCATGATGTCACGCTTGGGGGTTGCAGCACTGAGAAAAAAAGGGGCGTATTATGCAAATGAAGCAGAGCACAGAAGTAAAAGAATTTATTTCATGGAAAAAGCTATTTTTGGCAGTTTGGATGGTAGGAGATTGAATCACAACTCCAACAGGTTAGTACAGTTTGCTACTGCAATTTGCTATGGCAAAGCTAGCTAAATCACTTTAAAAACATTGTTTACCATGCAAGATGTAAAGGTTGGGGGTTGCAGAACACAGAAAAAAAGAGACAGGGCTATGCAAATGAAATGGAGCAGTGAAATAAAAGGATGTTTTCATTGAAAACAGTAGATTTTGGCAGTTTGAATGGTAGGAGACTGATTCACAACTTCTGTAGGTTACTGTGCCCATTTGCTATGGCACCCTTCCATAAATCACTTTAAACTTTGAAGAAACAGGTCCTACTGTATAAGCTTACTGACAGGGAGGACCAGACTGTGAGTTCAGGAGACGACATTGGCAGCAGCTCTTCACTGAAACTGGCTATTTTGAACAGATAGTGCAATCAGGGTTACAAAATAGCTCATAACTTTAAAATGAAGTAATGTAGAAACCTAATTTTTGGGATGGGATTTATTGGGGGTATGATTATTCTAATTCTGCAATGTAGCACTTTTTTGCCAGAGCCCCTCTTTAAGGTACGGGGTCATGGACAGTTGCAGGTGGGGGTAGAAAAGTCACAAAGGAGAGACTTATGGGAGAAGAGAGAGAGAGAGAGAGAGAGAGAGAGAGAGACAGTAGAAGAGAGGACCAGAGTTTGGAAAGCAGTATGAAAAGGCAGCTGGACCAGCAGTAGATTTCCTGGATGGAATAGAAAGAGAATGGGAAACATTGCTGTAGAGATGTTAGGCACTGGGCAGTCGGGAGTGCTGGGGCCTGACAGTGCCGACCTCATGCTGCCACGTGTCTGTCTTGCCTTGCTTGTTTCTCCCAGCCCTCAGGACATAGTCATGCTGGGCTTTATGCCACATGCATGCACACTGTTGCATGGCCACATGGCAGAGACAGGCTGCTTGTATCTCTCCCACTATCCTTTCCAGCTGCACTGCCACCTGTGGTTATTTAGTGGAGAGTACAGTTCTGCCTCCCTAAAAAGGAGACTGGACACTCACTCCTCCTCCTCCTCCCTGGCCTGCCCAGGATGGCCTGACTCATTCTGAAGCCAGGTTGCCAGCATTGTGACTAGAGATGTGCAAAGCTGGCCAACGTTGCTTCATGAAGCTTACCTTGTGAAGCTCTCCAGTTTTGCAATGTGCCTTCACAGTGCGAAGTCCTAGTTTGTGAAATTCTAGAACTTTGTAAAGCTGCAAAGTCTGGAACTTTGCATGCAAATTTAGCAACTCCCCAGGTGGTGGAGGGTGATATTCAGGTGAAGTGAACTCCACCTGCAGAGTTCCAGGTGAAGTTGCAGGCTAAGTTCTTTGAGGCTTAGGGTGTAGAAAAATTGAATTTGACTGCAGATAAGAGCCACTTGGCCCACCCAGTCTGCCCCCTTTTCCCTATCTTCATTATGACTGCAGACCGTGCTTGATCTACAGCTCTTTCTTCCCCTTTCCTTTCCACTATGATTCCCTTGTGCTTTTCCCATACATTCTTGAACTCCACCACTGTTTTTGCCCCGACCACCTCCGCTGGAATGCTGTTCCAAGAATCCACCACTCTTTCTGTGAAGAAGTACTTGTTTACATCTCTTCTGAATCTACCCCCCCAGCTTCATAGCATGTCCCCTTGTTCTTGAGCACCTTTTGTTTCTGATAAACACTTCCTTCTTGTACCTTATATACACCCGTGAGGTATTTTAAGGTCATCATACCCCCTCCTCTCTTCCTGGGATTACATAGTAAGGTTGTTTAGTCTCTTCTGGTAGGGTTTTTGATGCAGACCCTGCACCATTTTAGTTGCCTTTCTCTGGATCTCTTCCACTCTTTGTCCTTCTGGAGACGTGGTCTCCAGAACCGGACACAGTACTTTAGGTGGACACAGTACTCTTTGTAGTTTTGCAAAGTGCTTTAGGAAGGCGGAACTTCACCTTACTTCTAGTTGTAAATTGCAGCCCTACCACTGCACAGATAGACTGACTAACCATTCTTGCTAAGGCTGTTCCTCAGTTATACTGCAGTCACATAAGAACAAGTTTCTAGTGTCTCTGATTGCAGGCAGGGCCCCTTGTGCTCTGCGGCACTTTTTCCTGATTTCTGTGGCAGGTTCCTAGGTTTCTGCAGCAGCATTTTCTGATTTCTGTGGCCTGATATATTGATTTCTATGGCAGAATGCAGTCCTGTCATTGGCTTAAATATGATGTGATGTCATCAATAACATCACAAGCCGAGCATAGAAGAGGGGCTGCAGGATAAATGAGATGAAGACAAGAGCCAGGCATTATGGAAAAACTGTATATTTGAATGAAAATTCACCAAGAACAATGAATTCTGCAGCAGTGTGTGTGTGTGTGTGTGTGTGTGTGTGTGTATATGTGTATATATAGTCTACTGCATGATGTAAATTCTGCAGAAAATTCTGCAGCCGTGGAAACACAGAATGCCAGGGGCCATAATTGTAGGCTATGGACCTGCAACAGAAAAAAATCAAGCAGATTGCTCTGCTGAAAGTGTTCATGCCATGGTTGTAGTCATCAGTTTACAGTCTGTGAGCTGTAGACAGAGATATCTAATGCAACTTTTTCAGGTTTTTTTATTTGTTTTTAATGAACATGCAACAGCAGCTGCCAGTGTGTGTTCACAGGTGAAAAGACTCCCATTAACTTTCTTTTTCCAGAGTCTCTTCACACATTCCCAAAGTTTGTATTTCTCTTTTCACAGCTTTAAGTTACATGTTACCAGTGGATGCCTGGGGACAGGAAAGCGTACCTAGTGGCCACCCAAGCACAGCCAGCACAGAAAACCTGTATCACTGAGCTGAACTTTTGCCTACCAGTTTGTGCCTTTACTCCAGTGATATTGCTGTGTGACTTCTGCCTGTTTTCTATGCTGAAATGACTGGGTATTTAAATCCACTTTTCCCCAAAGGTGCATCACTTTGTGTTGGGTTGTAATCTGGAAACTGCATGAAATTAATCCTGGGAGAAATGTGCTGATTAAGGATAGTATTTTTAGTAGCATTTAATGTTTTCAGACCCACGTGCCCAAATTGATAGATTCTAAACCTACCTCGTGTCAATCTGCAGACTTTAACTATACAGCAGGGATTTGTAGCCACCAGAGTGCAAAGATAAAGTTATCAGTTTGCAGTGTCAGATTTAGAGATCATGACCTACAGTCGTCAAACTTGCTTTCTCTTATAGACTTCCTTCCCTCTGGAACAACATTCCCTCCCAAACCCGCCTCACTCCTTCCTTTCCTGCCCTTAAGCACCTACTCAGACTTACCCCTACAACTTCCTGTACCTGTCCTCCTCCCTATGATGTGTTTTGCCCATCTTTCTTCCTCTCTCGCATCTCCTAACCCTAATTAAAGTCTGCATCTTCGTTCTGGATGCCTTGCTCTGCCTAGCTGCTATCTACTGTGTATAAATATCAACTGTGTGTGTATATATATATATATATATATTATGGTAGCACGGTAGTGCTACCATAGTTAGGGTTGAGGAGCCATTTCTATGTTAAACCCAAAATTCTGCACCTTAATAACTTTGCAACCGTTTGACGGATTTGCCTGGAATTTGGAACACACTATCAAGAACCATAGGCCTTGGGATCTGCCAAGTTTCATACCAGTCGGATACATGGCTGCGGAGTTATTAAGTGTGATCTGTCTTTGTTACTCTTTTTCTGGAATTCTCACGGTCACAGCGTACAGGTGCTTACAGTTTGCGCGACTAGCTAAAATCTTCAGAGAACGTCGTGCCGGGTCACCATGTGCCTTTCAAAGATTTGGTGAAAAATATTAAACAGTTCAAAGTTATTAAAAACAATTTCCATTATAAGTCAATGGGAAAGTTAAAAGTTCGACAGTGTCGCCAAATGCATTTTACTTTCGCAAATGGCCCTGTTACTTTCACAAATCCACCATTTTGTTTTCAGTTAGTGATCAGAAAAATGCTTGGCATTTAAATTTGGGACCCTCTAGCAACCAAATTCTTTTTGTATTCACCTAGTCGGACACTGAGGATGATAGCCATGTCTTTATTTTGGGGTAAAACACCCCAGAAATATATTTTTCAAATTTCTGGAAAAAGAACTTTCGAAAAGTACTTTCATGCTCATGAAAGTGTTGCAAATTTTTGCGAAAGCTTTCACAAATTGTGACAGTAGTTTTCTAGTCTGTGGGAAAATGACAGCAATTCTTTGGCACTGCGCTGCAAAAGAACGGTTGGGAGTTTTGGGCTGAAATTTAGAGGGAACGCAGCTGACATCTCACAGATGTGCCTTTCAGTGTTGTGTTGAAAAAATATTACACAGCGGCAAAGTTATGGCGCTCCAAAGTTGACAGTTTTTCCCATAGGATAACATTACGCCGACGCAATACAGGAATCCTTTGGCACCCTGCTGCAAAATAACGGTTTGGTCTTTTTTCCTGAAATTTGGAAGGAAGACAGCCAACCACCCACAGATGTGCCTTTCAGTGGTTTGGTGAAAAAAATATTACAGGGAGACAAAGTTATGGTGCTCCAAACTTCTCTTTTTTTCCCATAGGATAACATTACAGAGTTCACCGCGCCTTTCAGGGCCCGTATCTTGGAAACGGTGTGAGATACGGACTTTTCGTCAGAAAAATACTTAGTCCCCTTGTAGGGGCTAAGTACAAAACTAGCCAGGACAGTCGTAAATCATATGACATAGATACATAGATACATAGATACATAGACAGTGTCGGCAGATAAGGGCCTATGGCCCACCCAGTCTGCCCATTTGAGCTTGTAAGTTCAGTTTGTTTTCCTAGAAGTCTGTTGCCCCTTACCCCTGACCTCCAGAATTCCTTTATGTCTATCCCATGCATTCTTAAATCCCGTGATTGTTTCAGCCCCCACCACTTCCTCTGGCAGGATGTTCCACTTGTCCACCACCTGTTCTGTGAAGAAATTCTTTCTCATGTTTCCTCTGAATGTCCTCCCTCCAACTTCATCCCATGCCCTCTAGTCCTGGAACATCTTTTTCACTTAAAAATAGTGTTTTCCTGCACCCTGTTCCTCCCTGTAAGATACTTGTATGTCTCTATCATATCCCCTCTCTCCCTCCTCTCCTCCAGGGAGTACATGTTCAGTTCCTTCAACCTGTCTTCATAGGACTTGTGATGCAATCCATGCACCATCTTTGTTGCCCTCCTCTGAACCTTCTCTACCCTGTCTATGTCCTTACGTAGGTATGGTCTCCAGAACTGTACACTGTACTCCAGGTGGGGCCTCACTAGTGTCTTGTATAGCGAATTATGACCTCCTTTTCCTGCTGGTAAATTTTTTCTACGTCATGCAGTTCCTGAGATATAACCTATTTAGTATTCCAACTCCTCATTTTCTGCTCCGATACCCATTATTATGCATACATTCTTTGTACTCACTGTCTTTCTCTTTTGCGGTTTGAGAAAACCAGCCTGTCTTACATTACTGTTACGTTGCCTTCCACTTGCAGTTCAGTACCGTTTCACTTGACGTTGGACGTCTAAGCCACTGTATGCGTTATCCTTTGTGTTTTCATTTGTGCTTGCGTTTCTGTTATTTTTTGCCATTTGTGTGTACAGTACTGTTTCTCTTTGTGTTTTACTTTGCGTCACCATGCCCATTGACATTTCCGTTTGCAGGCACCATGTTACTTTGTGACAACACATCACGTGGCAGACCATTCCCGTCTATGCTACCGTGTGAGTTACCTTTTCTGTTCTCATTCGCTCTTGTGTTACCATGTGCGCCACTGTTAGTGGTTCTGTTTGCATTGCTATTCCTGTTACTATGCCACAAGACATCACGTGGCACGCTCCCGCCGCTGCAGTACATTCACTATTTCTCGTTATCATTCTCAAAAAGAAGGGAAATTAGAGGCAAAAAAACTCAGTTTAATGCATTAGTTAGGGTTGTTCCACAGCGACAAAAGTGAGGAAATTCGGTATTGGGTTGAAAACCCCCTTGGACCCCCACCCCAGCTGGCATTGGGGTGTGCATTGGGGTCGTCAGTCTAACTCCACCCCGTTCTCCTATGCTTCTGCTGTTTTACACATGTGATGGGGTGAGAGTTGAGACTGACGATGTCTGCCAATGCAGGTGGTGGCTCAGGGGTTTCAACCACACAATTTCTCACTCTCAACCATAGTTAACTCACGATAAACAGGTTTTTGCCTCTGTTATATATATATATATATATATATATATATATATATATATATATATATATATATATATATATATATATATATATATATATATATATATATATATATATATATATATATATATATATATATATATATATATATATATATATATATATATATATATATATATATATATATATATATATATATATATACGTATCTCTATGTAAATTGCATTTTATTGTACACTGTATTACTCTGTATCTGCATTTTGTTAACCCTCTGTTGTATTTGTACCCCCTTCCCTGAGTCACACCTGAAAACGAGCAGTTTGCTCATGGTGCCTTTCCTAGTTATCAAATTTTAAATAAATAAAAAAAACTGTAGTAAACTATAACTTGAAAGAGCAGCAGCAGTACTAGTTAACCAAGGAGCGTTCATCATGTTCCAGATTTTTGCACTGATTGGTAGTTTAAAGGAAAGCTGTCCTAGAAAGCTGCTCTCTTTCTCCACCTGTATCAACGTCCAAGTCCCTCGCTTTGGTAGGAGGGGGCCCTCTCATGATGCTGCCAGTCTCACTCTACTCTGCTGGCCTCCACTAATTTAGAGGCCATCTTTTGAGATGATTTTGGGCTGCGGTTTGTTTTGTACTACTGCCAGACGTTTTTCAAGATTTTAAGTAAATTTTACCTGGGAAAAAGATATTTAAGATGGAAGGAGGTCGGGACCGCACTGCGCCGTGGCTGAACCGGCAGTCCAAGCCCAGAACTTTTCAAAATATTTATGTAACCCTCCTACAAATGGGGGTTTCCGAAAAGTCTTCATTGAGCATGCCTAAGTGTTCACTGTCAGGCTGGTGTTCTGCATTTTAGCAGTTTAAATGTATTGCCAGAGTGCCTGTATAGCCTCTGTGTACTGTCTCTTTAAGAGCTGCCTGGATTGCGGTCATAATTAATCTGAATGCGATTGGCCTGTTAGGACTTCCCGCTACCTCTGAACTCTAGGATTGTGCAAAGACTCTGTAACTGCGACTGGAGAGCCGTTTGCCTGGTACAGTGGAATTTCCTTACATATGAATGTGCTGTGTGCTTATAGTGGGTTGTGATTTGGTTCCCCACTGTGTGTCTGAACTGTGTTTTGCTTGCTGGAGGCTGTATCCAGCTTCTTGGAATGAATCTGTATCCATTTCCATTTGCCGCTCACCACCTCAGGTGAACGTCCAGCCCACCACCTTTCCGTCAAGGCTGTCCCTCCTTCATGGCCTTCCACAGACAGGGAGTCTGATAAGTCAGACGCCGGCTCGCCCGACGTCCACCCGGACGCTGTTGCTAAGTCAGCCATTGGCTCCTCCAATAGACTGCCCAGCAGATCTGCCTGTGTCACACTCAATTGTCACACCTGATGCCCCAGGCTCCCTGCAACGGATAGACCCGTTGCCCTCTGAGGTCCCCGCATCCCCTCTAGCCCCCCCACCAGGACCGAGGACCTAGGGATGCTGCAGTCAGGGGTGCACTGACACTGGATCCTCAGATGCCAGACCCGACACTGGCCGACCTGACACAACCCTCCAGCATACCTGTGCCTGACGGAGGACCTGCTCTTCTGCCAGGACCGTTGGGCCCTCCCGGAGATCTCCCCACACCGGGCCCGACGCCCTGTGGACCAGCGATCCCACCGTCTGGTCCACCAGCAGGGCCTACGCCAAGACCTTCTGCTCAGTCAGAGCCCCTGGTGCCAGAGTACCCGATGCTGCAATGCCCAGTGCTGCAGTTTCTGGCTCCTCAGTATCCAACGCCGCAGTACCCGATGCCACATTATCCAGCGCCTCAGTACCCAATGCCTGGTTTCCCACTGTCGGGTTAAGAATATTTCTATTACAGGTACCCCAACTACCTGTACCCAAGCCTGAAGGAGGTCTTGGCCTCCTGGTGGGCCATGGCCAAGGCTCAGCTCACCAGGGAGGTCAAGAGTCATCCTCCAACGATGGCCCCAACATCGGAACCCCTACTTCGGAGACTGGAGACCCCTTTACCCTACACCAGAGGAGATCCATCTGGCTCCCAGGGCAGGGAGGACATGCACCCCCCCCGGGTAGTTCCCAGAGGGGTCGTTCCTCCCCCTCCTAGGGAGTAGTCTTCTTCTTCTTCTATTTCAGAGCCATCAGACTCGGATTCTGACTCAGATCACTCTGAACCTGGAGACGAGCCTCATACTCCAGAAAACCCAGGGTCTAGGGACCCTCCGAAGTCCCCTCTGGAGGATCCTTCTTTTCTGGAGCTCTTGAAAAAGATCTAGGAGACATGTCAATGGCGATCAGTGGAGTCAGACCCACAGCATAAGAAGCTCGCTGCACATTTGGATCTGCCTGAGACTGCTCCCACAATGATTCCACCCTGGATAAAGCCTCACGCAGATCTTGTCTCTACTATTTGGAAGCAACCATCCGTGCTAGCCCCCCTTCCAAGGAAGGTGGATAGGCTACATCAGGCTCCGGAGGGTAAAGACTTTCTCAGTTTCCACCCTAAGGCAGACTCTGTTGTGATCAGTGCCTCCCATGGCCACTTCGCCAATCCAAAACACCTGAGCTCATCCCCACCTGACAATCCCGACTTCTGTATCAGTACAGGAAGAAGATTTACTCATCTTTGACCCTAGGCATCAGGGCCCTCAACTACATTGGCCACATGGGGGACTTCCAGAAGTCTGTTCTTAGCCAGGTAAAATCCAAGCTGGACTCCCTTCCTGATTCATAGACCAAACAGGAACTGGGAGACCTGGTCCAATCCGCTCATTCAGCCTGTAGGCATGTGCTCCATGCCACCTACGATGTGGTGGACACAGCTGGCAGAAGCTTGACTTTCGCCAAAGGCTTATGGCATCATGCCTGGCTCCGTGTGTCAGGATTGGTCCCTGAAGTGCATACTGCCATACAGGATGCTCCCATCAGGGGTTCGGTGCTGTTCAGGGGTGATGTCAAGGATATCATAACCGAACTGCAGGAGAAGGACCCTGCACTTAAGTCAGTCTTGACTTTGTACAGGCCACCTCAAAGGCAGCGACGTCCTTTGCATCACCAAAACCGAGAAAAAACAAAACCTAACCAAGGAAAGTGCGCCAATAAATGTCAGGCCCCTCCAGCAGCCAAGACTCCCCCCAGCAAAAAACCCGTGGGAGCCTCAGCTGCTGCGCTGCCCTCCACCTCTTGACTCCTAGCTTCCCCCTCTGTCTCTGGCCATTCCAGAGGAACCGGTGGGGGGTGGAGATTCTCCTCCCATCTACCCGGTTGGGAGAGGATAACATCAGACACTTGGGTGCTCCAGCTAATCTCTGCTGGACACTTGATAGAGTTTCTACAAAAACCTCCTCAAAACCCACCTCCTCAGTCATCTTACTCCCCGCAACATCTTCCTCTGGTTCTAGAAGAAATCCTAGTCCTTATATCGAAGGCGGCGATACAGCCCATCCCCACTCATCTGTGAGGGATGGGTTACTATTCCCATTTCGTTCTAGTTCCAAAAAAGACGGGAGACTTGAGGCCTATCCTAGACCGCAGCTCTCTGAACAAGTTCATGGAGTACAAATGCTTCAGAATGTTCTCCTTGCAGAGACTTCTTCCCTTACTTCAGCCAGGACAGTGGCTATGTGCTCTGGATATGCAGGATGCAAACCTGCATATACCCATATGCCCTTCCCACCGTAAATACCTCCGATTTTGCTTTCAGGGCAACCACTACCAGTTCAAGGCCTTTCCATATGGTCTTTCCTTGGCCCCCTGAGTATTTACCAAATGCCTGTCAGTTGTAGCGGCCCACCTGTGTACTCAGGGTCTGCAGGTCTTCCCGTACCTGGACAATTGGCTCCTGGTGGCCCCTTCCAGGGAGGAACTCCTGCACTCCCTTTCCCTTACCCTGCAGGTTTTTAACAGCCTGGGTATTACCATCAACCAGGCCAAGTCCCACCTGGTCCCTTGCCAACACCTCCAATTTATAGGGGCGATACTGGACACAACCCTAGGCAAAGCCTTTTTGCCTCCAGACAGAGTCGAGAGTCTTCAGATTCAGGCTCGTCTCCTGTCCAGTCGCAGACAGGTCAGAGCCAGGTCAGTCCTCCATCTTCTCAGACTTATGGCGGCTGCCATTCTGACAGTTCCATTCGCTCGGCTCCATATGAGGATCTCTCAGTGGATGCTTCAGTCGTAATGGGACCAAACTCTGGATGAACTAGACCAAGAGGTGCTAGTGTTGGATCCCATGGTCAGGAACTTGCACTGGTGGATGGTTCAGGAGAACCTGTGTCCAGGAGTTCCATTCTGCATCACCCCTGCATCACAAACGCTAACAACAGATGTGTCAGGGGAGGGCTGGGGTGCCCACCTAGGGTCTCACAGGACTCCGGGCAGCTGGTCCCTTTTCGAGCAGAAACTGCACGTAAATGTGCTCAAACTGAGAGCAGTTCTATATGTCCTACAGGCTCTTCTTCCCTTCATTCTTCCCAGTCATCTTCTCATCCAATCAGACAACATGTGTGTAGTCTGGTACCTCAACAAACAGGGAGGAAAATGTTCCTATCCCTGTGCCGGGAGGCAATGAGAGTCTGGTATTGGGCAGCTCAGCACAACCTTCACCTGACCACAGTTCACGTTCCAGGGGTAGAAAATACCCTGGCAGATGAGCTCAGTCGCTCCTCAGCCAGGGCTCATGAATGGGAGTTAGACCAACAAGTCATAAATGACATTTTTCGGCAGTGGGGGATGCCTCAGGTGGATCTTTTTGCCTCCCACCAAAACGCCGAACTTCCCACCTTTTGCTTGCTCACTCCAGGGCGAGACGTTTTCTGGCGGGATACTCTGTCTCTTAGCTGGAGGGACAGATATGTTTATGCATTCCCTCCCATTCCTTTGATTCTGAGAGTCTTTAACAAACTCAGAACAGAAGGGGCTCGAATGATTCTCATCACCCCCTACTGGCCCAGGCAAGTTTGGTTCTCTCTTCTACAACAGTTTTCCAAGGAACCTCCTCTCCTTCTTCCTCTGTCGCAGCAGCTGTTGACTCAGGATCAGAGGACCCTAGTTCACCCGGGCCTCAAATCCCATCATCTCCATGCTTGGCTCCTTCAGATGTAGCTAAGGCACGCTTCGGAGTTTCTCCATTAGTAGCAGACATTTTGGTGGAGGTAAGAAAACCTTCCACCAGGTCCACCTGCGCCATGAAGTGGAAACGGTTTTCCATCTGGGTGAGCTCTAAAGACTTGGAGCCTTTCTCGTGCCCAGCTAACAGTCCTGGATTACATGCGTCACCTCTTTGACCTGGGTCTCAGCCATTCTTCTTTGAAAGTCCATGTGGCAGCTATCTCAGCCTACCACATTCCCTTCGGAGGTCGGTCTTTTGCCCAACTGGAAGTCTCTAAGACCTTCCTCAAAGGGGTTCTCCACCTGAGACCCCCCCATCCACAATACCGCCCCTCCATGGGACTTGAATTTCACCTGGAAAAGCTCACACTGCCCCCCTTTTTAACCAGCAGCAGAAGCAGACTTAAAGTTCCTTTCCTGGAAGACTCTCTTCCTAGTAGCCATTACCTCTACTTGACGCATTACCGAGCTCCAAACCTTGATGTGTAAAATGCTGTATTTTCTTTTCCACAAAGAAAGGGTGGCCATGCGCACCATCCTAAGTTTCTTCCTAAGGTGGTGGCTGCATCTACACTAAATCTATCCATTGACTTACCAACCTTTTTTACACAATACTCCAGTCATGGGGAGTATCTCTTACATACTCTGGTTGTTCACAGAATCCTGAGATACTACACCACTCGGACTAAGGATCTCAGGAAAACTGATCAGCTTTTTGTTTCTTTCACTCACAAAAGGGGAAGGCAATGCTGCTTTCAAGCAATGCCTGTCTAAGTGGTTGGCGAATTGTATCACTTTCTGTTATGACAAGTACAACAAGACCTTCCCGGGTCAGGTCAGAGGTCACTCCACTAGAGGAGTAGGTGCCTCTGCGGCTTGTTTCAAAGATGCATCAGCGGTAGATATCTGCGCAACTGCAACTTGGACGTCTGTCCATACCTTCATGAAACACTACAGTTTGGACATTGCCTTTCGCTGTAGGGCAGGCTTCAGGTTGGCTGTTCTGCAGGGTCTCCTTTCATAAGACCTGTCCAGCTTTGAGGTTTATGTTGCAGATGACAATCCTCCTCCCGAGTTTTCTTCTTTGTTCCAGACTGCTTGGGAATCTGTCCTATCTGTGAATACCTTCTGCAAGAGCCCTCTCGAAGTAAGATAGAGTTACATAAGAACTTACTGTAACAGTATATCTTCAAGAGAGACTCTTGCAATAGGTATTCTAGGGATGTGGATATGTTGTTCAATCCACACTTGTTGGCAGGTACCTTGCCGCTTTAAGATGTGCCGGAAAGTCTTCAAGCTGGCTCCTCCCACCCACCCGGATGGCAAAACCCTTGGCTCTGCCCCATGACGCCAGATCTTCCTTACTGCTTGGAAGCTCAGGTTCCCTCCTTAGCCCTCTTGCGTCTCTAGGCCTGGATCCTAAACCTTTGGTTTTACCGAAAATCGTGCTTAAATTCACAAGACTTAAGTCTTCTCCTTCCTTCGCGGCTGCGATGGATTCTAAATCTATTCCCAGCTTCCGTCAGTGCCCTTGCAGGCAGAAGATGTCTTGGACCAACCCGCACACCATGTGTATCTACTGCCTTGGGCTTGGCCATGATCTGCAGGCCTGTGATCTTTGCAAGTCCTTTTTGGCTTTGGTTCTTGAAGACAACGCTGCCTGATTCCAACTGGGGCTCCCGGAAAAACGGTTTCCGCCGGTGAAGTCAAAGGAGGCCCGTTGGGCAGTGTCTGTCGCTGTGGGCTCCATGGAGCAGCTGTAGCATTTAATCGCCCTGGAGGTGGAGGCAGCCCAGGCCGCGTCTTCTTGTTCCTCAGCATTTATCCCATTCTCCTTAGGCTCCTC
Source organism: Neoceratodus forsteri (assembly GCA_016271365.2). NCBI lineage: Eukaryota > Metazoa > Chordata > Ceratodontiformes > Ceratodontidae > Neoceratodus > Neoceratodus forsteri. Next base: position 794,768,710 of record CM057449.1, read on the forward strand.
CTCTACTGCTTCCTTTCGGGAGCTTTGTCAGTCCCTCTCCACCAAAGGAGAGGGGCCTTCAGGGATTCAGTTCAGTCAGTCAAGGAAGAAGGAACCGAAAGGTAAGTCCCACCATCGACGTTTGTGGGAGCGGGTGAGATCTTGCTCCCCGGAGCATCTCTTATCGACCTTGGTCAAGGTTGTGGCTAAGGCTGCTGGCTTTTCGGTGTCCCAGTCAGGTCAGCTGGCTGAGAAGCTCATCGATGCAGTCGAGATTTTTCTTGACCCTTTGGATGGGCTGTTGACTGGAGAGGCTGACAGCCCCCTTTCACCAGTAGCCCCGGTGCTTACTGAGGACTTGCCTCGGCCTCCCATGCCGAAGTCCCTGGTCAAGGACCCTGAGCTGGGGGAAGAGTGGGTTTCCCCCGCACCCTCTTTGACCCACCGTCGGCAACCCCGACGGTCTCGGTCCTTTTCCGTGTTGGGCAAGTCCCACCGTCGTTGGCGGTCTTGGTCCTGACATCACGGAGAGCAGCGCCGCTGCTTTTCCTCACCATCCTCTTCAGAGGATAGGCTCCAGTGCAAGTTGCGTCAGCTCTATGAGGATATGATGTGGCAGCAGCTCTTATTGGCTGGCAACAAGCCGACTCCATCGCCTTCTCCGGCAATTAAGTGGCTGTTGCCCAAGCGGCCGAAGCAGCCTCTCGCCCTTGGCTCCTTGGTCAAGGAGCCTACTCCGGCACCGATTGCTCAGCCGAAACCGACTGCTCCACCCACTGTGGTGGAACCACCGCCCCCGCAACCGAAGACTTGGGCCCCGACCAAGGATTCTCGTTCGAGTCAGGGCTTGCCCCATAGGTTGTCATCACCCTCACCTCCGATCGGCCTCGGTGAGTGGAGGGTGGCTCAGGTGCTCGGCAACTGTTCGCAGACTCCTCGGAGTCCGATGACTCCTTCCTGTATTCCAGGCCCCTCGACCTGGAATCCTACGGGGGTCTGTTGGAGGACGAGAACACATCCTCGTTCCTTGGTATTCTTTGGCTCATCTCTGAGTCTACTGGGATGCAGTTCGAACCTGTGCAGAGATGGGCCAGATATCTCCTCACAGAGATTTTGGATGCAGGGGATTCCCCCATGGAGGCCTTAACTGTGGCCAAGGCCATTGTTGGTCCGGCCTTGGAATTGTGGCAGCAGCCTGCCTCCTGTCCTGTGCCTTCAGCCAGGATGGCCCACAAGTATGCAGTCCCGACTGGTTCCCTCACTGGTTTTTCGGAGCACCCCTCGGCTGAAGGGCTGGTAACCGATAGCGTTTTCTAGCGCTCCGGAAATGCCAGGGATGTAGAGAAGCCCATGGACAAGGAGTCCAAAAAGCTGGACTACTCCGGGTGCAAAGTTTATGCTGCCTCCTCCCTAAGCCTTCAACAGGCTAGCTCTTCTCTATTGGTGGCACACTTTTCACACGCCCTTTTGGGCTCCCTGGATGAGGTGCTTCCTCATCTCCTGGATGACCTTCAAACAACGGTCAAGCAGGTGCAGGATCAGGGAAGGGTGGTGGCCAAGCAACAGCTCCAGACTGCTGTGGACATCGGAGACTCTTGTGCCCGGTCAGTAGCGACCACAGTAGCTATGCACCGCAGAGCTTGGCTGTGGATCTCTACCTTCACGGCAGATACCCAGCACAAGCTGGCAGGCATCCCCCTTCTTGTGCACTGAATTGTTCGGACCCAGGGTGGAGAGCCATCTCCAGAGGATCGAGAAGTCCAATGCCACCTTGGACTCGGTCATGTCTTTCCAGAAGGACAAAGGCCACCAGCAACAGCGTAAGCCCTTTCACCCTTACGTCCCTGCGGCACATCCAGCCCAGCAGCACCAGCAGCAGGGCCAGCAGGCTCACGCTTGGCACCCCAAGACCAAGCCTGCTGCTTCCTCCAACAGGAAGCTTGGAGAGAAAGGTCCAGGTGGCTCCTCGGCCGACCCTTCCTCCAAGCCTGCCCAGTGATGAGTTGTGGGGTGCCACCCCCAACCTCATCACTCCTCCCCTGGGTACCCCCATGGGGGGATGGCTCAGCCACTTCCTTTTCACCTGGTCCTCTATCGCCACGGACCATTGGGTGTTGAAAATGGTCGGCAGGGGTCTGCCTCTGGAATTTGAGCAGATCCCTCCCTTTCGAGACGTCACCCCTAGGTGGGCTACCGGTTCCGAAGCCTCTCTGTCAGCTCATTGAGCCAACATAGCTCTGCTCCTCCACAAGGAGGTGATCAGCAAGGTGGTGGAACCTCCTCTAAGCCCAGGGTTTGTGTCCAGGTACTTTCTGGTTCCAAAACGGACGGGGAGCTGGTGCCCCATTCACAATCTGCTCAACCTGAACAAGTTCCTAAGGCTGCTCACCTTCAGGATTGTCACTCTGGCTCAGATCATACCATCCTTGGAACCAGGTGTGTGGTTTTATTCTCTGGATCTCCAGGATGCATTCTTTCACGTCCCAATCCATCCGTCACATCGGTGATTCCTCCGCTTCAGAGCACAGGGATCCCTCTACGAGTTCCAGGCCATGCCCTTCGGTCTTTCTCCAGCTCACAGGGTCTTTACCATATGCATGGCAGTGGTGACAGCATTCCTGTGGTGCCGAGGGGTCGAAGTATACCATTACCTGGATGACTGGCTGATAGCAGCCCCCTTCAGGTTGAAGGTGGAGTGGTCCAGAGATCTGGCCCTCCAGGTCTGCTCTCAAATTAGTCTTCTGATCAACGAGGCCAAATTGGAACTCATGCCATCTCAGGTGATTCAGTTCATTGGGGTAGAGCTCAACTCTCTTCAAGCCAGAGCCCGGCTTCCATCGGACAGGGCCGAGGTCCTTTCCTCCTTTGCCCAATCATTTCAGGTTGGGCAATTGCGCCCTGTCTGGGACTTCCTGCACCTTCTGGGACTCATGGCGGCTTGCACCAGTGTGGTCCATTGGGCCCACTAGCATATGCATCCCCTGCAATGGGGGCTCGCCCGCCAGTGGTCTCAGTGCTCTGGTCCTTTGGAACAGCCAGTAACCGTGACCCAGAAGATGTGTGATGGCCTGCAGTAGTGGCTCGTCCTAGCTCATCTGCAGGAGGGTATCCAGTTTGAACACCCCAAGCTGATGGTCATCCTTATGACCGACGCCTCTTTGATGGGTTGGGGTGTCCATCTGGGGGAGCTCTGGGCCCACAGCCTCTGGTCCCCTCAGGAGTCCTGCTGCCACATCAACCTGCTGGAGCTTCAAGCAGTATGGCTAGCCCTCGCCGCCTTCACTCCATTTGTATGGGGTCAAGTGGTTCAGGTCCAGATGGACAACACCATGACCATATACTGTCTCAACCATCAGGGCGGGACACACTCCTTGCCTCTGTCTCTCATGATCATCCTGGAGGCGGATCTCCTAGCCATCCATGTGGCAGGACCCTCGAACAGTCTGGCCGATGCCCTCAGCCGGATAGGTGCTGCATCTTACCAGTGGTCTCTCCTGCCAGAGGTAGTTCAAGGCCTGTTCTCCCATTGGGGCACCCCCTCAGGTGGACATGTTCACCTCCAAGGAAAACGCGAAGCTGAGGCTGTTTCATACCCACCTCCCTCAGCTGGGCTCGTTACAGGGGGGGATGCCTTCTCGAGATCATGGACCCCGGGCCTCTTCTACGCCTTCCCTCCATTTTCCTTGATCCACAAGGTGCTTCTCAAGGCAAAGAGGGACAAGGCACAGGTGATTCTGGTAGTCCCAGACTGGTCTCGCCAGTTCTGGTATCCAGATCTCCTCAGCCTCAGCTCCAGGCTCCCGAGATGGCTTCCAGCCTGCCCGGATCTGATCTCAGCCAACAAGGGGAAGGTGCTCCATCCAGACCTTCAATCCCTGCACCTGACGCCCCAGTTCCTGAGCGGCTAGAGTTCCAGGCCTTGGGTCTTTCCGTTGAGGTCCTCAACGTTGTTGAGGCCTCCCGTAAGGAGTCGACCAGAAAATGTTATGCCTTTAAATGGAAGAGATTCTCCATTTGGTGTCAGGGCAATGGGCTGGACCCTTCTTCCTGTCCATTGGCTAGCATTTTGGACTACCTGTGGTCCCTTTCTCAGCTAGGGCTTCGGTCGACGACCCTTAAGGTGCACCTGGCAGCCATCTCTGCTTACGGCATGGGTGCAAGCAATAGATGGCGCAGTAGAAGGTGGTCTGGCACTTTTTCAAAGCCTCGATCACATATCCTCTGATCAGAGAACCTCCACCTTCGCAATCTACTGCTAGTATTGGCCAAGCTCATGGGCAAGCCATTCGAACCGATGCACAGGTGCGATATCTCCCACCTGTCATTGAAGACTGCCTTCTTGGTGGCTATAACGTCAGCCAGAAGGATGGGAGAGCTCCAGGCGCTTTCCATTGAGTCTCCTTATCTGGTCTTCCACAGGGAAAAGGTTGTCCTTCGCCCCCATCCGAAATTCCTTCGAAGGTAGTGTTGGAGTTTCACCTGAATCAGGTGTTGACTCTACTGGTGTTCTACCCCAATCACACCTCGGAGGTTGAATATAGGCTCCATACTCTGGACCCTAGAAGAGCTCTCGCTTATTACAAGGAGCAGATGGCTGAAGTTCGGGGAGATGTTTGCCAGCTGTTTGTCACCTACGCTGAAGCTGCACCTGGCAGACCTGCACCCAAGCAGACGATAAGCAGGTGGGTCACCTCCTGCATAGATCTCTGCTACAGGTTGGCGGGCATGGAGTCACCCAAAGGGAAAAGAGCTCATTCAACCCGCCATACCGCTGCTTCGGTGGCTGCTTCTAGGGACGTCCCAATGCAGGAAATCTGCAGGGCTGCTACCTGGAAGTCCGCGCACACCTTTATTTCCCATTACCGCATTGACCTAGAGTCACACCTGGATGCTGGTTTTGGGACCTCTGTTCTCCAGTCCTTATTCTCCAAGTAAGTATCTGGTTGTGTGCCTTGCCTCCCTCCTCCAGGAGAACTGCTAGGAGTCTGCCAACAAGTGTGGATTGAACAACATATCCACGTCCCTAGAAATACAGGTTACTCACCTGTAACAGGAGTTCTAGAAGTGGCATATGTTGTTCATCCACACGATCAACCCGACCTCCCCGGCTTCGATGCACAACCTAGCTTCCAGGGGGCTAGATCTGGCATCATGGGGCGAAGCCAAGGGTTTTACCACCTGGGTGGGTGGGAGGAGCCAGCTTGAAGACTTTCCAGCACATCTTAAAGCATCAAGGTACCTGACAACAAGTGTGGATGAACAATATATACCACTCCTAGAACTCCTGTTACAGGTGAGTAGCCTGTATTTACCTTCCAACCCACCTTCCCCCTAGGTTTCTTCTCTTTTTCTTCCATGGGGGCATATCCTCTTCCCTCTCATCTTGCCTCTTTAGGCCTTTGGTGGGAAAGAACTGGAAGACGGGTGTGGGGGACAGCCCCTTTATATGAACGTCATCTGACGCCAGTCACCTGACGAGTGACTGCTAGCTAGAAGTTTTTCCATGGGGTCCTGATGCCTGGCAGCTTATTCCTATATGTGAATACCTACTGCAAGAGCCTCTCTCAAAGATCTACTGTTACGGTAAGTTCTTTTGTAACTGTACTTTACTTGTTGTCTGGCAGTCGGTTATCCTGTATGTAAGCCACTAAGCTTTATTTGTCTATGGTCTCCAACAGCTTTCTTACAATGGAGCTAAAACTTACAGGCCTGTAGTTGTCCAGATCCTCCCTGTCCCCCAACCCCTTGTGGAGTGAGTACTATCTCAGCGGGTCTGCAAAATGGTGGTACCATTCCTGACTTCAGTCTGTCATTAAATAGCCAAGTAAAGGGTACTGCCAGTTCTGCATTCAGTTCCCTAATTAGCTATGGGTGCAGGCTGTCCAGACCTGGTGCCTTATCTACACTGAGTGCTAGCAGTTCCCTTTCTCACCTGGTCTAGCATTATTTCTACCCTGCCCAATTCCTGAACCTCATGTGTGGCAGCCTTGATACTGCTGTCCAGTAGAGGTCTGTTGTCCTCTACTGTGAATACCAAGTAGAAGTACCGTAATTGTTCAGTCCATTTGCTTCCTGCGTGTCATCTTCAACTACTCTGCCCCCCCCCCATTTTCCTTTTTCCCAAATGTGTCTAAGAAGAAGTCTTCTCCTTCACTTTTTGCACCCATGGAAATCCACAGCTCTGTGGCCGCCTTTGCCATCTGGAGCACTACCGTTACCTCTTTGAGTCTGGCCTGATATTCCTGTTGTTCTTCCTCCCTTGTTCCTTTTGTACCTAGTGAAGGCCCTTCGTTTCCCCTCATAGCCTCTCCCACCACCTTTGAAAACAAGATTGTGCTCATTTCTTTTAGCGACCTTCATGCACAGGATTATTTGCAACATAAAGAAAAGGATCCAAGGGAAGATGTGCCTGTTTGCAGATTACACAGAATGATGTGGTAGAGTGGACAGTGTTGAGTGGTTCAGGACATTGAGTAAAGATCTGCAGAGACTGGAGAAATGTCAAGGGTCTGGCAACTAAAACTCGGTGCATGCAAAGTGCAAAGTCACAGCTGCCCTGATGGCCCATCGGCAGTGCATTGCGATGCCCTGCAGACGACCAACTTCAGGGGCAGTTCAGTCACTGAGTTGGGAGGCAGGCCAGCCTGCAGACAGCTGACAGAAGGCAGCACACTTCAGCCTGGGAGGGTCGGTGGGAAGTTCCAGTGCATAGCGCTCCCTGTGGTAGGCCAGGGAGCTTACTCCTTCCACAGGGGTACACTGCATTGCTGAGGCTGTAGGGTATGTCCCATGCCATGGAGAAGAGGAATGATGAGGGAGAAAATGGGGAAGGGAAAATCCTTCGTCATCTGTATGATGATGATCCCCTAGACAAGTGTACATCCCTGAACAATGGTATAGCCCTGAGCAACAGCAGGGAGAGAGTTAAAAATCTATATGCAGGCAAGTGAAAACAGCAAAAATGGAACTGGGCCAGTGTCGTGGCACTGAACCTTGGGTAATTGCTCGGCACACTGGCGACCCGGGTTCATGCACTGAGCCCCGGACGTCCGGAGCAGTTGCCATCCGAGAGGGGTTTCAGAGCATCCCTAGGATGCTTCCCTCTGGGGGTGGGGTGAAGGTGCTGTGCCCCTTGTCTAGCGGTTCCTGGTGGTGGCTCTGTGGTGATGTCCTAGGTCATGTGGGTGACCACGCACTGCCGGACATCCCCACCCCAGGACACACACTTCTGCTGCACCAACATGGGTGGATGGAGACCAGAAAAACAGAAAAAGGGCTGTCCAGCCCTGCCGGATGATGGCATTTGTCCCCTCCACGCCACAGTCCCCAGAGCACACCTCCTCTCTCCCTGTGTCTGCCCCGGGGGCACTGCTCCAGTACTCTCCTCTGCCTGTTTTCCTCTGCTGGGGAGGTGCCCTTCCAGTAGGGTTAGTGCCAGACCTCCCCAGTCACAGAATGCGGGCCATGACTGGCAGATGGTAGGCAGCGGCGGTGAGACTAGTGGGTACAGGGGGACATTAGCGAGCCAGAAGGAGTGGCGGGCTGGAGCCAAGGGAGGAGCATAATAAAAAAAGTAATAGGACTCGACTCTTAACACCTCCGTAGACCTTCTTAGAAATGTTATTATCTGCTATATTGAAATCACTCATTCAGTTGGGAAATACCAACTTTATCAGGAAATGAGTTCCTCATGCAGAACAACATTACTGGTTATAGTATTTGATTCATTGGGTGAATGGGGTCACAAAGAAAGAGCCTCACTGCACAGTTTGAATGCCTGGAAGGAAAGAATGGATCCCTTGGCCTTGTCTTCCCATCAGTCTGCTTGGTCATTTAAACATTTATATAAACAATACCTTTGTGACCATTGTAAATGTAACTGTTGAACATGACATATAGAGTAGTGGATGACTGACCATCCACAACAAGGCTGTGTTTCCATCGAGGGAGTTGATGATGTCATACAGACCCCGAGAGCAAAGCTCGAGAGGTCTTGCTGATGTCACCAACTCCCGAATTCAAAATATAACCTAAGTTTTGGATGGTCATCCATCCAATTTTATATAGAATATGGTTTCCGCTTCTTCTTCTTTGTGCGTGTGTGTGTGTCTTTTTTTTATGTCGCTAGTTATGTTCTGTATAATCTGGTGGTGCTGCCCCGTGGTTCCTGCTTATCCCTGCTCCCACTCGCTCTGGCTTATCCCTGCTCCCACTCGCTCTGGCTTCTCCCCGCTCCTGCTGGCTCTGGCTTCTTCCCACTCATGCTCACTCTCTGTTTTGCTCTAGGTTTCTTTTTAAATATGAATTTTAAAAAATTAACTTTTGCAGCACAAAGCCGTGTGAGGATCTTCGTGTCAAAAGTAGGAGGGTCTGCTGCTTAGCACTCACTTAATTGCGCCACCATATTAATGCTATTTTTTCCATTAGAGCCAGTGGAGTGAGCCAATCAGGTGGCAGGTGAAGGCTGAGAAGTTGTACTATTGATGTGACATCAGAACGATAGTACAGCAACTTTTTTGACCTTTGAACTGTCCTATAACAAGCACAAGGAGATGTTGAAAGGTTGAGAAGGGGCTTGGCAAGGTTGGAGGAATGGTCAGAAGTATGGCAGCTTGGATTCAATGCAAAGAAGTGCAAAATAATGCACCTGGGAAACAAAAAACCAGGGGAAGATTATACAATGTGGGGGGAGGTAGTAACAACAATAAAAATGGAAAGGGACCTGGGGGTAATCATATCAGATGACCTTAAGGTTAGCAAGCAATGTGAGAAGGCAGTAGGGAGGGCTGGGGGATACTGGGATGTATAGGGAGAGGCATCACCAGCAGAAAACAGGAAGTTGTTATCCCTCTGTACAGACAGTTGGTGAGACCCCATCTGAAGTACTGCGTCCAGTTCTGGAGACCCCATCTCCACAAGGACATAGACAGGATAGAGGCAGTCCAGAGGAGGGCAACTAAAATGGTGCAGGGTCTGCAAGAGAAACCATATGAGGAGAAACTAAAGGAGCTTAACATGTATACCCTTCAGAAAAAAGAGAGAGAGGGGGGACATGATAGAAACTTTTAAGTACCCCGGTGGAATCAACAAAGTCCATGAGGGTAGCATCTTTCAGAAAAAGAGATGTGCAAGAACAAGGGGACATAATTTGAAGATGGGGGGTTCAGGGGCAATATGAGAAGTATTTTTCACAGTGAGGGGTTGGACGATGGGATAGCCTTCCTGAGGAGGTTGTGGGGTCTAAAACTGTGAGAGAATTCAAGAATGCATAGGACAGACATAAGGCAATTTTGTTGGGGGGTAGGAAGAAGTAGGCTGTTTGACTAGGATCTGCAGCTTGTCCTGTAGGTAGGGAAGCGGGCAGACTAGGTGGACCCAAGCAGTCCTTATCTGCCGTCAAAGTCTATGTTTCTGCGTTTTAAAAGTTACTGATTTCACCCATAATAAGGCCTAACCATATACTGTATGAAGTATAGTTGTCGCCTCACTTTTTGCTACATGTACTTCTGTATTGTTCATGTGTATGTCAGGGTTGCCCTGTAAATGGGCATTGTCGCAGTGGGCTCTACCTGCTTACCAATGTATATCATGGGAGGGATGCTGTGTTCCCCTAGGATTTGAAAATGTTCACCACTGTGGCTTAAGTGACCCCAAAACATTTAGCCACTATGCAAAAATATGAGCCTCATAATGATATATGCCGCCAAATTATTTTTCTGAACTATGTACTATAAAGTTACTATACACAGCATGAACAGAAGCTTTTCACCTTTGTGGCTCAGGAAACTTTATAATCCATAGCCATAAGCTAAAAACATTTGACGGTGGCGACATGGCAAGTGGCAGGTGGGGACATAGGGGATGAGTAATAGGGCTGAATGAAAATGGTTATTCAGCCATTTTTCACCCCCAGGGTGAATGACCTGTTATTTTTCCTGTAGCTTATGTTATTTTCCCTGTAGCCTCATCACAATGGTATTCAGTGTTATGTGGTATAAATAGGACATACCATTGGGTATGCAAAGATGACATAGAAGTTAGGACTCTACTTCACTCCCCCGCTCATTGCTAGGGTAGCATTGTTGGCAACATTCCACAGTGAATAAAATGCTTATTTCTGCATGTCCTACAGAATATCTCCTATATATATCAAATAATAATGGGTTGCATAAGCAGTAAGGCGCAGTGGGGTGTAGGTTGTGTGTTATAAAACAGGTTAGAAATTTCAGGCTTCCTGACTGGCAGAATAAATTCTGAGTCCCAAGTGTTAATTCTGCAGAAATGCACAAATTGGAACAAGTTCTAGCAGTGGGGTTTGCAATTTGGGCAAAGTGCAAAGAGAATTAAAGAGCTAGTGTAGCCAAAACTGGCAGACAGGAAAATAATAAAAATTTTAAGAACTAGTCAGCTGCAACTTTTAATATCCAAAGTATTTTTCTTTTTCCTTTTGCTCATTAGGAAGTCTTCTATTTGATAATATTGTGCTGGATGTGTGGAACAGCTGTTAGCCTGGCAGCTGACATATATATCTCTGCCCCCTCCACTACATCATCAACATTGTGAACTCACTGACAGTGACATCAAAGGTGACTGAACTGGCAGCCACTGAGTGGCTGTTCTTAAGCAGCAGTGATGTCACAGTCATTGAGGTCAAAGTTTCTGATGATGTAGTGGGGGGGGGGGGCAATAGAGATATGCCAGCTGCCAGGCAGAGTGCTGACCCACTCATCACACCTACTAACATCAGGTAACCAGTCTTATAATTAATCAACGGGGAAAGAAAAATTACCTCAGATATAAACGATAGATAGATAGATAGATAGATAGATAGATAGATAGATAGATAGATAAAAATATTTATTTTTTGACAGGCATTAACCTTTAGGACTGTTTAGCCCGGTTTACAAACTTGTCCTGTGTAGATAATGGGTTTAAGGTACAAATCTTAACATGGTTTCATACAAAACAAACAAAATATACAACGATGTAACAAACTAACATAATAATGTGAGATGAAAAGGTGATGGGTGGCTGCTTTTAAAAACTAGTATTAGTTTTAGGCAGTACACTAGCTCTTTAATTAACCATTTCACCCATCCCAGATTGCTACCACAAACATGGTTACCACCTTTACTCAATGAAAACCTTCAACAAGACCCTAAAAATAAAACTCCTATCAATTAAAAAAAGAAATAAACACTGTGTTCTCTCGTTATCCCCTCCTTACACACATAAATGAGTGTAAAAATGAAGTAGTATTCACAGTTTGTGTTTCTTTGGTGGCCGTGGAAAATCCCCCAGCTGTCTTTACCAGCCTGCTACAGCAATCTCTGTTGAGTACCTGCTACAGATAAAACTGAGACCTTTGCTCCATACAAGGCCTTCTGTTGTGTGTGAGGCGGTCAACATTCTGCCAGAGGAATTCTACAGAAGTCTGAATTCCTGTATTCCTTAATAAACCTTCCATTTATTGAAAGTGTGGAAAGGCAGTTACTTGACAAATCGTGAGTTCTTTTTACTAGTTACTCTTAACAAAATAAAATACCTGTTTCTAGTTAAAAGTAAATTGACTTTTTTTTTTGTCTGCTTACCCATCTTATAAGTGAAAGAGACACTCCAAGTCCTTGGTTGTCTGGAGTTAAAGCAATTCCCAGTGTTAAAAGGACTCACTTCCAAGTGTAAAAGGCAGATAACCAATGCCCTGTCATGGTTATTGCTTACAGACAGTAAGAGCATGACACAGGTGCATTGTAAGGCACTGGGCGCTTGCCCCAAGTCTCTTCAGCACCAGGGAAGTGCTTGTATCACAGAACCCACCATCGTGTTTTATTGTACTCATAAAATTGGTTTGTCAAAAAGAAAACAATACAGAATGGAAAAATTATAATATTAAAATATAAAAAGATTCTGAAAAGTTGTTTTTTTTTTTTGAAACAAAGTTCCCTGTTGTGTATTTGCCACTAGAGGGCACTCTATCCCTTTAGCAGTACTGGCTTGGTTTGGTTCTGTCCCTTCCACTACCACACTTGTACGCAGTAAGCTTTTTTGTTTATAAGCTTTTTTTTTCCATTTATTGTGGTGCCTAAAGTCTGCGCTCATCTGGCTTCAGTTCATTTTTCTATGAAAGTCATTGGCTGTTCACTGTGGCTGTGCATGATCTATCACGTTCAAAGCTGCTGATGCTCTAGGCCAATGCAGCGGGTGGAGGGGTGACGGTCGAACGTGTTTGTGGTCATGTGAAAGAGACACCAATGTTGCAGGTAGACAACTAAGGACCGATTCCTTTGTAATCATGCAGAACGGAAACAGTTGCTGTGCATAGAGATTTGCTCCCATTTGATAGTTGACCAGACTCTTGGGATATAGGGAAGGCGGGGTAGGAGTGGTGAGAGAGGCTAAGGCCATGAGAGGCAGCATCTAGTCACAGTCCAGCAACTCAGGGCCGAGGATTACAGGCCTAACAGAAAAACTTATACATATTAGAGTATGCCTTGCTGTGTTTTTTTATGTTTGCTTGCACGCATGAGCAAGAAACATTTTGCGGCAGCTTAGGGGAGAAGCGGGTTGTGGAGTTGCGGCAGTGTGGTGGCCAGTGCCAGCACTGCATTTGTGGGCTTGGCGCTGTGCACCCCATGCAGGTGCAGCATCCTGACATCACTGGTTCTGCAGAAGTGCCACCAACTTAAAACAATTTGGCCGCTGCAATGAGGGGCCACCTCGTCATTGCAGCATCAGCAATTCTGCTGCAATGAGGGAGCAACCCGTCATTGCAGGGTGGTACCTTGCCTGGTGTAACATTACCAGGCACATGGTGGCTCTATGTGGCCACCTCAGAGCCCCATGAAAGCCAATGAGGGTGCCCAGCCCCCCTGTCGGCATGACCCCGACCCACTTCATTTGCTGATGGGGGAGCCCACTCCCCATCGACATAATGTCCCCACCCCCCAATTTCTGTTGTGTGCCGAGGGGGTGCCCAATCCCCATCAGCATCATGCACCCCCCAAAACAGTCTTTCTTTGCCAATGGGAGACCCAATCCCTGTTGGCTTCAGTTCCCGCTTCCCAGTTCAGTTTTATGACGGGGGAGCCCACTCCCCATTGGCATAATGTCCACACATCCAAATTTCTGTTGTGTGCCAAGGGGGTGCCCAGTCCCCCTCGGCATCATGCGCCCCACCACCTGTTTCTGTGCCGACGGGGGGCCGAATCCCCATCGACTTTGGTTCCCCTTCCCACAAATGCAGGTGGCACATTGGGAGCCCACTCCAGTGTACCAAACATACCTGCGAAAGAAGAAAACCAATCCGCATTGTCTTTTTTTTTTTTACCTGTAAAATGAGAAAACGGTCTCTCAACGTGTCCGGTGCCCCTCCATCAACCCGCACCCACCCTCTGCATACCCCACCTCCTCACACCCCCTCACCCCAATACTTACCTGCGGAGCCCAGCGCAATGATCTTTGGTGGACTGGGAACACATCTGCATTCTTCAGAGCCGACCACGAACTGAAGAAATGCCGGTAAGCTGTATAATGGCATAAATATGTTTTTTTTTTTCAACATTGGTGCATATCTCGGGCATTTTGGGGAATTTGGGCACCACATTTTCAACATGGTGTTATTGGGACCCCTCCTCATGAATTCAGTCACTATCATGGCATTATTCAGTCCCGAAAGACGATTTCACGGCCACTATGTGGAATCACCTTCGGGACAGATTAACAAAATGACAGTGCCACTGTTCATGAGGTGGGCTCTCAAAAAGCATATGTTGCAAATTTGGTGAAAAAATCCAAAAAGTAACTGTTTCTGACGTGTGTTATAGTTTTCACATGCCTTTCGTAACTCCAGGACGCATTTGTAATATTTTCACTCCACATTTTCAACATTTGTATTTTCCACACCTTCTTATGAGCAGTACAGCTGTCATTTCACGCATCCTGGCCGACATGTGTTTTCGCACTTCCAGTGCAGGATAGTGCAGTCGCTGTGGGAAATCAGTTTTTGGGACAGATTAAAAAAATGACAGTGACACCTTTCATGAACAGAGGTCCTAAAATGCCTATTGTGAAAATCTGGTGGTGAAAGTCCATAAAGTGACTGTGTTACAAGCGTGTGTTGTGCAGTTTCCACGCACCCTTGTAACTTCTCAAATTTTCAATATTTTCACACCAGATTTTCAACACTGGCAGTTTTTCACACCTCCTTATGAACAGATCAGCTGTCATTTTTCACATCCTGGCCGACACGTGTTTTCGCACTTCCAGTGCAGAATAGCGTGGTTGCAGTGGGAAATCAGTGTTTGGGACAGATTAAGAATGAGCGAGTGAGAGAGGAGGAGTGAGCGAGCTCAATGGACCTCTTTTGGGACTGCTGCACATTTCTTTGTGGGCAGAAAAAGGTGCCCATGCAGGCAGGAGCCCAGTACAAAAGGACAGCCTGCAGCGCCAGGAGAAACCAAATGATTGAGTAAGAGAAGGGGAGTGAGTGAGCTCAACGGAGCTCTGTCAGGACTTTAGAGTTGCCCACCCAACCGTCCAGGGTCCTGTGTGGTCCTGTATTACAGCAAGGTCTCTGGGGTGGAGACAAAGCAATGATTGGATACTTTGAGGATTGCTGTAATAATACAGATTTAGTTGTTCTGTTTATTTCTCTTACTGAACTAAGTACTGAGCTATACTGTTAGGATTGCTGTAATAAAACATATTTAATTGTTCTGTTTATTTCTCAAACTGAGCTGAGTAATACTTGGAGTGCAATACAATTTCTAACTGGGCTAAGTGAAACTATGAGGGCAGAGAACAAAAAGTATGGTAGCTGAGGGGTGAAAAACAGACAAGGAGGCTTTAGGATTGGTGCAGTAATATAGTATCTAATGGATGAGATTTGAGACTGAATTAACCCGGTCGGCAAAGGGGCAGTAGCGGGACTAGTGTGGGGGGAACAGGAATTTGAGTAAATAGGGCCCTAACAGTTGTAGTAGGGTACAGAAACTGGGAGTAAGAGCCCATAACATAAGACGGGGGGCCAAAATGAGGCAGGTGCTGCATGTCAATAGGGCAGGCATCTTTGTGAGGGTGGTGTGGTGCATAGGGTGTGGGTTCGCCATGATCCTGGACTGGGCTTGGAGGATGGGGGCATGTATGGTCTGTAGACAACTGGCCAGTTTGAGGGAGGAACTGTGGAGGTTAGGGAGGAGTCTAAATGGCAGCGAAGGTGAATATAGTAGGCATCCTGGCTGGAGGGTGGGAAATGGAGGATGGCAAGGGGGACGGGGGAAGAAAAACTAGGGACTGATACCAACCCCAGTATCAGAGGCACTAGCAGAAAAGGGAGGAGAAGGGAAGGGGTTCCTGAGGCGAGGGGGGCCTCCTGATGGGGGAGGAAGAGACCACGAGGAGTACTAGGGGAGAGGGCAGATGGCTACGGGTAGGGAGGGACCGGGGGGGCAGGGAGAGGAACAAGTAGGAGGGGAGAACTGATAAGGAAAAGAGATGTGGGAGGGGTATCGACTAGGAATAGATTCGAGCCTCTGCTATGGGAAGAGAGAGAAGGGAAGCAGGAACACACTGAAGGGGGGGAGGACAAGTGGGGAATGAGAGGGATGGCAACAGGTAGAGGAACAGATAGCAAGGACGAAAGGGTAGAAGGGGGCTAGTAAGGAAGGAGGGAGGGAGTGACTGGAGGGGAGACGGCTATGGGAAGGTGGAAGGATGGGAGGGGCATCACTATCGGGGTCAAAGGGAATGCGGTCTCTAAATCGACAACAACAGGGATAGGAAAGGGGTTGGAAATCAGCAGGGGAGATGGGGAGGTTGACATGGGAAGCCCAATAGGAAGTAATCAGGCTGGGAAGGGGTTCAAGGGGGATAGGAGGAATAAGGCAGAGAAAAGGGGTGAGGCAGAAGTAGGGGGTGTAGATGCAGAAGTCACAGAGGGTGCAGCTGGCGGGGGTATGGGGCAGGGAAGAATGAATACTGGGGTGGTGGATGTGGCATTAGAAGGGAAAGGGGGTAAGGGACAGGTGGGTACTCATCCGGGGGATTCTATACTGAAAGGGTTGAGATGGGGTGGAAGGGAGGAAAGGCACAGCCGTATTTGGGTTGAAGCTATCCCCAGGTTGACTGCAGGATGGGCAGGGCAGGCACTGCTCAAATGTGCAGTGAGGCGGAGGAAGAAACCTCATTTACTGTTGCATGTGGGTACAAATGACTTGGCGGGAGAGACTTTGGAAGAAGTGAGGGGGAGGTTCTAGGAGTTGGGCAGACAGTGAGAGGGGGTGGGGAAGTTGGTGGCATTCTCAGAGGTACTCCCGGTACCATGTGCAGGCATTTGGAGGAAGGGTAGGATCAAGGAATTCAACGAGTGGCTGAAGGATTGGTGCCACACCAAAAATTATGGGTTAGGGACTAACTGGGGAACAGTGACTTGTATGTGGGGGACAGGCTACGCTTGAACAAGGAGGGGAAAAGAGTATTAAAGACGGGATTAGAGGGGTATATCTCTGCTAAGGTGGATTGAAACTACTAGGGGGTGGCCAAAAGACTGAGGGTGGTAGAAAGGTCCAGACAGGGGAGCCTAATGAGCTCACCCCCCTACATATAGGTAATGGTGGAGGCGTAGTAACCCTGGGAGGGGGCGGGCAGAGTGGTCTGAGTGTAATACAGAAGGCATTACCACCCGGTAAGAATAACAAGGAGAAAGTTTGTGGACTACCATGAGGAGGGACACAGGCCAAGGAGAAGAGTGAGGAGAAGGAGGGGTACGGGTGGAAGGTGGTCTCTCTCAGCACAAGAAGCCTGGGAACAAAATTGCAGAGCTTCAGGTACTTCTTTCAGAAGAGATGGACAGTGCTGCAGTGACTGAGACTTGGGTACAGAGTACCATGATTGGAACTTGCAATCCCAGGATACAGGATATACAGCAGGGACTGGGGGGGTGCACTCTATGTGAGGGGAGGGATCAAATGCATAAGGGACGAGGAGAAGAGGAGAGGACAGAGGCGCTTTGGGTGCAGCTCCTGGACTCCAAGGGCAGAAAGCTGAGGCTGGGAGTGGTGTACAGACCACCAGCCCAATCCGGGGAACTGGATGGGGAGTTGGCAGAGCAGATAAGGAGGGTGTGTAGAAGGGGGAGTCTGGTGATAGTGGGGGATTTTAACCTACCAGGGGTTGACTGGAGCACTCCAACCACTAGCAGTACCAGGGAGCAGGTGCTTCTTGATGCATTCCAGGATGGCCTTCTGACACAATTGATAAGTGGGCCTACAAGGCTTGGTAGTACACTGGACCTAGTACTGGCAAACAGAGTAGCAGTGAGGGAGGTAAGGGTGGAGGACCCACTAGCGGGTAGCTACCACAAAACAGTGTGGCTCGTTCTCTCACTGGACAGGGAGACAGGTGGCATGGGCACTAAGGTGGTGGACTTTAGTAGGGTGGACTTTGGGAGGATGGGAGCAATACTGCGAGGGAGACTCCAGGATATAAGACCGGGGATGGATGCAGGACAAAAGTGGGGAGTCACAAAGACTGGGCTAACAGAGGCCACAGTAGCCTGCACCAGGACCAGGAGTAAGAAGAGTAGAGCCAAGAAACCATGCTGGCTGAACAAGGAAGTGCTGCAAGGGGTGAGGGCATAGAGGGCTACATACCAGAAGTACAGGAGAACAGGGAAGGGAGAGGATTAGGAGGCTTACGGGAGTTGGTCAAGGGAGGTGGCCAGGAGGGTGAAAAAAGCTAAGGCCTCCAGGGAATTAAGGTTAGCACAGAGTATAAAGGGAGAGGGAAAAGGACTTTTTTTAGGTGTGTCAGGGAAAAGAGGAAGTGCAAGGAACATATTGTGAGGATAAAGCGGGGAGCGGATTGTGTGGAAAAGGGGGAGGAGCAAGCGGAAATTCTAAATGAGCACTTCTGCTCCATTTTCACTAAGGAGAGGGATGGTCCACTACCAGCATGGGCTGGGGGAAGCTGGGGAGGAGGTGATGGAAAAAGTGATCACAGGAAGTAGGGTGCTACAGAGGCTGAGGGCAGTAAAGGCGGACAAGGCACCAGGTCCCGATGGCATACACCCCAGGCTGCTGAGGGAGATGGTGGAGCTGTTGGCTGAGCCACTGGCAGATCTGTTCAACACCTCCCTAGAAACAGGGTGTGTGCCCCAGGACTGGAGGGTGGCCCATGTGGTACCCATACACAAGAGTGGGCCTAGGGAGGAGCCAGAAAATTATTGCACAGTCAGTCTCACGTCCATAGTGGATAAGCATATGGAGGCGATACTGAAGAAGAGGCTGGTGGCATTCCTAGAAAGTAATGGCCTCCAAGATGGCCGGCAACATAGGTTCATCTTGGGGGTGTGGTCTTGTCAAACCAACCTAATAGAGTATTATGACTGGGTGAAAATGGGAGTTGGACAGGGGTCATGCGGTACATGTCCTGTACTTGGACTTCAGTAAGGCCTTTGATACAGTGCCTCATGGGAGATTGGGGGGGGGGACGCTGACGGCAGTCGGGTGGGAAAAAAGCTGATTAAATGGATAGAGAACTGGTTACAGGGGAGGGTGCAGAGGATGGTGGGGGGTTGGGAGCTCTTGGCACCTAGAGCAGTAACAAGCAAGGTGCTGCAGGGGTCAGTGCAGGACCCGTTGCTATTTGGGCTCTTTATCTCTGATATAGCACACGGAATGGGGAGCAGGGTTAATCTGTTTGCAGACGATACCAAATTGGGGGCAGTGGTGGACAAAGAGGACAGATGGGGAAAAGTTGCAGGAGGACCTAACCAAACTAGAGACATGGTCGGTGGAGTGGCAGCTAGGATTCAACGGAAAAAAGTGTAAGGTGTTGCACTTCGGGGCTAAGAACCAGAAGAGGGACTATCGGTTGGGGGGGTGAGGTCGGGGATTACAAAAGAGGAGAAGGACCTAGGGGTGTTGGTAACTGGGAGCATGAACAACTCAGCCCAGTGCAGGAGAGCAGCAGCTAAAGCAAACAGGATGCTGGGATGCATCGCAAGGGAGTTCTCATCCAGACACAGGGATGTGATCCTATCTCTCTGCAGATCACTGGTCAGACAGCACCTGGAGTACTGTGTGCAATACTGGAGGCCATACCTGAGGAGTGATATAAAGTTACTGAAGGGGGTGCAAAGGAGGGCAGCAAAAATGTTAAAAGGAATGGAAGGAAAGGAATATGAAGTTTGGCTGAAGGAGCTGAACATGTACACACTGGAGGAAAGGAGGCATGGGGGGATATGATTGAAATGGTTAAATACCTGAGGGACGTAAATAAACCTAGCACCAAGGGGGTGTTTAAACTGAGGCGTGGAAGAGCGATGAGGGGGCATGGACTAAGGTTGGAAGGGGGATGTTTCAAGAAGGAAATGAGGAGGCACTACTTCACTGAGAGGGTGGCGTCTAGTTGGAATGTGCTGCCAGAAGGGGTGGTAACATGTAGTACAGTCAATAGCTTTAAGAAGGAGTGGGATAAAGCAAGAGAAAGAGTCAGGGGGGGCAGGGGCTGGGACAAGTGGGAGAGGAACTGGGGAAGGAGGCTGGGGCAGCTGCACTCTAGGGTGCTAGCTGCACATTCGGGCAGACTTAGATAGACTGATAGGTCTGTTCTGCTGGTAGATTCATATGTTCATATGTTCATATGTATGTTCATATGTAAAATCACAGTGACTCTGTTCATGAGCAGAGGTCCTGAAATGCCTATGTTGAAAATTTGGTGACAAACATCCATAAAATAACTGTGTTACAAGTGTGGGTTGTGCAGTTTCCATGTACCCTCGTACCTTCGCAAATTTGTACTACTTTCACTCCAGATTTTCAACATTGGCATTTTTTCAGAGCTCCTTATGAACAGTACAGCTGTCATTTTTCACATCCTGCCCGAAATATGAGTTTACACATCTGGCGCAGAATAGCACGGTTGAGGTGGGAAATCAATGTTCGGGACAGATTAAGAAAATCATAGTGATGGTGTTCATGAGCAGAGATCACAAAATGCCTATGTTGAAAATTTGGTGAAATAATTCCATTAAATGACTGTGTTACACGTGTGTGTTGCGCAGTTTCCATGTACGCTCAGAAGTTTGAGCATTTTTAATATTTTCACTACAGATTTTCAACATTGCCATCTCTTTACACCTCCCTATGAATGGTGCAGCTGTCATTCTTCACATCCTGCCCGATCTGTGTTTTTGTACATCTGACGCACAATGGCACAGTCGCCATGGGAACTCAAAGTTCGGGACACATTGACAAAATCACAGCGCCACTATTCATGAGAAGAGGTCCCAAATGCTTTCATGAGGTGGGAGTCACAAAAAGGCCATGTTGAAAATTTGTAGTGCAAATACCAACAAACGCCCGAGGAGTTAGGGTTTCTAACCATAATGTCCCACCCTCTACAGACTGACAGGCACCAGGGTGTGCCTTTGAATTGCCGACTGTAATGCTAATGCTGTTCCATCCCACCCCAACTACCCTGCAGCAAGTGACAGGCATTGAGGTGTGCCTTGGACTCTTCAGCCCCAGAGTTCACCCATTCTTCTATATTGCACCCATTTCAGTGTATGTCCTTATGGAGTGGGGTGACAGTAAAGCTGAATACCCCAAGGCACACCTCAACACTTTTCAGTGTCTGCAGGATAGGGTAAGGTGAAATGGCGTGAACAATTTGGGCAACAACCCAAACACATACCCCAATGCCTGTCCATCTCTGCAGGTTGGAGGTGGGGTTGGCGTGAAGTTCAGTACTTCAGTGTCATTCCTACTCTGCATCTGTCTAACTCCTGCATTCCCAATGCTAATACCAGCAAGCAACCATTCTGCATTGACAAATACTTGTTTTATAAGCGTTAAGTGTTTATTAGGTATGGTGTGCGGGTGGGTATGTACTTAAAGGTTGTTAAAATGTAGTTTATTGGTTAGGGCATGGAGGAATGGGCGTTTACTAACATGTCTGCCAGAAATTTTTATTTTTGAACTTTCTGGGTGGCATGGATATACAGCGAAGCCCACTTAAACAAATGCCTGATTATGTACGCTATCCTACCCAGGACCTCCTTGTAAATGAGCTCGCTCTATTGAACCTTTTCCTGGTGAAATAAATGAAATGAAATAGAACACACCCGGTGAATATTTCTGCTGTGCACCAATTCATTTTGATCTTTTAGGTGTAGGGAAACCCTCATAAATGAATACCTGGTAATGCAGTGGACCTGTTAACAAAATAAAAGGGCTGTGTCCAGAATGGTAAAATATAAGTTTTTTAAAATCTGTTAAACGAATAAACTTGTTAAATGAATCATTTTGCTATGCACCAATTTTTGTCAAATCAGTAGATCTTCCAAGAATCAATCTTCTCCATACATTCCAAATAAAGGATCTGAACCAAAGGTGCTTTGACCCACGGGAGCTGTAACTTTTCTGGAGGGGGCTGGTGACACGAGTAGACCTTGTGCATGTGATACATTATGTGCCCGCTGATATATGGTGGCACCAACCTCCAACCACCTCCGTTTTCCTTTTTCCACCACCAAGAGAGTGGCAGCATCTCCACTCTCCTCTTCAGGGCCAGAAATTCACTGTTTATACTACGGCAGCATTCAATTCTTCAGTGTAGCTAGAATTACACTAGAGTTTGGTTGGTTGTTTTTTTTTGTCCATTTAGTTTACATTTACAGAAAAGTCTACAATTTCCTCTGAGCCCTACACCATCTCTCTCTGGTCCGGTGCTCTAGCAATGGGAAGTCTAACTCCCAGGAAGATGGACAGTCCACTTGGAGTGGCAAAAAGAAATGGTCCATATCCCACACGTGCTTGATGTTAGGGTCTTTGCACTGTTCAACCTTGACCTCTTCTAATAAACATAAAGGGAAGAAAAGACACCAGTCAAGTTCGTACTCTAGTATTTCTGTTGTGAGACACTCAACTCCTGTTGACTTAGGTACCCCGCCATCCCCTCTGATGGCAGCAGCAATGCCTAGGCTTGTAGGGTTGAAATCTCCATCCCAGAGCTTCTCTGCCCAATAGAGGGGACTTAGGCAGGCAGTTCAGAGATTTGGCCACTCTAAAGGAGCAGTGGTGCAGCATATAAGTTTGGATTGTTGGTGCTGGCATCTGGTCCTTCAGGGACTGTTGAGATGGCACCATCTTCGGTGCCATCAGACTTAGGTGGGCAGCTGATTTCGACTTCGGCATCAATGCCAGGCTCATTGTCGGGACTGCCTACACCTGGTCCACTTGTAGTGTTGTCTCTGACCCCTCCAAGGACGAGGGCTGAAACATTGCTTCTGCCAGATCCTGTAAAGCCAGCAGGACCCCAAACACTATCATCCATGCCGCATCCAGTGCCAAGGCTAGGCCTTTCCGGGCCTGCCTCAGTGCCATCTCTGGTACTGCCCTTGGTGCCATATGGACCCTCAGTGCTAGGGCTAGCCCCTTTGGTGCCAACTCCAGGCCCATCCTCGGTGCAGCTGACAGTACCATTCCCAGGACCTTTCTCTGGTGCCAGTTCTGGTGTTATCTATGTTGTCAAGGTCACAGCTTGTGCCAGCTCCCAATAGAATCCCCTTCTACTCCCTTCTGAGGCTAGAAAGAAATGAGTCAGATCCAGACCTTTTCACTTTTGGGGAGGACAAAGACTCTTGGTACAGCTAAGAGAACCCTGTACTGGTTCGCCACCGTACCTCAGAAGGATATCTCTCCTTTCAGGCTGTACTCAGAAACATGGCATTCTGCTTAAATTTTGAGCCAGCATATATAGACCAGGCTAGGCATCTTCAACTGGAGTTCCTAATGTGCCCAATATCCCAGTCTCAGTCCCTTTCATCCAGCCAGCCTTGGAGACCCTCTACTAGGTGGCCTGCTACTGTGGCATGGACTCCCAAAGATCAACTGTCCATTCAGGGAATGCTGGGGGGGGTGCTACTAATGGGCTGGCTACCCCAGTACTGAAACAGATCCAAAACTAGCAGCACTCCACACACACAGAAAAAGGCCTTGCTCAAAATGATTTCCTGACAGACTCTGAAGGTGAAGCCCTGAGGTGTATCTGCTTTGGTGAATTAGCTGTTTTGTATGGACTTGATTTTTCTTAATTAAAGCTTTCAATAATGAAACCATTTTGAACAAGTTCACTTTTTGTGTGTCCGGAGTGCTGCTATTTTTGGATCTGTCTGCTACTGTGGTAGCTGTCCCCCAAACTGGTTGACAGGAAATACGTGGCTCCTAACTCTAATCCCACATATTTTACTAAGCCAGTAGTGGATGCCCTTGTCATTTTGGCTGAGAATGACAAAGCAATAGTACCCATGATGGTCACAGCACACCTCACTAATGAGGAATTATGCAGTGTAGGCACTATGGTTTGGTTACCAGGGCCCCTTCTGTGAGTATGAGTATGCCCTCTGGTGCAATCTCAGATCTCTGGTAGAAGCTCATACAGATACAGAAGCCAAATGGGAAATGTTGCTGTCTGTTGCACAGGGTATTTACTCTAACAGTCAACAGCTTAGGGTCTCTATGGATGCCTTTGATGGCAGATAAACCAAGCTGAACTGCAGCAGATCCTCACAAGTGGTCACTAGTTAAACGCATCATGAGATCACTGTTCAGTGATTGAGGAACCCCAGATGTGGACCTTTTCGAGTTCCTACTCAATGCCAAACTGTCTAGATTCTGTTCCAGAAATCCAGAACCTGGTGTTTTTCCTTAGGATGCATTCATACAGCTTTGGAAAATCTGTTTCTGCATGCATTCCCTCCAATTCCTCTTATTCAGAGTGCTATTATTGCTGGAGGCACACGAGGGCAAGATGATTGTAGTACCTGCCCACCCCACCCCCACCATAGGCTTCAGTAGATATGGTTTTTTTTCTGTTGAATCGACTATAAACAAACTGAGGATTCTACCACTCTACATATACTTCCTGTCCCAGGCTCAGCCAACAAGTTCATCTCAACTTGCACATCCTTCACCTTTAGGCCTGGCTCCAGAAGAAATAGAAGTAGTCAACAGGTTTAAAGTGTACGAGTTTCTGAAATACTTTCAGCTACATGAAACCTCCCACCTGGAAGACATACACAGCCAAGTGGAAACACTTTTCCATCTAGTGTTAAAAAAATAAAAACATGGACCAGCTTAAGTGTCCACCTGAAAAGGTTTTTGGATACTTAATTGGGCCTTTCTGATGCTGGCCTGTTGTACTCCACATTTAAGGTCCACATATCTGCTATATCAGTATACCAGAAACCTGTACGTACCCTCGTCATGGCACAGCTGCCACTGTTTAAGGTCCACCTATCTGCTGTATCATCATACCACGAACGTGTAGGTACCTTCTCATTGGCACAGCTGCCACTGTTCAAGAGGTGCCTCAGGGACATCTTGCACATGAGGCTCCCCATCAGAAAGCTGGTGGTTTCCTGGGACCTCAGTCTGGTGCTGGATATGCTCACTTGCAAGCCCTTGGAGCCTATTGCAACTTGTGACATAAAATATCTAACAGGAAAAGCAGCATTTCTGGTGGCCATCACCTCTGCATGTGGAGTGTTTACAATCCATGCATTGAATACTGGATGAGAGGGGCTAGTTTGGCTACTTTGACAGAAGAACGTGATCTTGGGGGGCCCATCATCAGTGATGCCCTCAAGCAAAGGAGTCATTGTGGCAAAGGCATACAGCAAGGCATCGAGGATGCTGAGTTGTATCGGGAGTGTTTTTGGCAGGAGAAGCGAGGTGATTCTGCCATCGCACAACTCTCTGGTGAGGCCTCACCTGGAGTACTATGCCCAGTTCTGAAGCCCTCGCTTGAGGACAGACATTGACTGACTAGAATCTGTACATGTGAAGGCACGCTACGCACCCCATGGCACCAGCTCAGCCCCTTCCACCTCCCATAGCTTTTTGCCTCCTTCTCTCCGCCTACACTACCCTCCAGACCTCCACCTATTGGGAGCAGAACTATGGGAGGGGGGTGCCAACCCACCCTCATGATCCTCGGGAGAGGAGAGCTGCTCATCGGCATGCTCTATCATGCTCCACCCTCCCCCCCACGCCAGCACCCCGACAACACGAGTTCATTCCAAAACCCGGGTCGCCAGCATAGCACGAATTATGACATCCAATGCCTCAAACCTCCGCACCAGTGGGCCAGCTAAAACTGGTTTCTTTTGTCTTAACCACAAGGGGGGGGGAGAGAGAACCTTCCAGCAGCTGAATTTTTAAATCAGAACATAGAGAGCTGGTTGGTTCTTTGCAACCATGTGACAAAGGCCAGCCAATCACAGTAGGACAATCCAGAGGTAGCACTTTTGAACTTGCCTTTGTAAAAGCGAGAGAAAGGCTTGCTGAATTCAGTTCTGTTTGTGATGAGGAACTGATCAGATGGGACCCATGTTTTGAATTCCACCACAAGATGGGTAACCAGGACCATTTTACTGGACTCTTAACTACATTAACTGCAACTGGAGCAAGGCAGAAACTATATGATAGATTTAGGAAAGTCAAGTGTAAGTTTTTCTTTTGTATATGTAACTCCCCTGCAAATGGGGGTTCCCAGAAGTCTTCCAGGAGCTTGCTTGAATGCTCCAAGTCTGGAGGTGTTCAGCGTTTAAGCTGCTTGAGTGTGAGTGCTTTTAGAGCCTCTGGTACTGTCTCTTTTAAGAGCTGCCTGCTTGTGACCATAATTAATTGAGGAGGGGGGACTGTGTGTTCTAATGCCCGAATCCCACCTGGGCGGCTTCCAATTCGCTCCATTTCTACAGTCGCTAAGTGTGCAAAGGGATCCCATCTGAAAGCTGTAATTGTTGGTCTGTAATCATTTAGCAGCATTTGTGAGATTGCAGTTTATCTAACCTGTTTTATTGCAGCTGGGACTCTGTGTGTGTTTCCCCTCTATGTTGGAATTGAACTGCTGAACTGGACCAATCAGCATGGGGGACCTTTAAAATGGAGCCTGCTGCTGGCAAATCAGAACTTGGACTCAAGTTAAGCCAGCCACAATGGGACTGTATGGCAGATGCCTCTGGGAATTGTAGTCTGGAGTTCAGCGTCATTTTGCACCAACAGGGGGAGTTTGACAGAGTGACAGCCAGACAAGCCAGCTGAACTGGGAGGAACTCAAAGGAAATGCCCAGCTCTGTCTACTGGAAAGATCAGATGAGTTTTGGCAGTGAAGAGACAAGGAGCTCTGTGCTTCTGCGGTGTATAGTTTCGCGTGGGAAGCACGTGTAAGGCCCTGAGTTTCGGTCTGCAGCTTGTGCAAGCGGCTGTTTGGACTGAATCTGACGTGAAGAGAATCGAGATCTGAAGAGTAGAAACCAGGCTCACCCTGTAGAAGACTGGAGGAATTGCTGAATCGCACTCGGTCTGTTAGGAACTGAATCTGCTGTATGTTCTCCCAGGTATTGTGCAGTAATTGCGATCGGGATAGAGAAGCAGCCTGCCTGGTATAGTACTTTCCTTTTACATATAAATGTGTGTAGTGCTTGTGGGGAATCGCGTTTCAAATCCCCTGTACAGTGAATTGAGTGCATGAAGCTGGAAGTAAACCCCAGCTTAATCCAGACTACATCCATTTGCTCTAAACTGCAGTGGGGTCCAGTCATAAGGGCCTTGTCCACATGGTCTGCTCCTCCTGGCAATCCAGGACAATCTGCCTTCCACCCAGTTCCCAGCATTGAGTTTGTGAGTACAAAGCAGGGTAGCTCCCTGCCATCTGTTTATCGAATTGCAAGTGTGTCATCTAATTGTTTGTTTTTTTCATTTCTTCACAAACTGAGTCAACCGGCTCCGGATTACAATTTGGGTATTGTGCCAGTGTTTTTCCATCACAGGGCCCCAACCAGCTGCACAGATCCTGGCTACCCTCCCCCCCCCATCCTGGGTATCCAGTGTAAGTGACAATTTGGGACTCTGAATATGTGCACAGTACTGTGATTATTAATGTGTTTAATCTAATTAACCTGATTTCCCCCGTCCTTGTTACAGCTCCTTAAATACACCAGATCTGTTTGTTTCAGCAAAGTTACACTGACTGAGGTATTCGTTTATGTTAAAGTATTGTACTGTGGTTTTTGCACGGTGTCATCTTGTTTTACAGGGGGTCCCCATAGTCCAGTCGACAGAGCCAGTCCTGGGGGTAAGTGTACATTGTGAAGATATTCCAGATGCATTGTGTGGGCCACTAGTGGGAAGAAAGGGGGGTTACAGTGTCCCAGAGGGCTGTGACCAAGTTAGTTTAACTACTGCAAACCCTGACCTCTGGGTGGAGGCACTCGCCATTGGACCTAGGCCCCTCACCCTGTTAGTAGTTAAGCAGGCTGGGGTAGTAGCCCTTGGGATAGCGCCACCTAGGGGTTATATCTTGGAGGCACCGCTGGGATTAGCATCCTCTAGTGGCCACATTTACGAATTACTGTTAAAAATAAATGGATACCCCCAACAGAAGCGGCTGTACACCAGTTGGCGAAGTGGTGTACTGGGCAGGAGATCAACCCCCAAAATGCTATACTTGTATAACCCCCTTGTTACCCGGGGTTACTAGAATCCCAGTAAGACCTAGTGGTAGGCAGGGAAGGCAGCTTGTGAAACTCCAGTTAAATGGATTTCACACTGTCTCACTCTGTTCACAGCAGCTCTGTGTTAGGCTCTTGGAGCCTCAGCCCTGATATAGGGCTACCTTTAGGAAGAAATTGCATGTTTCCACCTAAAGAGAGACACAGAAGCTAGTTTGAAAGTGGTGGAGACCGCTGAATCGGGTCTCAGTGCCCCATCCCTGAGAGGATGGGGCAGGAAAGTGTTCCTGCATATTCCAGGAGCAACCCCCTGGTTTCTGCTAGTGGAGAAGCTGCCTTATTTGGTTCAAGAGTTTTGGGAAACACAAAGAGTTCATGATTCGCCTGTGGGGCACCTGCAACTGAAGGGTGAGTTTCTGCTCTTTCTAAAGGGCCCATGTTTTCACCCTGGGACTTGTGTGATAGTGGGGATTGGACTACTGAAGTAGTGGCTTAGCCAAAAGTAAAAGTATGTTCAAGTCCAGCACATAGTGGAAGTCAAGACATGTAGAGGAGATGTACCATACGTCTACCCAGTAATCTACATTGCCAAGCTTTCAGAAAAGAGTTGTTTAGTTTACAGAGAAATGGCTGGGTATGGATTGTGTGGGAGCTGGAGGTGGGAGACCCCCCATCTTTAATGACCAGGTCCACCTCTACAGATTTGCTCTGTGGATTTCTACTTTGCCTCATGCACTTGGCTAGTGATGAGGGAAGTTCCCAGATGTGGGATTGGAATTCCTTCTAGGAGTTGAAGGCTCTAAGGTGGTTTGGGGGAGCCACCAATTGGAAAACTGCTTCATTTCCCAAAATGGGCCGCGGATTAAGTGGCCGGCGGGGGAGCCGGGCCAGTGGGGAAAACCCAAGTAGTGTACAAGTTGGGCTGTGTACCCAAAACTGCGTGCAAGTCCGGGCTGTGTGCCTGGTGGGTTCAGAGCCTGAGGGCTGGACATGTGAAGAAGTGTTCTGGTGTCTCTAATCTGCATTACCAGGAATGTAGCCCCGTGGGGGTCCTTCTATGCTTTGTTTGTTCAGCTTGGATGTGAATAAAAGCCACACTGTAGAATCCCATTCCTGGTTCTGGACATTACAGTTATTGCTTCCTGTGTTTGGATTTACTTGGGTGCCCCTGTGCAGAGTAGCCAAACCTAGGCCCCCTGTGCCGAGTAACCTAATCCTCCCCGAACCCAGTCCCCACCAGGTACTGCTGTCAGCTTCAACAGTATGCCACCTGTCGTTTTTGCAAATAGGCAGCAGTCGGGGGTTACGAAAATGGAGGCACCGCTTTGGATTTAATTCTGGGAGGAAGGTGCTTGGGCAAGGAGGCTAGCATTTTGGCTATCTGGCAGTGGGTAGCCCAGAAAGCTGAAGCAAGTTAACTAGTGTATTGCTGTGTGCTGTGGATCTTATGCTACTGTTTAAAATGCCAACTGTTTACCAAGGAGCAGTAAAGCTAAAAGAGTGTGCCTTTGCCCTGCATCAATTGTTTACTGCGTTTTTGCCTGCTCTTAAAATGAACTGTGGTAAAGAAAAGTGTGGAAGACTAGGGGTAGCAACAGGAAAATTGTGCCCTGGACGATGGAAATGCTTTTAAAATGAACTATGGTAAAGAAAAGTGTGGAAGACTAGGGGTAGCGACAGAAAAATTGTGCCCTGGACGTTGGAAATGCTTTTTAAATGAATTGAGAGACTTGCAGGTATGAATGGCTATGTTAAATGGCAGAAATGGGCTCCTGACGTGGAGTCAGTTGAGAAAAAAAAAAAAATTTGCATTCTGCAGTTTAAATTTGTCTGCTCAACGATCGTCGTGAGGAGAACAGCACTCGCGAGGAAGAAGAGGCTCATTTGCATGGCGTCGTGTGATTGGTGAGGCTGCAATTAGTCCCACCCCTCAGCCAGCTCTACAGAGACTGCCCCAGCATTTGAGAGGGAGTGTGAGTGGAGTGTGTGTACTGGTTAGTGGAGGAGCATCACGGTGTTTTAAAAGCACTGTAAACCTTCTAAAAATAGACTTATTTGCTTAAAATCAGGCTCAACCCATGATTCGATCGTCTGAATAGCAAGTGTGATGGTCGAGGAGACGATCGTCAGGACTGCCCACTCATTTCCTTCTGAGGCCTCCAAGACTGGCTGCAGGACGTTTTTCCCCATCGCAGCTAACAACTACTGATAACAGTAAGTACCAACAGTGAAATTGCTCAAACAGTGATTTTCTGCTAAAAGCCATTTAAATGTGTGTGCAGCAGTGCAGTCGCTTTGCAAGTAATGACTGTGGCAAGTCCTACCAGCAAGTGCAAGTCTGTTAAGCCATTGACTGTGTGCATAGTAATGACTTCAGCATCAGTTTAAAGTTTAAAGCCAGAGAGAGACTGTGATTTGTAGCCAAATGTGCAGCACTAGTTTTACAGGCAATCCTGTGCTTAAAAACCCGAAGCTTTAAGGGACTGTGAGTCAAAGAAATGTTTCCAGCAGGTAAAAAGTCTGTGGAAAATCATGTAAATGTGTTTAGATCTCACCCCCCTCCTCCGAGGAGACCGGAGGTCGCGAGGGCCAGTGCTTGAAGCCCTCCCTGCTGCAGGACAAGCCCAGTAAAGAAAGCACAAAGATCTCACCCCCCTTCCCCGAGGAGACCGGAGGTCGCGAGGGCCAGTGCTTGAAGCCCTCCCTGCCGCAGGACAAGCCCAGTAAAGAAAGCACAAAGATCTCACCCCCCTTCCCCGAGGAGACCGGAGGTCGCAAGGGCCAGTGCTTGAAGCCCTCCCTGCCGTAGGACAAGCCCAGTAAATAAAGCACAAAGATCTCACCCTCCTCCCCCGAGGAGACTGGAGGTCGCGAGGGCCAGTGCTTGAAGCCCTCCCTGCTGCAGGACAAGTCCAGTAAAGAAAGCACAAAGGTAATTTTACCTCTGACCACACAGCTGTTGCAACCGCTGGAGAGAGACTGCTTGGCTACCTCTGATTTTGGCGCCTTTTTCAAACAACGGCTGCCTGCGCCCCTCCACACGGCCGAAAACGCACTGCAATTTGGTGCTCAGGCTAGAACAGAACTCTATCTCGAAAAGGCTTTCTATTGCCCTATTGTTAGCAATTGCAACAAATTAATTCAGTAGTAACTCTCGATAGGTTTAACTGCAGAGCTTGTGCTGTGTGAGGTCAGGGCATTTGTTTTGGATTGTGCTCTCTGTAAAGTGACTACTCTGGGGATAGAAATTCAAAGTTGTTAAGTTTATTCCTGCTAGCAGACTTATTTCCAAACCAGTGTACAGACAGACTCTGCATAGCCATTGGTTCTTTTTTTAAAGCATTTGAAACCGCTTGCCCTCTCGCCCCCCCCGCCTATACCTACTCACCACTTGCTATTTAATCACCCCTGTCTCTCCCTCTTCCGCAGATCTCACCCCCCCCTCCCCTGAGGAGACCGGATGTCATGAGGGCCAGTGCTTGAAGCCCTCCCTGCCACAGGACATGCCCAGTAAAGAAAGCACAAAGGTAATTTTACCTCTGACCACACAGCAGTCGCGACCGCTGGAGAGAGACTGCTTGGCTACCTCTGATTTTGGCGCCTTTTTCAAACAATGGCTGCCTGCACCCCCTCTACATGGCCGAAAACGCACTGCAGTTTGGTGCTCAGGCTAGGCCCCACCGAACGTCCCCACTGCCCCCCACCACCACCCTTGGTCGGCACTCAAATTTATAGGCAAGGGTTGTCAGGTGACGAGCTGAAATAACCTATCAGCTCACTTTTCCAGCTGCAGGTTATATTAGGTTACCACTAGAGGCCACTGAAATATATCTATCTCTATCAACTTATATTATGTTATCCCTGCTACTAACAGCCCTCCTGGCTTCCAGGATCCTTCAATATGCTCAACAACCCCCTCTAGAGGCACCAAAGCCACACTACCACAACATTTCCATTTTTTACTTATTTACCAATGATGACAACAGACCCAGTCTCAGCAACACCTCTCAAGCAAGCCAATCTGATCATGCTGGCTTATACCCTCATGCTCTCACTCTAACCCTCACACCCTCACATGCTACTCATTGCACCTTAGCGCTCCACCACCTCCCAAGATCACAACCCCCCGCCACCACGGCAAACACCATAACCGCCCCCCACACTTCCGTAGCCCTTCTAGCATGTGTCTTTCCCAGTCTACCTGTCCTTACCTCCAGTGATAAAAGCCCCTCATCCTACCAATCCCAATGACACTCATCCAAACTCTGCAGGTTGGCCCTCCTACGGCACACCCTCCTACTTCTATTACTATCGGGCAATATCCACCCCAACCCAGGACCACCCAGCACAAAGGCCTCCCCAAACCACTCTAGGGGTAGACTACTGCTAGCAACTCTGAATATTTTCAGCCTACCAAAAAAACTCACTCCTCTCCAAGGCTGGGTTGCTCAGCATACACCCGACATCCTAGCCCTCTGAGACCTGGCTCTCGAATAAAATACCCAATAATGCTGTCCCCCTCAGTAATTATTCTCTCTTCAGGACCGATAGGGCCAGCAAGAGAGGAGGCGACTGTGCAATTTATGTTAAATCCCCACTTCATGCCACTGAAGTTAACACCCCCGTACCACAATATGGCACCCAGACACTAACAGTCAAACTCAATCTGGGCACCAAAACGCTATACATCATTCTGCCTACATCCCCCCGAGAAACAAAAAACTAGCCTTTGATTCTGTCCTCCACACTATCACCAACCTACCCAATCCTAGTGAACTTATCTTAATGGGAGACTTCAACGTCAACTGGCTATCCCCTGCCTTGTCCAGCTTTAAAGATGCTGCTCTGGCATACGACCTAACCCAAATTGTCACCTCTCCTACCAGAAGGGACTATAGAACCGGGGCCTCCACCCTTATAGACCTTATCTTCACAAATAGGCCACGGAACCTCTCCCAAGCCTTGGTGCTTCCAGATTCAATTAGTGACCACTCCCAAGTGACCAGCTGGTGGTCTGGCAAACTGCCCCCTGCCCCCCAGATAATCTCCATGCAGAGACGGCTAAAAAGAGGAGGCCTACGTAAACTTATAGCCCATCTAGCTACTAGCAATTGGCTACCCATTTACACCATGCAGTCTGTAGACGTAGCTCTCGCTCACTTTATAACCACCTTTAACAAGGCCTGCAACATTTTTGCCCCTCACCAAACAAGTACTGAAAACCAGAACCACCCCTTGGTTCACACCCTCACTACTTAACCTGCTCCAATTGAGGGACAACCTTTGGCATAAGGCCCTTGAATCTCAAAGCACACATGATAGACAGCTATACCGAGCAGCCCGCAATAAATGTACATGGGCCATACGACAGGCTAAGGCTTCTTACTACCATCAAACTCTTACCTCCTCATGGGGAGACGGTAAAAAATTCTGGAGCAACTTAAAAGAACTAAATGGGAATTCCCGCTCCCCCACCTCCTCCCAACTCTCTGTAAATGGAGAAGTCACACAAGACCCCTCCTCTGTAGCAGAAGCCCTCAACACCACCTTCTCGGACCTCTCCCATAACCTCCCTCCTAAATTCTTCCACCCTGTTCCCCCCGACACTCCTTCTAACTCAGATTCACTACCTTTCAGGCTGAGAGTCATTTCCAGCCAGGAAGCAAAACATTACATTTCCAAGGCAATTGCCAATTCCCGGTACAGCAATGATTCACTAGATCTTAAACTCATTCGGCTGACACTGGATGTCATACTACCCCACCTTACTAAAATTCTCAATCTCTCTCTCTCTTTCTCTCTCTGCCTCGGTCAGTTCCCCTCAATCTGGAAGAGTGCATTAATCACTCCCATTCTGAAGAGTGGAGACCCCACTTTCTCAAGCAACTATAGACCTATCTCTATACTTCCTCCTCTCTCGAAAGCACTGGAAAAAATAGTCTCTGACCAGTTAACAGAACACCTAACTAGATACAACCTACTAAGCCATGCTCAGCACGGCTTCTGGACAGGCCATAACACTGTCACCGCACTTTCTGAGCTCACCTCGTTCATCTATGAGGCCCTAGACCAAGGATCTATTGCAGGTGCAATCTTTGTGGATCTTACCAAAGCATTTAACACGGTCAGTTATGATCTTATGCTTCGTGTCATGCCACAGCTAAATGTGGTCCCCGAGACAACTTCCTGGTTCAAGGACTATCTCTCAGGCTGGTCTCAGCAAGTCAGGTTAAATACCACCATCTCCTCTCGCAAAGCAGTGTGCTCTGGGGTCCCACAGGGGTCAATCCTCAGCCCTCTTCTCTTTTCCCTCTTTTTAAACTCACTTCCCAAGGCATGCAGTGGTCATATGCTTCTCTATGTGGATGATGCGGTACTATTTTGGAAACACCCTCAATCTAGCGCCCTACAGCAAGCCCTACAGGGTTTCTTTGGGGAGCTAGAATCTTGGTTCGATGAGCACTGCCTGATCATCAACTATAAAAAAAAAAAAAAAACTAAATCCATGATATTTGCACACCGTCAAAGCCCACATAGCCAATCGGCACTACTAATTAAAAACACACAAGGTACCCCCCTTGAACACGTCACTAACTTCAAATACCTGGGTATCATGTTAGATACCTCCCTCTCCTACCATAGACACATTCAACTTCTTTCCACCACTGTTAACACTAGAGTGTGAATCCTCTATAGAGTTAAACACTGTTTACCCTCACAGGCCTTGCATCTGGCAGTCTCCGCCTCAATCCTCTCCCTAATTGATTACGGGATAGCGATATATGGATCAGCAGAACCCACCACACTACACAGTATTAACACTGCCCTGAATAAAGCCTGCCGACTAGTCACCGGCAGCGACCGTCTAACTCATACCTGTGACGTTTACACCCTGACTGGTTGGCTAAACTTCCAACAAAGACTTCGGTACCACACCTGCATCCTGGCAAAAAAAATACAACTTCAGATAGCCCCAATTGGCCTTCTCCCCATAATCAGCCCAGCCCCCCTCAGGCGCAATACTCGACTTGCTGCAAATTTCTCATTCCAGGTCCCCCACTGTAGGACATCACTGGGTCAAAGATCACTTCAGTACCGTGCTCCTCTTTGGCTCAGTGCTGTACCTCCCCCTGCTCACTCACACTCAGCATCTCTCTATTCAAAGCAGGCCTCAAAGCCCACCTAATTGAGTCTGCTCCCTAACCCCATTAATAACCGACACAGGGTCTCCATAGACCCCATGAATACGCTTCCCCCCATCTCTAACAAATGATACCCTGAATGCTGCTTACTACTGTCTCTGGTGAACTAAGAGCCTGGACTGCACTGTCAGTACTGTTTGTGTGTAATACTTGAGTGTGTTTTTTTTCTTGTATACTGCTTTACTACGTATGTATCCTTATATTTCGTTCCCCCTCCTTCCCCTGTAACCGACGTGAAGCCTTTGCAAATGAGTCTGTGACTCAAAGGATTGTAATTCTGATTATTTGCAATAAATAAAAAAATAAATAACTTTTGCTCAAACTGCACAAACTTTATCAGTAGTGGCCCAGATATTCAAAAGGGTTGAGCCATGCGCAATAGGGTTGCGCCTGCGCAAGTCCAAACTTGCTCCATTCTGCCATATTCAGCAGAAGGCAGTTGCACCACAGAAAACATGCTGAGCAACAGCGCAATGCAAATGAATGCATGCTGAACTGGAGGGGGAGGAACCATGCATAAACTGCACAGCCCTATATTCAGCAGGGCTGTGCAGAGTTGTGCTGGCGCAACCCCCAACCTGCGCCTGCACAACTTTGAGCCAAATAAAAAAGGCTTAAGTTGAGGGCCACCCACAGGTGAGCTGCTGCATTGCAGGGAGCAACACAGCAGTTGCCACCTGTGGCTGGCCCCCAACCCAGTCCCTGTGCCCCGCGGCCTGATCGCGGGCAGCCGACCTATAAATCCCCACCACCTCCCACTGGCCCGATCGCAGGCATGGTTTAACCCCACCAGCCCGATCACGGGCAGCAATGTAACCCCCTGAGCGTATCCTGGTGGTCCAGTGGACGAAGAAAGCACGATGTCGCGGTGATGGTTGTTTAATAAGCTCCCCTCCTGCGAATTCATCCCTGGTGGTCCAGTGGCACATCCCGATCGCGGGATGCAAGTGTTGAACAACCCCGAACATAGCCCTGAGGTGGCTGGGTGTCCCCACCCACCCACACGACCCACCACCACCCCCGGCGGCGGTGGCAGCATCCACCACCTGCAGCCCGCCACCGTGACTGACTGCCCGGTAGGGATGCATGCCACATTGGTGCAGAGCAAGGCCAATGGGTGTGCAGCCATACCGTACATGACAGTCCAATCTGTGAATGAAAACAATCATTCATTCACAAAAACTGGACTTATCGTGTATGACATGGGCTGCACACGCATTAGCTGCTTACTCTACACCAACTCGGCGTAGAGTCTACCGGGCAGATCGAATAGCGGGCGCATGGCGTGTGAGGGATGCTGCCGCCCACCGCCGTGGCAGGGGGAACGGGTGGTGGGGCTTCGTGGGGGGTGGGGTGGGGGACACTAGCCACCAGGGCTATGTTAGGGGGGTTGTTCAACATTACATCCGCAGATCGGGATGTGCCACTGAACCTCGAGGATGAATTAGGGAGGAGGGTTTATTAAACAACTACTGCCCGCGATTGGGCTTTCGGTCCACTGGACCACCAGGGATATGTTGGGGAGCCACATTGCTGCCCGTGATTCGGGCTGGTGGGGGGATTAAACTATGCCAGCGATCGGGCCAGTGGGGGTGGTGGTGGGATTGTACACTGTTTACGCCATCATCGGGCTGCGAGGCGTTGGTCCCGATGGCTGCTGCCTGACAGGGTGCCAGGCGCCAGTCCTCAGGGATCGCGCACCACCATGCTAATGGCATGCAAATGGGGCCATAATCAGATGCAAATGGTCCCCCTGCTTTGCATGAATTATGGTCCCATTTGCATGTCACCTTCCCAGATATAGGGGATTTTGCGCATGGGTGCAATGGTACTTGCGCCACCGCAAGTTGAATGCTCCACTCTGACAACTTGGCGGTGGCGAAGTTCCACTGCGCCATGCACAGTGGCTGGGCCAGGGGTGATATTGAAAGAGGTTGTTCAGAGGCGCAGCTCCTTTGAATTATGCCAGCTGGACACACCCCTACGCAACTATTTTGTGCAGCGCAAGGGCTTGCGCCACAAAATAGCGCAGTTTGAATATCCAGCCCAGTGTGTGTAAATTGGATGCGAAGTGGCTTGACCCAGTTTCTGAATGTTGATGCACAGGAGTGCTGCTGCCGCCATTACAGGGTGGGGCAGTAAAGTAAACACAGCAGCAGAGGAGCCATTTTAAAAGTAAAGAAGGTGTTCAGTAAAGTGGGACTTTCAGTTACAGTGAGCTTTTGTTTGTTTTTTCTGCAGTTATGGCCTCAGGACCAGCTCGCTACCCGGATCATGCCTGGGCTGCAGTAACAGCAGAAGTAAATAGACTGAGGACATTGAAAAGTGGTGCTATGGAGACAACTGCCTCGTCATGTGATGATTCCTGGTTTTCCAGTGCATGTGTGTCAAATATGCTTGAGAGCTGGAAGGACGTCTCCGCTGATACCACTGTGCTGGATGCCTAGAGATATGGCTTAGTATAAATGCCTCAGATTCATTTAGCTCCCACATGGACAAAGATCCAGGAATCTGCAGTTGGCAGCACACAGCACCAGGCAGAGCCTGTGGAAGAAGGCCCCTTGGGGGAGTGTGGCACACAGCTAGAGGGTGCAGAGTTAGAGACGGAACCAGACATTGAAGTTTCAGATGCTGGATCCCAGAAGGAAAGTTCGGATAAAGCATCAGTAGACCCCTGGAGGGGGGGGGGCCTAGCCCAAGTCTCATAGGAGAAGATGAGATGCGGGAGGCCTTTGAATGGGAGGTGTCGACCTCTGCGCCTAGTGATGAGTGGATAGTCTCAGGAGTGAGGACGACTGCTCACTCCTGGGCTCAGATCCTTAGTAAGGAAGAAGATGAGGGGGAACCTATGTGGCCTTGTGAAAAAGGAATGGGTACACAGCCTCAAGCTCTTGCCTCAGAGGAATGCATGGGAGAGAGTGGTGATGCCACTGCCCTGGCTATGCAAGAAGAAGAAGTCAGGGATCCGTTTTTAATTTTGTTAAGGATGCGTAGCTGGCAGAACCAGGACTGGCCACCCCTAAGCCAGGCCAGCGGTCTAAGGTTGACCAAAGCTAGTGAAGAGGAGAGACTGGTTCGTAGAAAGGTGAATGAGATCTATGGAATGACCTTTCCTACCTTTCCTCGGAAAGTCTGGGAGGAGATTGAGAACTGCGGGAAATCCTGAATCTGGGCCAAAGCAATGAAAGGTGTGCATCCTGGAGCAAACAAGCATGTAAAGGACGGACTGTTTCATGAGAAATAGTCCCAGTGGAAGAGAGGCAGGACACTGTTTATAGACAGAGTGCGAATAGTGGACAGAGAGGGACGAGAAATCTCCCACTGTGTGAATTATGTGCGCCCTGATGGGGTAATAATTCAAGCTCCTGACCCCCGGTACTATTGGCCTCAGTGCAAAGACCTCCCAGCAAATGTGCCCGTGCCTACTAGATGGAAAGCCGAGCAGTGGTAGTCAATACTGCCACACCAGCCTTTGCAGTGCCTTTATTGATCCACTAGTATGGACATCCAGGACTCAGGTGCCCCACATTCATCAGTTCTACAGTGTACTGGCCTTTCTAGAATCCATTGACTGGCCCACCAGATGATTTCAGATCCAGAGAGGACACCAGCCCAGCTGTATCTTGATCCATCGCCTGGTAATCGGATGACATCAGACCAGCTGTTTTCCTTTTTGTTCCTGTTCTAATGTTCCATCTCCAGAGATGACATCAACCCAGCAGTTCCCAGATGTGCCCTCCTGTAGTTCCGGAAGATGTCCGTAGCTGTATCGAAATACTGCCAGGAGAGTCTTAGTCAGAGGTGCGAGTCAGTTCAGATTTTTCATACTACAAGGCTGGTAAGTCCAAACTTTTCTATCTTTATGACATTGCAGTACACACCCTAACTAGCAGACTCCAAAATGTGTGAACTGTCCTCAAAGACTCTCCCCTTTGGGACTTTGGCCTGTTAGAACTGTGCTTCCCCGGGCTCTGGCCCAAGAGAGACTCTTTAATGGACTAGCCTTCGGGCACTGTGGTCACTAGTTGGGACTTTTAGGGCACTCCATCCCCCCAAATTAGTATTGTAAATAATGTTGCTGTTTTCTACTGTTTTCTAGTGTAAATACTGTTTTCTATCTTTTCTAAAAAAATCTTTTTGGGATTCTCCAGTGTTTTGATGGTAGGGGTTTTGGTAGACTGTGTATGCAGATTAGGAGTGTGTTGTCTTTCTCTCTTTGCAGGTTTTCTGGAGAAGATCGAAGACAGAGAAGAGGAGGAGGGCTCATTAGAGTTCCTCATTAGTACTTGTGTGTAGTGATTTAAAGTACTGGGTAGTTATTGTTGTTGTTACTGTATTACCTTTCCTTCCACAGTTGTGGTTGTGGGGAGTAGGGAGGCAGTAAGTGATGTAACAATGTGGTATTATTCTAAATAGTGGTTGCAGGTTGCCCAAGGTCAGGGAGGTCCCGAGTTGTTTTTGTTTTGGGTGTTAAGTTGAGACGAGAATTTTCCCTAGAGGGTAGGGAGGATAGACAGACTGTGGTCCTGAATGGCCACAGGGACTGCAGTGCTGATCTATTAGGGCCATGCTCTGGACAGTTCTACCAGAGCCACTAGGCAGCCATAGTAGTGGGTAGTGTAGAAGCTATATGTCAGCTAAAGCCTCTGGGCCCTAGTGCTGCCTGCCTGTGCTCACACATGGTAGGGAGGAGAACAGATCACCCCTCCATGAGGTAGCACATAGGGTGGGATGGCCTGAAAAGCCGGGTAAACAATGACTGCGGACAGTCATTTTCCTGGTCAGGCGAGTGCCAACCCCTTGGTACCGGGGTTACTGAGAATCCCAGTGAGACCTAGTGGTAGGCAGGAAGCAGCAGTGAAACTCCAGTTAAATGGATTCACACTGTCTCTCTGTTCTCAGTCTCAGCTGAGACTGAGGGATGACATCACTATAGAACTATCACAGCTGCATGAGCCACAATGGAATCTGCAGCAGGAGTTGGAGTAGAATGTTGGGAGGTTTGAACAGTAGTCTGTGGTCAACTGGAGTTTGGAGCTTGCTGAGAGAGGAGCACAGCAACTCTGTGTTAGGCTCTTGGAGCCTCAGCCCTGATATAGGGCTACATTTAGGAAGAAGGTGTGTGTTTCCACCTAAAGAGAGACACAGAAGCTAGTTTGAAAGTGGTGGAGACCGCTGAATTGGGTCTCAGTGCCGGGGCAGAAAGTTTTCCTGCATATTCCAGGGGCAACCCCCTGGTTTCTGCTAGTGGAGAAGCTGCCTTATTTGGTCCAAGAGTTTTGTGAAACAAGAAGAGTTCGTGATTCGCCTGTGGGGCACCTGCAATGAGAGGGTGAGTTTCTGCTCTTTCTAAAGGGCCCATATTTTCTCCTTGGGACTTGTGTGATAGTGGGGATTGGACTACTGAAGTAGTGGGAGGCCTACAGTAACAGGCTTAGCCAAAAGTAAAAGTATGTTCAAGTCCAGCACATAGTGGAAATCAAGACATGTAGAGGAGATGTGACATACGTCTACCCAGTAATCTACATTGCCAAGCTTTCAGAAAAGAGTTGTTTAGTTTACAGAGAAATGGCTGGGTATGGATTGTGGGGAGCTGGAGTGGGAGACCCCCATCTTTAGTGACCAGGTCCACCTGGATTTGCTCTGTGGTTCTACTGCCTCATGCACTTGGCCAGTGATGAGGGAGGTACCCAAACATGGGATTGGAAGGAAAATTCCCTCTAGGAGTCGAAGGCTCTAAAGTGGTTTGGGGAGCCACCAATTGGAAAACTGCTTCGTTTCCCAAAATGGACCGTGGATTAAGTGGCCGTCGGGGGAGCTGATCCAGTGGGGAAAACCCAAGTAGTGTACAAGTTGGGCTGTGTACCCAAAGCTGCGTGCAAGTCCGGGCTGTGTGCCTGGTGGGGTCAGAGCCTGAGGGCTGGAAATGTGAAGAAGTGTTCTGTTGTCTCTGATCTGCATTACCAGGAATGTAGCCCCGTGGGGGTCTGTCTATGCTTTGTTTGTTCAGCTTGGATGTGAATAAAAGCCACACTGTAGAATCCCATTCCTGGTTCTGGACATTACAGTTATTGCTTCCTGTGTTTGGATTTACTTGGGTGCCCTGTGAGAGTAGCCAAACCTAGGCCCCCTGTGAACAGTAACCTAATCTCCCAAACCCAGTCCCACCAGGTACACTGTTGTTAGCTTCAACAGCATGCCACCTGTTGTTTTTTCCAAAAGGCAGGGGTCGGGGGTTGCACTTGTCTTGGCTATCCCGCTGGGTACCAGTACAGACACTGTAGAGGGAATACTTTCCAAGGTTGAATGTTTACGAAACCCTGTGGTGGTGGGGTGGCTGGCTGATCTGCTCGCCTAAACTTTCATGACTCTAATAGTGTGTAAGGACCCTATAGACAGTTCTAAAGTGCCGCAGACCATTATCCCAGAAGAAGCCCTCACTGCTTGGAAAGTGATAACTAAAGACAGTAAAGACCCCAGGGAGAATGAGCCCCCCACTATCTGAAACTTTTGAGGAGAAATTTGCTAAATTGTTGCTGGAGGAAGGAAAACGTAGAGGATTTAAAGAAATTGTGTGCCACCTGAGAGCGTTCCTCCACAATACCCTCTCCCCTCCAGCACCCGTTATTGCCCTGCTTTCTGTGCCAGTGCAAGCCCCTATGTCTGTACCTGCCAATAGTCATGACTCTTACCGCAGGTTGAAAATTTTCTCCGGCACACTCCCCACCCACAGGGGAGGATGACTGGGAGACCTGGATAGACTATGTTGCCCTCAAGAAGTGACAGAAGGCAATGCTCTGGAAGCAGAAAAGTGAAAGAGGTGAAGTGAGAACCTCCAAGGTCCTGCCTGGCTACCATCCATGCCAAATGGGCTAGTAACCCTGAGCGACTACTTGGGACTTTCTTGAGGCCTTGGAGAATGTGTATGGAGCCCAGATTCCGATTGGGACCTGTGGAGGTAAGAAGAAATGCACAACAGTACCAAGGGGAGTTGTTGTCTGTGTGCGTATCTCGGATGGAAAAATTGTTGCAAGAATGCCTCAGAAAGGGTAGTTTGCCAGCGATTGAATTGGACCGAACCAGGCTGGACAGGATCCTTAAGTCTGCCCCCTTCTCAGAACTGCTGTTGCTTCAGTTATGCCTGGCCAGTTGACTGGAATCCCTACCCTCCTATGATGAGCTAATGAGAGAAATTCGAGGAGTTGAGAAAAGGCGACCCCGGGAGGGACTGGCACCAATAGCTGCTGCTATGACCGAGTGACTGAGGGTGACCAGTCAAGAGGAAGTTCGAGGCAGGGGTTGGCAGTTAATAGAGTGCTCTGAGAAGAAAAGGGCATGCCACCATGGGGTGAACTGCTGCGGGAGATTGAAAGCAACAGTCTCATCATGAAGCCGCTCCCTCTGACAAGCACGGGCACTGTCACTTGCCTGACTGCTTCTGCTATGGGGGGGGGTGCCCACCCAGGCACCTCATGTTGACAACAGTTCAAAACTTGATGCCTTGACCATGGAAGTGAGGAACTGAAGATGTCTCCAAATGTCACCCACACGCCCGGCTGAGGTGGCACCAAGGTTTTCTATTGATAGTATAATGCATGCCCCCAATGTGATGCTTGGTCACCCCAAACTTCAGCTGACATATTTTGCCATAATTGTGGGAAGGATGGGCACATGAAAAGGGAATGCTGGTCTTAGAAAGACTTAGAAAGAGTGGTGAGCCGGCTACAAGGAGAGCTTTGGAGAACAAAATAGTGGTTAAGAGGTGCACGAAATGACCACAGTGAAGGTCCCAAAAATGTTAACTCACGTCCCTTTGTGGCAAGGTCAGTTGCCCAGACCCTTGCTACCGCCTCTCCAGACTGGTCCAGGATAGTGGGTCCCTCCATGAGACCACTGTAAAGGTGAATGAGTGTCTACAAGAACTGTGTAGACAGTGGCTCCCAAGTGACAATTATGTTAAGACTGGTATCAGAAGCATTTGTCTGATGTACTCTTACAACCGTTGGAGGGGCTGTATGTCTGGGGGTTAAGTGAGAAGGCCTACCCCTACTCAGGATATATCCAAATTTGGCTGTCTTTTTCCACCTCCATGGCTGGGGTGGCAGAGCAAGTTGGGACCCTGGCCTTAGTGTATCCTCCTACTGGACTATATGATGTGGTTCCTTTACTAATTGGGACTAATGCACATATGTTTGGATGGCTGGCACAGTTGTGTTATGAAAAACAGGGGTCAAGGACTAGTAGAGCTTTAAGAATCCCGGCCTTGATCAAGAAGGCCTATGAGGCACAGAGAGATGTTGACAAAGTGGAACCAGAGTTAGCGGTTGGAGTTGCCTGGAAAAAGGATCCTGAGTCTCTGATCTGGCACTAAATGCCCAGTGTACCTTACAGGAGGTCCATATCAGAAAGGATGTAAAGAATAAATATTAATATTGGATGCACCGAGGCGATGGAAAATTGCAGGAGGGACTGCTGGTCAAGCCTAGTATTTTGCCTGCTGAGACCCATGCTTATGCCAGAAGGGTAATGGTTCAAGTTCATAATGTGTCTGACAGAGAGATTCAAGTAAATAGAGGTTGTGCCCTGGCTAATGTGCATTGTGCAGACACTGCAGTGCTACCCAGTAGCAAGAGTTTGGGGAGGAAGGACACAGTAACGCCTGACTTGTTTGATTTTGGTGACTCCCCGTTGCCAGCTGAATGGAAAGTGAGGATCAGGGAGAAGCTTGCCCAGAGAGACCAGGTGTTTTCTTTAAAGGAATGGGATGTAGGATGCA
This sequence comes from Neoceratodus forsteri, assembly GCA_016271365.2. Lineage (NCBI taxonomy): Eukaryota > Metazoa > Chordata > Ceratodontiformes > Ceratodontidae > Neoceratodus > Neoceratodus forsteri. The sequence continues at coordinate 794,812,181 of CM057449.1, forward strand.
TACAAGGAGCTGAGCACCATATCCAGCTGCATGATGAAAGGCCATTTCGTGAGAGGTCTCGACGCCTGGCACCTATTGACATAGATGATGTGAGACGGCACCTGCAAGAGATGCTAGCTGCTGGTGTAATACAAGAATCCAGAAGTCCCTATACTTCCCCCATTGTGGTAGTGAGAAAAAAGGATGGGACAGTAAGGATGTGCGTGGATTATCGCACTTTAAACGGCCGATTATCCTGATCAGTACACAATGCCCCGCATTCAGGATGCTTGGACTGCCTAGCGAGAAGACAAAGTGGTTCTCTCTTGGCTGGATCTCCTCAGCGGAGTACTTTGAATCCGATGGCCCCAGAGGACCATGAGAAGACAGCCTTTAATCTGTCTGCTTGGCTTCTATGAATTCATGAGGATGCGTCAAGGGATTTTAGGCACCCCCGACACTTTTCAAAGATTGATGGAGTGTGCAGTGGGGGACATGAACTTACTAGACTGCCTGGTATACCTAGATGATGTTATTGTGTTTGGCAGCTCACTGGAGGAACATGAAAGCAGATTATTCAAGGTGTTGGACCGACTGGAAGACTTTGACCTTAAACTGTCCATTGATAAGTATCAATTCTTTCAAACATCAGTAAAGTATGTGGGACACATAGTATCCACCGAGGGAATAGAGACCGACTCAAGTAAAGTTGAGGCCTTGACCACCTGGCCACAGCCCAAAAATCTAAAAGAACTGCAAAGATTCCTGGGATTCTGTGGTTATTATCGGCATTTCATTAAGGACTATTCAAGAGTGATCCGCCCTTTACTTAACCTTACTCAAGGGTATCCCTCAACCCACAAAAGATACAAAAGTCAGCGTCCCTTGAGACTGAAAGAGCATATTTTTGTCCAAGTGAAGTATTTGGGGCCTGCTGGACTCCTGATTGTGAGACTGCTTTTCATGAGATCATATATCAACTTACCCACGCTCCAGTGTTGGCCTATGCTGATCCAACAAAACCTTATGTCCCGCACATTGATGCTAGCTTGCAAGGGTTGGGGGCTGTGTTGTACCAAGAGCATGAGAATGGCCTGAGACCAGTGGCCTTTGCCAGTAGAAGCCTGACTCCATCTGAAAAGAACTATCCTGTACATAAGTTAGAGTTCCTAGCTTTGAAGTGGGCTATTGTTGACCAGTTCCATGAGTACTTGTATGGGGCTAAGATACTAGTAAAGACTGACAATAATCCTTTGACCTATGTGTAGACTTCAGCTAAGTTGGATGCCACTGGCCATAGGTGGCTTTCTGCATTATCTACATACGACTATGCTGTTGAATACAGAGCAGGCCTGAGCCACATAGATGCTGATGCACTCTCCCGGAGGCCAGTTCCCCAGAATGACTGAGTCAGACTGTCAGAACCTGATATTCGAGCACTCTGCCAGAAGTTTGACAGGGAGGAACAAATGTCCATGGACCCAGGGGACTGTATGGTGGATTGTTTTGGACCCTCTGAGAATTGCATACCTGTTGCTTATTGCCACTTTTCTGCAATAGACATTGGTGCACTGCCTCAGCTGGACAATGACAGTATTCGGCGGGCTCAGTCCCGCTATCCCATGATCAAATCAGCTTTAGAAGCCCTCTATGCAGGGAAAGATGTTCCAAATTACATTCCACCGATCTGAGAATTGCATTGTTATACAAAGAAGGTCCTAAGTTGAAACTGATCAATAGACTGTTATACAGAGAAACAGTAGACAGAGGGGAACAAGTAGACAAACAACAACTAGTGCTGCCCACTGCCTTTTGAGACTCAGCAATGAGGTCCTTACACAACCACATGGGGCACCTTGGTATAGACAGAACACTTGACTTGGTGAGATCCAGATTCTGTTGGCCTAAGATGGGGGCTGATGTGGAGCAACACATTCAAACTTGTAGTTGCTGCTTACAGAGGAAAACTTTGCTCCAGAGGGCTGCCCCCCTTTTTAACATCACCACCAGTGCACCCATGGAGCTGGTCTGTATTGATTTTCTGAGTTTGGAGTCAGATCAAAGAAATATTAGTAATGTGCTGGTGGTCACTGACCATTTTAAGAGATACGTCCAAGCTTTCCCCACCAAGGACCACAAGGCATCCACTGTGGCAAAAGTACTTTTAGAAAACTTTTTGTTCACTATGGGGCTTCACAAGAATCAATTCTGATCAAGGAGAGACTTTGAGAGTCATCTGATCAAGAGATGCTTTCTCTGTGGGAGTCACGAAAGTCCAGAACCACCCTTACGCCACCCCAGGGGACCCACAGCCTGAACGTTTCAACTGCACCTTGCTAGATATGCTAGGCACCCTCACCCAAAGGACAAGCCTAGATGGAGCCAACAAATTTGCACCCTGGTACATGCCTACAGCTGCACCAAAAGTGATGCCACTGGGTTCTCTCCCTACCGACTGATGTTTGGAAGAGAAGCTCGACTGCCAGTAGATGTGTGTTTTGGAGTCTCTCCTGATGGGGTTCAAGCTGACAACTATTTACAGTATGTGCAAAAGTTAAATGCCCAGCTAAATCATGCGTACCAACTGGCTCAAACCATGGCTGCCAAAAGAAATTTGGCCAACAAAGAAAGGTATGATAAAAAGGTGAAAGCACAGGAACTCCAAGAGGGAGACCGGGTATTGCTAAGAAATCTGGGACTGCATGGCAAAGATAAGATTGCTGACAGATGGCACCATCTCCCTCACATTGTAGTGGGCAAACTAGATGATCTGCCTGTGTACAAAGTAAGGCCTGAGAATAATTCAAAAGATGTTAAAACAATGCATAGAAATCATTTACTGCTGATTGGACAAATCTTGATTGAGTCTGAGCCCCCAGAAAATGCCCCTCTGGACCAGTGACTAGAGCTGCTGTTAAGAAGAAATCAAGAAAGTCTGCACGTACAGAAGCTGAGTTAAAGTGTCCCCCTCCACCAGTCCCGGTTGAACATGACTGTCACTCCATGTCAGAGGAAAGTGAGTGTGGTTTTGAATACTACCCTTCTTACGAACTGAGTCGATTGTTTCGGGGCAATCCCCTAGTCAATCCTGGAGATGAAGCTGGGCCTTCTGGACTGTCTAAGCCCCCAGCTTTGTCCCTGGAGCCAATGCTCCCAGAAAGTGAAGTGCAAATCATTAAGTCAGGTGATACGGAATCATTGTGTATGGTTGAACTGTTTGAGCTTTCAGAGGAGAAAAATGATGGACTGGAACAGACTGGTGACATACCAGAACAAGAAGAGTGTGTTGAGTGCCCTGATAATTCACTGTCCATGTCAGAAAGCTCTCCATGTGAGCCAAGTGTTGTGGACTCAGAGATTGTAATTCCTGGAGCTGAAAGTGCCCCAAGTTCTAGCCTCTCTACCCCAATGCAGACTCCCCTGACAAGTGAGGACAATGCTGAAAATTAGGATCAGAGTGCAGAAACTGTAACAGTTCCCCCTAGAAAGGCTGGTCGAGCTATAAAGCCTGTGGTGCACCTCAGTTATGATTCCCCTGGGAGGCCTGTGGACTTGCTTCTCAATGTTGTCCATAAAGGAGTGTATGTGTCCCTGAGCTCATTGCCCAAACTGAACATCAGTGCTAACTCCAAGTTACTTGTGTTGCCCTCTAGTTCTGGTGCCCCTGCCCCGTCCAGCCCCAAGGTAGCTGATAGGGAAGGGCCCCCTCTCTTCAGGTTTCATGTACAAGAGGTAATATCCTGAGTTCTAGGGACATGGATATGTTGTTCAATCCGCACTTATTGGCAGGTTCCTTGCTGCTTTAAATCTTGCTGGAAGGTCTTCAAGCTGGCTCCTCCCACCCACCCACCCAGGTGGTAAACTCTCGGCTCTGCCACATGACGCCAGATCTTTCTTACCGCTTGGAAGCTCAGGTTTCCTCCTTAGCGCTCTGCGTTTTAGTCTGGATCCTAACTCTTGGGTTCATCCAAAACTAGTTTTGAAGTTTTCTAAACTTCGGTCTTCATCATCCCTCATGGCTGCGATGGACAAATCGATTCCCAGCTTTCGGAGGTGCCCTTGTGGGTAGAAAATGTCCAGGATGGATCCGCACTCCACATGCGTCTACTGCCTAGGCCTAGATCACGACCTGCAGACCTGCGAGTTGTGCTGCTCTTTTTCGGCCACCGTCCTGGAGGATCGCACTGCCCGATTAAAGCTCGGGCGCCCCGAGAAGCGTTACCAGCCAGTAAAATCCAAAGAGGCTAGTTGGGCGGTGTCTGCGGCGGCTGGCTCAGCTGAGCAGTTCGAGCATATGATCGCCGTCGAGGAGGAGGCAGCCCAGGCCACATCTTCCTCCTCCTCGGCCATGGCATTTATCTCGCTCTCTCTGAGTTCCTCGTACTTGGCTTCGTTCAAGGAGCTTTGTCAGTCCCTTTCCATGAAGGGAGAGGGGCCATCGGGACATTCCTCTCGGGAAGAAGGAGTCGAAGGGTAAGTCCCACTGTTGGCGTTCGTGGGAGCGGGAGAGGTCTCCTTCCCCGGACAGCTGACTGTCGACTTTGGATGAAGTTGTGGCTCAGGCCGCTGGCTTCACGGTATCCCCATCAGGCCAGCCTGCCAAGACTCCCATCGACGCAGTCGAGATTTTCCTCGACCCGTCGGACAGGTTGTCGACTGGTGAAGCCGACAATCCATCTTCGCCGGTTTTCCCCAGTGGAGACCGAGGATCTGCCTGCACCTTCAGGGTGGCAGTCCGCGGATAAAGTGCCAGAGCTGAGGGAAGAGCGGGTGTCCCCTTCCCAGACCCGCCCTCAGTCACCCCGAGGATCTCGGTCTCGGTCTCGGACTTCATCTCAGTCAAGCCGTTCCTGCCGACATTGGCAGTCTCGGTCTCAGTACCGAAGTAGGCGGTGACACCATTCCTCCTCGTCCTCCTCCTCAGATGAGGAGAAGCTTCGATGTAAATTGCGTCAATATTATGAGGAGCTTATGTGGTAGCAGTTAGTGTTGTCCGGGACTAAATCAACTCCGATTCAGCCCCCGGCCATCAAGTGGCTGTCGCCCGAATGACCGAAGCAACCGCTCGCCCCAGTCTAGATGCCCATTCCTGGGCTGGTTGTTCGGCCAAAACCAGCTGCTCCACCGATTGTGGTGGAACCTCCGCCTCCACAACCGAAGTCTGGGGCACCGACCAAGGATTCTCGGTCGGGTCATGGCCTGTCCCACAGGTTGTCTGTCACCCTCACTCCTGACCGTCCGCAGCAGGTGGAGGGTGGCTCAGGGCCGAGGCAGTTCTTTGCAGACTCTTCGGAGCCTGATGACGACTCCTCCCTGTTCTCCAGGCAGGTCGACCTGGAGTCCTCCGGGGGCCAGTCATTGGACGATAGCCCATCGTCCTTCTTGGGTCTGCTTTGACTCATCTCGAAGTCCACCGGGATGCAGCTCGAGCCCGTGTCCAAACAGGCCAAGTATCCCCTAGCAGATACTGGACCGAGGGGATTTCCCCACAGAGGCCTTTCCGGTGGCTGAGGCCATTGTCGGCCCAGCCTTGGAAGCCTAGCAGCGGCCTGATTCCTGTCCTGGCCCTCCGGACAGGATGACCAGGAAGTATTGGGTCCTACAGGCTCTTTGCCGGTTCTAGGAGCACCCTCTGCCGGCGGTTAGTCACCGACAGCCGCCTTCGGCATTCCGGAAACGCCGGGCGTGGATAAGCCCCACAAAGAGTCCAAAAGCTGGACTTTGCGGGTGCAAGGTGTATGCTGCATCCTCCCTCGGCCTCCAACAGGCCAGCGCCGTGCTGATGGCACACTTCTCCCACGCCCTCATGGGCTCCCTGGATGAGGTTGTCCCTCATCTCCCGGCCGATCTGCAGACCACGGTCCATCAGGTGCGGGACCAGGGTAGGGTGGTGGCAAAGCAGCAGCTTCAGACTGCTTTGGACATAGGTGATTCCTGTGCCAGGTCAATAGCGGCCACGGTGACCATGCGCCGCAGGGTGTGGCTGAGGATATCCACCTTCACGGTGGGTACCTAGCACAAGTTGGTGGATGTCCCCTTCTTGGGGACTGACCTCTTCGGCCCTGGAGTGGAGGGGCACCACCAGCAGATCAAAAAGTCCAATGCCACTCTGGACTCGGTCACCTCTGCCCAGAGGGACAAAGGCAGCCATCAACAACAGCATAATTCCTTTCATCCTGCTGCCCCTGCAGCGTGATTGGCTCAACAGCACCAGCAACAGGGCCAGCAGGCTCGCACTTGGCGTCCCAAACCCAAGCCGGCGGCTTCCTCCAACAGGAAGCAAGGAGGTAAAGGCCCAGGAGGTCCCTTGGCCAGTTCCTCCTCCAAACCTGCCCAGTTACGGGTTGAGGGGTGCCACCCCCGGCCTAGTCACTCCCCCCTGGGTTCCCCCCATTGGGGGACATCTCCGCCACTTCCTTTCCGCCTGGTCCGCTATCACCACGGACCGCTGGGTGTTGGAGGTGGTAGGAAAGGACCTGCCTCTGGAGTTCAAGCAGACCCCACCCTTTCGAGCTATTGCCCTTCGGGGGGGCCATGGGGTCCGCAGCCTCACTGTCAGCCCGCCGAGCCGATATTGCACTGCTCCTCGAAAAATAGGTGATCAGGAAGGTGGCGGATCCTCCTCCAGACCCGGGGTTTGTGTCCAGGTATATCCTGGTCCAAAAATGGATGGAGGGCTTGTGCCCCATCCTCGACCTGCACGACCTGAACAGGTTCCTAAGGTCTCGGACCTTCAGGATGGTTACTCTGGCCCAGATAATCCCATCCTTGGAACGAGGCATGTGGTTCTGTTCCCTGGATCTCCAGGACGCGTTGTTTCACGTCCCGATCTGTCCATCTCATCAGAGATTCCTCCACTTCAGAGCAGAGGGATCCCTTTATGAGTTCCAGGCCATGCCCTTCAGCCTCTCTCTAGCTCCCAGGATCTTCACCAAATGCATGGCAGCGGTGACAGCATTCCTGCGGCGCCGAAGGATCCAGGTGTACCCCTACCTGGACGACTGGCTGATTGCAGCCCCCTCCAGAGCGGAGGTGGAGCGGTCCAGAGATATGGCCCTCCAGGTTTGCTCTCAGATTGGCCTCCTCACCAACGAGGCCAAGTGGGAACTCATGCCGAAGCAGGTGATACTCTTCATCGGGGCTGAGCTTGACTCTCTTCGAGCCAGAGCTCGGCTTCTGGTGGACAGGGCCGAGGTTCTTTCCTCCTTTGCCCAATCATTTCTGGTTGGGCAATCACGCTCTGCCCGGGACTTCCTGTGCCTCCTGGGCCTCATGGAAGCCTGCACCAGCGTGGTCTGTTGGGCCTGTTGGTACATGCGTCCCTTCAATGGGGACTGACCAGCCAGTGGTCACAACGCTGCGATCTATTGGACAAGCCCGTGACAGTGACCCAGGAGATGTGGAACGCTCTCCAGTGGTGGATCGTTCCGGCACATCTGCAGGAGGGCATCCCATTAGTCCGCCCTGAGCCGACGGTCTCTCTATCGACCGATGCATCTCTGATGGGTTGGGGTGCCCATCTGGGGGGGAGCACAGAGTGCACGGTCTCCGGTCCCCTCAGGAGTCCCGATGCCATATCAACCTGCTGGAGCTCTGAGCGGTTCGCCTAGCTCTCACCGCCTTCGCTCCGTTTCTACTGGGTTAAGTGGTTCAGGTCCAGACGGACAATACCACGACCATGTACTACCTAAACCGTCAGGGAGGGACGCACTCCATGCTGTTATGCAAGGAAGCTCTCCGCATATGGTCCCTCATGCGCAGCCTGGAGACAGATCTCCTAGCCATTCACGTGGCAGGAGCCTCCAACACCTTGGCCGATGCCCTAAGCTGGATAGGGGCTGTGTCTCACAAGTAGTCTCTCCTACCCGGAGGTAGTACAAGATCTGTTCTCCCACTGGGCACGCCTCAGGTGGACCTGTTTGCCTCCACGGAGAATGCAAAGCTGAGACTGTTCCATGCCCACCCCTCTCAGCAGGGCTCGCTGCAAGGGGATGCCTTCTCAAGGGTGTGGACCCCGGGCCTCTTCTATGCCTTTCCCCCATTTCCCTTGATCCACAAGGTGCTTCTCAAGGTGAGGAGGGACAAGGCGCAGGTGATTCTGGTAGCCCCAGACTGGCCCCGCCAGTTCTGGTATCCAGATCTCCTCAGTCTCAGGGCTCCCGAGGCAGCTTCTAGCCCACCCGGACCTGATCATAGTCAACCAAGGGAAGATATTCCATCCAGACCTTCAATCTCTGCACCTGATGGCCTGGTTCCTGAGTGGCTAGAGTTCCAGGCCTTGGGTCTTTCCGACGAGGTCCTCAACGTCGTTGAGGCGTCCCGTAAGGAGTCGACCAGGAAATGCCATGCCTTCAAATGGTAGAGTTTCTCCATTTGGTGTCAGGGGAAGGGCTTGGACCCTTCCACCTGTCCCTTGGCAAGCATTCTGGACTACCTGTGGTCCCTTTCTCAGCAAGGGCTTCGGTCGACGACCCTTAAGGTGCACCGGGCAGACACCTCTGCTTACCAGGCACGGGCCGGGAAGCAGTCGGTGGCGCAGGAGGTGGTCTGGCGCTTTTTCAAAGGCCTTGATCACGTTTCCCCTCTGGTGCAAGAGCCTCCACCTTCTTGGGATCTACTGCTGGTATTGGCCAAGCTCATGGGCAAGCCATTCGAACCAATGCACAGGTGCGATATCTCCCACCTGTTGTGGAAGACCGTCTTCTTGGTGACTATCATGTCAGCCAGAAGGATGGGAGAGCTCTAGGTGCTTTCCATTGAGTCTCTTTATCTGGTCTTCTACAGGGACAAGGTTGTCCTGTGCCCCCACCCAAAGTTCCTTCCGAAGGTGGTGTCGGAGTTTCACCTTAACCAGGTCTTGACTCTGCCGGTGTTCTACCCCAATCATACCTCGGAGGCCGAATTTAGGCTCCATACTTTGGACCCTAGAAGAGCGCTCGCTTTTTATCAGAAGCGGATGGCTGAAGTTCGGGGAGAGGTTTGCCAGCTGTTTGTCACCTACGCTGAAGTCGCACCTGGCAGACCTGCAGCCAAGCAGACAATAAGCAGGTGGGTCACCTCCCGCATAGATCTCTGCTATAGGTTGGCGGACATGGAGCCTCCCAGAGGGATAAGAGCTCATTCTATCCGCCATACCGCTGCATCGGTGGCTGCTTCCAGGATGTCCCTATCCAGGATATCTGCAGGGCTGCTACCTGGAAGTCGGCACATACCTTTATAACCCACTACCACATTGACCTTGAGTCACACCGGGATGCTGGTTTTGGGGCCTCGGTTCTCCAGTCCTTATTCCCTAAGTAGGGGGTGTGCGCCTTGTCTCCCTCCTTCTGGAGAACTGCTAGGAGTCTGCCAATAAGTGTGGATTGAACAACATATCCATGTCCCTAGAAATACAGGTTACTCACCTGTAACAGGAGTTCTAGGAATGGTATATGTTCATCCACACGACCCACCCGACCTCCCCGGCTTCGATGCACAACCTGGCTTCCAGAGGGCTAGATCTGGCATCATGGGGTGGAGCCGAGAGTTTTACTACCCGGGTGGGTGGGAGGAGCCAGCTTGAAGACCTTCCGGCAAGATTTAAAGCGGCAAGGAACCTGCCAATAAGTGTGGATGAACAACATATACCATTCCTAGAACTCCTGTTACAGGTGAGTAACCTGTATTTATGGTACAATATGTGTGTAATACTGTGTAAAGAGTGACATACTGCAAAGTTTCAGAAATGTGTTTCTGGTAAAGTGATATATTGACTGATGATTACATGTATGAGCATAATGTGATACTGATAAAAGTGTATATGGTTGTATTGAAACTTATGGGGGTATTTGCTTCACACACGCCAAAATTTCGGGCGGCGAAGGTGTAACCCCTTGCAAATGGGGTTCCCAGAAGTCTTCCAGGAGCTTGCTTGAATGCTCCAAGTCTGGAGGTGTTCAGTGTTTAGCTGCTTGAGTGTGAGTGCTTTTAGAGCCTCTGGTACTGTCTCTTTAAGAGCTGCCTGCTTGTGACCATAATTAATTGAGATGGGGGGACTGTGTGTTCTAATGCCCGAATCCTGCCCGGGTTGCTGCCAATTCGCTCCATTTTTGCAGTCGCTAAGAGTGCAAAGGGAGCCCATCTCAAAGCTGTAACTGTTGGCCTGTAATCATTTAGCAGCATTTGTGAGATTGCAGTTTATCTAACCTGTTTTATTGCAACTGGGACTCTGTGTGTGTTTCCTCTCTATGTTGGAACTGAACTGCTGAACTGGACCAATCAGTGTGGGGGACCTTAAAAATGGAGCCTGCTGCTGGCAAATCAGAACTTGGACTCTTAAGTTGAGCCAGCCACAATGGGACTGTATGGCAGATGCCTCTGGGAATTGTAGTTTGGAGTTCGGCACCTTTTTGCACCAACAGGGGGAGTTTATTGTGAGTGATAGCCAGACCAGGCAACTGAACTGGGAGGAACTCGAAGGAAATGCCCAGCTCTGCCTACTGGAAAGATCAGATGAGTTTTGGCAGTGAAGAGATAAGGAGCTCTGTGCTTCTGCGGTGTAGTTTCGTGCGGGAAGCATGTGTAAGGCCCTGAGTTTCGGTCTGTAGCTTGTGCAAGCAGCTGTTCAGACTGAATCCGACCTGTGAAGAGAATCAAGGAGATCTGAAGAGTAGAAACCAGGCTCACCCTGTAGAAGACTGGAGAAATTGCTGAATCACGCTTGGTCTGTTAGGAACTGAATCTGCTGTGTGTTCTCCCGGGTATTGTGCAGTAATTGCGATCGGGATAGAGAAGCAGCCTGCCTGGTATAGTACTTTCCTTTTACATATAAATGTGTGTAGTGCTTGTGGGGAATCACATTTCAAATCCCCTGTACAGTGAATTGAGTGCATGAAGCTGGAAGTAAACCCCATCTTAATCCAAACTACATCCATTTGCTCTAAACTGCAGTGGGGTCCAGTCACAAGGACCTTGTCCACATGGTCTGCTCCTTCTGACAATCCAGGACAATCTGCCTTCCATCCAGTTCCCAGCACTGAGTTTGTGAGTACAAAGCAGGGTAGCTCTCTGCCATCTGTTTATCGAATTGCAAGTGTGTCATCTAATTGTTTGTTTTTTTCATTTCTTCACGAGCTGAACCAACCGGCTCCAGATTAAAATTTGGGTATTGTGCCAGTGTTTTTCCATCACAGGGCCCCAACCAGGGGGAGGATGGCTCAGAGGTAATGTGAGGAAGTATTTCTTCACAGAGAGGGTTGTGGATGCATGGAACAACCTTCCTGAGGAGATCGTAGAATCAAAAACAGTGGGGAATTCAAGAATGCATGGGACAGACATAAGGCAATTCTGTTGGGGGGTAGGAGAAAGTAGGCTTTTGGTTAATTAGGATCTGCAGCTTATCCGTTAGGTAGGGAAATGGGCAGACTAGGTGGGCCAAGCGGTCCTTATCTGCTGTCATATTCTATGTTTCTATGTTTTTGTTATCCTCAACCTGGACTCCATGTTGTCAGATTCCTTCCGGGAGCTGTACCATTCCCTCCCCACTAAGGGCGAGGGACCTGGGGGCTCACATTCCTCCCAGGCCCATAAGAAGGAAAAGGATCTGAAATATTCTTCGTCTTGGTGGAGACGCTCTTGGGATCGTGAGCGATCTCGGTCCCAGGAGCTGGCAGTTTCGACTTCGGTCGAAATTGCTTCCTCAGCCGCTGCCTTCTTGGTCTTGCCGACCGAGGTCTTGATCAATGAGGTTGAGATCACTGTCGATCCTGTCGACCCATTGTTGCCTGACGAGGCCAACAACTCTTTTACTAGGACTCCAGTCCTGCCTCTTTCTGATGAGGCAACCCAGCTAGCTGGGGATCCCATCGAGCAACCGGTCCCTTATCCAGGTAAATCATCGGTTTCCCTGGTGTCTTCCTAACAACCGAATCTGCCAGTCTGATCAAGGTTGAGATCTTGGACCCCCTTGACCGACAAGTTGAGGAAGGCACATACGCACTCCAAAAAGATGCCACTGGTCATCCTTGTCCTCCTCGGATGAGGAGAGGCTTTGCCGGAAACTCCATCAGTGCTATGAGGATTTAATGTGGCAGTAGCTGGTTCTGTCCGGACAGAAGCTGGCCACGGTTTCTACTCTGGCCATTACTTGGCTTTTGCCTCCCAGGCTGAAGCTGACTCTTTTGTAACTGGTCAAATCAGTTCCCCTGCCCATGGAGCCAGCCAAAGCAGTCCCGGTTTGGCCCAAATCGGTCTCTCCACCGATTGTGGTGGAGCCGCCACCTAAACAGCCTTTGGGAGGGGCACCTATGAAGGATTTTCAGACAGTTCTGGGACTCCCACACAGGATTTCGGTCACCCTTACACCTGATCACCCCAGGCATGTTGAAAGGGACCTTGGTGGTCGACCGATCTATCCAGATTCTTCAGATTTGGATGGCACTGACCTACACTCTCACCCTCGGGATGATGAGTCTATCAATGGAAGAGGGGGTCCTTCATCATTTCAGGGGATTCTCCGCCTTATCTCTGAATCCACGGGGATGCCCCAGGAGCCTGTCCAGAAAAGGGAGGAGTACCCTTTTACAGATATCCTTAAAAGAGAGGATACACCCACGGAAGCCTTTCCTGTGGCTGAAGCCATGGTTGGCCCAGCCTTGTAGCTCTGGCAGCATCCTACCTCCTGCCCCGCGCCATCTGCCCAGATGGTCCGCAAGTATGCGGTGCCCATTGGGTCCCTCTCTGGGTTCACAGAACACCTCTCTGCCGAGGGGTTGGTGACCACTTCTGTGTTCAGATGCATGGGCAGCTCTGCTGACCCTGATAGACCCCTGGACAAGGAGTCAAAAAAACTGGACCACACTGCTAGAAAGGTCTGTGCAGCCTCCTCTTTAGGCCTCCACCAGGCAAACTCGGCCATCATCATGGTGCTCTTCTTTCATGTCTTGTTTGGCTCCTTAGATGAAGTTCTTCCACACCTCTCCATGAACCTTCAGACTACAGTCAAGCAGGTCTGGGACCAGGGCTGTGCCATTACCAAGCAGCAGCTTCAGGTGGCTTTGGACCTGGGGGACTCTTACGCCCATTTGGTGGCAGCCGCAGTTGCCTCATGCCACAGAACTTGGCTGAGGCTTTCCACCTTTATGGCAGATACGAAGCACAAAATCACTGATATTCCTTTCCTGGACACCAATCTCTTCAGCCCAGGTGGGGATGGTTCCCTTTAGTGAATCAAACAGTCCAGCACCACCTTGGACTTAGCCCCTTCTGCTCAAAGTGCTCCTAGTGCCAAGAAGCAGCAGAAAAAAGAAAAGCCTTTTCAGCACCCTGCTCCTGTGGCCCAGCAGCCCTCCTAGCATGGTCGGCAGCAACAGCAGGCACAGACTTGGCCCCCTCAGCCCAAGTCCGGGTCTCCACTGGCCCGCAGACAAGGAGGTCGTGGCTCAGGTCCTGGACCCTCTTCCTCCAAACCTGCTCAGTGACGGTATAGGGGTAGCCACCCCTGTCCCCATTACGCCAGCTCTGGGTCCTCCTGTGGAGCTCCGGCTCTGCCATTTTCTTTCCACCTGATCTGCTGTTACCAAGGACAGGTGGGTCTTAGAAGTGGTCGGCCAGGGTCTGCCTCTGAAATTTGAGCGGTACCCTGCCAGCCAAGCCAAGCCCTACAGGAGAAGAGAGTATCAGCACACACTCGGTTGGCTCCGAGAGATGACACAGCCCACCTCCTCCTCAGGGAGGCAGAGGCAGTGGTTCGAGTTGCAGATCTTCCAGTCAGCCCAGGATTTATTTCCAGGTACCTCCTGGTCCTGAAGTGGATGGGGGGCTGGTGCCCTATTCTAGATCTGCAAGACCTGAATCAGTATCTCAGGCCATGCACCTTCAGGATGATAACTCTATACCAGATCATACCATACCTGGAGCAAAACATGTCGTTCTGCTCACTTGATCTCCAGCACACATTCTTTCACATCCCAATCTGTCCATCTCATCAGAGGTTCCTCCACTGTAGGGCAGAGGACACCCCATATGAGTTCCGAGCCATGCCACTTGGCCTGTCATCGACCCCACAGGTCTTCACCAAATGCATGGCAGTGGTGGCAGCCCAGCTCAGGTGTTGAGGAGTCAGGGTGTACCCTTACCTCAATGATTGGCTTTTGGCAGGTTCCACCCAACAAGAGGTGGAGAGATCCAGGGACCTGTCCCTTCAGACATGCTCTCGACTTGGCCTCCTGATTGATGCCAAGTCAGAGCTTGTGCCTTCTCAGGTGATATGCTTCTCTGGGGCAGAGCTCGACTCTTGCCGAGCCAGAGCATGGCTTCCAGCAGACAGGGTGGAGGTTCTCTCCTCCTTTGCCCAGTCATTTCTGGTTGGGCACTTGTGCCCTGCCCAGGACTTTCTGCACCTTCTGGGTTACATGGCAGCCTGCACCACCATGGTCCGATGGGCCCGGTGGCATATGCACCCCCTTCAGTGGGAGCTGGCTGCCCAGTGGTCTCAGCGCCTAGGTCATTTTGATCAGCTGCTCACTGTGACCCAGAAGATGTGGGACACCCTCCAGTGGTGGACTGTTCCAGACCGGTTGCAGGAAGGGATCCTGTTTGTCTGCCCCGAGCCGACAGTCATCCTCACGACCGATGCCTCTCTCATGGGCTGGGGAGCCCACATGGGGAACAATAGGACCCATGGGTTCTGGACCCCCGAGGAATCCTAATACCATATCAACCTGTTGGAGCTCAAAGGGGTCAGACTGGCATTGTCAGCATTCACTCAGCAGCTTCGGGGTCAAGTGGTTCAAGGCCAGATGGACAACACCATGATCATGTACTACCTCAACAAGCAGGGCGGCACGCAGTCTGGGCTGCTGTGCAGGGAAGTGCTCTGCATCTGGACACTCATGCACCGATTGGAGGCAGATCTCCTAGCCATCCATGTGGCAGGAGCCTCAAATCAACTGGTGGATGCTCTCAGCAGCATAGGTGAGGCATCCCACAAGTGGTCTCTCCATCCAAAGGTTCTCCCACTGGGGCAAACCGATGGTGGACCTGTTTGCCTCCAGGGAAAACACCAAGCTAAGGTTGTTTCATGCCCACCCCCTTCAGCAGGGATCACTTCAAGGGGATGCCTTCTTGAGGCTGTGGACCCCAGACCTCTTCCATGCCTACCCTCCATTTCCCTTGATCCACAGAGTGCTTGTCAGGGTGAAGAGGGACAAGGTGCAGGTGATCCTGGTAGTCCCAGACTGGCCCCGCCAGCTCTGGTATCCAGATCTCCTCAGCCTCAGCAGCAGGATCCCAAGGAATCTTCCAGCATGCCCAGACCTGATCTCAGTCAATCAGGGAAAGGTATTTTATCCAGACCTTCAATC